>OY728148.1:2092200369-2094700369 GCA_963277665.1 Viscum album | reverse complement strand
CAAACAAATCATCGATATGAGGCAAATGATATTTTTTCTTAATAGTGATATAATTCAAGGCTCTATAATCAATGCAAAGTCTCATTGAACCATCTTTATTTTTAACAAACAAAACAATATCACCCCATGGTGAATTGTTAGGGTGAATTAAACCTTTATATAACAACTCATATAATTTCTTTTTCAATTCTAAAATTTCTACTTGATCCATTTGATAAGGGGGTTTAGAAATAGGATTAGAATCAGGCACTAAGTCAATAGTAAATTCAACCTCCCAGTAAAGAATAACACTAGAGAAAACATCAAAAAATATATCCATGTATTCATTTACTATTGTAACAACACTAATTTGAAAAAATTATTTATTTTCAACAATATGATCTTGGTATATTTCATTTCCATATTTAATAAATTTCTCATCTTCTTAGTATGTTATCAAAGGCATAAAATTGGTGAATAAAACTTTATTGGCTCTAAAATATATCTTATCATGATAATTTGAAAGTTAATCTACACCCAAAATTATATAAAACTATACTATGTCTAGTTTAAAAATATTTTTAGGAAAGACTATCCCACTGATAATAATGGGAAGATTCCTATAAATCTAGGTTTCTTTAATACTTACACCTAGGGTTATCACCAAAAGTTATAACTTACTTTCACAAGGTGATATTCCCAATTTAATTGAAAATTTCTCAGAAATAAAATAATGTGAAGATACAGAGTCAAAAAGGGTATTAGAATAATTCAAATGCATAAGTAACATACCTTTAACCACTTTATTTGATGGACCAACATCAACTGTAATAGTAGAAAAAGATTTTTTCACACCCTTTTGCTTTTGATCTTGATGATTTCTAGACTGAGTTTGTAACTTAGGGCACACGTTATCATAATGAACCAACTCATTATAACTAAAAAACCTCACCATTGGGTGTCTATTGGTTACCCCATTTATTGATTCTTTAAGATTCTTTTTCTTACAATCATGGGCCATATGGAAAAACTTTTCACATTAAAAACACCTCTATAATTTCATAAGACATGCTCTTGGGTGATTTTTACCACACTTACCACAAGATGGGATCATCATTTTTTTACCTCTATATTTATTTATTTTATGTTTTCACATCAACTTTTATCTTGACTGATTCTTACTTTCATCATCATGAGGCACATGAGTGTCAAAAAACTCCATCTCAACTTTTTCAACACAATGAACAACTTTCTCATAGTTTTAAATTATTATATGGAAAAATATCTTGATATACATGGTTTTAATCCAAAGTAAAATCTATTAATTTTACTATCAATGTAACAATCAAAATCTGTTACATACCTAGAAAATATTTTAAAATCGAATTCATACATGGCCACATAATCTTTATTTTCTACCTCAATTCCATGAATATTTTTTCATCTAAATTTGAAAAACTTTAAGGAAATATTTATCAAGTAAAATACACTTAAATGTTTCCCATTCCATGTAATAAAGATCATATTTCTCACTAGTATTATTAACCAAATACCACCATCAATCTACTTCACCTTCAAAATGATAAATGGAAAGAGTTACCTTTTGACGTTCTGAACATCTCATGACTTCAAATATCTTCTCCAGAGCATTGATCCATCCTTTAGCTACCATAGGGTCAAATGATCCAATAAATGATGGGGGATGTTTCCTCATTAAATGATCCACTATATACATGTTCCTTCATGGTAGTTCAGTTTCTTCTCTAGCATGGATGCCACCACCATTTATAGCTTGTATCAATTGATACATCGCAATAAAAAAAATTTATGTTCCAATTCCAACCATCTCTGGATACTGATTTGGATTGATATTTTCCTCTTAGTTCATTCCCACTACAGCTTCCCTATTTTATATATGTAAAACCATTATAAACAGACATATTTTAGTTGAAGTAGCGTGGTAATATTAAAATGATATATCATTTTAAATTAATTATAATGTAAAACTTTCAATGGCATGTTATTAATATTATCCTAACTTCTAAAGTTATTTAAACCATCCTCTAATACCAACTATAAGGTACCAACCTTATACATTACATAATATTGAGTCTTAAGCCAATAATTCATTATCTTAAATTTGAGGATCTTTTTAGGTTTATAGTTTTAGATAATTAGGTTGTAAATCATACATAACAAAACCATGTAATAAAAAATGTATATATCTGATGAGTGTCCATTTTTTCAACTATATAGATCTTTTAAAACAAAAAATGATTTATTTTCATGAAAAATATTCATGAATTTCAACTTGAACTCTTTTTTCCCTTGACTATCCTTAAATATTGTGAAAAAAATTAAAAAGTGTGATGAGAACAAAAAAATCAGTAAGGGACATAAAAATAAGAAACTCATTATTCTAGTGAAAAACATGAAAACTCATGAAAAACATTTTCTTAAAAACATAACATTTTATCGAGAAAAGGGAATTATTATTATTTTAAAAAATATATATTACCTTTTGAAAATAAATGATTTTCATGAAAATTCATTAGAAATATTAGAAAATTCATGTAGGTTCCTTGGAAAATCATATCATAGAACCCTTACAAATTGGAATAACCATATGACTAACTTTGAATATAATTTTCCAGATAACATAATCATTACCTAATACATTTGAGCGCTATTTGGGTGTACCCATAATATAATATATAATAGGCTCACCTAGTGATATATGGGTGCACCCATCATAAAAAATTCCAAGGTACATATCATGAAGAAAATATTTTAATATTTCAAAATTTCATCATAAAACCCTTGAAAAAACTTTTGAACCCATATAAAAAACCTTTTTAGATATTAAAATACCCTTTTTATTTTAAAACACCATTTTCATTACTAAAATACCAAGAAAAATATAAATAGGGTTTTTTATTTAAGAAAATATAAAATCTTTCAAAGGAATATATAAATAAAATAATATTCATGGAGTTAGGAAAATTTGTTTTCATTTTATATGTTAAAAATAGGACATTCCTTTTGTCGTTTCTCAAAAAAAATTATAAAACATGAAAAAATATTCCTTTAAAAACACTTTGAAATAAAATAAAAAGAGACATAAAATGTGATTTAAAAATATTTTATTACCATATAAAAACTTTCATAAAATAATTTCAAAAACATGGACATGGAAGAGAAATATTTGGAGGGAAAACTTTAAAAGGGGTTTTTTTAAGAAAGTAATCTACCACTTTAATAATATTTGAATCATAAGTACCATGAAAGGATAAAATTAAATAAAACTTTAAATAACATGAGGATAGAGAAATTAATGATATAAAATGTCAAATGGGATTTATATACACCTCATAAGGTAATATAGGTGCATAACATCAAAGTATTCCTTAATAAAAGGAAATTGAGATGAAGTCCCTTACCTCGAGTCTGACTTGACACGTACATTATTTATCTTCCTAAATAATAAAATTATGTTAATTATTAACTTGATTAAGAAAAAAATTCAAGTTTATTATTCCTTTTATTTCACTTATTACCATTTTATATATTAATACTTAATCAATTAAGTTTATATCAGATGTTTTGATGATATTTGGATTATGAGCCAAAAATGACTTTGGTGGGTTGACTATGGTCAAAGTGGTCATTATTTAAATATATAAAGAATAATAATAATGAAATAATTATCATATTTATACATAAATTATAATTTTAATACCAATCATAAAATATTTTTTTGATAAATGAATTATGTTACGAACATAGAGACGGTAGCTCGTACGTATGCATGAAAAACGTTTCCATTTTTCAACGATCATTATGGAAAGGAAGTAATATTTTATATTTATATAATGATAATAATATAATATATACCATATTATTTATTTAAATATACTTATATATATCATCCATGTGTCTTAGTGATGAAAATAGAGTCACATCACTTCGTGAAGTAGGAATTCCACACGTACACGAACGACATTATCATTTTTCAACTAGTGAAAATGTAAGAAATAAAATGACATATTATCTTTTTAGAATGATAAATATGTCATTAATAACATAATTATTTCATTTATATCACATATATTCATTAAATTTATATTCATTACCTTCCATGTAAATCGTTAGTAAAAAATGAATTGTATCACTTCGTGAGGCGGTAGTCCATCGTACACACGAGTGACGTTATCATATCCCCTAAAAAATGGAAATTAAAAAAATTATACATGATATAATTACTATAGAGTTATAATTATGTTATAAATTTCATATTATACTTTATATTTTTCATCATACCCAACTGTGATAGGTTTTGATGGAAAACGTGTCACATTGGTTCACGAGACGGTAGTTTGTTGTACACATGAGCGACATTATCATTTTCCATTTGAGGAAATAGGAGATTTATATTGGTCATGAACTTAAAATAATAACTTATAAGTATAATTGATATATTTTTGTTATTGTATAATCATAAATTATGAATATTTTAAAGATTTTTAAGAATAAATAAAACAAAAAATGCATAGTTAGGAATTTTACCTCTTCTTGGAGCACCTCTTTTGGATAATACCTAAAGTATTACTAGAAAATATTTATGAACAAAATAAGGATTATAATGATATTTTGTAATATTTTAAGTTACTTTTAAGGTTTTTACAAAACCAAAATGTTTTTAAGGTGTGAATAAGAGAGAAGAGGGGGGTGGCCTTTTATAAGTAAGGTGAGTGGAGCACTTGTAATTTTTGAAAAGAAAAAGGTGTACCCTTGTTTTTAAAATGCCAAAAGGGTCAAAAATTGAGTATTATCAAGACTTATACATGATAAGGTATAAATATTACCATAAAATATATTTTATATAAGTTTTTATTTCATTTTAACCATTATATTTTTAGTTTAACCCCCCGGTAAACCAATTTTTACCTTAACCATGGTAATTAATTTTTACTGTTTTCACTATTCATTTTGGTCAAAAATTAATTTGAAATTATTAGATAAAATAAATTATTATTATTAAAAATATTTAATCCATTTTACCAAATTAAATTTCCAAAAGTGGTAAAATTAAATTTAAAACAAAACCCACAAACACAATGAAAAAGTGAGATTTCAAGAAGTCTATTTTTTGAGAAAAATAGAATTTTATATTAACTCTATGAATAATAATAATAATAATATGAATAAAAATTAATATTTATTGATATATAATCTAAAAATTTAATTTACAACATTCCTAATTTGGGATTATTTTAATTAATTAAAGAGGAGAAACATTGTGGACTTTAAAATGGATTGTAGAAAAACCTATTTTTAAACCTAAAAAAACTTATACTAAAATCCAATATAAAGTTGATTCAAAAGTAATTAAGTGGATTAAATAGAACTAAATAATATTTATGTTATTTTAAATCATATTCAAAATATATTTGTACTTTTAAATTACTTAATTTATTGAAAATAAAAGACTTTTTTACAAAAATCAATATTTTTCACTATTCATTGCAAAATAAATATTTTCCAAAAAAATCCCAAAATTTCACCCAAAGTAAATTTTTACATTATGAATTAAAAAATGATATTAATTTTTTAAAATTAAAATTCAAAATTTTATTAATTAAACTTTTAAATAAACCCTTATGAGAAAAGTGTTTAGTTGAAACAGTTTCCTTTTTTATTTAAAAATTACTTAATATTTTTTTATAATGAATAAAATCATGAAATTGTTTTATTATTTTTTTTAAAGTTGGGGCCAAAGCCTCAATTTATTATTTAAATCAAATACCTCTTTAGTGTGGGTATAGGGAGACCCATTACATAGCCCGAAGGCCCAAGGCCAAGTGGCCTGAATACAAGGCTTGAATGCCCCTTTTTTGGCCCAAAGGACCCCTCAGTGAATAGTATTGCTACAGTACCTGCACTTTTACAATCACTTCTAAATTCCACTGCTTATACAGTGCCCTAATATAGTTCTGTTGTAGTACCCGTACTTTTTTCCCTGCCTGGATTTGATCTTGGGTCTTTTGGATGCCAAGTAGGAGCATGTACCACTTGGGTACAGGCTCGTTGGCTAGTGTTTTGTTATATTGATAAGTTTATTTTATGAATACATTTTAGGGTATTTGAATACATTAATCTCTATAATTTAATTTATAATATTTCCAATTCTTGTATTTTTTTTACCAGTTTTGTGTTTTATGGAAGGATACAACAGATATTTGGAAAAGCAGCAAAAAGATGTGAATTTAGGAGAGAGAGAAAAGACAATTCATGTTGTGTCATGAATCAGTGAGGCATGAAACTAGATTTTTGAAGATATAATCTAAGATCACATGAAGGCGGATCAGTCTTCCGAACCTGGATAGGGTAATTTTCATATCATGTAATCAATACACGGTGTGAGTTAATTAGGGAGAAGTTGTTGCTACTCATTGAAATTCATGAAGTAAATTCACATTTTAAGAATACATTACACAAAGTATAAACAATAAAATTCATGAGAGTATCAGGATATAAGTTGATTCATAGAATTTCTTACCACTGTACATTACACGTCATGTAATCTTTACACGATGTGAAACCATTGTAAAATCAAATTCTTTAATACATAGAGTTAAGGGTTTGATGAAAATATGTAACATCCTAGGTAAATAAAGAATATGAAATTTTCATATTTATTAATATTTGTTAATAAAATATTAATATTACTTTATATGTAATGCTATGTTCAATGGATTACCCAATATGCAACAATGAGTTTCTTTGAAATCTTACATTGCTTACTAATAATATAATAATATTATTTTAAATGGTAGTCAACGCCTAACCATTGTAATAGAAGGAATGAAAATAAATAACTACCAAATGAGTATATATTCTTGTCAAATTTTTTTTCATTTATCCAAATAAATGTTAGAGGCTTAAAATGAAAATGAATCCAATTTTAAGCATAAATCTTCTAATATTCTTTAAAAGGTCGATTAACCACCTTTTGATGGCGAACCCTTATTAAATCCAATTTTTGACAATTTTATATATTATATTTGACAAAATAAAATCCTTCTTTAGAATCAAGACATTAAAATTTACTTTGTGTAAATTTTTGTTATTTTTCCAATAAAGTTCATTTTTTAATGAATATTGAAAATGTTGTATTTTAATTCAAAACCTCCTTTTAATCTAATTTATTTATATGGTAAAATTATATTATTAATTGTTTTTAAAGTGTAATTAAAATATATTTTACAATTTAATCCAATGGTGATCGTTTGAATTAATTACACTTTGAAATTGGACATAAACAAGTGTCAATCTTTTAATAGATATTGTTTCTTAAAAACACGCAATTTGTTTTGACAGTGGGAATTGATTATAAAATTAATTAATGAAAATTTTATGTTTTTAATTTGGTAAAATTGATATCATTTTTTAATTTTTAATATCAAATATAGCTTAGGGTGAATTTTTGGTATTTTTCAGACAAATGTTCATTTTCAATGAATAGTGAAAAATACTGCATTTTAATTCAAAACTGTCTTTTCATCCAATTTATTTATATAGTTAGATTGTCATTTTAATTGTTTTAAAGGTTTAATTTAATTATGTTTTTATCATTTAATACAATTTTGTCCATTTAATGTAATTTCACTTTTAAATTGGATGTAAAAACAAATCAATCTTTTGATAGATTTTACTTCTTAAAAACTCTTCTTTGGTTTTGACAACGGGAATTATTTTAAATTAATTATTTCAATTTCTATGTTTTGAATTTGATAAAATTTATTCCATATTTGGAATCATAAGTTCCAAATTATGTAATTAAGACTCTTTTGTTTTTGGACATTATGAATAGTAACGGTGGTAATTATCTTTAATTATCGTGATTAATTAGTAATCGGGTAGTTAAGGGTAACAAAATAATAACATGATAATAACAAATGACCCCAACATGTGTCCTAATTATACTTATTGTGTCATTTTTAACCATGGGATTCCTTGTTCTAAACTTTGGGACCCCATGGAATCACTTTTCGGTGATAGTGACACTTTATAATTTTATGTTTTTAAAAGGAAAGTATAACCAAAGTATGTATCACCCAAGTAAAACAATTTTAGTTTTGTATGTGTAAATGATCTCTTGGACTATAAATATTCATTTTAAATATAAAAATATTTCCTACATCATGATATTTTTTTATAATTTTTATACATTAAATAAATTAATTTATTTATGACACCATGATGATGCAACGATTGCCTCATAAATGAATGATTTAAATAAAATGATAAGATAAGGTAAAATATAAGTCTTAAAATTGTAAAAAACCTATTGTATGGGTGGATTTGGAATCCTTATCACCTTATCCTATAAATATATAATTTTGGTACCTTTAATATCTGAAAATAATTTTATAATAAAGTAACTTTTCAAGACTTTCCAAGAGTGCCCCTCCTCCCTCTTATAAAAGTCCCCCACCTCTACCCCCTTACCCACACCTCTCAAGACTTTGGATCGACCAAAATATGCTCATTTTATCTCTCCACATATCTCTCTTCATCCTAGAATCCTTACCTTAGGAAAAAAGCTCCTCAAGAAACCCTTTTGGTTCAAACCAAAAGGAGTTACCCGATTTAAAGGTAATGTCCCCTCTTATGTTCTTTTGTTTTATTTTGCTTATCCAACACCCTAAGCTCTTTTTATTCATTTTTTTTTGTAAAAAAACCAGTATATTCAATATAATAGTATGTTTTTATGATAATTATTCTAGCTAAACTTA
Organism: Viscum album; assembly: GCA_963277665.1. Classification (NCBI taxonomy): domain Eukaryota; kingdom Viridiplantae; phylum Streptophyta; class Magnoliopsida; order Santalales; family Viscaceae; genus Viscum; species Viscum album. The sequence goes on along the minus strand of OY728148.1, from coordinate 2,094,691,592 downwards.
CATACACCTCCGTATAATGGTCAAAGAACATACAGTTTCTGTGGATGGCGAATTACTGCCTCACAAAACGATGATTGTTCTATATTCTCCTACCACCTCTCATGGTGGTCATTATTATGGAAATATATTTATCTATGATATATATTATATTTATTTCCTCTCTATTCTTCTATATTTTACATTTAAAACATACCTTTATGCTTTTCATGTTGTGCAAATGCGATAATTTCATTTGAGTAAGTGTGGACTACCACCGCCTCAAGTGATGTGACTCGTTCATGCAATGCATGGAATGTATAAAGAATGAAAGTAATGAACTTATGTGACCTATATAACATATATATTATACTGGAATTATAATATATATATATATATATCATTTAGTTTTAATTCCATTAATGTGACAAATAAATGAAAGTAGCGTCCATGTGTACGTACGGCATGTCGTCTCCATGAACGGTGCATTTCATTTTCTTATCTATAAATGTTATGGAATAGTATAAAATAAATATATAATGGATATATATGATAATAATTAATACTATTCTGTATATGGGTTAATTATAACTACATGGGCAATTCTTTTCAAACAAGTTCATTTTTGACTCATGTACCGAACATCGACAAAAACGTCTGATATGAACTCACATTATTAACTAATTATTATAACATTATAATATGTGATATGAATTAAATAATAAACTTTAAATGAGTTCCTTAATCAATTATTAATTGACCAAAGTTTATTATTCAGGAATATAAAGAAACGAACAAGACAAGTCGGACTTGAGGTAAGGGATCCTACCTCTCTCTTTCTTTTTAAGTACTCTCTTTTATGTCATTTCTTTTAAGATCATATTTCTTATGTTTAGGGATGTTATTTTATATTCCTCATACTTTACTTTTTATGTTCATATTATGATATACCCTATTTGATCTCATAAATCCATTTTTGGAAGTTTTAAGTGGCGTCGTTAGGTTGCCGAGTTTTCGTAAGGGATTTTTCATCTCACTTTTATTCCCGTGAGATTTATGCTACATTTTCCACCATTTCCTTTGAGTGGTGTATGTACTAACCATTATTCTACTCTTTGTGTAATATAATTTTTTTATAAGTATTTACATCAATGTTTTATATTCCTTCTTTCATGGGGTGTATGTTTCGAAAGTTACCCAAGTCGGTAAGGGAACCTTTCACCCTCCTCTTTTTAAAAGACTTCTTTTTGTTAGGTCTTTTAATTTACGTCTTATTATGCTGGGATATGTTCTTCTATATCCTTATTGATTTAAAATTTATTTCCAAGTGATGATATACCCTTTTTATTTCATCAACTTGTTTTCTGAATTTTAAAGTGACGTCGTTAGGCTGTTGAATTTTTACAAGGGAACTTCTTAACCCAATTTCGATTTCTTTGGATTCAACTTGTAGTTATTGAATATGTCATCCTATGAATATGTTTTAATGACATCTGATTTTTTTACACTTAATATCCACTTATATTGGGTGTATTTATATTTTTCACACATAATTATGAGATTAAATTATCCTTAATTTAAGGATACCTTCTTTATAAGGGATTTCATCTCATTTTACATTTCTATTGAGAATTCATTATTGCTATGCACAAATTCACTCTTATATGGTGTATATACTTTCCTTTGGCACATTATATCATGAATACCTTTATTCTCATGATATTATAATGTTTTATTAAATGTTATTCCTCAATTATTTGTATTCAAGTGTCTCTCGTTTTGTTAAAAACTCTTTAACTAAAATATCATTTTAAATGTTTTAAAGATTTATTTTTATAAATCATTCTCATTAACATCCTTGTTTTCAAAATGGTTTTAGGATTTATATATATGGACATTAATGTTTTAAAATTTTAATTCCTTTAAAATCTTCAAAGTGGTATGGGACACTTTGATTCAAAAAACTCTTTTTAAATGGTTTTTGAAAATTGTTTGATAAAGCATTGATTTTGTAAATATCTTGAAATGATATATTGTGATTGTAAGGTGGAAATGTTATCTTTCATTTATTCTTGTTTTATGTGCTATGAATAAGTTATGGTTCTTGGTCATTTTTTATGAAGACGGGTGGTTCCGTGATAAAATAAGGGTGGGTGAGCCCAATATATCTCTCCAATGCATTGGGTAACACGAAGAAGTTAAATGCTAAGGTTTCTCTGAAGAGATTTAGGGAATATACTGTGATGGGTATTCCAAACGTAACCATGAGGGTTACTTCCTATGGAAGAATGTTATAAATGCCTCAAGTTACCTTTATGTCTTATGATTTCTATAAGTTATTCATAAATCTTATGATTTCATGATGTATGTTAAAGTGCTTATGTTTTATGAGTAAAGTGTGTTTTCATTGATTCTTATGTATACGTGGACTAATGTTTCATTTCTGTATTTTTATATCCCTTACTGAGCTTTTTATGCTCATCCCAAGTTTTTGAAATGTTTTCCATAGTACTTAAAGTGGAATACAGTCAAGGATGGGATCAAGGAGATGTCATGATGTCTAGAACAAGGAACTAGACATGGCTCTTTTGTTCAAGAGTTTATTTTTAAAAAATATGGAAACTGATTAGATGTTTATACTATGTAATCTTTGAGATGTAATAGTTATGTCCTAATTCTCTAAAACTCTAAACCTGAAAAGATCCTCAATGTGAATTATTCATTTAATTCAATATTATGTAATGTTTTAAGGCTGGGTCCTTACAAAATATATATTTAAAAACCCCTTCTTCCAACACTTTAAGCTATTGGTATATGGAGGGGACCAAGGTGACATCAAACTAAGGTAATTTCTAATCCCTTCTGCTGCTACTCTATAAGTTTTTTTTCATTCTTTTTCTCACCCACTCATGGATAGCATTAGTGGGTGATTTATTCATGTCATGATGTGCATGATGAATGAGGATGAATGTATAAGGTATTTTATTTTTTATTTAAATTCTTTTTGGGATTTCATATTTTTTCTTCATTTCTATCTCTTCCCTGATTCTTGTTGTATGACCATTGTAAGTGAGGTTAGGGAGTGGATTTAATTGCTTTATTTCTTTGAGCATGACCATTACCTAAGTTGAATTAATTTTTTTGTTTAATGTGATATTTAGGGTTTAGACTACATCTATGACTATTGGGATAGTTCTTACCCTGTTTTTAAATATGGTTTCTATTTTCCCATTATTTTTCAATCTAAAATACCTAACCATGAGAAAAAGAAATTTTAGGATGGGGATCATTTACCATGACCATTGGACTTGCTAAGACCATATTATAATGATTGTATGATTGTTAATTAACTAATACCTTATTATCCCATGAACCTAGATTCATTTCTTCCTAAAAACCTTTTTATATTTTCTTCTCTCATGTTCTTCATAAATCACATGCTCAAAACCTTAGATTAAATTTTTGAAAATCACAATTAGTTTAGGTCTTTGTTATAAAATTAATATTTTATCCAACCCTGTCTCTGTGGGTTCGACCTCAGAATTTTATATCTTATATTGCCCTATAGTTTAGTGGTTTGTTTGATTCATATTATAAATTTCTAAATTCAGTAACCTTGTGGTAATAAATGATGCGCTTAGAGATATCATCTATCATTACCTAAGTTGTTACAATAGCCTTGTTTAAATTTATCTTACTATTAGGGACATATTAGTTGAAGGTGGTATGTTTTCAAAACGTATAGTGGGACTCATTATTAGGAGTAGTTATCCCACATATAGATTAATTCCAGGTTAATGGGGTTGGGGTATTGTTCTTAGTTTTCAAGTGTTGTGATTTTGTGATTTATAAGGAGTATAATGTGTGATTTATGGGTCATTTATTTACTCTTTTCATGATGTGGTGAGAGGGTGTGATTTCATGCATCATAATTAGAACATAGGATTTACATTACATTCATGTTCTTTCTTGTGATTGAGAACTTGATTACAATATAGGGTTCAACTATATAAAGTGTCAATAATAGCTTATATAGTGTTTTCCTATATAACTTTTTGGTGGAGTTCTACTTTACCAATCTTGTGTTTCTGGTTATGTTATAATCTGATGTTTTTTTATATAAATCATATACGTAATGTTTTATCCATGAGAGTGAGTATCTAAGTCTATCAAGAACACTTGTGTTATGGTAAACCCTTATGTTATAATCGTTGTGTATAGAGTAGTGGGGTGACATGCCTATTATTGCTTATCCTATATGTGATAGAGGTGTAATTTGAATCGTGTGTTTGGAATTAGAGTGGAATTCCACCTTAATGACCTCTGGTGAAGCACCAAGAGGGAGAGGACGATCATTCCCCATCGATACTAGTGTCGGTTCCCCTAGTTATGGTTGTGCCTCCTATTGAACAATAGCTTTGAGAGAGTTTACTTTAGGTTATTTAGTCAATGGGATATGGAGCTCTATGAGTTGGGACTTCCATTTCAGATCGGACTAGACAGTTCTATCTATATTATCCACTTATATTTACTGGAGAGGGTAGCCCAAAAGATTTTGATTTTTGGTCCAATTCATTACAGACCATATTTGACTAGATTGATACACCCCTTGAGATGAGTGAAAAGATTGTTATACACATGCTATGAGGACCATCTAAGCATTGGTGGGATAAATTAGTCTATCCATATTAGTATATGGAGCTATCTTAGAAAAAAATTTAGGCTTGTTTCTTAGTTCTTCCCCAAGATGTTATCGATTTGATCCCCACTGATCATGACAAGGGGTCATTGATGGTCTGAGGTATAATTCTAGTGGTATTCACCCTGGCATTTATTTTATTTGATATAGGTTCATCACACTCATTTATATTTTCTCAATTTTTTGATGATTTGGGCTTAGTTATAGTGTATTTGTATGGGGTTATGTCTATTAATATACCCATGGGAGTGCATCTTAGGGTATTCATAGGTGTCCAAAGTCCACCATCATGATCAGTGTGTTGTAATAGTGTCCCTAGACCCATCCAATCAGTACTTTTCAATTATTATATCATGTATAAAGTTATTTATGCATAATTTATACTTACTATAATAGTTTTGATATTTATGTGTCCATTATTTATATGGTAATGACCTTATATTACATGTTGTGTCAAAAGTTTATAGCAATTCTTAGGCTATAATGATAACCTCGAGATACTATGAAATTAATCTTAAACATATGTTTTATGGTCTTGATACATGAGACATAGATGATGTCTTACTATCAGGTGTTAGGGGATCATAAGAATTGAGACTTCTTCTTATGAAGTTCACACTTGGTGATCTCAAGTAGATGAGATCATGAGGACTGACCCACCAATAGGAACACCACATATTTCAGGTTTCAATGGAAGCTTCTATTTGAAAACACCTATAATGGTATCCTGAATTGAGATTATTATAAATTTATACTATTTTATTTCATACTTTGATGCAAGGAAAAAAATATGGCATTGAATTCATAAAAAGGCGGCTTGCATTGGGTGCATCATTGGTGGTATGACATTTGTAACGTCCTGGTTCCCGATACTTCCCAAAGGTGCCCCGTACCCAGTTGGTCACATAACCTCAAGCACATTTCCCAAATGGAAGAGGCTTCTAACTAGTAGTGAGGTCCTTGAGTGTGATAGTGGGGAAACTATGCCCTCATTGGCAGAGTAAACACAGCGGAATAACAAACAGCAATAGCAGTGAAAGCAGTAATATCATACAACAAAAGACTGATAGTAATACAACAACTAGAGCACATATATAAATTATGCATGCCACATGTGTCTAGGAAACAATCCAAACAAGTCACAATGATGTAAATACAATACTAAAACCAAAATACAGAAAAGAAGTAAACTTCAACATCATCGCAAGCCTTAACTTGGTCTCATTCTCTCCAACTCCAACAACAATAAAGTACCTGATGAAGAAGGGAACTTTCCCTTATATATACCTACAACCATATAATCTATTTGGGTCTAAAATCATAACCCAAATAGGGTGTGATATGAATCCCAGTAGGAAAACACCAAAAGATCTGTGCCTAACTGTCAGTGAATATATATAGTAAGTAATATATAGAAATAAAGCAATAAACTAGGAAGTACTCAAAAGTAAACAATCCTATAGTTTTAAATTACATCCATTTACATTTATTAATTATTCAATCCATTGAATAATGTAACCTCGGGATCTAGCCTAAGATTTGTATCCACTTTTATAAAAATAATAAACAAATGTCTCAAAAGACCATCTAAACAATCAAGTAAGATCGATTCCAAGATTGTGCTTTCTCTTGGAAGACTCATCACAATCATTCAATAATTCAAAAGCAACCCTCTGGGAAATTTCTCACAGTCTAAACCCTCTATTTTAACATATCATCAATTCAATAAATAATGACCCTTTGGGAAATTTCATAGAGTCTAACCCCTTTGGTCCTACATAGAACTAATCATTACAGATGACCACCTGGGAAGCTCTCACGATCAATACCTCCTTGGTCTGCATAGAAATAATAAATTATAATGACCACCTGGCATCTCTCACAGTCAACTACCTAGGGTCCAACATTTATTTAATAATGACCCTATGGGTAGCTCTCATGGTCTAACCCCTTTTTCCTATGACCACCCGACATCTCTTAGAGTCAATACCCCTGGGTCAACATAACAATAATTCATACATAAATGACCCTACCTTGGGAAGCTCTCATTGTCAATTCCCCTTGGTCATACTTTCACAATGTGAAACAAATTCACCTCATATAATTAGTAACTCCATCCTAACAACACGAGTCAAGGAAAACAAAACTATCCTACAAGGAATTCTAGACCAAATGTCCATAATCGATCAAACAATGGAAATGCACCCATAATCAAGGTATAAAACCTTATGCACAAGCAATAAACCTTTATCAATTAAGCAAACCATAGAAGGTATTAATCATGGTTAAATTCCAAAAACATGTAATACCCTAAACATGATTATTCATCACTTTAAGCATATATAATCTAAATACAATAAAATAAAGGCACAAACCACCTACCTTGATGTTGTACGATCAACACTCTTGAAATTTGGCCCTTGAATCGACCTAGAATGATGTAGATCTACAAAAAGGGTAAAAATGATCATCCTTGAAATACTCATTAGAGATGAGTAATTAGGAAGAAATACCCTAGGGGAAGAGAGAACTCATTAGTGGGAATCCAATTCACCTAACAATGTCTCAATCAGAGGTTAGACAAAGAATCGAGAGGAACTCGAAGTTCTTCGGTCGTTCGTTGCTCTCCTGTATGAGATGAGGGGAGAAGAAGTGTGTTCTGGTGATGAGATGCGACCCCACTATGATTCATCAATTAAAAAGAAAATTACACGACGTGTTTATTTAATGTACACTCTATATATTAGACTCAACTGGACTCTACTTTAGGCATTCTGACAGGTCACCTACATGGCCATGTACTCAGCCGTTACACAGCCAGTACACGGCTACATGCGGAAACCAGGTACACGATGTGTACTTAGAAAATTTAAAAATGTTCTTTTTTCCTAAAAAACAACCCAAAATAAATATTCATACCTAAAATGGATATCCGGGCTCTTACAAACTTCCCCCTTTAAAGCAATCTATCCCTAAATTTCTCTTCCAATGGTGGTGAAGAAGAAAATTCAATCAACTCTAGCCACTGTGATCATACATCAAAATAGGGTGATCCTAAAAGGATTAATCCACCTCCAACTCAACCTCCTTAGGTTGAAAAATGTGAGATGGGTCTGAAAAGTAACGTCATAGCTAAGAAACATGAAAGACGTTGTGCATAGCCCGGTACCTCTGAGGTAACTGCAACTAATAGGCAATCGGCCTGACTCTCTCCAAAACCTCAAACGGTCCGACGTATCTTGGTGAAAGCTTCCCCTATATACTAATCCTCATGTGTCCCAACCTCGGTGTGACATGTAAGAAGACCTAATCTTAAACCTCAAACTCCATAGGTCATCTCCGTCGATCAGCATAATATTTCTGCTGAAACTGTGCAGTATCCATCCTCTTCTAAATCAACTCCACCTGCTCAATAGTCTCCTAGACAAGATGAGGTCCCAAAATCGCTACCACTTCTGCCTCTAGACAACATAGGGGTGATTGGTATAGCCTACCGTACCAAGCCTCATAAGGTTTCATCTGAATTATTTCCTAAAACTGTTATTGTAGGAAAACTCCACTAGGGGTATGTGTTTCTCTCAAGAGCCCCTGAAATATAGGATGCATGCTTATAGCATGTCTGCCAAAACCTAAATCGTTCACTAAGGCTAGCCATATTTCTATGGATGGTAAGTTGTACTCAAAATTACATGTGTTCCCAAATCCCTCTGTAGTCCCTTCTAGACACAAGAAATAAATCGGGCATCCCTGTCTGAAACGATAAAGTGCAGAACCCCATGAAAATGTACAATCTCTCGGATCTACAACCTTCCAATATCATCAACACTAAATGTTTCATTGATCAGTAGGAAATATGAAACCTTCGTGATTCTGTCAACAATAACCCATTCCGCATCATTCCCTCAAATAGATCTCAGTAAACACATCAAGAAATCCATCGTGTCATCATTACACTTCCACTCAGGAATGGGTAACTATTGTAAAATCCCTACTGGTCACTGATGTTCTACCTTCATCTACTAACATGTGGAATGCCTCATAAAAAAACCAGCTACATTCCTCTTCATACCTGGCCACCAATACTGTTGGTGTAGATCTCAATACATCTTGGTAACACTAAGATGAACTTACCAAACTGAGGAATGGAAATATCTCATCAAATCCTCATGTATGTCTACTGATACCCATATTCACCCATGAAAATGAAAGATCTCGCCATCACCTATGATCCACCCAGGAGTAGGGTCCTATCTTGACACACTCTCTCGTAGGACTAGGCATTCGGAATCTGATAGTTGTCTCATTCGCACTCGATCTAGAATAGTAGAGGTAACAAATACATAAGAAAGAAACATCTTTCCCTATCTTTCATGTACCTCCAAATTCATCTTAGAGAACATAGCCATAAGCTTACACTCACTCCTGGCCTCCTGGACTTCTTATATCTAATTCCTCCTACTCAATTCATCAGCCACTGCATTGCCTTTCCCAGACGTGTAGGCAAGTTCAATGTCAAAAGAATAAAGGTACTCAACCCACCTTCGTTGTCACAAATTCAAATCACACTGAGTAAAGATATAATTGAGGATCTTTTGTTCAGTGAATAGCACAAAATTCTCTCCCAAAAGATAATTTATCCAACAGCGTAAATCATGCACAACTTCGGCTAACTTGAGATTGTGCATCGGGTAATTCCTCTCATGTGGCCTCAACTGTCTAGATCCATATGCCACAACTACTTCCCCCTTCATAAGCACTACTCCTAGCCTGATACCTAATGTATTGCAGTAAATGGTGTAACTCTTTCCAGGATCCATAAAAATCAGTATTAGTGCTGAAGTCAATCTCTCTTTCAACTCCTGGAAGGCTGAATCACAGGAATCTGTCCGCAAGTACTTCACACACTTCTTAGTTAAGCCTATCAGTGGCGCTGTTAAGCATAAAAAGTCCTATATAAAGTGCATGTAGTAGCTAGCCAGCACCAAAAAACTCCATACCTCAAATAAATTTTTCGGCTAGTCCTAGGAAACTACTGCTCTCACTTTCTCTGGATCTACTGATACTTCTGTCTCTGAGATAACATGACCCAAGAAGTGAATTTGGTCCATCCATAAGTGGAATTTTGAGAGCTTATAATATGACTGATTCTCTCTTAGTGTACTCAATATGATCTCAAAATGGATGGAATGGTCATGTCAAGTATGAGACTACACCAAGATATCATCCACAAATACTACCAAAAAAATAATCCAAATAAGGATGGAACACTCGGTTCATCAGTTCCATGAAAACTGTCAGCGCATTCGTGATATCGAACGGCATAACCAAATACTCGTATAGACCATACCTACTCCGAAAGGTTGTAAGAGGTATAGTTGATGGTCTAATGCGCAACTGATGATAACCAGATATCAGGTCAATCTTCAAGAACACCTGGGATCCTCTAAGATGATCAAATAGATCATCAATCCTTGTCAGGGGATATCAGTTCTTGACCATCAACTAGTTCATATTCTGATAATCCACACAAAGTTTGATGGTATTGTCTGCCTTATTCACAAAAAGGATAGGAAAATACCAGGGAGAAGTACTAGTTAACATAAAACCCTTTTTCTGTAACTCCTCTAATTTCATCTTGAGCTCCTTTAACTCTGGTGTAGCCATCCTATAAGGATAAATGGACACTAGTGTCACTCCTGGAATAACCTCAATAGAGAAATCTACCTCACACTCTAGAGGTAAACTTGAAAATTCATTTGGAAAGACATCTCTGAAATGATTCACCACTAGAGGAAAGTCCTTCTATGAATTCCCCTGGTCATCTAGATATAAACTAGCAATATAGGTTGTAAATCCTCATAACCCATGATGCTCAGGTCCATCTCTGCTTTCCTGGACATCCCATTCGCCCTTGTGTAGAAAAGACCCACCCTCTAGTGACCATCCTCAAGAGGTCACTCCTTTCAATGATGTACACTAGCCATCCTAATCCCCAACAGAGTGTATAGCATCATAACATCATCAAAAGTAAAGATGAAAAGCCCAAGTCTCTCCACAATAAAAAAAGATATAAAACTATGGGAATCCCCTGTATTAAAAAGTGAAAAATATAAAACTGAGTCAATTAGAATTATATCTCTAACTATAGAGGGTCCGGGATCCTACTCCTGTTGGGTATGCTCCACTACAAAGGTTTGACCTATACCGCGGCCCTGAAACCCTTCCTAACTACCCTAAGCTGAGTTGTCACTAAAAACCTACCATATAGATACCACAGACATGACCACCTCCTTATCCTAAATGGCCTGACGAACTCCAGTTCCCTGACTAGTGAGAAACTAGTGGTCTTTCTTCTAAACTTGGATTCATAACAGATCCCCTCTCACTCACTGTTGGTGAGGAAAACTAGAAAAAATGTTGAAGGTGGCCCATCTTGACACAATATCTTTACTCAACTGGGTCCCTCGGGCAATGTGGTCTTGTATGCCCACTTTTCACTCACTGGTGGCATACCACTTGGATACCTGAAGAAACATCACATGAAAGCTCCCTATAGTGCTTCCTACTATCTTTTGAAGGAGTGGCATCCCTAGATGCTAAACCTCCCTACCCCACACCTCCCAACTACCTCAGATTATGCTCAGTAATTAGAGTTTGATTCACTATAGCCATAAACATAGTTAGCCTGAAAACATTTACCTATGATCGGATGTTATACCTGAGACCATCCTCAAATCTCATATCCAAAGATAACTCGTCACCTCTTAGAACATGTGTGAAGCACTGAAGATCTGTGAAATGAGATGAGTAATCCATCACTAAAAGATCACCCTGCTCCAAATGCATGAACTCTCAAGCTCGATCATCCCTCAACATATCAGGATAGAAGTAATCATAAAATGTCATATGAAACTATTTCCAAGACATATCCCAATGACATCCCTCCTATGAGATAAAATCCCAACATCTCTTAGCAGAATCACATAGCATATATGTTGTGATCTTCACCCTTCTCTCTAAAGGCATCTCCAAATGCTCAAAGATAGAAATCATGGCCTCCAACCATAACTCTGTATCTTGTGGTCCTCCATCCTCTAAAACAATGGGAGGAGGATGCTGCTGGAACAACCTCATAAACTCTACCATAGTCAGGGCAGGATGTGGTTCTCCCTGGAAAGTCTTCATCATCCTCATAAAGCCTTTGCGGAACTATAAATCATCACCTGAATTTGGTATAATAGTTGGTGCCAAGATGGGCACGAGAGGAGGATCTGCTGGTAGTCCCTGATCTACCATATCTAGTGTCTTTCCATCACCCCACACCTAGCGTACAACCGGAGGACATCTTGGTAGCATGACTCAGCAAGGTCAAGTGCGCACCTTAGTTCAAAATTATCAAGTACAACAACTTATAAGTGAAATAATGGAACAGGAGAAGAAAACATTCAAGTTTTACAAAAGAAGTTTACACGGTGTGTAGAACCACTACACAGCGTGTTCCTTTCAAGACTTAACATAGGCATGTACCTCTACCAAACTTAGTTTTGTAACACCCCTACACATGGTGTATTCCTTATATAACACGGCATGTACTTTAATTTTCTCTCTTGCCCAAGTTCTTCTACATGACTAGAACTACACGGTTCTCTCCTGGTGTAAGACTACATGGCGTGTTCACCTTAGACACGGCGTGTATCAGTTAAGTTCCATACACCTATGTCTTTGGTCACATGTTCGAATACATGGATGATAACTGTATGGTATTCATAAGTTAGACATGGCATGTACAACCTAAGTTCCATCCACCTGTGTTGTTGGTCGCATGGTTGGAAACATGTTCCTTCACAACACAGTGTGTACAATCTAGACACAGCGTGTTCTAACAAAAGTTCCTCAACCCCGTTTCTCTGCTCACATAGTTAGTAACATGGTCAATCACTACACAGCACGTATATATGGCACATGTTATGTACTTAAAAAATGTGTTTCTTCCAGAACAGAAGAAGACATGGCATGTGTTCATAACACCACATGCTGTGTTGTCTAGGTTTCCAGACAGTAAGCCTCCAAAACTTCTCCAGAACCCTTAAAACTTAAAATTTTGTCCAATTCATGAAAAATTCTGACTTGTGAGATCCCATACTACCACGAATCAAAGTTTTTCATCCTTATTCACATCAAAATTGACAAATTTTGATTAAAGATCAAACATGATCCACCAAATTCAGATCCAAGAGGGCCCATAACACCTCAAGGACCAAAATTTGGTGCTTATCCAAATGAAACTTTACATATTTTAATACCCTATCAAAATAATAGGTATTCTACCATTCCATATATCATAACAGCATACATATTTCACACAACATCTATCATAGTAGCATGTAATTAGTAATGCACCCTAAATTGCATGACAAGAATTCATGGCATGTGATCTCTAGCAAGTGCCTATATGATGCATGAGATGTAATACTCTCATATCATCAGGTTGCAATAGAAATAGAACCTCAATGATATAAATCATAACATCACAATACATGTGTATCACCCAATGGTGAAATCAAATCAACTTTAATAATTGCAAAACCATAAAAACTGCAGTATTTGAGGTAACTTGGATTTTCCTTGTACATGGTTTAACTACTCCCGAACACATATTATTAATAACTACTTATTTCTTCCTATCCCTTTATATAGGCTCCAAATATTAAGACAAAATAGAAAATAAACCTTCCCTTGGATACCACTTTGTATGTCCCGGTTTCAGGTGTCGTCCAAAGGTTCCCCATACCCAGTTAATAACATAACGTCAACCACATTTCCCAAATTCCATAGGCTTCTAACTAGTAGTGAGGGAATTAGGTGTGATAGTGGGGAAACTATTCCCTCATTGGCATAGTATACATAGTGGAATAACAAACAGTAATAGTAGTGGAAGCAGTAATACCATACAACAAAAGTAAACAGTGGAAGACTGATAGTAATACAACAACTAGAGAACATATATAAATGATGCATGTCACATGGGTCTTGTAAAGTAGTAAAAAAAGTCACAATTATGTAAATACAATACTAAAACCAAAGTATAGAAAATTAGTAAACTTAAATATCATCTCAAGCCTCAACTTGGTCCCATGCTCTCCGGCTCCAACATCAATCAAGTACCTAATGAAGAAGGTCGCTTGCCCTTATCTATACTTGCAGCCATATAATCTTTTTGGGTCCAAAATCATGACCCAAATAGGGTGTGATATGAATCCTAGTAGGCAACCACCAAAATTTCTATTCCTAACTTTCATTGAATATATATAGTAAGTAATATGCAGAAATGAATCAATAAATTAGAAAGTACTCAAAAGTAAACAATCCTACATTTTTTAGATACATTAATTTACATTTATTAATTATTAAATCCATTGAATAATTTAACCTCAAGATCTAGCCTAATCTCTATATCTCCTTATATAATAATAACAAATAGACATCTCAAAATACCATCTGAACAATCAAGTAAGATAGAGTCCAAGCTTGGGCTTTGGCTTGTCATACTCATCACAGTAGTTCAATCATTCAAAAGCAACCCTTTGGGAAATTTATCATAATCTAACCCCTGTGGTTTAACATATCATCAATTTAATAAATAATAACCCATTAGTAAATCTCACACAGTCTAACCCCTTTGGTCTCACATAGCACTAATCATTACATATGACCACTTGGGCAGCTCTCACAGTCAATACCCTCTTGGTCTGCATAGCAACAATAAATTATAATGACCACATGGAAGCTATCACAGACAATTCCCTAGGGTACAACATTCATTTAATAACTACCCTTTGGGTAGCTCTTGCGGTCTAACCCCTCTGGAATATGACCATCAGGCAGATCTCACAATCAATACCTCTAGTTCAACATAACAACAATTCATACATAAATTACCCTATCTCAGGAAGCTCTCATGGTCAATTAACCTTGGTCATAATTTCACAATGTGAAACACATGCATCTCATATAATCAGTAACTCCATCCTAACAACACAAGGCATGGAAAACAAAACTATCCTAATAGGCATTCTAGACCAAACTATCATAATCAATCAAATAAGGTAAACACACCCATAATCAAGGTATAAAACCTTATACACAAGCAATAACCCTTTCTAAATTAAACAAATCATAGAAGGTATTAATCAGGGTTAAATTAAAAAAACATTCAATACCCTAAACAAGGGTATTCGGCAATTTAAGCATATATAATCCAAATACAATCAAATAAATACACAAACAACCTACTTTTATGTTGTACAATCAACACACTTGAATGTCGAACCTTGAATTGGCCTAGAACGACATAGATCTACAAAAAGGGTAAAAACGATCATCCTTGAAATACTCACAAGAGAGGAGGAATCATGAAGAAAGGCCCTAGGGGGAGAGAGAACTCACCGATGGGAATCCAACACACCTAGTGGTGTCTCAATTGAAGGTTGTACAAATAATTGGGAGGATCTCTAAGTTCTTCGGTTGTTTGTCACTCTCCTATATGAACCGAGGGGAGAATAAGTGTGTTCTAGATATGATATGTGACCCTGCTCCAATTCATCAATTAAAAAGAAAAGTACACGGTGTGTTAATTTAATGTACACTCTATGTACTAGCCTCAATCAGCCCCTACTTTAGGCGGTCTACTAGGTCACCTATACAGCCATGTACTCGGCCATTACACGGCTAGTACACAGCTACACATAGCAACTGGGTACATGGAATGTACTCAAAATTACACTGCGTGTACTTAGAAAATTTCCAATTCTTCCTTTTTTTCCTCAAGAATAATTCTAAATAAAGATCCATACCTGAAATGGAGATTTGGGTTCTTACAGCATTGATTGAATAATCAAGAAATAATTTGTTTCTTCTGATATGAAGGGATATATTAGGCTTAGTTAATCAATATGGTATTACCTTTATTAGATTCATGGTCATGGTAGAATAAGGTAAGTTTTCCTACTAAGGTCAACGAATAATGAAGAAATAAAGGATGATGACATAAGTATGCATCTTGATTTATGAGATATAGCAAGATAAAGAGATTATATTACACAACATGATTTCATATAAATTTTTTCATTTCTATGACTACTCCTTATCTCTTTAGGGGCTTTGATGGGTTACTAGACTCCACTCTTATTCTATGAATAGTGTTCACTACTATCGAGATATGGACCTAGAGGGTCACACACTTAGCACATTCAAAAGTATGAACCATTCTTATGAATAAGTGTATAGGACATGGTGGGGCCCACCATTGGGCCTAGGATATGTTCGAGGATATATGATCACCAAGGAATAAATAAATTCATATTATTCAAGTTTATAACAATTTTTATTAAACTTATTTATTAAATGTATTTACAAGTATTAAAGTTAATACATGAAAAATGTTATAAAAGTGAATATTATTTTAATATTCAAGGCTCATTTAATATTTGTGGGGATATCAATTCATGTTAATGGCTTGGTTTTATCATGTAACATATTTATATATTATAAGTAAGATATAAAAATATAAATTATATTTATGACTTATTAAGTCAATCATAATAAGTCATTTATAATTTATTTAGTGGGTAATCCATATTCGGGAGTCAGAGATCCATTTATAGGTATTTTAAAACTCATTATAAAAGGGTGGAAGAGGATCTCATGGTGATGAATATTCACTATGATTTTATGAGATCCACTCTCTCCTATCCTCCTTCTTAGAGAGAGAATCTCTTGCTCCAAGCTGACAATCGAAGATCCCTTTCATGGATCTTCATAACAGAGTAGCAGTGATCATTGGGAAATTGACAGAATCATTATAATTTCATTCTAGGACTTGGATTATGATGAATGACATTCCTGAAAACTTTTAGAGCATGTTTAGATGATTTAGAAAGATTTATCTTCGAAACCTTCAAGTTGTGATCATCGGTAATGATCACATGTCAAATGAAACTTTGGATCGAATGAGGTAATTATTTATTTAATTTTTGTGATTAAATTTCATCACAAGAAGATCCTTAGACCTTTACTAGGACTATGCTTCACTGGAGATTATGTAGTTACGTAGATCACCAGTGAAAATTTTTAAATCCACAACCCATCAACTTTTATTGCATACTCTAATACCTTAAATTTGTATCAAAGTGGTATCATTATACTTTAATCTAATGAAAAAATTAAATTTTTGATAAATTTATATAGGGTGTATTTTTACGGTCCTAATGCCATAGACAGTGTTTCAATCTGATAACAGATGTCTAAGTTGTTGTCATTCAAAGTTTTTCATAATAATTGAAATCAACATATTCATGGGTTTAATTTTTGAATATCATGTGTGTGTGTGTGTGTTAAATCATAACTAAATGTAAACATCTAGTGATGGTTTTCAATAAATCTAAGAACTCCAGTGAACCTAAACTCCAATGAGTATCAGGAAGTTGAAACAGTGTTTTTTGGCCAAGTTATTTATTCCACATCCATGTGGTATATATGTTATAATATTTGATAATAAATTTTTTCAATAGACTTTTAATAGGCTTGAAGATTATGATAGAAGAAAAGGGGTGGATTTTATAAGGGTGTCAAATTTCAAAAAGTTTGGGTGCATATTTTAGGTTGGTGGCTACCTATAAAAACAAAAGAAATGGGGGGATGCTTCTTGTGGAAGAAAAGATTAAAATATAAAAAGATTTTTTAAAAATAAATATATAACAAGCCACATTTTAATACACCTTAATTCATGATTTATTATACAAAGGTACATATAATACAATTCTAAAAGATCATTAAGACTAGTTAATTTGGGAAATTTGGTATATAGAATAACAACTTGAAACAAGAATACAATGAAATTATTGAAAAACTTCCTTAACATGCTCTTAAAAATTCATCGTTCTTTTAAAACTACACAGGATAACCTGGGGATATACATAAGAAAGGTGTGATCTATAAAGCCCAATAAGGGAATAAACAAAGTGCAGTATAAGGTAAAGTGGTTCATGTGATCCAAGGGGTATATCAAGGTAACATAAGATGGGTGATAATCATAATCTTGAACAATGATTCATGATACAACATGATAACATAAAGGCAATATAGGAATGTGAGAACAACTTAAAACATGGAATCATAAACATAAGTCAAGGATAAACTCCAATACAGCATAACATAGTGTGCTTAGGATAAACTCTCATGCACCATACATGGAATATCATGAGATTAAAATATTACTCAATGCATTGGAGGGCTATATAATTTTGGGCTCACTCATCACTTTCATATCATGTACATGCATAAGTGTTCCACATGGATCATACAACAAAAGGGCGTCTTTCATCACTTTTAATCCTAATATTAAGTAGTTTTAGGTACATACATGTAAGTAAAAAATAAATTAAGTATAGTTTCATCTAGTTGAATACCATTTATTGGAAATGGGAATGGGTATTCACTTCAAAAAAAATGTTTAACATGGAAAATCACAGGATGATTTTAAAAGCATAATGGGGGTACATAAAGACTCATATAAGTGTGAAATGAGAGTTAAAGGGGTATATCATCACTTTTAAATCATATTTATAGTAATATGGATGTGTTAAAACATATCCCAACATGAATAATTGTAAAAAAAAGGCATAATTTAAAGAAGGTGCTTGAATAAAGAGGAGAAGGAGAGGATCTCTTACCTTGATAGGACGCTTATAAAATATTGGGTAAAGCTTCTTAAGAGATTTGAGAAACCTTGGGAGGTATCTAGAGAGAAAATGGAAGATTAATGTCTTGTTTTAAGGTTTTTTTGTGAATGTTAATGGGATTTTTAGTGGGTTTATAAAGCAAAATAGATAATAATTCTTTATTAATTTCCAAACTTAGGTTTTAGAATATATATGATAAAATAATCAAAACCACAAACCTTCCCATGATTTTTACCATGGTTTCTACCAAATTTAATATTTTTTAATTATTTTACAGGTTTAATAACTAATATTATTAAAATAATACCCTTGGTGATGTGGAAGTGAATCATGTTTACAAATAATTGATTTTAAAACCTTAAAATATAATATATGTTTTGAAGGATTCGTTAAGGGTTTAAAAAATTAATCAAATAACCTCAAAAACACATTATTTTAAATTTTAAATATATATTTGGTTTTGGATACCTTTTATGTCATATATTACATCACTTTTGGGTCATTATGATGTCATAATACACATCATATATTTATACCGCATTGAATTTTGACCCAAAAATATGATTATCTCCAAAAATTATGAAAAAATCACCATTGGATAATTTTTTAATTATAATTTCAAAAATAATATTTATTTTGTCAAAATATTTTTCTAATTATGATAATTTACACTTTTAAATCAAAATCCATATTTTTTAAAAAATACTGGTTTTTTAGCAATAACAGTTTTTTGACCCTTTTAAAAAATACATTTGATTTCATAAAATTATATTATAATTTATATTTAATAAATATTATTTAATGATAATATTTTATTAAAATAAAATTTATTTCAAAAATTCTTGATTTCATCAAAAGAAGTGTCTTGGTTGAAACTATATATTTCCAAAATACGATTCAGGTTTTGTCGTATTAAAAACTAATTTTTATCAAACTCATTATTTAATCATTTATAAATTAATAATAAAAGGAATAATTATAATAATTATTTTATTGAAATAAAATATAAAAAATAATACAATTATGGTCTATATACATAGCTCTTTATTACACCATTTAATTCCCTAAGTGTGAGGTGTGTCATGGTGATATTTTCAAGTGGTGGTTCAGCGAACATGGTTTGAGTTGTGATCTCGATGAGCTTGAACTTCTCCCATAACATTTTTTATCATGCTTTATTTTTTGAATCTCTAATTGGTCTTGGTTAAGGTCAAATACCAATGATTCTATCACCCTTTAAATCTTTGATAAATGGGCTTTATAGGGTATGATCTTATTGGTCGAGGCCATCGCTTCTTCCATATGTGTATACTACTAATAAAATCATTTTTAAATGGTTATATTATAAATAGTTATAATGCTTAATGTTATTTTTAAATCTAAAAATATATAACATTCCAAAATAACCAAAGTAGTGCATGTTCTTTTTATAACATCATTACTTGATATTATAATTATTTATTCAAAAAGAGGGAATTTTATTTATAAATGATCAGGTCGTTTCATTATTTCCCCCTTTATAAATTTCACCATAGAAATTTTCATTTCATACATTAAAATAGATTAGGGTAATTTTTTTTTATTACCTTATCCAGTTCCCATGTTTCTTCCTCAAGCATTTGATTCTGCCATAACACTTTGACCAGGTGAGATTTCTTATTTCATAGAACCTTGTATTTATGATCTAATATCTTCAAAGGCTTATCCTCATATGAAAGATAATTATCCAATGGTACCACATTTGGATTCAATACATGTGAGGGGTCTAGTATGTACTTCATTAATATGGATACATGGAACACATCATGTACTTGATATAGGTTAGGTGGGAGTGCTAGTCGATAAGTCACCACTCTGATATGATTAAGGATCTCAAAGGGGCCAATGTAACTAGGACTAAGATTTCCCTTATTCCAAAACCACATGAATTTATTCCAAGGTGATATGGGAACACTTTATCTATGAACTCAAACTCCAGGTCTCATTGATGATTTTATACATAGCTTTTCTGTCAATTTTATGCAGATTTCATATGACGCTAAATGGTTTGAACCTTATCTATCATCTATTGGATAATATTATGTCCCATCACCTTCTACTCTCCAAATTCATTCCATCATGTTGAATTTTGACATCTATTCCAATATAGAGCCTCGTAAGGTTCCATTTTAATGCAATAATGGAAACTATTGTTATATGATAACTCCATTAAGAGGAGTTGATGGTCCCAACATCCTTGGAAATCCACTGAACATGATCTCATCATATCCTCTAGAGTTTTAATGGTCCTTTTAGACTAACCATATTTCTGAGGTTTATAAGCAGTGATGAAACTAAGTTATGTATCCAATTCTTACTAAAGGATTATCAAAAACCTCAATGTAAACCTTGAATCACAATCAGTTATAATAGAGAGTGGAACTCTATGTAGTATTACCACTTCCCTTATGTATATATTGTTGATTTAGTCAAGAGATAAATCTTCTTTGATAGAAATGAAATGTTTCAACTTTATAAGGGAATATACTACTACCCAAATGGAGTTATTTCATTTATGTGTCCTAGGGAGTCATATAATGAAATACATGGTTATGTTTTACCATTTACATACTTTTATGGGTAATGGCTTCATTATACCCTTATAATTTCATCATTTTTTTTCTTTACGTTTTGGCATACCAAGCATTGAGATACAAACTCCACAATCTCCCTCTTTATGTTATCCCACCAAAACTTTTTCTTCAAATCTCTATACATATTAGTGCTTCCTATATGAATAGATAATGATGAGATATTTTCATCATCTAGAATTTTAATCTTTGGTTATAGTTTTTATGGGACACATATCTAGGTTACAAACCTTATAAATCCATCTTTATCAAATTTGAACTTTGGAATATTTGCTACCTTCTTTTATAGAAACTCATTATCTTTATGGGCCTCCTTGATCCTCATAATAATATATGGTTGAGAATTTATTTGAGAAATTTAAGATAAATATACTTTTATAATTCCCATTTCCATTCTTTTTATGTCCATGAAGATTGGATCCCTTGTAATCCTCATCATGTATAGGGTTGCAGGATCCTTTCTACATAGAGCATCCACCACTTTGGTATCTTTCTTGGGATGGTAACGGATTGAATAATCATTATCCTTGATCAGCTCTAACCACCTTCATTGGTTAATATTGAGATCCTTTTATGTTAATATATAATTGATGCTTCTCTGATCCATATATATATATATCACACTTCTCCCCATAGAGATAATGTCACCAAATATTCAATGTAAAGATCATTACAATCAATTCTAGATCATGTGTTGGGTAGTTCGGCTCATGGATCTTTAATTGGTAGGAGGAATAGGTGGTAACTTTTTCATCTTTCATGAGTACACAACCCAATACCTTTTTTAATTTATCACTATAGACCATAAATCCTTCCCCACTTATGGATAATGTGAGCACAGGTGCACTGATTAGCCTCTTCTTCAACTCTTTAAAACTTTCTTCACATTCATCAGTCCAGAAAAACTTGACTCTCTTCCAAGTAATTCTAGTTAGTGGGATTGAAAATCATGATAATTTTATTACAAATAGATGATAGTACCCAACTAATCCAAGGAAACTTTAAATTTCTATCATAGATTTTGGCCTTTTTCATCCTTCAATTTCCTTATTTTTTTTAAAGGATTCATAGATATCCCCTTGTTGGTGATAACATACCCTAAGAAAGTTACTTTCTCTAACCAAAACTCAGAGTTACTATAATTTATAGATAAATTTTCCTTTTTCAAGGTATTCAGTATAGAATTCAAATGTTCCTCATGTTCCTACTTTCTTTTAGAGTAGATAAGAATATAATCTATAGACTACAAAAAAATAAATTTAATCCTTAAAGAATCAATTTATTAAGTCCATGAATATTATTGGAGAATTATTGAGTCCTAATGGAATCACTATGAACTCATAGTGACCATACCTTGTATGAAAAAGAAATATTAGTTATATCCTCCTTCTTCACCTATACTTTATAATATATCAATCGAAGATCCACCATAGATAAATACTAGGCTCCACATAGCTGATTGAACAATTCATAAATATGTGGAAGAGGATATTATTTCTTTATCATGATATTGTTAAGCTCACAATAATAAATTCAGAGGCACATTGACTCATCCTTATTCTTTATAATGAGGACCGGTGCACCCCATACTGAAGCACTTGAATGTATAAACTCTTTATACATATTATCCTATAATTTTTTATTTGTCCCATAAAGTTCAATAATGGTCATTATGTATGGATTATTAGATATTAGAAAAGATATGGGTATGAGATCGATTGAAAAATCAACCTCGCTACTAGGAGGAAGACTATAAAATTCTTCAGGAAACATATCAGTGAATTCCCTTACAATGGGCATGTCATAAAGGATGATCTTTTCTTTAGTCTTAATCATCTGATCTAGATACTCTTTCTCACAAGGAAATAATATACACACTTGATATTTTAGTACCAAAGAAGATTTATCCTTCTCCCTACACCTATATAGAATCAGAGGGCGATTTGTGATATAGAGGTTGATTTACTTCTCTCATCAATTTATGTTGGATCTATATAAGGAAAGTCAATCCATGCCTAGAATTAAATAAAATTATGATAAAGGTAATATCATAATGTTTTCTAGGAAATTAATCCCACAAATATGGATAGGTGATGATTTATATGCTTAGGATGCAACAATTTACTCATTTTTCATCTTCTCTAATAACTCAAATTCTATGTTTTGAGGTGGTGTTTTAATAGTTCTACTAAACTTAATTGATATGTAAGAATGTGTAGAACCAAAATCAAAAATCATATTCATGGTTCTTGAATTAATAACTTGAATACATGTCACCACTTTGTTATTGGGATCCACCTCAATAGTTATGATTGTATAAGGTCTCCCTTTCTCTCTAGGCCTTGGAGGTTATTGTCGTCAGTTTTTGTAGACATCCCTTGGTTTAGGTCATTGATTCATATAGTTTTCTTATTCATTGTAGTTGAAACATTGGATAATAGGTTTAGGGTTGACTGGATAATTCCTTTCTTCCATCATATTAGTGGTTTTCTCCCATTAGTAAACGCTTGTTAGGTTCCCTTCCTTCCCACATCTAAAGAATTTCCTTGTCCCCTTTAGGAAATTTCCAGGATACTTCTTCCCAAACTTTTAAAAATTGGGATGATGGAATTTCTTACCACCATAATATTTCTCCATCATGCTGCTAGAATCAAAATCCATTATCCACTTCCTATCTCCTGACCCATGACACCCTTAAGATTTGTTGATCTAAATCTTAACTTTGAGGGAACATAAAAAAATTTCTTCATAGCTATTTAATTATTTAATTTCCAAATCTTTTTATAGACTTGGATTTATCCCACTGTATAAGTGGTAAACTTTACTTTTAGGGTAAATTATAAAGTTAGAGGTGTATCATGAAAGTATTGTGAATTTTTCCTTGTATGCTCAGATGTATTTTTCATCCCTTTTCTTTAGGTTAAGAAAATCCCTTTTCATTTTCAATTAGTGAATGAGAGGGAAATATTTTTTGACAAATATTTTATATAATTCCTTACACTCCATAACATCGATCACCTCATTGAACTTTATATTTTTTACCAAATTCCACCATTGATTAGTTTCTCCATCCATATGGTAAACAGCCAGTAGGACCTTCTCTTTCTTAGAGCATTTAATGATAGAGAATATATTTTCAATGTAGTTAGTCCCTTGGTATGTGATTAAGGTATCATAAGATCCATTTAAATTCAGAGGATTTTATTGAAAAAAAATGTCTCAATTATGACTTTCTCTCTCTTAGGGGTATTTGGGCATTCCTCTTGATTTAAGTTTCAGTTAAAAACTTGAGTTAGCTAAGAAATAATTGTCATGAAGTTTATGATTCCTAATCCTATTGGGTTGGGAATTTTATTTTGGCAGTTATTATATTGTTATTTACATTGGTTGAATCAATTACTCTTATTTCTAGTCATTGATTAGAATAAATGGAAAATTATAAATGAGTATTTTTAAAATATCAAACACATAAACATGAAACCATGAACATTAAAGGGATAATTTATAAATGACATATATTACTTACCTGTGAATTTCTAGGTTTCAATATAAGTTATCCATGATCTATTTCCAAATATAAAATTTTATGGGAATTTTTTCTATTAATAATAGTTCATAAAGATATTTTGAATTTACCAAATCATATCCCCCAGGATTTTCAAACTAGGTGTACAGTAGGGTTCATTGTCAGGCACCAGGTAACGATCGATTCTAGCTCAATGCACTCTTTTCAGGGTTATTACCCCTATGTTCATATGTTCCCAATCCAAATCCACTTATTGTATCCATACAGGGATGTATTTTCTTGGAAACCACTTACTCTATACTTTACCAAAATTTAGGGATGTTTTATTATGTTTAATATTATCCCTAAGTATTTCTCTATATTTTTATAATCCTAATCCCAAAAATAACTAGAATTTTATCTAATACCATCTATGAAAACCCATATTTTAATACACTTTAATTTATGATTTATTAAATAAAGGTACACATAATATAATCCCAAAATATCATGAATCCTAGTGTCATTGAGAAATTAGGTACATAAAATAACAACTTGAAATATGAATACAATGACATTATTGAAAAACTTCCTTAACATGCTCCTAAAATTCCATTATTCTTCTAAAACTACATGGGATAACCTAGGGATATACATAAGAAAGGGGTGAGATATAAAGCCCAGTAAGGAAATAAACAAATTATATCATAAGTTAAAGTAGTACATGTGAGTAAAGGGGATTATCAAAGTAACATAAGAGGGGTGAGAATCAAAATTGTGAACAATGAATCATGATATAACATGATAACATAAAGGCAATATTAGAATTTGGAAACAACTTAAAACATGGAATCATAAACATAAGATAAGGATAAATGCCAATAAAACATAACATAGTGTGCTTAGGATGACCTACCATGAACCATATATGGAATATCATGATATTAAAACATTGTCCAATTCATTGGAGGTCTATATAATTCTGACCCACCTGTCACTTTCATATAATGTGCATGTATAAGTTATCAACATAGATCATACAAAATAAGGATGTATTTCATCACTTTTAATCCCATGATTAAGGAATGTGAGGTACATTCATGTAATTAAACAATCAATGAATGATAGGTACATCTAGGTGAATACCTTTGAGTGGAAATGGGAATGAGTATTAACTTTAAAAAAATAATTGTCATGGAAAATCATAGGATGATTTCAGCATCATAACGGGAGTACATAAAGATTCATGGAAGGGTTAAATGAGAGTTAAATGGGTCTATAATCACTTTTAAATCATAATTAAAGTAATAGGTGTGTGTGAAAACATATCCCATCATGAATAATTGGAAAACAAAGGCATGATTTAAATAAGGTGCTTGAATAAACGGGAGAAGGAGAGGATCTCATACCTTGAGAGGGTGCATCTAAAAGCTTAAGAGGAGCTTCTTAAGAGATTGGGGAAACCTTGGGAGAAATATAGAGAGGTAATTTCAGAGTAATTTCATTATCTAAGGGTTTTGAGTGAATATTAATGGGATTTTGGGTGGGTTTATATAGAAAAAAGAGAGGAGAATTCTTTATTAATTTCCAAACTTAGGTTTTGGACTCTATATGTTAAAGTAATAAAAACCACAAAAAATTCCCATGGTTTTTTCCCATAGTTTCTTCTAAAGGGGAGTGGTTTTAATTATTTTACAAGATTAATAATTGGACACATTAAAATAATACCTTTGTTGATGTGGAGGTGAGTCATTTTTTGAAATAATTTATTTTAAAACATTAAAATATAATATATGTTTTGGAGGATTCGTTAAGGGTTTATAAAAATAATAAAATAACATAAAAACACATTATTTTAAAGGGAAAATATATATTTGGTTTTGGATACCTTCTATGGAATATATTACATCACTTTTGGGTCATTATGATGTCATAATACACACCATATATTTATACCATATTTAATTTTGATCCAAAAATTCGACTGTCTCCAAAAATTATGAAAAAAATCACCGTTGGATAATTTCAACATAATAAATTAAAAAATAATATTTATTTTATTCAAATATTTCTATAAGTATAATAATTTAAAATTTTAAATCAAAATCCTCATTTATTGAAAAATATTAGGCCTTTTTACAAAAATAGTTTTCTGAACCTTAAAAATTTACATTTAACTTTGTAAAATTATATTATCAGTTATATTTAATAAATATTATTTAATAATAATAATTTATTAAAAATAAAATTTATTTAAAAAATTCATGATTTCATCAAAAGTCATGTCTTGGTTTAGACTATATATTTCCCAAAATACGATTCAAGTTTTGTCGTATTAAAAACTAATTTTTAACAAACTCATTATTTAAACATTTATAAAGTAATAATAAAAATGATTAAATATAATTGTTATTTTACTAAAAAAATATGAAAATTAATATTGTTATGGTCTAAATACATATCCCTTTATTACACCAGTGAATTCCCTAACAGTAAGGTGTGTGATGGTGAGATTTCCATGGGGTGGTTCGATGAATATGGTTTGGGTCATGATCTCAATGATCTTGAAATTCTACCATAAATAGTTTTTCTCATGATTTAGTTGAATCTCATCTTGGGATTGGCCAAGGGAAAATCCTAGTGATGTTATCTCCCTCGAAATATCTGATAAATGGATTTTATAAGATACGATTCTACTGGTTGAGGTCATCACTTCTTTCGTCTTTGTCAATTGGACTTTATCATAACCTTTAATATATACTAATAATATGATCATTGTTCAATGGTTATATTATCAATTTTTATGATTCTTAACAGCCTTTTGAATCCAATAGGATATAAAGTTTTAAAATAACCAAAGTAGTTCATGTGTTTTAAATAATTTTATTACATGATAATGCATTTATTTATTCAAAAATAAAGAATTTCATTTATAAAAGTTTGGGTCGTTATAATAAAATAAAAAGGGTTCAGAACCCATTATCAATGTTCCATCTTCCAGATCACCACCCCCCCCCCCACTGTGTAGGCTAGCCCACCCTGGTCGTTTCCTCCACCAACACACAGCACTTCCTCCTACCATTGCATCGCCCCACCGGACTGGCCCGCATCGGCCCTACCGATCCACATCCCATTCATTGATAGCCTTCCTTTTCCTGGTTAGTTTTACCTCCATATATTGATATCAATCATCATTCCACCACAACAGCTGCACATGAGCCCCGCCACCGGTTCTTGCGGCCTCCCTTGCTTCTTTTAGATGTGCACGACCCTTCCCCCATACATCCCCATCAATTATGTCACCACATGGATTCTTGATTCCACTCAATCCCAAATTGAATTCCATGTATATCTCATGCGCACCCTAGGAGACACATGTAATCATTACATTGTCTAGCGCTCTCCCATATTTGCATTGCTGCACTGCTTGACCCCACCAGCAACCTCAAGCATGGGCCTCCTCATTCCCCATTAGCAACCCCAGGCATCAGTCTCATCATGCTCTGATAGCGACCACCCCACATCTCATGTGAATTCTCCCAGTCGCAGCCAGATCTAGTGTCATGTACGCTCAGCACCTCCCACAGGATGCACCCCAAAGGGCCACCACTCTACGGGGTGAACCACTGCAAAATTGGGTCATTCTGACCCGAACTAGTCCATATTAGATCCTACTCGACCTTTTAGGCCCGTTATGGATCTAATTTAGGCCCAAAACTCTATTAGGGTTTTATGGGCTAGTTGGGTCCCCAGATTATTTTTTAAAATTTCAAAAATTAAGTTAATTTTTTGAGTTAAAAATTTTTAAAAATACTAATTTAAAAGAAATATTTCAAAATTAAGTTAAATTTTTAAGTATAATTAGATTGAATATTGATTAGGTGATATTTTTAATTGAATTAAAATAAAAGTAATTATTTTAATTCAATAAATTCCCTCAACATAAATTTATCATATCTTTAATTTTTATTTCCCATTTAAACTACGACCCTATTTATTTTGAGCATTGACAGAGAAAAGTATATCTGGTTTCACTACAATAAAAACGCCATTTAGCGGCAGTTATTTTTGCGTTTAGCAGTGGTTTAAACCACCGCTACATGGTTTGGCGGTGGTTTCTGTAAACCGCCGCATAATACGGCGTCGCCAATCTATTAGCGGCAGTTATTTATGTTTCTTGGTGGTTTAAGGAAAGGGTCGTAGCTACCTCATTTCGCAGCGGTTTTACTGAGTTTAGCGATGGTTTTTACGAGCCCTTGACATCAGTTTATTTACAGCAGTTATAAGCACCACGAATAAACTCAAATCTAGAAGCTGTAAAACTGCAACTGAAGTCACGAGAACCACCACAGAATGAGAAGATATGATGTGACTATGTAGAGGCAGTTAAAACTGCCATGAAACGTAATTTTTTTTTACATTTTGTGGCGGTTTTCACGGTTTAGCGACGGTTTAAACCGCCGCTAAAAGCTGACCATAAAAAAAATTGCTTCCACTGCACCACTACTCTGAAAGAAAAATCAAACCAGAAATACCATATTGTACAAACCAACAGAAAACAAGAAACATCTGTAATGTCCCGAGTCCGGAGCCCCTCCACAGGTGCCCCGTACCCAGTTCACCACATGACCTCAAGCACATTTCCCCGAACGCCAGAGGCTGCCAACTAGCAGCGAGGGCCTTGGTGAGTCGGTGGAGAAACTATGCCATCATTTGGTAAGGTATACAAATTAAGAAAATAACAATAGACAGCAGAAGCAGTAATCAACATGCATAACAAAAGAAACCAGACAGTGGAAGCAATGCAGATATCTAACAATGATGAAAATAATGCAGCAGGTACAAGTATCTATGGAAAGAAGCAAACACAACAACGTGCTGTAATACAACTAAAACCAAGTTCAAAAGAAAAACAAAGAAAGCTCCTCAGCATCGCGAGCCATGGCTCAGTCCCATGCTCCCCAGCTCCTGATGTAGTCAAGATCCTGAAGTAGAAGGGTGCTTGCCCATATCCATACCTACAACAACATAGTATGCTTGGGCCCAAAAGCATGGCCCAAATAGGGTGTGAGATACAATCCCAGTAGGCAATCACCCAAAGATTTGTGCCTAACAGTCAATGAATACATGGCAGTAAATAAACAAGAAGTAGTAAATAGGAAAACACAAGCAGCTAAAATCCATAGTTCTAACAAGTAGAGCACACAAGTAAGCAGTCAACAAAAAGAAGAAAACAGGTAACCCTCTGGGTAGCTCTCACAGTCTAACCCCTATGGTTCAACCTCTAAGTACTACCAACCATCTAGGAGGCACACATAGTCTCACCCATCTGGTTCAGCTACGTAAATTAAGCATACTCTCTGGGGAAGCACTCACCGTCAATTCCCCCTATAGTCTTGTATCATGCTAAAGGCTCTCTAGGGAAGCACTCAACGTCAATTCCCCCTGTGGCCCGCGTCGTAGTTAAAGACACTATGGAGAAGCCCTTCCGTCAATTCTCCCCTTGGTCCCGCATCGTGATTAAAAAGACACTCTGGAGAAGCCCTTCCTTCAATTCTCCCTTTGTTCTACTACTCTAGGTTCTCACAGTCCTGAGTATAACTAAACATGCTCAGCGCATGTATATCGTCCAAGTAAACCTCAAGAACTACTTGGCTATCAACTAAGGCTCAACAGCAATAATAAAACAACACTCCACAATCCTACAACTAGGCATGGAAAAGAAAACTGAGCACAAACAAAATACTCTAATCACAAGCAATAACCTCTACTATATCAATCAAGCAAAGCAGGCAAGTAACAAGGGAAAAACAGGAAACACGCAATACCTCGTTCAAGGGTATTGGTGGAAATTGCACAAAATATTCATCAAATTTCTACAGAAAGGCACAAACCACCTACCTCGATCTGAGGAGATCGATATACGCAAACCTCGACAACAGATTCCTCTTAGAACAATGTAGATCTGAGAAAACACACAAAACGTTCATCCCACAATATCTTGAAAACGAGGAGGAATCAAGAAACAAGGCTAAGGCAGAAGGAAGAACTCGCCGCTTTGATTCCAACGCAATCGACCATGCTCAAATCGGAGAACGGACGGCGGGGCGGAAGCTCAGAGAAGATTCGGCCATACGGTCGCTTCCGGGCGGACGAAAACTAGAGAAGAAGATCGTTTTGGGGGTTAGACATGACCCCAATCCGTTTAATGAAAAAAAAAGTACACGGCGTGTACTTTTTGATTACACGGCATGTACTTCTAATTTTTCCGTACTCCAGAATAACCGGCCTCCACCTCATCCTTGCACAATGTGTGTGTGGCCCAGACACGGATAGTCCACAGCTTCGAGCCGGGGAAGAGTACACGACGTGTACTAAGAAAGTATACGGCATGTACTTCTGAAATTTCCAGAAAATTCATTTTTCTCAAAAACTCCGGAAAAAGGAAAAACATACCTGAAAATAAGATCCGGGTTCTTACAAACTTTCCCCCTTAAAGAAATTCATCCCTGAATTTCCCTAATGAGACGGAGAAGAAGAAACCCCGAACATATCCGGCCATTGCGATCGTACATCGGCCTCCCTCTCCCAAGTCTCGTCATGTACTCGCTCGTGCTGCCATAGCACTCGTACCAGAGGAACAGACCGCCCGCGGAGAACCTTCGTACTACGATCAACAATCCGGATAGGATACTCCTTGAACGATGCATCTGCTTCAAGCTCAACTTCCTCGGGCTGAAAGACGTGAGATGGGTCTGAAAAGTAACGTCGTAGCTGAGAGACGTGGAAGACGTTGTGCATGGCTCGATACCTCTGAGGTAACTGCAACTAATAGGTGACCGGACCCACTCTCTCCAAGACCTCAAACGGCCCGACGTACTGTGGTGAAATATTACCCTGTCTCTGAATCATCTTGTGTCCCAACCTCCGTGTGACACGTAGGAAAACCTGATCACCGACCTCGAACTCCAGAGGTCGTCTCTGCTGATCAGCATAAGACTTCTTTCAAGACTACGTTGTAGCCATCCTCTTTTGAATCAGCTCTATCTGCTCTGAAATCTCCTGAATGAGACGAGGTCCCGGCAAAGCTGCCTCTCCTGCCTCCATCCAGCATAAGGGTGATCGGCATGGCCTACCGTACAAAGCCTCGTATGGCGCCATCTGAATGGTCACCTGGAAACTTTTGTTTTAGGCGAACTCCACCAGAGGAATATGATTCTCCCAAGAACTGCCAAAGTCAAGGATGCAAGCTCGGAGCATATCCTCAAGCACCTGGATCGTGCGCTCGGACTGGCCATTAGTCTGGGGATGATATGTTGTACTCAAAAGTACCTGCATACCCAAGGCCTTCTGAAGTCCCTGCCAGAACTGAGAGGTAAAGCGCGCATCTCTATCTAAAACAATAGAGTGCAGAACTCCATGCAGACAAACAATCTCTCTGATGTAAAGTCATCCCAGATCATCGACACTGAAGGTCTCCTTGATTGGCAAGAAGTGAGCAAACTTTGTAAGTCTGTCGACGACAACCCAAACAACATCGTTTCCTTGAGGCGATCTTAGAAACCCGGTCACAAAGTCCATCGCAACATCGTTCCACTTCCACTCTGGAATGGGTAACTGCTGTAAAAGTCCTGCTGGTCGTTGATGCTCTTCTTTCACCTGCTGAAAAGTAGAACATCTCAAGACAAAACCAGCAACATCCTTCCTCATACCTAGCCACCAGTACTGGCGATGAAGGTCCCGATACATCTTGGTGATGCCAGGATGAACTGCCCAAATAGAGGAATGGAAATCCCACATCATCTCCTCACATATGTCTACTGGCACCCATACGCATCCTTAGAAACGCAAGATCTCATCCTCGCCCACTGTCCATCTAGGAATAGGGTCCTCTCCTGACACACTCTCCCGTAGGACTAAGCATTCTGAGTCTAATAGATGCCTCATCCGTACCTGATCAAGTAGCGTGGAGGTAACAGCTACAGAAGATAGAAAAGTCTATCCCTGTCTATCATGCACCTCCAGATGCATCTCAGAGAACAGAGCCATCAGTTACCACACACTAATGGCCTCCTGAACTGCCTAAATCTGAGTTCTCCTGCTCAACGCGTCTTCCATGGCATTGCCCTTTCCCGACGTATAGGAAAGCTCGAAATCAAAATACTAAGGATACTCGACCCACCTGCACTGCCTCAGATTCAGATCACGCTGAGTGAAGATATACTTGAGACTCTTGTGGTCAGTGAAAACCACAAAGTGCTCTCCCAAAAGATAGTGTCTCCAACAGCGCAAGTCATGAACAACAGCTGCCAACTCTAGATCATGCGTAGGGTAGTTCCTCTCATGTGGCCTCAACTGCCGAGACCCATACGCAACGACTCCATCTCCCTGCATAAGAACAGCTCTCAGCCCGATACACGAAGCATCACAGTAAATAGTGTAGCTCTTGACTAGCTCTGGAAAGACTAGTATCGGTGCTGACGTCAACCTCCCTTTCAACTCCTAAAAGGCTGACTCACAAGAATCTGACCATGATAACTTCACCCCCTTCTTGGTCAGACCTATCAAGGGTGCTTCTAAACGAGAAAAGTCCTGAATGAATCATCTGTAGTATCCAGCGATCCCTAGGAAGCTCCATACCTCAAAAACGTTCTATAGATGCTCCCAGGAAACTACAGCTCTCACTTTCTTTGGGTCTGCAGATACTCCTGCCTCTGAGATGACGTGACCTAAGAAGTGAATCTGATCCATCCAGAAGAGGCACTTCGAGAGTTTAGCATAAAGTCGATGCTCTCTCAGTGTACTCAGAACGATCTCAAGATGTGTGGCATGGTCGTGTCGAGTGTAAGAGTACACCAAGATATCGTCCACGAAGACCACGAAGAAGGAATATAAGTAAGGATGGAACACTCGGTTCATCAGTGCCATGAAAACTGCCAGCGCGTTCGTGAGATCGAACGGCATGACCGTATACTCGTATAGACCATACCAGCTCATGAAGGCTGTTAGAGGTATATCTGATGGTCTAACACATAACTGATGATAATCAGACCTCAAGTTGATCTTCGAGAACACCCGGGCTCCTCGAAGCTGATCGAAAAGGTCATCAATCCGCGGAAAGGGATATCGGTTCTTGACTATCAACTGGTTCAGCTTCCGATAATCCACACAAAGCCGAAGGGTACCGTCTGCCTTATTCGCAAAAAGAACCGGCGAACCCCAAGGAGAAGTACTGGGTCAGATAAAACCCTTAGACTGTAGCTCCTCTAATTGCTTCTTGAGCTCTTGAAACTCAGGTGTGGCCATCCTATATGGAGGAATGGACACCGGTGCCGCTCTTGGCATGATCTCAATAGAGAAGTCTACCTCACGCTCCGGAGGAAAACCCGAAAAGTCCTCTGGAAAGACATCCCTGAAGCGATCCACCACTGGAGGAAAATCCAACTGTGGAGTCACCTGATCATCCAGGTAAAGGCTAGCAATCTGGGCTATCACCCCTCCTAGCCCAAGATGCTCGAGTCCCGCCAGACTTGCCTGAACGTCCCATTCGCCTCTATGAAGGAAAGATTCACCCTATGGTCAAATAAAACTGACCCTCTGGCGATAACAGTCAACGACTGCTTGGAAGGGAATCAACCAATCCATTCCAAGGATGACATCATAGCCTATCATCTCTAGGACATAGATATCTCATAATAAGTGATACCTTGCAACCTTGAGAGGTCACTCTCTACACTGGCGTACACTAGATGCCATCGTCCCCAAAGGTGTGTCTAGTGTCAACGAGTCGGCAGAAGAAAAGATGTAGAGTCTAAGGCTCTCCACAACAGAAACGGAGATAAAGCTATGCGTAGCACCAGTATCGAAAAGGGGTGAAGATAAAAATGAGTCAACTAAAATCATACCTCGAACAGTAGAAGGGTCAGGATCCTGCTCCTGATAAGTCTGATCCACGGCGAAAGACTGGCCCGTGCCGCGGCCCTGCGCCCCTGGATGACCACTCTGAGCTGAACAACCCTGCTGGTGCTGAGGAACTAGTGGCTGACCGCCACGACCTCGACCTCCACCTCGGCCCGAACGGCCAGAAGAACTCCAGTTCCCTGACTGGTGAGAAGCTGGCGGGGCTGCTTCTGAACAAGGAGTCATGGAAGAACCCCGGTCACCTACTGCTGGTGAGAAAACCTGGTAGAAGTGCTGAAGGTAACCCATCTTGCTGCATGATCGGCACTCCACGGGGTCTCTCTGGCACTGCGGCCTCGTGTGCCCTATCCGGCCACACTGATAGCACATCACCTGGCTACCTGATGATGTGTCTCGCTTCCTCGAATCACCGCGCGTAGGCTCCCTACGGCGCTTCTTGCTATCATCTGGAGGGTGGCTAACTCTGGAAGCAGAACCGCCCTGGATCGCAGCTCCAGAGTCTCTCAGATTGCGCTCTGCAATCAATTCTTGATTGATGATGGAAGTAATGGAAGTCAGCTGGAAGATATTCACCTGCGAGCAAATCTCCTGCCTAAGTCCATCCTCAAACTTTCTCACCAAGAACACCCCACTCCCATCCCGAAGGGGTGTAAAACGCTGCAGCTCAGTGAAACGAGAGGAATAATCCATGACATATAGAGTACCCTACTCTAAGCTCATGAACTCCCGGGCTTGATCGGCCCTCAGGGTCTCCGGGTAGAAGTAGTCGTAGAACACGCGCTGGAACTCCTCTCAAGCCATAGCTTGCTATTGACCCGCTTGTGAGATCACGTCCTACCACCTCTTAGCAGAGTCTCGGAGCATGTAGGTGGCGAGCTTGACCCGCCTCTCTGGAGGCATCTCCAGATGCTCGAAGATAGTCAGCATGGCTTCTAGCCATGACTCTGCAGCCTGAGGTCCTCTCTCTCCCAAGAACGTGGAAGGATGATGCTGCTGGAAAACCCACATCAAGTCTGCCATAGACGAGTCAGGAGGCGGTGCTCCTTGGAAGGCCTGAATCATCCTCATGAAACCTTCCCTGAACTGCGCATCGGTGCCTGCAACTGGTACGACAACCGGTGCCAAGGCTGGCTCGGCTGGGGGATCGACAGGGAGTCCCTGATCAGCCCTGTCTGGCGTCTGATCACTTCCTGATGACAGACGTACGACCGGAGGACTTCTCAGAGGCATAGCTCTGAAAGATCAAAAGCACACCTTAGATCAGGAAAATAAGGACAAGGAACACAAGAGTACAAAAAAGGAACAGGGGAAGAAAAACAAACATGATTGCAAAAACACGACTACATGGGCGTGTCTTTTTAAAACACTGACATGGGCGTGTACTCTCACCCTACAAGTCGTGTACACTTCAAAATACACGGCGTGTACTTGAAAACTAGTCCCATGCCCGAGTCTCTTTACATGGCTAACCCATACGGTCCGACTTAACCCGAGACTACACGATGTGTTCTAAACAAACACGGTGTGTACTAGACAAGGCTTCGGCGGCCCGTGTTGTTGAGCACACGACCGTCTACACGGCTGGACCATACACAGCGTGCTCCGAACAAACACAGTGTGTGTAAAGGAAGGTAACGTCGGCCCGTGTTGTTCGTGACACGGACGGGTACCTGGACAAGACTACACGGTGTGTTCTACCCGAGTTTCCCCAGCCCGTGTTGTTAGTGACACAGTCGGGTACATGGCCCCGAACTCACACGGCGTGTACCAATGGTACAGGGCGTGTTCCCAAAGTTACTCCCACGACACCTTGTTCTTCTCACACGGTCAGTGACATGGCCTGAAAACTACACGGCGTGTATCTAAAAATTACACGTTGTGTATTCTGGGTTTTTCTGGGCAGTAGCTCAAAAACTGCACAGAATTCCAGAAACACTAAAAATGGGGAAAAAGATGCTAAATTCCAATCCGTGAGGGCCCATAACACCTCAAGAACCAAAATTTGGTGTTTGGTTTAAGCAAGGAACGCAACAACAGTTTTCTAACATAACAGTAGAGAATCTAT
Source organism: Viscum album (assembly GCA_963277665.1). Taxonomy (NCBI): domain Eukaryota; kingdom Viridiplantae; phylum Streptophyta; class Magnoliopsida; order Santalales; family Viscaceae; genus Viscum; species Viscum album. The sequence goes on along the minus strand of OY728148.1, from coordinate 2,094,655,057 downwards.
CAAGCATCTATCACAATAGCATGCATAATCTACACAGAGCCTATCACAACAGCATGCAATCACTAATGCACCCTAGATGGAATGGAAAGAATGCATGACATGTGATTTCTAAAAGTGCCTATATGATGCATGAGATGGAATACCCTCATCTAATCGGGTTATGACAGAAATAGAATTGAAATATCAAAATAATAATAGCACAAGCCATGCGAACCACTCTCGGTGAAATCAGGTCTACTATAAAATCTCAGAATCAGCAACTGCAATTAACGAGGTAGTATGGATTTTCCCTGTACAGGGGTTATCTACTCCTGAGCACAGCTTAATGCCAAGTACTGAATCCTTCCTATCCCTGGATAAGGTCTCCAAATAGTAAAACAATAGAAAAAAACTCCTCTGATACCACTTTGTAACGTCCCAAGTCCGGAGCCCCTCCACTGGTGCCCCGTACCCAGTTTGCCACATGACCTAAAGTGCGTTTTCCCGAACGCCAGAGGCTGTCGACTAGTAGCGAGGGCCTTGGTGAGTCGGTGGGGAAACTATGCCCTCATTCGGTAAGGTATACAAGGTAAGAAAACAACAATAGACAGCGGAAGAAGTAATCAACATGCATAAAAAAAGAAACTAGACAGCGGAAGCAATGCAGATATCTAACAATGATGACAATAATGAAGCAGGTACAAGTATCTATGGAAAGAAAAAAACACAAAAACGTGCTGGAATAAAACTGAAACCAAGTGCGAAAGAAAAACAAATAAAGCTCCTCAGCATCGTGAGCCACGGCTCGGTCCCATGCTCCCCAGCTCCTGATGCAGTCAAGATCTTGAAGTAGAAGGGCGCTTACACTTATCCATACCTGCAGCAACATAGTCTGCTTGGGCCCAAAAGCATGGACCAAATAAGGTGTGAGATACAATCCCAGTAGGCAATCTCCCAAAGATTTGTGCCTAACATTCAATGAATACATGGCAGTAAATAAACAAGAAGCAATAAACAGGAAAACACAAGCAGTTAAAATCCACAGTTCTAACAAGTAGAGCACACAAGTAAGCAGTCAACAAGAAGAAGAAAACAGGTAACCCTCTGGGTAGCTCTCACAGTCTAACCCCTATGGTTCAACCTCTAAGTACTAGCAACCCTCTGGGAGGCACACACAGTCTCGCCCCTCTGGTTCAGCTACGTAAATTAAGCAGACTCTATGGGTAAGCACTCACCGTCAATTCCCCCTATAGTCTCGTATCGTGCTAAAGGCTCTCTGGGGAATCACTCGACGTCAATTCCCCCTGTGGCCCGCGTCATAGTTAAAGACACTCTGGAGAAGCCCTTCTGTCAATTCTCCCCTTGGTCCCGCATCGTGATTAAAAAGACACTCTGGAGAATCCCTTCTGTCAATTCTCCCTTTGGTCTACTACTCTAGGTTCTCACAGTCCTGAGTATAACTAAACATGCTCAGTGCATGTATATCGTCCAAGTAAACCTCAAGAACTACTTGGCTATCAACTAAGTCTCAACAGCAATAATAAAACAACAGTCCACAATCCTACAACTAGGCATGGCAAAGAAAACTGAGTACAAACAAAATACTCTAATCACAAGCAATAACCTCTACTATATCAATCAAGCAAAGTAGGAAAGTAACAAGGGAAAAACAGGAAACACGCAATACCCCATTCAAGGGTATTGGTGGAAATTGCACAAAATATTCATCAACTTTCTACGGAAAGGCACAAATCACCTACCTCGATCTGAGGAGATCAATATACGCGAACCTCGACAACAGATTCCTCTTAGAACAATGTAGATATGAGAAAACTCACAAAACTTTCATCCCACAATATATTTAAAATGATGAGAAATCAAGAAACAAGGCTAAGGCAGAAGGAAGAACTCACCGCTGCGATTCCAACGCAATCGACCGTGCTCGAATCGGAGAATGGACAGCGGGGCGGAAGCTCAGAGAAGATTCGTCCGTACGGTCGCTTCCGGGTGTATGAAATCTGGAGAAGAAGATGGTTTTGGGGGTTAGACGTGACCCCAATCCGTTAAATGAAAAAAAAAGTACACGGCATGTACTTTTTGAGTACACGGTGTGTACTTCTAATCTTTTCGTACTCTGGAATAACCGGCCTCCACCTCAACCTTACACACCGTGTGTGTGGCCCAGACATGGCCAGCACATGGCTTTGAGCTGGGGAAGATTACACGGCGTGTACTAAGAAAGTACACGGCGTGTACTTCTGAAATTTCCAGAAAATTCATTTTTCTCAAAAACTCCGGAAAAAGGAAAAACATACCTGAAAAGAAGATCCAGGTTCTTACAACATCAACCTAGGAAATTGGTATAGAATAAATTGAAAAAAAATAAGTAAACATTGACATGCTATATAAGAATGAACCATATTGTACATACCAACATACAACAAGAAACATCAGCCTAGGAAATCAGTATAGAATAAATTGAAAAAATATATATGATAGAATCAACTATAAAACATAGGTCCATTATTTGACTATGATCTAAACATACATCTAGCCGATCCTTCTTCATCCCCCATAATATATATCACTTGAAAATGAAACATTAGATCTACATGTGTGTCGATGTTCCCATATAGGGAGTGAGCATAAAACACAATTAGGTTTACCATGTGTGGGCCTCCTACTTGGTTTAATACCCCAAATATACCATCAGCACACACATATACTATACCAGGTGTCTTAGAGAAGCTCGTGTGTTAGCCTCCTAGTATCACAATATTATATCCACCTTCAAGTTGTATGCCCCAACCTCTTAATAATTCATCCATTATCATCATACCAACATATATGATATTGAAAACAATATATGGGCCCTATAATAGGTGTAATCCACAACCATACCTTCTCCAAATTAGTCATTGAAGACCAAGATGAAACAGAAATGGAAACTCATGATAAATTCAAACACTATCTATTTCTAGGTACCTTTCACAAAGTGTTCCCCTTCACAAAAAGTTAATATTCTTGAAATATTTCTATTTAAATTGAAAATAAATGGTATGATGCATCCCACTAATCATTAATAAAATGTGTTTGTTATGATTCTATTTATAGAGATTCATATGATGCTTATTGCATGGGCCTGATCCCAATAATGTAAACACCTACGACCTCTTTGTATGGCGAAAAATGAATAATTTCCTAACTATGTGGCATTAAACAAATGAATCATAAACATTTATTATATGTATGATTAACCTAAAAATCTAATATTTTCATATCTACGCATATTCAGAGAGATCATAGAAATAGGGGTAACTCTTTAAACACTAGTATTTTGATATTATTCATTAAAAAATCATAAATCTATAAGGGAATCCAATAATTCAAATGATTCCACCCAAAGAATATTTGATGATCCCAAAATCTCACACATTTTACCAATACCTATTTTGAATAATCTATAGTATGGATCACTAGTGAACACCTTTAATTGTAATTTAGTTCTAAAAGGACATCCATACCAAATATTCATATACATGGAAGCCCATTGGAGGTTCTCATAAAAAAATAGATAACCTAATGTGAATCCATTAACATGGAATTGAATTGATAAACTATGAACTCTTACATTTGATGATGTATTGATGGGTTTCTTCATTGTGTTTCCTTTTCAATACCTTCATAACATCCTTCAATTAAAATTGAATCACCAAATGCACCAATTATGTTCAAGACCAAAAACAAGCTGATAGTACCCATAAGGAACACAATGGTGAGGCATGAAAACAATTTTTATGTCATACATAGGACTCAATTTCTATGAATATATGTTCCCCATACCCTGACATACATTGTCTCCTACCCTTGTAAAATGAGTGCATGATGGTTCACAACTTATTTCAGGAATACCATCTAAATGGATCTATCCTGACATTATATGATACTCGTGGTAATCTATAGGGAATAATGCCCCACAGGTTGTCCAACTAAAAATATTCTATGGCAAAACCATTAGTCCATAATTTCAAATCCAACCTTTTTATATCCTTTCAATATATCATGAGAACACATTCTTCTCTTATCATATTGATTTGGATAAATATGTCCACCATAAAGTAGAAATGTCCTTATAACTTCATTATGAGTATCATGTTCACTATAGTCATTTTTATTAACATGTGACCTTGAGTACTCAAGAAGATATATAGGGTGTTTTTCTCTATTGTCTATACTCAAGCATCTAAAATTTGATCCCACTGGGGATATCCAACCACTGACACTCAAGAGTATATTTATACCCCTACTAGTTTAAACACCCTTGAGGCCCATTAAAATATCTAGATAATATACTAGGGATGGTTACAATGCTCTAATATCTAAAAGCGTCAGAATCTATCCTAAGTGGCCTTTGTGACTATAAAATTACAATGGAAAACATAACCCACATGGGTGGGGGAATTTTTTATCATTTTTTCCTCATGGTCATCTTCAGTATCATTCATCCTATGGGATCACACCCAAATTAATGATATCCATCTTACAATGTAAATATGTGTTTCCTATTGGTGGTAACACATTAGTATATTTCTTCAATGTTAACCCAATTGATGTTGGGAAACGTGATTCTATTGAGTATGAAACAGGTGTGGATGAATCCACTACCCCCTCACCACTAAAAAATAGTAAAACCATCTCAACATAAGAGAATATTACTTAGTTCAAATTAAAAATAGTATAACATGTGAAAATAAATATTAAATTTCTATAGGGAAAAAACCCATTATGTATGGTGATTTGGTTGATGTTATCATACCTCATTTATCTAATATTATATAATAATAGTAGATTAACCAATCAATAAAGGTCGATCTGAGATGTCCAACTTTATTAGGATCAAATAAATTGATGTTAATTACCACAAAATTAATGTTTTATCTATAGTTACCTTCATGGGGTATATATCTCAATCAATATAAGGAAATTATCCCAATGGTATTTTAGGATGTAGTATCTTAGGAGTCGGTGGATTCCTTCACTTCTCATATGGATTCCATTGAGTTTTTATGTGAATGAGTACAACCTTATTGGAATTCATATCTTGAGTGTGTGGATTCAAATCCTATACCACCCATATTTGGAACCTCCATCTTATTGATATTCGATATAATGGCGGATCTATATAAGTATATTAGGTGTTTTTAATCCCAATGTGTCGTAATGTTTGGTTCCCTAGAACAAAGATAGGATTCACTACAAGAGAAATGCTATTTAGCGGCGATCAATTACCACTCACAAGGGCCTCCCAGTAAGACAAATTACAAGGGCCTCACCAAAGTGTCCACAACACTATCTCCTTGATCACTATGAAATGACCCAATTTGTTCAACAAATAAATAATGGGTTTAACTCCTAGTCATCCAAAATATCGACTACCAATTCAAACACAGGCCTAAATGGAATGATGTATACCACACTCGAGAAATCAAGACATAAAAAGAAACATCAGAAATCAATAAAACGCATAAAAGGAAACATGAGAAATCCGTGAAATTTTATGACATGAAAATGTTTGGTGGCAACTATGTGCCACAAATGTTGCATATACAAACCAATTGTTCCCATATTTGTTCAACACATGAACAATACAACTACTCATGGTCTGATGATGCATCTCCACCCTTTCCACCTTCATCACCACTTTCTACTGTCACCTGTAAGAACATTATATTGAAAATTAAATACGATTGCATATTTATATTAAAACTTAAAAAAAATGAAAGTTAGCAAACTAAATGATTTTGATTTTTTATGATTTACCTGCATACCACCATTCGATGCACTACCACCGGGGGCATATCTACTCATATGCTGAGGTATTTCTATCAAATCTTTCTGCAAAGCAGATATCTGATCCCCCTACTGGTGAATTGTGTTTCTTAGAGAAACAATCTCTTTATGAGCATCTACGGGTATGGGATGACTAAATCCAGGAGTAGATGAAGCTTCTATCCCTGATGGTATTCTAAAAACCTCATATGGTATGGGTCCCAAACCCATCCTGCGCACTCTCCCAGGATGCTCCTTCCCAAGGACTTTAGCAACCAGGTCATCCTGGGAGACTGAGTAGGACTGTGCCGGATTGGAATCCAATAGTTCTTTAATTTTTACCTATAAATAAAATATCAATATATATTAACATAGTAAAAATTGATAATAATTTATTATAATAAAAAATTGACTTCATACCCCAACTTCTTTAGCAGGCTCATTAACAAAACTTCCATCTGATTTCTTGTGAACATCCAACCACAGTTCAGTTCGGGATGCTTCGTGCCCTAAACTCTGTGACTGCATTAAGCAAAGATAAATCAACAATTCAATATATTAAACAGATAATAATGTCTTATAAATACTTAAACTAATTAAAAGATTACCAATGTTGTTCGGCTTTTAGAAAAGCTTTTTGAGCCCACAGTTTGAGGGGTGACTTGCTTAGCCCGGTTTGATGCATTCTATCTTGAGAGATCCTGAAATAAATAAAATTCAATTTAATAGTAAAGTATTCAATGTCATGTCCTCTTCATATACATGTATAAATGTAAAATTAGGATAATATAATAATATATATTTCAATATCATCCGCTTCTCATCACGATGTCTGTCAACAGAAAATTTCCCATGTTCTTTCAGTACCCCACTGGGTAGCTTCTCATACATTTGCTACACGGTCAACTAGGTATCGTTGACATCACGCCACAATCTCCATTTTAAATCTTTCCATTTCTTACCTAGATTTTTCAACGTCCACTTCTGTGCTATCACATCAGCAACTGTAAAGTGAAAGAACATCTGTATACAGACATTTATTCTGAACATATTAGAAACATGACATTCAATTAAACCATAATTTATTAAATTTACCTTTATTTTAGAATCAAAAAATTTATTTTTATAGCTTAGAGGAATATGTCTCCAATCATCATATGAAATAGTAAGGGAAATGGGCTCCGCTGTCAGCTGGCCTAGAATCTGGCCAAGTAACCCTGCGGCGTCATCCGTCGGGACCCCATAAGAATCAAATGGCATGACTATCTTCTCGCCAGTCATATTCAAAACATCTGCACTTTTTGTGTTTTTCTCCACGGTTACATTTTTTTCATATTCAATGAGCAAACAATTAGTATAAAAAAAATGCAATAAATTTATTTAATTAAAATTTGTACCTATGACAGTGACACTCCAGTATGCCCGTGATGAACTAGAAGGGGCGTGTCACTGCCCCACTACTGAGGATCCTGAAGGGGGAGTCAAAGACTCACCCTCTAATGGGACATCCAAAGATGGTGTGAGAGATGGTGTAGGGGGAGATGTTACAGGGGTGTAGGCAGCTGGTGCCTCAGATGTCGTGGGGAGGGAGCCAGATGGATCGTCATCTGTCACAGAACTAGATGAAATAGTGTATCGCTTCTTCCTTGGAATTCCTATCATTTAAACAAATAAAATTAAGTTCAGAATATATATTTCAAAAAAATTATGCAGAAAAAAAAAATTAAAAATGATAATATATGCCCAGTACTAACAGACAAAATATATATAACAATGATAATGAATGACTGCAGAAATGAAACAAGTGGTTGATGAATAAATAAATAATTATACATACAATCATTTTCCCCTTCAATCATGTCAGTTTCCTGCTCCATTTCTTCATCCACTTCATTCATCCTTGCTAGACTAATATTTTCAATATCATGATGGACAAATAATCCCGCTTCCTGTTGTTGATTAAATTCAATTTCAGAGGTCAAATTTCCACTTCATCACCCATATCATACAAATCTCTTTGTATTACGTGAGCATCTACACTACACCCTTCATTGACAAAATCATTCACATAATATACCATTTTTTTCTTATGATGCTAAGATATATGGATCATGCAGTTCACGATCACCAACATCCATCAAGCGAGAGAAGTTCATAGAAGTAAATTGCAAGGAATATCTTTTAACTCCTCTGATAATATCGACCCATTCACATTTCAATAAAACAATAGAAAAATTTCCATGGTAGTTTAATTCAATAATATCATGCATCTTTCCATAGTATTCCACTTTAGAAAATGTAAATATACCACTATTATGTGTTTTCAAACCCACTTCTCAATCGACTGTATGAAATATAAAGTCATTCACATTATAAGCGTCGAACTTTCTAACTTGTTTTAGAGGACCTCTAGCAAGAAACTTCAAATCTTCTGACACCTCTGCTCGAGTATCAGTATTCATGATCTGATAAAATAAATTTACTTTATTAGATTTACAAAATGTATGTGTCAAACTAATATTCGTATTTATTGCAATATTTATGAACTTACACGTCGTGAAAACCATTATACAAGATCTTTATTAATAGATTTAGTTATATCTTTCTCATTTAATGTTCTGACTCTCATTTGTCTCTTTGTTTGTATCCTCAACTCTTCAATAAATGGATCTACAATTTCACTATTCAACAGAACATATCTATGTTCCTGTAATAATTCCAATTCAGTCAGTGTCACATTAGAGGTCCTCCCAACTGATCGGCCAATAGCAGGAAATATTTTGGATTTCTGATGTATTTGAGATTGAGTCGATGAGTTGTCAACATGTCCAACTCGATTAAATATTGTCTCAATATCATCCAAGTATCGAGAACAAAAGGTAAGACACTCCTCAGCTAAATATCCTTGAATAATAGAGCCTTCTGGTTGAGCTTTATTTCTCACGTATGATTTCAAATGCCCAAGATATCTGTGAAATAAAATAAACATAATTATGCATTTAATTAAGTACTAAAATTTTTTTACTTAACTGAAAAACATATAAATAAAGTACCTCTCAATTGGATACATCCATTGATAATGAACGGGGCCTCCTAATTTAGCTTCCTCAACCAAATGCATAGTTAAATGCATCATTACGGTAAAAAATGACGGAGGAAAGATCATATCCATTGCACAATGGGTCAATACAAACCTCTCCTAGAGGTTTTCAAGCTGAAATGAATGTAGAGATTTCTCACATAGTTGTCTGAAAAATGTGCAGAATTGGAGTACAACAGCAATAATTTTTTTTAGGTAATAATGTACGCAATGCCAATGGTAGTAACTATTGTAACAAAATATGTAAATCGTGACTTTTCAATCCATGTAACTTACGATTCTTCAAGTAAACACACCTCAAGATGTTACTTGAATACCCATAAGATACCTTAACATTCTTTAACATTTGAAGGAATGTATCTTTACCCCTATTTTTCATTGTAAAAATTGTTGGAGGATACTTTTCACTCTCATCTGGACAGAGATCGCGTTTTATGTTCATTACTTGTAAGTATTTGCGAGCATTGAGATGATCCTTCGACTTTCCATGCTCATTAAGCAATGTGAAAATCAAATTTTCACAGACATTCTTCTCAATATGCATCACATCAAGATTATGCCGCAACAAATTAAATTCCCAATACGGAAGTTTGAAGAAGATACTTTTTTTCTTCCATTGTTGCGTTCCGATTTCGCTTGACGATGCACTTCAGACCCGTTTTTTTCTATAATTCAAATAATGAACCTTCCCAAATTCTGTTTCAATATTTTCAAGCTGTGGAAATATTTCAAAACCAGTTAACAACTTTTGAGGTGGTCTAAGATCAATGGAACCATTAAATTTTGACATGTTCATCCAGAATCTATGAGATGCATCAAGAAATCTTCGATGACACAAGAAGCACCATTTTCTATTATGAGGTAGCCGTTTGGGCTCAAAATCAAAGTTAAAAACGGGACAAGCCAAACTCGTGTAAGTGTTCCAACTAGATAAATTCCCAATCCTAGGGAAGTCACTAATGGTCCACATTAAAGCAGCATGCAATTTGAACATTGTTTTAGAAGAAGCATCAAATGTCTCAACATTGTTGCTCCATAACTCCTGCAATTCATCAATCAAAGGCTACAATTATACATCAATATCATTTCTAGGAATTTTTTTCCAGTAATAATAATCTAAAGGATAAAAGATGTTTGTTGCATACACATCCACTGAGGCAGATTATAAGGGATCAAAACAACTTTCCAAATGCAATAACTGGTACTCAAAGTCCCAAATGGGTTGAATCCATCAGCAGCCAATCCCAATCGAACATTCCTATGATCAGCTGAGAAATCTAGATGTAATGAATCAAATGTCTTCCACGATTGGGAATATCGCAAATGTCTCATTAACCCATCATTGTTATTATCTACAGAATGTCACTTCGTGTATTTAGCGGTTTTCGATGACATGAATAATCTTTTCAATCGAGGCTTTAAAGGAAAGTAACGCAAAACCTTTGAAGGTGTGTTCCTTTTCTTCTTCTCCATGAAATTACATTCATTCAGACTTCCAACATCACCCTTTCCTACCATATAGAAGAACATTTCTTACAATTCGGTCTACTTGAATCCTATCCCCAATAAAGCATACAATCATTGGGACACACATGTATTTTTGTATAATTCAGACTAAGCTTGTTAACAAATTTTTTCATATCATAAAAAGATTCTGGGATTTTTGCTTTAGGAAATGCATCATAAATCAATTCCAATGTCATAGACATTGCATTATTTGTAATTCCACATATACATTTGATATGGTACAACTTCAGCATAAATGAAAGCTTTGAATATTTCAAACACCCACTATACAACTCTTGATTTCCATCGTCAACTAAATCATGAAACGCATTTTCCTCAGTGAAGTTTTCTCTTACATTTGGATCCACAGAATCAATAGGAGGATCCAATGATATGTTACAATCTTGATCTTCCTATGTTATAGTCTCAAAAACATCACTTGTCACGTTGTAATTTGTAGCACCCTCTTCTGGTTGTTCTGATATGTTTTGATGCTGATATTGGTGTCTTGCAGTTTCGAATGCATCATTTATGAGGTTTTTCATTTCATTTTTCATTGTCAACGAACTTGGGACCTCATTCTATGGATTAACATCAGTGCTCAATCTTTCTATAATGTTCGATTCTCCATGCCAAATCCAACACAAATATTGACCAGGGAATTGCGTCAGTATTAAATGTTCATAAACTTCATATCTCTTCAACCATGTTATAAATTTACAATTAGGACATGGACATTTTATTCTCCCTTGAACGGATCGATTAGAAATTGAAAAATCTAAAAACTCATTCAAACCCTTAACATAATGAGGTGTGTTCCTCAGTAATGTGATACAGATTTTATTCATGTATATCACAATGTGCCTACACAATAATAAAAAAAATTAAAACACATAGTTACTACTAAATAGAGAAAGAGATTCATATATACGATATTATAAGATTATAGAAACATAATATAATAAAGATGAGCCTCTGAGTTAGATATAAACCCTCTAGTGTTTGGGATAGGGGAAGTTTCTTTGGTAAAGAGAAACAGTGTGCTAACAACGTGGTAGCTACTTTACCATGAAAACCAAAGAACATTGTTAATTTGTAATAACCCCAACCTAAGTTCTCTATAGAGTATTCATATAAAAATCTAATATCGAATAAATCTATTATAAATAATGTTTAGGGAAAACCTTATGATGCTTACAAAACTTAACACATTGTTAATTTGGAGTGGAAAGAACCACGTGAGGGATGGTAATTTTGAGGCATGATGTGTGGTGGTGTTCATGGAAATTCATGATGAAATAACTTGGGATATTATGTTTTGAGGTTCTACGAACCTTGTGTGGATTGAATTCCTAGACCTCTCTTTGGTGTATTCACATAGAAAAGAGTGGTGGTGTTACTTGAGGGTGATTTGGATCATATATGTGTTAGTGATCATGAGTGGAGAATTATGGTTAAATGGGATGATCGAGGATCTGAACATGGAGTTGAACTAAGAGTCATATTCAGACTTCGGTGTGGGAATTGAACATTTTTGTTATTCCTTAAATTTTAAGGCATCGTGGTCAGGATATGATAGTGCATTAGTGGGTGGGATTGAGTGACTTTGGTATAATTCATCTAGAGAAGTACTTACTAGTGTTGTTGCATAAAAATTGATGTTGTAAGGTGGAGACCACATCAAAAATTGCGTTCAAGATGCGGCTGATGTGGTTTGGGGATCAAACTAGGGTATTTGAAGAATAGTTGATGTGTTTGGGCTTGGTGTTTGGAGTTTCATAGTAGAATCATGTTGGGAATTTGGAGATGAAATGTGAGGTGTTGGTACTATCATCCAAGACAAATATTAATAATGTTTCAGTGACAAATATTTAGTTTAATATAAAAAAAACATGTTAACACACATATCATACATTATATCAAAACATGGAAAGCCTCAAAACCTTTTAACCAACCTAGAATTGGGTTCCAACATTAAATCACAGCAAGGGATCCATATTTCAAATTATATGGAAACAAAAACTCAAAACGAGCATAAATTAATTAAGCACCCAATGAACATGTTCAAGGTAGTGTTCTATCACATCAAGAAATTCAACAACAATGACTATAAATTAAAAATGTCACAACTAGAAATATAAAACTACACCCAATAATTAAATAAACAATAGCTAGAAAATGATCCAACCATCACTTCATCCCAACCATTGCATCATTCCAAACTCATTTTCATAGAAACCATATCTTCCGTATAATTTTATCTGGAATCCTCCCAAGGATATCAATGAAACCACCAAAAAACCAAGATCATAGATTTAAGAAAACATTTCATCAACATGGAATGGAAATATTTATTCAATAAAGATTAATGAACATTATATAATATCAAAACAAGAAAATTATTAGAAATCAAACCTTAGGGTTCATATAGGTCGTCGGGGAAGCAGGGTCACCGGGGTCGCGGGGTCGTCGGGGTCGCGGGGGGCCGGGGTCGCCGGGGTCGCGGGGTCGCCGGGGTCACGGGGTCACCGGGGTCACGGGGTCACGGGGTTGCGGGGGGATGGGGGAAGCGGGGGAAGCGGGGGTCCGGGGAAAGTGGGGTCACTGGGTGAGAAGGAGGGTCGAGGTGGGGGCGAAAGGTCATTGGTGTAAAAAAACTTTGTTTAGCGGTGGTTTATTATAAACCGCCGTGAAACCTTTTTTTAAAAAGGTTTAGTGGCGGTTCTCAGAACCTCTGCTAAACAACCGCCACTAATAGAAAATTATATTGTAGTGTTTTAAATTTATTTATTTAATTATTTCAATTGTGTGTGATTCATGTAATTAATTAATTAATTAATTAGATATTCTTTGCATTGTCTTTCTCTACTTAATATGTATAAGGGTCTGCGTATCTATGAGAGCTACATTTCATGTGTATTATGCTTTCCCAAGACCCTCTCTCCTCTATGCAGGTATTTTTTATATTATAGAAAAGATGTCATAAGACATAGACCACAACAAGATGAGGCGGTATTCCAAAAGAGACAGCGATACATCAGACTGGGGTATAAGTTGTGATATGATTCAGAGACCACTCGGGTATTTTTTCCTTAGGGTCATGGTTGATACATTAAGAAAAAATGGATCAACCAATATCAAATTTTCAAGATCAATTGTGTAATTTATTTATTTTATGAATTGTTTATTATTTTTATGAATATAAAATATTACACGATAACATAAAATAATAAACATAAAATTTATAGATTAAATCAATCTAAGACAAGATGAATGTTTTTATTTATATTGCATGGTCAGTTTTGATTGTGATCACATAATACCTGCATATCACATAGATAGTGATTTCATTCATTAAGAAATAAAAAAACCCTCAAATAAATATTAATTCATAATGCCTTCCACTATTCAAATTTAAAAAAAAATCAAGTATATGGTGTGCTCATCAACCCTAGTTAAGGGTGCCTCCTACTACTAGTGAGTTCTTATAAGAGAGATGGGTTAACTTGACTAAATATGGTAGTAAAAAAGTAGTCATGGATATATTTTTTCATATTTAGAGGAAAAGAATTGAGTAAAATCAAGTTATAATTTTTATAAGATGGAGCTTCACTCAATAGTTCATGGATCCATGAGTTATTGTGGTTGGTCAGTCGGATGTCTACCTTGAAACTCTTTGAGTAGTGGTGTAACCATAACTTGGACTATGAGGAGAGGTTTTAGGAATCCTTTCCTTTAGAATACTTGAATGACTGGTTATTCTGAATATAATAGTGAGGGATACTAAGGTTCAATAAAATAATGGGTTACCTTTATTGATTTAATTAATCAATAATATCTAATCAGTAATTGAGATGAAAGTACTAACTTTATAGTGTTTAATTTGTAAAAAAATAGAAATTAATACTACATATTCACTATTATTATTATTTTATAAAAAAACATGTCCTCACCGGAGTGAATTTATGAGATTAGTATAGATGCTTGTGAAAATTACTAAGATATAGTAAATTAAAGGTGGTAGAGTCCCCAATGCCTATTGAACTACCTCAGGAAGAGAGGGTGAGAAAAATGATTACAGGAGACTCATGTATGATGTATTTGATTTTTACATCATAATGTTATCATAGAAATCTGATGTGAGTTGTGAATAAAACATCAAGACTTTTTTAACTTCACATGATGTATCATCTCTTAGATGCCTATGTGGAGAAAGTGAAGCAAGATATGAATGGGGTGATAATTATACTGGATACATGTAAATTTAAAGATGGATCGTATTATTTCAATACTTTCCTTTTATATATCATTTTCACCCAATTATTTTAGTTTATTTTAAGATTACAAAATTAAAATAATGGATAAAATGATTCAGTACCTTATGGGTACGGTTCTCTAAGTAAATAAGAACTTAAATAAAGTATAATATTTAGTTCTTATGGAGAAAAAGTTGAAATAGAAGTTGAAAATTCTAGTGGAAAGTGTTATTACAAAAACATCTTCACAACTCACATCAAATATAAGAGTTTTTTCATCATATGGGAAGTTATTTTCTTTACATGTCATGAGATAAGTTAATGGAAGATAAAATGCAAGGAACTGAATTGAAGAATCAAGTAGTCATTTCTTCTTCAGGTATATTCATCATTTTATGTGATGATTCTCTCATACTTCTTAGTATTAGTACAATATTCCTATCACATATGTCTATTAAATACAGTAATCAAGTTAGTATAGAAACATTACTAGAATTAAGGTGAATTCTCCAAGTGGTTGAGAAAGAGTGATTCATAAGTTAGCGGTGATAAGCACACACTTCTAATTACCAAGATTAATTATTATAGTTAAACTTTTATTTAGTATTAACAAAACATTTACCTCATGTGTCCTTTTTAAACAAAGAGACATTATTCCATTTTGGAATGAATTTTGTCTGTGGTGTCTAATAATCAACTAAGATTTTGGTATTACATGAATCATTGGAAATACAATATAAATATAAAAATGTACGACTCTAATACCCCATTGTTGAAAGAAAATTCTTTTTCAAATGAAACTAATATTATTTTTCATGGATATAACTAGTATGGTTTTAAAATCTTTAGAGTTAAAGACCTTATGTATTATCGACACACTTATGTACTTAGTTTTGGATAAATAAACCTTTAGAAATAAAGGTAAGTCGCAAAACTTTTGTAATTAGTTCATCTAGAGTGTGTGAACTATACCAAGGTAAATCTAGTAATAAATATACTTCATAATATTCCTTTTAGTGTTGTTTAAGGAATATGAAACTGAAGTATGGTATATGCATGGTCATAAGATATGAGTTGTTTTAGGCCCGTGTACTGAAGAATATATTGACTAAGCATTCTCTAATAAATATAATGTATCATGGAGTAATTACTAAATTCACATTACCTTTTAAACATCAAAGTTATGATGTTGTATAGGAATATCAATGATGAGTTTTACATGAAAACATTGATCATTAAAATTTAGCATGGAGAAATTCCTAAATGAACATTTCCTCATACACATTAGAGTTATAATGTAAGTAAAAGGAGCATAAATGTTGAGATTCATTTTCATAGTAGACACTTTAATTATTTTTCAATAAATTCTTTACAAATAATGATGTTTTCCCATAACTATATGCCAAATGTAATGATAAATGGAAACCATATGAGTTATAGTATGATATAAATTCATCATGTCATAATAACTTGTGGTTAGATGCAAAGTTTTTGTTAAGGATATAAAAAACATTCATCAATAAAAAAACATTATACATCTATATTAATTATCCTAAAGGTTTATAAGGAATTATAGAAATTCCTATGATAGAAAAGTGAAAATCAAGTGTTAAACTATATTTCAATAAAATGTTGCACATGTCTATTTGAGATAGTGGGAGTAATATTGACTTGGATATAGTCAATTTTTAAGATTCACAAGTAGTTGGAATAGGAAAATTTCCAAAAGAGCTTGTGGAAAAGGAATGTTTTAGAGACACATATTGTATAGGAAGGATAAAACCATGGTAATGGATTTATATTCACTACGACCTGTGATACATTATTCATTGAGAATAATGAATACTACAAGCAGTAAATGGAAATGATCTAATATTGACAAGATAGTTTAATATTCAATAATGGATTCCATGTATCAAAGTACATAGGCTTATTATTTTTAATACTACGGTGGTTATTCAAGAAAAACTATACATGGGTGATACAAGAATGGTACCAATAATGATCGATTGGTAATACCAAGTCGTTATGCCTAAATCCATTATAATTATACTTATTATAGATACTTTCTATGATCGTTATATTTTCCATTGGATGTTAAGACCACTAATTTTGGAAGACATCTATGTGACACAACCAAAAAGGGTTGGTGACACCATAGAATTCCAATAAGGGGTGCAAGTTACTAAAATCCAATTTTGGATTAAAGTAAGCAACAAGATCATGGAATATTCATTGGGAATTAATTTTTTTATATGTCTATAAGGCGTTAGTGGGAGTGAAAATGTTTTCCAAGTAAAATATGTTTGATAACATGTGGAAAACAACCATTGGTCTTACTGTTAGTTTAGACCATAATTAAATTAATTCTCTAGAAATTGACTTAAAGTAGAAACCTAAGTTCTAAGTAATAGTATCTAATGAGGTAGATTTAATGGTTTCTTAGACCTAGTTAGTAATTAAATATACTGACAAGGTACTGAAAAATACAAGTTGGAACAATTTGAAAGAGAAATTTTTCCCGTGTCACATGGCATAAATCTCTCTAAGAAGACATGTATTGGGAATAAGAGTATATTAAAGAGGTGATTATAAATCTATAAGCATCAAAAATGGATCTATCACATATTCCATGTTATTTATTGTATATAATATTTCCAATATAAAATTTATGGTAAAAACTATCAATAATATCTAGGAGAACTGCACGGGTAGTAGTCAAAACTATCCAAATGTACTTGAGAAAGTATAAGGGATATGTACCTAGTATGTGGAGAGAAAGAGACACTAATTTAATGGGAAAATAAACTATTATTGAATTATATAAATATTATATAATATCATAGTTTGGATAAGGTAATTATTATGAGAATATCATTCAATCCAATGGTATCCATGTCTACAAATATTGAGTGCATTGTGGCCTCTGAGGCGGCTAAAGAAGTAGTGTATAATATGAAATGATTTGTTACAATTTTTGGAATTAAACCTAGTAAGTAAATTTTTATCATAATATATATTGTGATAATAATACTACTAGTATTATCCAATATTTCAAGTTTAGATAGTGGAAAAAAGGAATATACTTAGGGGTATCATCTATTGAGGAGTCTTACTCAAGGAAGTGAAGTCGTTGATAGGAGAATAGTCATGTAGCGGAGACATGGCAGACCTAATGACTAAAGATATAACTTGGAAAAAACATGATCTTATCATGTGAGATATAATAAAGTTCATTAGAAATTTGGATCTAATTTAAGTGGGAGTTTTTTAATTTTGGGTGCCCTATTGTAACATCCCAAGTTTTTTGAGTGAGTTTAATTCCTCACCCATTTTGAATTTTCAAAGTTTGGTGGGTAGACCAACTCCTTTCTTGATCAAAAGAACTTAATTATAAGTTTTTATTTGATCCAATACCTTGTTTTAAGATGAGAATTGATGCTCATCAAGTTTCTCAGGGGTTTGTTTGGGTTTTAGGTCTGTCAGAGGATAAAAACCCAAGTTTTCAAATTGCATAGACTGAGGCGCACAGTTTGTAAAAACCATGAAACCTCCAAGGAGTAACTGTGTATCCCTCCATGTCTAGTGTACATGGTTTGTAAAACCATGTAGGAGGGGTCACATTCCCATGTGGACATGTCTATAATTTTTTATAGAGGTATCACGTGTAGTTTGGAAAATTGTGTGCGACCCATTAAAATTTTTAAATTACCAAACTACCCTCCTAACCTATTTTCCTTTTTCCTCCTCTTTATTCCTCCTTTGATCATGCATAGTATAGGGAACCCCCTATTTTCCTCATCTTCTTTGTGTTGATCTAGAATCTCTATATGAGCTCTGTTCTTCGATCTATCTATGGTGTTGAATGCATATCGATAAGGCTCCAACTCCTCTTGACTCTTTTCTTCCTTTCTCTCACCTCACGGAGCGCTAAATTCGTGTGAACCAATTTACCCTATTTTTAGGGTGTTCATATAAAAAGATGATTTCTTTTAAATTAGCTCAATTTAGTGGCTAAGATCAGATGAGTGGACATCTACCAACATGAGGTAGGTGGTGATCATCTTTCTAGATGATTTTGTGGTTGTTTTAGGGGTGATAATTTGACCACACCATTGTGTTGACCGAGTGATGCCCTATAATTTAAATGGTTGTCTTTAATTAATTAATTGAACCCATGTGATATGCTTATTTTCATGCTCACATGAGACTAAAAATGGTTGAGTCCTGGTGAGAGTCTCAAACCTTGGGAAGAATCAGGCAAGGGTGATTATATTTATTCAAATTGAATTATTTTAATTAAATTGAATTTAATTATATGTAATAATTGTTGAGTCCCATGGGAACATTATGGGATCAGATTAAGCATTGAGATAGCATTGGATATCTGATTTGAGGTGATGTGATTGTCAGGTTGGGCATGGTCACAGATATATATGTATCTTGAGTGATGTTGATCACTATTTGGGTGACACGGTCATCGATTGAGGTGATAAGGTCATCAGGTTATGAGCATGGCTCATGTGATGTTGGATAGCATTGGCCTTTAGACTGAGTGACATGGTTATTGGGGTATGAGGTGTCTGATGGTGTGGATTAGGGACCTTTTGGTGATTTCCACTCACCCGTATTGGCAAATGCACCATTTAGAGTCATGTGAACATAGTAGGAATCAGATAATGAGGTGGTATTGAACACTCATGTGGGTATAGGCCTCTAGTAGTTGATACTTAGGGAAATGGTTGGGGATTATTTCCATAGAAATCCATGTGGATAGTGAGGATCCATCAAATAATAGTATCGGGGATGTCGATTAGGAGCTGAGGATCGTTGTACTTGAGGTAATTGGAACAGAACTTATTTTAGATGATGTATATCATCATACCTTGAGATGTTGAATGTTGAATTTAAGGTGATATTATTTGGATTATAGATGTCATTGTGCCTCGAACATTAGGCTTTGAGCTGACAGAGTTACTTCTGAGCTGAGGTTCGAGGGAGTGGGTACTAATTATTGGGGTGTGCCTACAGGATGTCATATATTGTTTGGACATGAGGTTTTGGGTGGCATGAGGTTTCGGTTTGTTTTATTAAATTTGGAACCTGAGAGTTCATCAGGGCTAATTTAGATCAGAAGTTTCCTTGAGCTTATTTCTAAGGATCATCCCAATATAGTTATACTGTCAATGATTGAAGCAGGAAATTGCCTCCTTATAACTGCTAAGAACAAGGGAATAAGTCTTAATAATATTATGTGTATTTGATGATTTATTTACTTTTTAGTACACACCTTCATAATAAAATATGTAGGATATTCACACATTGGTGGTGGCCTACTTAGATTCTTTCTCACACCCTACATAGGCCCTTTAGGATGCATGTAGATTTATGGATTTGCATTTAGGTAAAGGTTCAAGATCTGAAGCTGGACCTTAGTGTTGGTCTGTTATCATGGGATGGAAGGCAAGGGACCATGGGTTCTTGCATCAACTAGAGTTTCTCTTTTTTTTCTTTTTGATATCAACATGATATTATATGTATATATTGAGGTCGGCCATTGGAAACCCTTATTATTATTGTATTGTATGACTTGATATGTATGGATGTTATATTTTAGTATCTAAAAATGGAATATTGTGCTGTTTAATTCTTCAAATGGTATTGATCTTATTATTTATTATTACTTCTGTTGTTATTGCATGTTCTTCCACCATGGACGGGTTTCCGGTTTAGAGTATGTTTGGTCTTTCTTTTACACTACTTATATTTATTAGACCATTATTATATCATCCCCAGAGGGTATATTCTCACCACTATCACTTCTTTACACCCTCTCTTCTAGTATTCAGCCTTTGGAATTTGTGGAGGTGCACTTAAGGTCCAGTGGCACTCGACCTGAAGCACTATTTGGGTGGCTAATTGGATTGGGGCACTAAAAATGGTATCAAATGAGTTTTATTTACCTATTTATTAGTATTAATATTTTTTCTATGGTAGAAAAGGGGTTGGGATGTTGTCAAAATTGGGTTTATAACTCATGTTTGGGTGCCTTCATCCCCATGCATAGGGGACGTACCAATTTGTTAGGGGTGGTAATTGATGTTCTATTTAGCTCATTTTACAGTTGATGTTATTTCCACCTTAGGTGGTGCACTTGGATGTGTAATTATTACCTGTTATGAGATGTGACCCTTGACTCAGTATAGTAAGGGATTATTTATTGGACACTTATCCTGATATGGAAAGGGGTGTTTGTTATGCTTGTTAAGCTAATTTATTTTGATAGGCACATTGGATTTTTTATATATCTGTGTGTTCCTATGTAAAAGAAATTCCATGAAATGTGATATGTGTGTGGGGGGGTCGGATCTTATAGGAGAAATCAGGGACGATCATGTGGGGGGATGTTGATCACCAGGTTGGGCAATGAGGTAATTGTATTAAGGAAACATGGTTCGCCAGGATGGGAATGGCATGAGGTATGTGTGATATTTGGATCTGATATGGGTGGGTAATATGACAACCCTGCTTTTATTATAAACTTAAACATGATTTATTACATAAAACATCACTTGATACAACAATAAGATTGAGAGGTTTAGTGTCTTTGGGGATTAGGATCATTACATAAAAACTTGAAACATGAAATACAAAATCTTCATTGAAAACTTCCTTTACATGACCACTACATTCCCTCGTACTTAGCATTGCATGGGATAACCTGAGGACATGCATAAGAAAAGGGTGAGCTATAAAGACCAGTAAGGGAGTACACATGGAATAACATGAGGAGTACAATACATGTTAGACAATAGGAATATCAATAGAGCATAAGAAAAACATGAACATAAAGGCATGATAAATCATGATAATCATAACATGGAAATGTGGCAACAACACTTAACATGGAATTAGCATGAGCCAAGGCTCATTGCACATGGAGCATGAGTAAATCCTCATTGCACATAAATCACGAGTAAACCCTTTTTTCACTTGAATTAGTGTGAGTCAAAACTCATTGCACATGACGTATCATGATACTATACTTTACCCAATGCATTGGAGCGCTATAAGGGCGCACCCTTCTTAAACATTCCATTTCATGCATAAGTGTGCCACATGGATCATAAAACATGGATTCATAAATCATTTATTCCAGGATAAAGGAATGTGGAATTCATACATGGAACTTTACAATAAATAAGTAAATGTGCATAAAGGTGAATACCCTTGATGGAGAAATGGGCATGGTATTCACTACACAATGACATTGTCTTATAAAATCGGTGCGATTTCGGCAGCGTAACGGCGTGACATAAGAATTCATAAAAATGTTTGATGAGAGAGAAAGGGGTTCATAATCATATTTACATGTAATGTATAGTAAGGAGGTCATATAGATACATGTCCCAACAATTTTAATGGAATTTAGATTCATGATACAAAAGTATTGCTTGAATGTAAAAGAGGAGAGAGAAGTTCCTTTCGGAATTTCAGCATAGTAACGGGTGTACATGGGAGGCATTTAATGAGAGAGAAAGGGGTCTCCAATCATTAAAAAATAATAGTGCAGTATGGGGGAGGTGTGAAACCATACCCCAACATTCATAATTGAAATTAAAAGGGCAATACAATTTAAAGAAAATTGACAAAAATTAGAAAGGAAGAAAAAACCCTTACTTGGAAGTGTGCTTCCAAAGGCTAGAGAGAGGCTTGTGAGAGGCTTATTGGGAGATTGGGGCACCTTGGGAGGATTCTAGAGATAGTAGTGAATAGTTTGGACAAACTCCAAAGGCTTTGAGTGAGGAGGAAGTGGGAGCTTGGGTGGGTTTATATAGGAAAGGTGAGGGAATTCTTTATTATTTAGGTTTGGGACCCCTTATATTAAATTAATCCAAACCACAAATCATCCCATGGTTTTTGCCCATGGTTTTTGGAAAAGGGAAGAGGAAAACAATATTTTATAAGTACAAAGTCCTAACTTCTTAAAATAATAATGTTGCTTATGTGGAGGTGAGTCACACTCCCATGGAAATAAATTTAAAAAGGCAAAGTGTTGAATAAGTCTTGAGGGGTCCATTAATGATTTGAAAAGTAAGTCAAACAAACCCAAAATCACATTATTTTAATGTTAAAACATATATTGGCCGAACATAAATATTATAGTATTTTATTACATCACTATTGGGTCAGTATGATGTCATAAAACACATTATATATTTAAACGGTATTTAATTTTTACCCAAAAAATTGACTGTCTCAGAAAATTATGAAAAATTCACCATTGGATAATTTTGACGTCCTGATTCCAAAAATAACATTTATTTTATCTAAATAATTTTCTAAATATGTGAATTTTTACTTTTAAAATAAAAACCGACATTTATCGAAAATTCACGGGTTTTGACAGAAATAGCTTTCAAACCTTAATAAAAAATTAAATTGCATTCATAAAATTATAAGATCATTTATATTTAATAAAAATTAATTTAATAATATTATTATTATTTTATTAAAATATTATTTAATTCAAAAAATCCCTTAATTTAATAAAATAGATTTCTTAATTAAATAATAACTAAAAACACCCTTTGTACTTTAAAAACTATTTACAAAGTATCAAAAATGACTAGAAATTATATTCATTATTATATATAAAAAAATAATGTACATGAACATAGTACTACTTATTTGTTACATAACCCCTTAAAATAGCTGCATAAGACCTAAGGGTAAGGTGTGCGATGGTGACAGGCTCTTGGGGTGGCTCGGATAACATCGCTCGAGTGGTAATTTCAATCAACTTACACTTTTCCCGTAGACGGTCATGTTCGAGCTTGACATGATGAAGCTCAGATTGGGCTTGTTCAAGGGTGAAGCCTAAATATTCCACCTCTTTTCTGAACTCCGACAAATGGGCTTCGTATGGGGCAATTCTACTAGATGAGGCCATCGCTTCCTTTGTCTGGGTAAATTGGATTTGTTAAAGTCCTATATTTATAATAATCATGTGATCACTGTTCAACGGCTATATTAGCAATAGTCAAAATTCTTAACATAAAACCAAAGAAGTTGACATCTTATAAAAACATTTTTCATAAAGAGACATTTAACTGAATCAAGAGGCATTTTCCATTAATGAAACTTTGGGTCGTTACAATATTCCCCCCTTAAGAAATTTCTCCCTCAAAATTTTCCTTTTCCCACACTAAAATAATTGTGGGTAACTCAGCTTCATCACTTCCTCCAATTCCCAAGTTGCTTCTTCAAACTTGTGGTTTCTCCACAACACCTTTACGAGGGTCATTGTCTTATTTCATAGAACTTTTTCTCTAAGATCTAAGATCTTCACTAGTTGATCCTCATAAGAAAGATCATCTTCCAATTGTACCACCTCAGAAGAGAGTACATGTGAAGGGTCCGGTATGTACTTTCTTAAGAGGGATACATGAAAGACATCATGTACTTTGGCCATAGTAGGTGGAAGTGCTAGTCGATAGGCCACAGTCCCGAAACGATCAAGAATGTCGAAGGGGCCGATGTACCTTGGACTTAACTTCCCTTTCTTCCCAAACCTCATGACCTTTTTCCACTGAGATATGTGTAGAAACACCATGTCTCCAACTTTAAACTCAAGGTCTCGTCGATGATTATTTTCATAACTCTTCTTTCGACTCTGGGCTACCATGATATGTTGTTGAATGGCTTTCACCTTCTCCACCATTTCTTCGACCATTTCTGGTCCAAGCAGCTTACGTTCACCGACCTCATCCCAACATGTCGGTGTTCTACACCTTTTCCCATACAGGGCTTCATATGGTGTCATTTGGATGCTCGAGTGGAAACTGTTATTATAAGAGAACTCAACCAGAGGAAGATTTTGATCCCATCCTCCTTTAAAGTCCATTGATCACGCTCTCAAAATATCCTCAAGTGTTTGGACAGTCCGCTCGGATTGGCCATTAGTTTGAGGATGATAGGCCATACTAAAGTTCAGTTCAGTATTCAGAGCATGTTAAAGACTCTTCCAAAACATAGATATGAATCTTGGATCTCGGTCAGACACAATAGATAGTGGTACTCCATGCAACCTTACCACTTCCCTGATATATATCCGTGCCAGTTGATCCAATGAGAAATCCTCTCGAATAGCAATGAAGTGTGCAGTCTTTGTAAGACGATCCACAACAACCCAGATTGCATTGTTGCCTTTGGATGTCCTTGGAAGTCTGGTGACAAAGTCCATGGTGATGTTCTCCCATTTCCATTCTGGTATGGGCAATGGTTGCATCATCCCCTTAGACTTCTGCCTCTCTGCCTTCACTTGCTGACACACCAGGCACTTTTATGTATATTCAGCGATCTCATTCTTCATATTATCCCACCAAAAGTTTTCTCGGAGATCTCAATACATCTATGTGCTCCCTGGGTGAATAGAGAAATTCGAACTATGTGCATCATCTAAAAGTTCCTTCTTCATCTCTGGACTTGATGGAACACATAGTCTTTTCCCAAACCTCACAATTCCTTCTTCATTAACATTAGACTCTGAGGATTTCCCCTTTTTGATAGCTTCCACTTTTTCTTGAATTCCCACATCATCCTTTTGAGAATCCTTTAAACTTTCCAAAAGAGATGGTTGAGCAATAATTTGTGAACGGATTGATGATGTTCCCTTATTTATGATTCCCATGTCCATATTCATCAAGTCTAAGAAGATTGGATCCTTCTCAATTCTTATCATTGATATAATTGCTGGGTCCTTTCTACTTAGGGCATCTGCCACCTTGTTCACTTTCCCAAGGTGGTAATGTATTGAACAGTCATAATCCTTGATGAGCTCTATCCATCTTCTCTGGAACATATTAATCTCTTTCTATGTGAATATATATTTTAGACTCTTGTGGTCAGTATATATCTCACATTTCTCTCCATAGAGATAATGCCGCCAGATTTTCAAGGCAAAGATCACAGCCGCCAACTCCAGATCATGCGTTGGATAGTTTTGCTCATGTATTTTCAACTGCCTTGAGGCATAGGATATCACTTTATCATTCTGCATCAACACACAACCTAAGACCTTCTTTGAAGCATCATTGAATACCACAAAAAGTTCCCCACTTGTGGGTAAAGTGAGCACGGGTGCAGTGATAAGACTCCTTTTCAACTCCTTGAATCTTTATTCGCATTCATCACTCCAAGAAAACTTTACTCCCTTTCGAGTTATCTTGGTAAGAGGGTTGGACAATCGTGAGAAATTTCTCACAAATCGTCGATAATATCCAGCTAACCCCAAGAAGCTACGGATATCCGTTACCGATGTTGGCCTCAGTCATCCCTCAATTGCATCTGTTTTGGAGGGGTCCACAAATATCCCATTGTTTGTGATGATATGGCCCAAGAATGAGACCTCCTTCAACCAGAACTCACACTTGTTGTACTTTTCATAGATCTTCTCCTTACGCAAAGTCTCTAGTACAGTTTTTAAATGATCCTCATGATCCTCCTTGGTTTTGGAGTATATTAGAATATCATCTATAAATACTACCACAAATTTGTCAAGGTAATCTATGAAGACTCTATTCATTAAGTCCATGAATATTGTTGGAGCATTGGTGAGTCCGAAAGGCATTACTATGAATTCATAGTGCCCGTATCTTGTACGAAAAGTAGTCTTGGGGACATCTTCCTTCTTCAACCTTACTTGATAATATCCCGACCGCAAAACCACCTTGGAGAAGTATTGTGCTCCACGCAGCTGATCAAACAAGTCATCAATTCTTGGGAGAGGATACTTGTTCTTTATCATGATTTTGTTAATTTCACGATAATCGATGCAAAGCCACATTGACCCATCCTTCTTCTTGACGAAGAGGACTGGTGCACCCCATGGTGAAGCACTTGGGCTTATAAACCCTTTATCCAGATTCTACTGTAGTTGTTTCTTCATCTCTTCAAGTTCAACAACAGCCATTCTATATAGAGTCTTGGATATTGGTAGCGCCCCAGGTATAAGTTCAATTGAGAACTCAACATCTCTTCTAGGAGGAAAACCAGGCAGTTCCTCGGGAAACACTTCAGCGAATTCCCTCACAATAGGCATTTCTTCAAGGATGGTTTCTTCCTTGGACTCAATCATCTGAGCTAGATACGCATGCTCATAAGGCAGTAATATCCATGCTTGATATGATTAAGCTAAAGGAGACTCATCTTCCTCCTGACACTTGTAAAGAATCGGGGGTCGATTCTCCATATGGAGTGTGATTTCCCTCTCCCGAAAATTTATATTGGCTCTATATAAGGAAATCCAATCTATGCTAAGAATTGCATCAAATTACACCAGAGGGAGTATGACGAGGTTCGCCGGGAAATTCAATCCACATATTATAATAGGGGAGGATTTATATTCATGGGATGCAATGATTGCCCCATTTTCCGTACTCACCGGCATCTTTACTTCCATGATTTGTGGTGGTGCTGGGATTGTTCTACTAAAATTTCAAGATATAAAAGAATGTGTAGAACCTGAATCAAAAAGTACGTTCACTATTCTTGAATGAATAACTAGCGTACTTGTCACCACTTCATTGTCGGGGTTCACTTCGGCAGAAGTGATGGAAAAAGCTCTTCCTTTCTGTCTTGGAGGTTGTTGGTTGCCTCCAAAAACCCTTGGATTAGGGAACTGATTTGAAAAATGATCCGGTTCTTTGCATTTGTAGCATTGAACAATGCATTGAGGTTCGAACGGAGCATTCCTCTCCTCTGTTGCAGTTGCGGGTCCTTCTTGCTGACAGTTAATAGCTAGGTTCCCTTCTCTTCCACACCGGAAGCATTTTCTCATCCCCTTAAGGCAATTTCCAAGGTGCTTCTTTCTACACTTTTGGCAAGTGGGGTGCTGGATCTTCTTAGCACCATTGGATTTATCCATCGGACCACCAGCATTGAATTCTACCTTACGCTTCTTGTCCCCATGATACCCCGGTGATTCCCCAATCTCTATTTCTACCTTGAGGGCACATCGGACAATTTCCTCATAGCTGTCGAAGTCATGGATCGCTAATGCTTTCCACAAGCTAGGCTTCAGCCCACCAAAGAAGCGGTCAACCTTGCATTCGGGGGTAATGACAAAGCGGGAAGCATATCGTGCAAGCCTTGTGAAGTTTGCCTCATACGCTCCAACAAATTATTCATCTTTTTTCTTGAGGGAAAGGAAGTCCCTCTCCATCTTAAGACGGAGGGTTCACGCAAAATATTTATCAAAAAACATCTTCTGGAAATCCTTCCATTCCAACGCCTCGATCTCCTCCTCAAGCTTCATATTTTTTATCAACGTCCACCATTGATCATCTTCACCCTTCATACGATAAGCAGCCAGGAGAACCTTTTCTTGTTCAGAACATTGAAGGATGGAGAAGATCTTTTCAATGGAGTTGATCAATTGTTCAACGATCATGGGATCGGATGATCCACTAAAAGTAGGAGTTCTTTGTCTCATGAATCTCTCGATAGAGACTTGTTCTTTCTTAGGGGTGGTTGAACGTTTTTCTTGACCCGTGTTTCTATTCAAAACTTGAGATAGCTGAGAGAGAAGCGTGACAAAGTTCTCGATTCCTTCTCCCATTGGATTTGGCATCTCATTAGTACAGTCATCACACTGATCTTCACAACGGTTGTTAGCCCGAGTCCTCCTATTACCGGCCATTGGCTGGAATAAAAGGAAAGTTAGGGGTAACACATAAAGGGTAATCCAAAGACAAAATTTGATGACTTATAAATAAAATTTTATTTCCTTACTCAAGATTCTATAGGCTTCAATCTAGGATTTTCATGATCTAATTTCTAACATATATTCTTAGGGGAATTTTTTTTAATTCCCTTAATAAGGGTTCATACTAAGATTGTGAATTTATCAAAACATATCCCCCAGGAGTGTCGTAACCAAGAGTGAGCAAGGCCCATTTTTGTGCACCAGTTCCCGTTCGAGTCTAGCTCAAAG
Source organism: Viscum album (assembly GCA_963277665.1). Taxonomy (NCBI): domain Eukaryota; kingdom Viridiplantae; phylum Streptophyta; class Magnoliopsida; order Santalales; family Viscaceae; genus Viscum; species Viscum album. The sequence continues at coordinate 2,094,626,391 of OY728148.1, read as the reverse complement.
CAGTGTTTTCAGGTTTTACCCCTAGGATACATCTGTGCCAGAGCCTCCTCTACCTGCTTGTATCCATACAGGGATGTATTTGTTTGATAAACCACTTACTCAGTACTTAACAAAACTTAGGGATGTTTTTATTATACTTAGTCTTGTATCTAAGGCTTTACTAGGGTTTCCTAATCCTAAAAATAACTAAACCTATCCTCTGTTACCAACTATGACAACCCTGCTTTTATTACAAACTTAAACATGATTTATTACATAAAACATCACTTGATACAACAAGAAGATCGAGAGGTTTAGTGTCTTTGGGGCTTAGTATCATTACATAAAAACTTGAAACATGAAATACAACATCTTTATTGAAAACTTCCTTTACATGACCACTACATTCCCTCGTACTTAGCATTGCATGGGATAACCTGAGGACATGCATAAGAAAAGGGTGAGCTATAAAGCCCAGTAAGGGAGTACACATGGAATAACATGAGGATTACAATACATGTTAGACAATAGGAATATCAATAGAGCATAAGAAAAACATGAACATAAAGGCATGATAAATCATGATAATCATAACATGGAAATGTGGCAACAACACTTAACATGGAATTAGCATGATCCAAGGCTCATTGCACATGGAGCATGAGTAAATCCTCATTGCACATAAATCACTAGTAAACCCTCGTTTCACTTGAATTAGAATGATTCAACACTCATTGCACATGACGTATCATGATACTATACTTTACCCAATGTATTGGAGCGCTATAAGGGCGCACCCTTCTTAAACATTTCATTTCATGCATAAGTGTGCCACATGGATCATAAAACATGGATTCATAAAACATAATCATTTATTCCACGATAAAGGAATGTGGAATTCATACATGGAACTTTACAATAAATAAGTAAATGTGCATAAAGGTGAATACCCTTGATGGAGAAATGGGCATGGTATTCACTACACAATGACATTGGCTTATAAAATCGGTGCGATTTCGGCAGCGTAACGGCGTGACATAAGAATTCATAAAAATGGTTGATGAGAGATAAAGGGGTTCCCCATCATATTTACATGTAATGGAAAGTAATGAGGTCATATAGATACATGTACCAACAATTTTAATGGAATTTAGATTCATGATACAAAAGTATTTCTTGAATGTAAAAGAGGAGAGAGAAGTTCCTTTTGGAATTTTGGCATAGTAACGGGTGTACATGGGAGGAATTTAATGAGAGATAAAGGGTTATCCCATAATTAAAACAATAAGAGTACAGTATGGGGGAGGTTAAAAACCATACCCCATCATTCATAATTGAAATTAAAAGGGCAATACAATTTAAAGAAAATTGACAAAAATGAGAAAGGAAGAAAAAACCCTTACTTGGAAGTGTGCTTCCAAAGGCTAGAGAGAGGCTTGTGAGAGGCTTCTTGGGAGATTGGGGCACCTTGGGAGGATTCTATAGAGAGTAGGGAAGAGGTTGTACGAACTCCAAAGGCTTTTATTGAGGAGGAAGTGGAAGCTTGGGTGGGTTTATATAGGAAAGGTTAGGGAATTCTTTATTATTTAGGTTTGGGACCCCTTATATTAAATTAATCCAAACCACAAACCATCCCATGGTTTTTACCCATGTTTTTTGTCAAATGGAAGAGGAAAAAAATATTTTATAAGTCCAAAGTCCGAACTTATTAAAATAATAAGGTTGTTTGTGTGGAGGTGAGTCACACTCCCATGGAAATTAATTTAAAAAGGCAAAGTGTTGAATAAGTCTTGAGGGGTCCATTAATGCTTTGAAAAGTAATTCAAACAAACCCAAAATCAAATTATTTTAATGTTAAAACATATATTGGCCGAACATAAATATTATAGTATTTTATTACATCACTATTGGGTCATTATGATGTCATAAAACACATTATATATTTAAACAGTATTTAATTTTTACCCAAAAATTTGAGTGTCTCAGAAAATTATGAAAAAATCACTGTTGGATAATTTTGACATCCTGATTCCAAAAATAACATTTATTTTATCTAAATAATTTTCTAAATATGTTAATTTTCACTTTAAAAATAAAAACCGACATTTATCTAAAATTCATGGGTTTTGACAGAAATGGCTTTCAAACCTTAATAAAAAATTTAATTGCATTCATAAAATTATAAGATCATTTATATTTAATAAAAATTAATTTAATAATATTATTATTATTTTATTAAAATATTATTTAATTCAAAAATACCTTAATTTAATAAAATAGATTTCTTAATTAAATAATAACTAAAAACACCATTTGTACTTTAAAAACTATTTACAAAGTATCAAAAATGACTAGAAATTATATTCATTATTATATACAAAAAAATAATTTACATGAACATAGTACTACTTATTTGTTACATAACCCCTTAAAACAGCCGCATAAGACCTAAGGGTAATGTGTGCAATGGTGACAGACTCTTGGGGTGGCTCGGATAACATCGCTCGAGTGGTAATTTCAATCAACTTCCACTTTTCCCGTAGACGGTCACGTTCGAGCTTGACATGATGAAGCTCAACTTGGGATTGGTCAAGGTCGAAGCCCAAATATACCACCTCTTTTCCGATCTCCGACAAATGGGCTTCGTATGGGGCAATTCTACTAGATGAGGCCATCACTTCCTTTGTCTGAGTAAATTGGATTTGTTAAAGTCCTATATTTATAATAATCATGTGATCACTGTTCAACGGCTATATTATCAACGGTCAAAATTCTTAACATAAAACCAAATAATTTGACATCTTATAAAAACATTTTTCATAAAGAGAGATTTAACTAGATCAAGAGGTATTTTCCATTAATGAAACTTTGGGTCGTTACAGGTAAGGGGACAAGATTTCAGATGTAATGTGACATGGATGCGATGGGGGAGGGTAAGGGTAAAGATTTTACACTACCTATTACTGTTTTCCCTATCTACATTATATGTGTGTGTGTATGTGTGTGTGTGTTATTTGGGATGTCTAGTCATGTATTGGAATTCAGCGGGATGTTACCTAGATGGATCCAATAGAGAATCAGGCGGTTGGTGATGTGGTGTTATAGGAGAACGCACAGGTTGAGACCCCTAAGTGTCGAGATGAGGCCCAAGAGAGTTAGGATTATCATGAGTTGTAGGTACATGATCAATTATAGGTTTCAGTGTAGGTGGGTCAGTCGCCAGATTTGACTACTTTTGGGTCATGGCTTGATGAGTATCTCAAAGATATTCTAGTAAATTTCATATAGGGTATTGACAGGGGATCTCAAGGACCATATCCTACCATAGAATAACTGACTTGGGAGTTCTATTCGTAGCACCCACCACTATTTCAGGGTGAGGGTGGATCAAAAGTGGCTGAGAACTAGATCAATTCAATGAATATGATCTTAGAGATACTAGAGACACCTTTGGAGTGGAGGGTGAAGTTGGCTATGTACATTCTCAAAGGATTGGAAAAGAGCTGGTGGGATGTACAGTTTCAGGAAGGTAGACATGAGGGACTATCCTAAAAGGACTTTGAGGCCAGGTTATTCAAGCACTTCTTCCTATATATGTTGAGGGTGGAGATATATCATGAGTTCTTAAGACTTTAGTAGGGTGACATGTCCATCATGGAATATGAAGTGACATTCACTGAGTTGTCTCACTTCGAACTCGGTATGGTGGGAGACAATAACTCAAGGGTGAGTTGTTTTGAGGATGGTTTATGGCAGTCTATTCAGGTGCAGGTAAGCATCTTCAGGTTGGACTCATTCTCATAGGTGGTGAATCAGACACTTATAGCTGAGGGAAACTTGATGGACCGGTCTTATGTGATTCGAGTGATGGCTTCAGGTGATTACTGTGGTGATGCTTTAGATAACAATAAGTGAGGCTGAGAGGAGTTCCAACAGGGCAGTCAGGCCAAGGACTTAGGAAGAACACTAAGGAGTGGGTCATCAATGGTGTTATTTCATTGTGGGAAGCTAGGTCATGTGTGTAATATATGCGATTGGGAACCAAAGGAGTGTCTAACTTGCAGACAGGTCGGGTATCTTGAGTGGTTTTTCATGAATCCTTCTCAGACAACCATCAGTCAGGGATTGAGGCAGACTCAAGGTTCTAAGGTCGAACCAAGGGTGGTACTGGGAGATGGTAGTTAGGATTATATTGCATGTGGATATCATGGCATAGATAGTGGGACCCAATAGTGGAGCTAGTGTCCAGTGGATGGTGCAACACCGCGGGGGGGGGATAGGCTTCAGGCGGTTGGGATTTAGGCCAGGTGCATGCCATGGATCTTCTAGGTTCAAAGTAGGATAGTGAGCCAATTATGGTTAGAGGTACTTCATGGGTGTATTCATACTTATTTTTGTTTTATTTTGGCATGGACCCTATGTAGGAATATCCATTTTTTGTGCATGTGGTGAATCGGATGTACATCTGGACTAACCAGATACTGGTTAGTAGGTTGGAATCAGTTCGGATGCATTATATATATGTGGGGGGAGTGGCACCAGGATCTTTTATGAGCATCGGATGCATGGTTTTTGAGGTGTGTGGTGATAGGATTTATATATGAGCATCAGTTCGAATGTGTTATATATGTATATATATATGGGTTTTCTGGAACCAAGATATTTTATGAGCATTGTTGGATGCATGTTTTTTGAGGTGCGTGGATCCAGGATTTATATGTGAGCATCGGTGCGATGTGAGGCTAGTTTGAGGTGCAAGGAACCACTGATTTTGAACATCTGATTAGATGCAGGACCTCATAGGCACCATGTGCAAAATGGGAACAAGGTGGGAATCAATGCGATGCAGAATTCTGATGGGTGTTGGGTATGGTATGGGAGTGAATGGTGATTTTTGGGAGTGAAGATTCATCAGGGGATGACTTTTGAGTCCAGTTATGGTCGATAGACCATCAATTTTATTTGATTTTTGGGTCAGGATGAGATCGGGGTAGGTAACTCCTAAGGTGGGGAGCCCTTGAGGGATTTTACCTATGACTTGATGACCAGTGTAGTTCGGGGTAGTCTAGGTTAGTTATATAGATATGGGTATATTTGGTACCATATCAGTTTTATGTTTTATAGATCAGGGATGATCTATGTTAAGGTGGGTAGATTGTAACATCTCGGGTTTTTTGAGCGGGTCGAATTCCTCGCCTGTTTTGAATTTTCAAAGTTTGGTGGGTAGACCAACTCTTTTCTCGATCAAAAGAACTTAATTATGAGTTTACCTTTGACCCAAGACCTTGTTTTTAGATTATTATTGATGATCATAAAATTTCTAGAGGTTTTGGTCGGGTTTTGGGTCTGCTGTAGGCCAAAAACCCATGTTTTCAAAGTGGACATACTAAGACGCGCGGTTTGGAAAAACCATGTGGTCTCCAAGGAGTAATTGTGAAACCCTCTAGGTATACTAGACATAGTTTGGAAAATCATACAGAAGGGGGAACACGTCCGTGTGGCCCTATCTACAATTTTTTAGATAGGGTCCACGCATGGTTTGCACATGGTTTGGAAAACCATGTTCATGAACCGTTGGATCCTAGAGCTTGGACAGTGGGTATCATATAGTTGGCACCCATTTTTCAAAATTGTGCTATCTAACTATGAGACCCATTAAAATTTTGAAATTATCAAACTACCCTCTTGCCATATTTCTCTTTTTCCTCTTATTTTTTCCTCCTTTGGTCATTCATAGTAGAGGGAACTCCCTCTTGTCCTCCTCTTCTAGGTGTTGAGCTAGAATATTCATCTGGTCTCTATTCTTCGACCCGTCTATGATTTTGGATGAATATTATTAAGTCTCCAACTCCTATTGCCTCTTTTCTTCCTTACTCTTTCCTCATGAAGTGATAAATCTATGTGAGATGATTTACCCTATTTTTAGGGCGTTCATCTAAAACACTAATTTCTTCCAAATCAGATCGAGTTAAAGGCTAATATCAGATGAGTGGACATCTACCAACACAAGGTAGGTGGTGCTCATATTTCTTAATGATTTTGCAGTTGTTTCAAGGGTTATTCTTTGAGAAATTAATTGTGTTGACCGAGCGAGACCCTATAATTTAAATGGTTTCCTTTAATTAATTAATTGAACCCATGTGAGATGCCTATGGGAATTCTCACATGAGACTAAAAATTATTGAGTCCTAGTCAGAGTCTCATACCATGGGAAGAATCAGGCAGGGTTGCTTATATTTATTCAAATTGAATTTTTTTAATTAAATTTAATTTAATTATATGTATAAATTGTTGAGTTCCATGGGAACATGACAAGCTCAGCCTGAGGATTGATATAGCATTGGATATCTGATTTGAGGTGATGTGGTCATTGGGCTAGGCGTGTCCCGAGATATATATGTATTCTGAGTGATGTTGATCACTGGTGGGTGACATGGTCATCGATTTAGGTGAAAAGGTTTTTAGGTTATGGGCATGGCTCATGTGATATTGGATGGTGTTGTCCATCGAATTGAGTGACATAGTTGTAGGGAAATGAGGTTGCAAATGGTGTGGATTAGAGATGTTTTGGTGATTTCCACTCAGCCATATTGGCCAATGTGTTTTTTAGAGTCATGTGAACATGGGTAGAACTAAGATAATGAGGTGGTATTGACCACTCATGTGGGTATAGGCCTCGGTTAGTTTCATCTTAGAGAGATAGTTGGTGGTGATTTCCATAGAAATCCACGGGGATGGTGAGGAGCCATCAGATGATAATGTTGAGACTATCGATTGGGGAATGAGGTTCATCATACTTCAGGTTATTAGGACAAAACTTATTTGTGAGGATAGACATCAGCATACCTCAGTAAGTCATCTGTTGAGCCATAGGTGATATTATTTGGAGGATAGATGTTGTTTTGCCTCAGATATTGGGCTTCAATCTGGTGGAGTTAACTTTGAGCTAAGGTCTGAGGGACCAGGTACTGATTATTAGGTGTGCCTTCAGGACATCGGATATTGTTTGGATATGAGGTGTTGGGTGGAATGAGATTTTAGGTGATTTTATTAGAGGTGGAACCTAAGGGTTCACCAGGGCTAATTTACATTAGAGGATGACTTGATCATATTTCTAAGGATCCTCCCACTATAGTTATATCAGTGATGGATGAAGTAGGTAATTACTTCCTTGTGGTTGTTGAATGTAAGGGAAGTGCCTTTAATAATAGTATGTGCATGTGCTTATTTATTTACTTTTTATTACATGTCTGCGTAATCACAGATGTATGATAGGAAAATGTTGGTGGTGGACTATTGAGATTATTTCTCACACCCTACATGGTCCCTTCAGGACGCGTGTATATTTTATAACTTTGTGTTCAAGTAAAGGTTTGGTATCTGGATTTAGACCTTATTGTTGGGTTGTTATCATGGGATGGAAGTAAAGTTACCATGGGTGCTTGCCTCATTTGGAGTTGCTATTGTGTTTTATTTTTGGTATCAGCATGCTATTATATTCATATACTGAGATTAGCCAATAGAGACCCTTATGCTTATTATATTTTATGACTTGATATGTATGAATGTTTTTTTTTAGTGTCTACAAAATTCATTTTTTGATGTTTAATTCATAAAATCATATTGATATTATTTATTTATTATTGCTTCTACTGTTATTACTTGTGCTTTCGCCATGGGTGAGTTACTAGTCCAGTGTCTATTTGGTCTTTCTCTTCTGCTGATTATATTTATTATACCATTATTATATCATAACAAGAGGGTATATTCTCCCTATTATCACCTATTTATACCCTCACTACTAATTGGTGGCCTTTGGCATTTGGATAGGTACACTTAAGGCCTAGTGGCGCTCGGCCCAAAGCATTGTTCGAGTGGCTAATCAGGTATAGGCACTACACCTAGACCCAACTAAATAGTACTTTTTTATTACTATATCATGTATACAATGAGTTATGTGTGATTTATACTTACCATAATAGTGTTAATATTTCTTCATCCACTATTTATATGGTAATTTCCTTAGATTACATATCATATCAAATGGTTATAGTGGTTCTCAATCTATAATGAGAACCTTGAGATACTATGAAATTAATATTAAGCATATGTATTATATCCTAGATACATCATACTGACTAGACACAGATGATGTTTGAATATCAGGTGTTTGGAGCTCATAATCATTGAGAATTCTTCTCATGAAGTTCGAACTTGGTGATCTATTTTATATGATATCATGATGAATACCCGTCAATAGGAACACCACATGTTTCAAGTGTCATTGGTAGTTCCTATCTATGAACATGTGTGATGGTCTTGTGACTTGAGATTATTATCATGTCATACTATTTGATCGTATACTTTGATGTAAGGGAAAAAAACTATGGCATTGATGTCATAGCGAGGTATCTTGTGTTGGGTGCATCATTGGTGGTATGACATTGATTGAATAATCAATAAAGAATTTATCTCTTCTAATAGGAAGATATATCTTTGTTCCTAGTTGATTGGGATGGTTGTGCCTTCATCAAATCCATTGTCATGGTAGAAGAAGGTAAGTTCATTTATTAAGGTCAATGAACAATAAAGTAAGAAAGGATGATCACACAAGTGTGTATTCTAATTTATGAGATATCACGAGACAAAGAGATTATATTACATGGAATGTGTTTATAGGAAGGTTGTCATTACTATGACTACACCTTCTCTTTATGGGTCTTGATAGGTTGTTAGACTCTGCCCCTGATCTATGAATAGTATTCACTGCTTTTGAGATAAGGGCCTAAAGGGTTACACAATTATCATATTCAAAAATCTTCCCTATTCTGATGAATAGTATAGGATATGGTGGGGCCCATCATGGGGTCTGGGATATGTTTGAGAATATATGATCACCAAGGAATAAATAAATTCATATTATTTGAGTTTAGAATAATTAGTATTAAGTTTATTTATTAAATTTATGTACAAGTATTAATGTAAATGCATTGAAAATATTATATGGATCAATATTATTTTAATATTTAAGGTTCTTCTAATATTTACGGGAATATCGAGTTAATTTAATGACTCAGTTTTATTAGGTAATATATTTATTATATTACAAGTAAGTGATAAAAATATAAATGATATTTATTACTCAGTAAGTCAGTCATAATAAGTTGTTTATAATTTATTTAGTGGGTAAATTATATATGGAGGTGGGGGATCCATTTCTAGGTATTTAGAAACTCACTATAAAAGGGAGGAAGAGGTTATCATGGTGATTACTATTCACTACGAGTTTATGAGACCCTCTCTCCCCTCACTTGCTTCCTATAGAGAGAAGCTCTTTTTTCAAGTCGATGATTTAAGATCTACTTCATGGATCATCTAAATGGAGTAGCGGTGATCATTGGGATGTCTAAGGAATTGTCAGGATTCTACACTAGAACCCAGATTTTGAAGAACGGTATTCATGCAGACTTGTGAAGCACGTGTGGATGATTTAGAGAGATTCATCTTAAAATCCTTTGAGTAGCGATCTTCAATGGTGAACAGATGTTAAACGCGGCTTTGGATCGAATGAGATAATTTTTGTTTTAATTTTTGTTCTTAAAATTCATCATGTAAAGATACTCAGACCTTTACGGGGGTTATGATTTGATGACGATGACATAGTTACATTAATCACTGGTGAAAATTTTTAAATCTTCGGCCCATCAACTTCCACTACACACCCTGGTACCTTTATAGTGGGTATAGGCTTCTCTAGGATTTCTTTGTATTATACATGCATAGTTTTGATGTGATCCTTAGGATGTATTGGTTGAATTGCTATGAAGTACACATCAACTATTACCATCAATGGGTATTTTGGTTCTGAGTTCAATGGAAGTGTATAGAGGTGGGAGATATATTAAAATTTATTTTAATAATAATTTCCTAAAACCAAGAGTGAGGATCTTGCACGTCAAATTTATAATTAATTTATTTAATATTTTAAGAAATACATACCTAGGATTTAGGAACTTTCTTCATTAGTTAATGTTGATCATCCAAAAAGACCCTTTCAGATTACCTTCATTGCACTGTGGGGATCCAAGGATAGAATCCCCCTAACGGTGATCCACATGTGATCATATGATCTTCGATCAACACCACTTGATCTATGGGTACTATAATGGTGATTCAAATATCTTTTGTCGTTCATTCTTGATCACTCATTATTTGGTTTTGAAGAAATATCTCTTACACTTCTTGTTCTTGAGAGGGAGAGAGAAGGAGTTGAGATAGAATTCATTGTGTGCAAAAAATCTCTATTTTGAATTTTTGGATACTTTACGCAATAGAAATATCCATCTATTTATAGAGTTAGTATTTAATATAAAATATTATTTAATTACATATCATCCATTAAATAATATTTATTACCTTTAATAAACCTTATTCCACGTAATAAAAATCATATTATTATTTTTTGATGTGCATAAACTTTGTAATAACAAATATTATGTAACGGTCGTGTTAATTAGTATTTTTCATTGGACATGGTCTTGGACCATTCAAACTCCTCTATCATTTATTGAACAAACAAATAAATATTTTATTCATAAATAAATATTTTATTCACAATCTAGTGAATAAATAGTTATTAAAATATTCAATAAATAAAATAAATATTTTATTCACATGTCGATGAATAAATATTTATTTAATTTATGCGATTAATATAACTTGAATAAAATTATTCGTTGGACTTGAGAATAACATTTATTCCATTAATTAAACTCAAATAGAATTTAATCGAGATCAACAGAAACACTTAGTGTGTGACCCTCTAGGATTCTTTCTCGTTAGTATTAGGTGGACTTTCCTAAATTCCAAGATTATTGTCTAGAAATGGGTCAAGGAACCCAAGAGAAAGAACTTAATGTTGCAACATAAACAACCACATACGAACAATCACTGTGTAATATGATCCCTTTTTCATAATATATCATCAAACAGGTTGCATAACCATGTCACCAACATATATGATCGATATGTATTTCTTTGACTATCTGAAATAAAAATGTCGTTACACCATGGACATGGAATTTAATGAAAATGATATATTCCAATTAAAGGGATGATATATTAGCTTCTATAAAGATGGAAGGTACAAATCCTTCCTTGATTTATTCATTAATTACATGTTTCTTGTGACGCACCCAACGTATCTAACTTCACCATAAACTGTTATCGTCATGGTTTATGAAATAAATCTAAGTATGTGAGTTGTAACATGAATTATTAATAATATTAAAGTATAAGGACCATCACACACACTCATAAATAGGAATATCCAATGAAACCAAAACATGGTGAATTCCTACTGGTGGGTCTATTCTCGTAATCTCTTATCTTGGAGATTACCAAGTGAAAACTTCATGAGAAGAAGGCTCATCTACTTATGAGTACTCACACCTGACAGTCTATGTACTATGTGTCCCGTCACAGTACGTTGTCCAACCATAAAACATTATTTCAGAATATCATCATAGCACATCAAGGTTATCATCATAGCGAAGAACTATTATGACATTATTAATGTGATGTATACTCTAAGACATTATAACATTAGAGTCACGCAGAAAAACAAACAATATGCAATAAGAAGTTTTATTAACATTCAATACATAGAATATTCATGTAATCAAAGTAAAAATAGTTGGTCCTAGGACACAAACTCCAATAAACTCCCACTTGTACTAGATCCAACTGCCTACGGCCTTCAATCCGCTAGACCACACATGATATTCATGAATCTGCTGACTCAAGGCTTTAGTCAAGGGGTCCTCCACATTGTCTTATATGGAAATACTACTCACTTCAACTTCACCTCTTTGAGAAAAATCCATCAAGAGATGATACGTCTAAAGTATGTGCTTCTTTCACTGATGTGACCTTCGTTCTTTTGCAAGAGTTATCGCTATAGTATTATCATAATAAAGTGTGATAGGATCTTTACTTATAGGTACCACATCAATATCTTGGACAAAGTAATACATCCATAATTCTTGTTTAGATGCCTCAAAAGCTGCAATATACTCAGAATATTCTGTAGAATCTACAACCATAGCCTGCTTTGAGCTCTTCTAGATCACAGAACCTCCATTAAAAGTGAATATATATCCCATTTGTGACTTCATGTCTTCTTGATCATTTTGGAAACTAGCATATGCATATCCCCTAATGACTAGTTTCTCATCTCGTCCATAAACTAGGAACATATCCTTAGTATGGCTCAGATACTTAAGGATGCTCTTGACTACCATCCAATGGTGGCCACCTATATCAACTTGATATCTTCCTACCATACTTAATGCGGAGGTGACCTCTAGACTAGTACATAGCATAGAAAACAAGACTGAATCAATCATTGATTCATATGGAATCATTATCATTCTATTTATTTCTTCATGTATTTGAGGACTCATTTTCTTGGAAAGATGAATGCCATGTGATGTTGGAAACAATCCCCTCTTGGATTATTCAAGAATGAATCTCTTAAATATCTTGTCAAAGTATGTACTTTGACTTAGGTCAAGAAACCTCTTAGATCTATCATGATGGATCTTGATACCAAGAATATATAGTACCTCACCCAAGTCCTTCATAGAGAATCATTTATTCAACCATGCCTTAATATACTATAAGACTCATATTTTTCTTTCAATGACTAATATTTCATCAATATATACTATTAATAAAATGACTACACTCCCACTAAACCATTTATAGACATACGGCTTGCATTCATTCTTTATGAAACCAAATTCTATTATGGCCTCATCAAAATGAATGTTTCATGACCTGGATGCTTGCTTTAATTCATAAATGCATCTTTGAAACTTTCATACCTTGTTGACATCCTTTGGAGTCACAAACCCTTTGGGCTATGTCATATAGGAATCTTCTTGAAGGTTCTTGTTAAGGAAGGTTGTTTTGAAATCCATTTTCTAAATCTAATAATCATGGAAAGTCACAATGACAAGTAGAATTAAGATGGATTTTAGCATTGAAAATGGTGAAAAGGTTTCATTGTAGTCAATGCCTTGAAGCTGTTTAAACTCTTTTATAACTAGCTGCGCCTTATAGGACTGACTTGTCCTTCCATGTCCAGTTTCTTCTTGAATGCTTTTCAACCAATGGGATTTACATCTACTGGAGGGCTTACCAAAATCCATACTTGGTTTTAGTACATGGAATCCATTTCATAATTCATGGCTTCTTGACACTTGGAAACATTTGTGCCACTTATACTTCCTTATAGGTTATAGGATCATTATTATCAACTGATAATGAGTCACCATCCTCAGTGACTAGAAAACCATATTGTTCTAGTACTGTAACCTCTCTAATACTCATATGCAGTGATTGTGTCTCTGGAACAATTTCTTCTTCTATGGGGCTTTGTGGAATTTTTTCCTATGCCAAATCTTGTGTATCCTGAGCCTAAACTTTATCAAAGTCTATATCACTCTCACTATCTCTTTTAGAGATAAGATCCTCCTCAAGAAATGTGGGATGTTTTTCAAACACAAAATTTTTATATAAAGGATTTTATAGGTAGTATCTCTTTGTTTCTTTGGGATATCCTATAAATATACACTTTTTGCCTCAGGGTTTAATCTTGTTACCTGAAGAGGCATTAAAAAATGATTGAAAACCCTACACATATAAGTAAGAAAACAAGGGTTTATTTCTATTCCATAATTGGTATGGTATACCATCTGTTGATTTAGTTGGCACTCAGTTTAGTACGTATGTTGTTGTTTGTAATGTGTATCCCCAAAAGGATAATGGAATACTCGCATGTCTCACTATAAAAAAAGTGGGTTTTAGCAGAGGTTATTTATTGGTCTAGTGGTGGTTCTTAAAACTACTGTGTATTGCACGATCTCTAGTCAATTAGCAACAGTTTATTTTATTTCGTGGTGGTTTTTTAAGTGTTTTCTTTTGGATAATTTAGTGGCGGTTTGATGTTTAATTAGAAATAGTTTCTTAATAAAAAATATAGTGGGAATATAAATAAAAAATTAATTAACCACCTCAAAGAATTTAGCATTGGTTATTTTTAGCGCCTGTTATTCTAAACTGTTGCTAAATACATAAAATAATATATGTTTAGTGGTGATTACAACAAACCACTTCTAAATATATTTTGATTTTAAAAAAAATATTTAATAAAAAACTATAAGTATATAAAAATTGATATGCTATAAACTCAAACCTAAATATATGATAAACCCATCATTCATACATCACACATCCACAATCATGCAAACAACCACGGTCGTCATAACCTAAGTCTCAGTCACCCCATACATCAACCAATACCTTGGTCATCAATATATACATATAAAATATGTCCAACAACAACCCATGACCAATATAAATCCATATCATGACCTCCACTACATCTGTATTCCTCCACGTCATCTCGTCTACTGAAACCGACCACATCATCTCATCAGTTGTAACAAAAAATGAAACAAAAAGTAAAACTAAAAATAATAAATCAGAATTACAGTAGAATAATTGATAAAATTTTAACATACCACAGGAACTAATAACTGTCATGACTGCCTTATGAATAATTTTATGGATCGGAATAGTCAACCTCTTGCATACTATCAGCATCTTCCACCTATAATGAAAACCAGAACATTTAGGAAAACAAATGCGAAAGAGAAAAAACACAGAATATATTCAGAATGCTATGCATAAAATTTGATATTTTGTTAATAAAATAAAAACAATTAACATAAAACAAATAATATATAATGAAAAAAACTTTGAAAATAGAAACATACCTATTTAAGATAAGATTCAACACTTGACATTGAAAAGGGATAAATAAATATTCTAATTTATTTTTAAAGTGATGCACGGTGTGCTTGAAATTTATTTAATAAAAAAAATTAAAGATTTTGATATCATAGCATGTAATATAATTTAAAAACAACTAAGTGGTGGTTTTCCCATGATTACACATCAATTTTAGGTCATTTTCTATGGTTTTGACTGTCCCACGCACATTTTAGTGTTTTAAAAAACTAAAAACACGTTTACAGCTATAACGGAAAAACCGTAATTTTGTATGATGTTCCATCAGTTCTTAAATTTCACAAATAAATATATTGTTGATTTTCCCTAATTTTAGGACAGTTTGACATCGTTTTCCTGGTTTTGATTATTCCACGCACATCTTAGTATTTTAAAACACTAAAAATTAATTTATGACCATAACAGGAAAATCGTCACTTAGAATGATGTGTATCTAGTTCCTACATTTCAAAATTAAATCTAGGGTTTTTTTCCTCTGATTTCAAGACAATCCGATGTCGTTTTCCTAATTTTTACCATTTGACAGATGTTTTAGTGTTTTAAAACACTAAAAACACATTTACGCCCATGAAAGGAAAACCATCACTTAGAATGACATGTTGTTAGTTCCTACATTTAAAAATTAAATCTACAGTCATTTTTTCCTAATTCCAAGACATTCTGATGTTTTTTTCCTAGTTTTGATCACTCCACGCACATTTTAGTGTTTTAAAACACTAAAAACACGTTTACAGTCATAATAGGAAAACTGTCACTCGAAATGATGTACCATCTATTCCTACATTTCAAAATTAAAACTAAGGCCATTTTCCCATGATTTTAGAACAATATAACATCGTTTTTTTAGTTTTGACCATTCCATGCACGTTTTAGTGTTCTAAAACACTAAAAACGTGTTTACATCCATAACGGGAAAACTATCACTCAAAATGATGTATTTTCAATTCCTACATTTCAAAACTAAATCTAAAATCGTTTTACCCTGATTTTAGGACAATCCAATGCTTTTTTCTGGTTGTGACTGTTCCATGCAAGTTTTAGTGTTTTAAAACACTAAAAATGCATTTACAGCCATAATGGGAAAATCGTCACTCTGAATGATGTGTCATCAATTACTAAATTTCACAATTAAATCAACGGTCTTTATCTTTATATTTTAGGACAATACAACATCATTTTTATAGTTTTAACCATTCCATGCACGTTTTAGTGTTTTAAAACACTAAAAACACGTTTATAGACATAACTGGAAAACCATCACTCAAAGTGACGTGTCGTTGGTTTCAACATTTCAAAATTAAATCTATGGTCATTTTATCTTGATTTTAGGACAATATAACATCATTTTTATATTTTTGACCATTCCATGCACATTTTAGTGTTTTAAAACACAAAAAATGTGTTTACGAACATAATGGGAAATCGTCACTCGGAATGATGTGTCATTGGTTTCTACATTTAAAAATTAAATATAGGATATTTGTAACTTGATTTAAGGATAATAAAAAAATATGGTTTTGTCCATTCTTGTAATGGCCTAGGGTTTTGGGGTCCATTACATGGTGAAAATATGATGTTTGGGGTGTTCTGGGTGGTCTAAAAGGCCATCCCAGCTTCTCAGTGAAGCTTAAGACTCCTAACGGTAGCCTCGGCCTACCAGTGGCCTCAGCCTACCGGTAGCCTCGGCCTACCGGTAGCTCGGCCAACCAGTAGCCTCGGCCCACTGGTCGCTCGGCCTACCACCGGTAGCTTGGCCTACCGGTTTCCTCGGCCTACCGGTGGCCTCATCCTACCGGTCACCTCGGCATACCCGTAGCTCGGCCTACCGGTGGCCTCGACCTACCGGTGGCCTCGGCCTACCGGTAGCCTCAGTTGACCGGTAGCTCGGCTTACCGGTGGCCTCGGCCTATCGGTAGCCTCAGCCTACCGGTAGCTCGACCTACCAGTGGCCTTGTCCTATCGGTAGCTCGACCTACCGGTAGCCTCGGCCAACCGGTAGCTTGGTCTACCAGTAGACCTAGCCTATCGGTGACCTCTCCACGGGTTTTCTAGTAGCGTCTCTTTTTTTGCGAATTGGTTTCAAACCATGTTTTGACCCCTTTAAGCATGTTTTAAAGACCATTAATGGTATTTAATTAAATTATTGGTGAGGTACCCTCCTTAAATGGAAAACCATGTGTTTTGGTCATGCCTTTAACCGTGTTTTCAGAAACGCCTCTACCGCATCCTATAAGGAGGCGTGCGTCGGTTTTAACCGCCCTGAAGGGAGGGGACCTTTTAAGTTGGATGTGTGGGTTGGCCCAGCCTCGTGGTCAACCCACGATCCTGCTTCTTCTGTGGTTTTGAGTTTTTCTCCATATCTTAACCGTCTCAGGGATGCTGTATCTCATCCTTTATAACCTAAAGTCTTCTCTTCTCCCTAGTTTCTTTTTCTCTATCACCCTACGCTCGGAATACCCTTCCTTCAGACGAGTTGTACCCCCATGAAGTTTTCCATGATCGCGTTATGTGGAGTCCCTGCTACTCCTGATTTCCAGTTTCCACGCAAGGACTTAACGTCGATCCTTGATCATCAGGTAGGGATTTTTCTCCTTCGTCTCTCCTTTCTGTGCATCGTGAGGGGTGGTTATTCTTTTCTCTTTGTGGAATTTGATGAAACCAAACTTAATAAAGATAATGAACGGACCTCTAAAGCAGGAAAGGGGGTGATCAATGTTCTGTTTTATTCTTTTATGTTGATATGTGTGTGAATTATACGGGCCTATGCTCACTAAAAATCAGGGCCATTGGTGGTCTTTCTCTGTGCACTAATGAACCTCTGCACTCCGGGATGTTTAAATAAACGCAACATGGAATTTTCTAATTACGTATACTCGGTTAAATAAATTGAAAGCACCAGGATCAACCCTTTTTTGTGATAACTCCATTTAAAGACCAGTGGAATTGAAACCATGGAGTGTGTTAAATATTTTAAATCTGAAAATACATACAAGGTCCTGCCTTGTGTTGGTGGTAGTGGTTTGGTTGTTTTCTTTCACAGGCTTAGTTTTCTAGGGTGATATGGGTGGGGATGGGATCCCCTGTTGTTATACTTTTGCTGGTTGTGAATCTGAGGATGTGTGGTTACTCTGATGTGACACGAATTCAAGTGGGATCCTCTGTTGTTGAGAAACCGTTGGCTCCTAGATTTTGGGGACATGGGGCTATGTCTCAGGGGTTTTTTTGTTTCCAGTACTTTGAGGGATCTCACTTGATCCCTAGTTGTTGTGACTTTACAAGAGAACCAGGTGTGAATGCTTAAATTTCCCGATGGTTTTCCTTCCTGCTTTATTTTTGTTTCATCTGTGTTTGTTCCTATTAGTTTCCAATAGTGAAGGGATTAACTCATACTGAACTGTTATGAAATGATAACTTGAATAGGGAAACTGGGAACTGTTTGTTGTGTGCCTGTTTTCTGAGGCAGCAGTGCTTGGGCACCTGCTTGTATCTGTTTGAGGAGTCGTAGGTTGAGTTGTGTGTTGGTATATATAGTGTAACTGTATGTTTTATGTTTAGTCACACCCCACCCGCATTGGGCACTTAGTTTCGGACACCCCATCTCATGGGGAAGGGTGTTTCCCCCAAGTTACTCTCCTTTCTGCTCCCTCTTCCCTAGGATGTGATGGATGGAGGTGACCTTACACCCAAGACTCTTCGGGTAGGTTTTTTTTTGGTGTGTTGTTAGCCCAGGACTCTTCGGGAAGGTTGTCTTACCAAGAATCTTTGGCAGGTTGTTTTCCCAATAATATTCGGGATGAGGCCCAGGTGTTTTCGGTAAGGGGTTCTAGTTACGGTTTGTTTTCCCAGGTGTCTTCAGGATAAGGCCCGGGTGTATGCGGGTAGGGATGTGTGGTTGTGAGGCCCAGGTGTATGTGGGCAGGGATGTGCAGTTGTGAGGCCCAGGTGTGTGCGGGCAGGGATGTGGATGGTTGTGAGGCCCAGGTGTGTGCGGGCAGGAAGAGCGTGGTAGCGTCATGACATTTTCCGTTAGGGAGAAGTAGTTAGCTAGTGGGGGGAAATAGTGGTGCAAGGTACCCAAATGTTTTGTTCTTTACTATTATCTTACTGCTTGTGTTATTTAGTGAGCGTGGCCGGTGATGTGGGATGGATATATTCCTTGATAAATGATGTTTCTTCTGCTTCTCACGAGACTTTAGGATGTCTCCCCACTTGTGCACAAGAGATTTAGTTTTTCCTACTGAGTATACTTTGTATGCTCACCCTACGTTTACTTTCAGGTTTCTAGGAGGGCTTCGGATGTAACACCCCGAGCTTCCACAATACGCTTCTCATTCAATAATGCAATAGCTTGCATTGTACGCAACTTCGAGTTCTAAAACACCGCGACTAATCAAAGTAGCCGTTATGAATAGTAATAACCACTTTTTAAAATTATAGAAATTTTATATTTTAAAATGGACTTCATTTTTGGATTTGGAATATCGAAATTAGCCTATGTTGAATTTTTGGTATTTTTCTGAGAACTTCTAATTTTTTATGAATAGTGAAAAATACTTAAAAACAACTTTTTTAATAAAAATAATTTATAGTGATAAATTATACTATTTAGTGGTTTTAAAGTATAATTAGAATATATTTTTACCATTTTATCCAATGGTGTTCATTAGAATTAATTTAACATTGAAATTGGACATAAACAATTGCCAATCTTTTTATATAAATTGTTTCTTAAAAACACGCTATTTGTTGTGACAGCGGGAATTAATTATAAAATTAATTAATGCAACTTATATTTTTGTAATTTTGTAAAATAGACATCATTTTTGAATTCGGAATATCAATTATAGCTTAGGGTGAAATTTTGGCATTGTTCTGAAAAACTTCAATTTTTGATGAATAGTGAAACCACTAAGTGGTAATTAAATAACTGATTTTTCATTTAAATGAAATATTACCACTTCTGTGATTTGATTTTCAAAAATCCGACATACATGGTTGTCATTAAGAAGTAAAATGTGGTTCAATGAGATTAAAATAATTTTTGGTGAATAGTAACTTTTAAGTTCTTAATCGCGATTAGAGGTAATTAGTGTAGTTTAAGGTAAAAATAATGTTTTAATAATATGATATGAGCTTGAAACATGTCCTACCCTTATTAGATGTTCCATGGACGACCAATACAATCCATGGGTCAACTTGGAGACCCCATGGAGCCACTTTAGTTAGAAAATGACATAAATACCTTTTATTTAATGTTAAAGTAAAAAAATGACACAAACAGGAAATGTTTTACTAAAACAATTTTTACATGGGGTTATACAAGTCATATTTTTTACTATAAATAGTAATTGGAAAGCTAAAAAGATTTCCTACATCATAGTATTTTTTTTATAATTTTTAGACATTAAATAAATTAAATTATTTATGACATCATTATGATGCAGCGATGACCTCATTATTTAATGATTTTAATAAAATGAAAAGATAATGTACAATACAAGGCTTAAACTTGTCCCAAGACTATTGGATGGGTATATTTCTAACCCTTATCACCTTAGACACTAATTATATAAGTTTGGTACCTTTAGAATTCGAAAAGCATTGTATAATAATGTAAAATTTCCTTACTTTCCAAGAGTGCCCCTCCTCTCCTCTTATAAAAATCCCCCACCTCTACCACCTCATTCACACTTTCAAACCATTTGGATCGGCCAAACTCTGCCCAAATACTCTCCCAACTTCCCCCTCTTACTCCTAGAAGCCTCACTTTGGGCAGAACTCTTCCCAAGGAAGCCTTTGGCTCAAATCAAAAAGAGTTACCCGATTTTGAGGTAATGTCTTCTCTAATGTTGTTTTGTTTTATTTTTCTTCTCCAACCCCCTAAACTCTTTTTATTCATTTCTTTTGTAATGACACCAGTATCCTCAATATACTAGTATGTTGTTATAAGAAGGATTCTAGCTACACTTACACACACCTACATCTAATGGTTAAAGAACATATGGTTTCTGTGGATGGAGAATTTCTGCCTCACGAAATGATGATTGTTCAACACTCATATAACACCTTCAAAGGTGGCCATTAAGATGTCACTATATTTATATAGGATATATAATATGTTTATGTTTTACTTATGCTTCTTTATTTCTCATTTATGGCATACTTTATGATTTCCATTATGGGTAAACGCGATAATTTCATTTTAGGAAGTACGGACTACCGCCCCCTCAAAGTGATGTGAATCGTTAATGACGTATGTGGGATGTATAAAGGATGGAGTAAATGATATTATATATGATATTATACTGGAACTATATTATACCTTTATATAATTATGATTTCATTCCATTAAATATGAAATAGAAATGAAAGTAGCGTTCATGCGTACGTACGGCTTACCGTCTCCATGAACGGTGCATTTCATTTTTACCTCTAAATGTTATGTAATAATATAAATGCATGTATATACTGGATATATATGAGATATATGATATCTATATCATGAATATAATTCTGTATATAATGGATATATCACCACATGAACAACTTGTAATTATAAGAATGTTATTTTTGACTCAAGTACCTAAGATCGACAAAATGACCGTTATAAACTTAAATAATTACATAATGTTCATAAAATGGTAATAAGGGATATAAAAGGAATAATGAACATGAAAAAGGTTCTTAATTAAATAGGAATTAACTCTAGTTTATTATTCAGGAGGTTAAAGAACGGTCGAGTCAGGACAGGACGCAAGGTAAGGGAATTTCTTAACCCAATTTCCATTCTTTGGGTTAATCTCCTACTTTCAAATTATGTCATGATATTATTATGTATTATCTTGTATTTGTACTTTCTTTATGTTTATTTATAGTGAATACACATAATAGATCTATTTTATTTTAAAAATGATCTTTGTAAGGACTTCATCTCAATCTCCTTTCATTGAGGCATATTTCGTTTTATACACAACTTTATTTTATACGGTGTATAAACCCCTTTGACTTTTACGTTTATTCAAAAGGTTTTCTTTTATAATTATGTGATTTTTAAATGATTTCAAAAAAGAGATATTTCTCTCCAATATATGAAAATCCAGTGCAAATGTATACGTACTTAACGCAAGCTTAAAAATGTTTTCAAAAAACCCGACTCTCAAGTGTGGTAGACAGGAAGGGATTGGGTGTGGACCCATCATAGCCTGTAATTAGTCGAGCAGTCTCAGAATTAGTTATTTTGTTTTCAGAAGCTTGCATAATGTTTTCAGAAAAACACTGGAGTATATTTGAGCAATTTTAAACGTAAGTATCTTCAAAAAAAATTGCATCGGTAGGTCTCATGAGACAAACTAGTGTCTTGGCACGAGGCCTTGACAAAATCTTATTTGTGGTCTTGGCACGAGGCCTTGGCTACGTGGTTATGATAGTCTGGAATTATGCATTCCATCATTATGAAAGTGGTTATTGATATTTCATGTGATTATTCGACTAGTAGAATATCCATGTGAGTAAGTAAATTGCATTATTTCAGTTTACTTTTTCCATATTATGCTAAAGTTCAAGTTAAAAAGGCTTTTGTTTTAGTTATACATTGCCTTAAATGTTAATGTTTATTTATGAAAGCTTCTGCTATATTGTTATCCTTACTGAGCATCTGAGCTCACCCCTTTCAATGTTTTAATTTTTCCAGGATGTGAAGAAGTATAATATGAATGACCTGCAGGGATAGTCAGAAGAGGATATGAGTGTGGACTATGGAGACTTTGTTATTGTAGATTTTCAATTTATGATGTAATGTAACATTTATGAATGTATCTAGTGTTTCCAAGGCTACTAAACTAATCGGTCTTTCGAGACTTGATCTTTTGTGATCATGCCAATGTTATGAAGTAATGTACCGACTCTGGGTAGCTGGGGTCAGGGCGTTACATCGGAGGCCATGCGGAACATTACTAGTCTAGACGTTGGAGTTTTTGTTGGTCACTGTTGGATTCTTCTTAGCCTTTTTCCTTTCCTTTTGGGTATTGTACTTTGGATCCCTTGTACTTTGTTCAGTTTTTATTATTAAAACATGCATGTAGTTTGGTTTTTACTTTGAGTTTTATATACTTGGTGGTGGTTGGTGTTGACTCATTATTTCTCCCAGTCTTGGTTAACTAAAAAGGGTAATGCCTCCCATATTGTGAAAATGTTATACCCTTGGTGTTAGTCATCACTCCGGGGCCTACTGGAGGCAGGACTCGTGGGTCATTATCTTGTCTTTGACTAGAGGAAGGAAGGGCGGGGACCCTTGTCTCCCCTTCCATCGTCTTGCCGAAGGTGGGTCATGACAGAATGGTATCAGAGGTGAGGTTGAGGGATAGGATGGAGTCTAGAGTTAGGCATAGTGAGGATTGCATGGGATGGTATGGAAACAATGTTAGGTGATCTTGGTTTGTGAAATAGACCAAGGAGGACCGGCTAGGACATGGGATTTTAGGGCCCCCCGTGATCCGATGCAAGGACTCTGAGCCTATCAAACGACTAAGTGAGACTAAATTTTTTGCAGGGTAGAGACCCTAGGTAAGGTACATGCATCATAATGATTGTGTTTTTAATTGATTTGGGGCACCTTGGGGAGAAACAAAATTAATAATAATAATAATAATTCTCTTTCTACTCAGGCTTAGGAATTATTTGTTTACCTTGCAGCTGTGGCACCCATACGTTACCCACGAGTGACTCAGATAGTTGAGGCCCAGTAGATCGAGGTAGTTGACCAGCAGAGGGTTGACCGAGATGAGGAGGGCGACTTATGGCAGAGGACTTTGTGCTCCTTCCAGTGACAAACCCTCGAGAAGTACGAGGGTAGCGTTTCTGACTCAGTAATGGATAGATGGCTCGAGGAGCTAGCCATCACCTTCTCTTTGATTCGTGCTCCGAGGGGTAATGGGTTCCATTGTCCGTCAGTCAGCTGAGAGGAGCAGCGCGTCAGCGGTGGATGCTTTTCCTGGGAGAGAAGACAGAGGCAGAGGTTTCATGGGCCGGTTTCAAGAAAGAATTTTGTGAGGAGTTCATATCCTCTACGATGAAGGCTGAGAAGAGATAGTAGTTACTCTCCCTTTAGCAGGGAAGCATGTCAGTGAGGGAGTTGGGGATCAAGTTCAAATATCTCTTGCTCTTTGCCCCGGATCTCTTTCCGGATGAGGAGTCTCGGGCAAGACGGTTAGAGGAGGCACTCTGTCCTTCTCTCCAGCACGTTGTCACTCCCTTCACTCTTCCAAAGTATCTAGCAGTACAGAAGAAGGTCGAGATAGTAGAGAGGATTAACTTGAAGGGAGGCACACCACGAGAAGGGAACCAGCTGAGTTCATCAAAGGGGAAAGTGGTCAGCAGCAGGTCTCCAGCAATAGGGCCTTCTAGGTTTCGACAAGCAGGGATTAGGCCTCATCAATTCCAGTTCTGAGCTTCTGGCCTTCGCCCCTTTTCTATAGTTCTAGGACCGAAGTGTTTCTCTTGCGGAGTTTTCGGTCACATCCAGAGTAGGTGTCCGACTCAAGCTCCACATGGTGAAGGTGGGCAGTTTTAGCACCCACCTCAATAGCATCCGTTGTCGGTGAGGTCTTTCCAGCAGCAGCAGCAGCAGGCCCTTGGCCCTCTGAGGGATGACCTTGCGGGAGGAGACCAACACCAGGGTGCTCCTCAGGGACCTCGACCAGGGCGTGGTCGGGGAGATGGTCGATAGCAACAAGGAAGAGGAGCTGGGCGTAGACAGTTTCACGCCGCAGAGTTAATAGCTTCGGCGGGACCAGAGGTCATTCGAGGTACGATCAGTTTATTCAGCACTCTTGTTTCTGCCTTATTTGATTCGGGAGCTTCGCACTCCTTCATTACGCCCAAATTAGCCCATGCTCTGGGTCTGGATGCTGAGAGACTTTTTGTGCCTCTAGTGTTGAGAGAACCAGTTTGGGGTCATACCAGCATATCTTACTTTTTCTGGGGATGTAGAATGATGTTGGGACTGCATCAGTCCAGTGGAGACTTTCTTTCTTTACAGATGTAGCAATACGATGTCATTGTAGGCATCGATTGGTTATTCTCCATGCATGCCATCATCGACTGATATCGTAGAAGGATTTAATTCTCCAACGAGGATGGAAGGTGTGTGGATTTTGTTGGGGAGCGGAGTTATCAGGTGGGGAGTCAACATGTGGAGCCACTCCTTTCTATGTTGGACGGGGTGTCAGTGGAGTCTGCGGACGCAGGAATGATGGATATCCTAGAGGTCGTAAGAGAAGTCCCTGATGTCTTTCCTGATGAGGTTGTGACTCTACCCCCTCGACATGACGTTGAGTTTGGGATAGACTTACAGCCTGGTGCCCGCCCGATCTCGATGGATCCTTATCGGATGGCACCTTCTGAGTTGCAGGAGTTGCGGATTCAGATTGACGATCTAATGGAGAATGGATTTGTTTGACCCGGCATGTCGCCGTGGGGTGCTCCAGTTTTGTTCGTAAAGAAGGAAGATGGTAGTCTATGACTATGAATAGACTACCAGAGGTTGAATCAGGTTACGGTCAAGAATCGTTACCCCCTCCCGAGGATAGATGATCTTTTCGACCAGCTGAGGGGAGTAGGTTGGTTCTCTAAGATTGATCTGCGGTCTGGATACCACCAGTTGAGAGTGAAATAAGGTGATATCTCAACGATGGATTTCATGTGCAGATATGGCCACTTTGAGTTTGTGGTCATGTCATTTGGCATTATAAACACACCAGCTATGTTCATGAACCTCATGAACTCTATCTTCTGAGAGTTTCTGGACCAGTTCGTTGTGGTGTTCACCGACGACATCATTATCTACTCAAGATCATAGGAAGAGCATGTTGAGCATCTTAGGGCAGTTTTGGGAGTCCTTTGACACCACCATATTTATAGTAAATTGTCTAAGTGCAAGTTCTTAATGCGAGAAGTACATTTCCTTGGGCACGAAGTGTCTCAAGAGGGAATAGTAGTAGACCCGTTGAAGGTCAAGGTAGTCGTTTCATGGGCAGCACCCAAGAATGTGGTGGAAGTTCGTAGTTTCCTGGGTTTGGTAGGCTATTATTGGAGGTTTGTGCCCAACTTCTCTCAAGTTTCAGCTCCATTTACAGCTTTGACTAGGAAGGACTAGGCCTTCGTGTGGAGCGACTAGTGCCAGACAGCTTTTGGATACCTAAAGGAGAAGCTGGTTAGTGCTCCAGTGATCAGATTACCCGAGGAAGGGGTGTTGTTTGAAGTGTTTTGTGATGCTTCAGTCCTTGGGTTGGGATGTGTGCTGATCAAGCATCAAGGAGTGATCTCTTATGGGTCTAGTCAGTTACGTTCTCATGAACGTAACTATGCCACCCACGATCTGGAGCTTGCGGTCGTGGTGTTCACATTGAAGTTGTAGCGGAATTATCTCATCGGAGAGAGCTTTGTGGTATTCTGAGATCACAAGATCTTGTGTTATGTCTTTTCCCAACAGTATCTGAACTTGTGGCAGTGGATATGGGTTGAGTTCCTCTAAGACTACGACATTGAGATCTCTTATACTGAGGGCAAGGGTAATTTTTTGGATGATGATCTAAGAAGGAAATCACAGAACGAAGTAGTTTGGGAATCTGCAAATGCTTGAAGAGCGATGGAAGAGTTAGCGGCCTTGAATTTGGATGCAAGGGTTAAAGGTGGAAGAGGTCTTCTGTTTCAGATGACTGTAGTTTCCTCTTTAGTGGTGCAGGTGGAAGAGTCTTGGTGGGGGGACTCAGAGGTGGAAGTGATGCGAGATCGTGTTTATCAAGGAAATGCTCCTAAGGGATGGTCAGAGGATGGTCAGCATTGAATGTTTTTCCATGGAAGGATTTTTGTTCCAGAGATGATGCGTAAAGGTGTTCTCCGTGAGTTCCATGGATCAGCTTTAGAGGTACATCCTGGGGTCTCAAAGATGTACCAAGGCCTGAGGGGACATTTTTTGTGTCTCGGGGTAAAGCGGTCGGTGGAAAAGTTTGTGGCTAAGTGCCTAGTGTGTCAGCAAGTGAAGGTTGAACACCATTTTCCTGGAGGGTTGTTACAGCCTTTGGATGTTCCTGAGTGGAAGTGGGATGACATCTTGATGGACTTCATCACAGGGCCACCCAAGGATCAAGTAGGCTATGATTCCATCTGGGTAGTAGTGGATCGTTTGACAAAATCATCTCACTTTTTGGAGATTAAGGAGTCGAGCCCAGTGAGCACCTTAGCCCAGAGGTATGTCGATGAGGTGGTGCGGTTGCACAGGATTCCGAGATCCATTGTCTCTAATCAAGACATGCGGTTTACCTCACGAGCCTAGAGGGGATTACAGCATGCTTTTGGCACCCAGTTATGCCTTAGAACTGCTTTCCACCCTCAGACACATGGGCAGATAGAACGAATGATCCAGACATTGGAGGACATGTTGCGGGCATGTGTTCTAGACTTTGGGGGATCATGGGTATGACACTTGCCTCTGGTGGAGTTTTCTTATAACAATAGATTCCAATCCACTATCGGCATGACACCGTTTGAGGCCTTGTATGGAAGGTCGTGTCGTTCACCTGTTTTCTGGACATAGATTGGGGAAGCAGCTATTCTTGGGCCAGAAGTGGTGCAGGGCACCACTGAGAAGGTTTAGCTCGTGCATGAGAGGATGAAGTCATCCCAGGACCGGCATAAGTCTTATGTCGATCGTAGAAGGAGGCCCTTGGAGTTTGAGGTTGGAAATCATGTGTTCTTAAAGGTTTCCCATCGATGTGGGCAGCAAAGGTTTGGGAAGGGGAGTAAGCTCTCCCCTAGGTTCATCGGACCTTTTGAGGTGCTGGGATGAGTTGGTGAGGTGTCGTATCAGCTGGTGTTGCCACCTCGGTTGGAGAAAGTTCACAACGTCTTTCACGTCTCCCAGCTTCGTCGATATCTACACGAAGACTCCCACGTCATCGATTGGGGAGATTTAGATGTCGAAAATGATGTGACATTCATAGAACGACCGATCAAGATCAAGGATCGTAAAGAGAAAGTGCTTCGTGGATGAACCATTCCCTTGGTTCGTGTGTTGTGGAGGCATGGTGGCCTCAAGGAGAGCACTTGGGAGTGAGAGGCCCAGTTACGCGTTCAGTACCCAGAGCTGTTTTTACTTCCTTGTTGTTTTTGTTCTGAGTTTTTTTTAGATGTTTTACCTTGTGCTTTAATATATGAAATGCTTGTTCTGCTTTTTTTGTGTCCGAATGTGTGATTATGGGAAACCTGACTGCTAATCAAGGTGAATTAATGTGGATGCAATTAAACCCGTGCGGGCGAGTCAGTGCCGCCCAAAGCGGATAATACCATGACATGTAGGAAGGGACTCCCTGACTCAGGTGTTGGACAGTGTAATCCTTGTGCTTGTTGTGAATTTTTGTGGTTGATAACTCTTGGGGGTGTATTCCTAGATGTAGGGGGGTTCTGTTCCAACTTTAGAACAACTTAGGGGTTTTCCCCTGAGAAGTATCTTTAGAGGGTGGTTGTTTGGACCCCACTTTTCTCTTTTCTGGTTTGTTCTTATATTCTCGGGGACGAGAATAGTTTGACAAGTATCTGATGTAATGGACTGGGGTTTTGGGGACCATTACATGGTGAAAATATGATGTTTGGGGTGTTCTGGGTGGTCTGGAAGGTCATCCCAACTTCTCAGTGAAGCTTAAGACTCCTAACGGTAGCCTCAGCCTACCGGTAGCCTCGGCCTACTGGTAGCTCGGCCTACTGGTGGCCTCAGACTACCGATCGCCTCGGCCTACCGGTAGCCTCGGCCTACCGGTAGCCTCGGTCTACCGCTGGCTCGGCCTACCGGTGGCCTCGGGCTACCGGTAGCTCAGCCTACCGGTAACCTCGGCCTACCGGTACGGGTCACCTCGGCCTACTGGTGGCCCTGGCCTACCGGTATCTCGGCCTACCGGTGGCCTCAGCCTACCGGTTGCTCGTCCTACTGGTGGCCTCGGCCTACTGGTCACCTCGGTCTACTGGTAGCTGGGCCTACCAGTGGCCTCGGCCTACCGGTAGCCTCGTCCAATTGGTAGCTTGGTCTACCAGTAGGCCTAGCCTACCGGTGACCTCTCCACGGGTTTTACAATAGCGCCTCCTTTTTCGCGAATTGGTTTTAAACCATGTTTTGACCCCTTTAAGCCTGTTTTAAATCCCATTAATGGTATTTAATTAAATGATTGGTGAGGTACCCTCCTTAAATGGAAAACCATTCATTTTGGTCATGCCTTTAACCACGTTTTCATAAACGCCTCTACCGCATCCTGTAATGAGGTGTGTGTCGGTTTTAACCTCCCCGAAGGGCGAGGACCTTTTTAGTTGGACGTGTGGGGTGGCCCAGCCGCATGGTCAACCCACAATCCCGCTTCTTCCACGGTTTCGAGTTTTTCTCCATATCTTAACCATCCCGGGGATGCTGTATCTCAGCCTTTATAACCTAAAGGCTTCTCTTCTCCCTAGTTTCTTTTTCACTATCACCCTGCTCTCAGAATACCCTTCCTCTGGACGAGTTGTACCCCCACGAAGTTTTCCTTGATCGTGTTCTGTAGATTCCCTGCTACTCCTGATTTCCAGTTTCCATGCAAGGACTTAACGTCGATCCTTGATCAATCATGTAGCGATTTTTCTCCTTCGTCTCTCCTTTCTATGCATCATGCGGGGTGGGTATGCTTTTGTCTCTGTGGAATTTGATGAAACCAAACTTAATGAAGATAATGAACAGACCTCTAAAGAAGGAAAGGGGGGTGTGATCAATGTTCTACTGTATTCTTTTATGTTGATATGTGTGTGAATTATACGGGCCTATGCTCACTGAAAATCATGGTCATTGGTGGTCTTTCTCTGTGCACTAATGAACCTCGATGCTCCTGGATGTTTAAATAAACGCAACATGGAATTGGTTAATTACGTATACTCGGTTAAATAAATTGAAAGCACCAGGATCAACCCTTTTCTGTGATAAATCCGGTTAAATCCCAGTGGAATTGAAACCATGGAGTGTGTTAAATCTTTTAAATCTGGAAATACCTGCAAGGGCCTGTCTTGTGTTGGTGGTAGTGGTTTGGTTGTTTTCTTTCACGGGATTATTTTTCTGGGGTGATATGGGTGGTGATGGGATCCCCTTTTGTTATACTTTCACTGGTTGTGAATCTAAGGCTATGTGGTTTCTCTGGTGTGACACGAATTCGGGTGGGATCCTCTGTTGTTGAGAAACCGTTGGCTCCTGGATTTTGGGGACATGGGGCTGTGTCTTAGGGGTTGTTTTGTTTCCAGTACATCGAGGGATCTCACTTGATCCCTAGTTGTTGTGACTTTACAAGAGAACCGGGTGTGAACGCTTAAATTTCCCGATGGTTTTCCTTCCTGCTTTATTGTTGTTTCATCTGTGTTTTTTCCTGTTAGTTTCCCAGTAGTGAAGGGATTAACTCATACTGAACTGTTATGAAATGATAACTTGAATAGGGAAACTGGGAACTGTTTGTTGTGTGCCTGTTTTCTGAGGTAGCAGTGCTTGGGCACCTGCTTGTATCTGTTTGAGGAGCCATAGGTTGGGCTGTGTGTTGGTATATATATGTGTAACTGTATGTTTTAGGTTTAGTCACACCCCACCCGCGTTGTTCACTTAGTGTCGGACACCCCATCTCATGGGGAAGGGTGTTTCCCCCTAGTTACTCTCCTTCCTACTCCCTCTTCCCTAGGCTATGATGGATGGAGGCGACCTTACACCCAAGACTCTTCGGGTAGGTTTCGTTTGGTGTGTTGTTAGCCCAGGACTCTTCGGGTAGGTTGTTTTACCAAGAATCTTCAGGCAGGTTGTTTTCCCAAGAATCTTCGGGATGAGGCCCATGTGTTTTCAGGTAGGGGTTCTGGTTACGGTTTGTTTTCCCAGGTGTCTTTGGGATGAGTCCCAGGTGTGTGCGGGCAGGGATGTGTGGTTGTGAGGCCCAGGTGTATGTAGGCAGGGATGTATAGTTGTGAGGCCCAGGTGTGTGCGGGCAGGGATGTGGATGGTTGTGAGGCCCAGGTGTGTGCGGGTAAGAAGAGAGTGGTAGCGTCAGGATGTTTGTCATTAGGGAGGATCAGCTAGCTAGTGGGGGGAAATAGTGGTGCGGGGTAACCAAATTTTTTGTTCTTTACTATTATCTTACTGCTTGTGTTATTTGGTGAGCGTGGCCAGTGAGGTGGGATGGATAGATTTCTTGATAGATGATGTTTCTTCTGCTTCTCACGGGACTTTAGGACGTCTCCCCACTTATGCATGAGAGCTTTAGGTTTTCCTACTGAGTATACTTTCTATGCTCACCCTACATTTACTTTCAGGTTTCCAGGAGGGCTTCGGAGGCCGTGCGGGACCTTACTAGTTTGGACGTTGGAGTTGTTGTTGGTCACTGTTGGATTCTGCTTATCCTTTTTCCTTTCCTGTTAGGTATTTTACTTTGGAGCCCTTATACTTTATTCAGTTTTTATTATTATAACATGCATGTAGTTTGGTTTTTACTTTGAGTTTTCTATACTTGGTGGTGGTTGGTGTTGACTCATTCTTTCTCCCAATCTTGGTTAACTAAAAAGGGTAATGCCTCCCATATTGTGAAAATGTTATACCCTTGGTGCTAGTCGCCACTCCGGGGCCTACTAGAGGCGGGACTCAAGGGTCATTATCTCGTCTTTGACTAGAGGAAGGAAGTTCGGGGACCCTTTCCGCCCCTTCCATCGTCTTGCCGAAGGCGGGTCGTGACAGTTCCACACATGTTTTAGTGCTTTAAAACACTAAAAACATGTTTACGGTCATAACAGGAAAACTATCATTTTTAATGTTGTGTCATCGGTTTATACATTTCATAATTAAATCTATGGTCATTTTCTCTTGATTTCAAGACAATATGATGTTTTTTCCCTAGTTTGTACCCCCCCCCCAAAACTTGTTTTTAAAGGCTTTTGTACCTTTTATAAGTGTTTACTGAGTAATTTCAATCACAATGCATGTTAGATTGATGTGTTGCCAATGTATACACATCAAAAACAACTAAGCGGTGGTTTTCCCTTGATTTCAAGACAATACGATGTTTTTTTCTTAGTTTTGACCATTTCACGTACGTTTTAATGTTTTAAAATGCTAAAAACGCATTTACGACCATAATAGGAAAACCGTCATTCAAAATGACTTGTCGTCTGTTCCTACATTTGAAAATTAAATATACGGTCTTTTTTCCCTGATTTTAGGATAATACGGCATTGTTTGTCTGGTTTTTACCATTCCACACATGTTTTGGTGTTTTGAAATGCTAAAAACACATTTAAGGCCATAACGGTAAAACCGTCATTTAGAATGATGTGTCATCAATTCCTATATTTAACAATTAAATATATGGTCATTGTCCCCTAATTTTAGGAAAATAAAACATCATTTTTATATTTTTTACCCCCCAAACTTGTTTTTAAAGGCTTTTGTACCTTTCATAAGTGTTTACTGAGTCAAAACCAAGAAAACAAGCTAAAATTGTTTTCAAACTTATAGATAACAACCTATAATTTATTTTTGAAGTGTAGAAATCAACCACATGTCAATACATCACAATATGTGGTTAGTATAACTCAAAATTCATGTTTTTTATATATAAAAAACATTTTAGTTTTTTATGGATGTTGTATCTGTTCTTTGCAAAATCCATGGGTGTGAAACGGAGTCAGGGACATCAAAATGAAAAAATATCTAGAAATAAAAAACATAACACTATCTAGCTATATTAAAAAAATTACTCATGTCTTTTAAATTAGTTATTAAGGAATATCAAATTAATATTACCTTTACTTGAGTATCAAAGACCTCATTTTTTCAAGTTGTAGGAATATGCCTCTAATCTTTATAATTAATGGGAAATATCACTGTCTCTCAAGAAAGTTGTCCAAGAATCAGACCATATATTCTGGAAGTGTCACTGGTAGGCACTCCAAACTCATCAAATGGAACAATAATTTTGAATTCTTTCAGGTCCCATACATCTTCTATGTTCATATTTGTATCCCTTCTATGATTGTCTTTATCTTTTTGACAAATGTATTAAACAATTAATAAAATATATATTTTTTTGAAAAATGACATACATACCAATAACGGTAACCTGCTAATATCCCCTAGATGGATGGGTGACCAACTGCTCCATTACTAGAGGTGAATCAGGCATTGGGCTACCAACGACATTTGTGGAAATGGCTAGCTCTCTAGCAGTCTTGGGTATAATGGAATCACTAGGATCCACAAAATATAACTGTAGTGGTGGCATGCTTTGAGATGTTGATTAGCTAGAATACTAAAAAAATTGTTCTCAGAATTCCTACATTTCAAGTGGTTAAGGTATATTAAATATATAAATAATGAAAAACTAAAAAAAAATTATAAAAGAAAAAATAAAAACTAAAACAATGTATATATGTATGAAACACTTATCAATGAGAACTTATAATATAATTTCATTACCAATTTATACATTCAATTATCTTCATCTTCATTATCTTCATTTTTATCAACCACCATTATGATGAGTCCGTCATTTTCACCCGCTCTTGAAAGTTATATCATTCCAATATTGTCAGGAAATAACTATTTAATATTTTGAAGTTAATGAGGTTCACTATCACAAATCACCAATTGTTTTTCATCACCCATATCATATAAGTCTCGCTACTTTAAGTGTACAAAAACACTCCAACCTTCATGTATTTCATCATGCACATAATAAACCATATTTACTTGTGAATCTAAGATAAATGGATCATGTTATAAATGCTCACCAGTATCTATCAAGTGAGATAAGTTTACATAAGTAAAATGTAATGAATTTTTCATTATACCCCTATCAATGTTGACACACTTTCATTTGAATAAGATAACTGAAAACTAACCATGATAGTTTACTTCAACTATATCAATCAGATTCCCATAGTATCTCTCATCTAAAAATGTAAATATAGAAATATTCTAAGTTTTCAAGTCTTCTTCATGAAAATTGTATGAAACTTGAAGCCATGAATATTTTAGGCATTAAATATCTTAGCCTTCCTTAGAGAACCACGAGCCAAAAACTTCAAATCATTTGATATTTCAAATCAATTGTCAAACTTCATTATCTAGATAAAAATTTATAAGTTGTTATATTTAACATAGAGAAAATAAATACACATCAATAATATAAATATGAGTATATATTTACATGATGGGTGAACCATTCAACAAGCTCCTTATTGACAGCTTTTGTTAATTTCAGCTCATTTCAAGTTAGACCCCTTAGTCACCTCTTTGTTTGAAGTTGTGATTCTTCAATAAAAAGATCTTCAATAAAACTATAGAGTATCACATATCTATATTCTTGTACCGAATCCAATTTAGTATGAGTAAAATATGGCCCCTTTCCAATTGTTTTTCTAATAGTTGGAAATATTGATGACTGATTTTCAGAAATAGAATTAGTGGAGATGTCATCATCACGTACAGAAAAATTGAATCTAGTCTCAATCCCATCCAAATACCTAGAAAATAAGTTCAAGCACTCTTCAACTATGTAACCTTCAGTAATAAAGGCTTTTGGTTGAGCTTTATTCCTCATATATGATTTCAAATGACCTAAGTACGTAATGAAAAAAATAAGAAACATATTAAAAAAATTATGTAGTGATTTGATAAAATCGAATTCACCAATGAAAATAAAAAATATATTAATTTACCTATCAATTGGATACATCCATCGATAGTGTACTGGTCCACCAAGTTTAGCTTCTTTAACTAAATGAATATTCAAATGAATCTTGATTGTGAAGAATGAAGGGGGAAATAACATCTCTAAATGACATTGTGTCAAAACAATTATTTCTTAAAGTTTATCAAACTCGGTTGGATTTAAAGTTTCTTCACAAAGCTCTCTAAAAAAGTTACAAAATTCAACTAGAACCGCATTTACTTTTTCATATAAAGTATTACGCAAAGCCAACAGGAACAACTACTCCATCAAAATATGTGAGTCGTGACTTTTCAATCCATGTAACTTCATTGTCATAGATGTTCTTCTCAATATGAATCACATCAAGATTATGGTGTATCAAATTAAAATCCCAATAAGGGAGTTTGAAAAATATACTCTTTTTCTTCCATTATTGTGTTCCAGATTCGTTAGATACTATACCTCATACCCTTTTCTCCCCTTCTTTAAACTGATGACATTTTCCAAATTCTTTAGTGACATTCATTAATTTTCCCAATATTTCTAAACCAGATAGCACCTTCGATGACTTTCCCATTTCAATATCTCTATTGAATTGTTTCTTGTTAAACCTAAATTTATGAGAAGCATAAAGAAATCAATAATGGCACATAAAACACCATTTTATGCTATGATGTAATTATTGAGGTTCAAAATCAAAATTACAAACTAGACAAGCCAAACCAGTATGAGTGTTCCAACTAGATAAATTTCCTAGTCCATTAAAGTCAATAATTTTCCACATTAAATTAGTATGAATTTTGAATAGTTGTCTCGTTTAATCATTATATGTTTCCATGACTTCATCCCATAATTCTCACAATTCTTTGATTAGAGGTTGAAGGTATACATCAATGTCATTTCCAGGTATTTTCTTTCAAAGAATAATCATCAAAATAATGAAATAATTCGTATTCATACACATCCATATAATTAGATTATAGGGGATCAAAACAACTATCCAAATTCTATAATTAGTACTTAAAGTTCCAAAAGGGTTAAAACCATTAGAAGCTAATCCTAAACGTACATTCCTAGGATCTGAAAAAAAATGTCGATATAGTGAATAAAACATCTTCCATGATGTTGAATCTTTTGGATGTCTCGTCAAGCCATCGTTACTATCCTGGGCATTCCACTTCATGTCGTCTACAATATTAGACAATATAAATAATATTTGCAAGTTTGGTTTTAGAGGAAAGTAATGCAATACCTTTACAGGATTTTTCTTCTTCTATTTCTTCCTGGGGTTGCATTGATTTATACTCTCACTATTGTCCATTGACTTTCAACTACTTGTATGACATCTTGCACATTCTTCTTTATCAAACTCTTCTCCCTAATAAATCATGGAATCATTAGGGCATTCATGTATCTTTGTATAATCAAGTCCAAGTTTGTTGATGACTTTCTTCATCTCATAAAATGATGTAGGGATCTTAGCTTCACAAAATTCATCATGTTGAAACTCTAAAATCATGTACATTGCTTTGTCGGTAATTCCATAGAGACACTTGATAAGATACAACTTAATTATAAAAGACAACTTCGAATACTTGGCACACCCTTCATACAGTTCTTGTTGTCTGTCTTAAACTAATTCATAAAAATCATTTTTTTGTCACTAAAGTTCTGAGCAAGATTAACCTTCTCATGATCAACTTAAGGTTCTGTTGATCTATTGAAATCTTGGACATTGTATTCTGCAAAACCAAACACTTCATTTAATAAATTTCAAACTGAATTATCCTCTACCAGGTCACTTTGTATTTCATTTACAATATTGTCATTATTTTTAATTTCCATAACATTTGATTCACCATTCCAAATCCAACATACATATTGATCAGGAAACTATTTCAATATCAAATTCTCATATAATTTTTTTCTATTCAACCATCGCTTGAATTTATAATCAGGACACATACATTTTATTCTACCATCCACTGATCAGTTTGCAATTGCATAATTTAAAAATTCTTCCAATCCCTTGGAATACCGAGGTGTGTTTCAAGGTAAATTAATCCAAATTTTATCCATAGGTATTGGATTGTATTCTTCCTATACATTCAAATATAAATATATAAATGTTTAATCAAATAGGTACAATCGAAATTAAAGAATAATCTATACGGGTTAGAATAAGACTCAATAGCATGGTATTTGAAGTTACATACATGCTTGAAACAATTAATATTTAATTATGGAAGTGTGGAAAATAACCTCTACATTAAAGATGATAAATATGTGTCAATTTTTTATATTTTATATATAGATGAAATTATTTTTATGGGAGAAAAATATAATGGTGTATTCTACCTTAGTGTTTTAACTAAGGAGGGTTCATTCCATTGAAAAATTAGCTGCATTGATCAATGTATGAACCATTTCCCCTGGTCTAACTAAGACCAAGAGTACCCCTTTAAAAATATGAATGCAAAGTATACTTTATTTGGATGTCACGCACTATTGGATGGCTAGAACCGATAAACACAAAAGTTTAAGGTTGTTGTATGTGCTTATACTTCATTCTACCATTTAAGGTCATTTTATATGTGTGCCTAAATTTCTTTCAAAACTAGATGGGGAGGGGAACCATTTACTAGACATGTACTACACATTATTAGTTAGTGGTTCCAAAGAAAAATATTTAAAATTCTAAAATTTATCCAATGTGATAAGTAATGATTCTTGAATCTTAGTCATGTTTTTGGAACTGTTACTAGGTATCTAGTGAACATAGTGGATGATTGTGTTTGAAAGATTCATACATGTATTTTCTCATCCCATTTATTTTATCATTTTTACTCTTTAGTATTGGTGTTTTTATAATAGTATTTTTTTATTATAAAATGTTGATCCATGAATATTCTACTCAGAAGAAAGTTATTAAATCAAGGAATATAATTTTGACTACAATTCCAAGATTAAGAATTTATTATGGAATAAAAAATAAGGAAGACTAAATAAATGGAGTTAATCAATCTCATGGAGTAGAATAAGTAGTGAAAGGAGGAAAACCAAGTCAAAGAACACTTAGGGTGTACAATTTACATTAAAGTATAGGGGTATAACAAAGTTTCATTGTGCCACCAATTATTGTGAAAATTTTCAAGATAAATCAATAGATTCCAATTATGTATATTATAACCAATAAAATAATTTTAGGTATGGAGGCCATAAGAGAATACACTTTGAGAAACCTCTTTATAAAATTTTCTTTGAAAACTAAAATACTCAATCATAATAAAGTCACTATATTCAAGGTAACCCAACATTGGTTCATAAAAATCCATGCACACCCTTGGAAGTCACAAGTTTCCATTAAAAATTATTTTAAGAACCAAAACAGATTTTAAATTCATGAAATCACATAATAATATACATTCTACTATTTTTTCTAATTTTAGGTGTGCATGGTAGTTGAAAAATAAATTTAAAATACATGTTTTCATATAAAAACCCTTTGCATTCTATGGAAAACAAGTGAAATGTGGTTTCCCTTTAAAATATATTTATATAAACATATAATAATTTCATTAGGAATCTAAAACCTAACTTAAAGAGGTAAGAAATAAGTGTTTATTAATTTAATAAACTATGCAATGGATAAAACCAACCTCCGATCCACCACTTCCACAATGTGAGACACTAAATCACCACAACAAGGCCAAAGAAGGCTTAAGAGGCTGTGAGGAGGGGAACAGAGCCTGGGAGAGGGAGGTTAGAGGGGGGTTTGTGTCGCTATCGGGGAGGGGAACTGCTAGGGAGAGGGAGGTATGAGGGGGGTTCTGCGTCACCACAGGGAAGAGGGAGGTCGGAGGGGGGAAACGGGGGTCGGGGTCACCGTCAAGGATAGAGGACGGAGGTTGGAGGGGAGTTTCGCATTGTCGTTTGGGAGAGGGAAGTTGGAGGGTGGGGGTCATGGGGTCGGGGGTTTGGGGTTGCACAGGGAGCAAGGGAGGAAGGGGTCAGGGTTGGATCGCACATAGGGGGCGGGGGGGAGAAAATAGGGGTTTTTTTAAAACATTTCATGGCGGTTTAATGGAAATCACCGCCAATTATTAAAATAAAAAATATATACCGGCGGCTTGACAAAACAACCACTATATTATATATTTTTAAACCAAATTTATTTAATAGTGGTTAATAGAAACACTAATAATAAACTGCCTCTAACCAGTGCTTTTTTGTAGTGACTCATCATTGATCTCACCATGTCTAACAAGTTGCAGTTCCTCCTTTGACTTACACCATTCCACTGAGGTGTATAAGGAGTGAGTTGAGATAAAATCCTGAACTCCCGTAGATAATCAATGAAGTCTTAATTAAGATATTCTCTACCATGGTCTGAGTATAGTTTCTTAATCTTTTTACCAATCTGGTTCTCAACTTCATTCTTGTATTCCTTGAATTTTTCAAAAGAATATTGCTTATACCTCATTAAGTAGACATATCCATATCTACTAAAATCATCAGTAAAAGTTATGAACTATGAGTACCAACCCCTTGATTCAATAAGAAATGTTCCTCACACATCAGTATGAACTAATTAAAAAAGATCTTTAGCCCTTTCACCTTTCCCGCTAAATAGGGATTTGATCATTTTTCTTTGTAAAACATGCATGACATACACCAAGTGGTTTTAGTTCAAAAGGATCTAAATATCCATCTTGATGTAATTTAGTCAAGCACTTTTCATTTACATGACCTAGTCAGTGATTCTAAATTTAAGTATGGTATGAGTCATGTGAAGTAACTTTGTTATCAATTTATGTTATTTAATTTATATAATCCAACACATAAAGATCATTATTTAA
Organism: Viscum album; assembly: GCA_963277665.1. Lineage (NCBI taxonomy): Eukaryota > Viridiplantae > Streptophyta > Magnoliopsida > Santalales > Viscaceae > Viscum > Viscum album. Next base: position 2,094,586,931 of record OY728148.1, on the reverse strand, counting down.
ATGTATCTTACCATAATAAATGATATATTTATAAAATAAGAAACATTTATTCCCAAATTTGAAGATAAATCCATCTATATCAAGTCTATATATAGAAATAATGTTTTTTGGTAACTAAATTCACATAATAACAACCCTTTAGAACTGAGATCATTCTATTCTACAACGTGAGGTGGTAGTTTCCAATAGCTATAATAGAAATTTTAGCTCTATTGATTGCTTGAAGATCTACCTCTCCTAAGTCAATCTTTCTGAATCTACTTGGTTTCTATATCTGAATACATATGTGATCACCACAATCTGTATCTAATACCCAATTTTTAGAAACATATAAATTTCACTCGATAACAAACACACCTGAAGCTTCCCCTTACTTCTTTGGATGGGTATAGTTTTTCTTTTAGTGGACCTTTGAAGTTCCAAAGGATCGAATAACAACTGAGAAAGGGGTTGAATCAGTTGTTCACTTTTTATAAGTTTCAAAACATTTAGAAACATAACCCCTGCAACTTATTAAGATTTTTTCCTTATCAACTTTTAGTAAATACTCATGCATGAAAAAGTACGAAAGAAAGTAAAGAACATAATATTTACAAGCTTCATCCTCAATGTGAGAACCTGTATCCTTTTCATAGTCACTATTGTGGGTCTATGGAAATTTACTACTAAGAAGTGAATACAACTTATTCCAACTCCTGTTAGCCACCTTCTATATCCCGATAGGAATGATTATATTGACTCCCATCAGTTTACAATGTTTTCTTATAAAACAATTAATCCAAACAAAAAGAATAAATACTTTGTTGAATATTCTCCACAATTGCTCAGTCTGAATTCTCAATCTGATTTGGATGGATCCAATTTTCTCAATCTGGTGATGTTGGATCTGATTTTCTCAATACATTGATGCTGGATTTTTTGATCCAATTTTCTGAGTATGATAATGCTGGATTCTGGATCCAATTTTCTGAGTACAGTAATTCTAGATTCTAGATTCGATTTTCCCAATACGATGATTCAATACAATGAATTCATTCTCAATCTGAAAAACTCAAACTTCTTCTAGAATGCTCAATACAATTCTTCTTTAATCAGATGGGAAATTTTACATTGAATTATCTAGTGGTCCTCCTTGTGTGCATGTGTGAAAGTTTGAATGAACAATTGATTTGAAGAAGTATTTATAGGTGACTTGGAAAATAATGGTGGGAAACTTGGAAACATTCCTTCCTCAAATCTCAAAATCTTCGAAAATATATCGCATTTAAAACTTCAACTTTGACTTCTTCAAACCTAATTAGATTTCTCCAAGATTTATGTAAAATTGAAATTCAAGTTTTACCACTTCAACTATGTATATCTTTCTCAGTTCATTACGATATGTTTCTTTCTTAGCTCATTACAATCTTTTTCCTTCTCAGCTCATTGCGATCTTTTTCTTTATTAGCTCATTACAATATTTTTCTTTCTCAGTACAATTTTCCCAATATGAAAATCCCAGTACAAAAATCTTTGTACAAAAATCTTAGTACAAAAATCTGAGTATGAAAATCTAAGTATGATTTTCCCAGTATGAAAATCCTAGTACAAAAATCTGAGTATGGAAATCTCAATACTTCTTCCTCATACTCAACAACATATTTTTCTTTCTCAGCTCATTATGATGTAATACCCATTACAATGGAAATCCTATTACGATGTAAATATCATTTTTCAACTTTGAAATTATTCAAACCTACTTCAAATTCTCCAGTGATCTGCCCTTTTCATGTGTGTGAAAGTTTTGAATGAATAAATGATTTGAGGAAGTATTTATAGGTGACTCAGAAAACAAAGGTGGGAAGCTTGGAAATATTCTCTGCTTCCTCAAATCTAAAAATCTATGAAAATATCTCACATTTAAAACTTCAACTTTGACTTCTTCAAACCTCCATAGAATTCTCTAAGATTTATGCAAAATTGAAATTCAAGTTTGACCACTTTAACTCTTTATATCTTTCTCTTTTCATTACGATCTATTTCTTTCTCAACTTCATTACAATCTCAGCTCATTACAATATTTTTCTTTCTCATCTCATTATGATTTTTTTTCTTTCTCGGCTCATTATAATATGTTTCTTTCTCAGCTTCATTATAATCTATTTCTTTCTCAGCTCATTATGATAGTTTGACCACTTCAACTCTTTATACCTTTCTCAATTAATTACGATCTGTTTCTTTTTCAGCTACATTACAATCTATTTCTTTCTCAGCTCGTTACGATCTTTTTCTTTCTTAGCTCATTACAATCTTTTTCTTTCTCATCTCATTACAATCTGTTTCTTTCTCAGCTTCATTACAATCTGTTTCTTTCTCATATAATTATGATCTTTTTCTTTCTCACCTCATTAGGATCTTTTTCTTTCTCATCTCATTACAATTTTTTTCTTTCTTAGTACAATTTTCTCAGTATGAAAATCCCAGTACGAAAATCCCAGTATGAAAATATCAGTACAAAAATATAAGTATGAAAATTTGAGTATGAAAATCTGAGTAAGATTTTCTCAGTATGAAAATCCCAGTATGAGAATCTGAGTATAAAAATCTCAGTATTATTTTCTTCTTCCTCAGACTTAGCAACATCTTTTTCTTTCTCATCTCATTATGATGTAATTCCCATTATAATGAAAATATCATTTTACAGCTCTGAAATTCTTCAAACCTCTCCACCATTTCTTCAAAAGCTTTTATCATGAGAGTCTTCATGATTTGTGAGAACTTATTGATCATCAAAGCATCATCTGATTATGTTTTATAAATTATGAAAACTTTCTAACTCCTGACTTCACATTCTTCTTTCAAAACTCTTCAACAGCTTTATTCTTTCTCTGATTACAGTAAAGATAGACTTCCATGAAACAACAAATTCTTCCTCTGATTCTTTTAAATCCAATGATTTTCAAATTCATGTCGATGGACTTGAATATGATAAAGTGTATGATCAACAACTTCATCTTCCTGACTTCTTCTGTGTACAGTGCAGCTCATTATGAAAACATGGGTTCGGAAACTTGTGTCTAGAAAACAACCTCATTACGATAGACTGGGTCTGATTCCTAGAAAACAAAAAAAATCTTTTACAAAGAGAGTTAGTTGTAAACAAATACAGAACTTTGTTAAAACAAAAACACCGCAAATGTTCTTCACACTTCTTGCCACATGCGAAATAAACAGCATCATGTTCTCTTACTTTCCCTTTGATCTTCCTCTTCTTGGAAGGGTGTGAAGAAGCTTTGGGCTTTAAATCTCTTCGCTTACCCTTTCCATTTATTCACCATAAGGATGGAAGGTTTTTCACGCTTCGTATCCTTATTTACTTGGTGAAGAAGAGTAAGAGGATCTGGTAGAGACTTCTCAATGTTGTTCATATTAAAATTCACAAAAAAACTAGAGAATCTCTGAGGGAGTGATGCCAGAATGAGGTCGGTGCCCAGTTCTTTGGAGAGTTTAAACCCTAAAACCTCTAAGCACTCAATGTGGCCAATGATCTTGACTATGTGATGCCCAGCTAGGGAACCCTCTCCAAGATTGCTCTGAAAGAGCACCTTGGAAATCTCAAACCATTCATGTATAGCTCTCTCCTAGTAAAGACCACGGAGGTGCTCAAGCATGCTATATACATCCATGTTTTCATGATACTTCATTAGTTTACTAGACATCAATGAAAGCATCAAACATTGAACATTGACTGCATTGCTTAAATGTTTTTCATAGATAAGGAACTCTTCATCACTCGCCTATTTAGTAGGTGGATCGGGTATTAAGGATTCTAGCACATAAGATTTATGTTCATGGCATAGCATAACCTGAAGGCGTCTAAACCACTCCTGGAAGTTACTGCCAGTTAGTAGGTTATCTTTCTCCAATATTCATCGTAGGGATAGTGTGGATGATAATTTTGTCATTTTATTCTATAATTAAATAAAGCATATTATCAGTACTTTTCTTGATTACAAAATAAGTGATATATAATAAATTAAATGTTTTTTTATTTATTTGTTAAATCTCCTACTATTTTATCAAGTCTCAATAGACCTCATCATTGAACTCATAATGTCTAGTTGTTTTAACATTATAGTGGCAAGGATCCCTATTACTTTTCTTAATGACCCAGACTTTGGTCATGAAAACCATAATAAAGTAATTAGGTAAGTAGTCTTTTCAACTGTGGACTTGTAATTCCTTGATCTGTTGAGTGGATTCCCCTATCCTTGAATCCTGACTTGGATTTTCTCAACACTTGCCTCTAAATTTATATTGAACGGACTTTATTCATTAAACTCAATACAATTTCAGTTTAAGTCAACTCAAAACTTTCATGAGAACTCCTTGATAAAAGTAAGTGTCCATACTTTGGTCATGTACTACACTTAGTTTTATGGCTTCATTCTCAATCAAGTAATAGAAGGCTTAGTCTGACTTAATATTTAAGTGAGAGATTTTAATTTATTATGCATAAATTTTATCTTGTTTTATCTTTTACATGTCTTGTTAATATTAAGTGGGTGTTACTTAATTAATTAACTATATTGGATAAAACATTTATGCATAATTCATTTATTTAATTTTTGTCTTTACGCATTAATTCATTTATTTATGTGATCATGGCCTTACATCCATAAAATAAATAATTCCATAGACAGAAATAAATAATTAATTAAATGACTCGTTTATGAATTTTATCTAATGGTTGATTTAATGAGCGGTAATTAAATCAACCTTTGGCCTAAGGGAAATAACTTCTATTGTCGGTCTTGGTATGAGTTACAACATTCCACATGTCCACATGTGTATCACCTGGGTTGGCATCATTAAGGTTCCTTCTTGAACCACCTCCACGCACCTTGGGATGTTCCATTAATAACAAATATTTATTAATCACGTGTAGGTGAGGAGAACCAAAGGATTGGTTAAAGGGGGTTAGATAAATATCATTGGACACGTAGGTCCTGCATAATAATGGAGGGAGGGATGACTCACAGGTCATCATTTAATTTAATATTAATTAATTGAAAACCCATGCAATAAATTAAATTAAAACGTCTAACATATACACAGGTCTTGGTCAAGCTCATGAATGGCGATACATGCAATGAATATGGAAAAGTAAACTGTTAGCATTCATTTCTTTATTCGTTCTTTTATTACTTAAGCTAAATGTGTTTACATTAATTAATTAATTCTCTTTCATCTTAATGATTATTCGATGTTATTTAGAGATACTCTTCATTAATGGCATTCATGGAAAATAAATGGCAGAACCAATAATGGCATATTAATTATAATAAATTAATTGGGCATTTAAAATTCTTTAAAATCGTTATTAAATTGTTAAACACACAACGGTGTGCCAATCAATAAAATAATGTTTTAATGCTGTAATTTTCAAATTTAATATAATTTCAATTTTGTCCATTAATGGGAGATTACCCGATATGTACATGCAGTTACACGTCATGTACTTCAGTTTCCATATATCCAAATCACATGCCTGGGGTTCGGCATGTTAACTCGGTCGGACTGCATGGTGTGTACATGCTAGCTACACACCTTGTATCTGTTGTCGTGTGCCAGGTTGGCCCGGTCAACACGTGGTGTGAAATAAAAGCATTGTGTGTAATTAATTGTTCGACGCATTTAGATAGAATCGCTAGTAGAAAAATACCCTATACCAACGGTCGTTGGTATAGGCCTCCAAACCGTTGGTATATCCTATACCAACGGTTTGGAGAATCGTGGCCAAGTAATCCGTGGGGATAGATCTATTGGTATAAGTAATATGAAAAATCTATACCAACAGTTCTATAAAACTGTTGGTATATGTATTTCAAAAAAGAAGCTTTCGATGGGTTTTGATCCCAGTACCTGCAGTCTATGATTGAACGACCTAACCACTAACCTAACTTGACTTTTGTGAACATAATTTCATAATATATATATATATATATTATCATAAATATTTTAAATTTTGATTTATTTAATATTCTCTGTAAGAAGATTCCATAAAAAATACATGTAATCATACCAACGGTTCTCAAAATCGTTGGTATAGACCTATACCAACGGTTTGGGGAAAACTGTTGGTATAGGGTCTCTATTATGGACCTATACCAACGGTTTGGCCAAAACCGTTGGCATAGGTCCATATAAGTGACCTATACCAACGGTTTTCCCCAAATCGTTGGTATAGGTCCCCCCTATACCAACGGTTTGTCCAAAATCGTTGGTATATGTCCAAATTAGTGACCTCTACCAACGGTTTTGGCCAAACCGTTGGTATAGGTCCATATAAGTGAACTATACCAACGGTTTACCCAAAACTGTTGGTATAGATCTTATTTCCAGTGGTGAATGTGCATGGGTATACGGTGTGTGCTCTGACCACACGCCTTGTAACCCAGTTTTATCGACCAATGATTTGGCACTTCCATATGGAAACTTCAGTCGTTCTTCATTTATTCTTAAACCTTTAAGAAAATGAAACGCTGAACGAACATGATTAATATGTCGATAACATGTTGATTCAAATCAAATTAAAGATTGAATAACATGAAATGAAAATCTAACCACAATTACGCATAGATCAACAATCAAATAAATTATTATAAATTTAAATGAGACTGCTCTAATACCACTTATTGGTTTCGGGCGCAGCGGAAGCATGTGGAGGTGGATGATATATTAAAATTTCTTTTAATAATCATTGCTCGAAACCAAGAGCGATGATCTTGCACGTCAAATTTATAATTAATTTATTTAATATTTGAAGAAATAAATACATAGGCTTTAGGAACTTTCTTCATTAATGAATGTTGATCATCCGAAAAGACCCTTTCGGATTACCTTCATTGTGCTGTGAGGATCCAAGGATGGAATCCCTCTAGCGACGATCCACACGTACTCCTATGATCTCCGAGCAACACCACTCGATCTTCAGGCACTAGCGCGACGAGTCGAATGTCTTGCATTGTTCGTTCTTGATTGTTCATTCTTCGGTTTTGAAGAAGTATCTATTGCACTTCTCATTCTTGAGAAGGAGGGATGAGTTGAGAGAGAATTCATTGTGCGCAACAATTCTATATTCTCAATTTTGGGATACTCTACACAATAGAGAGAACCGTCTATTTATAGAGTTAGGATTTAAGTTAAAATATTATTTAATTGCATATTAGCCATTTAATAACATTTATTACCTTTAATAAACTTCATGTCAGATAATAATAATTATATTGTTATTATTTTGTGGTGCGCGTCAACTTGCGTAATAACAAATATTATGTAATAGTCTTATTAATTAATATTTGTCACCAGACTCGGTTTTGATCTGTTCGAACTCCTCTATCATTTATTGAACAACCGAATAAATATTTCATTCATAAATAAATATTTTATTCACAATCTGGAGAATAAATTTTATTAAAATATTCAATAAATAAAATAAATATTTTATTCACATGTCGGTGAATAAATATTTATTTAATTTATATGATCAATATAACTTGAATAAAATTATTCTTTGAACTTGAGAATAACATTTATTCCATTAATTAAACTCAAATAGAATTTAATCGAGATCAACAGAAACACTTAGTGTGTGACTCTTTAGAATTTTTTCTCATTGTCATTAGGCGGGCTTGCCTAAAGTTCAAAATTGTTGTTTAACAATGGGTCAAGGCAGCTAAGAGAAAGAACTTAATGTCGCAATGCCTACAACCACATATGAACGCTCACTATGTAATATAATCTCTTTGTCACGATATATCATCAAACAGATTGCATAACCGTGTCACCAATCTATATGCTCGATATGTTGTTTTTTGACTATCTGAAATAAACACGTCATTACATCATGGCCATGGAATTTAATGTGATGGTTCTATTCCAATCAAAAGATCGGGATATCAGCTTCCATAAAGGTAGAAGGGACAAATTTTTCCTTGACTTATTCTTTAATGACGTGTCACCCGTGATGCACCCAACGTATCCAACTTCGTCATGAACTGTTATCGTTGTGGTTTACGAAATACATCTAAGTACACGAGTTATAACATGAATTAATAATAATCTTAAAATATAAGGGTCATCACACACGCTCATAGATGGGAATATCCGATGACACCAAAACATGCGGAATTCCTACTGGTGGGTGTGTTATCATAATCTCCCGTCTTGGAGATTATTAAGTGTGAACTTCATGAGAAGAAGTCTTATCTGCTTACGAGTACTCACACCTGACAGTCTATGTACTATGTGTCCCATCATAGTAAGTTGTCCAACCGCAGAACATTATTTGAGAATATTGTCATAGCACATCAAGGTTCTCATCATAGCAGGAAATTTCTATGACCTTATCAATATGACGTATACTCTAGGACATTATTACATTTAAATCATGCAAAACAACAAATAATATGTGATAAGAAGTTTTATTAATATTTAATACATCAAATATTCATATAATCAAAGTACAAACAGTTGATCTTAAGACACCAACTCTAATAGGGTATCTTTCACATCTGTTAAAGATGATTGTTTTACCTTTGTCAAAGAATGGGATTTGCAGACAAGTCATTCCGGACCTAACCATCAGCAATTGGGGGCAATCTTAGCTTAGTTTGCTAGTGTTGATTTGGTCGGACTTCCCTCTCGTCGTTGATCAGTTTCAAGATGTCTTTCATGACGACTTCTCGAGGTTGCCACCCGAGAGAGAGGCTGAGTTTACAATCGAGTTAATACCAAGCATGAAGCTCATATCCATTTTTCCAAACAGATCTTAAAGAGCTAAATGTTCAGCTACAAGGCCTTGAGGTGAAGTAATTCATTTTCCTGATCATGTCCACTTGGGGTGCTCCCATGTTACTCTAAGAAAGGCGATGGTTCATTGTGCTTATGTGTGGATTAATGAAGGTTGAACCAAGTTACAGTCAAGAACTGGTAACATTTGCCTCATATCTCATATAGATGTTTTGTTTGATTGGCTGAGGGAAGGCAAGTATTCATCAAGATCGACTTGAGATTAAGATATCATTAGCTGCATATAAGGCTATTTGATATTTATTATACTGCTTTTAAGAGCACTATATAAATATCTTGTGATTTCATTTGATTTGATAAATTTGTCAACTATGTTATGGCACTAATACATAGGGTATTTCATCCATAACTAGATTCATTCATGGTAGTTTTTGGCGACATCGTTTTTTGATATACTCCAAAGAATCATGCTCAACATCTGGAGATCGTCTTCAAAACTCATGAATGAATCATCTCAAGAAACTTATCATAGCACACTCCCAATGTGAAAGTTGTATAAAACCACATCATTAGATAGGATGATTGTGTTAACCACCAACTTTTGAAGATCGAAGAGACCAAGGTATTCTTGGGTCAAGTCATTATAGGCAAGAGATAATGATGTAACAATACACGCTACCAATGGAAAGCATTGTCACGTTACAGGTTGCCTAATGCTTTGGGCAACAAGCTCTAGGCTTGCAACATTCAACACCCTTGACCGAAAACTGAAGGATATTTTCACCAATGTGCTTCTGACTTAACCCTGCTCTCCCATCCCAACACCACGCGCCATATAGAGTCTCAGCAACTTGTATGGACAGCCCATTGTTACTAAGATCCACCAATCTCAACACTTTCGCATTACCAATTGCAGCTGAAAGCTCTTCAACGAATTTCCACCCTTCAAAGGAGGCTTCTTCCTTCATTGATTCATCTTCACTGTCGGCAACCTCCAGCTGACTGCAATCACTCGTTTCAGTTGCATTCAAGCCGTGTTTTTTAAGATTAAAGTTTTCTACCAGATGGATCTCTTCCAGGGAGTTGTTCACTGCAACCATTACACTCCATCCTCAATAACAAGGCAGGTTTCAAAGGAATCACAGAAAAAGGAACAAGCACCTGCCACAGCCTGCATAATTCCCAGGACACCGCCAAGCCCAAGCTGACATTTGTTCAGTGCCAAAGCTTTCATGCTGCACTGAGGATTTGCAAGCAATGACGCTATTGCATCGCCACCCTGCATTCAAAAAAATATACTTAGAGAATCGAAGAAAGTTTAAGCACCAAACCCATGGTTAATGTCATGCAGTCATTTAGTTCCAAAACAATATTGAGATGCACCATTAACAAACCACAGCAAATAAGGAATCACAACAATCACTAGCAAAACAACACTGCTGCATTTGCAATAAAAAACCCTTTTACAGGAATCAGGGCAAAAAATATATATGGAACAGACCTCTTGCATGATAGGGTTTCCTTCAAGATTCAGATCTGTGACACAACCAGCCAAGGGGAAATCAGAATTCAGTTTCACAGCATAATGTGAAGTCAGCCCACAATATGACAGGTCAAGCTTCTCAAGGTCCTGCCTCCCGTTGAACAATGACTCTGATAACTGTAATGCACCAGCCTGTCCATGGAAAATTCAATTGCAGTAAACAAAACAGTAGCATCCAAGTTTTATAACTAAAAAAAACAGATAGAAAGTGAGATGAATTGAACTCACTGTTCCAATGCTTGTGCCAGCAAGCATCAACACAGAGAGGCGGGATTTTTTCAGAAATTGACAGAGACTGTCAATCACAACCTTGCCTAGCTTCAAACCATTCAGATTCAGCTCTGAAAATCTACAACCACCATTCAAATGTTAATTATCAAATTCGCATCCATTGGCAGTGTATTAAATATTAATGTCCAGAATCAAAGAAAAATGATGAAAGCACCGCTCCAAAGCTGCAAGTTTGTCTAAAAGATTCAATACTGCGTTTGCAGATACTGGTTGATTGTATCCTGCAAAATTTAGAAGAAATGGATATATCTATCATGAAACAGTCTTCTCCACTGCCCTTGCTAAGCAATTCGCCAAGGATACCTAAACAAAGCTGTGCGAGAGAACACCCAGGATCCAGCCAGTCAGCAACCTTTTGAATTGTTCTAGATGTGATGGAACAGCGCTCCACGTTCAAGCTGTAGAGTGCTACAAAGGGAACAAAAATCAAGAGGCAAAAGAATCTTCCATAAGAGAAGGCAACTAGAGGATCAAGTTCGCAATTGAAACAAAGTTTAAAATCATGATAATGGTTAATGTAACATAAGTGAAACGGAAACAAACGTAACAATCACAAATGGCTTGAGTTTTAACAAAACCATGGCTTTTCTAGGACTCCACTTGCAGAGAAAAAGTAAACTAATATAATTTCGTAACTATTAAGCCTCCTTTTCAATCTTTTTACAAGAAATAACAGTATTCTAATGACCATAACAGCAGCTGTTAATTCAAATCAATTTTGCATGTCATCAATTGTTAATTGACATAACTATAATCAAGAAAACCATACTATGGAATTTGAGATGTGTACTACCTTTACAATTTCCCAAAATGGTCGCAAGGTAGGATCCGCATGCATCAGTGAGTCGATTACAAGAGATATTAAGGGCTTCTAATCGAGCGAACAACACCGGGCACTCACACATCTGCCAATTATTAACCAAGTGAACATTTGATGAAGTCACTTCATAAATATTTATGATTTAGTTTTTCATAGATGTAATACAGCTCAAAATGCAGAAATCATAAAACTTCAATCAATAAATGCATCATGCATCATAAAGATCAGTACTGCACGTTTGCATATCAAAGCTTCCCCCCATTATAGTATAATTAATATTTAAATGAAACCCTAAGAAAATATAAATGCATTATTTGTTTTAGAGATTAATATGCAATTTCATATCAAAAAAAATTAACTCATGCTATACTTAATATTAGAACAAAGCCCTAAAAAAAATCCTTGTTCATCAGGAAATTCCAAAGTTATATTCCATTGGGAGAATGAAAGATCAAATGCAGTAACAACCTTATTTTATAATGTACCCTACCAGTAAATAAAAACAGGTGCAAATGAGGAGTCTAATAATTTCAAAAAGAAAAAATGAACCAAATAAGTGAAATTGACTTCGGCAAGCACACTACGAACCTGAAACAAAGCAGTTGGACCAAATCGATTACAGTGCAAATCCAAAGTCAAGCCACCATATTTTTGACATGATGATGTGAGAACTTGCTTAAGTTTCTCCATTGTCACGTTGCCTAAATGAACAATAACCAATTGGTGGCATACAAAATATTCAAGAACGTGTATAACATGAGAATGGACAGCTGTGGCCCGAAATTAAAAGATGCTGCTAATTGAACAAATTGTAAAGGTAATTAGCGACTATTTCCTACTAAAGCACACATGCATGTATCAATTTACAGAGACTGAAAATGGAAATGGACCAGAGGGTGGTAAACCTAAGAAGTTATGAGAAAGGTCTAGCATAGCAATAGATTTGTGTGCATTCAAGGCATTCAGCAATGGTGCTATCGATATATCTTGCAATTCACAGTCTGATGCAATGACTTCATCTTCTGAAACCTGCCCCCCACAAAAAATAATTGAATGAGTAAATAATATTAAAGAAAATGAACAGTTTGTTGATATGAAAATGAAATGCCCCCAAGATTCAGGCACTAGATTGTAAAATATGTGATGAAAGGTAAAAAGATAACCTCACAACTTTAACATGCTAAACTCTATTCTCACCTCCAAATTGTACAATTTCTTAAGCAGCTTCCAATTTGGTGCCTCAGATAAATCTTCACAGCAGTCAATGTATAGTTTCATCAAAGGCTTTTGAATCCAGCCTTCAAAAATTAGATATAAACATAAAATGCACTCATCTATTAAAGAAAAAAAAACATTATCTAAACAAGCCAAAATACGACATATGGGGATTTGATGGGGTAATCTGCCCTTGAGTTTTTCAAATTTCAAATCTTCCCTTAGCTCGGGATTGTATCCCATATCTCCATCTATAAATAAGCCTATTATGTCTCACTTTGGGGATACGGTTTTCTAGGTATCTCTTTTCACATGGTATCAGAGCCTGGAAGTTTTAAGTTCCTCCTACGGGGCACCGCCCACTGCTTTCCCCAATAACCCCTTCACTGTCCCTCCAAGCTTTCCCTGACACAGCCCCTCCCTTCCACTTCTCCAGGACAGCCGCCGGTATTCCCTTCTCCAGGCTAGGAGCCGGCCTCTCCCAGGAGACACGCCCAGGTGTGCCACTCCAAGAGACAAGACCCATCCAGGCAACGCGACCTCCCAGGTGAGAGCCACCCAGGCACACCCCTTCCAGGCAACAACCCACCCAGGCGCACCTCCCACCCAGGAGACATGACCCCTTCCAGGGGCGGCGTCCAGCCGTGGGCAGCAGCTCCAACTCCTGGCGCCCTGTTCCTGTCCGCTTTTTTTCTCCCCCATGACCTCTCCTGAGTTGTTTTAAAAGGTTAGCCTCTCTTTTGTAAGGCTCTGTTGCTCGCTCCACTGCCATGGCCACCACTTCCACTATTGTTCCTAAGTTGATTGCTGCTCTTTTACCTGCAATGATCACAGCCTCTACACGCCCCATGGATGAACATCTCAATTTTACCAACTATGTGACGGAAAATGGTGGTTGTCTTCTTAAAAGGGATGGGTCGCTATACCCATCTTGTGAATTCTCCTCCGGACCCTAAGAGGTCCAACTTTGTGACATGGGATCAATGAGATAACAAGATATTTGTGCTTCTCAATTTCAAGGACAAGTATGTCAAGCATGTTGCCAAGAATGCAACTACGGTCAAGGAGCTCTGAGACTCCTTACTTCTTATGTTCTCCGAAACCAACAATTGATCCCCTCTTTCTGATATCTTCTAGCACTTATTCTCCCTTCGCTAGGGCTCCTGCTTGACTCCACCATATTATAACAAATGGAAGACAATTGTAGGAAGAGATCCATGACTCATGGTCAGTCCCTCAAACTCCTAATGAGAGATGCAGACTCAACGTGAACAATCATTTTGGTTTCTCTTCTATAGAGACTAAACCCATAATTGTCCACTACAGTAACCGAGATGTTTGCTAGTCCCAATGCTCTCCATCCATCCCTAGTGTACGGTTGCCTCATTCAAGCAAGTCGTCCCGCAAACTCCACTGCTTCCGATGAATTTTCGAATCAAAGTGCAGACGAGATGGCAGTCATGGTGGTCAATCAGCTAGTGGGGGTTGCGATCATCCTCGATCTCAAGGTACTCATTGTAGCCAATTTGGTCACACCATTGACACTTGTTGGCAACTCCATGGTCGTCCCGACCAGCTACCACTTTTTGGCCACTCATTCTGTTCAAGCTGTGATGACCAAGTTTATGGCCCCTCCTGATCATTGTCATATGATGGAGCTATCTAACGATGAATATCACCTTCTACAATCTCACCGTGCTAAATTTACATCTTCTGGTGCTTGTATAGCTTAGACTTCGCCGCATTCTACTTGTTTATCTCAGTGTCCCGCAACTTGGTTATTAGATTATGGTGTTTCTGATCATGTCACCGACAATACAAGTATTTTGCGGTCCTATCACTCAAATTCAATTTATTAACTATCAATAAACTTACTCGTGATTTACATTGCTCTGTTATATTCTCACAAACGGATATTCCTCTTCAAGAGCTATCCACGAATCAGGTACTTGATAGAGGTAAGGAGGGGGTTGAACCCATGGATGAAGATGTTGAGAGATAACGTGGATATGGTTCTTATGTTGGCTTTTGTTGTCAATACATAAATCATGTTCAAACTCGCATATAATAAAAATAATTATGTGAGGTGAAAACTATTTAGATGTTTGAAAGTGTTTTGAAGTGATTTGGAGTTGTTTGGAAGTCTGGAGGTTTTGAAGTTGAGTAGATTTTGGACTAATATTTAGCAAAGTCCTCATTACGTAAAGGTAACATTGCTCAATACGTAAGAGTCACCCTATGCAGATGGTGAAAATTCGGCTAAATCTCATATGTAAGAGTACCACTGCTCAATTAGTAAGAGTCACCGTGAATTTTACTATAATACATAAAGGTCATTTTCACAACACATAAGGGTCACCTTGAGCAGACAGTGCAAATTTGGCAAAGGCAAAAAGTCTTCCTGCATACGTAAGAGTTACTCTAAACAGACGAATTGAAAAAATGACAGTCCTCAATACGTAAAGATCGCTACTTTGATATGTAAAGGTCATTTTGTTGATACATAAATGTCATCCTGAGCAGATAGTGGAAATTTTGCAAAGTCCTCAAACATAAGGATTATTTCCAAAATACATAAGAGTCTTCAAATTCACAAGTCATTTTGAAGCCCACTGGAATACGTAAGAGTCATTTTAATGCAAATGGTCTGAAAAATGGCAAAATCCTCAGAATGTAAAGGAAACTCAAGAGCGATACGTACGGGTTCCAGACTTGGCCAAAATGTGAGATTTTCGAAAGTCAGCAGGGATGCTCGAAAGTTAAATTTCTAGGAGAACATTGAAGAAGAATTCAATATGACGATGCTAAATTTATTCTTTTATGGAATAAACATCACAAAGGGAAATCATGATACAAGTTGTTGGAATATAAGGGTCACGCTGCAAAGATGATACCACACTGTGTGTTGCGGAATCGTCGGGAGTCGCAACGACAGAAACGAGAAATGAAAGAAGAATGCAAAAAGAGAAATAGACACGGGACACACAAATTTACATGGTTTGGGAATAACCCTACATCCACAGAGAGAAAGAAAATTCACTAATTCAGGAGCACAAAATACAGAGTTTTTTCAGCAGTAACCCTAGCCCGAAAATGGGCTATAAAATGGAAAAGATGATCATTGTTACGAAAAGTAAGTCGGCGTCGCTACAGTGAACGGCGGCCACCTTTGTCAAAAGTGCTACAGTGCCTGTCGGCTGGAAGTCAAAGTGTTGCAGGACTGTTGACTCTGAAGTCCGCACTGCTACAGTGTCGGTCGGTGTCGGTCAGTCAGCTCCGCTACAGTTGCAAGCCACAAGCATTCAACCCAACCGGATCGGGCTACACCAATCCAACATTGTGATCATGCAGACCTAGAAGAGAAGAAAAGTGGTGCATTGTGAAGAAGATTGCCATGTCATGAAGAGAGAAGCGATTGGAGAAGCAGTTAAAGAATAATGGTTTATCACGCTGCAACATGCATAGTCAAGTCGTGATGACCTGGACAGTTTCAAAAATTGGAGAAGCAAGAGAAGTTAACAAGTAGTTGAAGGCAATTACTTCTCTGAGTTCCGAATTTGAAATTCGAATTTGAAGAGGGAAAAGGTGTTGCTGCTATGTAAGACTATGAACAGGGGTCTTGCATGTGGTGTAGTTGAGAGATGCAAGAAAAGGTGTTGCTGCTATGTGAGACTGAATAAGGGTCTTGCATGTGATGTAGTTGAGAGATGCAGGAATAATCAAAAGGATTATTCAGAAGAGAGAAGAGACGAAGAATGTGTCGTGCGGTGCGTACTAAGAGAGAAGAAGAGTACCAGTAGCAAAGCAAGTATAAGAAGAGAAAGAACACAAACTTAGTTTATGTGTATAACCATCACACATGTGTTGTTGTGTGTTGAGGAAGAAGTCACACTTGTTCTAAACTATGAAAAAGTGTCGGAGCACTATATTATTGTTGAGAGAAAATCACTCAGAGGAGAATGATAATCCCTACCTCACCAAAATACAAGACAACAGTGTAACTTATCAAGAGACAACACTTTTTATATTCTTGTATTGCGAGTAAAAGATATACCTTGTTCATTCGTATTCACCATGGTGATTCTAGTGGATCATATGGTCTCAGGTTGTTCTGAATCATGTCAAGAATTAGTTACTTGTTTTGAGCAATGAATCGTGTATATTGAGTGCCCTTGTTTGTTTGTTTTCCTCGGTGTGTGTGAGTTAAACAATGAGATCTCTCACTCTAACAAGTGATGGAGATTGATTTCACAAGAAATCATAAAATGGAAGACAAAATAAGTGTTCACTGATCCACCCTCCACTTAGTAAACCAACACTGTGTCTGGGGCCATCACAAGTGGTATCAGAGCAGTCCAGTTTCCCCAGAAGATTAAAAAGTTTAGAGTTTGTTGATATGAAGGTTGTTAAACTCAGTTGGTGTTTGAGTTTTTCTCTCTAAGTTTCAACGTAGTGTTCCTCTATGGTTGAAGAATTGGTCTCTGGAGTTCTATCGTAAACATTGACATCATTAATTAATTGAACAGTAAGAGGATACCAACTTTCGATGGGAAGAATTAGCATATCTGAAAAGGTCAGATGTTGCCATATCTTCTTTCAATCGATTTTGATGTTTTAGTAGTTGTCATCGATGGTTTTGTTCTTCATGCTAAAGGTACTACTATGACAGCAGTTGATAAGAAGAATCTGAAGAATGATGGTCATGCTCAAAATGTCCTTATGTCATCTCTTTCAGAGGAGTTTCTCAAGGTTAAAAGGATCAAGCCGACAAAAGGCATTTGGGATAAATTAGAATACATTTATAGAGTCAATGTGAAAGTGAAGCAAGTTCACCTACAAATTTGGAGATTGAGATATGAAGATCTCAAGATGAATGATGATAAATAGTGGATGACTTCTTTACTAGAGTAATTTGAGTACCATCAGAAGTTTTGGTGAGAAGCTGGAAGATTCTACGGTTGCTAAGAAGATACTAAACATCTTGCCGAACAAATTTGATGCAAAGGTTTTGGCATTCAAAAATTGTGATCCTGGTACACTTTTATTGGATAATCAACATATCATTCTAATTACTTATGAAATATAGAAGGGAAGTGTCTTCAAGAAGAAGAGCAAGTTTGATAGAGAATTTTACTTAAAAACATTGTGTTGCGGAAACATCGGGAATCACAACGACAAAAAAAACGATTCACAGAAGAGTCAAAAGGAAAAACAAAAGAAGATGAAATATATCTTAAACACAGAGATTTACGTGGTTCTGGAAATGATCCCTACGTCCACGGAGAGGCAGAATTTTCACTATAGTCGGAAGCACAAATTACAGGAAGTATCAGAGTTTCACACACAGAAACCATAACCCGAAAATGAGCTAATAAGGACGAATCATTATTCCACCAACTGCACAGAAAGTATGATGTGCTACAGTGAAAGGCGGCTGGAAGTCCACAACGCTACAGTGTCGCGGTCACCCATGTCTAAAATGCTACAATGGTCGACGGCTGGAAGTCCACGGACCTACAACAGTAGTCATGCCAAAAGTTTGCACTGCTATAGTGTCCTGTCGGTGGTCGGTCGGTCAGTTCTGCTACAGCTCAACCCGCGGAAGTTGCGGCTTGGTGCGCAATACGGGCCACAAGCATTCAGCCCAAACATCATCCAAACCAGATCGGGCTACACCAATCCAACACTTTGAAGAGAGAGAAGAGTGGGAATGAAATTGTTGAAGACGAGGAAGATTATAATGACAAATAAAATGTTGAAATGAAATTTGACAAACTCATGCGATTCATTTCTAGAAGCGCGAAAAGAAACAAAGTTCCAAGAAAAGCTTTCACTTAAATATTTTTAGCACGGAGCTATTGGACATTTCGCAACAAATTATCATAAATCGGAAGAAGATGAAGTATTGATGTGGATGAGAAGCCAGAAAGTTACTCAAAGAAGAAAACATCAAAATATTCTTCAAAGAGGATATTTAAGAATTTCTCTAAATTCAAGAAAAGGAACTTCTCATCTAAGATTGAAGACAGTAATAGTTGTGAGGATGATGACGTAGACATCCGGTGAAGCTGATGAAAGGCCGCTAATTGCATGAAGAAGAATTTACAAGTGATGAGAGCAATGTCATTGTTTGAACTTGGGGAGTTTGTTTTTAAAGGATTGTTTTGTTTTGTTAATTATTATACCTCGCATTTAATCATTTGAATAATTATAATTTCTCACAACTCTTAATCGTTTGATTTAACTGTTAATTGTTTGTTTAATTTTGAAGAATAAACTTGTGAATTCTAAGTTTTTAGGTTTTTTATTTAGATTTTACCTTTACGAAGGTTGTGAAAGTTGGTTTTTACCTTTACAAAGCCTTAGTGATATGTGTTTCACCTTTATGTTAGTGTCATTGTACCCTTATGCAGCTCTAACAACTTGTATTTTACCTTAACTTGAAGAAATCTTACTTTTACGCTAGTAGTGAAACTCTAAGTTTACCTTTACGCAACTCCTATTCTACCCTTACGTGAGTCTGCATGATTAGTGTTACCTTTACACGAGCAACCTTGTTACCTTTACATAAATATAAGCTTGAGTCTTACCCTTAAATGAGAATTCAAGTTTACCTTTGTTAGTAACTTGGTGTTTGATCCACATATTAACATGCGACCCCCAATATTACACACCTATCGGCGAAGGAAAAGCAAAAGGGGAAATGTGGGGCAAGCCACCTAGTTTGTTTGGGGGCGTCAAGCTATTTGTACAACTGTGCTTGGTACGGGCGGGGGGGCATCGAATTCAGTTTGGATTAGCGTTTTGTCATAACAAACGTGGGCGAGAGAAGTGAACATTCTCTCGCATCTTCTTCCTGAAACAGGTGTAAAGCTTAAGAAGTGATCTCTCTAGGTGCTCTTTTATACTCATCACAGTTGTAGCTAAAGATTACAGGTATTTTCATTCAGCAATACATAGTTCTCTATTTGCTTAATTATCATCTCCTCACATGCATACATTGACCTAACATTTTTTGTGACTCCGCTGGGGAACTTAGAAAGCGTCGACGACGAGGACGCGGTGGTGAGCAGAATATTTTGTGTGTGACGTGAGGTATGACGAACGTGGCAGAACGATCGTTGTGTGTGGATTTTGTGCGAGTTCTCTAGTTCTTATATGCAAACAGGAATGAAGAATTGAGTAGCTTCAGTTGAGTCGACTATGGAAAGTATTAAGCATACGATGTTGTAAAAGGTGAATTCCCCTTTGTCTCCTTACCTCAAAGTGAGGCGGAGGCATTCTTTTATAATGAATGATAAACTCCACATCGGACCACAAGTCCGATGTGGGATACAGACTCCAACACTCCCCCTCAAGCTAGGTGTACCTAGCTTGGACATATAATGAAAAGAAATCAACAAAACAGACGCTAACACTCCCCCTCAAGCTGGACAGACCCAGCTTGATTACAAAACAGACGAAATAAAAAAAAGAAAGCTGCAAAAGGTTGTTGCTCCCCCTCACGATCAAAGCTCCTCCGCAGGATGATGGATGGATGATGTCGCGGACGCAGCAGATGAACCACACGGAGACCGGGTCGGTTGACGGAACGCCAGGACTGCCGCACTAGTGGGGCCGGTCGATGAAACGCCGGGAAATCCAAACTAGCACCGGAAAAACCGCATTTGCGGGGCCGGCGACGGGAGGCGGGGATTCCGCAGAATTGTTGCGGGGCTGGCGGTGCCAAAGGGCTCGAATCCAAGACGGTCAAGGTGTTGCGCCATGGTGGATGAAGCGTGAAGGTGTGTCTGCTGACAAAGAGGCGACTGCTTGGAGTAGTCGGGAGATGCCGGCGAGGTGGGGATGCCGCAGGAGGTGCCGGAGAGCCGAAACTTGAAGCTGGGCAGCCGCAGGGAGAAACTGGAGCCGGATGGCTGCCGGAAGAGAAGCACAGGAGGAGGTCGGCGAGGGAGCAGGAGGCCGGAAGGCGGCACTGGAAGCCGGAGGGAACCGCCGGCGTGGAGGGGCCGGTAAGGGTGGAGGCCGGTTGCTAAAGGCCGGCCGGCTGTCGGAGGCGCCGGCAGGAAAGGAGGCCGGCTGTCGGAGGCGCCGGCAGGAATGGAGGCCGACTGTCGTGCAGAGAGGGGCCGGCAGGGCTGGAGGCCGGTTGCTGGAGGAGCCGGCAGGAATGGAGAGGGCTGGGAGTCTCGTCGAGAGCCAGCGCGAGGGAAGCCGGCGCGAGGGAAGCCGGCGCGAGGGAAGCCGCAGTGAAGGCGGGGCCTGGCGCCGGGAGAGATCCGCCACAGGGAGGGGTCGTGCGCCGGAGGAGCGCGAGCCGGAGGAGACGTCGGGGAAGGAAGCCCGCCGGACTGGAAGGGTTCGCTCGCAGGATGAGCGTCGTTGGAGAAGCAGATGCGCCGGGAGTTGATCTGCGCAGAGAGGGGCGCCGGGAGGGTCGCGCTCGAAAGGAGCGGCGACGGGAAGGGCGCGCGCAGGAGGAGCCGCGCCGGGAGGGATCGTGCGCAGGAGGAGGACGCGCCGGCTGGGTCGGGAGTCGGGAGCTGCGCCTGGGTCGGGAGCCGAGTCGCGCCGGCAGGAGGAGCAAGGGCGGGGAGAGTCCGCCGGAGCAGCGCGAGGTGTTGCGCACACAGGAGGATCGCCGGGACGAGGCGCGACAAGCAGAAGAGCGAGTGGCTTTAAGAATGCAAGAAATGGAGGAACAAACGCTAGAGAGATTTGAAGGAATTGAGATTTAGGTGGAGCGTCGTTCAGAAATCGAAAAACAAAGCATTGTTGATCCAATAAACATTGGAGGTGGTTGTTTGGGGAGTATGGAAATCGACGGAAGCCCGAAAGGTAGCCTTGCTCCAGAAGATGCTGCTTCGACACACAGTTTGCGCAGTGCGTCGTGAATGGTGGAGTTGCAAATGTTTACATGGGACGATCCTTTTGGATGGATAACCAAAGCTAATATGTACTTGATGAATCGTACTCTGAAGGATATGAAACTTCACCACGCACAGATTTGCATGGAAGGAACAACTTTATACTAGTTTTTGTCCTAGCACAATGCTATGCCAGGCCCGTCCTGGGCTGTTCAAACCGGTGCTTATTGACCAATCTAGGAAGGCCACAGGTGGTGATCCATTGAGGTATTTAAAGACCCTGCGACAAACATGCATGGTGAATGAGTACATCAAGGAGTTCAAGCAAGTCACCCTAAGGTTGACTGACCTCCCCGAGCCGTGGTATATGAGTTTATTTATGGGAGGGTTGCAGCCTGAAATTGAGAATCAGATTTCAACGCACGAACCGACTAACAAATTCAGGATGCTTGTTTTGACAAGGAAAATTGAAAAGGAATTGATAAGTGAATGAGTATTGCAGAGTGCACGTGGGAGGCCACAGGCATCGCCAATACCATGGGGAACCAGCGTTGTGGCTACGAATTTTTCTGCTAGTCGTCCCGCATTTCTGTGGAATCGAAGAGAGATTTAAGTAGGGTTGTGGGGGGAGAACGATGGAACGGGGTCAAGGCTATCAACTGGTAGGAACGGGAGGGGAAACTGAAGGAGCTATGTTTTCATTGTAGCCAACCTTTCAGCCCAACGCACAGATGTCCCAATAAACATCTGTGGGTGTTGGTTTGGAAATATGAAGGCCTTAAAGAAGAGGTGGAGGCGAAGACTGATGCTAGGCGGGAATATGGGCGTTGTGTAACAAGGAATGAAGAACTAGGAAAGCAACAGTTGGAACAGGCTGGTGAACAGGTCGAATTCTGTAGCATGGACAATGATGGAGCAGATTCATTGTGGTTTGCGGGGCACCTCTCAGGTGTGCCAATAATTATCTTAGTAGACAGTAGTATCGACCATAATTTCATCTCAATAACTTTTACTAAGTTGGCAAATGTGGAGGTTAGCCCGACCAGGCCTTTCGGGATTAAGCTAGGGGATGGCTCTCGAGCATTATCTAAAGGGAGTTTGCAAAAACATTAAGGCATGCTTAGAGAACTTTCTTATTACAATAGAAGCTTTTGTTTTCGATACTGGGGGGGGGTCCAGATTTGGTATTGGGTATGAAGCGGTTGAAATGTTTGGGAAATGTTTGGACAAATTAGGGTCACAAGACCATGGAGATTTCTTAAGAGGGGAAGGAAATTAAACTACAGGGAATCGTTGTGAATCAACAGTTTCCTATGGGCCTACAACACCACATCCAATCGAAAACGTTGTTACTGGAGGGATAGTTTTGGCATACTCAACTAATGACTCGTGCAAGAGAGGAGGCCAGAGGAAAGTATTGTGAGCAACAGCAGTTGGAGGATATCTTGCAAAAATTTCAAACATTGTTTGACGCGCCACAGGGGTTACTATTGTTTGTGTCCAAGATCTTCTTCTTCTTCTGTTTTTTTTCTTTTACTCTTCTGTGAATTGTTTTTCCGCTTCATTGCTCCCAACGTTTTCGCAACACATTACCCCAAAGATGAGGTAGAAAAAACGGTGATCGAGATGTTGACAAGGGAAATAATTTGTCATAGCAATAGTCCATTTGCCAATCTCATTATTCTAGTTAAGAAAGATGAAAGTTGGCGGATGTATGTGGATTACCGTGCACTCAATAAGCTCAAAATTCCAAACAGGTTTCTTAGTCTTGTTATTGAGGAGCTATTGGTTGAATTACATGGCACACATTTTTTTACCAAGCTAGATTTAAAATCGAGATTTTCACCAGATCCGAGTGAGAGCTGGGGATGTCAACAAAACTGCATTTAGAACACACGAAGGGCATTATGAGCTCCTAGTTATGTCGTTTGGACTGATAAACACTCAGACTACTTTTCAATCCACCATGAACAGGGTGTTTAAGGAATTTTTGAGAAAATATGTATTGGAATTTTTCAATGATATCCTTATATATAGCAAAACTTGGATTGACCACATGGTCCACCTTGAAACTAATCTGGATACTGCACAAAAATCAAACATATCAACGGGGAAAAAAAAAATCACGCAACTATCAATGGAATACCTTGGCCATGTTATTTCTCGCAAAGGGGTGTCAATGGACCCGAAGAAGATCGAATGTGTTATTGGCTGGCCTCAACCGCAAACTGTAAAAGGTGTCAGGAGATTCTTGGGCCAAACCAAAATGAAATTTGTTGAAGGATACAAGAAGATAGCCAAATCTCTCACCAAATTAACCAAAAATAATAATTTCCATTGCAATACCAGCCAAACAAGCTTTTGAAGAATTAAATAAGTGTGCGGTCATTGCCCCGTTGTTGGCTTTGCCTGACTTCCAACATCCTTTTGTTATCAAGTGTGATACTTCTGGGAAGGGAGTTGGAGTTGTCCTAATGCAAGAAGGACAACTAGTTGCTTATTTTAGTAAGGCCCTGGCAGAGGTTAATCTCTCCAAATCCGTGAGGTGATGGCACTTGTTTTGGTCGTGAGTCATTGGCGGCATTATTTGGTCGGTAAACATTTTGTGGTTTATACTGATCATAAGGCCCTCAAAGATCTTCTCAATCAGCGAATTCACACAACAAATCAACAGAATTGGTAGGCGAAACTATTGGGGCTTGACTTTGAAGCCGCTTATAAGCCGGGACGCGTTAATCGGGCAGCGGATTCTCTATCCTGAATGGCCACTGAGGAATTAAAGAGTTGCGTCAAGGCTAAGTGCTTAGGCTCAGTCGTGTCCGAACCATTTTTGGATGGAAGTCGTCACGATCATCTGAATGTTGAGGCTTTCTGTGATGTTGACTATGCTGGTTGTCTTGCTACTCGAAAGTCTACTTCTGAGTTTGTCATTTTCTTGACCGATAACCTCATCTTCTGGCGCTGCAAGAATCGTCTCCAGATCTAGTGCGGAGTCTGAATACTGTATGATAGCCACGATCACTACTGAGATCATTTGTATTCAACATCTCCTCCATGAGTTTGGGTTCCCGCTACAAACGCTTGTTCATATCTAGTGTGATAATCAGGCAGCCGTGAAGATTGCTTCTAATCCCGTCTTGCATGAACGAACAAAGCATATCAAGGTGGACTGTCACTTTCTTCGTCATCACCTCGAGCAGCACCATATCAGTTTCGACCACATACTGACGGCCGATCAGTTTGCTGATCAATTTGCTGACATCTTCACCAAAGGCCTCCCGGGAGCTCTTCTGGACTCTCTCAATACCAAGTTGGGTATCCGCAGCATCAACGACCCAGCTTGAAAGGGAATGTGTATGGTCTTATTTGATGTCGTCTTTCTTTTTGTGGGACACTTGGTCCAAGTTGAGCATGTCCAGCTTGAGGGGGAGCGTTGAACCCTGTTTTATTATAGAGGGTATTTCCGTGTCTCACATCGAAATACTCCACCGTATAATCTATTTTACCCATCTATAAAAGAATGTCTCCGCCTCAGCTTGAAGTAAAGAGAATTCGTCATCTACAAAAACTATACAATAAATGAATGACATATGATGATAAATGGACTTTCACAAATGAAATATACTTAAAAAGGGTTCTAAAGCAAGTATTTAATAAACTTAAATTGGTTATTCGGGAGGCTAGACACACATACCAAGCAAGTCGAGACCTGAAGTAAGGGAACTACCAAACTACCCTCTTTTCCTTTGGGTTATACATTCTCTCTCAGTACCTCACTTTATCTCTCTAATATCCTCATGCACATCCTCCATATTCTGTATATAGGTGTCTTACATATACACCTAGTTTATTTTCTTTCTTTGTTGGGGTGATACATGTTTTTCAAGTTCACTTCTCAATCTTTCTTTAAAACAAACCTGTTTGAAGAGAACTTTCCTATTCGTTATTCCTTTTCATGTATCAATCTTTTAAAGTTTGTTTCCTTCTATAATTTCCAAAAATAACTATTTTATGGAAAACCTTTCTAGTTTATTACTAGTTTTAAAGAAAACACCATGTGCTCGCCTTTTTCAAAGGTTCTTTACTCGTCTCTTAAAACATCGTTTAAGAGGTTCAATTTTATACCTGCTTCTCCACTCCCTTCTGATTTTCTTCACTTGAACTTCATATTTAAGACCTATGCCTCTTTTTTCAAACATGAATGTCCAAAAAAATTTAATTTTTCTTCTCTTCATTACGATATATCCTTTGGTTATGTTGAAGAAATTTAAACATGGACTTTTCTAATTTGGTAACAAGATTCCATTTATGACTGCATAAAATTTTATAAATAAATAAAAGGACCAATGTAGGTGTGAATGTTATAGAGAGAGAGTGTGTGTGTGAGAGAGAGAGAGATGGGGAATGTTACAGTCATCACAGTAGGTTAAAATTATGGAGAAACATTATGATGCAGATCCTATGAGATGTGGTACAGATTTGATACTCAAAAGATGAAATGTCATGCATCATTGATGAGTATGGATCTGCTGGACAGGCCAAAAGGTTCAATTGATCGGGTTCTTTATGAAGAGGCTAGGTTGGTCAGTCAAAGGAATGAATGGCCAGGATTTAAGCAAATTGTGAAAATATCAAGGGTGTGTGGGTTATGAATCATCAAGCTGACTCCTTCAACTTTATATAAACTGCTAATAACTGTCCTTCAAGCATAATCCAGAAGTAAAAAAGAAGACTTTTCATTCGAAACTGGAAAAAACATAAATACATACCATCCACCAACACTTCAACCCACCCATCACCCACTTGATCCTTCAGAGTCTTAAAATTTTCCAATGACTCTATCACATTACCTCCACACATCATATGTTGTATGATGGGCAGCAAACCTGATGGAGTATGTTCAGAAAGCTTATTTGTTAACATAAAAGGTAAAAGAGATAAAGTACAACTAAGAGATTAAAAAGATCCACAAAGGCCATACAAAGCAGCTTAAATATTAACAAAAAAAAAATCACTACCATGCAAGAGGTGATATTGTTACAGAAAATAAGCCAAAAAGTTAAGGGGCTGCATTGAAAAAGTTCCATTGTTACAAAAACCCTGTAGGAGTGAGAAGACAGTTGGTTCAATTTTATCAGCCCAGTTTTTTTCAAAAACCAACTAAATTGGCTTACATTTGTCTATTTAACCAAACTGACTCAATTAATAATAAAACCAAACAACCAAACTATCCAATTAAATTATAAATAAGTCGGTCAAACCAACATAAATGACTTCATCTTTCAGGTTTATCCAAGACAGAAGTGAGACTTATCTTCGTGTGTCTAACCATTGCTTTGACTTTAAAAGTAATATACATTTTAAAATAAATAGTTTTAAAATTAATATATTTGATTAAGTTGATTTATTTGGTTTTCCATCTCAAAATCAAAAAACGACCGATTTAACAATTCAACTGACACGTAAACTGACTAAAACAACTAGAGAAAAAAACAAAGTATATGGTTGTTTTTTATTAAATCAATTAATTTGGTTAAACAAACTTATTGCTCACCCCTAACACCTCGTAGAATTGGGACATTTGAACATTTCCTTACCCATAGACCAAGCAAATCAGCCTGACATGTAAGGAACAAAAATACAAAAGGAAGCATCATTGTAACTTTAAAAATAACTAGACAATAGACAACAAAGCTAATTAGGTGAGATAGCCTACGACAATTGAAATCTAGTACTCATAATATGTGAGAAGCCAAGCTGTAGATTCAAAGGTAAAGTAGACTGAATTAGAATGAAGCCAAAGAGTTTGGCAGGACACCATTTACTAAAGGGGAAAAAACAGCCTCAAGTAAACCTGTAGGCAAATATAATTGGAAATGTGACCACAACTAAGCAAGTCTGCCCAACTACTTGTGCCAAGATAAGCACCACAAGAGGCTTCCATTAAGAATTTGGAAGAATAAGAAAATGCACAAATTTAAGAATAGCATGCAACATTTGGAAATTTGTAATGTCTTCTGTAAGAAAAGAGCAAAAAAAAATAGAGGAAGAATGGTATCATAAATAGAGATGAAATTATTGTTAGAAGTTGCATGGGTAGCTCCTCCAACATAGATGGACCTTTAAATGCCCCTTTTGGATAGAATATGATACTACTTGGAAAAAGGAAGGTAGTTATTCTAAAAAGGTTTATCTATTTGGATTAAAAAACATTTGTTTGTTCATATCCTTCTAATTCAATAATTTGGATCACACTTACTTACAAACAGACATGTCCTTCCGATCATAGCAACTATAACAAACAACTTTAATGTGAAACCCTTTCCTACTTCATAAAGCAGACTTCTTTTCTTTTATTAACAAGGCAAATATAACTAAAAATAGAAAAAACCTAAAAAAAATAGCTCGTTTTGAATGGTATATGTAGGTTGGCTCAAATATTTTTCTTTAACTTGTATACAGATGCCTTTTGCTTGTTTTTTTAGAGTGCATTCCACCCAAATACACAAAAGGAAAGACAACAATAATGAAATAGATAATAAGAAACCACTAGTTACCTTAGACCATAATCAAATGATCCCCACCTCTAAATTGTTGGCAGAGTTCCCACAATATAAATTATTATCGTCTTTAATTACTAAATTTCTTCCAGATTTTATTATTGCTCTAACAGATTTTCTTTCAAAATGCGCTGTGATTTTTTATTCTCACTAAAATTTTCATATTTGTTATAAAAATTCTGCCCTGTTCTTCGTTTATCTGATAACTTCTGAATTTTTCCATTTTATGGGCCAGCCACTTTTCTTTTGACCATGCTCTACTAAACCATCAGTAAAATCAACATAAAAATTTTTAAAAAATATATATTTGTTTGATTAATTTTAATTTTCCAGCTGCGCTATACAACAGGTAAGCCTAGATTCTATCAACAAGCATTCAGAAAATCTGGAAAAGTTAAATTCAATAAGAATTGCCACCTGTTCTTCTCTTCTGCAAAGTAAGTTGTAAATAGTATAAGCAAGCCACCTCAACCTTCAAGGACTCAATACTCGGTTCATGACCAACTATAGACGGGCCTATTTCCATCGGTATCAATACATCATCAATTTTGAATGTTATAGTATGCTGCAAAAGCAAAACAAATAAAACATAACATAATTAAGTGTACATAATTTCATCATTAACATTCTAGAAACTGTAGTAATGGAAAATTATGCACATACACGAAGTGCATTGGCTAAGTGTAACAGCATATGATGAAAAATGGAAAATTAGCACAGCCATGCAAAATTTCATGCTACTACCATGCTGTTAATGGTTGGAGAATAGAATCAGACCCAAAAATATATCAAACCCAATGATCAGATTTATTTCGGTCCAGGACACTATATCAGATGGTCTCAATGCCCTCTTGAATTGTCTGAAAGCACATGCATTTTAAGACATTATATGAAATCCTTTTAGGATTCTCTAGGAATTTTTCACCTGTATTGTACAATTATTGTTTTTTCCTCTAATGTATTTCTTGATGTTTTGAAATTGTAACTGATGAAAACATATTTCTTTCACCAGTCTCTAAATCTAACAAACATCATCATTGATATAAGAAATGATAGGAGCGTGCTTAAAAAATTGGATAAGAATTTGGATAACAGCATCGGGTGACTAATAATTACCATACCCAAAAAAAATACACTAAATTTTAAATAACTTATACATTTAATTGTTCAATTATAGTGATGGTAACACTCGAGTCATGAACATCATCAGGATTGCTAAACATAAGACCAACAATGCTATGCCTTTGCAACAGTTTTTTCAATAGAATTACAAGTGCAGACAGCAACGTTAGAAGGATGAATAACCTCGCCATTGCTTGAATATTTTAAGGTGTTTTGCTTATGAGCAAATACATTAGAACTGTTGGATTTGTGTGAACTTGTGCTTTCTTCCAAAACTGGATTGCAGAGACTAAAAGCACCTCGAGAAGCAGCTACTGACACATCCTGCCAAACAATAAGAACAAATTACGCGCCTGCAACTTTGATAAGTTGTGTTTCCAACCTAACCCAAATAGAAATGGGTGAGATGTTCTAACAAGCATATCAAGCATTGCTAATGATGCTAATCATGAGCAATTGTGACACTCCCAGACACATTCCAAGAGAAAGGGTTGGTTCAATAATGATGTACCTGAAAATCATCAATCGAACCATGCTGAGCAGCATGCCCACTCCTACCTGCAGTCAAATAAGTATATGTTTAAGTACTGGGTTTTTTTATGAAGTTCAAAGCTTTGCAAATAGCTAGAACCCTCATTTACCAACTGTGGCAACATTCTCTGCCTGTTGTTCATGAATCTTCTGTTTTGAGCCCTCTATCTCATCAAGCATTTCACCTTCGTCATCAGAAAGAACCATACGACCACGTTTACAGCCAAATGCCCGTTGATCATCAGATGATTCAGAAAGGCGCTTAGAGTATGTACTGGTCGGCACACTGGACACATTGTGCAAATCACATTGTCTTAACTTACTCAAAGGCTCAGTTGACCGTACAAGTGAAGTCAAAGGCATGTCATCATCCATGTCATCCACATCAAAGGGAGGCTTTGATTTCGAAGAAATAGGCCTACTTCTCAATGCTGAAGAACTTGCGTTTGACCTACTATTTGATAAACAATCATCACCTTCAGTATCAGTTTCAGAGCAGCAATCATTTGCTTTGTTGTCCACATCAAGCTCTCTGCTATTTGACTGCTTCAAATTATCAATTAAGCATTGTAACCTCCTACAAGCATTCAACTTCCTTTCAACTCCTTGAATATTAAAATAAACATGTTTTTCATTTTTAGGTGACACAACAGAGTATATACAAAAAAGTTGATGTCTAGAGTGGCTAACCAAATTTACCTTGCCTGCTCAATGTTATCAAATCTTATCATGTGACTGTAGTGCATATTCTCTAGAGCAGAAACTTGAACAGAAGGAAGGCTTGCTTTGACAGCAATCCTGCAACATGTAAGCGTAACTGCAGATAATTAATTAGTCCATAGCATTCAGTGGTTATTAGAGGTGCATCCTAAAGCACAAATGGATAATGCTTGTCTATAGATTGATTTCATAGTACAAAAAATATGAACCTGTGTGCAGTTTTCATTAAAAAAAAATGCAAGTTGGATGGATGAAAATGATATGTCATGCACTATTTGTGACATGTTTTTATGCAAAATATGCTTTATTAATCCATTAAAAGCAATACATGTGTGTGTGTTAGGATTTATCTGGTTTTTTTATTATGTAACCAAGCTAGGTAAACCCAACTGTAGAGGAGGGTGTTAGAATATTTAGATATTTAGATATGAGTATGACTCAGTCAAACCCATTCCTAAATATTCTATCACTCCCCCTCAAGCTAGGTTTGCATAGCTTGGATACATAATAAAAGAAGATGGGGTAAATCCTAATAATATACTTACATAAATATATATGATTAGCACCTACTTGGAAAGTTCATTTGAGAAATCAAAGCAAAATAATGCCCCAACAGCACTTAACAAACCAACTCAAACAAATTAACAAACCAATTTATGATCAAACAACAAACAATAAGCAAACAATTAACAATTAGCATTGTAAAAGATTAATGACCAAATAATCAAACAAATTACAAATCAACTCGTAATGATCAATCAATGTAACGAATACATAGAGATCCCAGGAAATAGAAAAGTGCCTGTAGCCATCTTCAAATGCATCTAATGCACCAGTCCAGTTGCCATCAGAATCTAACACGTTCCCAATGTTAATCTTAACCAATGCTTGTCCCTGAAATAAAAACTAATGAGAAATAAGAATCTCATAACTAAAAAACAAGGTACTTGTTAGGCATGTTTATCATAGTGATTCACTATGAAGATTAACATTTGTGTGACCTATCACAAAATACCAAGCATCTCAACAACTCTACCCTCAACACTGTGTCCATATTGGCCATCTATAAACCCTAAAATAACTAAAAAAACAATGATGGCGTGCCATTGATCTAGGGGCTAAAAATTTAACACAAGCTAATTCAAAAACATGTTTATGGGCAGATTGACTTTATTTAAATGGTATAAACATTTTAATAGGTACAAATCAAACATTGTAATAAATCTGAACCTACTCTGAGTAGATACTAATATTAAAAAAGATTTACCTCCAAATTACCAATTGACTTGTATCCTTCCCACCCCTTACCATACCATTTAAGAGCTTTCTCAAAGTTCCTAAGCTTCTGGTAAGATTCTCCGATACAAAGATATGAATCACTTAGTTTTTCTTTGTCGCAGAGTTCAGCTGCTATTCTCTTCTTTCTTTTCGCAAATTCACGATGCTGCACAAAGAAGTTTACAATAAGTGCCTCTAAACCAAATAAGGGTAAAAAAAATCAATGGCGGTTTGCGTTGACTCCGCCGCATACAAAGGCTCTTAGGACAACCAAAAACATGTGCTCCAACTTCAAAGATTACAACCCACATAATATAAAGGCATTTCATAACTGTTAGCAATTAACACCAATAGCCAATTTCGCAAATGCAATATACTATTTACATGACTAAAATTAAAGGAAAGCTAAACAATGATAAAATATGCCGATCATCAAATGACTCGCCAAGTTTTACTTATAACGTCACGAGAAATATTCTATACGCACAAGAACTTCACTCAAAGCTATTCATAAAATAGTTTACCTATAAGAAATAACTAGCGATAAGAAGAATATGTTTTGTTTTGTAATATAGCCATCAAAGCTATTTTCAACCTACCTATATGCATGTGTGAGTGTGTGTATGTGCGTGCGCATGCATGTGAGTGCATGCAAGTAGATATAGATATAAATGCGTTTGTGTATGAATGTATGCATACAAATATGTATAGTAGATGCACCTCACCATAGTATAAGAACAGATTCAAAACACTTAGGCCTATACAATATGCTAATGGCATTCAAAAAATATTTAAAAGGCATCTGCCTTGTTAAAAAACCATGCTGCAAGTGCTCAAATCATCTTTTTGTGAATCCTCAGATGCAATTTTAGACTCATCAAGAATAAGAGTGACTTGCACAACAAACTTACCTTCAACCATGCATAGATCATGCTGGACTTCTCAATAAGGTTGTCAAGAGATGTATTCTGCCGAATTAGACACTTCCGTTCACCTGGAGTGCCTCTAGACAAAACCATCTTTCTTGACAATTTCTTAAGATTTTGTTCTTCCTTCTTTAATTCATCCATTACTTTCATTGCTTCATTTACAGTTTCAATATTCTGCTTAATTTGATCAACCAAGGCATCTTCATCTTCCATGGACAGTGCCAGATCGAGTGCCTTCTTGTAACAAAGAATTGCTTCTTCATACTTCTGAACCCTGTAATGCAATTCCCCGAGATTGATGTACCCTTTTGCCTCCCCTTGGCAATGTCCAATTCTTTTACAGATAATTATATCCTTTTCAATGTTCTCTTGAGCTTTCACCCACATCCTCAGTTCCATATAAACATTTCCAAGGTTATGATGAAGCCTGCTTCGCCCATCATTGTCTTCAATCACTTCTTCTTCATCACAAATTTCTAGCCCCCTTTTAAGAACTTTCTCAGCTTCTTCTAAATTATCAAGATCTGTTTCGAGCATTCCGATGTTATTGTGGGCATCGATGAATTCATCAAGAAAAGAGGATCCATTTGATGGTGGATTCTTCTTCAGAGTCTGCGAAAGTTTCATGGCAATTTTAAAATACTTCTTCGCGTTCCGAACTGAGCAGTGGTCGTCATTGGATCTCAGAAACATTTCATGATATGTACGGCCAAGTTGGGTGCTGGCTCGTTGCTGCTCAACAAGATCACCACTGTCCTTTGCTAGCTCTAAATGTTTTTTCTGCAATCAGAGCAGTGATTACTAACATGTTGAAGAAATTTTTTTAAATGTGCAGCCAATGAGAAAAAACTTGAGCTAGCGGAATGTTTAGGATAATGTTAGATAAACAAATCAAGGTTGGGAGGGAAACATGATGGGCCGTACTGTTGAGAGTTTGAGGTGAATACGGATCAACTGGTCTAGCTGAAAAGTATACCAGAAAAATCGTGAAATAAATTCTTTGAGATAATTGTAAAAGACAACTTGATTCACGTTACAGCTATTAAAATGTGGCTTAGACAACGATATGCAACTAAGTAAATCATATCACTGCGTTCATTGTAGAGTTATGGGTAAAATTTTAAGTGAAGGATCGTATGTGCAGCAAAGCAGAGTCACGACCGGGATGAACCCGTAGCCAAGATAACAACATCTTTGACTGCGGCGAAAAACAACAGCAAAAAGTGTATGTCCCGGATATTCTATGACATGAATCCAGTGCTCAATTGGGATTCAAACAGGGTGCAGTGAACTAGGGGGAGAGAGTCGAACCTGATAAATGAGGGCATTTTTGAAGGACTCTAGCCGGAGATAGACTTCTCCGAGTGACTGGCACGTAGGGAGGAGTTGCTTCTCAGGGAGGTGCTTGACAGAAAGTTCGTAGTCTATTCGAAGCCACCTGAGGGCTTCTACGTATTCCCCTCTGTTCTTGAGAATGTTGCCGATGGCGTTCGCCCACTTGGCTTCCTCTTGCCGGTTCCCCTCCTGCGATGCATTCTGATATGCCCGCTTTGCAGCGCTGAGCTGCCCGTCATCCCTCGGCATTGGAAAGGGGTCAACACTGCGGATCTAGGGATTCGGAGGACCCCTTCCGATGTAGGGGTGTGGAGATCTCCGGCTCGTCTGCTCCGAGGAAGCAAGAGCGACGGACGGGGAAATCGGTCACTGGGCATGAATGTATTCAAAACGCCCGCCAAGGCGTCCTTTGCCGGTAGGCACAAAAGTTTCAGTGGGTTTGGGCCCTCTCACTTCGGATTGCGTTTGGGATTGTGTTCTGGCCCAGCCTGTATATATATGTAGTGGAATCAAATTAAAGCCCGTAGATTTAAAAAAAAACATTAAAAACTCGTTTTTATTAAAAAACAGAAATGTTACTATAGGAAAACTCCGGCTTAATTGTAGATATAATAAAATAATATTATAAATATTTTAATAATTATTTTTCAACGTGCAATGAGTGATTGAAAAGTTAGTTGAAATTTAATAAAATTTCAATGCAATTATAAATATACAATTTCATTTGATGGATTTATAAATCACTCTTCGACTATTCACAATTAAAGGAGTTGTACAAAAATGAAACTGTTTACTTATACATCAAATTAATTTGATCCCACTAGTAAAGGAGTTGACAAAAATTAGAGGAGTTGTACAAAAAATATTTTTGAAGATTGGACCTTTTTATGTCATTTTTCATATTTAAGGTCCATTAAGTGAGATTAATTTGATTTTCTGATCCCACTAGTGAAAAAATGTTTTTTTTACATTGAATGCGTGACACCAATTATTTAATAAACACCATTGAATATATCTTCAACATCGATTGTATAATAATCGATGTCAAAATGTTCAAGAGGAGTTTTTTCATGTTTATTTTTTATATAACCGACGTTGAGACTGTATTTTCAACATCAAGTGCTAATAATCGATATGAAATGCATTCAAAAAATTAAAAATGTGGTCACGATTGGATACCTGGTACTCAATCGTTCTCAAATATGTCATGAAAACTCCAAACCTGTCGAACTTCTCATTATTCTTTCTCATTCTTTTCTCCTTTTGTCCCAAATGTCTTCCTTCAGCTGAGTTGCCTTTGTTGCTAGCATTCTCATGTCATCAGAGTCTTGCGCCTCGTTGATTTTCATTGCCCTAGGATTCCATCAATCTGAAATCCAAAACTATTTGCTTTTTGTTTCTTTTTTTATATGGATTGAATCAAAACATTTTTCATCATTTGTTACAGGTTTCCCCACAAGATCAAGTGTCTAATCACATTCATCTTCATTCCACAATCTTGAGGTACATGTATCACTGTGTTTATTTATTGAATATTTTATACTTTGGTTGGGATGTTTGTTGAAGGTTATTGTTAAATTCTGTACCAGGTTCTGTAAAACTACAAACAAGTCTTTTGTTTTCTATACCCTTAATACACTTATTTATCTCTCTGATGATAATATGTATTGAATTTATATATTAATTAACCTATATTTTATGAATTATGTATTTATTGTGATCATGATAATTTTTAATAACAAATCACAATTACAATCACTAACAATATCATTATTGTTTTTTTAATATAATATTTTTCATAATGTATGGGGGGTACGTATAAATACACATGTGTTTTGGCACAGATGTATAAAAAAATATATTTATTATGCTATAGAATATACTAACATAACATTTATGTGTTTGATATTAACACAACACACAGACAGACGCGCGTAAATTAGAGAAAAAATATTGCATCAGTGATTTATAAAACAAAAAGACTACAACCATCTAATTATAGTCCATGTTTGTTTGTTTTGTTATTATAATAATTATTAATAATATAATTATTGTTGGTGTTGTAAGCCCTTGAACTATTTGTAAGACCTCTGAGCCCTGTAATGAATGTCATGACCCGCCCCCACTGAAGCCTCTCTCGGACAGTGGAGACGAGTATGACCACTGAACCTCGCCTCTAATAGGATGTGGATCGACGACCAACACCAAGGGTATCTAAACACGTGCATGAGAGGCATTACCATCATAAATCCCAGGAACAAAGAAAGAACCATTAATCAACTCCATAATATAATAAACAAACTAATTTCATAAATGCATGTAATGTCATGCATAAAACAAAAGCTCTAGATGGAATACCACGAGACAACCCCCACGGTAGCAACTCAATGAAAACTCGTTACCACCAACAACCATAAAGAGTTGGTAATGTCCACCCCCTTCACCAACCTAGTTTTGCAGACCTAAAACACACACACACACATAGGGGTGAACATAAAGGTATACTTAGTACAATCCTCCACAAAACATCTATTGCAAATGTGGAAGAAGCATATAATGCCTCAACGAACAAACAATATAACCAATTGGTTACCAGGTCTAATCAACTAATCCTCCATCCTTATAAAGGTTCACTCACCGACAGTGGAGACGAGTATGACCACTGAAGCTCGCCTCCAATAGGACATGGATTGACAGCCAACACCGATGGTATCTAAACACGCGCATGCATGAGAGACATTACCCTCATAAATCCCATGAACAAAGAAAGAACCATTAACCAACTCCATAATATAATAAATAAACTAATATCATAAATTCATGTAATG
The DNA here is from genome assembly GCA_963277665.1 of Viscum album. Classification (NCBI taxonomy): domain Eukaryota; kingdom Viridiplantae; phylum Streptophyta; class Magnoliopsida; order Santalales; family Viscaceae; genus Viscum; species Viscum album. The sequence continues at coordinate 2,094,550,099 of OY728148.1, read as the reverse complement.
TCATACATAAACCAAAAGTTATAAGTGGAATACCACGAGACAATCACCACGGTAGCAACCCACTGAAAGCCCACAAACACCAACAACCATCAAGAACCAGTAATGTTCATCCCCTTCACCAACCTAGTTTTTTAAACCTGAAACACACACACACACACACACACAGATAAATAATACCTGGGCACTTGTTCCATCCCATGGGGATAAGGAACGCCCTTCGGGCCTTGCCACGGGTCGGGTTTGATGCTGGTATTGGTGGCGACCAGATTCGGTTCGTGACAAAATAGTATCAGAGCAGGTTCGCTCTCTTTGAGTCATGTTATTCGGGGAACAGTCGGGATAGTCTGGAGTTAGGATTGTCAGGACTTGGAATTCTGGTTATGAGTAATGTGGCTGATCACCACACCTCATGACGGGATTCAAGTTTCCAGGGGAAGTCGAGACTTTTCTGAGTCCTTTGGTTTTCTTGGCTTGATGATGATTAGGGGAAATGAAAAGAGAGTTGGGTTAATGGTCTCAGTGAGCTCGTAGGGTCTGGCAAGACATGTGAATCCGGGGATATCTCCCAATACTCTCTATGATGGTGAAGTGATTGGAGTATGGTCGCCAACCATATGTCCAAGTCACCCCACCAAAGCTAGTTTCCCCTTGTATTGTCTTGTGTCCTTTAGTTTTGAAATTTTGAAAGTTAGGTTTTAAAACAAAAATGACATGGTTTTAAGAAGCGTAAGTTTTTTTAAATGATTTTCTAATAAACATGGAAGGGTTTGAATTGTGAAATGGTGGAACTGAGTTTTCATAATTGTTTTGAAATAGAAAATGGTGTGTTTACACCTCTTTTGAAAGCAGAACATTGTGTTAAAGTTGGTTTTGAAAAAGAGTTTCCAATAGAGTTTTCTAAACTATTGAGAGGTGTTTTAATAGGATGATATGTTTTGAAATTAATGTGTATAAATTGAAAGTGAGTTTTCATTTAAATGATTATTCCTTTCTAAAAATTTTGGTAAGTTGTAATTTGGGTTTGATTTCGTGGTTACCGGTTTTGAGAAAAAAGAGGTATTGGTTGACTGTTTAGGTTTTGAAAAGTGGAAAGAATTTTTATTTTAACCTTTGGTATTTCCATGAGAGACCACATGCATGGGGTTATATGGGATGATGGATGGTTGATGGGATGGCTGGATGAGTTCCGGGATGGATACGAGGAGGGTGCCCGGTGTGGCACAGAAACATGCATGTGTGAGGCCCATGGGGTACCATTGGTGGGTACGCTAACCACTGAACCGCTTATTTTCAAAAAGATGATTTTAAAGGAAAAACTTTATGTCTTGATGACTATTTTGGGATGGTGTTTATTATGTTTTTTTGAAAATGTTGATGTTGTGGTATTTTTTTTGAGTCTAAGAACCCCTCTTATTTGAACTATGTTTTGGGTTTGTGCTTGGTCAGTAAGTTGTGTTGAAGGGTTGGTTAGTGGTCTCTTCTGAGAAATGTTTTGGGATGCCTTTACGGTGGTTCCATTCATGTGTTTGGATCTATTTTGTGGTATATCTTGACCAATTAACTATCTTGGTTGGGTTCTTGGTTTTAATCGTTGGATAAGGTACACCCCATTAAGGGTTAGTGCACAACCGAAGTGCAACCTGGATTGTTTCGTCATTTGAAGACCCTCCAGTTGATCAATATAAGGTTTTTTTTCTTGAGCTTTGTAGATTGAGTCTACACCCTTTCCTTTCTTGGTTTTGTGTATCCTCTTGTAGCGGGAAAGTGATCGTGGAAGGTTGAAAGAGACCTTAGCTTCTTAAGTTCCTGATTTGCCGAAGGTGGAAGTGGTTTGGGGTTGTTATCATGGATGAGTATCTGGATGGTGTCTAAGTGGTCCTCCTGGTCCTTCATAGTCTCTTCAAAGAAGGAGTTCATGTTAAACTACCAGTGTGGAAATCTGGCCACGAGAGGATATTGTGGCCACTTTCTAGAATTGTGTGTTGTTTGGGGATGTTGTATAAGGTCTCTCTCTATGCATTGCTTATATCAGTCGTAATGGTCATGTTCGGTGACACCTTGTGATGTCATGTGCTCAATTGACCGTAAAGGTGAAAGTCGTGCAATCCTCTATGAGTTTCTGTTATGTTGGGAGAATGTATCCCTTGAAAAAACATCAAAATCTTCCATTTTAGAGGAAGGTGAGTATAGGTGTTCTTTACTTCTATTGTTTTTCACCCGAAGAAATAAGGTGTGATGTGTGCACATCTTATAAGCCCTTTTTTCAATGAAATATCAGGTTAGGGTAAAGTGAGTTTGGAACGTGTTATGTCTCGGAAAACTTAATGGGGATTGCGGTGTAGTTGTTGGTGGCACTAAAAGAAGAATTCTCATTCAGGGGGTTTCCAAAGCCTAACTGTGAGGCCAAAGATGCTTCAATCATTTGAGCTCCAGCCATAGGTCTTGGAGAGAAGTTGGCTCGTAGTTAGGGAAAATCCCAGGGTCGTTTAAACCCTTGTACAAAGTCATATCCTCAGTATAAAATATAGGAAGATTTTAAACCTCCGGTGTCATCATCTTTCTTCCGTTGTTCCCGTTCGGTGGAAATAGGTGGAGGGCCTTATACCCATGTCATCTCCCAATGTTATTCCCTCCCCATTTGGTTTCCATTGAGTCTTTGGAGAATGGTTGTAAATTTGTCTAGATAGGACGAGCACGCGATTTGTGCACGATTAGCAGTGACCGTGTTCCAGGAACCCATGCAGAAAAAATGATCTACACAGTTAGTGCATGGTTTCCCAAACTGTGCGGACTAACCGTGCAACCTTCCCAAATCTTTAAATTTTTGGGTCTTTCTGTGTCGGCCCATGCTGTTCAGTTAAGATGGTTGGTTCTTATGGTAAGGAGACCCACTATGATTCTCATGTATGTTCCTTCATAAATTTTGAATGGAAGTCTACCCTTTGTACCAGGGAGTCTATTCAGGCCTCCCCCTGTTAGTGTCCCGATTCTGTCTTAGGAAAAATTTAGGTTGTCTCTTATGGTGGGGAGCTTATTTGTGTCCCCCCGTACCAATAACTCAGATTTATCCATGGTCTTGGCTTAGAGGTAGGTAGTATCATTTAGAGTTATCTAGCTACCAAAATCATACTTGAGTAAACGTTGGGATTGGAGAGCACCCAATGGTTTAGTTAAAGTAAGGTAAGTGTAACCTTGTTCGAAGTTGTTGTTCGTTTGGGTGAATTGCTTAAGTCTTGTTCGGATAGTGTTTGAGAAGTTTTCTTTTGGGATAAAGTATGAATGTGATTGATAATTTTAGTAAAGTGGTGTAAGTTTTGGTTGTGAGAGTAATCCTTCCTTAATTGATCGTTGGAGGTGTTTTGGACTTTGAGGCTGAAACCTGGCAAGGGAGTACCTCTTGGTTTCTCAGTTGGGTTTGGTTGTTGCTTTGGCCTTGCTGTGACTTTCCAGGGTGGGAAGTTTTCATGGTGGGGAGAATTTTCACATACATAACTTATTTTAAAGATATTTTTATTTTAATTTCCATTATTTCTTTGTTTTGAGGGTTTCCCATGCTTTTTATGGAGGAATGAGTGACTTTTCATGAATTGGGCCAAACTGTGAGCCCAATTCTAGATTTAAAAATAAATTTTGTTTATTTTACAACTCATTCATTTTTCAACATTTTTCATCCATTCCAATTCTTAATTGGCCTCCCCTAACCTATTAACACCAAAATTTCAATTTGGATCCTTTAGAAATACTTTACCAAGGTGTATTTGGGTTTTTATTTAAGGGATTGGGCTTGCCCGGAAGCCCATTTCCAATTTTAAAAATCAATTTTTTTTATTTAATAACTTATTCAATTTTAAGGATTTTTCGGTGATTCAAAGTGTCGCCCAAGACCACTAAACCTAGCTGCTCACCTAGACTCTTCCTCCACTCTTTGGACCTCTTGTTCATCATGAATCAGTGCAAAACATTATAGGGTTTCTCAAATCGGCCAAAATTGAAGAGGTAACTTCATTCCTTCTTAACTCTCTCAATTGTTACTCTTTTTCCTCCATTTTAGTTTCTAATTAGACCCTTCCTTCTTATATTAAAACCTAAAATCCATGATATCCTCCAAGTATCTCAAAACCCCTTTGGAATCCCATTTGAAGTGGAATTTGTTGGTGGAACTTCAAAGAATCTCAAGTAAGTGTCTCTCCTCCTTAGTTCCTCCCCTTTACATGAAGTTTCTTTCAATTTAATTGAAGTTCAAAATGACCAGGGGTATTATTTCTAGCCTATGGTTTAACCTTGTGTTTTATTGGTCAATTATTGTGTTTTTAGGTTTGATATAAGTCCCTCTTGGTGCGACGGTGGTGCAACTTGATTTTCGTACGGTGATCCAAGGGTTTCCTTTGTTTTGATAGGTTATTCCAATGTTTATGAAATATTTGTGTAGTATCATGCTTTATTTATCATATTTGAAGGTTTATCTCATTTTATGATTGCTGCCAAAATTAGTTTTAGTGGTGTTTTTATTGCAATTGAATTTTAAATGCCAATTTGGTGTGAAATTGTGGGGTTTCCAAAGAAATGTTTTATTAGTTTATTTGGGGCATCCATATAAATACTTAGTTGTTTTTATTGAACTATAATAGGTATGAAAATACTATTTTTAATGTTTATCCCATTTGGTTGTTGCTGTAAAAATGGGTTTTAATGATATTTGTGGAACATGTGAACATTAAGTGTCGTGTTTGTGTGTAAATAGAGGTTTTACAAAGTTATCATTTCTTGGTTCACATGGGGCTGCCCTAAAATTGATTTTTTTGTTTCATTGAAATTTATTGGGCTGACTTTTCTATTTTGGTAACTTACAAGTGTGCACATATTGTACAAAGTGGGGTTTTCAAGGAGTTTTGGGTGCAAAACAACGCGTGATTTTGATAAATTGTTTCATTTAAAAATAAAAGTGTTTCGTTGTGTGTTTTAAGTGGTTTAAATTGTGTATAGCTACTATACTAATTGTATGTGAAAAGTAGTGGTTTTTTATATGAAAATGGATTTATGTGGAATGCTGAAATTGTTTGAGCACAAAGGGGGAAACCCGGGTACTTAGGTGGGACGGATGTGTACTAGTACGACTAGTGGACCAGATGAGTTTTGTCCCTGATTCACTTAGTATTTGGATAAAAACAATTGTAACTAAACTATATGGATTATTATTGGGTACCACTAGGTTATGGGTATGTTCCATACTAGTGGCTCGTGCATGAGAATGGTTTTTTTACTACGGTTACTTTACACCGAGGTACGAGGTACATGGGGCCCAAGACTATCTAGTGCTTAGGGGTGTTCTCGATTTTGTTTCTCATTGTATTTGTGGTATTTTACCTTGTCTTGGGGTGTTTTTTGGAAGTAATTTTTAGTAGCTAACATGTATATTTAAATGTGTTAACATTCTGAAAATTTTAGCTTGAAAAATGTTTTCAATTGAAAGTTGTATTTCTTGAAAGTTATCACTGCTTTTCTTTGCATATTAAAACTGCTTGCTTTTTCACATTGTTTTTATGATATTTGGAATCATTGGGTGGTATCCTATTGGGATTAGGCTCAAACCCTACTTACACCCTTTGTGTGTAAGTAGACTTTATTTGGAATCATTGGGTGGTATCCTATTGAGATTAGGCTCACACCCTACTTACACCCCTTGGGTGTTTGTAGACTTTATTTTTCTTGACTCGGGTAAAGGAAAGGCTTTGGGTGATGGAATTTTAGGGTGTTAGTTCCCATCCTTGGGGCAGAGTTGTGGAGACAGCTTGTGGGTGATGACCCCATGGCATGTGGAGTCCTTGGGGCTGTTTTGATTTTGTTTATTTGTGTCTTTAGACCTTTTGTATTTCTTTTGAACTTATGTATTCAGTTCTGGATTTTTGTTTATACCTTGTTTGGTGTGAATTTTTCATATTCAGTTTATCAAATGTTTTTGATGTTTTATGTATACATATTCGGGTAAATCGTTTCCAAACCAAGATAAATGATACCTGGGCACTTGTGCCAGCCCATGGGGATAGAGAACACCCTTTGAGCCTTTCCACGGGCTGGGTTTGGTGCTGGTATTGGTGGCGACCAGATTCGGTTCGTGACAAACATTCAGGAAGTGATAACCAAGATGAAATATCCTCTATCATCAAGCTCACTGAAGAAACAATGACTACCCCCATGATAGGATCAAACACATGTCAAGAAATGAAATCAAAACCAAAATAAAAAATCACCAAAACTACCATCATTGCCTTGATGTTATTGGACATTCTATCACCACACCTCTATGTTAGACTAAAATGATTATAGCATGATAGCAGAAGAAAACATAGTAGAGAATGAAGGCATACGAGATTTAATAGTGAGTTACAAATTAAAAATTAGCTACCATAAGCAAAAACAAAAAAAAAACAATCAAGAAAACCTAGAGAGAACTACCATCACATTCCCAATCAACTACTGTCATGAACCAATCCCGATTCGACCCTGAGCCAGTCACCCGAGATGGTCTGTGACATGTCCTGAGGGGCTTTCCCGATCCCCTTGGGATGGAAACCAGTGTCGGGCACCAAAGTATACATGATGAAATGATTAATCCCAATAGATAAAACCAGGACCAAATAAATAAATAGAACAAATAGATCACACAACAAAATGGAAAATGAATCTTAAATAGACAAATAACCGATCCAAATACAAAGTACCACTAAAAAGAACAAAACTGGAAACAAGACCCTGCTACAACGATCTTCGTGTGACCCCTTGGTTACCTCCAACCACAAGACCAAAATTGCTCCCATATGAGCAGCCACTAAGGAAAATTCTGAAGAACAGCTGAACATGTAACTAGAATGGTAAAGGATAGGCGTGAGAAAAAAAATGCTCAGTAGGGATTCCAAAAGTAAAGCACTGAATCCAAGTGTTTCCTTACCCAAAGTTTTCCGATGACACAAGTTTGGAAATACAATTATAAAAATAAGGTTTTCTCGTTTAAACAAAATGACACCTTTTTCCACTATGAGAACCAACTCACACCATATATTATTTCAAAAATAGTTTACCATTTTATAAACAAAACCAAACAAGTAATATCAGGGTTGTGCACAAGGGAGACAGGTAAACAATACAAGCTAAAAATAAACCAGTGTAGTAGAAAACAAACAAGCAATACAAGGTGTAACCATGTCCAATCCTGAACATCCCTAGACAACCCTTGTATGCACTTGGTTCGGAACCACCTGTCGGCGTATGGTGAAGTCCCATAATCTATAACCCATTGATTTCTCTCACAACAAAATCAGAAAAAAATCCCACCTGGCCTCTATATTTACCAGGGGGCACCAACTGGTCTAATCGGGGCTGGTGAGTAACCATCACTCGATAATCTATAAGACGCCCAGGACCCCATGGTGGTTATAGTAATAATGTGTAAGTAGGAGGCCCTCGCACGCGTGACTCATCTCACCGCACTTGCCTACCCCAAACACAGACACCAATATACGATAACCCCTAAGGGATATCCCTTCTATAAAGATGCCCCATATTTATATACATACTCATATCATAAAACAAGGCACCAACTGGGATGCTATACCTCATAATCATTCAAATATTTCATAAAACATTTCGGGTTGCCAACCGGGCACACTCACTTGTCAAACTACAATCATTTCTAAAATCCCATACAGACATCACCTTTGAATTGAAAGTGCCAAACGAGCCTTTAAGTCAACATGTCCAAAAACACTATCAAACTATTAATCAAACACTAGTTTTACATTTGCAATCCAAACAAACCAACCTTGAGGAACACCTTTAAAAAACCAAGATTTTAAAAATGCATGAACCAACACTTTATAAAACTCATATAAAACATTCTTTAAAAATCCCACAAGAAAACCAACTTTGTTTGGAAACTAAACCCATAAAAAACAATGGTTTTAAGAAAACATCATTTCCAAGCACCATCTTCACTTGAGGGCACATCCATGTGTGCACCTCGTGTGCCCATGGGTGTGCCAACATCCAATGGCACACCAAGTCTCAAAAAAAAGAGAGTTGAAACCATTTATAAAAGTCACCATTTTCTTTCAATCAAATCCAACCACACACACATTATTTAGAAAGTACAACTCATTACTTCAAAACCACAAAACCATTGCCTTAAAATCATAAAACCTTTCCAAATAAATTTAACACGTTTAACATGCTATATCAACATAAAACCATACACACCCAAAATCCTCTTTTGAAATCAAATGCACACCAAAAAAACATTTTAAAGCCTTGCCCCTAAAATCACCACTTCCCCACATTATTTTAAAGGAACACCAACTAAAAACATTGAATCCATTAAACCCTTACAAATATGTTTTAACAAAATAAACAATCCATGTTCATTAATAAACAATGTAATTTCAACATAATAATGGCGATACATTTCATGAAGGCCCAATTCCTCCTTAAAGAAACAAATGCAATTTAAACAAGTTTTATAAATATCATAAAACTAGTAAATTTACACTAAAACTCATTTAAAATCTATTTTAAACAAATCAAATCAATTTCAAAATTCTATAATAATTTAAACAAGGGTGTTATAGGTGTGTGAGTCAACTTTATAAATTTATTTAAAATGACAAGCATCAAAGGAAAGAATTAAGAATGAAAAAACTTGGAAATGCCTACTGAAACTTCGTGCGATTGGAATGAAACTTCAACGGGAGGGAGAACGATGCCCCGCAGATTAATCGAACAGCCTAAATCTAAAGGAAACTAGAGATACACATTAACCCTAACATTTAGGGTTTGGGAAACAAGAAACCCCATATGAAAACCCTAAAAATGAGTTAGGAGAGGAGAAAATGGGGAAGAGAACTCACCGAAAGGAATCATCGGAGGGAGGATCGACTGCCGGAAGAAGCACTGGAGGGGAGGAGGCATGCATGAGGTATAATAGGGTGGGGATGTGCATGAGAGAATATGGGGAGAGAGGGGTGAATGGAGAGAGGGATAAAAAAAGAGGAATTAATGGGGATAGGGGTGAGGCGTGGTGGATAAAAAAAGGATTAAAACCCTTTAAAAAAAATTAACAACAATAACAAATAAAAAAAGATGTTAATAATAATAATAATGATAATGATAATAATAATAATAATAATAATAATGATAATAATAATAATAATAATAATGATAATAATAATAATAATAATAATAATTATAACAATTTAAATAACAATAATAATAACAAAATTTTAACAAAATTTATAATAATATTAAAAATTATATAATCATAACAACACCATTAATTTTCTTAATGATAATAATAATAGTAATAAAAATAAAAACAATAATAATGATAAATCATAATTTTAATCATTTTATTTTAAATAATAACAACTGAATAATAATTATATTTATATCCATTTTAATGATAATAAGATCATTAATAATTTTAATTAAAAAAACATTGTTATCTACACAACAATTTTTTTATTATTATTATTATTATTATTATGTCCTAAACATTTTTTTTAATTTCATTCTCATAAAGTTTTATTATTTTAAGTAATGGGTAACCGCAGGGGAATTCGGGCCGACCGCATGGTTACCGCCAACCGTTCGGTGCCCGTACACCGATCCGAAACCCACCAAAAATATCAAATATCAAAAAATTTAAACATGCACTCAACCCACACCTTGACGAGATTCACTAAAGCCAAAAAATAATGAAATAAAATAATTTAAAAGGTCGGGGTGTGACAATTCTCCCCACCACAAAACTTTCTGCCCCTAAAAAGTCACCCAGCTAAAAGACAACCAAAACTCAGGTCAATGCCTGACCAAAACAGTTGGGAAAAAAATATGAGCCTTGAGGTGACTATTCAATCTACAAGTTACACCTGACGGACTCAAAGAAAAACTATAGCACAAAATAAGGGGGGAACATGAGAGGGTTTTCCTGAGCACAAGAATTCCCCTAACACAAGAATTTAGAACTCAAACACACCACCCCCCGAGGGGGTACCTGGAAACTCCTAACCGAACTTACCGATTTCTCCACATGAGTTGAACAGGACCGTTGTGACTTAAATAGAAAACCACTACAAGGCCACCCAACATACCGAGACACCGGAATAAGGAACTCCCTATAACACTACCACCAGAACTAATAATTCCCCACACCGATCTAAACTCCCCAACACCTCACATCTTCAAATGACCACTAATAAAACCAGGACCAACCCACACAAGGACCAAAAAAACTTTTAAGAAAAACTAACGATTCTAGAGGTCATATTCAGAAGAACGCAACTACTACGATCACAAAAGAATAAGTTCATCACACTATCACCACAAAATATTAACTTACAATAGCAGGAAAACAAGAACAAGGGAACCCTAAATGTCTCTATTCCAATACGAAAGATAATGAACCAAACAAAGGTCTCACATGCCTCTGACACGCTGACTGTGCGTGAGCTTCACCCCGAGACCTGAGGTTGGGGCTCTGATGGATAAAGCATCTTATGACTCACAATCAGACACTAGAATCCCCCAATCAGAACTCCTTACTCGAATGATGCTTCCCACATAACTTCCCCCGGTGATCCGAATGGGCACAACGATGACAGGACATCGGAGGGATGTGACCTGATGACTTGGAATGCCCGAACCAACCATACTGATGGCACACCTGAAGGAATCCTGATGAACTAGGTGCCAGGATCAACGAAGACAACCTCTTAGGGAAGGTTCCTCCTGCACACACTCCTTGCCAAATAGGGAAACTTAACAAAAACCAACTATCACCAACTACTCCCCAAACTCCAATGATGATAAGACAACCAAACTCCACTGGTCCCAAACTAAACCCTTAAACAAACCTGAAACAGCACGAACCTTAACAACCTAGGGAGTTCCCAACCACCCAAAGACACACTCCACTTCCCTCAAGTCATTCCATCACCTCTAAGATACCTCCAACACCTCAAAGGGCAATGACACTTAAAAGAACCGAAACCTGGGCATGACTCATCGACAACACTAGGGAACTTTCTGGGTAGTATACTCCGAACAACACAAGAAACACAAAACCAAAACTTGCCTCAATCCAAAAAAAATCAAAAAGAACACCCCAAGACAAGACAACTGGCCCAGAATCCAATCAAATATAAACACAACCAAAACCATCTTTTCCAAAATCACCATTTTCATTTAAATTTCAAAACATCCTTATCTCAAGGTCATTTTTCAAATACCAAAACCACTTTTCACAAGCCAAAAAATACACTCCCCAAGGAAAAACCAATTTCCAAAACCTTTATATTTTAAAATGAAACTAAGAGGATCCTATGGATCATCGCATGCGTGTCCACCCATTTCTATCCACATCACTCGTAACCAAGTTCCCCCACACACTTACCTTACACACCCACACACATGTGATCTTCTATAAAGAGTACCAAGGGACACATCCTTTCCTCATTAAAACCCAAGCATTTACTAAAACGATTCCAATTTTAAAACTCCCTTTACCAATTTAAAATCATTTTAGAGAAAACATATTCATTTAAAAAAAACCCACTTCCATTTCCAAAAGCATGCTTTCACCAACCAGAACCAAATGAAGTACAACTTATAAAGAACCACCGGAATGAGAAACTAGTAGTTACACTTAACCTGACGACATGGTAGTGAGACACACTACAAGTAAGCATAAAAACTAGGGGGAACTTAAATTGTGCACTCAGAATCCACATGGGTCACTACTCCATGTGAGGTCACGACATGACACCGGCTTGCCTCTGTTGTCAACCCTCAATCCGAAACAAAGACACAAGACTCAAATCCCAGACTACCCCTGGCAACTCAAGGTTAGGAATGAGCAAGGGTTCATGACGCTCTTCCCGCACCTACCTCTCGAGTCCCAAAAGTCCTAATCTCCATCTACTAAACAACCCAAATAATAAGGGCCTCCTTTGATACCATTTTGTCATGAACTAATCCCAGGTTAACCCCGAGCTGGTCACCCGAGCCGGTCTGTGACATGTCCCGAGGGGCGTTCCCGATCCCCCTAGGATGACAACTAGTGTCGGGCATCAAAGTATACATGAGGGAACAATTTAATCCCAATAGATAAAACCAGGACTAAATAAATAAATATAACAAACATAACACACAACAAAATGACAACTGAATCTTAAATAGATAAAGAACCAATACAGATACAAAGTACCAATAAAAAGAACAAAATTGGAAATAAGACCCTACTACAATGATCTCCGTGTGACCCCTTGGTCACCTCTAACCACAATCCCAAAACTGCTCCCACATGAGCAGCTACTAAGGAAAAGTCTGAACAATAGCTGAACCTGCAACTGGAATGGTAAAGGATAGACATGGGCACACAAATGCTCAGTAGGGATGCCAAAAGTAAACCACTAAATCCAAGTGTTTCCGTACCCAAAGTTGTCCGATGATATAAGTTTAGAAATACAATTATAAAAATAAGGTTTTCTCATTTAAACAAAATAACACCTCTTTCCCACTATGAGAACCAACTCATGCCATATATTATTTCAAAAATGGTTTACCATTTTATAAAAAAAAACAAGCAAGTAATATCAGGGTTGTGCACAAGGGAGACAGGTAAAAAATACAATATGAAAATAAACCAGTGTAGTAGAAATAAACAAGAAATACAAGCTGTAACCATGGGCAATCCTGAACATCCCTAGACAAGCCCTGGACACACTCGGTTCGGAACCACTTGTCGGCGTATGGTGAAGCCCCATAGTCTATAACCCACTGATCGCCCTCGAGACAAAATTAGTGGAAAATATCACCTGGCCTCTCTATATACGAGGTGGAACCAACCCATCTAATTGAGGATGGTGAGTAACCATCACTCGATAATCTATATAACTCCCATAACCCCATGGTGGTTATAGTAATACTATGTAAGTAGTAGGCCCTCGCACACGTGACTCATCTCACTGCACTTGCCTACCCCAAACACGGACACCAATATACGATAACCCCTAAGGGATATCCCTCTTATAAAGGTGACCCATATTTATATACATACTCATATCATAAAACAAGGTTCCAACCGGGCCGCTATACCTTATAATCATTCAAATATTTCATAAAAAAATTCGGGTTGCCAACCGGGAGCACTCACTTGTCAAGATACAATCATTTCTAAAAGCCCATACAAACATCACCTTTGAATTGAAAGTGCCAAACAAGCCTTAAAAAAAACCAAGATTTTCAAAATGCATGAAGCAACACTTTATAAAAATCACCTAAAACATTCTTTCAAAATCCCACAAGAAAACCAACTTTTTTGGAAACTAAACCCATAAAAAAGGTTTTAAGAAAACATCATTTCCAAGCACCATATTCACTTGAGGGCACATCCATGTGTGCACCTCGTGCACCCATGGGTGTGCCAACATCCAATGGAATTACAAGGCTAAAAAAAGGAGATTTGAAACCATTTATAAAAGTCACCATTTCCTTTCAATCAAATCCAACCACACACACATTATTTAGATAGCACAACTCATTACTTCAAAACCACAAAACCATTACCTTAAAATCATAAAACCTTTCCAAAGAAATTTAACACGTTTAGTATGCTATACCAACATAAAACCATACACACCCAAAATCCTCTTTTTAAATAAAATGCACAACAAGAAAACATTTTAAAGCCTTGCCCCTAAAATCACCACTTCCCCACATTATTTTAAAGGAACGCCAACTAAAAACATCGAATCCATTAAACCCTTACAAAAATGTTTTAACAAAATAACCAATCCATGTTCATTAATAAACAATGTAATTGCAACATAATAATGGTGATACATTTCATGAAGGCCCAATTCCTCCTTAAGGAAACAAATTCAATTTAAAAAAGTTTTCTAGATATCATAAAACTAGTCAATTTACACTAAAACTCATTTAAAATATATTTTAAACAAATCAAATCAATTTCAAAATTCTATAATAATTTAAACAAGGGTGTTATAGAAGTGAAAATCAACTTGATAAATTTATTTAAAATTCCAAGAATCAAAGGAAAGCATTAGGAATGAAAAAACTTGGAAACACCTACCGAAACTTTGTGCGATTGGAATGAAACTTCAACGGGAGGGAGAACGACACCCTGTGGATTAATCGCACACCCTAAATCCAAAGGAAACCCAAGATACACATTAACCCTAACATTTAGGGTTTGGGAAATAAGAAAATCCATATGAAAACCCTAAAAAATTAGTGAGGAGAGGAGAAAATGGGGAAGATAACTCACCAAAAGGAATCGCCAAAGGGAGGAGCGGCTATCGGAAGAAGCGCCAGAGGGGAGGAGGCGTGCGTGAGGGATAATAGGGAGGGGATGTGTGTGAGAGAATATGGGGAGAGAGGGGTGAATGGAGAGAGGGATAAAAAAAGAGGAATTAATGGGGAGAGGGGTGAGGCGTGGTGGATAAAAAAAGGGATTAAAACCCTTTTAAAAAATAAAATTAACAACAATAACAAATAAAAAAATATGTTAATAATAATAATGATAATAATGATAATAATTATAATAATAATAATGATAATAATGATAATAATAATTATAACAATTTAAATAACAATAATAATAACAAAATTTTAATGACAACATTTATAATAATATTAAAAATTATATAATCATAACAACACCATTAATTTTCTTATTGATAATAATAATAGTAATAACAATAAAAATAGTAATAATGATAAATCATAATTTTATTCATTTTCTTTTAAATAATAATAAAATTAATAACAACCGAATAATAATTTTATTTATATCCATTTTAATGATAATAAGATCATTAACAATTTTAATTAGAAAAACATTTTTATCTACACAATAATTTTATTATTATTATTATTTCATAAACATTTATTTTATTTTATTATCATAAAGTTTTATTATTTTAAGTAATGGGTAACCGTGGGGGTATCCGGGCCGACCGCACGGTTACCACCAACCGTGCGGTGCCCATGCACCGATCCAAAACCCACCAAAAACATCAAATATAAATTTTTTTAAACATGCACTCAAACCGCACCTTGATGAGACTAACTAAAGCCAAGAAATAATGAAATAAAATAATTTAAAAGGTTGGGATGTGACAACTACAAACATCATCTCACCTGAAAAAAGTGGGTTCAACCATGATGAGCCTGGATAAAAGATCAATGGAGGAAAGCTAAATAGTCCCTTGACTATAAAATAATATAATAAAGCTCTAAAAAACTGAATAAATGAGGAGAATGTAAAAGGAAACAAGGATAAAACAAACATGAAATGATCGACTAAACGATGTTAAAAGGGGGAATGTCATCGCCACCATATTGGTATGTTAAATCTAATGGTGATTCTATATTCAAGATTCCCAAATCATATTTCGATTAAGAATTTTTTTAAAAATGGAAATGAAATATTTCATAACTCCTGAAAGATTGGAAGAAAATATATATAATGAAGAAACTATATTGAGAATTAATTTGGCCTATAATTCATAGAGTAAATGTTTTTCAATAAAGGAATTGATATTAAAGTTATGGTAGTTGATTATTCAAACATACGATATACTAATCTTTCTTCACAAATGTTTAATTTTGCACAATCATTGGTTAATTTTTATCCTCAGGTAACCGATTAGGTCATACACAATAAGCTTGTCAGCATTGAGCTATGAATTTCAGGTTTGGTTTTCAAATGTGTCTCAATTAAGTGGCCCAAAATTAAAGAAATATGGGGAAAATATAAACAACCATAAGCAGTCATCAAACATATGCAATTTAATTATTCTTTATAGGTAGGTTGAAAGGTTCATGATCAAAATATTCTTAAAAATTCAAAAAATTACTTTAATCATTACTTGTAAAATAAGAATAAATAGAAGGTACCTCCCGTAGGTGAATGATTGAACTTGCAGAAATAGTTTCTCGATAATGGAAGGCTGCTCGGGCTAGATCAGTCCCATCTCTAATAAAAAATTACTTCAACATGAAATTTCAATAGCCACCTACAATATCATATCACAATGTTGAAGTTAACAAATGGACTTAAAAATAGACTAATAAACATATTCATGAAGTGAGTCTTGCCACCTTCTATGTCACTCACCTATTTAATATAGGTCCATTGAATCTCCATATTGGTATGCAGTAGTTTCCCTCTTTGAGGCCACCCTCTACAACACCGAATCAACCCTCTTAAAGGACATATCATAGAAAAAAATACACAACATAATTAAAAATAGGATTATTAAATACCTATTTAT
The DNA here is from genome assembly GCA_963277665.1 of Viscum album. Classification (NCBI taxonomy): domain Eukaryota; kingdom Viridiplantae; phylum Streptophyta; class Magnoliopsida; order Santalales; family Viscaceae; genus Viscum; species Viscum album. The sequence goes on along the minus strand of OY728148.1, from coordinate 2,094,533,753 downwards.
ATATCACTACTCCAATCAATGCAAGAAAGATCACCATGTTTCTGCCTTATATGATACAAGCTAAAACTATAAAGAGAAAACCCTCTTAACCTTTATCATATCCAAGTCCATGAACTTTGAATTTTTCAGCATATGATTATTTACTAATGCCTATCATCAATTTTAACAGCTTAAGCACAAGCTTTGGATGGCATGAAAACAATGAAACAACCAGTAAACATAATACAATATCACTATAAATGCTTTCCCGATAAAAAAATAAAAATATAAACATGTTTCCTATATTTTATAATGAAAAACACATCCTCGTCATTTATTTCATGGAATAGATATATAAAAATGATATTGAATAAACACTATAGATCATACCCAAGGATAAGAAAAAACCTCAACCATCATGCCAGTTAATTTTGATGGTGCCTTTCCCAGATCTGTAAAGAAATATTCATTTATCCTATTCCATATAACTGGAATGATACAAAAAATAGAATTGTAGGAACATATATATGATGCAAACAACAAGACACTGTTTGACCACATTAAAATAAGAATAAAATAATTATTTCCATAAAGAATATGTTTAGGGAAAAAAGTACTTGTATGGGTGGTCGAGTATTAGGCAGATTCAAACAGATCATGAATATATAATGTCACCTTCTTCAAAACAAATAATCACATGAACCATGGAAGACTATTAATGAAGAACTATAAATAAAAATAAGTATAATCAAAGTAGTGCATCTTGTTCATCTTAGGGAAACTACAATCAACATGTATCACATATGTAAGAATCAAAGTCAGTGAGAATCATCAAAAAATTATAATATTTAAATGATGTGTTTTTTTCTAAATACACATATAAGCTTATACATTGATGCCATAATAGAATTGAGATGAGGATTCAAACCACTTCCTGAATAAAATAGTATACTTAGAAAGTATGTGGTAGTCATGTGCTGATGGTTGGAAAATAATTCCCTGCAAACCAGGGAAATTCAATGTTATGCATGAAAAAATATGTTCCCAAAGTGCACTGGGGAAATCTTATAGTGTATATAATTCCTTTCAACAAACTAGTATACCAAACCAAGTTGAAAATAACAAATAGAATACAACAACCAAAGCTAGATACATAGCAGGTGGATTCAATGATGACACATGTTATAGGAAAGAGTTAAGGATAATATAGTTGAATAACAATTTGTAAAATAAATGGTCCGCTAGGTTGAACAAAGTGAAGTAAATGATCAATGGAGAAACTCTCTATTATTATACAACATGATTTTATTTTATCAGATATAAGATAAAATAAATGAAAATATTAAGAATTTGATATGTAGGCATAGAAAAGACTAAGAATAATCAATTATTTATATAGTGATACAAACATTTTTAGAAAAAAATCAAAGCAAAATCACCTCACCACTTTATGTTTTGGAAAACATTTAATCACAAGTAATTATGATCAATTTGTAATATATCATTTTATTATATCAATTTATTGAATCATTCATTCAAATGTTATACATCATAATGATTTTTTTAAATACTTGAAGTTAATGGATAAAATTTCTCTCAGCTCTAAAAGGAGGGTGAAACACATGTTCAAGTATAGAATATTAAATGGTATTTTAAAGTGTATCTCATGAATTAGAGTTCATTTAAAAATAAAATTATAATAAAGTATCACATACCTCATTAGTCTCAAAGAAACAGAGCTTCCTGTAGTGAAATGAATAATGAAAAGGAAACAATAAGTTAGAAAAGAAAAAAATATTTATTGGAGAAATATTTATGATGCGATTGGGTAGAAAAAGGATTGATAAAATAAAAGATTACCAGGAATATTTTGATGGAAGATGTCATGCACACTTCCAAAATCTATTTAATGGAGAAATATCTGCTCATGTAAAGAACACATATTTTATGGGTACCTTAACAATAAGCACCATCTAAATGCAAGAACCAATTGCAATAGAACCACTCGACTTTCATACAAAGGAATTGTGTGAAACTAAGAGATGTGTTGGAAAAACTATGACATCTTAACAAGAAAGGATTTTCAATCAATAGCTAAGTGAAATAATGGGACATAAATGATTATTTTATAAGTAGGGGATACCCTTTGCCTCAAAACACATAAAATGACTGATTGGGTCTACAAATCCTTCCTCGAGGGATTAAAATCGTCTTGATTTCCCACCCAAAATGGAAAGGAAAATTCAATACTCATCATATAAACAAAGATCCTAGAATTGCAAAGTGTAGATCCTATGTTAAGTGGCTGATAAATTCCCAAATTCCAATCAGACCTCAATATTGAGATGCAAATAATAATTCCAAAAGTAGTGTAGTAAAAATAGAAATGATTTCACTGATTATTGAATAGTGGGATGTAAAGATTCTGAGAAGAATGGTAATTGGATGAAAGATTATCCGAAGATGAGATACCAGGAATAAAAATTATACGAAGATGAAATAAAACTAACCTAAACTAATAGAACCCTAGTCCATAGAGATCCATAGATGCCAGAGGCATAGGTGGGGGCGGGGGTGGAGGCGGAGGCCAGGCGAAAAGTGAGGGAGGGGTAGCGGTGAGGGTGGATGGGCGGTGACAGCAGCTCCTGGTGCGGTGGTGGGGGTGGAAGCAGAGGACGAGCAAGGTGTGAGGGAGGGGCGACGATAGTGGCTCCGGGTACAGAAGTGGCGATGGGTGAGGCAAGAGAGAGGGGAGATGGTGGCATCGGGCGAAACGAGAGGGAGGGGCGGTGACCACGAGTCTCTGCGCAAAGGGAAGGGGTTAGTGAGGAGGGTTAGGGTGAAGAGGGGAGGATATTTGGGGGGTGGGGCATGATTACGCCTATTTTTTTTTATTTCAGGCCAGCGACCGCTGTTGGTGGTCACCTATTCCAACAGGCACAAAAACCCAAATTTCTAGTAGTGTCCCCACAAAACCAGTCACCCTCACGCCCCAAAGACACATGTCTTGATGCTCTCATCCCTTCCATAAACTACATCTCCGCATACCACATATATACACCCACACATCCATGGCCACATACTGCACATCACACCTGCAATGTTCTTGGCCCGATTCACTTCTACCATAATCAAGTCGGGTTGTTACGTACCTCAAGCGCATCACCATGTACACTGGAGGCTACCAACCAACGCCAAGAGTCTGTTCATAACTTGGGAAGTCTATACCCTCTCTCATACATGTAACCATAAATCACAATAACAACAATATCAAGAAACAATCACCACAATATAACAATATCACAAGGATAAACATTATACTTAAGTGCTAGCCAAAAATAAATAGCAATTATCACGTTATAACAAGACAATCTATTACGCATGTCATACGAGTCATACAAGTACAACCAAGATCTCCCATGGGAAAATCATATACATCCAGGTATAAAAGTAAATAAAATAAAGGAGATGCCCACAAAACCAGTTCTAAGTCCTAGCCTGATCTTATCTCTCAACTTTAACCTACTATATAAGCTCAACAATCTAGCAAAGGGACCTTGCCTCTACCTACATCACGAACCATGAAGTCGACTTGGCTAGCAAGGTGCCCAAGTAGTGTTGGTACTGGGATGCGCAACGGAAGCCGGGGAGTCTGATATTTAAAAAATTTATCATAAAAGTGACGAAACTTATCATCTCTGACGATCTAAGCCCAGGTATGATATGAAGATCTTGCATGCATTAAAGAGAGTACAAAAATTAAAATTGAATGTGTACCTCATTCAAATCGAAGAACACTTGTCTATCATTCATTTTTAAAGGATCCAAAGCAGAATCTCTCTAGATCATTCACACATGATTCAAAAAATACACAAGAGTGTCGATCATCAAATTCTAGGTTTTAGTGCAGTGATCCGACAATGTCTTTGATGTCCCAATGATCACCACATCGATGTTCCTTCAATGCAAGGAGATGAGATCGATTCAATCATTGGGATCAAGAGCTTATCTCTCTAGAAAGAGAGAGAATATAAAGAGGCTCTAAAGAACTTGCAGTGAATAGTGTTGTGTGAGAGCCTCTCTCCTCATATATATAGTGGATGCATAAATACCCGGAAAGGGTTCCCTGACCCTCGTATATTTAACATCCGCTAAATAAGCAATAAATAAACAATTATGATGAACTAAAATACATCATAAATATTATTTATATTTTATCACATATTTGTAATATATATTAAATATATTATGTGATAAAATTGATTCATTCAACTCGACTCGTAATTTCTACTAATATTAAATGAAAGTGGAATATTAAAATAATATTCGTTCGTATATTTTTTTTTCTTATATTCACTTAATACCTTGTGAATAATTTTAATAAATAAATTAAACCTAATTATTATGTACTCAAATAATAATTTATTTATTTATTTATCAATGATCTATAACTTTGAAAACTCTCAGACCCCATGGTGGGGACCACCAAGTCCTATATACCTATTCACCTGAATAGGGAAGATTCTTAAATGCACTATTATGTGTGACCATCTAGGACCTTATTTCGATAGTAGTGAATAATATTCACAGACCAAGAGCAGAGTCTAGCAACCCATCAAAGTCCCTAAAGAGATAAAGAATAGTTATAACAATGACAATCAATCTGCGAACACATACTGTATAATATATGTAGGTTTCAGGCGCAGTAGAAGCACATGATGGGTGTTTACCCAACTTTGCAAATTTTCATAATCAATGATTAATCTGAGATCAATATGACAATGAATTCTGGTATCTAAAAAATTGAATCAAAGATAAAAGATAAAGGAGAGAACCTAAAACCAAGAAGAGAGGATTAACATATTTTGTTTATAATTAATTTAATTAATTTAAAGAATTACCTCCAAGGTGATTCTTTTTTCGTTGATGCATTCGACCACGGGTTCGAGGTGCGGTTTCATTGCAATATAGAATCCAATGATAGAAATACTCTAGCGGTGATCCACACATTCTCCACGTATCTCCAAACATTATTGAAGGAGTCTCCGGGTGCTAGCACGGAAGATCCTTGTGCTTGCGATGTCTGCCTTAAATATCCTTGAGAATCACTTTAAAAGTGTTCTCCTTGATCTGTTGGAGGAGGACCTCTCTCGTTCTTGAGAGAAATCTTAGAGAGGGAAGAGTTCTCTAGGCTCGAGAGCTTTTCTCCAAGGATGTTGTGCATACAACGATTGGTTAGCTGGTCGAATGACCCCTTGGCTTATATAGAGAATAATAACATAACAGGGAATTTAATTCACCAGGTAATAATAAATAATTAGCATAGGTTCTGTTACTTAATTTATTATTCCATGTGAAACCCCATGTCAAATAATAAATAACAATGCTATTATTTCCATGAAACGTGCTTAACTTTCATGGTATATTTAAATATTATTTAACCAAATAATATTTAATATTATTTCTCATCGGACCCATAACTTGGTCTTCTAATCCTCCTCAATATTTATCGAGCCTTGAATAATGACTATTTATTTATTAAATAATTATAACTGCTTTATTCGTTGATAAATAAATATTTCGTCAGCAATATATTCTCTTGAATAACTAGCGATGAAATAAATGTGATTAGGCATACTTGAATAATTATTAAACCACAATTGGGAATACTATTTATTCAACTTGTTAAGTAAATAAATTATTTAACTAAGATACTGGCTACACTTAGTGTGTGACCCTCTAGGCCTCTTTCTTGTTGGCATTAGGCGGGTTTGTCTAAAGTCCAAGATTACTATCTAGAAATGGGTCAAGGCACCCAAGAGAAATAAGTTGATGTTGCAACTACATGTCTCATCATATGAATGATTACCATGTAATATAATTTCTTTATCCTGATATCTCCAATCAAGTGGGTTGCATGAAAGTTTCATCAAACCATGTGCTCAATTTCTCATTCTTTGACTTCCCAGAATTGAACTTGCCTAGATAAAACCATGGCCATGAATTTAGTTAGGCTATATCATTTCCATAAAAGGGCTTGGTATAACTACTTTCATAGAAGTGACAAATACTTTCTTGCATTATTCATTAATGCAATATTACTTGTGATGCACCCAACATATCCTACCTCACCGCGAACATTTGTTGTCACAGTTTTTGTCAATACATCTAAGTGTGTGAGTCATAATACCCATTAATATTAATCTTAAAGTCTAAGGACCAATACACACATCCTCATATAGGAACATACAATGACACTTATGAATGTGGATTTCCTACTGCCAGGTCTTGTTTTCATAATATCCTCCTGGATGTTACCAAGGGTGCACACCATGAGAAAGTGCCTCAAAGTTTCATGAGTCCCCACCCCTTATATCCTGTATCATTTGTGTCCCTTCAAATGATATCATCTGGCCATAGAACATATATTCAAGAATATTGTCATGGAACTTCTAGGTTCTCATCATAGCATAGATCCGCTATGACCATTTAGTTTGACAACTATTCTTAGGACATTATCACATACCATGTCATGTAGAATAACAATCATAATGTGATAAAGAGTTTATTAATATTCATCCAATGAATACAAATTTATCATAAAGTATAAAGAAATTGGTTTCTAGGGCACCAACTCCAACAAACTCTCACTTGCACTAGAGCCAACTACTAACAACCTTCAGTCTGTAAGATCTCACATGATATTCATGCTTCTACTGAGATAGTCCTTTAATTAAGGGGTCTACCATGTTCTCTTCTGTGGACACTCTGCTCATTACAACTTTACCCCTTTTATAGAAATCTACCAAGAGGTGATACTTTTGGAGTATGTGATTTTTCCGTTGATGTGACCTTGGCTCTTTTGCAAGAGATATCATTGTAGTATCATCACAATACAATATAATGTGAAATTTACTACTAGGAACCACATTAAGCTCCTGGAAAAAGTTACGAATCCAGATGTCTTCCTTGGCTGCATCAGAAGCTGCTATATATTCAGACTCTATTGTAGAATCAGCAACAACTGGCTGCTTTGAACTCTTCCAGCTCACAACTCCTTTGTTGAGACAAAAAACATATCCTGATTGTGATTTTAGATCATTCTGATCTGTCTGAAAACCAGCGTCAACATACCCTCTGATGACAAGCTCCTCGTCTTCTCCATACACCTGGAACATATCCTTAGTTTTTATCAGATACTTAAGGATATTTTTTTACAGTAGTCCAATGTTGTTCTCCTAGATCTTCTTGATATCTGCCTACCATGATCAGTGCATAGGCAACATCAAGTCTGGTACATAACATGACATACATGATAGATCCTATCACTGAAGTGTATGGAATCTTATTCATCCTATCTTTTTCATGTTGTGTCTGGGGAAACATTTTCTTATAAAGATTTATACCATGTGACATTGGAACCAATACCATCTTAGATTATTACATACTAAATCTCTTTAGTATCTGGTCAATGTATGTACTTTGACTTAGTCCAAGTAGACTCTTGTATTTATCACGAATGATCTTGATCCTTAGAATGTAGGCTGCTTTACCCAAGTCCTTAATGGATAAGCACTTGTTCAACAAGTCCTTGACTAACTACAAGACTGGTATGTCATTTCCAATAAGAAACATATCATCAACATAGACTACTAGGATAATGACTGCATTCCCATTAAACCTCTTGTAAACACATGACTCACATTAATTCTTAATGAAACCAAATTCTCTTATGGATTCATCGAATTGAATGTTCCATGATTTGGATTCTTGATTTAATCCATAAATGGATCTCTACAACTTGAATACCCTTTTAGCATCACCTGGTGTCACAAACCCTTCTGGTTGTGTCATATAGACATCTTCTTGAAGGTTTCTATTAAGGAATGCAGTTTTGACATCCATCTGCCAAATCTCATAGTCATAGAAAGCTGCTATGAAAAGTATGATTCTTATGGATTAAAACATGGAAACTTGTGAAAAGGTTTTATCCTAGTCAATTCCTTGAAAATTTTTACAACCTTTAGCCATTGGCCTTGATTTATAGGTACTAACTTGACCGTCCATGCCCAGTTCCCTTTTGAATACCCATTTACACCCAACATGATTTACATCAGTTGGCACATTGACCAAAACCTAGACTTGGTTCTGATACATGGAATCCATCTCAGAATTCATAGCTTTTATCCATCTTGTATCTTTTGAGATCTCTACTACTTCCTTATAGGAGATAGGTTCATAATTTTCCAATAATAATGAGTCACCATCCTCGGTGACAAGGAAACCATATATCTATGGTTCCCTTACCTCTCTTGTTATCCTACATAGTACTTGTGTTTCAGAAACTAACTCTTCCACGGGGACCTATGGAACTTGTTCCTATACCAAATCATGTGTATCTTGAGCATTAACTTCATCGAATTCAATCTTACTCCCACTATCCCTTTTGAGGATGTGCTCCCTCTCAAGAAAGACAACCTATCTGGAAACAATCACTTTCTTATCTAAGGGTTGTATAGGTATTATTCCTTTTTTTCCTTAGGATACCCTATAAAGATACACATTGTACCCCAAGTTTCTAGTTTGTTTCATAATAAAGCCTTAACAAACACCTCGTATCCCTATACACGTGTATGCGACAAAGTGAGTTTCTTTACACTCCATATCTCAAAGGAAATCCCATTTTTCACCTTAGTTGGTATTTGGTTTAATGTATATGCCGTAGTTTGCAATGCATATCCTCAAAAGGATAATTAAATATCTACATGACTCACCATTGAACTTACCATGTCCAATAAGGTATGGTTCCTCCTTTCACTAACACCATTCCACTGTGGTGTATAAGGTGGAGTGAGTTGAGATAGAATCCCATACTCTCATAAAAGGTCGATGAACTCTTGGTTAAGATATTCTCCACCTCGATCCAATTAAAGCTTATTTATCTTCTTACCAAGCTAATTATATGCTTCATTCTTGAACTCCTTGAATTTCTCAAAGGACTCAGACTTATACCTCATTAAGTAGACATAGACATATCTACTCAAGTTATCAGTAAAAGTAATGAAGTAAGAATATTCACCTCAAGATTCTACTGGAAATGTTCCACAAAAATCAGTGTGTACTAATCCTAGAAGCTCTGTGGCCCTTTCACCCTATCCACCAAATGGCAGTTTGGTTATTTTCCCTTGTAAACAAGCGTGAAATCTATCAAGTGGTTTTAGCTCAAAAGAGTCTAAATAACTATCTTGACAGAGCTTTGTCAGACGCTTCTCGTTTACATGACCAAGGCGGTGATGCCACAACTGGGTGTTGTATGAGTCTTGTAAACTTGGTTCATTATCAATTTCCAACACTTGTTTCTCGTAATTTAATACATATAAACCATTATTTAAATGTGTCATACCATAACATATGTTGTCCCTATAAAAGTAACAATATTGATTTCCAAAATTGAAAATAAATCTATCTATGTCTAAACTTGATACATAAATTATATTCTTGGTAACACTAGGTACATAATAATATCCATGTAAAAAAATCATTCCCATCAGTAATGTGAGGTGGTAGTCTCACCTATTGAAAGAACAACTATCCTCACACCATTTGTAACTCACAGATCCACCTCTCCTCTAGATTTTTTTTGAAATCTACTTGGTTCCTATATTTTAATATAGATGTGATCCCCAAAAGCTATATATAACACCCAATGTATAGAAATGGAAATATTTCACTTGATAACGAACAAACCTTTGGCTTCCCCTTGCCTCTGGGTGCAGTTCCTCTTCCAATGTCCTGACTTTCCACATGCAAAGCATACTACCTTCTTTTCCTTGACCTACCTATGGATCTTTTTCTTCTTAGTTAGACAATGCTCAGAGGCTTTAGATTGTTTATAAATCTTTGTCCCATTTTACTTGTCCTTCCTCTTCCTATTAACCATAAGGAATGTTTGTTTTTCATGACCCATATCCTTATCAACTTGGTGAATCAAGGTAAGAAGCTCTGATAGACTCTCTCATTATTGATCATATTATAATTCACAATAAAACTAGATAAGGTCTTAGGAAACGATGATAGTATGAGATCTTTATGCAACTTATCTAAAAATTTAATCCCTAAGATGTTCAGACGCTCAATGTAGACAATAATCTTGACTACATGTGGTCTAGCTGGCATAGACTCTCCAAGATTAGTAGTGAACAAAGCATTGGAGATCTCATACCTCTCCTTTATCGCCTTCTCTTGATAGAGATCCTGAAGGTGAGACATATTTCTATAAGTATCCATTTCCTCATGTTACTTCAAGAGATCATTAGTTATGGATGATAACATCAGGAACTAAACATCTGTAGAATCATTCAGACATTTCTCGTACATAGATAGTTCCCCATCACTCGCCTCATTTCTAGGTGCAACTAGTAAAGGCTCTTCTATCACATAAAGTTTCCTCTCATGAAGAAGGATAGTCTGAAGGCGCCTTTTACAATCTTGGAAATTAGTGCTGGTGAGAAGGTTTTCCTTCTAAATTATGAATCAAAATGATATGTTTGATGTCATTTTGATTGATGTTTCTAAATATTATGATGAACAAAGTTTTAGTACTTTATTTTGATAAATATAGACAAATAAATAAATTAATATCTATTAGTCTTCCACTATTTTGTCAAAACCCAATAGCTCACCATTAGCTTCAGAATATCCTTTTGCTTGGACATTCAAATAGCAAAGATCCATATTTCCCTTAACATTACCCCAACTAGGTTTGGTCAAGAAACTTGAAAGGTTTTAGGTAGGAATTCCAAATGCCAACTGCATTAAATCACATCTCCTTGTTCTACTGAGTGGACTCCCCAATCCTGAAATCCTTAATTTTGGATTTCCTCAACCTTTGCCTCTCAGTTACACCAAGTCCTACTAGGGAAGTCAAAACTTGATGTAAACTAAGTTAAGTCAACCCAAAACCTCAGATTAGAATTCCCCGATAATTGAAAGCACCCCAACTAGGATTGGTCAAACACTTTGAACTATGGTTCGATTCTAACCGAAGTAATGGAAAGATATACCGACTTAATATTTAATTGAGGGATTTTATCCTTTATGCATAAATTTCCACTTATTATCTTTTCACATTCTTATTAATGTTATGTGGGATATACTTAAGTGATTAATAATTTATAGATAATATTTATTCATAATCCATTTTTATTTCAGTTCTATCTTGTATGCTTGTTAGTTCATTAATTATGTGATCACATAAAACATCCATAATGAATAACCATACAACTGAAAAAAAATAAAATAAAGGGTATGATCATGAGCTTTACTATAGGTTAGTTTATCTAGCAGTTGATAAACTGACCCTAACCTAGGGGAGAAACACCTTGAACCATTTAAGGTTCATGTTTACAGCTTTCCACCTGTCCACCTTTGTATCTCCTTGGATTAGTTTTGCCTCATCTCCTAAACTTGAACTGCCTTCACTAGCTTTGGATCTCCATCCATTACATATGCTTTTAACTCACACACATGTGAGGGGTAAAGGGGGGTTTACATAAAAGAAACCATGGGAACGCAAACCCTACATATTAATAAGGGGAGGACATGTAGAATAACAATTTTAATTTAATAAATAAATTAAAAAAGGGAACCAATCACATACAAAGGTCTGGTCTATCTCATGATCATCCAAATACATGCAACAAATTATGCATTTAATAAAACTAACATTCAATTCATTAATTTTTATTATTAAGATAAATTACACTTGAATCGATTAATCATTATCTTTAATTAATAAATCATTTTTATCTTAATAATTTTATGAATTTCCTTGATATTCTCATCCATAACCTTGTGCATAACTTGTACTTTAGAGGAAACCCAGTGAATACCCATCCAAAACTACCCAACATGTCTTTATACTTGTATACACTTTATTATTTATGACAAGTAACATGCATGCATAATTATAATTGTTATACAACTCATACATGATGTGAAGATCTTTGAACATTACATAGATGTTAATTAAACACACACACACACACACACACACACACATATCAAACACCTATCACATGTTGTGTCCCAGCTTTATGCCCACACGAAGGTACATGTTTCAAGGGTTACATAATATAATAATAAATTTTTTAAATCTGTGTAATTTGGAAAAATTACATGGTGTGTAGATCCGACTACACGATGTGTACCCTCCTTGCCATCCATCTAAAGTACACACCTGGGAAAATGGCATGTGAGGTGTACTTTGGAAATATTTGGAGTACACGATGTGTCCAGTGGGCCACATGCTGTGTAGACTCTGCATTACACAATCACCAGCTAAGAAAGTTGTGTATGGGATACATGACTTAACCCTGGCCCGAAGGGACTACACGCCGTGTCTAGTGGGACACACGATGTGTAGTCCAGCTGACTGTGCGCCAATTTTTCCTAGTCAACACATGGTGTAAGAATTAACTACACCACATGTCATTAATGCACATGGCTTGAGCAATTGCTGAATTACTCATGATGCATTAAACACAAATACATGACATGTAGATCCGACTACACGATGTGTATTTTTGTATTATCTGGATAGAACCGTCGGCGCCTCCTGATGATATCCTCGATTTAGTTTTAATCATAAAATTATTCATTTTTTTAGATTTGTGAGAAACGATAAGGGAGGAACAAATCTAAAAATTCAGATTACAAGAACAATTAAACATGAATTGACAAACTAAATTATTAAAGTGTAAATCATAAACGAATTATTTAAATAATTATAAATGAAAATATGAACCGCTCTGATAACACTTGTATGTTCTGGGCGCAGTGGAAGCATGAGATGAGTGTATACCCAACTTTTCAAATTTCTATAATCGACGATTAATCTGGGATAAATACGACGATGAATGCTAATATCCATGGAATTGAATCAAAGATAAAAGACAAAGGAGAGAACCCAGAACCGAGAAGAGAGGATCAACATATTTTTTTTATAATTAATTTAATTAAATTAAAGAATTACCTCTAAGGTGATTCTTTCTTCATTGATGCATCTAGCCATGGGTTTGAGGTGCGGCTTCGGTGCGATGTAGAATCCAAGGATAATAATCCTCTAGCGGAGATCCACACATGCTCCACATATCTCTAGATATCGTCGAAGGAGTCTCCAAGTGCTAGCGTGGAAGATATTTGCACTTGCGATGTCCAACTTCGATCGCCTTGAGAATCGCTTCTAAAGCGTTCTCCTTGATCTGGTGGACGAGGATCTCTCTCGTTCTTGAGAGAGTTCTTAGAGAGGGAAGAGTTATCTAGGCTTGAGAGATTTTCTCTAAGAATGTTGTGAACACAACAATTGGTTAGCCAATCAAATAACCCCTTATCTTATATAGAGAATAATAACATAATGGGGAATTTAATTCACCAGGTAATAGTAAATAACTAGCATAGGTGTCATTACTTAATTTATTATTCCATGTGAAACCCCATGTCAAATAATAATAGTAATGCTATTATTTCCATGAAATGTGCTTAACTTGAACATTATATTTAAATATTATTTAACCAAATAATATTTAATATTATTTCTCACCAGACTCATAACTTGGTCCACCAATCCTCCTCAATATTTACCTGACCTTTAATAATGAATATTTATTTATTAAATAAATATAACTCCATTATTCGCTGATAAATAAATATTCCGTCCGCAATATATTCTCTCAAATAACTAGATATGAAATAAATTAAATCAACCATACTTGAATAATTATTAAACCACAACTAAGAATAATATTTATTCAACTTGTTAAATAAATAAAGTATTTAACTGAGATACTGGCTACACTTAGTGCGTGACCCTCTAGGCCTCTTTATCATTGGAATTAGGTGGGCTTGCCTAAAGTCCAAGATTACTGTCTAGCAATAGGTCAAGGTACCCAAGAGAAAGAAGTTGATGTCACAATGACATGTCACCTCATATGAACACTTACTGTGTAATATTATTCCCTTTTCATAATATCCCTAATCAAGTGGGTTGCATGCAAGTGTCATCAACCCATGTGCTTGATTTCTCATTCTTTGACTTCTCAGAATTGAACTTTCCTAGATAACACCATGACCATGGATTTAGTTAGGCTATATAATTTCCATAAAAGGGTCTGAGATATCTACTTCTGTAGAAGTGATAAATCCTTTCTTGTATTATTCATTAATGCAGTATTACTCGTGATGCACCCAATATATCCTACCTCACCGTGAACATTTGTTGTCACAGTTTTCGTCAATATATCTAAGTGCGTGAGTCATAATACCAATTAATAATAATATTAAAGTCTAAGGACCAATACACACGTCCGCAGATAGGAACATCCAATGAAACTTATGAATGTGGATTTCCTACTGGCAGGTCTTGTTCTCATAATATCCTACTGGATATTACCAAGGGCGCACACCATGAGAAGGTTCCTCAAAGTTTCATGATTCCCCACCCCTAATAGCCTATATCATTTGTGTCCCTTTAAATGATATCATCTGGCCATATAACATATATTTAAGAATAGTGTCATGACACTTCTGAGTTATTATCATAGAAGGGATCCTCTATGACCTTTTAGTGCGACAACTATTCTTAGGACATTATCACATACTATGTCACGTAAAATAAAAATAATGATGTGATAAAGAGTTTATTAATATTCATCCAATGAATAAAATTTTATCATAAAGTACAAAAAAGTTGGTTTCTAGGGAACCAACTTCAACAATATAATCTCTCCATCTTAGATATCTCACAAAGTAAGATACACACTTGTGTCCTCGTCCATTATTTCTTTATTGTTTGTTGATCTAACTAGACGAACTTACCTCTAACTACCTTGGAAAAGGATTTATGAAGGTAATATCATTCTAATCAATTATAACTGAGATATATTACTTCCTCAACTTAGAAGTGACAAATTCTATCTTGTCATTAAACTAATGTCATACCACAAATGATGCATCCAACACAAGCTACCTCACCATGATTCATTAACATGGTTTTTCAATTTCATCAAAGTACACAATAAAATGACATATATTGATAATGATATCAAGTCAGGAGGCCAATATACATGTCCATAGATAGGAACAACCAATGACACTTGAAAACATGTTGTGTTCCTATTGGAAGATCTGTCCTCATGATCTCATCTACCAGAGATCACCAAGTGCGAACTTCATGAGAAGAAGTCTCAATACTTATGAGCCTAAAAAACCTAATTGTTAGACATTAACCATGTCTAGTCAGTATTATGTATATAGACCATAATACATTTGTTTAAGATTAATATCATAATATCTTGAGGTTCTCATTATAGCTTGAGATATACTATAACCTTTTGATATGAAAATTAATCTATGGATATTTTCATTTAAATAGTGGATGTAGAAATATCTACTCTATAATGGAAAGTGTACATCATGTATATCTCACTGTATACATGAAATGGTAATAAAAAAGTATCGTTTAGTTGGGTCTAGGGTGCCCACTGTTACAATAATCCCACTTGCACTAAAGGAAACTTGATAACCATACTTGTTAGCTCTCACACGACTAAGATCATGTCTCTAATGAATCATGGATTTAGTTATCAGGTCTTCCACACCTCCGTTGTGTGGCAATTCTGCTAAGTGTGACCTCACCTCCTTGAGTAAAACTTCTCCAGAGATGTTAACCCCAAGTGTATTCCTTTTTTTATGTCTAAACTTGACATCTTGGCTAGTATTAGTAATAGAATTATCATAATGATAAAACTTTACTTACTAGGTGTGATTCCAATAAATGGAGAAAATCACTATGTTTAATAATTGTTTCTTAGTTGCCTCAAAATCTGCAACATACTCAATATTTGTAGGTATGGCTACCACTGGATTGTATGAGACCATATCACTCATTCCTTTAGCCTGAATATGATATTATATCACACTTATCCAAGGAAGACTAGTTTGTGTCTCCTAAAAAACTAGTATCCCTTCCACTCCACATTCTAGGTATATATCCCTTATACTTCCTCAAATACAATTGGATAGTTTTGACTGCACCCCTTATAGTTTTCTTGGATATAATTGATATTTACCTATCATAAATATATGTTGGTAATATCATTTAATTTGAATATCATGGAATACGTGATTGATCCATCGAAAAAGCATATGGAACTCAACTCACCACTTTAATCTCCACCTATGTTCATGCATGAATTCTTAGAGAGATTTATACCATCTGACTTTGGAAACAATTCTCTCTCAAATTATTCCAACTTGTATTTTTCAATACCATGTCAGTATATCTACTATTGATTACTTATAAGAAACTGTTAGATCTACCTCAGTAGATCCTATTCCCTAGAACTTAGGTTGCTACTTTAATCCAGTCACTAGAGTGTTACTTTTATCCTGGTCTTAACTAACTGTAAGACCAATCGTTTGGAGGGGAGTGGGATGTTATGGTGTTGGTATAGGTCATATTAAAAACCTATACCAATTATTTTAAAAAAAATATTGGTATAGGTAATGTAAAAATAAAACCCATCTTGGTTTTGATCCTATCACCTCCCATTCATAATCCAATGACCTAACCACTAACCTAAGATGACTCTTGTGAACATATTTTGATATATATATATATATATATATATATATATAATTATAAGTATTTTAACTTTTGATTTATTTAATGTTATTTAACAAAAGAATCCATAAAAAATATGGGTACATCTACCAACCGTTTTGAGAACTGTTGGTATAGGTACCATGTTTTTTTGAGATATACCAACAGTTTTGAAAAACTATTGGTATAGGGTGTGTAACGAACTGACCCGGGTTTTCCTCAATCCTAGTACTCGACTTGACCCATCACATACTCAAAGGGAATTCCCAATCCCCATGGGCTAGTGATAAGCACCCAGGCATCGAACGACAATCCAGAGGGAACAATTTTACCCAACCTGAACAAAACACATGACATATATATACAAAAACCAAGAAGAAACAACGAAAAACCAATAGATATATTCCATAACTGTAATAAAGATAGTGGAAGCAAACGATTATAAAAGTATCCAAAACTCCAAGAGATAAGTCCAACTGTAAAGGACCAAAACCAAACAACTACTCCATGTGATGGTGTGGACGAACTCCCATCATCTCACCACTAGCTACCTAACTCAGTTAACATGAAACCTCGTTGTCTCACTACGACGCCTTGCCCTTCCCTATATTAGAAGGCATACAAATTTCTACTCACCACCGAAGAGGTGCATAGGGTGTGAGCTAACATGACCAATAGGATCCCACCCGGGTGTTTCATAGTAAGAATCTATATAAAAATTATTGTATGATCATTTTAAATAAAACATGACATGATAAGCGATAAATTAGTTTTATAAAAAACATGGTAAACATTTCCCTTTTATCACATTTTAAAACAAAAGCAGGTATATCAATTTCAAATCACATTTTTTCATATTATATTTCACAAGCATCAACATGCATGTCAAGGCTAAAATAGTACAAATCCAAGAAATACAAAAACAAAAGTAGCAGCATAGGCATCACAATACCAAGGAATACAAAAATATATGCAGCAGACTACTCGTACCCAAAATCAATGATTAGTGCACTGTGGTACCTGAAGCCAATGATCTATACTCTAAGACCAAGGATACACCCCAGAAAGTGAAACCCCAACATCATATACATACCTAGAGCCAATAATATACACTCTAGGATAATAGGAATACCCTAGAAAGTGAACCCTCACAATGGACGGTGGCCTCAAGATAAACCTTCCACTTAGTACCCAAGGCAACCCATGTGATCATTTTCACAATCATCTCAATGTTTCGAAAAATCATTTCAAAACCATTTCAAAAATCCATTTAAATGATTTGAAAATACCCTTTTTATTTAAATTTATCAACAATCAAGGGAAAACCATTTTTTTTCTTTAAAACTCTTTTCAACACACACAAATAAATCATGAAAATACCTTGTATAAATCAGTTTATAAAGTAGGAACAATAAGGTTCATCAACATAGGCTAGAGATGAAACCACCTACCTCGAAACTCAGGTCGTACATGCCCGCAACAGGATCCACCAACAATGAAAACCCAACAACGTCTATGAAGGCTTTAGAATCAAATCCTTATCACAAGATTGATCTAATTTAGAAAAAAAGCGGTCGACATAAGGGAGGAAACCCACGCACCTCAAGAATGAACACCCGTCACACCACAACCAACAAAGGAATGACCTCCTAAATGAGATCACATAATAAATCTTAAATAAGATGAGAGAAAACAAAAATTTTGACCAAAAAATTCGATAACGCAACCCAAGGTTGCTGTCACGATAAAAAATGATGAAGAAGAGGAAAGATCACTTACTCAGAGAGATGCACCAAAACTGAAATGAAGATCGAAAACATATTGGATAGTTCTAAAATGAGAGGAGTATCCTAAAATTTCCTGGGAATTGACTTGGGTTGAGAGCAAGAGTATAGCATCCCACCTTTTTATCACATAAACTTTCATTACATTTTACAAAACCGAGGATCTTTAAGGTTTAGTATCTTGGAAACTAGGAACTTAAAACATGAAAACATAAAACATTCTTCTTAAACACTTGAAAGGCTTATCCTCATGTTCATACTAGGTTCATTACTGCATCTCATAACCTGGGGACATACATCAAAAGAAAGGGTGAGCAGAAGGCCCAGTAAGGAAAACAAGGGGAAACATTTAACATATGAACTTGGGATACATCAATAATGTCATGAAAAAGAACTTTAAGGCATGATAAAGAAATTGTGAGGCATATCATAATAAAAATAACATTTTTCATAACTTGAATATGTGGCTACAACATTTAATATTGACAATCATTTCGTTTCACCAAGGTCCATCCCCAAGGTGTCATTAAAAATTACCAAGGTTATTCACCAAGGTATCAGTATAAAAGGTCGTCTCTAGAGATTAAGTCTTTACCTAATGCATTGGAGCGATATCAGGGCGCACCCTTGAAATTTATTTATTATAATGTGAGCCACATATATCATCATCAATCATTTCATAAACAATCCAAATAGAATAAAATAAATGGGTTTCATTTCATAATCATAACGTTTTAAAACTGCTTTAAAGACACGATCTTTATGTCACTTTAAACCCACAGAAAGGGAAAGCGGGTCTCATGTATGTAAATACCAAAATAGAACATTTTGGTATATATGTGAATACCCCTTTATAATAAAGAGCTTTGAGTATTCACTTAATAAAATAAAAGAACTTTAGAAAAAGATAGAGACATTTTGAGGCGGAAATTCTGCAGCATAACAACTATGTTTCAGGGTTTTAGAAAACATTGAAAAGAGAGGGAACATGTGTCAAACATTCATAAATGACCCATAAAACAGTAGAGGGACAGAATATAAAGGATATATGAACATGGTAATGAAATTTTAAGGACATACCATTTGAAATGAAAAACATGGAAGGAAGACGAAAAAATAAGATTTCTCTTATGAAAATTCAGCAGCCTAACGACGTCACTTAAACTTCAACAAAAATGAATTGACGAGATCAAATAGGGTATCTAATCATATGAACATAAAAGTTCAGTATGATAGATATAGAGATCATACCCCAACATAAATTAACTTGAAATACTTGAAAAGAAAATAGAACTTGAAAATGAGAAGGGTGAAAGAATCCCTTAAAAATTTGGCAGCCTAACGACGTCACTTAAACTTCAAAAAAAATGAATTGAAGAGATCAAATAGGGTATCTCATAATATGAACATAAAAGATCAGTATGATAGATATAGAGATCATACCCCAACATAATAAAAAGTAACTTGAAAGACTTGACATGAAATTAGAACTTTGAAAAAATGAGAAAGGTGAAAGAATCCCTTAAAAATTCGGCAGCCTAACGCCGTCACTTAAACTTAAAAAAATGGATTTAAGAGATAAAATAGGGTCTCTCATAATATGAACATAAAAGATAAGTATGATATATATAGAGATCATACCCCAAAATAATAAAAAGGAACTTGAAATACTTGACATGAAAGTAGAACTTTTAAAAAACGAGAAAGGTGAAAGAATCCCTTAAAAATTCGGCAGCCTAACGACGTCACTTAAACTTAAAAAAAATGGATTTAAGAGATAAAATAGGGTCTATCATAATATGAACATAAAATATCAGTATGATAGATAAAGAGATCATACCACAACATAATAAAAAGGAACTTGAAAGACTTGACAAGAAAATAGAACTTGAAAATGAGAAGGGTGAATGAATCCATTACAAAAAATTTCGGCAGCCTAACGGTGCCACTTAAACATTCATAAAAAGAAATGATGAGAGTAAGAGGTGATATATAATCATATGAACATTAAAAGGGAAGTAAGAGAAATATAAAATAACATCCTCCAACATAATAATATGGAGCACAAAAGAAATGATATAAAAGAGAGTACTTGGAAAGAAAGAGGGAGGTAGGATCCCTTACCTTAAAACGTAACTCTTAAAACTCAAAGGTTGGGACCTTGAGGGATTGGGGGCACCTTGGGAGGTAATGATATCAGAGCTTCATTGGGGGAGAGTTGGGAGTGAAAACTAAAGGAGGAAAGGGTGGGTATTTATAGGGAATGTGAGGGGACAAGGCATTAATGGCCAAGGGACACCTCACAAGTGGTTTTCTCAAAACCATGGGATCTCCCATGGTATTTCCCATGGAGTTAGGCCACATGGGGCCCCTCATACAATAATTCATCACCTTTGGTCGGCCAACCCTTAAAATATGTCATGACATCATCATGACATAGTTATGATGTCATTAAACATACTGAAACCCTAAAACTGCATTTTTACTATTCACTAAAAATTCATCTTTCTCAGAAAAATCCCAAAATTTCACCTTAACCAAATATCTATGCTCTGATTAAAAAAATTAACTCCATTTTATAAAAATAATTTTCTAAAGAATTTTAATTTAATTTTTAAATAAATACACTATTCACCGAAAATTCATTTTTTCAGAAAAAATCCCAAAAATCACCATAACATAATATCGATGCTCTGAGTTCAAAAATAAAGTCCATTTTATAAAAATATTTTTCTAATTATTTTTAATTTAATTTTTAATTAAAAAACACTATTCACCCGAAAAAACTAATACTTGACAAATAATTTATGAAACCGTTATTTACCCATTTTATTGAATCACATTACTTAAACAAGGTGTCTAAATTATATAAAAACTTTCTTTAAGTGAGATTACTAATCCATTTGGTCACATTACTAATCCTAAGCGAAAAATCACTATTCATAATTTACTATTCATCAAAAATCAAGTTGATCTTCTTAGACTCTGAATTTCATACTAAACATAATTGTAGAAGACCATTTTTTGAAAACCATTACACATTTTTAATTATTTAAGGTTTACAGAAATATTTTTAAAATATCCTTTTTCTAAAATTCATAAAAAATATGCATACTATATATATCCGGTCATTTGAAAATTCATAAACTTCATCATAAGAAGAAATAAAATTTTTTATTTAAAACAAAGGATTACACAAGGAAGTTACAGTCTCCTTACATAACCCCTTATCACACCAGCATAGGATCTAAGTGTAAGGTATGCTAAGGTGAGAGAATCTGAGGGCGGCTCGACCAACATCGCACGAGTAGTAATTTCTATCAGTTTGAGCTTCTCACGAAGGCGATTCCGTTCTAGCTTCACATGATGAAGTTCTGCTTGGGTTTGGTCCAGAGCAAAGCCCAGTGGTGCTACCTCCTTCCCAAGTTCTGTTAGATGGGCTTCGATCGATCCAAGACTACTGGGTGAGGCCATCAAATCTTCTTTCTATATTAATTAACCAAGATCACTTGTATTTAGAGACAATAATCAAAACGTTTAGTTTCCAGTGGTCATATTGACCAACGACCATATAACAGTTAAAACCCAACAATCTTATTTTAGTTATACTCATGTTATCAAATGAAACAGTTTTGTTGAGTATAAAATAACACACAAAATTAGGAAACAAGATTTATTCAAAATTTTGGGTCGTTACAATCTTCCCCCCTTAAGAAATTGTGTCCTCACAATTTTTTAAAATTGGGTTTTGAAATTTCATTGAAAGTCCTACATCGGAAAAAGAGTCAGTAACACTATTACTTTAAAAGAAAGAAAAGGAAGTACAAAGGCCACCTGAGTTACCCATACTAGGATTCCATGTAGGAAAACATGGACATGGAGGAGAAAACAAAGGGTCACGTTCTAAAGGAGAGTGATAGAAAACATGATTAGGGGAAAGTTAACCATGAGAAAATCCCAAACTTATGATGTGTGTAAACGGTCTTTGATTACCTAGTAGGAAACGTAAACCAACAACGTTTTTGTTTTACGTTCCTTTTCATAATTTTGAGGAATTCATTTACTACATAGAACAAAAACGTAAGGAAATATACCTACCTTCAAGTAGAGTTTCATCATTTAATAAGTCTCTACCAAAACTAATCTTTTCTCCAAATGATGAGAATTTAAAAACACTTGGTCTCATCAAAAGCACAAGAATCATCTTCTAGAGAATCACATAATATACAAAAGAATAACTATCTATTTCTTATATCTTTAAACATTATCCCAAAAACAGAAAGGGTAAGGTAAAACAACTCTTCAAAAAGAAAGAATCCCATAGGAATGGAAACTACTTTTAAATCTTCAAAGTTCCATGGTACTACCCAAAGTTCATCATAGACCATTCCATAAATAACAGTCCTTAAAATTCCTCAAAATAAACCAAACTAAGATTGAAACCCAAATACAAGAAGGATTTGATAACATAGTCTTCCAAAATAAACTTCATTGTTAATCTCCAAACAAAATCAACCACACCTAACATCTTATAACAAAAGTAGCTAACCTAAACATATTTTACCCAAGATAGGTTAATCATTTCCATAAGTAACCTAAATTACTATAAGTCCACCTTAAATTCATCGATTCTTCAAAATATAAGTCAACCTTACTCCTCAATGAAAATACCGTAGTAATCTATTTACGTCGATCATATAGAGTCCCCAAAATAGTGAATGTCTTCCAAAATAATGATCATCTTTTAATCCCCTAATCATCTCTGTCATATTAATACGTCAATCGTCGCATTTCCTATCACATTGGTTGTTGGGACATGTTCTTCCATTTCCCACCATTAACTAAGAAGAGAAAGTATAATTAGGGGCTTAAATACTTAGCCAATAATCATGAAAAGGAACTTAAATCATATAAGGATAACTTGTAGAAGAAAAGTATACCCTAACTTGTGATCCCCTAGGTTTCAAACTAGGTTATCCATGATCATATATTCTTATATGAATCTTTATTTTATTTTATCTTTGTTCCTTTAATAATGGTTTATACTAAGCATATGAATTTACCAAAGCATATCCACCGGGAGTGTCGTAACCAAGAGTGCAGCAAGGCCCGTTGTCGTGTACCAGTTCCCATTTGAGTCTAGCTCAAAGCAGTGTTTTTGGGTATTACCCCTATGTACATCTGTGCCAGAGCCACCTCTACCTGCTCGTATTCAGACAATGATGTATTTTCTTGGCAAGCCCTTACTCAATACTCACCAAAATACGAGGAATATTTCCTATATATAAACTTTTCTATAGGCTTCTTCCTAAATTTTTCATATCATAATTTCCACAAATAACTAAACCATCCTTTGATACCAACTATAGCATCCCACCTTTTTATCACATAAACTTTCATTACATTTTACAAAACCGAGGATCTTTAAGGTTTAGTGTCTTAGAAACCAGGAACTTAAAACATGAAAACATAAAACATTCTTCTTAAACACTTGAAAGGATTATCCTCATGTTCATCCTAGGTTCATTACTGCATCTCATAACCTAGGGACATACATCAAAAGAAAGGGTGAGAAGAAGGCCCAGTAAGGAAAACAAGGGGAAACATTTAACATGTGAACTTGGGATACATCAACAATGTCATGAAAAAGAACTTTAAGGCATGAGAAAGAAATTGTGAGGCATATCATAATAAAAATAACATTTTTCATAACTTGAAGATGTGGATACAACATTTAATATTGACAATCATTTCGTTTCACCAAGTTCCATCCCCAAGGTGTCATTAAAAAATTACCAAGGTTATTCACCAAGGTATCAGTCTAAAAGGTCATCTCTAGAGATTAAGTCTTTACCCAATGCATTGAAGAGATATTAGGGAGCACACTTGAAATGTATTTATTATCGTGTGAGCCACATATATCATCATCAATAATTTCATAAACAATCCATATAGAATAAAATAAATGGGTTTCATTTCATAATCCTAACGTTTTAAAACTGCTTTAAAGACATGATCTTTATGTCACTTTAAACCCACGGAAAGGGAAAGCGGGTCTCATGTATGTAAATACCAGAATTTAAAATAGAACATTTTGGTATATATGTGAATACCCATTTAGAAGAAATACCTTTGAGTATCCACTTAATAAAATAAAAGAACTTTAGAAAAATATAGAGACATTTTGAGGCGGAAATTCTGTAGCATAACACCTATGTTTCAGGGTTTTAGAAAACATTGAAAAGAGAGGGGACATGGGTCAAACATTCATAAATGACCCATAAAATAGTAGAGGGACAAAATATGAAGGATATATGAACATGTTAATGAAATTTTAAGTACATACCATTTGAAATTAAAAACATGGAAGGAAGACGAAAAAATAAGATTTCTCTTATGAAAATTCAGCAGCCTAACGGTGTCACTTAAACTTCAACAAAAATGAATTAACGAGATCAAATAGGGTCTCTCATCATATGAACATAAAAGTTAAGTATGATAGATATAGAGATCATACCCCAACATAAAGTAACTTGAAATACTTGACAAGAAAATAGAACTTGAAAACGAGAAGGGTGAAAGAATCCCTTAAAAATTTGGCAGCCTAACAACGTCACTTAAACTTCAAAAATAAAATAAAATGAATTGACAAGATCAAATAGGGTATCTCATCATATGAACATAAAAGATAAGTATGATAGTTATAGAGATCATACAAAAACATAATAAAAAGGAACTTTAAAGACTTGACATGAAAGTATAACTTTGAAAAAAATGAAAAATGTGAAAGAATCCCTTAAAAATTCGGCAGCCTAACGACGTCACTTAAACTTAAAAAAATGGATTTAAGAGATAAAATAGGGTATATCATCATATGAACATTAAATATCAGTATGATAGATATAGAGATGATACCCCAACATAATAAAAAGGAACTTGAAATACTTGACATGAAAGTAGAACTTTTAAAAAATGAGAAAGGTGAAAGAATGCCTTAAAAATTCGACAGCCTAACGACGTCACTTAAACTTAAAA
Source organism: Viscum album (assembly GCA_963277665.1). Lineage (NCBI taxonomy): Eukaryota > Viridiplantae > Streptophyta > Magnoliopsida > Santalales > Viscaceae > Viscum > Viscum album. The sequence goes on along the minus strand of OY728148.1, from coordinate 2,094,508,295 downwards.
AAATGGATTTAAGAGATAAAATAGGGTCTATAATCATATGAACATAAAAGATCAGTATGATAGATATAGAGATAATACCCCAACATAATAAAAAGGAACTTGAAAGACTTGATAAGAAAATAGAACTTGAAAATGAGAAGGGTGAATGAATCCATTACAAAAAATTCGGCAGCCTAACGGCGCCACTTAAACATTCATAAAATGAAATGATGAGAGTAAGAGGGGATCTCTCATAATATGAACATGAAAAGCGAATTAAGAGTAATATAAAATAACATCCTCCAACATAAGAATATGGAGCACAAAAGAAATGATATAAAAGAGAGTACTTGGAAAGAAAGAGGGAGGTAGGATCCCTTACCTTAAAACGTAACTCTTAAAACTCAAAGGTTGGGACCTTGAGGGCTTGGGGGAACCTTGGGAGGACCCCTTGGGAGGTAATGAGACCAGATATTTGTTGAGGGAGATCTGGGAGTGAAAACTAAAGGAGTAAAGGGTGGGTATTTATAGGGAATGTGAGGGGACAAGACATTAATGGCCAAGGGACACCTCACAAGTGGTTTTCTCAAAACCATGGGCTCTCCCATGGTATTTACCATGGAGTTAGGCCAAATGGGGCCCCCATACAATAATTCATCACCTTTGGTCGGTCAACCCTTAAAATATCTCATGACATCATCATGACATAGTTATGATGTCATTAAACATACCGAAACCCTAAAACTGCATTTTTACTATTCACTGAAAATTCATCTTTCTCAGAAAAATCCCAAAATTTCACCTTAACCAAATATCGATGCTCTGATTACAAAAATGAAATCCATTTTAAAAAAATAATTTTCTAAATATTTTTAATTTAATTTTTAAATAAATACACTATTCACTGAAAATTCATTTTTTCAGAAAAAATCCCAAAAATTACCATAACATAATATCGATGCTCTGAGTTCAAAAATAAAGTCCATTTTATAAAAATAATTTTCTAATTATTTTTAATTTAATTTTTAATTAAAAAACACTATTCACCTGAAAAAACTAATACTTGACAAATAATTTATGAAACCATTATTTACCCATTTTATTGAATCACATTACTTAAATAAGGTGTCTAAATTATATAAAAACTTTATTTAAGTGAGATTACTAATCCATTTGGTCACATTATTATCCTAAGCGAAAAGCACTATTCATAATTTACTATTCATCAAAAATCAAGTTGATCTTATTAGACTCTAAATTTTGTACTGAACATAATTGTAGAAGACCATTTTTTGAAAATCATTACACATTTTTAATTATTTAAGGTTTAAATAAATATTTTTAAAATATCTTTTTTCTAAAATTCATCAAAAATATGCATACTATATATATCCGGTCATTTGAAAATTCATAAACTTCATCATAAGAAGAAATCAAAATTTTTATTTAAAACAAAGGATTACACAAGGCAGTTACGGTCTCCTTACATATCCCCTTATCACACCAGCATAGGACCTAAGTGTAAGGTGTGCTAAGGTGAGAGAATCTGAGGGCGGCTCAACCAACATCGCACGAGTAGTAATTTCTATCAGTTTGAACTTCTCGCGAAGGCGATTCCGTTCTAGCTTTACATGATGAAGTTCGGCTTGAGTTTGGTCCATAACAAAGCCCAGTGGTGCTACCTCCTTCCCAAGTTCTGTTAGATGGGATTTGATCGGTCCAAGACTACTGGGTGAGGCCATCAAATCTTCTTTCTATATTAATTAACCAAGATCACTTATATTTAGAGACAATAATCAAAACGTTTAGTTTCCAGTGGTCATATTGACCAACGATCATATAACAGTCAAAACCCAACAATCTCATTTTAGTTATACTCATGTTATCAAATTAAACAGTTTTGTTAAGTATAAAATAACACACAAAATTAGGAAACAAGATTTATTCAAAATTTTGGGTCGTTACAAAGAGAGTTTGGAGAAAAAAATAGAAACAAAATAGTCGCATGCATGTTTTAAAAACTATATGTGGGCTGTTACATGATGTGTAACCTTCAAAGTCCCACATACGTTGGAAAACCCATCGCCTCAGATTAAAATTCATTATTTAAAACATTCACGATGTGAAACATCTCTTCACATCGTGTAACCTTTCACAACGTGAAGTATTTTCACGACTTGCATCTAGCAACTATTACATATCGTGTAACCTAGTTACACAGTGCGAAATCCTCCTGAAACCTGTAGAAAAATCCGGTTAAATCTAAGATTCCAAAAAATCTCTCACTTCTCCATTATAGGTATCCTCCCAATTCCTTCTCAACCCTATAAAGACAACGAGAAAAGGAAAACCACAATGATTTTAAAGATCTACCTGATAAGTCGGTAACGATATGTTACAAACGCCCCACCATATAGACTTTCCATCCCCAGGAAGTCATGTAGAAGATGTAATCCTTGGAAGAAGATGAGGCCACTAATCCTTCATCATCAACCCACATTCCCAATTCTCATGAGAATATGATCTGTGTTGACATAGTACCCTGACCAATGAGATCAACTTCCCACACAAGAATTTCACTTGAGAGTCAATGATCTCAACTGGCTTCTCCAAAATAGAAACATATGGATCTAAATCAATTTCCTCCCAACTCAGAATGTGAGTAGGATCAGGATGGTACTTACTGAGCTGAGATTTGTAGAAAACATCATGAATACCTATCAACCGAACTAAGAATGATAACTGATAAGAAACCTGTCTGAGCTGCTCAATGACCTCAAACAATCCAACATATCTCAGAACCAACTTTCCCTATTTTCCAAGTTGAGGGTGACCCAACCAAGGAGAAACTTTCAAGAAAATCCATTCACCAATGAAAAACTCTAGAGGACACCGCCGTCGATCTGCATACGATTTGTGTTGACTTTGGGCTATAAATAGACGTCAATGTACGTCCTAAATCTTTTTCAACATCTCTTGGACCAAACTTGGTCCAACCAAAGCTACTTCACCCACCTCCACCCAACAAAGAGGTGATTTACATGGGTAACCATAAAATGCCTCAAAGGGAACCATTCTTATCGATGAATGATAACTGTTGTTGTAAACAAACTCAACCAGTCTCAGATGGCTATCCCATGATCCACTAAAATCCAAGACACAAGCATGGGGAATATCCTTTAGGATCTAAATCACTCACTCTATTTGACCATCTTTCTGTGGATGGTCAGTTGTGCTCAACTTGACTTGAGTTCCCATTGCCTCTTGGGGACTCCTAAAGAACCTCGAGGTAAACCTTGGATCCCTATCCAAAACAAAAATAGAAGGACTCCCTTGTAACCTCACAATATCCTACACATACAATTTACCCATTTCTTTAACCTTATCGGTATCCTTGATCATAATGAAATGAGCAGACTTCGTCAACCGATCAACAACCACCCAGATAATATTCCTCCCTTGGGAGTCTTTGGTAACCCAAAAAAAAATCCACAGATACCTCATCCCATTTCTAGACTAGTATTAGAAGAGGATGAAGTAAACTAGAGGTTTTCAAGTGCCCTACCTTTATCTATTGGTATGTGTAACAACAGGACACATAATCTATAATGTCACACTTCATACCAGGCCACCAGAATCATCATCTCATGTCATAATAAATTTTTATAGTGATTGTATGGACGGACCACAAAGATATGTGACAATTAAACAAGACTAAACTCCTCACAGATATTGGGATGAAAACCTAATTCTCAAAGCAGGGTATACCATATGAAGAGAGAGACCAACCAGAAATGATTTCCCCACCATAAAGGCTTTCTCAAACTTTACTAAACTCAACATCCTACTACTGAATCTGCAAGAAAAATTATAGGAGAGATGGTGATAACTGAACACTATCCATAACCATACCTAAAAAATCCTCCTGGTCATTTAGGCACAACTGAGTGAAAAGCCTCATAAGGTTATGCTCCTTTGATTCTAGAATAGCATGCAATGACACTTTCCTGCTAAGAGTGTCTACAATGACATTCCCCTTTCCCGGGTTGTAGGTGATATCAAAGTCAAACTTATGAAGGTATTCTACCCATCATCTCTATCTAATATTCAAGTCTTTATGAGAAAAGATATAACTAAAACTATTATGATCAGAGAAGACTATGAATCTCTCCCAGAAAAGATAGTGCCACCAACATTTAAGCGCATGTATAACTGCAACAAGATCAAAATTGTGAGTGGGGTAATCCTTCTCATGCAGTCAGAGTTGATGAGAGTCGTAGCTACCACATGATCATCTTGCATAAGCATGAATCCAAAACCAACACTAAAATCATAAAAAAAATCCACGTATCCCTTATCGGGCTTAGGTAAGATCAGAATAAGAGCCTATGTCAGAAGTCATTTCAGTTCATCAAAATAAGACCGACACTTCACATCCTAGGTGAATCTCACCGCCTTACTGGTAAGATCAATCAAAGGTGATCTCGACTTAGATAAATCCTTAAAAAACCTTCAGTAGTATCCAACAAGACTAAGGAAGATCTGAATTTCAAAGGAATTCTGTGGTTCTTTCCATGAAGAAACAACATTCACCTTCTCTAGATCAACTGATAAGCCATGTTCAGAAATTTTGTTCCCTGAGAACTTCACTTATTGAATCTAGATTCTATATTTCCAAAAATTTTCATACAAATGATGACTTATCAGAATTTTCAAAACCATACTTAGATGGTGATCATGATCACGCTCAAATTTTGAATAAACCAGAATATCATCCAAAAATACCACCACAAAAATGTAAAGATATTAATGGAATATCTGATTCATCAAATCCATAAAAACTACAGGAGCGTTAGTCAGATCAAAAGCCATCACAAGATATTCATAATGAGAATACCTTCTCCTGAAAGCTGTATTTGGTATATCAGACTCCCAAACTCTAAGCTGATGATAACCCGACTGAAGATCAATCTTCGAGAACCACTTTGTCCCTTTTAACCAATCAAACAAGTCATCCACACGAGGCAAAGGATATTTGTTCTTAACTATTACCCAGTTCAACTTATGATAGTCCACACACAACCGAAGTGAACCACATACTTTCTTAGAAAAGAGAATAAGGGATGCCCAAAGTAAAACACTAAGGTTAAAGAAACCTTTTTCTTACAATCCATCCAACTTAATCTTGATCCATTTCATCTTTTCTAGTACCATACAATAAGAATATATTGATATCAGCTGCATACCTGACATCAGGTTAGTTATAAACTCTACCCCTCTCTATAGGAAGACCAGAGAAGTCATCTAGGAAAACATTAATAAATACTTGAACAATAATGGCAAAGTTAATAATAGGTGAAATTACATAGGGATCCAATGTAACATAAAATAACAAATTCTTGATCTCTGGGTGGGAAGTCCCTGAACATCCTGATCTCGGGTCCCACTCCCCTTGAAACACATGAAATCTCTCATCAGTAGTAAGAAATGAGATAAATTGATGATAATAATCAACCTAATCTCGATGAGTGAAAAGTTAATCCATACCAATGATGATTTCAAACAAATTTAGATCAAGAATAAGAAAATCCCATACCAACTCCATATCAACAACTGCTAACGAATAAGGACACCAAAACCCCTTCCCTATCCTCTTTCCAAGAGGTGTTGCTAACTCCATTATAAAGGACATAAGTTCCATTGAAAGTTTAAACATATAAAAAAACATAAAGATATAAATGAGTGGGAGGAACCAATATCAAATAAAGCAATTTATAATGAAGATGAAATAAGTATAGTACCTCTCACTGTTGTCAGACTTGAATTGACTTCTACTAGACACTCATCTACTGTGTGAAAGTGATTCACTCCTGAGGCCTGTGGTTAGAGCCCTGTAGTATTTAAAGATTATGATTGCATCGTAGTATCCTTTAGAGTTGACAAACCCTGAACATAACAAGGCATAGTCATATCCTGATAGAAGCGTTGTATATGACCAACACTTCCACTACTGTTACATGTCTTCACGGGCATAGGAAAAAACATTTGGTGTGTCTGACCCTGCCACACTGATAGCAAGTCAGAGGCACACTACAAGTTGTAGTAGACGGTGTAGAGGAGGCTCTCTGCTGAGACCCACCACCACCACTTCTTCAATGATCCTGCCACTTCCTGTTCTTCCCATGCATTCCATTGAAGCTGCCACTAAATGGAAGAGAAGAGTTGGGAAAACCAACTTGCCTACCATATCCATCTCTATCATCATAGTTCTATATACCATCTCTGTATAGGTATAAAGTTTCAACATAAATACCCACGATATGATATTCAGTCAAAAACCCTACAGGTACTTCTAATCCTTTAGTTGGTCATTCTTCACCACACCCATAGAAAAATGTCCAAGCTCAGTAAACTGATTGGTGTATGTTGACACCAAATGCTCTCCTTGATACATAGATAGGAATTTCAGAGACTTTTACAATATCAATGAATCTGGAAAAAACTATTGAAATAATAAGGCTTTAAAACCCTTCCAATCCAAATCCACGTGTCTATATTCTTGGACCAGAGAACCCCACCATCGCTTTCCAGAACCCTTGAGCCTAAACACTTCAAACTTTACCCTGATATTATTAGGTGTCTCCAGGAAGTATAATATTTGATTTATCCGATATATTAATTCCTCTACCTCTTTCGGTTCATTCATTCCTTTAAAGGATGGTATATTCTCGTGTAAGAATTCTCACGACCGATCTCTCTCTCCACCAGCTCCTGACTGTACCTCAACAACCGTGTTCTAAAATTGTGGTGCATCTTGGTCAACATCACAAACCACCCATATGATAGTATCGATGAGATTATGATCCACTGGAGGATTTCCTTATAGAGCATAAACTACACCTTCCTTAGGAACTCATGAAAGATGTATCAAAGGCATACTGTTGCACATTGAAATAGAAGTAATGATCAAACAATAGAGTAAATCTTAGCTTAAAACAAAAAAACCCATAAGAAGAAACTGAGATTTAGAACAAAACCCAACACTAGAGACACATATCCCAACTTTCCATGGTAACTTGAGTCTCATCATGATAAGATCTGGTCAAACACTTATCACAAAATACCTATCAAGTCCCAACAATCCTTTCTCCTATCTAACAGACATCCCAAGATAAGGAATCTTGAGGGCATACCTCCTATGATACCATATTGCAACAAATAGACTTGGGTTTACCTTAATCCTTGAACCCAACCCAATCCATCACATACTTAAAGGGAATTTCTGATCCCCATGAGCTGGCTACAAGCACCCAAGTATCGAATGACAAACCATAGGGAACAATTTCACCCAACCAGAACAAAACACATGGCATATATATACCCAAAGCAAGAATAAATAGCAGAAAACCAATAGATATATGCCATGATTGTAAGAAAGACAACTAAAATAAGAAATAGTAGAAAACCAATAGATATATTCCATAATTGTAAGAAATACAATAGAAAAAAATGATTATAAAAGTATCCAAAACTCCAAAAGACAAGTCCAACTATAAAGGACCAAAACCAAATAGCTACTCTATGTGATTATGTGGATGAACTCCTGCCATCTCACCACTAGCTACCCAACTCAGCTAACATAAAACCTCACTACCTCACTATAGTGCCTTGCCCTTCCCTACATTGGAATACATACAAAGGTTTACGTACCACTGAAGAGGTATGAAAGGTGTGAGCTAATAGGCTTAATAGGATCCCACCTAGGTGTTCCATACCAAGTCTCTATATAACAATTCATTTATGCTCATTTTAAATAAAACATGGCATGATAAGTAGTAAAACAGTTTTATAGAAAACATGGTAAACATTTTCCTTTTATCATAGTTCTAAAACAAAAGCAGGTATATCAATTTCGAAGAACATTTTTCCATATTATATTTCACAAGCATCAACATACATGTCAAGGCTAAAATAGTACAAAGACAAGCAATACAAAAAAAATAGTAGCAACACATGCATCATAATACCAAGGAATACAAAAGGTCAAGAAACAAACTACTCGTACCCAAAATCTATTATCAGTGCACTACGGTACCTGAATCCAATGATCTATACTCTAGGACCAGGGAGACACCCCATAAAGTGAAACCCCAACATCATATATGTACCTAGATCCAATAATCTACACTCTAGGACAAGAGAAACACCCCATAAAGTGAACCCCCACAATGGATGATAGCCTCAAGCTAAACCTTCCACCTAATAACCAAGGTAACCCATGTACTAATTTCCACAATAATCTCAATGTTTCAAAAAATCATTTCAAAATCATTTCAAAAATCCATTTAAATACTTTGAAAATAACCTTTTTCTTTCCATTTATTAACGATCAAGGGAAAACCATTTTTTTCTTTAAAACTCTTTTCGACACACAAAAATCGATCATGCCAACAACTTGTATAAATAGATTTATAAAGAAAGAACAATAAGTTTCATCAACATAGGATAGAGATAGAACCACCTACCTTGAAACTTTGATCACACACACCCATAATGGGATCCACCAACAAAGAAAACCCAACAACGTCTACAAAGGCCCTAAAATCAAATCATCATCACAAGATTGATCCAATTTAGAAAACAAGGGGTTAATGGAGGGGAGAAAACCCACGTACCTCAAGAATTAACACCCACCACACCATGAATAACAAAGGAATGGCCTCCAGTATGAGATCACACAACAGATCTTGAAGAAGATGAGATAAAACACCAATTTAGACCAAAGTATATAATAATGAAACCCAAGGGTGCTACCATAATAAAAAATGATGAAGAAGTAGAAAGATCACTTACTTGGAGATATGCACCACAATCACAACAAAGATCGAACACCGATTGTATTGTTCTAGAATGAGAAGAGTCTCCCAAAATTTCTTGGGAATTTCCTTGGGTTGAGAGAAAGAGAGTTTGGAGAAAAGAACTGTAACAAAATAACCACACACCTATTTTAAAAACTTTATGCAGGCCGTTAGATGATGTGTAACCTGGTTACATGGCATGTAACCATAAAATTCACACATACACTGAAAAAACCATCGGATTAGATTAAAATTCGTTATTTAAAACATTCACGACGTGAAACATCTCTTCAAGTTGTGTAATATTTCACAGCATGAAGTCTTTTCATGACTTGAATCCATCAACTCTTACACATCATGTAACCTAGTTACACGGTGTGAAATCCTCTAGCAGCCTGCAAAAAAAGCTAATGAAATATAAGAGTCCAAAAAATCTCTGATTTCACCATTATAGGTATCCTCCCAATTCCTTCTTGTACCTATACAGACAACGAGAAAAGGAAAACCATGATGAGGTTAAAGATGTACCTGATAGGTTGGTAATGGGATGTTAAATGGTGGACCTATACCAATGGTGTTTCCAAAAATATTGGTACATGGTCTCTATAATGGACCTATACCAATGGTTTTGGCCAAAATTGTGGGTATAAGGTCTCTTTAAGTGACCTATACTAGCAGTTTTGGCCAAAAAACATTGGCATAAGGTCTCTCCATGGTACCTATACCAACGGTCTTGACAAAACCATTGGTATAGAGTCACTCTAAGGTATTTATGCCAGCAGTTTTTTCCAAACCATTACTATAGGTTTATTGGTATAACTCTAATTTCTAGTAGTGCTTTCTGGTTGCGCCATATAGACAACTTCCATGATTGGCGGTCTTGACATCCAATGCTCAATGAAATGATCATATAACTTAGCTATGATAAGTAAAAATTTAATTTATTTAGGCCTAATGACTTGGTATTACCAATCAAGCCTTATTGGTACCATTCTTTTACCATCCATGTATAGTCTCACTTGAATACCCACCACAACATTCAAAATAATAAGCCCCCTGTACATTGATACATTTAATCCATTATTGAATTTTAATTGATCTTGTCAATCTTAACAAATTTCCATATACTACTTGTATGATTTATTATTCTTAATGAATAATTTATCACTGGTCGTGGTGAATATAAAACCACTACTATGGTTTTAATCTTCCTACATAGTATGTGTCTCTAGAACATTCCTCTTCCAAAAATTTCATGGAACTCGTTCCTATATCAACTAATTGTGTATCTCCAGTATTGACTAAGCCCAAGTCAATTTTGATCCCACGATCTCAAGTAGATATGTGCAACCTTTTATAGAAATATACCCTATAATTTGACTATATATTTTTTATCTTAGGGTTTTATGTAATATCCTTAGAAACTTTAGGATAATTACTATAGATGCACTTTGTGTTTTACTTGATGCAAGTTTATTTATATCTTGACAAAATATTTGCATCTAAAAACATGTTCTTATGATATAATGGATTTATATCATACTATAACTCATATGATATCCATTATTCATGATAATTGACATATGGTTATGGGATAATGCTGTTATTTATGATGCATGTCTTGAAAATAATGGAAGTTTCTACAATGGATATGAGTCTCAACATTGATTCTCCTTTAACTTACATCATGTCTCTAATGTATATAAGGAAATTTTCGTTTAGAAATTAGTCCATGCTACATTTTTTTAATCAATTTTAATATGTAAGACTCATCATCGATCCTATTTATTAGCTTCATAGCCCTGATTTGGATAAAGTAAAGTGAGTTTAAGAATTATTCCACTCTACATTATATTGATCAATGAATGCTTGGTCAAGATATTCTTCAGTTTACTAGCCTGAAGAAACTAATATCTTTTTATCATTCATATACCATAATTCACTTTCACATTCCTTGAGCACTTAAAGGAATCTTATGAAGTATACTTACCACTAGAATACCCTTGGAATAGTTCATGTTATCTAGCAGAACTCATTCCAAAAGCTTTGTGGATTGACTTTATTTCTAAAGGCATTTTTTTCCAAAAATAAGTATATAAGTGTTTCAATAATCCCTAAGGTCTTTAACTCCAAAGAGTCTAAAACCATGGGTATATCCTTGACAACTACTTAGTTTTCCTTGACAAATTATTATCTTGTAACAACTGGGTATATAAGTCTTACATTTTACATTCATCATTTATTGCCTATGATTCATGTATTACTGAAATATTTGTTGAGTATTAAACACCATAAATAACATTCATTCCTGAAACTGGAATAATGTCTCCTTATGTCTAAAGGAAAAGTGAGATAAATGTTTTGTTAATACTTAATAAAAGTTCTACTAGAATCATTAAACTTGGAAATTATAAGTTGCGTACTTTTCACCCCTGACTTAGGAACCACCCTTTCTCAGCTACTTTGAGAACACACCTTACTTCTAATAACATCTCTATACTTACTTGGTTACTTATTTATATACACATATGTATTAGGCATATTGTATTTAACACCTGGAAAGTATAACAAAAAAATTACTTAAAATTGATGAATATACCTGGAGAAGAGGTGACTACTTAATTATGTAATTCAGTTCATTGCATTTAAAATTCCATTTTACTTCATGATATGAAAAAATAATCTCTTATTTAATACCTCTTTCTTTGAAAGACGTTGCAAAGGTGCCTTTGGCATCGCTCTTTCCATCGACCTTTTCACCTTGTCTTTCAACTTGGTCACCATAAGAATGAAGCGTTCTCTCCATACCATTTTTTTTGTAATATTAAATGAAACTGGAGTAAATGGGTAAAGATGATACGATAAAGAGATCCATTGAAATATCATGATCCATCTTTCAATTTACACATATCCATTGTAATCATCACCTATTCATATCCACACTTCTCTTTCTCATCACAAGCTTCTTGGAGATGAGACTACATGTAATATCATTCATGTCCTAATGTAGTATCCACAACTTACATCAGACATTGATGATAACATTATGAAATAACCATCATATGCGTCATATATGATTATCCTGTAAGCATTTTTACACTCTCACTTCCCGAGGTGTCTTAACAAGTATTAGAGACACCCAACACCCTGAATTTCCTATATTTTAGTATTGTGATCAAGTGCCTATACTACTCTTTGTAAACCTGTGCTAGATAAGGTAGGTGTTTGACTGGCCAATCAAATTAACTCGTGACTCCTTGATCTGTTGAGTGAAGTCCCAACTTCTAAAATCATAAATATGATTTACTCAACATTTGCATCTAAGTTTATAGTAAGACATCTCTGGTTACTTCTTTGCCTCCAAATTTAGATAAGTAAACCCATCAATCTCATAATAACTCCCCAAAAGTAGCATACACCCTCAACTTTGGTTGATGATCACCACAAACACTTGATTTTGTTCAAATTTGAATGACGAAATGTGTTTTATGACTTAATATTTCTTTGAGGGTTGTTATATTTTTCTTGATGAATGTAATCTATTTATATTAATTTGTTCATGATATGTTGAAGTTCTCACAACTAAATATTAATAAACAAACATTCATCGATTCTTTATGTTTTTTTTCTTATTTATTATTTTATATGTTTCCTACTATCATGTAAATGCATAAAATAATAAACAAATGCATAAAGGGAATAAATACCCAGTTGGTTATGAGCTTCTAATATTGGTTGTAGTAATGAAAAATGGGCGGGGTAGGACAAGCCCGCATGGGTTTGTACACAAAAGCCCACATATAATGCGAACAAAAAATTTCAAACCCATCCCACCTCGCATAAGCCCACGGGTTCCCTGCATTTAAAAAAATACTAGTACTCGCCTATGCGTATGCATGACATATTGAATTAATGGGTTTTATTTGAAAAGAGAATTCTATTTGTAAAAGTTACCCACTAATAGCAATGTTTAATAATTTTTAATCATAAATTATTAGAATATAAAAATGGAATAGGAATGGATAAATTTTGGACACACCAACAAAATACTTGAAAAAAGAAAGAATATATAAAAAATAATTTATAATTTTTGAGAGAGATTGATAATCATTTTCAAATGAATTCAAGTCATTCTTGTTGGCCATAGTGGGTCATCACTTGCGCTCCACTTCACTACATTCCATCATAGGCTTCATCGAACTAGTAATGCGAACATGCTCCATAGAAAGTGTAATGCATGTAGTGTAATTCAAACTAAAAGAAAAATATATTGTAAGAGTGGTTGTAATAATAAATAATGTGAACTAGGAAGAGGATTAATTTGAATACATAATGACAAAACCCAATATTTAGTTTCACCAAAATTTATGAAGTTGATGTTTGTATAAGTTTTTCATCTAAATGAAGTTGCAAAGTCTTCCAGGAACAAAGTATTATTATAATAAGTCTTCAGATTCATCATCATCCAACAAATGAACTCTGCATATGAAAAAAAATTATATAGATTAATAAATAGTAATGAATATTTAAATATGAAAATCCAATCCAACAATGAAATAAAACATTGTAGTAGTAATAAAAATTACTATTTTGGAATTTTAAAGTTTACAGAACATAGGATTGTAATATATTGTGACCTATTTCATCATTGAACAATATAAAAAACTATTAAAAATTCAAACATTGTGTTTTAATATAACTGACTATTATGGCGTTTTTGTATAGTATACAAAGGTGGCATCTTTGTAAATTATAAAAATAAGAAACATAAATGAAAAGAGGTAGAAAACATGACGTTTTTGTATAGTATACAAAAAACAGTCAATGTAAACAAGAAGAGGTAGAAAATAGGAAATATAAATGTCACCTATTTGATACATCCTATTAATGAAACAAAACATTGGAATCGGTTATTGGCATAGGAATTGATACATCCTAACAATGAAACAGAACATTGGTACATGATTTCATACATGCAAACAATGAAACACAACATTGTATGTCTAATAAAACTGATTGTTCTGGATTTTCATAGTCCATAGAACATAGGAATGGAATATATTGTGACCTATTTCATCATTTTACAGTTTTAAAAACTATTACCATTCAAACACTGGGTTCTAATAAAAGTGACTAATCTAGCATTTATATATTACATACACAGATGAAGTTTTTTACAGTATACAAACAGGAAACATAAATGAAATGAGGTAGAAAACATAGTGTTTTTGTACAATATACAAAATTAGGCAATGTAAAATAAACAGGTATAAAATAGGAAATATACATGGGTAAATGGTTGCTCTAATGATGAAGAATATGCTATGGGTTTAATTCTACTAAGTTATTTTTCATTCACAACTATTTTCCTAGTTCTAATGAAAAAACTCCAATGAAATTAATGGTACGATTCAATCATAAATCATCTAATTCAACCATTTCTGAATCAATGAAATCCCTACACACTATAAAAAAATACTTATTTCTAGGACAAACATCATTATGGGTAAAATTAACCAATCTAAAAAAACTCTAAAAATATAAAAATCCGAAACAAACAACATTTATGTATAGACTTTGAAAATAGGTATGTCAAAAAAAATTCTTCTTTATTTCAAGAAAAAAACACTTATAAAAAGAAAAAGAAATATAGAGAAAGGTATTTACATCCTAAGTTACTTTTCCATATCCTACACACTTATCTTAGAACCCACTTTCAATTATTTTTATCATGTATATTTTAATTAAAAAAAACTTAAAAAGTGAGTATCTAGAATAATATAAGGGAAATAAAAAACTTGGAAATCCTTTATTCATAACCAATAGAGAGGAGTTTGGACTCCTCCATTGATTCCTTCTAAAAATCTTTATGATATTATTTCAGCTATTGTCTATTCACCTTAAATGGTTTCTATGATTCAACTCCTTTGATTTATATTTTACCAAATGTAAATTTATTAGTAACTATGAATGGTCTAGTATATTTGGAATGAAGATTACCAGACATGAGATTAATTTGAGAGGAAAATAACCACACTTTATCTATAAATTGAAAATATATTTTCTAAACATGTCTATTGTAGAAAGATCTATAATTCTCTTTATACAACATTTAATTATCATAATCATCCCTTATTAGTTCCTATAGTTACATCATTTTGATCTTCCTTTGCTCTCTATCCTTTACAAAATCTAGTTTTAACCTCTTTATAGCCCAATAATATTTTTTCTATAACTCAATAGGTAGGTGAAAATTCTTCCCATAATAAATTATATACAAGTATATACCTAAGGGGGTTTTGTAAGTAGTTCTATATACTTGTAATTCATCTTCCAACTTCTCACTCTAGTATTTTTGATTAGGATGCACTGTCTTCTCCAGGGTCCTTTTTATTTATTTGATGAAGACCTTGACCTAGCCCATTTGTTTTTTGGTGATAGGTGGTTGCAGTTTTGTAGTGAACTCTATACCTTTTCATGAGGGATTCCATGTTCTTGTTATATAATCATGTGCCTTAGGCACTAATTATAGCTTGAGGCACTCCAAATCTACAAAATATGTTTGATCTTAGAAACTCAATCACTATTCTTGCATCATCTATTTAGGTTTCTTCAATTCAATTAGAAATATAATCCAATTTTAATAGAATGTGGAAAAATACAACATAGATAGAAAATTGGCTCATGAAATCTAATCCCCATACATCAAATACTTCACAAAAAAATAAATTTTGTTAGGGTAATTTATTATCTTTCAAAAATACAACTACTAAGTTGATAGTTTGGACATGATTTATAGAATTCATGCGAGCCTTTAAAAATTGAGGGACAAAATAAACTAGCCTCTAACACATTCCCATATATTATTTGAGGTTAAAAATGGACTCCACATGCAAGTGTATGAAAAAATGAAATCATAAACTTAACCTATTCCTATGATATGCACCTCTTAATCACTTGTTCACTTCAAATTCTCTATAACTAAGGATCCTATTAGATATAAAACTTTGAATAAGATTTCAATTTAAGTACTTAATAATTAATAAATAAGGTAGTTACCTTTAATGTGACCAAAAAATTCACCAAGTCAACATACCATGGTGCTAAGCCTAGGTTTCATTTTTTTTCAATAATTCAATATATGTTAGTGGATGAAGTGGTTATGTT
Organism: Viscum album; assembly: GCA_963277665.1. Classification (NCBI taxonomy): domain Eukaryota; kingdom Viridiplantae; phylum Streptophyta; class Magnoliopsida; order Santalales; family Viscaceae; genus Viscum; species Viscum album. Next base: position 2,094,492,291 of record OY728148.1, on the reverse strand, counting down.
TGGAAAATTTTTATGGATTCACTTGATGGAATTTGATGTCATTCTCAAGTAATTTTCCATGTTAACTCAATTTTTCATGTTAAATGTGATGATTGTTGGACTGAATTATTGTAAAAGACACATTTCATTGAATACACATTGTTTATAAATTTTTTGGAGAATAATTAGAATTGGAATAAGACCATGAAACCATGAAAACACCAATTTTAATTTAGTATTTCAAAGTCCATGTAGAAAGATAAAAGAACATATCTATTTTTCATAAAGAATAATTTATTGTATAAGAAGAAGTTGAGGTGGTTTGGAAAGAATTATTAAGGCTTGGAATTATATTCTACACTTAGAATATATTCTAATTATCATTTTTAATGATGGACTTATTAAAAATAGGGGCTAACTATAGCATCCCACAAGGGTTAGCCCTCAACCACATTTAGGGGGATCTGAGGGTCAACCCCTATGGTAGAGTCCTATAAAGTAGGTCACACATGGTGGTATAGGTGTGGGTGGTCCCATGTATAATGCCCATAGGAGCGTGCACCCAAAGGTGTAGATGGGCCCGTATATAGGGCTAGCAGGGTGTTGGTGGTGCTATGCAGGTGAGGCACGACCTATAAAGCATGGGTGAAAGGTGTGATGAGTGATGAACCCTATATCCCGCTATAAAGGTATAGTGGTGGGGATTGAATAATATACTGAATCCCTAAAGGTAGTTCACTTCTGATGCGAGATGCATTACCGTGACCATTGTTCACCTGTCTATTAAAAATATGAAAATAAAGAGCATTGTCCGAATGTGTAGACCTTCGCTATCAAATTTCCCACATCATGAATATTCAAATTATACCATTTTCTTTAACCTTATAATGATAAGGATTCTATCAGCATGAGCTCAAGATAACTAACTATCACATGTTATCAAGCCAAGACATAAAGACAAAGTCAATCATGCTAAGAACATGCATGAAATCATTGTCATGCATGTATTAAATGATTCAAAGAAGGATTTGGAAGAGGATTATTAAAGCATGGATGATTGTCGCCTATCAAACATTCAAGGATTTGGTGCTCTGCTAATGTGTATTGCAGTACTCGGGTCGAATCCTTGGTGATGATACTTTTTAATAGTCAATTGTTTTTAGTTGATTATATTTTGATTGGGGGGTTTGTTTGTAGATATTAGTTGAAATAATTGATTGATTTAACAATTTAATAAATATTGGGGTGATTTCATCATTAGAGAGTTAATTTTGTGATATCCTTGAGCTTTGCTTTATATCGCATTAAATTAACACCCACTTTACAAGATGACGTTGATTGTAATTCCCAAGTGTTAAGGCTTTAATACAAGTATTAACTTAACTTAGGGTTATAATATTAATCAAATATTGTTTATGGTAGTGTATTTATGGTTCCAATAATCCATTTAAACCACATGTTAAACAAAGCGTGTCATTAATCCACAATATTTTAAGTTTAAAATACATAATATCAATTTAAAGAATATTCATCGAGCAAAAGCTCTCAATCACTTAAACATCCCCAAATTATAACTCACCAAAATGGTAGATTTAATTAGACATTTTTTGGTTAATAATATGGTTTAAATTTTTATGGTTATGGGTTAAAATAAAAATAAAAAGAATGGTACAAGAAAAGAGTGGTGCGCCGAACACACATATGAACGATGATGAGAATTAAAAACCAAATTTTGATTGAATGAGGAAGAAAATAAGGGAAGGGGTTTCAAATTGATTTAAAATATTTTAATAGAATTAATATTTAAAAACATAGTATGGATTATCAAAAGAGAAAATGAGAAAGATACATGCATTAAAATAGAATTACTAAACAAACACTTATGAGATTACAAACAAAGAAGAACACAAAAATAAATGAAAATAAAGAGAGGATGAAGAGTCTCTCAAGTGAAAAATTGAGTATATAAGGTCCCCCCAATACTTTTTAAAGTATTTTTAACATCAATGTATTCCCATATCTTATGAAATTCCAACCCCATGCAAGGAGAAGAGGGGGGGGGGGGTGCATTTATAGCTCAATGGTGGTGGATTGTTTGCATTCCAAATATGCCCCTCCACTTGGATTGCAAATTTGGAAAACTAGGAATATGAATATCAAGATATGATCTTATTAAAAGTTTTATATATTTATCTACTATGTCTACTATGAAAATTTTACGGCCATTGGACTTAATTAGCCAAAGTTATGGTGGTTTGATTAAACAATTTTAATCTATCCATTTCAATCCAGACTTTTTCAAGGCCAAAATGTGAATGAATTTTTGAATAGGAATATGCCCTAAAATACGAAAAATTTATTAAAAAAAGTAGGCCATATAAATATAATCTTTCACACTACAAAATATCAGCTCAAATGGATGTCTATATCAGGAGAAAAGTCAAGTTTTGTGTGTTGCTTTTGTTTCCCAGATAGAATGGCGGGCTGGACTTCAAAACACCTTTGGGCCCCTTTTTCGTAGATTTGGACCTTGAAATTTTTATCCAAGATGAATTTCATTGTCCCAAAAACTTTTGAGGATAATTAAAGGATTTTGAATTCTAGAGTGAGCCCAATAATTCTATCTTCAAGGAAGGTACAATTTCTTCATAGATTATTTGGACTTTTTGTGTGGACCATATGACCCTTGAAATGGCAGAATTGGCCAAAGCATCATTCTCATTATATGTTGGAAATTAAATGAAGAATACTAAAAAACAATAATCACGTAATTTGTATTATTAGTATGATATTTATGATTAAAACATTAAATTGACTTGGATTTGGATTAATCTGAATAGTGCTCAAAATTATATTTAATATTTAAACATTAATATTTCACACAAATTATGTACATTTCCTAGAAAATAAGTAAAGGGAGTAAATAAAAAGTTATGAATATATTAATAACATTAACTCCCCAACACTTAGTCTTATGAATGTCCTCATATGAAAAAAATATAAAAACATAAAAAAATCATTCTCACTCACCAAAAAATATTAAAATTTTGTTTTCACCAACCAGGGGAGGTTTAGACCAATTCAATCATATATATTGAATTACACTAAAAATTGTTACAGAAATGATTTTCCAAAAACAATTCATTTTTCATGTTCAAATTTAGAAATGGGAAATGTGGGCACTCAAAACTCACTCCTCTAAGATGATAAAAATTTATTTATAGAGGTTCACTCATTCACCAACCAAAGGAGAAAATATTAGAGTTTGAACGAGATCTCAGCTTCCATTCCATATCCTAAAGTGCACAAGAATCAAGAGGTATTTTGAAGTTATTTTTTGTGGCTATGGGATGATAGGAATTTAATTTCCAAGAGAGAGGGGATGAGGGGTAAAACATCAGCATGGGTAAAACAATACACAATTTTTTTAAATGAAACATGGAAGGAAGTGGAAACACATATTTACAAGGGCATGATTGTGTGAAGAAATATACAAAGGAAGAAGAAAATGTGAAGTGGATGAGAAGATAAAATATTTACAAAACACAAAACTTCTTCCAATGACATAAGTGTTCTTTTTTTCTTTTTCTTTTTCTTTTTTAATTTTTTTTGAAAGTTGAACTTGAAAAATATCACACACTAATATACCAACCCATGTTTTATATCCTCACAAAACTAATTGTAATAGTTATAATAAGATCAAAGGTTTAAGAAGAGTGATTTTTGACCTACCCAAGACACAATCCATTATTTTTTTTAATTTTTTTTGATTTTTTTTGATTTTTTTGAACACTTTTCAATGAAATTTGTACAAGATATCATAAAAATATATACATTCTCAAAAATCACTGAATGAAAACCTCCCCCCCCACTAAAATGGATGTGTGTCCTCAAGAATATGACACCACATTGAAAATCAAGGAAATGGCACCTAAAATGAAATCTATTCCCCCACACTTAAATTTCAATAAATTATGCAATATAAATCCATATAGATGTTGGGTGGGACAAGGTATTGGGCTTGTAATGTGGCTATCAAAGAAAATGTTTTCATAGGCTCGAAGGGGCTTTAAAAATGAGGATTAATGTAAGGTAAATGTGAGGCTATTTGGTTATTATGATTCTCACATGGTTAAGAAAATGCCTCTATTATATCAATCCACACCAAAGTAGGAAATTCAGATCGAAGGTCTATAAACACAAGACCCAAAATCAGGGGTAAAAACACACATTTTGAAAAGATGGCCATAAGTGGCCTTGGCATAAAAGATAATGTTGTTCCTCATGGTTGGGGAAAATTATTTTCCAAATCTAAAACTGAGCATTCAAAATTTGTTGGTTTTGATACAAAATTCTTTATCCAAATTCATGATGAAAATACAAAATTTTTGAGATGAAAACATGTCTTTTTGACTCTCAAAAAATGGTTGGAAAAAATTTAAAAAGTGGGTGGTGAGTAAGTATGACTCTTTTTTTAGTTTTTTTAGTTTTTTTTAGTTTTTTTAGTTTTTTTTAGTTTTTAAAATATACACCCACACAAAAGAGAAAGAGAAAAAGAAAGGATTTGATGAAGGAAGTGGTAAAAAATGAAAGAGAGAGGAAGAAGAAGAAATAGGGAGAGAGAAGAAGAGAGGTAGAGTTAAAGGGAAAGTGGTTTCCACTGATTTGGATTTAGTGGTTCTCCATCTCCATCCAGCGGTGGGTCTATGGAAGTCGACTGTAACATCCCAGGTAAATAAAGAATATGACATTTTTTATATTTATTAATATTTTTAAATTAAATATTAATTTTACTTTAAAGGGTATTCTACAATCAATGACATACCTGATACGCAACAATGGGTTTCTTTGAAAACTTACATTGCACAAAATGTTGAGTTATACTAAAAAATAATAATATAATATTATTATTTTAAATGGTAGTTAACGCATAGCCTTTGTATTAGTGGAAATGAACAGAACTAAAAAAAATATGATTAAACATGTTTGTTAAATGTATTTACAATTATCAAATAAATTTTAGAGGCTTAAAATAAGAATGACTCTTATTTTAAGTATAAATACTCTAATATTCTTTAAAAGGTCAATTTACCGCCTTTTGATGGCGAACCCCTTTCATATCTAGTTTTTGTCAATTTTATATGTTATATTTGGAAAAATAAAATTATTCTTTAGAATATATACATCAAAATTTTCTTTGGATGAAATTTTGGTATTTTTCTAATAATGTTCATTTTTTATGAATAGTGAAAAATACTATATTTTAATTCAAAACAGCCTTTTAATATAATTTATTTATATGGTTATATTATCTTTATAATTGGTTTTAAAGTGTAATTAGATTATATTTTTACTATTTAATCCAATTTTGGTCATTTAATGTAATTTTACTTTGAAATTAGACATAAACAAGTATCAATATTTTGATAGTTATTATTTTTTTAAAACACGCTTTTTGTCTTGACAACGAGAATTAATTTTAAATTAATTTCTTTCACTTTTGTGTTATGAATTTAGAAAAATGGATTCCATATTTGGAATAAAAAATTCCAAATTTTGTAAATAGGTAACTTTTATTTTTAGACATTATGAATATTTACTTTAGTAAATATTTTATTTACCATGGTTAAAGGGTAAATATGGTAAATAAGGGTAAAAAATAATATTATAATAATATTAAATTTCCCTAACATATGTCCTAATCCTATTGTATGATACATGTCTGACCATGGGCATAATTGGGTTGATTTTGGGACCCCATGGAGCCACTTGGGAGTGATAATGACACTTTATATTAATTAATTTAAAGTAAAGGCAAAAATGAATTAAACATATATCTTTTAATAAATCAATTTTTACATGGGGTTATATAAGTTATCTCTTCGACTATAAATATTCATTTTAAAGCTAAAAATATTTCCTGCATCATGGTATTTTTTTTATAATTTTTAGACATCAAATAGATAAAATTATTTATGACACAACAATGATGCAATGTTTACCTCATTAATGAATTATTTAAATAAATAAGATTATAAAAATTAAAAAAATATAAAAAACCTATCCAATTATTATTGTATGATTTTATTTCTAACAAGATTCATCTTATCTTTGAATTTAATGAGTTTTGGACCTTTTTGAACCGAAAATAAGTTTATAATAAAATAATATTTTTAAACTTTCCTAAAGAGCCCCTCCTCCCCATTATAAAAATCCCTCACCTCTAACCCATTAATTACACCTCTCAAGACCCTTGTATTGTACAAAATCTACCCAATTAATCTCCCTACATCCCCATATTCCACCTAGAATCCTTACCTTATTTAGAAGGCACTTCAAAAAATCCTTTTGGTTCAAACCAAAGAGAGATACCCGATTTAAAGGCAACGTCTTCTCTTAAGTTCTTTTCTTTTATTTTACTTCTACAACCCCCTAAAATCTCTTTATTACTTTCATTTATAACAAAACCAGTATCCTAAATATACTAGGTTGTTGTTAGGATAATGATTCAAACTACATTTACACACACATCCATCTAATGGGTAAAGAACATACTGTTTCTGTGGATGACGAACTACTGCCTCACGAAACGATGATTGTTCAAATATCTCCAACCGCCTCTCATGGTGGAAATTATGATGTAACTGTATTTATATTTGATATATATTATATTTATACTATCTCTTTACTTATTTATTTTTCATTATAGCATACCTTTATGGTTTCTATAATGGGTAAATACAATAATTTCATTTGAGGAAGTGCGGACTACCGCCCCCTCAAAGTGATATGACTTGTTCATGCCATATGTGGGATGTATAAAGGATGGAGTTAATGAAATTATATATGATATTTTACTGTAATTATAATATACCTATGTATCATTAATTTTTCAATCCATTAAAATATGAAATAGAAATGAAAGTAGTGTTCATGCGTACGTACGACTTACCATCTCCATGAACGGTGCATTTCATTTATTATCTTCAAATGTTATGTACTATTATAAATAAATAAATATATACTGGATATATATAATATATATGATATTTAAATCATGAATATGATTCTGGATATAATAGAATTTTGACCACATGGACAATTTTTAATTATAACAAGTTCATTTTCCGAACATCGACAAAATGTCCGATATGAACTCAAATAATTAACTAATTGTTATAGTAAGATAATAAGTGATATAAAAATAATAATAAAACTTGAAAAAGGTTATTAATAATGTATAAATTAACTTAAGTTTATCATTCAGGAAGAACAAGGAACACAAAAGACAAGTCGGACTTGATGTAAGGGGTTTCTTATCTCACTTTTAATTCCGTGAGATTTCCATTGTTCACCACTTATTTATTGCATGTGGTGTATTGTGTACTGCCATTTGATATATATTATCATGATTCTATTTATATTCATGGTATTATATGATTTATTTTGTGATTATTAACTTTTGGTCATATGACTCGATTGATTACAACGTGGTAAGGGGTTTTCATCTCACTTTTTATTCCCATGAGATTCATGCTATATTTGCCACTATTTCCTTTTGTGTGATGTATGTACTGACCATGACTATATTCATTGTGTAATATAACTTAATTTATGGGTATTTAAATCTTCATTATATGATTCTTATTTCATGTGGTGTATGTTTCGTGAGTTACCAAATCGATAAGAGAACATTTCACTCTCCTCTTATAATCAAAGACTTATTTTATGTTATGTCTTTAAATTTCAATTTTCAAATGTTGGGATATGTTCTTTTATATCCTTATTATTGTAAATTTTATGTCCATGTGAAGATATACCCTTTTCTCTCTCATCAACTCATTTTCTAAATTTTCAAGTGACGCCGTTAGGATGTCAAATTTCTGTAAGGGAACTTCTTAACCCAATTTCCATTCCTTGGGTTAAACTTTTACTTCTTGATTATGTGGTGATATGAATATGTGTAAATGAACTCTGATTTTTTTAAACTTAATATCCACTTATATTAGGTGTATTCGTATTTTTCACACATAATTATGTCATTGATTTGACCTTAATCTAAAGATATGATCTTGGTAAGGGACTTCGTCTCATTCTCCTTTCATTAAGGCATATTTTGCTTTATATATGACTTTATTTTATACGGTGTATAAACACCTTTGAATTTTCATTTCATTCAAAGGGAATATTTTTTCTACAAATAATTTTACAGAATGACAAAAGGAATGTTTTTAACGTTTGCGGAAACAATGACCTCTCCGCCACCATAATCATTAGTTGGCTTCCTCTATAATCCTTAATGTTTTTTAAAGGAAAAGAAATCCCTTATTCTGTTTTTGAGTGTTTTGGTATTGAAAATGGTTTTCGAAATGGATTTATTATTTCAATTTCTTGAAATTATTTCTTGTAATTGAAAATGAAATGTTATTAGTGAAATGTTTATATTTGCAATATTTTATGTGTTATGATTTTATAATGGTACTTGAACATTTGACAGGTGGTTACGTGATAAACCAAATGACGGGTGGTGCCATGATAAACCAGGACGGGTGGTTATGTTATAACCTCCAATGCATTGGGTATGGAATTCATCCGTATGGCTATTCCATTTAGTGATATGTGTGGAAGTTGACCGCATGGTTATTCCATCTAAGTACGTTTATGTCCCAAGTTACCTTTATATGTTATGTGTTTTTTCTATGGGTTTTATGGTAATATTTTGGTTACAAAAGGGTAAGTAGAGATATTTTATTCAGTGAAGAGTATTTACTACTTCATAAAGGTGAAAAATATTACTTATGATAAAGTATTCATGGTTTACTTGTTGTTTTGAAAAAACTAACAGTTTTCCTTCTTTGTGTATCCCTTACTGAGCTTTTTTGCTCATCCCAAGTTTTTTGAAATGTTTTTCACAGGACATAAAGTGGAATAGGGTCAAGGATGGGATCAAGGAAAAGTCATGCTGTCTAAAACATGGATCTAGACATGTTTCTTTTAAGAGTTTTTATTTTATGAAAAAAATGGATACTGATTAATAGTGTCTACATGTAATATTTATGTTGCTATGTAATAGTTATGGCCTAATTCTCTAAAACTCTAAACCTGAAAAGATTCTCAATGTGAATTATTAATTTAACTCATGATTAAGTAATGTTTTAAAGTTGGGTTCTTATAGTTTGTATCAAAGGTCAGTTTAGACAACTTTAGGGATTAGGAGTTTTCGTTAAACACATGGTTAGTCCCTATGTCTATTATTTCAGTTAAATCATTGTTTTATAACTTTTTCAGATCAAGAAAAGTTGGTTACAAATGGAAGGAGGAGGATCTCAAAAAACATTCTTATCTCTTCCTGATGACATGCTTGCAATAATTATTGCAAAGTCATGTTCAGATGATTGTGAAACTTTTTCTAGCATACAACTCACTTGTAAGTAGTTGTTTGAGATATCAAACACCTCCACTATACCTTGATATCATCGTGGATCATGGTTTGTATTTAATGAAATATTATTTTCACAATATTTTCATATTTTCAAGAAAGGTAAATATTATCAAGGCATTTTCAAATATTTTACCTTATCACAAGATTTTGAAGCATATTATGATTTTGAAAAAGGTGTTGAAGAAGGATACCCTTGCGCAACCTATTTATATTTGATTTTGCAATATAGTCTCTCATAACATACTTATAATATTTTAAAAGGAACATTGATTGAAAGTTTCAACTCAAACTCGGTCCAACAGTTTTATAAAAATCATGTTTTATCAGATGTTTTGAAATTATATGTCATACATGATTATTTTCTAAAATTGTTTTTCTACGAACATCCATATGACCCAAGTTGTACAAGGTGTATTTGGATGAAGGAAGAAAATGATATTGAAGGATCTATAAATCATTTTTTCAATGCATGGACCTTCTACCTATGTGAAAAAGATGAGAATGAAACCATATGGACACTATGATCAAGGTATGATGTTCTTTCTATTAGGAATAGTTTTATTTTGTCATATGGAGGTGAAAAAAATGACAATATATAAGATGTTGAGATCTTAATGTGGTGGGATGAAAATTAAAGGTATAAGAAAAGCTTTGAGGTTAAAACATGTTAGGGTTATTTTTGAGTTTTATAAAAAGGGAAACCCGCAATATGGGTGACAACTCGTTGTGTCCAGCAAGGCCATAGGAATCGAACCCACAACTGAAGGGCGACAAGGGTGCATCGCCTACCACTAGCCTACGTGAAGTCCCTGGTTAGTATGACTTATTCTTTTTAGTTAAATGATTTTATGGATCAATAATATGTTGATTATGGGAACGTTTTTTCAAATGGGTATTCTTAATATAGGAAAATGATTTGGTGATTAAGTGATAAAGGTTATTTTGGAATATGTTCACTATTTTGGGGAAACACTACATGCCTATGGAAAATAGAATACTTTTGGATTTCATTTGAGGAGTAATGGTGGAATTTTATTTTGAAAGAATCTATGTTTTATTTTGGAAATTTGGCTATTCAGGTTATTTATGGAAATGATTAACCTATCTTTGAGAATATGTGACTAGGTTAATTACACTTCAGTATGAGACTTTAAGAGTAGTCGATGTTATTTGGAGATAAATGTTAAGATTTATTATGGAAGACTATGTGACTAAATCCTTCTAAAATTTGGGTTTCAATCTTAGTTTAGATTACTTTGATGAATTTTAAGGATAGTTGTATATTGAATGGTCTTTGTAGAACTTTGGGTATTGTTTGTTGAATTTTAGAGATTAAGAGTAGTATTTATTTTTATAAATGATTATCCTTTTTGGGGATTATCTGATCTTATACTAACATTTTTGGTTTTGGTTGATGTCTAAATATGGGGGAAATATATAGTTAATATTTTGTAGATTATGTGATACTCTAGAAGTTGATTCTATCACTTCAGGTGTGACCAAGTCATCTATAATACTTGTTGTTTGGAGAATAGATGAGTTTGTGGTAGGAATTTAGTAAAGGATGAAAGTCTACATGACAATTAAGTATGTTTCCTTATATTTTTAGTTAAGCTAATAAATAAATTACTCAACTTTATGAAAAGTAAATTAAAACAAAAACATTGTCTGTTAACTTTTCTTATTGGGGAATCAAAGACCGTTTAACCCATCATAAGTTTGTGATTTTCTGGTGGTTAACTTTCTCCTAATCATGTTTTCTATCACTCTCTATCAGAACTTGACACTTCGTTTCTCCTCTATATCCATGTTTTCATTGAATCCTAGTATGGGTTATCTTGGATGGACTTGGTACATATATTTATTTCTTTTAAAGTGATAGTTTTATTTACTCTTTTTCCGATGTGGGACATTCAATGAAGTTTCCAATCCCAATTTTAAAATTGTGAGGGCGCAATTTCCAAAAGGGGGGAAGAATGTAACATCCGAGGTAAATAAAGAATATGACATTTTTTATATTTATTAATATTTTTAAATTAAATAATAATTTTACTTTAAAGGGGATTCTATGATCAATGGAATACCTGATACGCAACAATGAGTTTCTTTGAAAACTTACGTTGCACACAATGTTGAGTTATATTGAAAAATAATAATATAATATTATTATTTTAAATGGTAGTTAATGCATAACTGTTGTATTGAATAAAATGAAAAGAACTAACTATAATATGATTAAAAATGTTTTTTAAATGTCTTTATATTTATCCAATAAATTTTAGAGTCTTAAAATAAGAATGAATATCATTTTAAGCATAAATACTCTAATAATATTTAAAAGGTCGATTTACCGCCTTTTGATGGAGAACCCCTTTTAAATCTAGTTTTTTTCAATTTTATATATTAAATTTGACAAAATAAAATTATTCTTTAGAATCAAGACATCAAAATTTACTTTGGATGAAATTTTGGTATTTTTCTAATGATGTTCATTTTTATGAATAGTGAAAAATACTGTATTTTAATTCAAAAATACCTTTTAATATAATTTATTTATATGGTTAGATTATCTTTTAAATTGGGTTTAAAGTGTAATTATATTATATTTTTACCATTTAATCCAATTTTGGTCATTGAATGTAATTTTACTTTGAAATTGGACATAAAATTGTATCAATCTTTTGATAGTTATTATTTCTTAAAAACACGCTTTTTGTCTTGACAAAGAGAATTAATTTTAAATTAATTTCTGCCACTTATGTGTTTTGAATTTTAAAAAATGTATTCCATATTTGGAATCAGAAGGTCTAAATTGTGTAAATAGGTAACTTTTATTTTTAGACATTATGAATATTTACTTCAGTAAATATTTTATTTACCATGGTTAAAGGGTAAATCTGGTAAATAAGAGTAAAAAATAATATTATAATAATATTAAATTACCCTAAAATGTGTCCTAATCCTATTGTATGATACATTTCTGACCATGGGAATCCTTGGGTCGATTTTGGGACCCCATGAAGCTACTTGGGAGTGATAATGACACTTTATATTAATTAATTTAAAGTAAAGACAAAAATGACTTAAACATATATCTTTTAGTAAATAAATTTTTACATGGGGTTATATAAGTTATCTATTATACTATAAATATTAATTTTAAATATAAAAATATTTCCTACATCATGGTATTTTTTTTATAATTTTTAGACATCAAATAAATAAAATTATTTATGACACAATAATGATGCAGTGTTTACCTCATTAATGAATTATTTAAATAAATAAGATTATAAAAATTAAAAAATATCCAAAACCTATCCAATTATTATTGGATGATTTTATTTCAAACAAGAGTCATCTTATCTTCTACTTTAATGAGTTTTGGACATTTTGAAACTGAAAATAAGTTTATAATAAAATAATATTTCCAAACTTTCCTAAAGAGCCCCCTTATAAAAAGCCCTCACCTCTAACCCATTACTCACACACCTCAAGCCCCTTGTCTAATCCAAACACTTCCCAATTAATCTCTATACATCCCCCTATTCCACCTAGAAGCGTTACCCTAGGTAGAAGACACTTCAAGAAAGCCTTTTGGTTCAAACCAAAGGGAGATACCCGATTTAAAGGGAACGTCTTCTCTTAAGTTCTTTTCTTTTATTTTACTTCTACAACCCCCTAAACTCTATTTATTACTTTATTTTATAAAAAAAACAGTATCCTAAATATACTAGTTTGTTTTTATGATAAGTATTCGAACTAAACTTACACACACCTCCATCTAATGGGTAAAGAACATACTGTTTTTGTGGATGACGAACTACTGCCTCACGAAATGATGATTGTTCAAATATCTACAACCGCCTCTAATAGTAGAGATTATGATGGAACTGTATTTATATGCGATATATATTATATTTATATTGTCTCTTTATTTCTGTATTTTTCATTATATCATACCTTTATGGTTTCCATAATGGGTAAATACGATAATTTTATTTGAGGAAGTGCGGACTACCACCCCCTCAAAGTGATATGACTCGTTCATGACATACATGGGATGTATAAAGGATGGAGTTAATGAAATTATTTATGATATTATACTGGAATTAAAATATACCTATGTATCATTAATTTTTAAATCCCTTAAAATACAAAATAGAAATGAAAGTAGCATTCATGCGTACGTACATATTTTCGTCTCCATGAACGGTGCATTTTATTTCTTATCTTCAATTGTTATGTACTATTATAAATAAATATATATACTGTATATATATGATATTTAGATCATGAATATGATTATAGAGATAATATAATTTTGACCACATGGACAATTTGTAATTATAACAAGTTCATTTTCCAAGCATCGACAAAATGTCTAATATGAACTCAAATAATTAACTAATTGTTATAGTAGGATAATAAGTGATATAAAAATAATAATAAAACTTGAAAAATGTTATTAATCAAGTATAAATTAACTTAATTTTATTATTCAGTAATAACAAGGAACATATAAGACAACTCAGACTTGAGGTAAGGGGTTTCTTATCTCACTTTTAATTCCATGAGATTTCCATTGTTCACCACTTATTTATTGAATGTGGTGTATTGTATACTTGAATTTGATATATATTATCATGATTATATTTATATTCATAGTATTCTATGATTCATTTGGTGATTATTAACTTTTGGTCATATGACTCGATTGATTACAACGTGGTAAGGGGTTTTCATCGCACTTTTTATTCCCATGAGATTCATGCTATATTTACCACTATTTCCTTTTGTGTGGTATATGTACTGAACATGATTGTATTCATTGTGTAATATACCTTAATTTATGGGTATTTTTATCTTTATTATATGATCCTTCTTTCATGTGGTGTATGTTTTGTAAGTTACCAAATCGATAAGGGAACCTTTCACTCTCCTCTTCTAATCAAAGACTTATTTTATGTTATGTCTTTAAATTTCAATTTTAAAATGCTGGGGTATGTTCTTCTATATCCATATTTCTGTAAATTTTATGTCCATGTGATGAGAGACCCTTTTCTCTCTCATCAACTCATTTTCTGAATTTTCAAGTGACACTGTTAGGTTGTCAAATTTCTGTAAGGGAACTTCTTAACCCAATTTCCATTCCTTGGGTTAAACTTCTAATTATTGATTATGTGGTGCTATGAACATGTGTAAATGACCTCTGATTGTTTTAAACTTAATATCCACTTATATTGGGTGTATTTGTATTTTTCACACATAATTATGTCATTGATTTAACCTTAATATAAGGATATGATCTTGGTAAGGGACTTCGTCTCAATATCCTTTCATTGAGGCATATTTTGATTTATACATAACTTTATTTTATACAGTGTATAAAAACATTTAAATTTTCATTTCATTAAAAGGGAATATTTTTTCTATGAAGTGTTTTACAAAATGACAAAAGGAATGTTTTTAACGTTTGTGGTGACAATGACCTCTCCGCCGCCGTAATCGTTAGTTGGCTTCCTATATAAGCCTTAATGTTTTTTTAAAAGGAAAAAATCCTTCATTCTATTTTTGGGTGTTTTGGCATTGAAAATGGTTTTTGAAATAGATTGATTATTTCAATATATTGAAATGATTTCTTGTGATTTCAAATGAAATTTTATTAGTGAAATGTTTATATTTGCAATATTTTATGTGTTATGATTTTATAATGGTATGTTGATGCCAAAATTGGGGACAGAGAAGTACAAATGAAAGTGTCAAGGGGCTGCCTCATGAAGACTGTTCATGGAGCCCCCATGGCCCCACAGCTGCCATAGAGCAAGGAGGCGGGAGGCTCCATGAGCCAATTTGATGTTCGTGTGCCCGCCGCGGATCAAGGAGGTGTGATGCTCCACGAACCCCATTGATGTTTGCGAGCCTTCCATGGAGCAAAATCCATATTGGCGTCGAGTGAGATCTGCTTCGTGGCACCTCTTGCCTATAAATATAGGGCTCCCCTCGAGCCCAAAGGATGGACCATCCGACCTTTCAAATTCCTAGCTCCCAAATCACGAAGCACTCTTTTCTCTAAGAACCATGAGCTACATGAGGTATTTTTGCATCGTAAAATGCCCCCCTTGAATTAATTTCTCCACTCATTAGAGAGGGATGCCTTTCGCGGAGCCTATGGGCCTCCACGAAGGAAGGGGATCCCCAAGGGGACCCGGGTCATCACAGAGCATTTATGCTTCACGAAATACCCCTCAGGAACATGTAACCCATATGATAAGGTAGGGAAACTATGCCTCGAGAAGCACCTTGCTTCACAACCCCACCCTTCGCAAGGCACCCTTGCTTTGTGAGGCATTGCTCCGAGAATCCCTTTTCACTTCATGAAGCACCTTCCACATGCACCTATGCCCTATACTTAAGCTGGGACACTACACTTTGCGAATAATACCCCTTCACAAAGACCCTCCACTACGCGGAGCACCAGAGCTTCACAGGGTCCCTTCCTATGAACTCCTTTGATTTGAAATTCCTTTTCCCGTGTGAACCTCGAGGTTTTCACGAAGTGATTTCAAAGTCCCTTGGACATTACTTCCTATTGTGTTGATTCTCCTCATGCTTCTTTTCATATGCACTCTAACAACTATTACTTATTTGCATAGCCACGCTAACGTGGACCCCCAATGGTTCACTCCATAACACCCCCACCCACGGCGTTTCTAGTCCCTTCGCTTCACTAAGGTGTAGAGGGTGACAGTTATGTAAGTCCTAGGGGTGCGGAGTAAACCCACCTCTTCGAAGATACAGGACGTTAAAATACCAAGCACCATCATCCTCAACACATGACATTAAATTGTGACCACGCCCCGTGTGTCAGACGCGGGGAAGGGGTAACCACCCTGGTGTAAGCCCCTAGCTTTCCTTACAGGAGGTAACATCCCTGCTCCTCCTCTCTTCCTGGGTTCCAAGTCCCTCTCCCGCTGGTCTTTGTCACCATTCGGGCCTCCATATTGGATTTAGTCCCAATATCTGTCACTATGGGCTACTAACCACGCTTAAGCCCCTATTTCCTCTCTAGGCTGCGGACCACGTGTAAGCCCCTATTTCCTCTTTGGGCCGCTAACTACATGTAAGCCCCAGTCCACTTCCCACGGACGCACCTCTCACGACGTGATCGTCAGGACTTTTCTACCTCTTGTTTCTCACACCGAGAATGACTCATGTGGGCTTAGAGTAAGCATCGACCATTACATCCTCTCCAGGCATCCTAGAGTTTAAGCCTCACACCCACCTAAACTATGTGGTCTTTGATCCTTGCTAAGGCAAGGTACGTAGGAAGCCTCCCTAAGTTTCAATCCCTACACCCCATTGGTTCTGACCTCTTTCACGTTGGTTCCCACCACCTAAACTACGTGGTCTTTGATCCTTTCCAAGGCGAGTTACGTAGGAAGCCTCCCTAAGGTTCAAGCCCAACACCCGGTCGCTCCGACCCCTTCACGTCGGTTCGCCCAAACCCACCTAAACTACGTGGTCTTTGATCCTTGCCAAGGCAAGGTATGTAGGAATCCTTTGTAAGGTTCAAAACCTACACCCTATTGGTTTAGACCTCCTTCACGTTGGTTCCCACCACCTAAACTATGTGGTCTTTAATCCTTGCTACGACGAGGTATGTAGGAAGCCTCCTCGAGGTTCAATCCCAACACCCGGTCGCTCCGACCCCCTTCATGTTGGTTCGCCCAAACCCACATGAACTATGAGGTCTTTGATACTTTCCAAGGCAAGGTATGTAAGAAGTATCCTTGAGGTTCAATCCCCACACCCCATTGGTTCCGACCTCCTTCACGTCGGTTCTTACCACCTGAACTACATGGTCTTTGATCCTTGCCAAGGCGAGACACTTAGGAATCCTCCTTGAGGTTCAAGCCCAACACTCGGTCACTCCGACACCCTTTACATCGGTTCACCCAAACTCACCTGAACTATGTGGTATTTGATCCTTGCTAAGGCAGGGTACGTAGGAAGCCTCCATGAGGTTCAATCCCACCACCCATTGGTTCCGACCCCCTTCACGTCGGTTCACCAAACTCCACCATGAACTGCGAGGTCTTTGATCCTTGCCAAGGAATGGTACATAGGAAGCCTCTATGAGGTTCAATCCCACCATCCATTTGGACCCCAGGTCCTCATTCACGTAAGTATACCGACCCCCATCCCATGAGAAATACGTGGGTTTTATATCTGTCTCCTATGTAGGGTACATAGGAATCTTCCCTGAGGATCAACCACATCCAACGGTAAGACATTATGACCCCACTCAGCGATAAGCCGTCGTGACCCTGTCCAGCAGTAAGCCGTCGACATCCCCATCCAGCGATAAGATGTTGAAATCCCTAATCAGCAGTAATACATCATCAGATGAACTACACAGACTTTGATTCCCTACCACGGGGATACGTAGGAAGTCTCCTTGAGACTCAAGCCCAACATTACCATCTTCCTCATGGCGATTCCATCCCATTCACCATCCACTTCATTCAAACACTCCATTATCCATCTTAATTCTTACCCGGGCCACCACATCCCGGCGAGGTCTTGACAAATCACTCCCCCTAAATCAGTTTTCCCTCTAGGGGTTGCACTCATCCAATCCACTCTAATCAGTGTTCTAATCAGTCTGATCTATCTCCGCTAGATGTTAAACTCGTGGAATACCCTGTGTTAAACATGGTAAGATGAGGAAAACCTAAGATACATGACCATGGCATAAAATTCCCCATATTCGACGTGGGATGCCTTGGGCTTCCGCACCCTCGAGAAGCCCTATAATAAGGGGAATAAACCCAAACATGCCAGTGTCCCAGTGTCTAGACACACCATTGATGTCCAACATGACCAAAGGTTTCTTCCTTGACCAGACCCTTTGAAATGTCCTTATAGAAGCAGTGTAATTAACTGGTGTCCATAAAGATATGGCACTAGGAAGAGTTTCACTAACAATGTCTTAAATCTATAAGGGAGACCCGAACTAGGTGATGAGTTCTAAGGAGGAATCTATGAAAGGAAGAACCGACATCCCATCATCCCGTTTTGATCAAGGAGAAAACGTCCCTGGAAAAGCGACATATGCCACCCGTATTTGGAAAGCAGGAATACGGGGCAACGAAACCGTGCCTTTCATCCTTGAACGAGACGGACACACGCACCCCATAAAAAGCATCGAAAACAGAAATGGTGAACCCGATGTGAATCTATTCACCTCTATATAGAGATTAGTAGCATTCGAGACATCAGTGGATTAGCGTGTCACCAGATCCAGATATCCGGCGCCAGGTCCCACCAAGAAAATAGAGGACCTGGCATGAAACTCACCAGAAGTTGGGGCATTAGAACATTGGACGTCCCAGACTACGACGTTGTCAGCGTAGACCCCTCTTACCGGTCATGGAAGACAGAATGGCACTGGGGCACTGATCATCAATTCATTTTTCTTTCAGTACTGATGAGTTAATCTCCCTATTTTCATAAACCAAGATGCTGCACCCGGAACTCGGTCACCTCCTGCCCACCGATGCAGGGGTAGGGGAAGTACGAGCATGACTATCCTATACAGTTCCACCTCTTCTGTGATGGTCTCAATGACCACAACTGCTGGGCACCCCTGTCCTATCTCTCCCTCAGAGTTCATCCAACGAAGGGTGATCAATGACCTCATATGCTAGTACGAGGAGGGTATTATCCTGACTCAGGATATAGATTACCTGAATTTAGATGCATCTGCGCCTCGTCATCAATGCCGCCCCCGAGGGACGTGTAGGGAGCCACTACTCCCCACTCCAATATATAACTATTTTGGGAGCCTCTCCCTGGAACGCCTCGACGACTCCCTGCCCTACGCTGATGAGGTAGGGAATGTCCGGGTCAACCCAGCCATGATTCCATTATAGAGGCTTCCAACAAGGGCTCCTACCAGGCCGCGTCAGCGCCTCCACCCAGTCTTACCAGCTGAGGAGCAAGTAAGCCATGTACCTACACCATTGGCTTCGGTCTGTCTAACCTGACGCCAGCGTCGGGCGCAAGCCAAAGAGGACGCCCGCTAAGGGGCGTCAACGTCAGCGGCTACTATGGCCTGATCCAACTCCGATGCATATCATCATCTCTCTGTATACATTGAGTAGGGAAATTCATACAACTAACTTGGATCGAGGCCCCAACCACCCCACGGGTAGGCTGGGTCGACTCTCTTGGTCGCTGGCACAGGCAGTGGCCACCGTAGACTAACCCACAACGATGTCACCTAGTATGGAGGTCCTCCCCGTACTACTACCATGGAGAACGCGAGCCTTCCCCACTTCCAGGCTCAACATGGAGGTCTACCCTATGCCACATTCAGTCCAAATGAGGGTCCTCCCCATGGTAGTGATGCTTACTACAGAAGTCTCTCCCGTGCCCACTACACTAGATATGGAGTCATTCCTCCTGACACAGACCGTTGGTATGGGGAAGTTGCACATCCGGTCACTCTTCAATGTGGGGACCCTCCCCATGTCCTTGTAGTAGCTAGAAAAGGTCCTCATCGCCTCAACAATCAGGGGAGTGAGGGCCGTCTCCACTTCACCAGCGCCCAACATGGAGGTCCTACCCGTGTTCGGCTCGACCAGTACGAGGACCTTCCTCGCACTGAGGTCATCAGAGAGAACAAGTATGGGGGTCCCACACATGATACTATGTGATCAAGTGGAGGCCTTACCCTCTCCATCACTTCCCATAGAGGTCCTCCCCATATCCATTTTGATATCTGCCCCGGTGCTCCTCACACCCCGGCTTACTCGGGTGGAAGTCCTCCCCACCCCAGCACCAGTATGGCTGAAGGACCTCCTCGTCTAAAAAATCTACCCTATCCTGAGGATCCATCCATGGGAAGGAAGGAGGGTCGTTGCCACCATAAGAAGAATTCAGGGAAGTTCCGGATAGAGATCAAACCATTCCGCTTCTCAGACTCCGAAGCAGATTATGACTCAGCTCAGGAACCCTCCCCTCGCTCCTCCGAGCCAAGGTCTGGGGAAAGAACGAGGCTCATTAGCCTAGTAATCCTAGAATGCGAGGTCCATCAGATTCCCGACTCCCTTTGAAGGTATATCCAGTAGGATGAAAATTTGGAAACCTCACATGTTACGGTTGTGAAATAACCACCATCGTCACTAGAAGCACTCTCTACCATGACTAGAGATCACGAAGAGCTATTCTGGGGACCAATGGTGGGCGAGTAGCAGCGCGACCTATCGCCAGTAGCCCTAGGCCCTACACCAAGAACTGCAGCTGTCATTCTATCATATCGTGATGTGGTGGCCATGTCACTACACTCTTTAGAGGACAACCTAAGATGTAGCGGTTTGTCATCCCACTCACCGTACTCTCCACCAGCCAGACTACCATCCCAACGGTCTGCTTCAGTACCGTTTCCAGTTCCTCAGCTGCCTCTGGTTAACAAGTGGGGTAATGAAGGGAAAAAACCATAAATCTGAGCCAAGGAGCCTATGGAATATCCTTATAGCGGACCACTTCCCTGAGATGTTTTGGCCCGTGGCAGCGCCAAATTTATGCACGCCAGAATCCCTCACCCCAGAGGAAGTTGAGTGTTTCCGCCAAACCCTCTAGGCAATGAAATTCTTCCTTCGTTATCAGAAAGTGGTTTATCCCAGGATCCAAGCGCATTTCGAGGACATTAGTGAGCAATGCCATCTAGTTGATTTGGCCGCACTCCCTGTGGCCCAGCGCCCTGAGTCACCAGGCTGCTGTAAGGCCCTCCAGCATCAATGCGTTAAGAGTTTCAAGGTACTCCGCAAGATTATCAAGGAGGCTTCCCCCCACGTGAAAATCTATGGTTGGGGGCAGTATGTTGTCCTTATCTTCAGTCCTATCTGATGGAAGCCCGACTCGCTAGGTGATATTGAGGACATTCCCCTAGGAAGGGTCACAGTCAACATGGCCGACATATTGGACAAGTAGAACGAGATGGAGCTTCTTGACATGGACTTACCCCCCGAGGGTATGCCACCAATACTAGATCCATCAGGAAGAGTTATTCGCCAGTAGAGGAATCTACTAGGTCTCCCTGTGCCCATCGAGGCATTAGTCCTTAGCCAAAATCACAGTAAGGGTAATGAGCACCTCGAAGCTTCCAAACACTCCAACCCATCCGCCTAAGTGTAAAAGATGGAGGAGGACCCTGAGAAGGCCGCATTACACCAAAAACATTCTGAACAGAAGAAGTTGGTTGATAAACTCCTGGCTGAACGCACTGTAGAGCGACGACTAGACTACGAAAATCCTAGGCCAGGGCAGCAGGTGTAGGAAAAAATCCCCCTTAGCGAGCTGCCTCCAGGTGACCCTGACTATCCTACCCCTACAGACAAGGTTGAGGCCGGAACTTACGGCAAGAGGGCTCGATATGTCTCACCAAACCCTCCGGAATGGCGTGACAATCCAAGGAACCTAGCTCGGGTTCCCCCAGCTGCCCTGCAGGTCACCCCACCAGCCGTTCCATGAGCTGCTAAGCCACCTTACCATGTTGAAGAACCCACCAACATACTCTTGGTTAGGTATCCCTGTCAAGATAGGGACCCCCATCCAGATGATCCAATGGTGGCACTCATTGCTCGCCTTGAGGCGTTGGAAACACGACAGGTGGCACTCCCACTTGATGGAAAGCCATATCTAGCATGGGTGAATGATATGCTGGAACTTTTGGGTTTTAGGAATCCCACCTTTCCCCCCTTCAATGGGACATGATACCCACCACAGAATCTGGACCACTTTACCTTAAGGTGTGGGCCCATGTTAGGGACTCCATCACAGAGGAGGCCGCTAATCTATGATGTTTTTTGCAGACATTGGAGGGGCCTATGTTTGTCTAGTACAAACAGCTCCCCATCGGATCAGTAAATAGTTGGGAGGACCTCCGTAGGCAATTCCTCTACCAGTTAAGCTCCACCACACAGAAAACGAGCATCACAAACCTCTTCAAGTGCAAACAGAGGCCTGATGAGCATGTCGCGGACTTCATCACCCGGTGGAAAGGACTCACATACTCCCTTGACATGCCATTGACTCAGGAGAAATTACTGACGATGTGTGTAGGGAATGTTAAAATAGAACTAGTTCCCTCTATGATCACTCAGAACTACCCTGGAGGATTCCGAGACTTCTCTGATAAGGTCCAGCGCCTAGAAGAAGCCCTACAACAGGCCATCGAGGCACATATGTTTCCCCCTGCAATTCCCACAAGGAGGGATTCCAGAGCCGAGAATGATGCAGTGGCCCAAATAGAGGCCCCCATACAGTTGTAATTATTACCAGTGGAGCTACCTTCACAACCTCGCAGAGGCCCGCCACCACAGGCGCAACCCCTAGCCCAGCAGCATCCGCCTCAGAATTGGAAGGTGCCCCTACGCAACGTGCAACCACCACCCATGTGGGATAACCAGGATCCACCTCCTCGATAGGCTCCTACAGCTCCCCATCAGGGCCAAGCTCCAAGTCCCCCCTTTCTGGATAGAAGAAACCAGACCTAATCGTTTAATGAGAATCATGTTCCTGGCTATTTCTGAAGTGCCTTGGAATAGGGGATTGTGTGTTTGCCTAAGTGCAGAAGGCCAGAAGAGGCGAACCTCATTGATCGCCCCAACTACTGCCCTTATCACTGGATCCTGGGAAAAACTATCAAGAAATTCGATGTGTTCAAATACTGTATTCAAGACCAGGTCGATAACAACATAGTCAGGTTGGGCCCGGCCCCGACATAAGTGGCATGCGTCGTCGTAAGGCTAGACAGCAGCACTGACAGTGAGGGCGAGTGGTAGTAGGTTTCTAACTGTGGGTACCATAAGTATGATGTCTGGATGGCTCGAAAAATAGTCTCCCATGCTCATGGTATTATCTATGCATGCCTGAATCAGCCAAAGCCTTTAGAATCTGCGGCCACGACTTTTGCATCGTCATCTCAGCCGACCTCTTCCCAGAAGATAAAACATCGGCGAAGCAAGGGAAAGCAACGCACCCCACCAATGCCATCATCGTCCCATACTCTCAGTGACTTCATAACCCCAGATATGGGGATTAATCCCAGAATCTACCTAGTAGTGGATGATTCTTCGAGTGACAGTCAATGGTATGCTTCGGTTAACACCATGGAGCTGGTAAACCCCTACATGACTTCCGACGATGGGGAGCACCAGGTGGATCTCCCCAACATCCCTAGCTGACGCCAACATTGGAAAAGGTGTGACCATATGGGTCATCGAGACACATAATTTGGCATTTCCATCCAGGCCGTGCACACCACTTAGACTAGACAACAGGCCCAACATAGAGCTCAGCATGCATAGCCTCCTCAACCGGTGTCATCAGGCCCGCCTTCACTGCCGTTTGTGTTACTGGACCAAAAAGATCCACCTAGGCCTCTCTGTGATTAGCCACGCTCCACCCCGAACCAGTTCCAGTTAGCTATCCCCAGTACGGTAGGTTCTCCACATGCTTCGAATAGTGAGCAGCGGGACATTCAAAGCACCAGTTAGCCGTCAGTCCAGCTGGAAGAGGCCACCGTACCTCATGCAAGCAGAAGTTCACACCTGGTGCGGAAGTACGATGTTCTTAAGCATCTTACCAGCATTATAGCAAGTATTTCCATAATCGAGGCCCTTATCCTATCATCAGATATGCGTGAGGCCCTCGCTGAGGCTTTAAGAAGCCCCATCCAGTTTGAGATGGAAGTAGCATCCGCAGAAGCCTTTCATGATGAAGTGGTTGAGAATACTGAATTTCAGGCCATTATATCATTCGCTGGAGAAGATGAAGGCTCTACCATACAGAGGCACATTCTCCCACTGTACATCACCGTCCAGTTTAATGGCGTGGAGGTTTGTCGCTGTCTTGTTGACACAAGATCCAAGATTAACCTTATCCGGACACGGACGCTGTGGAAGCTGGGGTTATCCGAAGAAGACTTGACTCCCTCTGACCTAAAAATCTAGGGATACGACAGGACATAGTAGAATTCGGCTGACAAGATCCATTTGAAGACCCAGTTCGGTGGCTTAGTTGCCAGTAATGAGTTTATGGTTATCTCCCAAGACACCGCATACAATGCATTGATGGGCAGACCATGGATCCACCTGCACATGGCGGTTCCCTCGTCATATCACCAGTGCCTCAAGTAATCCCTCAATGGTCGAGTGGGAATGCTCTAAGGTGACACATCTCCTTTTGCCTCTTGTGAAGCCTGCTACCTAGATGCCGACTATTACAAGAGCAACAACAAGCAGATTCAGTCCAATGAGGCCGAGCATGTCACAGTTATAACCGACCCTTGAGCAGGTCTAGATGACACCTACATCTTCCCGATCCATCGATTGGAAGCCACAACCCCTGATATGGGGCAATGTTTTATTGTCTCTAGTACAAGGGGGAAGCATATTCTTAGGTCCAAGTGACATCGGGAGATCACTTTGTATTCTTATACGAATCAAGCCTCGGTGGTCCCTAAGCCCCCTACTCCCATAAGGCATCGGGATGTCTGACCCATGACAATGACAATACGTCATACTTGCTTGTTCCACCGGGCTGGAATTAATCAGCTCAAGCCAACACACTACTATTAATTTTATATCATCAAGTGTGTCCCCTTGGGCCGAAGACTGAATGGTATCGAGTCGATAGCTTTCATTGCTATGGTTTCAGCAGCACTGGAATCTCCCGATGCAGTGACCACTACCGCTCAGGCTGGTACCAGCCTCCCGTCAGAATCTACCAACCTAGAGAAATCTATTTTTGCTAGGGATCCCTCCTTTACAAGAGAAGAAGAGGATTTTGAGGATGACCCCCCTCCTTTGAAGAGGGCATCTCTTCCATAGTCGATGGGTTGGTATAGGTGAACCTCGATAGCGAGGCAGATCCGAGACCCACATTGATCAGTACCACCATGCCTCCCGAGGAGCAGCAACGGTACATAGAATTACTAAAACAACATCATGAGGTATTCTCCTGGAGATACAATGAGATGTCAAGACTAGATAATTAGGTATCCATACAACTCCTTGGTCTCCCGACAAATCATTGCGGGTTCAAACAACCTCCCGGGAAGATGAACCCTTCTCACGGTGTCATGGTAGAGGTAGAAGTTGATAAGATTATCAGAGCCAATTTCATCAAGGAGGTCCAGTACCCCAAATGTCTAGAAAACATTGTGCCAGTCAAGAATAAGAATGGATAGATCAGAGTCTGCATCAACTTTTGGGATCTCAACTGTCACTGTCCGAAGGATGATTTTACCCTTCCTGTGACAGAATTGTTGATCGATGCTACGGTTGGGTTCCAGGCCCTCTCCTTCATGAATGGTTACTCCGGATAAAACCAGATCCAAATGGACCCTGAGGACAAGGAGTCTATAGACTTCAGGGAACCATAAGGTACATTTTGTTACCAGGTCATGCCCTTCAGCTAAAATAATGCAGGTGCCACCTATCAGCGGGCCATGCATCGCATATTCAAGCCGATCCTTGGGACATTGGTGGAATGCTATGTGGATGATCTAGTGGTCAAATATCATCAGCGCCAGGACCATATCAAGGACCTTTAGAAAGTGTTCGACTTCCTTTATTCCCGCCACTTGAAGATGAACCAATTGAAATGTGCCTTCAGGGTCACCTTTGGGAAGTTACTCGGCTTTTTTGTTAGGTACCGGGGCATCGAGATCGACCCAGAGAAGATCAAGGACATTAGCTAGATGCCTCTCTCAAGAAATATTCAGGAGATTTGAGGTTTTTAAGGCCACTTATCCTACATATGCCGATTCATTGCGAATCTGGCCAGCAAGTGTAAGCCATTTTCTCAGCTCATGAAGAAAGGAACTGCTTACAAATGGGACGAAGAGTGTCAGACTGCGTTTAAGGAAATCAAGCAGTATCTGCTCCAGCCTCTGGTCTTGATGCCACCCATCTCTGAAAAACCACTGATCTTTTACATGACTGCCTTGGAACAATCTCTTGGCGCCCTTCTCACCCAGAATAAAAATGAGGGGACGGAGAACAACCTTTACTACCTCAGCCGCATACTCCTCAATACGGAGACCAGATACTCCCCTATTGAGAAGAGCTGCCTCGCGCTGGTATTCACAGTACAGAAATTACAACATTACTTGTAGCACCACGAGGTATAACTAGTGTCTCGAGTAGAACCACTGAAGTAAATTTTGAACCTCCCCATGTTGACAGGTCGTCTCACTCGGTGGGAAGTGATTCTCCAGCAGTTCGATATCAGGTTTGTTCCTCAGAAAGCTATTAAGGGGAAAACATTGATAGACTTCCTTACTACCCATCTGGCTCCTACTGACTAGTCCTTGGATCTCAATTT
This sequence comes from Viscum album, assembly GCA_963277665.1. NCBI lineage: Eukaryota > Viridiplantae > Streptophyta > Magnoliopsida > Santalales > Viscaceae > Viscum > Viscum album. The sequence continues at coordinate 2,094,465,470 of OY728148.1, read as the reverse complement.
ACCCGATGAGGCGATCCTCTTAGCAGACCAAGCTATGCCGTACTGGTATATGCACTTCGATGGTGCTTCTCAGAGTCCCACCGGTAGGAGGCTCAATGATCCTAGGCTCAACAGGGTAGGTTTGGGTATCGTCTTTATTACCCAACACAAACTATTCTTCCATACTCATTCCTATTGTCAGAAGGCTGCACCAACAATGAGGTAGAGTATCAGGCTCTTATCACTGGTCTCGAGCTGACCCTTGATATTGATGTGCCCCATTTTCATGTGAAAGTGGATTTCAAACTAGTCATCAAGCAGATCAATGGTGACTACGTCATCAGAAATTCGGAGTTCGTACCATTGTTGGAGTGAACTCTTCAACTAATGGCCTAGTTCTCATCTCATCCAAAAGTTAATCATGTCCCTCGGTCTCAGAACGGTCGAGATGACGCCCTGGCTGGCCTGGCTACATCACTTGCAGAACCCGAGCAGGATAATCTGATTATCCATGTGGCACATCAGGGAGTCATTGGTCCCGTCACCCCAGATGATGACGACAACCTACAGGTGAGCCATATTACTGTCGGATCCTCCACGTCAGGACCCCCATATACAGTGGGTGAAGTGACTACCAACTGGCAAGCCCCCTTTTTTGAGTATCTACAAAATTGTTACCTCCTGGCTGATCGGGCCGAGCACGAGCGAATCTGATGCCGCACACTGCAGTTTACCCTCTAGGGTGGTCCCAGTCTTGAGTAGATCCTCTATAAGCAAGGGTTCGATGGTGTTCTCCTCCACTGCATCCAAGGAGTTGAGATTTATCAGGTTATATAGGAGGTTCACACTGGTTCTTGCGGGGCTCATCAGACTGGGCCAAATCTATCTCACCAGATCTAGAGACTAGGCTACTTTTGGCCCTCCATGATCCATGATTGCATCGAGTTCACAAAGAGATGTCATGCATGCCAAATTCATGCTAACTTTATGCTTCGGCCACCAGAGCCTCTCCACACTACCAAGTAATCTTGGCCCTTCGTAGTCTGGGGATTGGATGTCGTAGGACCATATCCGCCAGCGATAGCTTGCCAATGTTGGTTCATCCTGACTGCTATGGATTTCTTTTCCAAGTGGGAAGAGGTAGTTCCGCTCAAGGAGGTCAAGGACCATTCTATCATTGACTTCGTGAGCTCAAATATCATCTACCGGTTTGGAGTCCCTCACGCTGTCCTCACCGATAATGGAACAAACTTCCGAGCAGCTAAGATGAAGAAATTTTACGCTAAGTAAAACATCCTCTCTAACCATACCTCCCAATATCATGCACAAGCAAATGGACAGATCGATGCATTCAACAAAACCCTCTCTAAAATTTTGTAGAAAATGGTTGGTCAGAATAAGAAGAGTTGGCCGGACAAGCTCCCCAACGCCCTCTGGGATTATCAGACAATGAATCATAATTCCACCGAGGTGACCCCATATTCCCTGGTATATGGAACAAAAGCTGTCCTGCCTATCGAGATTCAGTTGCCTTCATTACGCACAACGATCTACGACCAGCAGGCGCCAGATAAGGTAGCTGAAATTCGTCTGGCTGAATTGGAAGCACTTGAAGAGAATAGGCTTCGTGCCCTGCACAATCTGGAAAGACACCAGAACAAGATTTATAGAGCCTTCAATAAGAAGGTCCACCTCCGCTCTTTCCTGCAAGGTGATCTATTATTGGCCCTCCGAACACCAATGATACCTGGCAAGAAACCACCCAAGTTGGAGCCCAAATGGGAAGGACCTTTCGTTGTTCACAAGGTTTACCCCAATGGTGCATAATCACTGGTGACCATGGATGGTGAGTGTATAAATCCTCCCACCAATGCCAAATTTCTCAAGCAATACTTTTCCTGAGCCAGCTGGTCCTGTATGACCCTAAACTGTCGGGTCCTGCATGACTCTAAACTGCTTCATCCTGCACGATGTTAAACTGTTCATCGTCTCGTAAGATGTTAAACTGTATGGGTCCTCCAGAACTATGTAAGACTTGATTCCCATACTTATGGGATATATAGGAATGCTCAGATGCTCAGTATTGATCCCAGCCCCCAGACTCTTCTCTTCGACTACCCCCTAGGTATAGTTCTCTTAGAGGGTCCTTGAATGGTATAGTGTAGGCTTCTTTAGCCCCACTCATGTTGGGATTACAACGGTCGCACCATGTGCCCCCTCCCCATTCTTCTATCCTCCCATGTTCTCACCACATGATGTTAAACTGCATGGCCTTTAAGAACTATGCATGGCTTGATTCCCATCCTCATGGGATATGTAGGAATGCCCAAACATTTTTTCTATTGGCCCAACCCAAACTTTAGAATCTCCCCTCAGGTCAAGACATACGGTATGATACAGGATTTTCCCCAATTCATGTCGAACTCATCTCGATCCCACCATACTTTCCACTCCCCAAAGATTTCCATCACTTCCACCACCCTATTTGAAATTAAAATGCATGGGCACAACTATGATTTACCCACTCTTTTGATCAGGACTCCATCATCTTTCACATCCAGAAGGGCCCCTGAATGGCATGGATGCCTGGACTAAGGGATCTCATACCACTTCAGGATAATGCCTTCAAGGATGTTGAGCAAAAAATTGATACAAGATACACATTGCGAATATGGTTAGCGGTTGATGCTCATTTGTTGTTCCCATTTAAGGTTACACTATAAGGACACTGTGTTTCGAACATGGTTAGTGTCTATCCTTTTTCATTGTCACCACCCCTGTAGATCCCAAACATTGAGTGTGGTGGTTTATCCTGCCTGCTGTATCTTCAAGTTGCGACTCCCTTCAGGAGATGCCAGCTATCAGACCCTTATATGATAGGGAAAGCCGAATCCGACTCCTTTTTTCCCACACCGAGCACTACTCACATGGGCTTAAGAGCTGTGATGAGGCGGTAACAACACAAGAGGTAGTATGGCTACAGTTGGCCGGGACACCTAACCTCAGGTCCTTCGACCCCTTCGGGCCCCTCACCCAAGTTCTCATTTAGGATTATGTGGTGCAGTGCGGACTCATGTTCTCATTCACATCGAGCTATTTATTTATGCCACACATATCCCCTTGAGATATACCTCCCTTTATTTATCACCCGTTCTGTGAGCATAGGTCCTGTCATGCTTAACATGACCTATCATTTGGGTTTTTGTCACCCTCTATATCCAGAAGGGCCCCTGAATGGAATGGATGCTCAGCCTAAGGGATATCCTATCGTTACGAGCTAACACCCTCAAGGATTGAAAGAAACAAATTGATACAAGTACCGTGTTTTAAATACGGTCATCAGTCGATGCTTAATCATTTGCCCCAACCTCCGGTCACACAATGGTGGATACTTTGTTGCGAACCTAGTCAATAGTTGTCCACAATCATCATTGCTGCTTTGTGGTCTTCCATAAGCACGATGATTCTCCCTCTCTGTCCCAAACATATGATATTAAACTAGGAATATACGGTCTGAGCTCTATGACCCTAAACTAAGATCAACTTCGTCCTCACTACAAGACATTAAACTGAAAACTGGTCAGGACTTTCCATCAGAGGCCCAACTTTAGGCCCCTTGTCCTTTTCAGGCCCCTTTCCCAAGTTCTCACTTAGGGTTGTACGGTGTGGTTTATGATTATGTCCTCATTCACATCAGGTTACTCGCCGTGCTGTACACCTCCCTTTTTTGGGGTATCTTATCCCTTTCTTCGTCCTCACTGTAAGACGTTAAACTGAAAACTGGCCGGGAATTTCTGTTTGAGGCCCAGCCTCAAGACCCTTGGCCTTTTTGGTCCCCCAACCTAAGTATTAACTCAGTATTGTATGGTGTGGTATGGGATTATGTCCTCATTCACGTCAGGTTACTCTCCGCGTCGTACACCTCCCTTGTTTGGGGGTATCTTACCCATTTGCGTCTTTATTGCACGATGGTAAATTGCACAATACCCTATTTTAGAACTACGTGTGGATTGATTCCCATCCTCATGGGATACGTAGGATCACCCAAACATCTAGACTTCGGGTCCATCCCCATCTCTTAGAAATATCCCTTTCACCTTGGCCCCTTGGTCTGCACTTTCCCAGAGAGAGGGGTATATGGTGTGGTATGGGACTATGTCCTCATTCACGTTGGGTTTGTAACAACCACGCCATGTACCCCTTCCTCCTGAGAGTTCTCTATCCCCTTATTCTATACTCATCTTTTCAAACTGGCTGCTTTCAAGTTGAGCCCCTCGACCCTCTTCGGAGATTTACTAATGTGCCCAAGAGTACTCTGGTTCAGCGTATGCAGTGTCATATTTTACCTAGACATGATTTCTCCCATTTTTTAGGCTTCGTGTTCCCCTTTATTAGGGCTTCCATAATCTTTCACACCCAAAGGGACCCACAAATGGAATGGATGCTAGGACAAAGGGCTCTCTTACCATTACAGGCTAACATCATCGAGGGTTTCAGACAACAAATCGATACAAGTCCCACGTTACGAATATGGTCAGCGGTTGATGCTCATTTGTTGTTCCCATTTCAGGCCACATGATATGGCTGTTGTGTTTCAAACACGATCAACATTTATCCTCCATCATCATGCCAACCCCTTTAAGCCTTGAATGTTTGTTACATGATTCACATTATTTTTCACCCCGTCACGTCCCAATAGAATTTCGACACTCCTAGCACTATCCCTCAGTGCGCATTTTCACGTTAGGAGGACCAAATATGTAGTAAAGGCATCATTCGGGGCTTCACACTGACTCCCCTTTGGCACACATTCTAGGTATTGCAAAAACCTCTTCCACCCTTATTTCCCACACCGAGTTTGACTCACGTGGGCTTAGGGATCGTGTTTACAATAGCCGCTCCACGTACGCCCCTTTATAGGAGTTAGCCCCTCTACTTCTTATCCCACATGAAATCAAACCGTATGTTTTCCCTCACGACATTAAAAGGCACCTTCAAGAACTACACGTGGCTTGATTCCCATCCTTATAGGATATGTAGGAATGCCCAGACATCCTGTCTCCGGGTCCAGACCCAGGAATATAGAAATATTATCCCTTATTTTTCGGCCCCTTGGCCCAAACTCATTTGGGAACATGTGGTGTGGCGAGTACCTCTTAGGTTCTCATTCATGTCGGGTTTTTCAATAGCTTCACCATGTGCTTCCCATATCTTTTCCCAGTGTGGTTCGAGTTCTATGACCCAAAACTAAGATCTCCCTCTGGGAACTGCACATCACGTTTGGATATTTCGCCACCCTGCGCACAATCCATTAAATCAATCCCCCCTTAATGGTATACCCTAGGAACTTAAGTTGGAAGTGTGCGCCCCAGGACCCTCGTCCTCGGGAAGGTACTCAAATCCCCCTATCTGATACATCTTATAGTCGTATTTAGATGTGTCTTGACAAAGAGCCTAAAGTGTGGAATTTTCATGAGGACATTACCCTCATTCCATGTCTAAGCTTTGTGAGCCCGTTATTTGGATCATCATCCTCTTCCACATCCGAAGGGACCCCCTTCACGGCCTGGTCTCATGCCACCTCAACTCACCTACCATTTCGGGCCAACATCCCTAAAGATCTCTAACGAAATTTGTGACAGGTCCCGTGTTTTGAACATGGTCAGAGGTCGACCCTTATTTGTCTATCCCCATTCCAGGCTAACGCGATATGGATACTGTGTTTCGAACATGGTCAACAGCTATCCCCTATCGTCACGCCACCATCATTGTGGTCCAGATCTTGAGCATCATGATTCACACATTTCCACTTCCTTATGTTCAAGAGGAATTCCAACATACTTGAATTTACTCTTCAATGCATCTAGGTGCATTATATAGGCGGGTCAACATCAGTGGGAAGCCATTCACCTAGTGTCCCATCATCTCTAACATGTGACTCCGTGTTCTAGGAAAGTCCCATCACTACTTCTTGTTTTCCACATAGAGGAAGACTCACGTGGGCTTAGTAGTTCTGGTAGGACGTGTACTAGTGCAGCCATGCCACACACACCTTTACTCATACCACATGATATTATACTGCACTCTCAGAACTACATTTGACTTGATTCTCATCCTTATGTGATACGTAGTGATGCCCAGGAGTTCCGCCTTGGCCCTAGCCCCTGGGTCATTAACCCTTTTGGCCCCTCGATCCTGATCTTGGTCCAGGAAGTATGACCTTTAAACTATGTGCATTGTCCTCACTGTATGACATTAAACTACATGTCCATAGTCCTTATTGGTATGACATAAAACTAATGATCATTCCAGGTCCTTACTAGAGAGGTCCTGTTCGGAATTATGTTTGATCCCAGATCAGACCGACGTTCCCACCCAATGTATCTCCACCACAGTGGCATAATTTCAAGAGTGTTGGATTCCGTTCGAACAACCCATCACTACACACTGCATGATTTGTGTGCCCTTTTATTCAGAACCTCATCCCCTTTCACGTATGAAGGAACCCCCTAACAGTATGGATGCTCGACCTATGGATCACCTATTGTCCTAGGCTAACATTCCGTAAGAATAATGGATAACATTTTGAGTCAGGCCCCGTGTTTCAAACATGGTCAGCGATAGGCCCTCATTTGTTATCCCCATTTCAGGCTAACACGATTAGGATACCGTGTTTTGAATTCAGTCAACGGTTATCCTTCATTTTCACACCACCCCTACAGTGTTTTGAGTTTTGGGTTTTGTGATTCACACGTTCCAATACCCTATGTTTGGATTAATTCCAACGCCCATGGCATTACCCCATCCGTGCACAAGAGCACACTGAGAAAATGGTAATTTGACTGTTATGAGAGATTTATTCTTCGGTCAGGTCTCCCCCATTTCTTTTTGAAAATACGAATCGGTTGTCCAAACCCCAAGATACCTGGATCTTGGTTTACATTCCCACATTTGAATGGAGTAATAAGGTGGTTGTCCCTTATTTCTCACATCGGGCCTGACCCACATGAGATTAGGGAATGATTACTAGACACTCCACGAATGTCATAGGAATGAAATAAACCAACAAAAATAATAGAACTCATGCATGCAGCTAGCATAAAATAATCAAAGCATGAAATTACATTCAAAAGTTACGTTCATTACAACACCCGAGGGTTTATCCCTCCCATGGACGGGTTAATCCCATTAAAATAAAGTTGTAGCTTCTCCACCCTCTGGCTTGTGGCATCCAGGATTTGCTGCCGCCTGTTCAGTTACCGCTCCTCCTCAGTAGTGATGGGGCACAATTCATCGTCCGTAGTCTGGGCCTGCTCTACGTCAGTCCGGATAACGATCATCTCTTCGGAGGCTCGCTTCATGCCCTCTTTGGCCTCTGCCAGCTGGGTCTTCAATCGCGATATTAACTATGATTACACATGGAGGGAGGCTGAGTGCTCATCTGACCAGACCTATAGTCGCTGAACTTCATTTTCAGCCTCCTAGAGCTTCTTGATGTTCACCACTTTCCTCCACTGCCAGCCCGCACCGAGGTTGTTATCATACTCTTGAATCTTCTCCACCATAAGATCTCAGACGATCATGTGAGGACCTTGGCCATCCACTCCCCCAACACATAGTTCATGCAGTCATGAGCAAAGTCTGTCCATCTCATCCAGTCATAGTTCTTGGGGGGTGTTATTAACGAAGAGCCTGATCAGCTTCCATGATCAGTGACAGACTATTTTGTTGTCCTCTTCATCAGAGGTCATTTCGTCCAAGTCAGCGCGGTTGGAAGGCTCATATGTGGGGAACGCCCTCAGGAACTCGTCAGCAGGGTCCGCGTCTAGAGTTTGATTAGGCATGGCAGGACCTGGGATATCTAATTGATCCTCATCATTAGATCCCAACTCAATAATCTCAGGTACAACCCCGCTGATGGTCCCTCCAGATATTGGGAGTGCCGCAGTTTAGTTAGTCTGGATATCCGCCTCCACGATCACCAACATTCCCCTAGGAAAGGTGCTGCTAGAAGTCCCGACCAACCTCGCCGCAGCGGCCCATGGCAATCAAAGAACTGTACACACTAAGAAGGGGAGCATGAACGTCGGTTAACATGGTCAGGGGATAAATGTCACAAAATTATAAGAGGTAACTTACAGAGATCAAATTTATGGTCTCGTTCTTGGGTTGATGTTTTCAGGACCCCGAGGCATGGTCCCCCATATATTATTGGAAGATCTGAAAGCTTCGAAGGGGTCACCTTAGGTGTCCTGGCCTTGTTGGACATAGAAATTGATACAGCCGCAAGAGTGGATCCTAAAGGCCCCACATCTACATCCACTGAGGGACGAGAATGGGTTCTGTGTATGAGACTCTCCTGCACAGTTTAAGTATTACCAAGGAGTCCAGAACGACCTGAGAGCAGATCCTAAGGAAGGGGCTTGGGATCTTACCTCAAGGGCCTTTGAAAATTCTTCAAGGTCCGAGTCTTGATCCCCAACTTCGCCCTCCTCCAACGGGCTCCCTCTACCGGCCTCGTCCCCCTAAGATGACTCGTCCGATTCTTCCGGAAGAGGTAAGTGCTCTCTCAGTTCAGCGACTGACAACTGTGGTGGGACCATACAATCCAACAACACCTTGATATGATCTTTCATTAGATGAGGAGTACCCCTAGAATTCACAAAGTCTTCCATCTCTGCCAGGTATTTCTCCACCTCCTCTTGGGACACCGCAAAGCCGGCCCGAATAGGGCCTATCCCCGACAAATCCATCCCAAGACGGTTCAAGTGTTGCCACATCTCAGACGGGATGAGGAATTGCTGGTTGAATTCCCAGATGTCCCAGGCCTCTAGAAAGATAGCATTCTCTGACATGTCTATATAGTGTAGCCGATTACCCAGATCCTGGGTGGGTATCCTATGAAATCCTCTTGGCGGCCTCCCCTCTGGATGGATTTTTTCTTTTGGAACCACTGGTTCCACTACCGTTGTTGAATATATCACCACTACCTCACCCTCAACTGGTGTGGGTCTTGCTTCCATGGAAACCCCACCACCAAGAGATGCCTTTGCTGCCATCCGGCCCTGGCCCTGAGGTCAGGGAGGCTCACCATCACCGACCCGAATGGTTGGCTGCTTCAACATCTCCCTCAGGTAGGCCGCCTCCCATCTTTGGGAATACTCCTGTACCAACCCGAAGATAGCAGTAGGTGGAGGAATCTCATTCCGTATCTTCCCATCTTCCCTTGTGAACATGAGCCACATCCGTCTCATCACACACGAGTGTTCTTTTGTGGCGCACCCCTAGATAGACCCGCGGGGTCAGTCGCTGCATACAATGAAATTTCTGGGAAAATCGGTGCAAGGTGTACGGCTTGTAGAGGGGCTCACAGTCCACCCTTTCCACCAAGACTCCACCTCAAAAGGCCAGAAGATATGACCGATGCTCTTCCGTTCCTTGGCCATCGTCAGTAAAAGCACCCATTGGCAACGGAAACGGGTGAAAGTTGAATTCCTCCACCTTCCACACCTGGTTCAGTATTAGCAGCGTGGTCAGCTTGGCCAGAAATCTTCCCACTAAATTCAGGATCAATGGGCGGAAGTTCGATCCTGGAGGCAAGATGGGGTTCGGGTATTCATAAACCCCATTAATATGCACCGCTATCCACCCATACAGAAGGTGGAATGACCCGCATATCCTCTATGTCCTCTTCCCCTCACTGATGTGCCACAAAATCTTGTACAACTTGGTGAGCATTGGGATCCTGAGGTTGACTCGCCCTCCTGTCTCCAATATAGATTCCATGATGAATGTGCTTGGTCGCACGCCCATATTTGTATCCCTCACCGGTAGGATCCAACCACAGATGAGAGCCGCGATGAACGCTGCCAGCTTGACTATCGGTTATTGATAAGTGCTAATGCTAAATCCCAAGGTCTTCCACTGTCTATCCTCCAAGATCCACTAGTACGAGTGCTCCTTGCCCTATTGATCCCCCTTCGGGCAAGTCTGAGGCCTCACCAGAAACTGCCTATCTTCCAAGAAGTTCAGAAACTGCTTGAACCACCATCTAAAGTGGACATCCCTCACTGCTTCTTTGTCCTCTCTCAGCACTAACTCAATCAATGCCATTGCCAGTGGCGGCATCTACTTTGGATCCTCCCATGTGCCCATAACAGGGAGGAATTCATCATGCATAGCCCTTAGTATCAGGACCCCTGATATCTAGTGGACATCCCACAAGATGATACCAACCTCCCCATGGTGTAAGTGGAAGGTATTGGTCCTCGATGACCACCTACTCAGAAACTTCAGCATCAGTAGCTTCGGCTAATAGATGTGAAACTAGGAGGCCCAAGACACCTCATACAGACCCACTCTCCTCAGCTCAGCCCCAAAATTTTCACATGAGGAACCTACCCAGTAGGCCAAGGACCAATCATTTGTGAAGTTTCCACCCTGGCGCAGGTCCCACTCTTCAGACCATCCCTTCCCCGAGTTCCTCAAGGCTGCCTTCAAGATCATCTGGTAGAGAGGGGGAGAAGTCTTCAGCTTTAATGCCTTCCTGTCCACATTATTCAGGTGATTGTATAGCCAGTTATCGATGACGGGTGTGAAGTCCTCTCGGGCATGGCTGTCAGCCGCCCTAAACCATCAGTGATGGCACGACGTGCTCCTGAACCAGTAAGCTGGCTCATCCCGACTTCCTTCTAGGATGAAGATGTCATCCCTCAGCCTGAATCCATACAGAGTAAACCTCTTACACAACGAGTAGTTCCTATAGCTCTCCGATAGCAGCTCCACCAATGAACCATGGTCATAGTGGCTCCGAATTAACTCCCCTAAGCCCAAACTATTTGCCATCTCCTCCCTTCAAGAAACATCTGCAAGGACCCCCTTGGTAGACTCCTGATGAGCCATTCAGTTTTAAGTTTGGGTGTTTTCTGTGTTCGGTTCGTGAATCCCTTTTGAAGAGCAATGTCGCAGAGCTCGTTCACAAAGAACGTGTGCAGACCCATGCCCAACCTTCAAGTGCAAGATCACAAAGCGTTGTTGTGAAGTCAAAGACTCACTATGCACCGCAGAGTAGAAGACCCGATTCACAGAGAGAAATCACAGAGTACGCGGAGCTTTGTGAATCAAGAGTGCTAAATTCCAAAATCGTGAAGGAGAGAAAGGAAAAAAGAGATTTCATCTCCCCTATTTATAGGTGACAATCTTTGGAGCTTCGCGGCACATCTAAACCACGGTGAGCTCTGCGGCGCGCTTAACTGGCTTGTCACTTCCCCGCTTTGTGAGCCTCCTTCATGAGACAACATCTTGAACAACCAAGGGATTTTGGCGATTGACCCTCATACTTTAACCCTTGATTTCTCCTCGGTTCCAAGTCTGGGGGGGGGGGGAATTTGTTGATGCCAAAATTGGGGATGGAGAAGTACAAACGAAAGCATCAAGGGGATGCCTCGCAAAGAACATTTGTGGAGAACCAATGGCCTCACATACGCTACAGAGTAAGGAGGCAGGAGGCTCTATGAGCTAATTTGATGTTTGCGAGCCCTACGCAGAGCAAGGAGGCAGGATGATCTGCAAACCCCATTGACGTTCGTGAGCCTACCGCGGAGAAAAATCCATCTTCACACTAAGAAATCTCTGCTTCACAAAACCTCTTACCTATAAATATAGGGCTACCCTCAATCCAAAAGGATAGACCATCCGACCTTTCAACTTCCTAGCTCCCAAATTACAAAGCACTCTCTGCTCTGCGAACCATGAGCTATGTGAGGTATTTTTTCATCACGAAATGCCTCCCCCCTTGCATTAATTCCTCCCTTATTTAGAGAGGGATTCCTTTTGCGGAGCCTATGGGCCTCCGCGAAGGAAGGGGATCCCCAAGGGGACCTGGGTCATCGTAGAGCGTTTATGCTTCATGAAACACCCCTCATGAACATGTAACCCATATGTTAAGGCAGAGCCACTATGCCTCATGAAGCACCTTGATTCACAACCCCACACTTCGCGAGGCACCCTTGGTTCGCGAGGCATTGCTCCACGAATCCCTTTCCACTTTTTGAAGCACCTTCCACATGCACCTATGCCCTATGCTTAAGCTGGGAAACTACACTTCATGAAGAATACCCCTTCACAAATCCCCTCCACTATGTGGAGCACCAGAGATTCATAGGGCCCTTGCCTATGAACTCCTTTGCTTTGCAATTCCTTTTCCCGTGTGACCCTCGAGGTTTGCACGAAGTGATTTCAAAGTCCCTTGTACATTAATTCTCGTTGAGTTGCTTCGCCTCATGCTTATTTACATAGGCACGCTAATGGCTATTGCTTCTTCGCATAGCCACGATAACGTGGACCCCTCAACGGTTCGATCTATAACACCCCCACCCATGACATTTCTGGTCCCTTCACTTCACTAAGGTGTAGAGGGTACCAGTTATGTTAGTCCTAGGGGTGCGGAGTAAACTCACCTCATCCGAGCTGTAGGACGTTAAACTGCCAAGCACCATCATCCTCAATACATGACGTTAAACTGTGACCACGCCCCATGCGTCAGACGTGGGGAAAGGGAAACCACCCTAGTGTAAGCCCCTAGATTTCCTTTCAGGAGGTAACATCCATGCTCCTCCTCTCTTCTTGGGTGCCAAGTCCCTCTCCCACTGGGCTTTGTCACCATTCAGGCCTCCATCCCGAAGTCAGTCCCAATCTTCGTCACCTTGGGCTACTAACCACGCATAAGCCCTTGTTTTCTCTCTGGGCTTTGGACCACATGTAAGCCCCTGTTTCCTCTTTGGGACGCTAACTACTTGTAAGCCCCAGTATACTTCCCACGGACACACCTTTTATGACGTGATCGTCAGGTCTTTGCAGCCTCTTGTTTCTCACACCGAGAATGACTCACGTGGGCTTAGAGTAAGCATCAACCATGACATCCTCTCTAGGAATCCTAGAGTGAAAGCCCCACACCCACCTAAACTACGTGGTCTTTGATCCTTTCCAAGGCAAGGTACGTAGGAAGCCTCCCTGAGGTTCAATCCCTACACCCCATTGGTTTCGACCTCCTTCACATCGGTTCCCACCACCTGAACTATACGGTCTTTGATCCTTGCCAAGGCGAGGTACGTAGGAAGCCTCCCTAAGGTTCAAGACTAACACCCGGTCACTCTGACCCCCTTCACGTCGGTTCACCCAAACCCACCTGAACTACATGTTCTTTGATCCTTTCCATGGCAGGGTGCGTAGGAAGCCTCCATGAGGTTCAAGCCCACCACCCATTGGTTCCGACACCCTTCACATCGGTTCACCAAAATCCACCATGAACTACGAGGTCTTTGATCCTTTCCAAGACATGGTATGTAAGAATCCTCCACGAGGTTCAATCCCACCATCCATTTGGACCCCTGGTCCTCATTCGCATCGTTCTACTGACCCCCATCACATGCGAACTATGTGGGTTTGATCTCTATATCCTAGGTAGGGTACGTAGGAATATTCCATGAGGATAAACCCCATCCAATGGTAAGCCATTGTGACCCCATTCAGCGATAACCCATCACAACCCTATCCAGAGGTAAGCCATCGAAATCCCCATCCAGCGATAAGCCGTTGAAATCCCTAATCAGCAGTAATTCGTCATCAGATGAACTATGTGGACTTTGATTCCCTGCCACGGGGATACGTAGGAAGTCTCCTCAAGACTCAATCCCAACATTACCATCATCCTCATGGCGGTTCCATCCCATTCACCATCCACTTCATTCAAACACTCCATCATCCATCTTGATTCTTACCTAGGTCGCCACATCCCAGTGAAGTCATGACAACTCACCCCCCCTATATCAGTGTTCCCTCCAGGGGTTGCACCCATCTGATCTACTCTAATCAGTGTTCTAATCAGTCTGATCCATCTTCTCTAGACGTTAAACTCATGGAATACCCTATGTTAAACATGGGAATTTGAGGAAAACCTCATATAAATTCTCATGGCATAAAATTCCCCTCATTCGATGTGGGATGACTCGGGCCTCCACACCCTTGAGAAGCCCTGTAATAAGGGGAAGAAACCCAGACGCACCAGTGTCCCAGTATCCAGACACGCCAGTGATGTCCAACGTGACTACTCCCCTAACCGAAGGTTTCTACCATGACCAGACCCTTTGGAATGTCCTGATAGAAGCATTGTAATTAACTGGTGTCCATGAAGATATGGTACTAATAAGAGTTTCACGAACAACATCTTAAATCTATAAGGGAGACCCATACTAGGTGACGAGTTTCAAGGAGGAATCTACAAAAGGAAGAACTGACATCCCATCATCCCGTTTTGGTTAAGGAGAAAACGTCCCTAAACAAGCGATGGATGTCACCTGCCTTTGGAAAGCGGGACCGCAGGGCAACGAAATCGCGCCTTTCTTCCTCGAATAAGATGGACACGCGCCCCCCGATGAAAGCATCGGAAACATGGTACTTGGACATTTAACGGGTGGTTACGTGATAAACCAAATGACAGGTGGTGCCGTGATAAACCAGGATGGGTGGTTACGTTATAACCTCCAATGCATTGGGTATGAAAGTTGGCCGTATGGCTATTCTATTTAGTGATATGTGTGGAAGTTGGACCTATGGTTATTCCATCTAAGTATGTTTATGTCCCAAGTTACCTTTATATATTATGTGTTCTTTCTATGGGTTTTATGGTAAATTTTTTGTTACAAAAGGGTAAGCAGTGATCTTTTATTCAATGAAGAGTATTTACTACTTCATAAAGGTGAAAATTATTACTTATGATAAAGTATTCATTGTTTACTTTTTGTTTTGAAAAAACTTACAGTTTTTATTCTTTGTATATCCCTTAATGAGATTTTTTTCTCATACCAAGTTTTTTGAAATGTTTTTAACAGGACATAAAGTGGAATAAGGTCAAGGATGGGATTAAGGAAAAGTCATGCTGCCTAAAACATGAAACTAGACATTTTTCTTTTTAAGAGTTTTTATTTTATGAAATAAATGGATATTGATTAGTAGTGTCTACATGTAATATTCATGTTGATATGTAATAGTTATGGATTAATTATCTAAAACTCTAAACCTGAAAAGATCCTCAATGTGAATTATTGATTTAACTCAAGATTAAGTAATGTTTTAAGGCTGGGTCTTTATATCGATGACTTCTTAGGGAATGTGTCCTCTCTAGTGATGATTTGGAAAATTTATATTACCTAAAGGAGAATAAAAAACAAGAAACATTATTTATTTAATAAAAAACTAAAAATAAATTAAAATCTCATAAAAGTAAAATAAAACATGGGTTGCCTCCCAAGTAGCACTACATTTATTTGTTTATAGCTAGACAATTATAGTGGACTACCCATAGTCCGATGGTGGCCACCGTATTTTCTCAACTCCAGTGTGATTCCAGAAAAACTTCTCCTTTAGGATGCCTGATTATTCATTGGATAATTTATCCCCTTCCTTGATTTTGTACTTGCAATTCAATGGGGGTGGATAAAGAATATGGTTATCATCTCTTTGGTCTCCAACTTGAGGTATTATGCAGCCCATTGAGTGTTGGTTTTATATGCTTGGAAGTTTAGGAAGATGTTTCAATTCTGATGGTGCATTGATGTAAGGTTCAAATAATATGAAATCAAAGAATGATATCCTGGTTGTTTTTAACTCATTTATTTCATCACTTATTGAAGTATAATAATGAGGATAATTGGAGTCATAAGACTGAATAAAATTTTCAATATCCTTTATATCAATGTTGTTTGCCAAATAATGGTCAATTTCAACCTCACTAGTGATCACTTTATTAATTAGGGAACATATATCACAAACATTACTACCATCAGTACAAGATAAACACATTGCTTTAGGGTTAATCTCACATATAACAGAATTTTCAGAATCATGGATAAGAAATGATGAATGTTGGATAATGTAATTAGAATTAAAAAATGAACATGCTCGTTTGTTTTCCTCATTACCATCAAAGTTGGAGTAGTGGAGGTCAGAGGTGATATGGGATTCCAAATATTTTTCAAGATCCTTTAGATCAATGGATTTTTCATTTGTAATGTCAACATCAACTTCTCCATTTATTACTTGGTTAGTGAGGATGAAATATTCACAAACTCCTCTATAATTAGAACAAGAATAACATGATGGATTGGGATTCAATACTCTCAGAGAGACTTTCAAAATTATGGATAGAGAATACATATTGATTCTCTGATGGGTATCACATGGATTGAAAAATATTGAACTTGACCAGTTGGTCACAAAATTCCATGGATAAGATGCTAGCATGGAAATCAATTTTGGTTTTAGATGTCATGAGGAAAGGTCTTCCTAGAATCAAAGGAGATTGGAAAGAAGTTGTCTCACCTTCCATGTTAAGGACATAGAAGTCAGCTGGGAAGATAAGATCATTAACTTGAACAAGGACATCCTCAATTATTCCCTCAGGACTAGCAGTGCTTTGATTGGCTAACTGGATGACAACACCAGTTAGATGTAAGGTACCTAGACCAAGTTTGGAGAAGATGTATTTTGGAGTGACATTTATTGAGGCTCCTAGTTCAATGAGTGCATCATCTAAGTCAGAACTCCCTATTTGGCATGGAACAATAAATGTCCCTGGGTCTTTGTACTTCATGGGTATGGATTGCTGGGTTGAAACATTCTTAATGGTCCTAAGTTGTATCTTATGGGTGCAAAACTTCTTAAGAAACTTTGCATACTTAGGGATTTGTTTTATGGAATCTAAGAGGGGAATGTCGACTTCAACACTTCTAAACATGCCGAGCATTTCAGGATTGAGTTCAAAGGACTTCCTTAGCTTAGAAATGGCTTGAGTAAAAGGAATTGGGTTCCTTAGAGGAATGGAAGGAGGTGAGGGAGTGGATTCAGATATTTTTTAGGCATTTTGGTCTTTTCTTTTTTATTACCATCATTAAAATGGGATTTAGGGGATTCATCATGAGGCATAGTGAATTGATTTCCTGATCAAAGTTAAATTTCACTTACATTACCCTTAGAGTTGGGTAGTGGTTGAGCTGGGAGTTGGGAAGAATTGGATGGTTTCTAGTGGATAAGGTGAGATGTAATTTGACCAATTTAGGTTTCAATATTTTTGAGGATAGAACAGGTGAAGGAGGTAAGATCTTCCACAACGCTTTCCCATAGTTTCTTGGAAGAAGAGGCATGTCCCGCATTGGTATTACCTTGATTTTAGTTCTTGGTAAAGTGCTTGTATTGGGTTGAGAATTGAGAAGGATTATTAGGATAGTGGAATACAAGAGGATCAAGAGAAGGATTGATCCGTTGAGGTTGAGGAACAAAAGGATAAGGTTGTTGGAAGTTACCAACACCTTGACCATATTGGAATTGATTTGGATTTTGAGGAGGGAATTGAGGGGGATGAGAAATTGGATTACCATACCTCAAGCCTAAGTTAAAGGTGGAAGATAAGGGCCCAGAGTGGGGTTGGTTTAAGTTTCTAATGAACTGAACTAATTGTTGAGGGTTAGTGTTCCTCTGAGAATATGATACATTGAGGTCCATTGGTCTGTTTGAATCAAATGGATCCTCTTGAAGTTGTGGACATATGTCAGTTGGATGAGCTGGTGAGCTATAGATTCCACAATTCTTAATAGATCAAGGGAATAGATATTGTGAAGAATATGAGGTTGAGGATTTGGTATCCATTGCTAGTTGTCTCACAAGAACTGTAAGTTCACTCATACACTCAGTCATCTTGTTGGGATCTATGGATTGATTATCTTGGACTTGTTTGAATTCAGCATGTTCTTGAGTATGGAATTTCTGCATGTTTCTATCCATATTACTTATGGGATCTCTTAAAGCTGTGGGAGTTTTATCAATAAGAGCACCTCCACTTGGGGCATCAATGAGAGTTATCTTTATAGCCAATAACCCCTCATAGAAGTATTGGATCAAGAGTTGTTCAAGGATTTAGTGATGTAGGAAGGTTGCCACAATATTTTTGAACCTCTCCCAATACTCATGGAGTGATTCATTAGGGAATTGATGGATACCACTTATTTACTTTTGGATAGAAGCGGTATGAGAAGCAGGAAATAATTTTTCTAAGAAGAGTCACTTTATGTCATTCCATGTGGTTATAAAATCAGGAGGGAGGTAGTAGAGCCATGACTTGGTGGATCCAGCTAGGGAGAATGGGAATGCTCGAAGTTTGATTTGTTTTTCAGAAACCCCTTGAGGATTTATGGTATATCACACCACTTGGAACTATTTAATATGAAGATGTGGATCCTCATCGACTAGCCCATGGAAATGAGGAAGAAGATGAATCAAACCCGATTTGAGTTCAAAGTCAGCCTCTATGTTTGGATATTGAATACCAATGGGTTAGTAATTCATAAAAGGGGAAACAAGTTCTTTAAGTGTTTGTTCCCTAGGATTAGACATATCTAATTCAATTGGTTGTACAAGGACTGGTTCTTGAATGATTTGATTATCCCTAATGTTCCTCCTAAGTTGGCGAAGATTTTTCTTGATTTTAGGGTTAAAAATTCTGAGGGATTATTTGGGAGGATATGGGGAATTCAGATATATTTTGGAATAAAGAGTAAGATGGGGTTTTATTTGTGTTTTTTATGTTTATTATTTTTATGGGAAGATGAGTTTTTCTTTGTGTTTTTTTCTATTTTTTTTAATTTTTGTTTTTTTTTCATTTTTTTTCATTTTTTACAATAAGAAAAAACTAATGAATACTTAATACACCATCCCAAGAAACGGTTCCATTTAAATCATGAACTATTGTCTCCTATCATCCATTCAAGGTTCTGGTGCTCTAATAATGTGTATAGAAACACTCGGGTCGAATCCTCAGCGATGATAATTTTTTATAGTCGATTGTTTTTAGTTGATTATATTTTGATTAGAGGGTTTGTTTGCAGATCTTAATTTAAATGATTAAATTATTTATATTGATTTAAAAATTTAATAAATATTAGGGTGAGTTCATTATTAGATAGTTAATCTTGATATATCCTTGATCTTTGCTTTATATTGCATTAAATTAATACCCACTTTACAAGATGATGTTGATTGGAATTACCAAGTGTTAAGGCTTTAATACAAGCCTTAACTTAAATTAGGGTTCTAATATTAATCAAATCTTGTTTATGGTAGTGTATTTATGGTTCCAATAATCCATGTAAACCACATGTTAAACAAATCATGTCATTAATCCATGACATTTTAAGTTTAACTTACACAATGTTAATTTAAAGAATATTCATCAAGCAAAAGCTCTCAATCACTTAACATCCTCAAATTATAACTCACCCCAATGGTAGATTTACTGAACCATTGGTTTGGTTAATAATCTAGTTTAAATTTTTATGGTGATGGGTTAAAATTAAAATAAAAAGAATGGGACAAGAAAAGAGCGGTGTGCTGAACACACACATGAATGTTGATGAGAATTAAAAATGGAATTTTGATTTAATGAGGAAGAAAAGAAGGGAAGGAGTTTCAACTTGATTTAAACTATTTTAAGATAATTAATATTTAAAAACATAGGTTGCATTATCAAAAGATAAAATAAGAAAGAAACATTCATTAAAATATAATTACTACACAAATACTTATGAGATTACAAAAAAAGAACATAAAAGTAAATGAAAACAAAGAGAGGAGAAAGAGTCTCTCAAGTGAAAACTTGAGTATTTCAGGTCCATAAAATCCTTTGTAAAGTATTTTTTCATGACAATGTATGCTCCTATCTTCTTAAATGCTAACCCCATGCAAGGAGAAGAGGGGGATTCATTTATAGCACAATGGTGGTGGACTGTTTGCATTCCAAATCTGCCCCTCCACTTGACTCGCCAATTTGTCCAAATAGACAGCTGAATCTAGAGATATTATCTTCTTACAAGTTGTAGATATGGATATTATATATCTAATATAAAAATTTGGAGGCCATTGGACTTAATGATACAATGTTATATAAGTTTGATTAAACAATTTTAATATGTCCATTTCAATCTAGACTTTTTCAAGGCCAAAATTGAATGGGTTTTGAATAGTAATATGCCCTCAAATCTGAACACTTTATTAAAAAAAATAGGCCACATAAATCTCCTATTTCACGCTGAAAAATATCATCTCAAATGGATGTTTAGATTAGGATAAAAGGAAAGGTTTTTTCTACTGATTTCATTAACTAGAAAAAATGGTGGGCTAGACTTCAAAACATCATTTGGGCCCCTTTTTCATGGATTTGGGCCTTGAAATTTTTATCCAAGATGAATTTTATTTTCCCCCAACATTTGGAGGATAATTAAAGGATTTGGAATTCTGGAGTGAGCACAGTAATTCTATCTTCAAGGATGGTACATTTTCTTTACAGATTATTTGGACCTTTTTGTGTGGACCATTGACCCTTGAAATGGAAGAATTGGCCAAAGAATCCTTCTCATTATATGTTTAAAATTAAATGAAAAATTCTAAAAAACAATAATAACACAATTTTGATTATTAGGATGATATTTATGATTAAAACATTAAACTAACTTGAATTTGGATTAATCCGAATAGTGATCAAAATTATATTTAATATTTAAACATTAATATTTGACACAAATTATGCACATTTCATAGAAAATAAGTAAAGGGAGTAAATAAAAAGTTAAGAATATATTAATAAAATCAATGATCGACTTGCCAAATGAAGTTATCATAAGAACTAGTGAAAATCACATGATACCATCACATGATGATCTTAATATCACACAACTAAATAAAGAAAATAAACAAGCCATTGTGAGAAGATGTCATAAGAAAAAAAAGACAACCATGAATCTATCTCATAAAGATAAGTATATCTTTGATCACATGCAGATTCCATCTTTTGTAAGGATTATTACTGAATTATTCAAATAATTAAGAAGATTTCCACCAAGGCATTTCATGATCAATGAAGTGATCATGATAATCGCGTGATCACTCCAGCATTTAATGAGGTTTGAGGAAGCTAAAAGTTTCATAATTCATGCGATATTGAGATCCTTAGGTTTTTTAAAAATTCCTCAGTACGACATGAAAAACATAGGATAGGCGATGTATCCTCCTCTATAAAAACCGAGGCATAAGCGATGTAGAATGCTACTATCCTTTGATATGTCATGAGAGATCTCGTGAAAAAATATTACTCCCATGATTCATTTACATGAAGGAAGATAAGTCCACATGATTTGATTACACAAATATTATCCCATAGAAAAATCACTTTAATGCAAAGAAGACACCTACTGATAGACTTTTATCATGTAAAGGATACCACAGACAACCACCGTATCATGAAGAAGAAACCCACGATCCATCCAGGTCTTGTGAATGAATTTGAGAAGGAAACTATGAACACAACCAGTGCCACATGAAGTAACTCCCACATAGAACCTCTTGCTTAAGTGAATGAAGTTTATAAGAACCTACGAACATCACCTCCTATCACTCAAAGCTCTTACGTAGAGAGCTTTGTGATCTTACGAAGCACATACGTGGAGCTAGTGTACTTAAAGAGAGAAGATTGCGTGAACCTTTCCTGGTCACATCAAGGAGATAATAATACATCCACACACAAAGGTATTAAGAGACTTAAGTGATCACATATATTTGTACAAATCATGCACTTTTCATAACATTGGACAAGTCATTCTCTTCACATGAAACAATGAAGTGTTGTGTGAAGTGGACAACAATTCATGCAACTCATGAATGCTTCCATGCACAAGCTTTGATAACCCAATAAATACATATTGAGGAACAATGATGATTGAAGAATTTTTATTGAACCAAATATAATAAATACAATATGAATTTCATATAAAATAATAAAAAATTCTTATGCGCAAGGATTTACATAAGTAAGAAGGCCATGCGGTGTATCACACTTGCATGAGGTTTGAGATTGAAGCTGAGAAGAATATCAAAAGATCTTATATCCGAGTTTAAAGTTCATTTATATATCACATAAAATTATAAGAAAATATATATAATATGCTCTAGGGTTTACAATATTCACCATGAAATACATCATGCATGAATGAAGTGAATTTTTTGAGATTGAGTTGACAATTTAAGAAGACAGACTGGGATGACATTATGCAAGATATTTCTTTCATATATTATTCCTAAAGAAGTTGTTTTCACAACTTGGATACATTAATTGAGGTTTGGAGTTTAGATAAAAGGAATAATTTCTTGAGAATTTGTTTCACTAAGGAAACTAATCAAATATAGGTGATTATAGATTTGTGAGAAAGACCAGCAAGCTGCAAAGGTTCTTGATGTGTACATGGGAAAGTGTGATCCAGCAAGCTCATAGAGGGATATTAATAGATCATCCTAAAGTGGATAAAGTCTTGAATAAAGGAGGAAGCCTCTCAGTTAGAGTTTGGAGTAGTAAGTCTCTCGCGTGATTCGGGAGCAGAAGTCTCTAGTGTGGATTCTGTTAACACTGTGGGATGCAACATAAAGAACCTCCTATGTGGATTTATGAGAGATACAGTGTGAATTTTTATCAACCATTGTAATTGATTATAAGATTATAGTAGAGAATTCATGTTGGGGAGAATAACCAACATGATAATAAGTAGGTATTTGTATCAAACCTTGTAACTATCATGTGTTGTGCTCTATTATTATTTTTGTAGTTAAAGTGACACTGTGAGATATCATTGAGTGTATTTAGAACCTTAATAAGTTTAAGAGGTTGAATTCAAAAGAAAGAATTTATAAAAATTAAACCACTGATTCACCCCCACCTCTCATTGGTCAATCTGGCTCAGGGTACTACACTTGGTATCAGAGGGAAGGTCACCTATAAAGATCCAAGAGAGTTTTTATGAAGTTCAAATTTTAGGAAATGAGTGAGATACCTCAGATGAATAAAAAGAAAGTTACTCATAAGGAAAATGATCTAGAAATTTCTGCTAAAACTTAGAAGAATAGAAATAAGTGACAGGTAAGAAAGTTGAATAATAATCTTGTAGTACAGAAAAAGATACATCTAAGTGAAGTTAATAAAAATGGTATATGTTGTAGTGATTATTTTGATTATATATTATTATTCTAATGAAGCCTACTCAAGATGTGATTATAATGGATCACCCAGTGATATTCATTCTTTATTCAAATAATATTTGTATAATATCCCCAGATAAGTGGTAAAATATATTATTACAGTAATAAAGGGTCTTTAGGATGGAAAATTATAGCTGTAAGAAGTGGATAATTCTATGAAAGTGGAATTGGCTAAAAAATTTGATATATCCAACACTCTCACAAAAAATTAGAAAGAAAATGAAGAAACAATTTATCTTTTCAATGAAATATATGCTGGAGTTGTTAAATAATTACAATGAAATATTTGTGGGAAATAATTTTTTGAGATTGTATTTATAGAATCTTTATATGCATTTGAAAAATTGCTCAAATTTTATATAGTTGTCTAAGATTCTCAATTGGAGGATAAATCTAACAGGTTAAAATAGATTGAAAATTCTCTATAAGAATCAAGAAGCATGCATGAAGAATAAATGAATAAGCTAAACGAGTACTGGGAAGCCAAGCTGAGATTAGTTGAGGATGAGAAGAACTCCCTCAACATGAATCATTTAAATTTGGATGTGAGACTGAAAAATTAGGAATCAATACAAGATAGAACTTCCCAAATAACTGAAAGAATAGATGATTCCACTCCATTTTGTATTAAGGATCATGATTCTATAAAGATAATGTTATCATCCCCTAATCAAATGAAATATCCCTCTAAGAAGAAGGTATCCCATAACCCATAAACTGTTTTATGTACTAATGATGTTTCAAGTGCTGGAATAGGTTTTAAACTAAACTCTGGGAAAGTATGGATGGTGAAAAATGTTGTTAAATTAACCACATCAAGGTTTAATTTGAAAAGAATCATGGAGAACTGTTCCCTAATAAGTTCCCTAATGAGTGGTGGTGACACTCAAAAGCAGCAGGGTTCACAATCTATGAAAACTAATCAGATTACACTATAAAAGGAGAGAAAAAGGTTCATAGGATATTGTTGGTGTTGTTGGAAGTTTGGGAATGAATATTTGGAATGTTGGAATAACATTAAAATTCATGAAAATAAAACAATTCATGCATTTAGGGGGATAAAAGATGAAGAAAATAGAAAACCTGCACCATAGAAGAAAAACTCATAGAAAATGAATCTATTTACAAAGAACAAATTTTAATGATTTGAAGATCTCTATGAGTACTGCAATAGAAGTGGTTACTATTATAACGAGTGCTGGTATGTACCTATCATACAAAAATAATATCACGATGTGAAGAGAAAACCAAAAAAAATTAAAGGTAGGTAAGAAAAGAGAGTGACAAGTAATTCTTGAGATATGAACAAAACAATGGAGAAATAAACGAGTCAATAAAATTACTACCCCATAGGAAAAAGAAGGCTCATTTTGAAGAAGTATAACAAAATTAAGTGTCTGAAAAAAATACATATCAAGGTGGAAGATCTAGGTTCAGTGTTTTTTACTGGTATCATGAAACATATGGGCACAAAGCCTACTATTTATGGTATAACATTCCATTTATAGAAAATA
This sequence comes from Viscum album, assembly GCA_963277665.1. NCBI lineage: Eukaryota > Viridiplantae > Streptophyta > Magnoliopsida > Santalales > Viscaceae > Viscum > Viscum album. Next base: position 2,094,440,850 of record OY728148.1, on the reverse strand, counting down.
TGCATGAATAAAGGGAAATTAATGGTGACCAAATGAGAACATACTCTCAGAGAAAGAATGATGTGACAAAAAATTCATCCAAGATTCCAAGACAAAAAAAATACAAAGGATAAAAATAAGTTTGTGGTAGATGTAATTATAAGGGTCACAAATTAATTCATGTACATCTCAACATGTTTCAATAAAAAATGGGAAGAAAAACCACAAGAGAAAGTAAAGACAACCTTTGGTAGAAATCTGAAAAATGTTTTAGATCACATTACTCTCAAGAAGTTTTAGAAGAAGATAAAAAAGAGTGATATATCTCAGAATAAATGTTTTAATAAAGGCACTCATGTAAAACCATGTTGAAACTCTAAAAAAGCTATCAAAATTACCAAATACATTCTTTTGATTTTTCCAGCTGATTTTTATAAATATAGAAAGTTATAAGAAGAAAAAAAAACTAGTGCTAAAGAAAAAAATGAAGATTCCACCTGAAGAAAACGAATTTTACAAGATTTTTTCAACAAATAATAACTATTTTATTGAAAAAGTTATATGTGAGAAATGTAATAAAGCTGGACACAATGTAAGAGGTTGTTTAACCACATTTCTAACATAAGAAAAATCCTTGAAGATAATGAAGCTTGAATCAAGATATGAATATGATTTGATGTATGAATAGAGAATAACTATCTCACACAATGAAGTGGTAGGATTAATACGATCCATATTACCAAATAATAAATAAGATTTGAAAATAATATGTAGAAGTATGAAGACTGGAGAAGTGAAGTAACTTGATTGAGAAAACCATCTCAACCTTGCTGTTCACATCGAGGAACAAGTAACTCCACCTTATTACCTTATATCTTTTGTGTATGTATTTGTGCTTACAATAAAGGGAATTAAAGGCATATTAAGGTCTCAAGGGGAGAATCAAATATTCAACGAGTTCTATCCTATTCTGGATAACAAGGAGCTGTGTATGTTTTCAAAATTGGCCAGCCACATAAAGAATTCTATTTTGGTGTGTTCTCAAATCGGAATATATTTAAATACATTCTTGAAGAGACTCACCATCATGAATATGTTGATGAGTGTTTCCCTTGAGGGGGATCCAAGTGAATAAATGAGGTTTCCAAAACATTTGAAACATGAATTTGGAATTTTATGGACAGCTTGGTAAAACTGAAGGGCGAGGTATGCCAATTACACTTTCGTCCATTATTCTTAATTTTATTATTCATATCTATTAATGGGGAGTTCTTGGTTGATAAAAATATGAGACAAAGGGGGAGATATATCTTTTCACTTGAACTTTATAATATGTTTATTGAAGTGTACAAGATTTTTCATTTCATTGAAATTTTTTATTTTTAGCAATTCCTTAAATTATATTTTATAATATTTGAGAATGATTTCACATGCATGGTATTTTATGGATAACTTAAACATCCTTATATGCATCTCTCTTGTTTTCTACATAATGTTAGCCTAAGTAAACATAGAGTTGATTAACTAAAGACTCTTTTCTAAGAGAACTATGTGATATTATCCCTCTCTATGAAGTGTTCAAGAAGATAATATTATAATGAATGATAACATGTTTTTGAGAAGAAAGATGAGTTGAGAAGACCACATTTACCATTTTTCATATTGATCATTAATAAGGGGGAGAAAGTCTAAAACCACATGATGAATTGAATGATAAGTGTTGATATTTTAAAAAAATACAAAGGGGTAGATTGTTGAGAAAGGTTGATTTTTTTTTCAATAAGTCAATATATGTTGGCAGATGATGTGGTGATTCTTAGAAAATTATTATAAATTCACTTGATAGAGTTGGATGTCATGCTTGAGAAATTTTCCATGTTAACTCAATTTTCCATGTTAAATGTGATTATTGTTGGACTAATATTAATATTAAAGACTTGTTTCATTAAAGAAACATTGTTTATTATAATTTTGGAGAAGAATTAGAATTGGAAGAAGACTATGAAACCATGCAAACATCAATTTGCATTAAGTATTTCAAATTCCATGTAGAAAGAGAAAGGTATAAATCTATTTTACATGAATTTTAATTTATTTTAGAAGAAGTAGTTAGTGGTGGTTCAAAAAGAATTATTAAGGCATGGAATTATATTCTATAACTAAAATATATGCTAAGTATTGTTTTTAATGGTGGACTTATTAAAAATAGGGGCCAACCATAGTATCCCCCAACGGTTAGCTATCAAACACATTTAGGGGGACCCGAGGGTCAACCCTTATGGGAGAGGCTAGAAAAAAAGGATGCACATGGCAGTAGAGGTGTGAGTGGCCCATGTATAAGGCCTACATTAGTTCATGACCAAAGGCATAGATGGGCCTATGTATAAGGCTTGTAGGGTGTCGGTGGGCCTACGCAGGTGAGGTCTGGCCCATGAGGCATGGGGTCATGGAGTGAAAAGTTTTAATCCTCCATAGCCATCTTAAAAGGTGTAGTGGTGGGGATTTAATGATATACCAAAACCTCAAGATAACGCACTTCTGATGTGGGATGTGTTCCCATGACAACTATTCACCCATCTATTAAAAAGACAGAAATAACAAGCACCATTCGATCATGTAGATCTACATTTTCTAATTTCCCGCTCTATATGTATTCGAATTCACCCATCGTATTCAACCTTTAAATGACTAGTCTTCTATCAGCATGAGATTGAGACAACTTGACATCACATTTTATAAAGACAAGTCATTTAGACAAAGTTGATCTCATTGAGAACATACATGAAATCATTTTAATGAATGCATGCCATGATTAAAAGAAGGATTTAGATGAGGATTATTGACTTATCACATGAATCCATCACATGAAGCTATCATAATAAGTAGTGAAAATATCATAATACATTCATGATACGATTTTATGATCATGTTATTGAATGGAGAAAATTAATGATCCATCGCGATAATATTTTGTGAGAACAGAAGAAAACCATGAAGTTATTACATGAAGATGAATGTTTCATTTATTGTAATTAGCTTCCATATTTTTTAGGAATTATTGCTGAATTATTTGAAGTATTAAGAAGATTTCCATCGAGGAATCACATGATCAACTAAGTGATAATGTGAAGTGATCACACAAATCATGTGATCACTCCAGCATTGCATGAGGTTCGAAGAAGTCAAATGTTTTTTCATTCATGAGATCCTGAGATCCTCAGAAGTTTTTATGTGTCCTTGACATGGCATAAAAATTATAGGAGAGGCAGTGTATCATTCTCTATAAAAACAGTGGAATGAGCGATGAATGATGTTACTATCCTTTGATATGTCATGAGATATCTCATGAAAATAGAGACTGTGATTAATTCAAGAAAATGAAGATAATTTCTCATGCTTCGATTACAAGAATAATATCTCATAAATAAATTCACTATTACATGAAGAAGACACCCGCAGACAGACTCTTGTCACGTGAAGGATACCACGAACAACCATTGTCTCATGAAGAAGAAACTCATGATCCATATAGGTCTTGTGAAGCCATTTGAGAAGGAACCCATAGACACAACTAGTGTCACATGAAGTACATCCCATTTAGAACCTCTTGATCATGTGAAGGAAATTGAGAAGAACCCATTAATAACACCTTCTATTAGGAGAATCTCTTACATGAAGAGCTTTGTGATCCTGCGAAGCACATATGTGGAGGAATTTTATTGAAGGGAGAAGATCACAAAAACCTTTACTTATCACATAAAGGAGGTAGTAAAACAACCCTACATTAAGTAAGTAATAGACACAAGTGATAGCATGTCTTTTGATAGATCATACGCTTTGCATAACCTTGTTTAGGTCATGCGCTTTGTATGGAACAATGAAGTGTCGTGTGAAGTGGAAAAAATAGTGCATGAAACTCATGCATGATTCCATAAAAAAGATTTTATAACCCAAGATATACATATTGAGGAATAAGGATGCTTGATGAATTATTATTGACACAAATAGAAGAAATAAAATTTGATCTTCACATAAAATAATAAAGAAATAATTCTTATGCTCAAGGGTTTACATAAGTAAGAAGGCCATGGAATGTATCAAACATGCATGAGGTTTGAGATTGAAGCAGGGGAGAATATCAAAAGATCTTATATTAGAGTTTATAGTGCATTGAGATAAAAAAATAAAAATTATTAGGCAATATATATTATATGTGCTAGGGTTTACAATATGACCATGCAATACATCATGCATGCATGAAGTGTATTTTTTGAGATTGAGTTGAAAATTCAAGAATATAGATTGGGATGGAATTTTGAAAGATATTTATTGCATATAATATTCTTGAATAAGTTTTGTGCACCAATTTCACACATTAATTGAGGTCAGGACTTCATATAGAAGGAAGAATTGCCTAATAATTTTTTACACTGAGGCAACTGATCAAATAAAGGTGATTAGAGATTTTTGAGCAAGTCCAACAAGATGAAAAGGTTATTGAAGTGTACATGGGAAAGTTTGATCTAGAAAGATCATGGATGAATATCAAAAAATAATCCTATAGTGGATCAAAACTTTAAGAAAGGAGGAAACCTCTCAGTTGGAGTTGGGAGTAGGAAGTCTCTTATGTGATTCAAGAGTAGAAGTCTCTAGTGCATATTCTAGAACATGCTAGTGTGGATTATATTAACACCATGGGATATAGTATAAAGAACCTCATGTGTGGATTTAGGAGATATATAGTGTGACTCTATATTAACCATTATAATTATAGTGGAGAATATGTGTTGGGGAGAATAACCAACATAACAAAGAGTAGATCTTTTTATTGAACCTTATAAATATAATTTGTTGTGATCTCTCTTATTATTTCTACATATGAAGTGATACTATGAGATATAACTTAGTGTATTGAGAACATTAACAAGTTAAATAGGTTGAATTAAAAATAAATACTTTTTAAAAAGAAAACCACTGATTCACCCCCACTCTCAGTGGTCAATTCGTCATGGGACACTACCATGGAACTTGGGTAACTTTGTACAGTTTCTCACCAGGGAAGGATTCATTTAGGTCTATTTTTGTTGGTGGTTTGAGCTTGGTAGTGTGATATAACCTACTCATGTAGTCTACCACCAAATTTTCACAATATTCCTAGTCCTTAATCTATAAGTCAAATTCTTATAATAACAACACCTATATTACTAACCTTGAATTTGCTTCGGATTTCCTAATCAAATACCCAAGTGCAACATGGTTAGAAAAAAAGTCACCTTAATTCCTAACAAATAAGGTTGAAACTTTTCTAAAGAAACAATAATAGACAAAAACTCATTTTTTATTATTGTGTAGTTGATATGGGGAGTTTTATGGTCTAAGAAGTGTATTATATCACTGGTTAATGTTCATCAATTTTCTGGGACAACATAGCCCCCCCAAATTTGTTTTATCATCACAAAGTATCTCAAAAGGTTCATTCTAGGCTGAAGGATAGATCACAGGGGTTGTAGTTAGACTCTTTATAAGTTTTTAATTATCAAACACAAACTTAAATTCATTTTTTAGTAAGTTAGGTAGATAAATTTTACTAAAATATTTAACAAATATTCTATAAAATATATCATGGCCTATAAATGATCTAATGTGTCAAATGGTGGTGGGGTAAGGTAGTGTGGAAATAATACCAAGCTTGGCCTTATCTACTTTAATTCTATCTTTAGAAATTATGTGGCCCAAAATATTTCCTTTCTTCACCATGAAATGATATTTTTGAAAGTTTAAAACCAAGTTTTTCTCAATGATTTTTTATAACCTTTTATATACTTTCAAGACATGTTTTAAATCCTATATCATAGATAGTAAAATAATAAAGAAATACCTCCAATAATCTCTAAATCAGGTCTGAAATGATACTTATCGTGAAATGTTTTAAAAAACATGGGATATTGAATAATACAAAGGTAAACCTTTGGTAATAAAACATACTTAAGAGACATGTGAATGTGGTATTGTCTTGGTCTTTTAGAGCTATGGGGGCCTAAAAATAGCCAAAAAAATCATAAAGGAAATAATAGTGACTATTACTAACCATCTTATCTAATATTTGTTCTATAAAGGGAATGAGGGAAGTGGAATTTTTATATCACATGATTTAGTCTCCTATAATCAATAAAAACCCTCCAAATATTTTGAATCATAGTGGTCACTAACTCATTATTCTCATTTTATATAATGGTGAATCTATTTTTCTTGGGTATAATTTGAATGAGACTCACCCATGGGGAGTCTAAGATGGGGTAAATGATTCCAGATCCTAAAAGCCTCTCAATTTTTTTACAACTTCCATAAGGGTTGGGTTAAGCCTTATTTGGGACTGTCTTACTGGTTTTTGAATCACTTTATAAGAGTATCTAATGTACCTAAGTTGCTGTACTAATTCCCAAAATGTATCCTAATTATTAACATATTACCCTAGAATTTTTTAAATATATTCAACCATTGGTACAATTAATTAGGTCTAAAATTGTTTGAAATTATCACTATAAGTTTTTAATTGTCTTCAAGGAAAGTATATTTCAAATTAGATTTCAACAAACTTTGTTTTAGTTCTGAGGTTTTTTCTAAACATGTTTTCAGCTCAGTGTTTTACATGTTTGCAACATACTCATATAAGGAAAAAGTATCAGTGGTAGATTTTAGTAAATCATAAAAATATTAATAATTTATTTCCTCCATCCATTCAACACAAAAAATAGATTCTAGATTAAGTTCATTATCAAAAATAGCATCATCAAATAAATCAAGTGATTCCAAATCTTATACTAATCTTATTATCTTATAAAAAAAATAAATTTCTTCCTTAGAACAATAAGAAATTTTAGAATGGTTATCAGTAAAAATATATTGTTCATCATGGGGGTATTTCATTTAATCTAAAATGTTAATGTTCACTATCTGTTCCCCAATAGTCATTGAAAGTATTCCTTAATTAATATTTATTATGGTTTTAGTAATTTTAAGAAATATCTTACCCAAAATAATAGGAGAGTGATATTTAACTCTTTCTTCTTCCATATTCAAAATATAAAAAGTTAATAGGTAATAATGAGACCTTCACTCTTACTAACACATCCTTTAAAACTCCAATTAGGTAGGTAGTGGTTCAGTTTGCAAGGTGCACAACTACTCTAGTTGGATTGTGTTTTTCTATCTATAGGGAAGAATAAATAGAGTAATAAATTACATTAATTTATTCTTCTAAATGACACAATGGATTAGAAAAAATTCATTCTTCTATAGTTTAAGGTATTGTGAATTTACCTAGATCATTAAATTTTCAAGGTAATTGTGTGGTAATAAGGATAGAGACATTTCTATATAAAATTACCTTTTAATGTCCTTGATATTTTTTATTCTTGGTGTACATTTATTTTAGAAATATTATATACCTTGGGATTTGGTGGATGGCCTCCAAAAAAGGGATGTTGATATCCACTCTTTTGAATTTCTCCAACACTTCTTATTGTAATGCTTCATCACTAGTTTGTTTAGGTGGTTTTATCCTTATAAGGGAGTTTGGGGTTGGTATAGGTCTTCTATTTTCCCCATTAATTTTTATTTCTTCATTGAAAGTGTCTCTATGGGGGAATCCCCTTAAGGTTCCTTCTCAAGTGTAGATTCTTCACATGCCTTGGACTGTCTAATTCTAGATTTAGCTTGAGATAGTGATTATTCACTGCTTTTAAACTCCTTGAAAATCCTTAAATAAATAGAGCTAATATTTACTTTGGGGTTATGAATTGACTAGGTAGTGAGTTTACCTAAACCTTTATTTTTAATTTCATTGAGGGTAGATATGATCTGTATGAACAATACTTTCATCTCTTTTAACTCTAAACTATGAGTGCTGAGGATAGTTTTCTTGATGGTTTGAGATTCCACATGCTATTTTAGTGGGTTCTTTATAGAGAGTTACTAATATTTTCCTTATTGGTAGCTTGTATAAGGTTGATAACTTTGTATATGAAATGATGGTATCTAGAAATATTGTTTAAAATTATACTAGAAAGGGGGTCTTTGTGGATGTTGGTTCCCAACTCCATATTTGATGTTTGAGTATTCCTTGAATCCTTGGTTATGGTTTGGTTAATGCTGGTATTGCCTCTGGAACATGTCATCATAGCTGTCTTGCACTTGAGGACAACCATTGATGTAGTTATCTAAAGAATGTCAAAGTTGGTAGGCCATAGGGGGTGTAGAAGGTGCGTTTTATTAAACTTTATTTAGTGCTAACTATCACACAAGATAGGCTATCTCTTCAATTTTATTTTCAAGTAAAAAAGAGTTCGAACTTTTTACCTCATGTTATCCTCTATTTTTGGTTATCTTGTTGAATCGTTGGAAATTTTTGGAAATCCACTCCATAAAATCTTTGAATTCAGTAGGGGAATTTTCAATCATTTCTCCTATAGAGGAAGAATACAAAAAATTCTAGTCATTTCCCATCAATCATTGGTAAAATAATATTAGAAATTATTAGTCTTTAAAGGGATGGTGTGGGAAGGATGTTGTCAACTGCTTGAATCTCTCTCAAAACTCATAAAAGGTTTCTCCACTTTTTTTTTTGATTCTATATATTTCCTTCATCAATTGGGCACTCCTTGAGGCAGGGAAAAAATTCTAGAGGAAAGCCTTCTAAAGTTCATCCTCGTTAGTGAATTATTTTGGATGAAAGTTATAGGGACACTCCTTAGATGATCCTTGAAGGAAAAATAGAAACACATTCTAGTTAATTTGGGATTTTAAGACTCATCTAGTCTTGAAGTTATTTCCAACACTACCAAATTATCTTAAGTGTTAGTTATGATCCTCTAACTCTAAGCCATGACACTTTAGTAGGAGGTGGATTATTTTAATTATAATCTTTAAATCTTATCGGTTGTTGGGTTTTTAAATCCAATTATTATTTTTTAAATTAGGTGAATATAAATCTATCAAAGTTCAATTTAGCCGAGCTAGATTTTCACCCATGTTTTCACTTCCTAAGGTGACTCTGGTTAAAGAAGATAATTAGGATGGATATTTTTTTTGACGGGGTAGTAAATAATTTCTTATCCTCTCATTAAATGATCCTTAGGCTACTAATTATTTCTAGAATTGTTTTTTCAACCATTGGATCAAAATCAATGAGGTGATTTGGAATAGATTTGGTTACATGCTAAAAAAAATTAAAATGAAACAAGAAAAAGAAAAAGAAAAGAAACAATATTTTCCTACCTTCTCAATAATGATTCTAGGTTGATGAGGGGCCTATCGTGGAGCCCTTAGTAAATAAAATTTATGAACCCAAGTTAATGTAGTAGTATTGAGATTCTAGTTGTTTTTAGAGAGGATTGTGTTTTAAATGTGTTTTTTATTGAGTGGGTTTAGTGTGTGTTAAAAATGGTGACCTGATTTGATTGAGGATACAATTGAGTTAGTTTTTAAATTTAGTTTTAAATATACTAGCCTAACCTTGAATATCCTCTTTCTTACCTATTAAATCATCTATCTATTTTAACTTTCCTTTTCTTTTCCTAATTTATTGAGACCTCACTGATCAAACTTGCCTAGTAGTTTTAGCTTAATCATAGAAATGAAATAATTATTATACTCCCCAATATCTCATATCCTAGTAATAGGTTATCCCAAATCACCCCTAGATCATCCTACTACTCAAAATCATGGAAAATGAAGAATCTCGGGGTGTCTTGTGCATGTAAAATTTAATGGGGGAAGAAGAATTAAAATACATAGAAAAAAATAAAATCTCTTAATGTCTATACTAATAAAACGCTTCCATGGGAGTGGACATGAAATAATTTAAACATCACAATATGAATTTATTAATAGATAAAGGGGAGTTTCCTTATCTTGTTCAATAATGGCATAATTTTCCATACTCAGAGACATTATTGTAAAATGAAGAAGGAAAATAGGAAAACTAGTTGTAGATCAGCTTGATAGAACAATTGGGTAGGCCTCCCCCTTTCTCAGCGAACAATCATGATCTTATAAGAGTATACCACAATTACTTTCTTGGTTTATAATATTCCTATCCCACATGACTATCATGGTCCTACTCTTCCACCTCAAACAATTCCCAAACCTTTGATAGATTACTTAAATTTAGTGCTCATATCCTTATTCTTTGATTGCTTCCACCTGTATAACTAGAGGGTCATGATGAATCTAGATGGGTTTCTCTAGAATCTTCCTCTTATATAGTATAATTCCCACAATCTTCATATTATTATTAATCTTGATGATCTCCATATGGATTGTATGTTAGGTATCCAATTAGGCCAGACTAGAGAAATAGAATTTGATTTTAGTTTTACCTTTTCCATATTAATAATTTTTAGTTTGGATCCCCACAACCAATACTTTTACTAAGTCTCAAAGTAATACGATGCACAAAAAACTCACATAGTATGACTTTAAAAGTCATATGATGGGAAAGTCTTACAATATGGTTGATTTAAAGGCTTACAATGGGGCTCATACAAATTTGGTAAAGTAAAGAAGTATTATGATGAATTAAATACTTATGATCATAGGAAAAGTATTATGTTTAGGAAAAAAAATTATGACCTACTCATGGATTTTTCAATTTCATCCACATGCCTTCTTCTTTTGATGGATGTGTGCTGTGTTGATCCTTATAATAGCTTCAATATTTACAGAAGGTCAAAATCAATGAATAGTTGATCAAGATAAGGAAGGATCTATCTTTACATGGTCACTTGATTGGAATAGTCTCTTTATAGGCATAATTGATCAAAATTAACATGCAATCACTTTAGGAATTTGAGTAATTTTCAGTACGGTCAGTCAGATGACATGTTTGATTGTGCAATCAATCAAAACCAATATGCAGTCACTTTAATCTCATGATCGATTGTCTTCCATGATTACTTGAGAGGCACATAATAAATTAGAAATAACATGTGGTCAATATAGTCCTTATGATTGATCCAGTAATTTATCGATTTTTTAACATGGTGTATTGGAAGGAATAGTCAATCAAGGCGCATAACTGCTCTGGTAAAAGTCATACCTATAAACATGAAAATCCCAATTTTAGTATAGGATTTATTATAGTTAAGATAAAAATGATGGAAACATTTAATAATAAAATTAAAATATTTTAAACAGTGAAATTTCAATTCTCTAAATCAATACATGGATTCTAAATTAATTACAAAATAAATAAAAACACTTAAAAATATGGAGTTAATCCCTTTATCAATGAAGTTATAAATTTTACTAAGTATAAAAAATCAATGATTTTATGTGGTTTTATCTAGATTAAGGGGTTAATTTACATTTAAAATTAGTTCAAAATTAGGTAAATATCATCGCTCATAAATATAACACCAGTAAAAACTATTGTATGGATGATATAACACCAATAAAATCCCTCTGGTAGACAATGTAACACTACACAACATCTCACAGTGAATAATGTATCACCAATACTTACAAATTAGGTGGACAAGATACCACTTATATATTAAGGTTGGATGATATAACAATAAAAATAATCTCTAATTGGATGATATAACACCATCCAAATATTATGTTCAACAACACAACACCCTTTACCCTAGGTCACAATTCTCACAAACTATCCATCATATAAGGTTTATGATCATGGGGCCACTAAACCACTAAAAGTCTTATTCCTAGGTTATACCACCCCTAAAATATAATGTTATAAGACCATTACTTATCAAGGGATGGTTTAATACACCAAACATGGCTCCTAAGGTTCACAATTTAATCTAAAACACCCTTTTGAGTTCCATGTCGCAAGGTCACAACATGTCACATAAGAAAAATGGTCATCAATAACCATGGTGTTGATGTATCCCTCTAAAAATATTACTAAAAACCTATTTTATATCATAGGGTATTTAAAGAATATAAGAATTAGTTAAAAATTTATTATTAGGTCATGAACATATTGTTGACACTACCCACATTTTATACGACACATGTCAAACATGTAAAAATGAACAAGAAGGAGAAGGACTTCCTGGACCTAGGAAATTCCTGCTCATTATATACCACTAGTCAATTCTTCCTTAATTGATTGATTCCTTAAAATATGAAAAATACTTAAAATTAGGTAAAATAGATTAGAGACAATGATACAGTGATAAAAAACTTGAATAAAGGGAAGAGGAAGGGTTGTCTTACCTGCAGTGACCCAATACGATGATCGAATCTATGATCCGACCACAAGTGAGAGAGATCCACCACTTGGAGAAGGTGAAAATGAGATAGGTAGGGGAGATATGTGATTTTGGAAAAAAATTAAGGGGAATAAGTTTTAACATTTTATAAAAAAATTTAACACTTTAATTAATTTAATTAAAATAACAAAAAAACTTGAACAGAGCCTACCAGGTACCTGGCCAGACTCCACCGAGTACATGGTACCACACCGGGTGCCCACTCTAGGGTCATTGATCACCCAATGTCCCATCTAGAGATATTTCAACTTATCCTACCTCCATCGAGTACCCAATACTAGTCCACTGGGTACCCAATGGAACCTATTAAAACGACATATATCTTGGCACCAGGTTCGTTTTTCCTTAATGAGCTTTGAGCCCTCGACAACACCTCTAAAATACAAAAAACACCGAAACACATGTGGTTAAGAAAAAATTAGATTGATTTTATACCACAAAATTATACGCGGTGTTATAAAATACATGTCACTACCACATCCAAATACCACCTCATAATAAATTACAATATCATGAAGAACACCAACCTCATTCCATCCTCCTTCCATATACACCCTCATCATGCACCTATGTATCGACACATAATCTCAAGCCATTATAGCACGTAATACTTCTAGAAGAGAGAGTGGGAAAGGGGGATTATCCAACCATATATATCATTTTCAACCTAGTTGTTTGGGAAAACACCTAAAGTCCAAGATATCATATGGGAATTAGTCGCGTTACCTGAATCAGGTGGTAGTGTATAAAAAATAATAAAACTATAATGAATGTATAATATCACACATACTCAAACTAAGGATATATAACTAACACTATAACCCTACAACTATAGTTATAACTATCACACATCAACATCATTTCCACATATAGCCAACATATATAACCAACTTCACCAACACCACACAACAACCACACAACTTCTCATCAAGGCATATTTGTCCCATTATCAATTTCACATTAATCAACTAATGATAACTTTATATTTCATTATTTATCCACTTATTTATACATTAAATCCCCAATTAATTTCTAATCACATTAATATTTACCATCCACATTACATTCAATATGCTGCATATGTTTCCAACATTTTCAATTACAGCTAAACACTTCCATTTCAACATTATTAGCTAAATTACCCCATATCATCTACCCAACAATTTATTTATAAATTCAAACACATAATTCCACCATAACTAATTCTGTTTTCAATTAATTAATCCTTTCATTTATTTATTCAATCATTCAATCATTTATTCATTTATCTCAATACCATATATATCACCACAACTCATTCTTGTTAATCATTTCATTAATTCATTAACATTCCATATTCTGGGAAAATAAACATGACCACATGACCACATCAACCTCTAAAAATTACTGCATCAATAAATTAACCAACCACTAAAACATCACCACAATCATATCATAATAGAAACAACCACACAATTTCATTTCAACCACCTCAATATTAATTCTAACACTTTTATAACATCATCATTTCTTCCCAAATCAACCACACCAAACCACCGCCACAAAAAACATACCATCACCCATTCTCAACCATAATAATTAACCATGCCAAGACTATTCTAACCATAACAATAATAATGATAATATTAGAAAATTACAAGTAATCAAATATAGATATACATACTTCAATTCTCATTAAACAATCCATTAGTCAATAACACATATCATTTCTAGATTTTCATATCCATGTATTTTATCATCTTTAAATTATTATAAAATTATGAATATGATAAGGAAGAAAAAACAATCACGATTTTACAAAAAACATTTCTATAAATTAGTCTAAGAAATAATGCATGAACAAAATCATGAAAAACATATAAATAACATGCGAATCACATCTCCCTTATTCCAATTTCTTTAGTCTAGTTATTATATTCATTAGGTTAATTCCAACCATTTACCCAAGGAAAAAAACACAAAAATCCCATATTTAACACATAATATAGAAAGATAGATCTAAAATCCCCTAACTAAATATAATCTTCAACGATTATTTCACAAGAATGAGGAAAGAGGGAGAGAGATGACCACACTAATAAGGATTTTCAAGAGAAAACCTTAACAACCTATAAAAATCACCTTACCATAAAAACCTTGACCAAGAACCATAAAACTAAACCAAATACACCTATGATGGATTTATGAGAAGGAAGGATGGAAGAAGAACAAAGGAAAGGAAATAATATGAGAAAAAGGAGTAAAGAGAACCTCTAATCAAGAAGAGATCTCCCACGTGATGTGATAATCTTAAGTTTAACATCTGACATGAATGATCACCAAAATCAAGCCTATGTTCACCTATGGTTTGAGAGAGAAAAGGAAGAAATGAATGATATACGACAAGGGCCAAATTTATTATAAAATCTGAAAGTCAGAAATTTGGAATGGTTCATGTTAATTTGAAATGATTCCATACCAATTGATGAAACTTTTTCTCACTAACTCTCCTCATGCCCTATTTTATAACCAGAGAGTTACATAGGGGTTGTTGCAAATGAAATGGAGCTATGAAACTTACTAGTGTTATACAAATTATTACAGAATTTAATGGGGACATGATACTATGGTATGGGACATTCCAAATCTCTAGAAAAGAGTAATGAACCCATTGAATCACCCTCATTCCCTAACTTGGGAATTAGACATACCATAACACAATTTATTTCACTACACTTATTTTGGATTACAACAAGTTATAACTCAATATTCCACCTCCAAAATACTTCCAAGCTCCTCCTAAACATCCCAAACACTAAAAAACACAGATATAACTAAGGTTAATCTAAGCCTATACATTAGATACGTATCAAATGTTTCATATCTTTGAGAATCAAAACCATATCTGGAAAGAGAATAGACAAGGACCATAACTAACACCCCGTAAGATACCTCTAAAACATGAATCTCTCCATCACTACATAACCAATATATGAATGAAAAAAACTCAATCACATCATAATAATATCCAAATCATAATTTCAATATGAATCAAATAATTAGAATAACTCAAAATACTGACCATGCATATGTGACTCACATTCCCATATACACCCCTCTAAGTCACTATGTCTCCATAAGAAATGAACCAAAGTAATAATTCACCCATGAAGCACCTTCTCATGATGATCCTAAATCTCAATAGACCACTCTAAAAACATTGTATCATCCTTATCATCCAATTATCCCTAATTAATGACATGAGATTCATCATAAAGATACTGATTAAGCTATAACACATGGAAGATATCATGAACACCATCCATATACATAATAAGTGATAATATACCCACCCTCACCAATATGATCTAATACTTTGAAAGGCCTAATAAAATGAGGAGAAATCTTATTGAACTAAATGAACCTCTACTGCCCACTTTAGGGAGGAACCTTCGAGAATACATGATCACTGACTTCAAACTCAATAGGTCTCCTCCTTTAACCAAGTTAATACTTATAATGATCTTGAGAAGCCTTCATCCACTAATGAATCACATGAACCTGGTCTATTATTATATTTACCAAATTTGGTCCTAGGATCATTGATTTTCCAACCTTAATCTGATAAAATAAAGATTTTTAAGGTTTCCCATACAACACTTTAAACAAATCCATACCAATGGATGAGTGATATCTATAATTATAAAAAAACTCAACCAATGGTATGTGATTTACCCCAAAACCTCAAAAATCTCTAAGTAATGCACATAATATATCCTTTAACACATATATATACATCTTCATCTGACTTTCCATCTAAAGATAAAACATAGTGTTAAGGAATAATAGAGAGCTAAAAGCACACTACAAATATTTCCACACCTGTAAGGTAAAATACAGATCATGATTAGAGATAATCATCATTGGAACCCTATTAAGTTTAAAAATATCCTCTAAATACAACCTTAATAAAGTTTCCACAACGATCGACTCCCTGATCACTAATAAATGAGTAAAATTCATCAACTGATCCAAAACCACCCAGATAACATTATATCCTCCCCGAGATAAACTTTTAAAGAAATCCATAAAAATATCCCCCACTTCCATCAAGGAATCCAATGGATGTAATAGATTGAAGAAATATGATGCTCTACCTTCACCTTATAACAAACTAAACACTGATAAAAAATATATATCACTAACCTCCTCACACCCAACCACTAAAACTAACTCCTCAAGGAATGATATATCTTAGATATACTAGGATACACTACTAAAGGTGAGATATGAAATTCTATCAAAACAACACCCGATGCTGATCATCC
Source organism: Viscum album (assembly GCA_963277665.1). Lineage (NCBI taxonomy): Eukaryota > Viridiplantae > Streptophyta > Magnoliopsida > Santalales > Viscaceae > Viscum > Viscum album. The sequence goes on along the minus strand of OY728148.1, from coordinate 2,094,424,265 downwards.
TTTGACCATCCATCATGGGCATCTCCATAAACAACATGGTCACAAAAAACATCTATCTTCAGATTTCCTTAACTAAGACTCTTCCACCTAATACATCAAGGATAATTGTACTATCATCAAATATAGAAAACCTTTACCACAAAATTTATCAACCTCAGGATTTAAAGCTACAAGATCCTCTATTATCCACCATATATCTCTAGACTCTCAGGCAGTATCTTAGTGTAATTTCCTACTTAGTGCATCGACCACTACATTCCCCTTACCTAATGTGTAAGAGATATAAAAATTGTAATTTTGAAAGAAATCTATCCACCATCACTGACACAATTTCAAATCACACTGAGAGAAAATATTTTATAGGATCTTATGATCTATGAAGACCATAAAATGCTCTCTATTAATGTATTTTCATCATTACCTCAAAAAAATACAAATATCATTATCTCAATATCATGGGAATCATAGTTACATTCATTTGGTCATAAATATAAAGACCCATACGACATAACATATCATTAATTTGATTAAACCAATGGTAATGGATGAACAAACTCAAGCTATCATCCACCTTCTTTGTGAAAAACTCTAGAGCACCCCAAGGTGTCACATTAGGCTGGATAAAACTCTTCCGAAACATATCATTGATTGGAATCCACATCCCCTATAACTCATAAGGAATTATCCTATAAATAGACATAGATATCAGAGAGATTCTTTATTGTAACTCTATCATAAACTCAATATCATATTGAGGGGGGTAAGGTCAAAAAATATTCAGGAAATACATAAAATAACTCCTCCAAAACTTTTTAAAACACCCTTATCCAAACCTTCACTACCCCTAATATCAACTTAGCTAACTGAGATTAAAGAGGCTCCATATACTAATGATCTATTTGATGCCCTCATCCACTGAAAAATACTTCACACTCACTTTTCGCATCAAGGAAAACTATTCTCATCTAGAATCAATCATAAATACCTTAAACTAAATATAAACAATTTATGAAAAGTTATATTGATGTTTCAAAATCATCATCTCACGATATCCACATGCATCATACAAGTTTGACTGGCTACTAACCAATGTAGTCAACACCAATGGCACTATAAGTCTCCCCACCTTGAGTTCTAAATATTAGACCAAGTTAGGTTTAATAAAGGAGTTCACAAATACTAAATCAAATAAAGTATATACAAAGGTACAATATAATAAAATATTATGTTGAATGAAATCTGGTCCACCTAGCACCGATAAATCTATAACATGTATCTGACCCTGCCCAAATCCTATGCCTCACTTACCTAGATGAAGACTGCCACTATGAACTCATTAATCCATGTGCCCCTGAGGATGTGGGAAAACATGATATTGTCCTCTACCTTCTCTATCTACTCTATATTGTCTAAATACTTGTTGACCCCAATGTTGTTGCTATAAGGCCTCATAGGTAATTTTTGAAAGGTTGTGCTTTAAGTGAGCATTAAGATCCATGCAGATTGCCAAAGGAGGCTGGACACTAAAACTATCAGTGTCTACGAACTTGATAAAAAAGAAGAAGACCATTACAGAACTCCTAAAGGTTTAAGATATGTCATATTTAGAGAAACTACAAGAAGAGATCTAAGACTAACTCCCTACTGGCTAAAACTTTGACTATCCATACAATCAAGAACTTCATTTTATATCTCTTCCCTTTGGAAAGTTATGTTAAATTCCCTCTTTAGTTGAAATAGTCCACAATATTATATTATATATTACCTAAACCTTTTCCAATACCTTGAGATACATAAAAAATGTAAATAGAGTGACTTGGTGCTAGATTTATAGATTTAACACCTCCTCAAAATATTGTGCCCTAGCTATTTCATTAGGAAAAAAGTCAGAATAATAACTAAGAAGAACCTTGAAATGAATCCCAAAATTCCAAACACTAGAGATCTCCTTACAAAGATAAATTAACCCTTACCACTACACCACCTTCAAAATTTAAGAAAGTAACTCGATCTAAAATTAATCATGGAACTTCTCCCATGACACCTTTGACTTTTCACAATTTCTCAAACAAGTTCCACCACTGATGAGTATATCCATGTAATAATATAATGAATAATGGAATAAAATTTTCCTTCCTAGAATGAATCAAACTAAAATCAATCTCTAAATACTCTATCCACCTAATTGTATCCTGATGAGAATCATACTCATCATACTTTGACAATCTATGACACTAGAAATTATAAAACATAATCATCCTTATCAATATTTACTATCCAATGATATACTAGAGTATCCTACCATAATTCACCAATTTGAACCTCATAAGGATTCCAACCACATTCCATCTCTATAAGAACAATAAGAACTCTTAAGTTCAAAAAATATATAATTTATTAAGATCATTTATTTAACTTCATTTTTAGTCCCCAAATGTTATTAATTAAAACATTTTTTTTCAAGCATGGTTCATGTAACATACCCAGGTCTTTACCCCATAATTAGAATCACATTATTTAGTATGTTTAGTAAGATTAAGGTATTTGTGTTAGATCACAGGGCCCTAAATTCCTATGTCCTAATAGATCTCTATTGTTTATATCACATGATAAGTTCAACTGATATTGTTTCTCCACCAAACCCATTGAATACTAACTAGTTATAAACTCAAAAATTTATCCCAAATTTCAACCTAAAGCTTTGATACCACATTGTCATGACCCACCCCCACGGAAACCCCTCGTAACATGGAAATACAGATGATTATAACCCTTGAATCCCACCAACAATAGGATGTGGGTTGGAGACTAGAACCAAGGGCATGTAAAGACACATATGGATGATATTAATATAGTTACCCTAGACTTTTAAACATATTATTAAATTAATTTAATCACAATTAACCATCAAATACAAACCAAGGATCGTAAATTCTAGTGTCTTGGGAAGACTATGTACATAAAACTGAAAACATGGAACTAGAATAAAACATATTTATATTAATCATACATAAAGAGATACTAAATTAATTTGAGATAATACATCTAAATATGATAACCTGGGGAATACATAGACAAAAGGGGTGAGCTAAAAATCCTAGTAAGGGAATAAATATAGGAATAAAGCATAACACATGGGTTAAAAGGCATAACAATACGAAATAAAAAGGCATAAAACATGAATAATCATATGGAAGCATAATATATAGAACATGGGACCATGAAATCATGGAAACATAAAAATTTGGAAGAAATATACAACATAACATAAACATGATTCAAGGATAACTGCCAAGAATATATTATATGGTGGACAAAGTCCCATAAAGGAATTAGGTTTACTCCCTATCCCAACATGAAGTCTCATGAGACTAAACACTACCCAATGCATTGGATTAGTATATGGGCACAACCATCATAAAATGTTCATGTATATTGTGACACATTAAGAATTAAACATAAGGAATAAACACAAGGGTTACCCATGTAAATAAATGAGTATCATAATCATGTCATAAGGCATAACCAAAGGAAATATCATAATGATGTCCATGAAATAATGGATTTAAAACATAATTGGATATTCATAAGGTAAAATAGGTATATATCATGATATATTATATCCAACTTATGTTAAAACATGTAAAAAAGAGTGTTTAAGATACTTTAGAAATGAGCCACTTCAGTGCGGTTTAAGGGAAAATATAAGAGTCATTAAAGTGGAAAAATTATTAATTGTTTGCATAAAACCAGAAATTAACTAATATAGTTTTTTCATGATAAAAATATTTATTTTAGAAAAATATTGGTGAATTAAAATGGATTATGGAGTGTACCTGAAAATGGGAAAGAAATTGGGAAGTTCCCTTTAACCGGGCATGCTTATCGGGAGGAATTGAGAAGGGAACCTTATAAAACCTGTATTTTCCTCTCAAAGAAATAAGAATTGAGCTAGGTACATATATTTGGAAAATAAAAACATAATTTATTAGGACCAAATAATAATAATTAATAATTACATTGGGGGTAAGAGAGAGAAAGTGTAACCTGAAGGAAAAATAGAAGTTCGGTGAGATCCCTTACCTTATGTTCAAAAGTGTCCTGAACTTGAACTTAATGTCCTGGATAATCAAATTAGATACATTAATTAATTAATTAATAACCTATTATATATTTATTTGATTTTTTATAATTTTATTAAGTTCATTTATGGAATTTTTGATGAGTTATAAGATTCAATTTTGTCGTTCTGGGAGCATTCGTTTTATGATTTTATGATCGATTCCCTTGAGTTTAATTATGGGAGTTCTTTTAAAATGGAGTAAAAAATATATAAGTGGAATGATATGGTATTAATATAATTAAATAATTTTAAATTATACCATATATAATTTTTTTCATATGTAAGAATGATTCATTAGATAAACCATTAATGAAAAATGATCAGTTTATTTTGGTGATTTTTCGATCAGCACGAACTAGTTCTGCTGTATTAGTTAATATTATGTATATGTATTAGTTATAGAACATTAAATAAGATATAATATAAATTTTTAAATATTTTTTAACCATAATATTGGTTTTATGACTAGCCTTTAAGGAAGTAATGAAAAATGAAAACTCGTTATCCACGAAGGTGGTGAATTGACCCATCACAGATGATGGTTTCATTTTTAAGATAAAAGGGGAAGAGATAGGATTTTATGATTGGTATTACATTAAAAAAAATAAAATTATAGCATATATATGATAATTAATTTATCATGTAACTTTTTATTGTGGAGGGAAGGATGAGGTAGAATAAAGAAATAATTTAAAAGAGAAAGGTGGAGGATTTTACCTCTTGTATAACATTTCCTTGAGAACCTCATTAAGGAACTAGGGTTTGGTATTTTGTTAAAACTAGAAGCTCTTGGACATGGGTAATAGGATTGATAAGGTAATTGGGAAGAATGTATACAATCTTCAAGGCTTTGGAGGTGTGAGAAGAAGGTGTGGGGAGGGGTAGTATTTATAGTGGGAGGAGAGGGGTGTTTTTGATTATTTTATTCATTTGTTTAATATTTTGGCTCAAGACTATCAATAGTGTTGATTTAGTTGACTATATATAGTAAATTCTCCATGAGAGTTCAAAAAATGGGTTCTTACCTCATCCATACATCATCTATGACTCAATAATTCATGTATTTGTTAAATAACGTAAGTTACTGTATTTCACAATTCACCAAAAAATTTAACTATTTTATAAAAATACCAAAAAATAAACCCTAACCATTTTTAGATTTTTAGAATTCAAAAATAGACTCCATTTTATAAAAATAATTTTCTAAATAAGATAAATTTAATTTTTAATTAAAATCATCATTTCTTCGAAAAATACCAAGTTTAATATTACAACTGATTTTATGACACTTTGAAAAAATAATTAAGGCCTTATAAAATTATATAGTAATTATAATAAAAAATATTAATTTATGAATATGTTTTATGAAAATAATTTTTTTAATTGTTACATTAATTATAAAATTGTAAATAAACATCTATGTTTTAGAAAAATACTAACACTTAATTTATCATTTTTAAAATACTTATTCACTTATTCCAAGATATAAATATATCATATTTTCATATTTAAGATACTTATAGTTTATTTATAATTTTATAGGCGAGGTTACTATTCTATTGGCTGGATTACTATTCCTAATAGTCATATTACTATTCCAATGTCTAGTTTACTATTCCATTGGTCTAGGTTCTTTAATTTCTATGAATACAGCTTATTTAATTATTAATAATGTTTTATTAGGTTATCTATTTGATGTATCTGATTTATACTACATGTAATAATTATAAGAATGAAAATTTTATTGATAAAATTATGGGTTGTTACATTCTTCCCCCCTTAAGAATTTTTTCCCTTGAAATATCTTTTTATATACTAAGGTGAAAATAGGTGAGAGTATTTCTACTTCATCAATTCCTTCGGTTCCCATGTTTCTTTTTCATACCTAGGGTTTCACCGTAACATTTTGACCAAGTGAGTAGTCTTGTTGCATAAAAATTTATCTCTATGGTCCAAAATCTTCACCGACTTCTCCTTGTAAGAGAGATCATTTTACAACTGTACCACCTCTGAATTTAGTACATGTGAGGGATATAGTATGTATTTCATGAAGAGGTATATGTGGAATACATCATGTACTTAAATATATAGTTGGTGTAAGTGCTATTCGATATTCCAAAACTTCGACACAATCAAGAATATCGAAGGGGCTGATGTACCTAGGAATTATCTTTCCTTTCTTCCCAAATACCATCACTATATTATATGGAGATATGTGAAGGAATACCATGTCTCTAAACTTAAACTCTAGGTCTCGTTGATGATTTTTTTCATAGCTATTCTATCGAATTTGGGCTTCCTTGATGTGTTGCTGAATGGTTTTCACCTTTTCTACCATTTCGACAACCATTTCATGTCCTAGAAGATTAATCTAACCAAATTCATCCTAGAATATTGGTGTTCTACATATTTTCCCATAAATGTATTCATATAGAGACATTTGGATGCTATAATGGAAACTATTATTGTAAGAGAACTCAACCAGAGGTAGATATTGGTCCCATACTCCTTTGAATTCCATAGAACATGCTCTCAAAATGTCTTCTAGTATATGAATAATCCTACTAGACTTACCATATGTTTGTGGATGATAAGCTGTACTAAATTTTAGTTCACTATTTAGAGCATGTTGGAGATTTTTCCAGAACTTGGAGGTAAATCTCAGATCTCGATCAGATACAATCGATAATGGTACTCTATTCATCCTTACCACTTCTCTAATGTATATTCTTGCAAGTTGGTTAAGTGAGAAATCCTCTAGAATTTCAATAAAGTGATATGTCTTTGTAAGATGATCCATAATAACCCATATAACATTGTTTCCTTCAAATGTCTTCAGAAGTCCAGTGAAAAAGTCCATGGTGATGTTTTCCCACTTCCATGTAGGTATGAGTAATGGTTGTATCATCCCATTATACTTTTCCTTTTAGCTTTCACTTACCAACATACCAGGAACTTTGATGTATATTCAACTATCACATTCTTCATATTGTCCCACCAATAGTGATCTTGGAGATCTCAATACATCTTTGTGCTCCCTAGGTGAATCTATAAGTTTGATCTATGTGCATCATTTAGAATCTCTTTATTTATATCTAGATTATATTGTACACATATTCATGGCCCAAATATTTCGAATCCTTCCTCATCAAATTTTAACCCTAAGGATTTCCCCTTTCTTATAACTTCCACCTTTTTCTAAAATTCTACATCATTTCTTTGAGCATCTTTTATTTTCTCCATAAGGGATGGTTGAGAAATCATTTAAAAAAGGATGGATAATGTTCATTCATTAATGATTCCCATGTACATCCTTTGCAGGTCTAGGAATATTAGATCTTTCTCAATTATCATAATTGATAAAGTTTCATGATCTTTTTTACTTAGAGTATTTTTCACTCTATTTGATTTACCAGGATAATAATGGATTGAGCAGTCATAGTCCTTGATGATATCTAACCATATTCACTGGCGCATATTAATCTTCTTATGTGTGAATATATATTTGAGGCTCTTGTGATCATTTTATATCTCACACTTCTCCCCATAGAGATAATGTCGCCCGATTTTCAATGCAAAGATCACAGCTTCCAACTATAGATCATATGCGGGATAGTTTTACTCATGAAATTTCAACTTCCTTGAGGCATAGGCTATAAGGCCCAACCTTAAACATTACTTAATCTTGAGTTACTTCAAGAATACACGTTGAGTATCTTTTCAGGTTTAGAGTTTTAGAGAGTTAGATCATAAAACAAGCATTACATTCCACATTTAAACAAAGTGGTTACATAAACGATAGTATTCATTTTTCCCATCAATAGAAAAATATTTAAAATAAAACATGGATTCTTTATTGACACTTTCTTGAAACTATCATCATATCATGTACCATTCCCTTGACCTGTGAAAAACATTTCAAAAACTTGGGGTGAGCATAAAAAGCTCAGTAAGGGATACACAAATAATGAAAACTGTTAGTTTTTCAAAACAACAAGTAAACCATGTATAATTTATCAAAGTAATACCTTTCACCTTTATGAAGTAGTAAAAACTCTTCACTGAATAAAAGATCATTACTTACCCCTTTGTAACCAAAATATTACCATAAAACCCATATAAAGAACACATAACATATAAAAATAACTTGGGACATAAACATACTTAAGTGGAATAACCATCCGGTCGACTTCCACACATATCACTTAATGGAATAGCCATACGAACGACTTCCATACCCAATGAATTGGAGGTTATAACGTAACCACCCATCCTGGTATTCACAGAACCACCTGTTATATGGTTTATCACGTAACCACCCGTCAAATGTCCAAGTACCATTGTAAAATCATAAGACCTAAAACAAATAAAATGGAAAGAAAACAATTCCACACTTTGATAACAATATATCACTTAAATATATTGCCATAAAAAATCAATTATAAAAACCATTTTCAATACCAAAATACATAAAAGAGTATATGGTATTTATTTCATTTTAAAAACATTACGGCTTGTTGAGGAATCCAAAGACCAAATAATACTCACGACGGCGGAAAATGTCGTTGTCACCGCGTACGTTAAAAGAAACATTCCTTTTTGTCATTTTGTAAAACGATTCGTAGAAAAAGATTCCTTTTGTATAAAATCAAAAGTCAAAGGGGTTTATACACCGTATAAAAAAAAGCCTTGTATTAGAACAAAATATGCCTCAATGAAAGGAGATTGAGATGAAGTCCCTTACCTCAGGTCCGAATTGACTTGATCGTTCTTTAATCTCCTAAATAATAAACTAGTGTTAATTTATAATTTCTTAAGAACCTTTTTCAAGCTTACTATTCCTTTTATATCAATTACTTCTATGTTATAAGCATTATGTAATCATTTAAGTTAATAATGTTTGTTTTGTCGATATCTGGTTCATAAGTCAAAAATGGACTTCTAACAATTACATGTTGTTTATGTGGTCAAAGGTTCATTATATCCAGAATGATATTTATTATTTGGATATCATATATATCATATATATCCAGCATATACATGTATTTAAAATAGTATATAACATTTAGTGGTAAGAAATGAAATGCACCGTTCATGGAGATGGTAAGCCGTACGTACGCATGAACGCTACTTTCATTTCTATTTTATATTTAATGGAGTGAAATCATAATGATATAAAGGTATATTATAATTCCAGTATAATATCATATATAATATCATTAACTCCATCCTTTAAACGTCCCACGTATGGCATGAACGAATCAAATCACTTTGAGGGGACGGTAGTCCACACTTCCTAAAATGAAGATATCGCGTATACCCATAATGGAAACCATAAAGGTATTCCATAAATGAAAAATACATAAGATTAAGGAAAACATAAACATATTATATATCATATATAAATATAGTGACATCTTAATGTCCACCTTTGAAGGTGTTAAAAGAATATTGAACAATCATCGTTCCGTGAGGCAGAAATTCACCATCCACAGAAACAATATATTATTTCACCATTAGATGCAGGTGTGTGTAAGTGTAGCTCGAATACTTATTATAAAAACATCCTAGTATATTTAATATACTGTATTTGTTACAAAATAAATGAATAAAAATAGTTTAGGGGGTTGGAGAAGCAAAATAAAACAAAAGAACACAAGAGAAGACACTACCTTTAAAACGAGTAACTCTTTTTGATTTGAGCTCAAAGGATTCCTTAGGAAGACGTCTTCCCAAAGTGAGGCTTATAGGAGTAATAGAGGGATGTGGAGAGACAAAATGGGCAGGGTTTGGTCGAGCCAAAGGCTTGAGAGGTGTGGGTAAGGTGGTAGAGGTGGGGGCCTTTTATAAGAGGAGAGGAGGGGCACTCTTGGAAAGTTATAAAAGGTTACTTTATTATAAAATGAGTTTCGGTTTTTAAAGGTCCCAAATTTATGTATTTCTAGGATAAGGTGATGAGAGTACTAAATACACCCATCCAATAGGTTTTTGACATGTGTAGGTCTTAGATTTTACATTATCTTTTCATTTTATTTAAATCGTTAAATAATGAGGTAATCGCTACATCATCATGGTGTCATAAATAATTTAATTTATTTAATGTCTAAAAATTATAAAAAAAATATCATGATGTAGGAAATATTTTTATATTTCTAATTAATATTTATAGTAAAAAATATGACTTGTATAACCCCATTTAAAAATAGTTTTAGTAAAACAACTCATGTTTGTGACATTTTTATTTTAACTTTAAATAAAAAGATATTAATGTCATTTTCCTACCAAAGTGGCTCCATGGGGTCCCCAAGTTGATCCATGGATTTTATTGGTTGGCCATGACACATACAATAAGGTTAGGACATGTGTCAAGTTCATTTCATATTATTAAAACATTATTTTTACCTTAAATTACACTAATTACCTCTAATCGCGATTAAAAACATAAAAGTTACTATTCACCAAAAAATTATTTTAATCCAATTGAACCAAATTTTACTTCCTAATGACAACCATGTATGTTGGATTTTTGAAATTTAAAACACAGAGGTGGTAAAATTTCATTTAAACGAAAAATCAGTTTTTTAAGTACCACTTAGTGGTTTCACTATTCATCAAAAATTGAAGTTTTTCAGAAAAATACCAAAAATTCACCCTAAGATATATTTGATATTCCGAATTCAAAAATGATGTCTATTTTAAAAAATTCAAAACATATAAGTTACATTAATTAATTTAATAATTAATTCCCGCTGTCATGACAAATAGCGTGTTTTTATGAAACAAAATGTATCAAAAGATTGACACTAGTTTAAGTCCAATTTCAAAGTGAAATTAATTCCAATGACCAATATTGGATTAAATGGTAAACATATATTCTAATTTAACTTTAAAACCAATTCAAAAGATAATCTAATCATATAAATAAATTATATTAAAAAGAGGTTTTGAATTAAAATACAACATTTTTCACTATTCATTAACAATTGAACTTTATCGGAAAAATACCAAAAATTTACACAAAGTAAATTTTGATGTCCCGATTCTAAATAAGAATTTTATTTGATCCAATAGAATGTATAAGAGTGACCAAAACTATATTTAATGGCGGTTCACCATCAAAAGGCGATAGTTCGACCTTTTAGTGAATATTAGAGTATCTATGCATAAAATTGAATTCTTTTCGTATTTTAAGCCTTTATCCTTTATTGGATAAATGTAAAAACATTTAACAAACATATATAATCATATTTTAGTTATTTCTATCCATTCCCGCCAATACAACGGCTACGTGTTAACTACCATTTAAAATAATATTATTTTATTACTAGTGTGCAACGTAAGATTTCAAAGAAACTCTTTGTTGCGTATTGGGTACGCTATCGAACATAGCAACCCATTTAAAGTAAAATTAATATTTAATTTGTAAATATTAATAAATATGAAAATGTTTTATTCTTTATTTACCTGGGATGTTACATCCTTCCCCCCTTTTGGAAATTGCATCCTTGCAATTTTATTCACTTATCAAAATAAGTTGGGGTATTTATCCCTCATAGCATTTTCAGATTCCCACTTTGCCACTTCAACCATATGGTTTTTCCACAAAACCTTTTCCTGGTGAATTACCTTATTTCGCAACACTTGCTCTCTTCGGTCAAGAATCTGGACTGGTTATTCTTCATAAGAGAGATTCTCTTCCAACCGAACTACCTCTGTGCTCAAAACATGAGATGGATCTGGCATATACTTTCTCAACATTGAAACATGAAAAGCATTGTGTACTTGAGATAAACTCGGAGGTAAAGCCACTCGGTAAGCAACTGATCCAACTCTCTCCAGAATTTCATATGGTCCAATGAACCTTGGACTCAACTTTCCTTTCTTACCAAATCACATCACACTTTTCCATGGTGAAACTTTGAGAAAAACATGATCACCTACCTCGAAAGATAGATCCTTCTTCCAGTTATCTGCATAACTTTTCTGTCTGCTCTGAGCTGTTTTCATGTGTTTCTGAATCAACTGAACTTTTTCTACCGTCTCTTCTACCAATTCTGGTCCCATCCGCTTCCTTTCACCCACTTCATCCCAAAAAGCTGGAGTTCAACACCACTTCCCATATAATGCCTCAAACAGAGCCATCTGTATACTGGAATGAAAACTGTTATTATATGAAAATTCAACCAAAGAAAGATGTTGGTCCCAACTTCCCTGATAATCCATCAAAAAAGCAAGTAGCATATCCTCCAAAGTCTGAATTTTTCGTTCTGAATGCCCATCTGATTGAGGATGAAAAGCTGTACTAAAATTTAATTCAGTACCCAACGACTTCTGAAGGCCTTTCCAAAAGTTAGAAGTAAACCTCAGATCACGATCAGATACAATGGATAGGGGAACTCCATGTAACCTAACTATCTCTTTAAGATACAATCGAGAAAGTAGATCTAGAGATAAAGTATCTCGAATAGGAAGGAAATAAGCAGATTTAGTCAAGCGATCAACAATAACCCAGCTTGCATTATTACCTCAAGATGTCTTCGGTAATCCCACAACAAAGTCCATGGATATATTTTCCCATTTCCACTCTGGCACTGGTAAAGGCTGAAGCATCCCTTTCGGTAACTGCCACTCGGCTTTAACCTGCTGACAAGTCAAACAATTCACAGTAAAATCAACAATATCTCTTTTCATTCCATCCCACCAGTAATACTCCCGCAGATCTCTGTACATCTTAGTACTGCCAGGATGAACTGAAAACGGAGAACTATGAGCTTCACATAACAACTCTCTCTTCAAATGTGAATCACAAGGCACACACAATCTCTTCCCAAATCTCAAAACACAATCATTATCAATATTGAATTCAGGCAACTTACCCTTTTGAACCAGCTCTACCTTTTTCTGCAACTCACTGTCTTGCTTCTGTGCTTGCTTGATTCTGTCTAATAGAGATGATCTCACTGATACCTGAAACAAAACAGAAGAAATTCCTGCTCCAACAACTTCTATGCCAAAGTTTATCAAATCAAAAACCACAGGATCTCGTTCCAAACGTATCATGGTTAATGAATCATTACTTTTTCGACTCAAAGCATCAGCCACTTTATTTTCTTTTCCCGGATGGTAATGAATTGTACAATCATAATCCTTGATTAATTCTAGACATCTCATATGTCTCATGTTCAATTCTTTCTGAGTGAATATATACTTTAAAATTTTGTGATCAGTATATATTTCACACTTTACTCCATACAAATGATGCCTCCAAATTTTTAAAGCAAAAACAACAGCAGCTAATTACAAATCATGTGTAGGGTAATTTACCTCATGAGTTTTCAACTGACGTGAAGCATAAGCAATTACCTGATCATTCTGCATAAGGACACAACCAAGTCCCTTCAATGAAGCATCACTGTAGATAACAAACTCACCATTCTTGGAAGGAAGTGCCAAAACTGGAGCATTCACCAATCTTCTTTTCAACTCCTGAAAACAATCATCACATTCTTTTGTCTAGATAAACTTAACACCCTTCCGAGTTAGCTTAGTCATTGGACTAGATAACTGTGAAAATTTTTCAACAAACCTTCTGTAGTAACCTGCCAAACCAAGAAAACTACGGATCTCGGTAACATTGGTGGGTCTTGGCCATTCTTCAACAACTTTTGTTTTAGAAGGATCCACAGTTATTCCATCTTTAGAAACAATATGACCAAGGAAAGAAATTTGTTGCAACCAAAACTCACACTTACTAAATTTTCCATACAGTTTCTTTTCTTTTAAGGTTTGCAAGATAACCCTTAAATGAATTTTATCCTCCTATTTACTTTTAGAAAACACTAAAATATTATCAATAAAAACAACCAACATTTTTCACCTGAGTCAACTGAGCCATCACTACAACAAACTATTTAGTTCTGATTCTGACCATCTTAGGATACTAATTTGAAAGGTCATTTCCCTCTGTATGCCTTCCCAGAAAAGCTGTTCTATTCCCTCTATGAAAAACCATTCTTAACATAGAAATATCTTAGGAGAAGAAACATGGTAATATTTAAATGCTATATCATTTCAATTTGACCATAAAAAAATATATTTTTGGATAATCATTTAATAGAATTCTAACTCATAAAGTTATCTAAACCAACCTCTGATACCAACTATAAGGCCCCAACCTTAAACATTACTTAATCTTGAGTTACTTTAAGAATACACGTTGAGGATATTTTCAGGTTTAGAGTTTTAAAGAGTTAGATCATAAAACAAACATTACATTCCACATTTAAATAAAGTGGTTACATAAAAGATAGTATTCATTTTTCCTATCAACGGAAAAATATTTAAAATAAAACATGGATTCTTTCTTGACACTTCCTTGACACTATCATCATATCATGTAACATTTCCTCAACCTGTGAAAAACATTTCAAAAATTTGGGGTGAGCATAAAAATCTCAGTAAGGGATACACAAATAATGAAAACTGTTAGTTTTTCAAAACAACAAGTAAACCATGTATACTTTATCAAAGTAATACCTTTCACCTTTATGAAATAGTAAAAACTCTTCACTGAATAAAAGATCATTACTTACCCTTTTATTACCAAAATATTACCATAAAACCCATATAAACAACACATAACATATAAAGGTAACTTGGGACATAAACATACTTAAGTGGAATAACCATCCGGTCGACTTCCACACATATCACTTAATGGAATATCCATACGGCCGACTTCCATACCCAATGAATTGGAGGTTATAATGTAACCACCCATCCTGGTATTCACGACACCACCCATCATATGGTTTATCACGTAACCACCCGTCAAATTTCCAAGTACCATTGTAAAATCATAAGACATAAAATAAATAAAATGGAAAGAAAACATTTCCACACTTTGATCAAAATATATCACTTAAATATATTGCCATAACAAATCCATTATAAAAACCATTCTCAATACCAAAATACATAAAAGAGTATATGGTATTTATTTCATTTTAAAAACATTACGGCTTGTTGAGGAAGCCAAAGACCAAATAATACTCACGGCAGCGGAAAATGTAGTTGTCACCGTATACGTTAAAAGAAACATTCCTTTTTTTCATTTTGTAAAACACTTAGTAGAAAAATATTCCTTTTGTATAAAATTAAAAGTCAAAGGGGTTTATACACTGTATAAAAGAAAGCCTTGTATTAGAACAAAATATGCCTCAATGAAAGAAGATTGAGATGAAGTCCCTTACCTCGGGTCCGACTTGACTCGATCGTTCTTTAATCTCCTGAATAATAAACTAGTGTTAATTTATACTTGCTTAAGAACCTTTTTCAAGCTTACTATTCCTTTTATATCAATTATTTCCATGTTGTAAGCATTATTCAATCATTTAAGTTAATAATGTTTGTTTTGTCGATATCTGGTTCATAAGTCAAAAATGGACTTCTTATAATTACATGTTGTTTATGTGGTCAAAGGTTCATTATATCCAGAATTATATTCATGATTTTTATATCATATATATTCAGCATATACATGTATTTAAAATAGTATATAACATTTAGTGGTAAGAAATGAAATGCACCGTTCATGGAGACGGTAAGCCGTACGTACGCATGAACACTACTTTCATTTATATTTCATATTTAATGGAGTTAAATCATAATGATATAAAGTTATATTATAATTATAGTATAATAAAATATATAATATCATTAACTCCATCCTTTAAACGTCCCACATATGGAATGAACGAATCAAATCACTTTGAGGGGGCGGTAATCCGCACTTCCTAAAATGAAGATATCGCGTATACCCATAATGGAAACCATAAATGTATGCCATAAATGAAAAATACATAAGCTTAAGGAAAAAATAAATATATTATATATCATATATAAATATTGTGACATCTTAATGGCCACCTTTGAAGGTGTTAAAAGAATATTGAACAATCATCGTTTCGTGAGGCAGAAATTCACCATCCACAGAAACAATATGTTCTTTAACCATTAGATATAGTTCTGTGTAATTGTATATAGAATAATTCTTATAACAACATCCTAGTATATTTATGATACTGTATTTGTTACAAAATAAATGAATAAAAAGAGTTTATGGGGTTGGATAAGCAAAATAAAACAAAAGAACACAAGAGAAGACACTACCTTTAAAATGGGTAACTCTTTTTAATTTGAGCTCAAAGGCTTCCTTGGGAAGACTTCTGCCCAAAGTGAGACTTCTAGGAGTAATAGAGGGATTTTTAGAGACAAAATGGTCAGGGGTTGGTCGAGAAAAAGGCTTGAGAGGTGTGGGTAAGGTGGTAGAGGTGGGGGCCTTTTATAAGAGGAGAGGAGGGGAACTCTTGGAAAGTTATAAAAGGTTACTTTATTATAAAATGAGTTTCGGTTTTTAAAGGTCCCACATTGATGTATTTCAAGGATAAGGTGATAAGAGTTCTAAATCCACCCATCCAATAGGTTTTTTACATGTGTAGGTGTTAGATTTTACATTATCGTTTCATTTTATTTAAATCGTTAAATAATGAGGTAATCGCTGCATCATCATGGTGTCATAAATAATTTAATTTATTTAATGTAGAAAAATTATAAAAAAAATATCATGACGTAGGAAATCTTTTTAGATTTCTAATTAATTTTTATAGTCAAAAATATGACTTGTATAACCCCATTTAAAAATTGTTTTAGTAAAACAACTCATGTTTGTGACATTTTTATTTTAACTTTAAATAAAAAGATATTAATGTAATTTTCCTACCAAAGTGGATCCATGGGGTCCCCAAGTTGACCCATGGATTGTCTTGGTCTGCCATGACACATCCAATAAGGGTAGGACATGTTTCAAGTTCATTTCATATTATTAAAACATTATTTTTACGTTAAATTACATTAATTACCTCTAATCGTGATTAAAAACATAAAAGTTACTATTCAAGAAAAAATTATTTTAATCCCATTGAACCAAATTTTACTTCATAATGAAAACCATGCATGTCGGATTTTTTAAATTCAAAACACATAGGTGGTAAAATTTCATTTAAACGAAAAATCAGTTTTTTAAGTACCACTTAGTGGTTTCACTATTCATCAAAAATTGAAGTTTTTCAGAAAAATACCAAAAATTCACCCTAAGCTATATTTGATATTCTGAATTAAAAAATGATGTCTATTTTAAAAAATTCAAAACATATAAGTTACATTAATTAATTTAATAATTAATTCCCACTGTCATGACAAATAGCGTGTTTTTATGAAACAAAATGTATCAAAAGATTGACACTAGTTTAAGTCCAATTTCAAAGTGAAATTAATTCCAATGACCACTATTGGATTAAATGGTAAAAATATATTATAATTTAACTTTAAAACCAATTAAAAAGATAATCTAATCATATAAATAAATTAGATTAAAAATAGGTTTTGAATTAAAATACAACATTTTCACTATTCATTAAAAATTGAACTTTATCGGAAAAATACCAAAAATTTACACAAAGTAAATTTTGATGTCCCGATTCTAAAGAAGAATTTTATTTTGTCCAATAGAATGTATAAGAGTGACCAAAACTATATTTAATGACGGTTCGTCATCAAAAGGTGATAGTTCGACCTTTTAGTGAATATTAGAGTATCTATGCATAAAATTGAATTATTTTCGTATTTTAAGCCTTTATCCTTTATTGGATAAATGTAAAAACATTTAACAAACATATATAATCATATTTTAGTTATCTCTATCCATTCCTTCCAATAAAACGACTACGTGTTAACTACCATTTTAAATAATATTATTTTATTACTATTGTGCAACGTAAGATTTCAAAGAAACTCTTTGTTGCGTATCAGGTACGCTATCGAACATAGAAACCCCTTTAAAGTAAAATTAATATTTAATTCATAAATATTAATAAATATGAAAATGTTTTATTTTTTATTTACCTGGGATGTTACAAAGGCTATCACTTAATCATTTTTCATCAGTAAAAATCATAATCCCTTATTTGAAGCATCATTGTATACCATAAAGAGTTTCCTACTTGTTGGTAGTGAGAGTAATGGTGTAGTGGTAAGAATATTTTTTAACTCTTTGAAGTAGTATTCACATTCATTGGTCTAGTCAAACTTTACTCCATTTTGATCCATCTTGGTTAATGGGTTTAAAAATCATGATAAGTCTTCACAAATTGTCGGTAATACCCATGTAGTCCAAGAAAACTATGGATCTGCATTATAGATGTTGTCCTGGGTCACTCTTCGATTACCTTTGTCTTAGAAGGGTCCACAAATATTCCTTTACTGGTCATAACATTCCCCAATAATGATACTTCCTACATCTAGAAATAACATTTACCATACTTTTCATAAAGTTTATTTCTTCGCAAAGTTTTTATCATATTATTCAAATGATCCACATTCTCCTCATTGATTTTAGAATATATTAGAATATCATTGATATTACTACCAAAATGTTTTCGAGGTAATCACTAAATACTCTATTCAGGAAGTCCATGAAAATTTCTAGAGCATTAGTGAGTCCAAAGGGAATCACTATGAACTCATAGTTCCCATTCCTCGTTTGAAAGTCGGTTTTTGGAATATCTTCCTTCCCCACCTTTAATTGATAATATCCTAACTTAAGGTCCACCTTTGAGAAATAATTGGCCTCACATAGATGATCAAACAAGCAATCTATCCGTGGTGGGGGATACTTGTACTTTATCATGATTTTTTTGAGCTCATGATAATCAATGTAGATGCACATTGATCCATCCTTATTTTTCATGAAGAGGACTAGTGAACCCCATGGTGAAGCACTCAGGCATATAAAACCCTTGTCCAGATTCTCTTGTAACCACTTCTTCAATTATTCCAACTCAATAGTGGAAATTCTATAAGGAGTCTTCAATATAGGTAGAGATCCAGGAATAAGTTCAATTGAGAACTCAACCTCTCGTTTAAGAGGAAGGCCAAAAAATTCTTTGGGGAATACATCATTATAGTTCCTCATAATGGGTATGTCTTCAAGAATGATCATCTCCCTTTTTCTCAATCATTTGAGCTAGACATGATTACTCATAAGGAAATAATATCCACAGTTGAGATAATGATTCTGAAAGAGATTTATCTTCATCCTTACACTTGTATAGAATTAGAGGATGCCTCAGGATGTGAAGAGTGATCTCCCTTTCATGACACTTGATGTTGAATTTGTATAAAGATATCCAATCCATGTCCAATATTGCATCAAACTCCACTAAATAAAGTATGAAAAGATTTTTTGGGAGGTTCATTCAAAAAACATTAACCAGAGAGTAGTTATATACTTTGGATATAATAATTGAACCATTTTATGTTCTCATAGATAAATAAACCTTTATATTTTGAGGTGGTGTTTGAATAGTTCTACTAAATTTGCAAGATATACAAGAATTCCTAGAACTAGAATCAAATAGTATGTTCACTATTCTTGAATGAAAAACCATCATACCTATCACCACATCATTGTCAGGATCCACCTCAGTAGTAGTGATTTCATATTCCCTTCCTTGTTATCTTGGAGGCTGTTTTTGTTTATTGCCTCTGAAAACCCTTAAATTAGGGAATTGGGTCACATAATTACCATATTACTTTCAGTTGAAACATTGCAATATAGGTTGAGTTTTGATCTAAACCTTCATTTCTTCTTTCACATTAGTGGGATTATTTAAATCCATTTGGAAAAAAATATCATAATGACCCTCTCTTCTACATTTGAAGCATATCTTAGTTCCCCTTAGGTAGTTTTCAAGATACTTCTTCCCACACTTTTAACACATGGTAAGTTGGGTTTTATTTCTATCATGGGGTTTGTATATTGATAATCCCACATTAAAATAAATTTTATGCTTTTTATATCTGAGCCCAAGAGACCACTGAGAGTCTCCAATCTCCATTTAAACCTTAAGGGCATAATGAAAAATATCCTTATAGTTTTCAAAGTATCGAATCACAAATGCTTTTCATATACTCAACTTTAGTTTGCTAAAGAAGAGATTCACCTTGATTTCAATGTTTATGACAAAGACAGAGGCATATCATCCAAGCCTTGTAAAGTTTACCTCATACACCCTAATATAATCTTCTTCATTTTTCTTCAGTTAGAGGAACTCCCTTTCCATCTTAAGAGGGAGTTTTTGGGGAAAATATTTATTGAAAAATATTTTCTTTAATTATTCTCATTACATGGAATCAATTTCCTCCTTAGAATTTGTGTTTCTAATCAGTGTCCACCACTGATTATCTTTCCCACCAAAATGATAGACTGCCATCATAATTTTCTCTTATTCTAAGCACTATATGATATAAAATATCTTCTCAAATGAGTTAATCGATTGTTTAATGATGATGGGATCAAACGATCCACTATATATGAGAGGCCTTTGTCGCATAAATTATTCTACTAAAAATTTCTATTTATTTGTAGAATGAGGTAATTATACATGATTAAAGTTATTATTCACAACTTGAGTTAGTTTTTCTTTTACTATCATGAAGTTTTGATCTCCTGTTCTCATAAGATTTGGAATTTCATTAGGGAAATCATCACATTGCCTATCACATTGATTGTTGGAACGATTTCTCCTATTTCCACTCATTAAATAAGAAAAATAAAGTACAATTATGGGGGGGGGGTTAATACTTAGATAATAAGCATGTAAAAAGAAAACTTTTAACATAAAAGGATAAACTTGAAAATGAAAAGTATATCCTAACATGTGATTCTCTAAGTTTCAATATAGGTTATTCATGGTGAGAGAATTATCCCTAGGGTTATTACTAAAGTTTTCTAGTCCTAATCTCCAAAAATAACTAGACCATCCTATGATACCAACTATAAAACACTAGTATTTTATACATATTATTACATGATTTTAAGCATAATTAACCATTAAATACAAACCAAGCATCGTAAAGTCTAGTGTCTTCGGAAGAATAGGTACATAAAAATGAAAACATGGAATTAGAATAAAACATATTTATATTAATCATACATAAATAGATTCCAACATACTTTGATATCCTATATATTCATAGGATAGCTGGGGGAATATATATACAAAAGGAATGATCTAAAAAGCCCAATAAGGCAATAAACATAGAAGTAAAGCATAACACATGGGTTAGAAGGCATAACATGATGAAATAAAAAGGCATGAAACATGAATAATCACATGGAAGAATAAAATATAGAACATGGGATCATGAAATCATGGAAACATAGGAATGTGTAAGAAAAATACAATATAATATATACATGAGTCAAGGCTAACTGCCAAGACTATATCACATGGTGGACAAAGTCCCATAAAGGAATTAGGTTTACTACCTATCCCAACATGACATATCATGAGACTAAGCATTAACCAATTAATTAGAGTGATATATGGGTGCACCCATCATAACATGTTCATTAATATGTGTGCCACATGAATAATTAAACATAAGGAATAAATATACGGGTTACCCATGGAAAGAAATGGCTATCATAATCATGACATAAGGAATAACCAAAGGAAATATCATAATGGAATCCATGGAAGAATAGATTTAAAACATAATTGGATGTTTATAAGGTAAAATATTTATATATAATGATAAATTCTGTCTAACTGAAGTAAAAACATGTAAAAATAGTGTTTAAGATACTTTAGAAATGAGCCACTTCAGTGCGATTTGAGGGAAAATATAAAAGAGTATTTAAAGAGGAAAAAAGATTAATTCTTTACATAAAAAAATGAAATAATATAGTTTTTCATGATAAAAAGAGTTTTTTAATAACAATATTGGTGGATTAAAATAGATTATAGAGTGTACTTGAAAATGTCTAAGAAATTGGGAAGCTCCCTTTAATCAGGCATGCTTATCAGGAGGAATTGAGAAGTAAACCCTATAAAACATGTATCTACCCATAAAAGAAAGATTAATTGAGTTATGTACATATTTTTGGAACATAAAAACATAATGTAGTAGGATCTCATAATAATAATTAATAATTATATTGTGTTAAGATAGAGAAAACATAACCCGAAGGGAAAAAATGGAGTCTCGGTGAGATCCCTTACCTTATGTCCGAAAATGTTATGCACTTGAACTTAATGTCCTAGATAATTAAATTATATAAATAAATAAATTAATTTATAACATATTCTACATGTATTTAATTTATCATAATTTTATTAAGTTAATTTATGGCCTTTTTGATGAGTTATAAGATTCAATTTCATTGTTTTGGGAGAGTTTGTTTTATGATTTTATGATTGGTTCCCTTGAGTTTAATTATGGGAGTTCTTTTAAAATGGAGGAAAAACTACAGAAGTGGAATGATATGTTATTATTATACTTTATTAATTTTAAATGATCTCATATATCATTTTTTTAGATGTAATAATGATTCATTAGATAGAACATAATGAAAAATGATTGGATTATTTTGGTGGTTTTTTGATCAACACGAACTAGTTTTGTTTTATTATTTAATATTATGTATATATATTAGTTCCACAACATGAAACAAGATATAATATAAATGTTTAAATATTTTTCAACCATAATAATGATTTTATTTCCAATCTTGAAGTTTTTAATGAAAAATGAAAACTCCTCATCCACGAAGGTGGTGAATCGACACACCACGAATGATGGTTTCATTTTTAAGATAAAAGGTGAAGAGGAAAGATTTTATGATTGATATTCCATTAATATTATAAAATTATAGAAAATATATGATATTTTATCTATAATTTAACTTTTTAGTGTGGAGTAAAGGATGAGGTAGAATAAATAAAGAATTTAAAAGAGAAAGATGGAGGATTTTACCTATTGTATAACGTCTCATTGAGAACCTTCTTAAGGAACCAGGGTTTGGTATTTTTTTGAGAAAAAATATATTGGATTTGAGGAATAGGATTGGGGAGGTAATTGTATAGAATTTATATAATCTTAAATTATTTTTAGGTGTGAGGAGAAGGGGTGGCGAGGGATGGTATTTATACTAGGAGGAGAGGGGTGTTTTTGATTATTTTATTCATTTGTTTAATATTTTGGCTCAAGAATATAAATAGTGATGATTCCCTTGACTAAATACAGTAAATTTATTATGAGAGTTATAACCAATGAGTTATTACCTCATATATAAATCATACATGACTCTATAATTTATTTATTTGTTAAATACCATAAATTACCGTATTTCACTATTCACCAAAAAATTCAACTATTTTAGAAAAATCCCAAAAATTCACACTAACCATTTTTAGACATGTAGAATTAAAAAATACACTCTATTTTATAAAAATAATTTTCTAAGTATGATAAATTTAATTTTTAATTAAAATCATCATTTATTTGAAAAATACCGATTTTAATATTACAAGTGATTTTATGACACTTTAAAAAATTAATTAAGGTCTCATAAAATTAAATTAGAATTATAATACAAAAAAATATTAATTTATGACTCCATTTTATGAAAATAATTTTTTTTAAATCATTATATTAATTATAAAATTTCAAATAATCATTTATGTTTCAAAAAATACCAACACTTAATTTATCATTTTAAAACATTTATTCACTTATTACAAGATATAAATATATCAGATTTTCATTTATAAGATACTTAAATTTTATTTATAATTTCATAAGTGAGGTTACTATTCTATTTTCTGGATTACTATTCCTAATGGTCATATTACTATTCCAATGTTAGTTTACTATTCCATCGGTATAGGTTTTTTAATTTATATGAGTACACCTTATTTCATTCTTAATAAATTTTTATTAGGTTCTCTATGTGATGTATGTGCTTTATACTACATGTTATAATTATAAAAATAGAATTTTTTTTGATAAATTTTTTGGTCATTACAATTACCCTCATAGATATTAAGAATAAAGAAATAACCACTGATTAACTCCATAATATATTAAATAAACTAATCCCACAATTAATGTAATGTCATACGTAAAACAAAATCTCTAAATAGAATAACACGAGACAACGCCCATGACAACAACTCCACGTACATCCACTAACACCAATAACCACCATGTAGCAATGTCCACCCCTTTACCAACCTTATCTATAGACCTAATATATATATATATATATATATATATATATATATATATATATATGGGTGAACATACAAGTATACACTATAGGATCCTCCCCAAAACATCTCATATAAATGTGGACAAAGCATACTAATGAATCAATGAATAAACAATGAAAATAACTCATTACCTAGCATGGTTAACTGATTCTCTATCCTCACCAAGACTCACTCACCCAAATCTTCATATGAGTAGAGTAATCTAACAATCATGAATATATATATATATATTAAAGGTACCCCAAATACACTTTCCCACTGAACTAGTCACCCTCATGCCCTAAGGAAATATATCCTGGTACTATCATCCCTTTTATAGACCACATCACCACATACCACATATCACATATCTATATCCACTGATTGGAACATTTTCCCACCGACTCTCCTCACCTCCTACTCCATCACCAGAGAGTTACATGAGGGTCATGCCAAATGTAACGAGTCCTTAGATCTTACTAGTGTAATATAATTTACCAAATAATTACACAAGGCCTTGCTACTATAGCATAGGCTATTCCAAATCTAAAGAAAAGAGTGAAGCCCATGATAAATCACCCTCATTCCCTAACTCAATCCTTAACCATACCACACCACAATAGATATCACCACACATGTTTTGGACATTAAAAACCCATAACTTAATCTAACACCTCCAAATACCTTCTAATACCCTCCTAAACACACCAAATAATCCAAAACACAAAGGCGAAAACCAAGGAAAATAAAAAACTCTATAATAAATTCCTTCTCCCATGTTATAAAAGGAATATAGACCATGATTTCACTGTAATTGGTCTAACTAGGGCCAATTAAATCCTTTGGGGTGGTGAACCAATTAGGATATATGTTTGTTAATATTGTTTTTTTCTTATAACATTAAATAATATAAGTAATTATTATTGTTATTCTAAATATTATTTTTACTTTTTAGACTATCATGTTTTTATCATATTTTTCAAAATTAAATTTAAATTATGATACATAGTTTTATACATATATTTTCATTAGATTTTTATTATGAAATTTATTTATATTTTCCTAATTTTTATTATATTTGATGTTTTAAAGGTAGTTTAAATCATTGTAATATTTTGAAGAAGTTTGGAAGAAAAGGAAGCAAGTAGACGAAGGCTGAGTCGTGGTGTCAAGGTAAACATGATATGGTTCTTATGTACCAATGGGAATAAAGAAAATAAAAATGATACCATGATTGGAGTGAATTAGAATAAAGAGTATAACATCACCACTAAAACCATGTTTTGATTCTTACATACCATTGATCTTGAAGAAAATTCCCAGGAGACCATAATTGAAGTAAATAATGACCACTGAAACCATTAAATGGATTGGATGAGTATATAATTTTACATATCACATGGATTAAATATTAATGAAGATATAAATTCAACATATATCCCCATTTTTCACTCAAAATATGGTTATAATATTCAAATAAAATGGAAAATCTAGTGAAAACCACAACATGACATTGATCGTGGCTAAAAGATATAAAGGAAATATCATAATTTTATCCTATTAATGTTGAAAATATATTCAATTATATGATATATTGAGTCTTATGGGTAATTAAGCCTTTGAATTTGGTGTTTTTTGGATTAAATTTTTGAGTTCTTGGAAGATCAGTGAGGGATTCACAATTGGGTGTATGTTCCTAGGGACCACACAATAGGATCATGAACACCATCTATAAGAGAAAGTGGGAGTTAAATATTGGTGGAGTTTCCCAAGTGAACATGAAATATGACTTTGAATCTTTATTTAGGTTGGAATCAAGGTCTAAATGTTCAGTTTATAGTCCTGTGAACCATATAGACTAATCATGTAGTCAATTTTGAGTTACACGATTTGGATTTTAAAAACATTGATTATATTCTTATAAACCCCATAAAATTCTCTAACTTCCCCTTTAATGATATCATGGTTTCTTGAGAGAAAAATTAGGGATTATCCATTAATTTAATATTATTTCCTTTTTAGTGTTGATTAAATCATCATCAGATCAAATGTTTGATCTTGATAAAATCACATTTCATTTAATCTATCCATTTATTTTATCCCATTTCTTTATCTTTGGATAGACTTATCATGTTGGATTAGTTATAGTTCTTGGGAATTTTAGATTTCAGATCATGAATGGAAGAATCAAAATTTTCCATTCTTTTTTCTAAGGTTAAAGGGACCAGATCGATGTAGTTAACCCCAGACCCTGGGTTTTAAGATCTTTTTGTGTTCATTATCAAAGGTAGGTGGATCTTATTCACTACTCGGTGGATTATGATTCCTTTTTATGTCATTAATATTATTTTGGGCCATTTTTCTATGTTTCATGTTTATTAAAGAACTATAATGAATTGATTTGATAAACCATGTTTCTAAGATATGACAAGGTTTGAGATTATTTGTGTTTTTGGAATAAACCATGGGATTTGGTTTCAAAATAGTATTTTTGGAAGAACCAAGCTTTTGGGTGTCTTAAACTATTTGAGTTTAAGGCTTGGTTTTAATGGGTTTTATGGGTAAAAAAATTATTTAAAGTAAAATAGTTTAGGATAATTATATGATTTGAGTATAAAAAACAACTAGAAAGTTTCCGGTATGAAAAAATTGGCTGAGAAATTATTATAAAAGGAAGTTATATCAAGCGTATAATATGGACAAGGTGGGTCATGAAATTCAGCAGGTGATGATCTATAATAGTTTTAGCTATGATCAAAGGAATGATTTTGTGTTTAATGTTTTATTATTGCTTAAGTATCCTTGGTTTATTTAGGATTCTTATGATTTATTGTTTGGGTAGAACAAGGAATGGTTAATTTTCTTTTAGGAAAATAATAGTTTGTATTATTATCATATGCTTTATTACTTTCTTTATTATGGATGAAAAATTATTTATTTATTAAAATATTATATCCCTCTTTTAATGACATTGGATACATGATTCATAATAGGTTGATGAGAGATATTTTTCATGAATCCCAAATAAATAGTTTTTTTATTTTCCTAAGAATGTAGTATAGTGTACACCTTAGGGATAATCTCTCGAGGAGGCCACTCACACAACCATTAGATTGATAGTGATGACATTTATGAATAGAGGGAGTGGGGGGTGAATAGTTTTTTTTTAAAATTTAAAGACAAAATAATTAGAGTTAATTAAATAAAAGAAGTGTAGTGAGTGCAGTGTTCTTGAAATGAGTTTTAGTGGAAATAAAATGAAAGAACACAATGATTTATAGTGGTTTGAATAAAAAAGATCCTATTATACTCCTCAATATCCTTTACCCATTAAGGATATTGGTACCCACTAAAAATCTCACTTTTAATGGTGTGAGAACCCAGAAAATGCCTTTTACAGGAAACTATAGGTATAAATCAGTCTTTTACCGGAACCCAAAGGTAGAAACTAGTATTTTATAGGGAACTCAACCTAGTCTATTTACCAGAATTTTGATTAGGAGTCACAAACTAGAATTCCTTTTTGGTGGTGGAATAACTATACGATATAAGACTTAATTTTATTGGGAAATTTATAAATTTGATTCGAATAAATAGAAACAGAAGAATAAAGATTATATGAAGAAAAAAATAGAGAAATTAGCATATAATAAAAAATGTTGAAGATGTTGAAGCTCAATAATCATTTATCACTTGAATGGAATAATGTCAAAAGTTTAAGTTCTTATGGGATCACAACCAGAGTACAAAATTCATATAAGTTTCTTTTTCAAATTGAGAGTAACAATAATTTTTAAAAGTTGTATCACAAAATCATATTTCGAATGATCTACAAGGGGATTGTTTTTATTTATTGAATATGTTTCTCAGATCATTAAAAAAAGATCTTCAAGGAGCATATATGAAGTTCCAAAGGATCTAAAAACAACTAAGAAGGGGGGGGGGTGAATATGTTGTTCAATTTTTATAAGTTTCATAACTTTTAGAAACTTAACCCCTAAAACCTGTAAAGATTCATTTTTTATCATATTTTAGTAAATATTTATGCATGAAAAGTAGGAAAGCAAGTAAATCAAAAAATATTTACAAGGTTCAACCTTAGTGTGAGAACCTACATCCTTAACAAATCCACTCCTACAGGTCTATAGAAATTCAATAATAAAAATAAGTGATTAAAACTTGTTCCAAATACTATTATACACCTTCTATCTCCTGATATGAATGATTATACTAACTCCTGTCAGTTCAGAAAGTCACTTACAAAATAATTTATCTAAAACAAAAGAATAATAATTTTTTCAATTTTTTCCACAAATGTTCCTGGGTCCAATGAACTTGAGTCCAATGGCCTTCAGTCCGATAAACCTAGTTTGATTGGATCAATCTAATCTACTCAATATGATGCTCCCTTTTTCATTATTTTCTGGAAAAAACTTTATATTTTTTCTGAATAACAAAACCTATGCTTCTCATAAAATACTTAAAACTCAATCTGAACTTCCTTAGTTTGATAGACCCAGCATGATGAACCCATTATCAATATGAAAAAACTCAAACTCTTCTCAAATGGTCAATACAATCTTTATCAGTCTAGTAAATTTTTCTAGGTGTTTGATCTTCTTTTAATATCTTAGTCCAGAAAGAAAACTTCACAAGGATTATGCAGTGCTCCACCTTTTCTACACCATGAAAATTTATAAAAAAGTGAATGAACTATACCTCTATTTATATGCGAATCAGTAAATAAAGGTGGGAAGCAGAAAAACTTTCCCCACTTGCTCAAATTTAAAAACTCCAAAAAATAATCACATTTAAACTTAAACTTTGAATTATTCAAACATCATTAATTTCTTTGAGATATATCTTCTTAAAAAAACTAACTTTTGTTTAGACTGATTAACTTCCTCAATTTCATTCTGATGTAACTTACTTAGATTCATTAAAATTAAACTTTTTCATCTCACTATGTTCTGACTATCTTCAAATCATTATGATTTGACTATCTTCAGATCATTATGATTTGACTATCTTCCTCTACTCATTAGGATCTAACTTTATTAATCTCATTATGATATTACTATCTTAAGCTGATCATTATGATTTAACTATATTCATCTCATCATGATTTGACTATCCTCTTCAGATTTAGTCTCATTGACTTTCCTTCTTTGAGTCAGTTTGATCATCTTTCCTTCTTAGAGTTAGTTTGGTCATATTTACTTATCAGAGTCAATCCAAGAGAATCCTTATAATTATGGAATTATCATTATGATTTAATTATCATTACGATATTTTGTATCTGATGAAAAATCCACTTAGAAACTTTGGAATTATGCAATCTTAATCAGATTTACACATTCTGACTTCTGAAAACTTCTATGTCTGGTACTTTTGGATCTGATCTTCTATATCTAGGTCTCTGGAACCAATACAATCTTTATGATTCCTCCATTTCTTCAAAAGCTTTAATCATGATAGTTTTCATGATTTTTGATAACTTTATGTCTAACAAATCATCGTCTGATTTAGGTTAGAAAGTATGAAAACTTTATAACTCTTGATATTACTATCTTTATTCAACCTCTTCATCAAAATTATGACTTTTATTATTAGGAAATTATGACTTTATAACCAACACTGAGTCCAATAAAACATTAACCTCATACCGATGGATTTGAGACTGATAATGTGTCTGATCAACAACTTTATCTTTTTGATTTCTTCTGTGTCTGGTGCTGCTCAGTCCAAAAACCTAAGTCTAGAAACCTATGTCTAGAAAACATATTTCTTAAAGATAAAACTTTTCTCTCCCTTTTAGATCTAACAATGTCCAAATTTCTTAAGAAAAACTCGACCAGGTCAAATTTTGAATAACAAAAACATTCTTTTACAAAATTTTTAGTTTTTAACAAATAAAAAAAAACTGTTAAAAAATTATCAAAAATGATCTTCAATATCCCCCTCTATATTTTTTAAAAACACCTGTTAAAAACTTTTTCAACTCTAAGAAAATTTCACAACTCAACTTTTATAAACAACTCAAGTTTTTTGAATTTTACCAAAACACAACCTTTCTCAAAATAGAGTGTCCCAACACCACACTACTGGATAAATTAATATTTTTGAAGGAATTCCACCCCTCAATGACAAGAATTTTTTTTGTCCATGTTAGGATAAAATTTCCTCACTTACCCGCTTTTCTTTTTCTCTCCCCTATTTTAGGATAACCACAACTTCAGATTTATAAAATAATGATAAGTAAAAATTTGTTAATTTCTCCCACCTTGTCAAAATAATATAAAGAACGATGGGGGTTACTTATTTATGATATTTAAGAAGTCATTATAGGAGTCTGAACATGAAGTTATAGCCTCAACTCAACAAACCTTTCTTTTGGAATTTCCTTTATGAAGATATCAATAGTTTGATATTTTGTTGAAATATATTCTAGAAAAACATCTTCAATAAAAACTTTATCTTTTATAAAGTGAAACTTTATATCAATGTGTTTTGATCTTGAATGTTGAACATGTTTTTTAGAAATAACAATTTCACTCTGATTATCACAAAGTATCTTCAATGGTTTAGAAACTTTTACTTTCAAATCTTCCAGCTGAACTTTCATCCACAACATATGAGTATAAGCTTGAGTATCCAAAACATGTTTTTATTCTACTATGCTCAAAGTTACTGAAATTTTTTTCTTACTATTCCAACTCATTCAACATTCTCCCAAGAAAAATGTTCCTCCTGAAGTTTATTTTCTATCATTACATTATCCAACCCAATCGAAATCAGTATAACCCTAAAACTTCACCTCAAAATTTCTTTTGTATAATAACCCATATGAATTTGTTCATTTGAAATATATTATAATTCTCTTTGATTACTACATATGTGATTATTTCATATTACTTTGATACCTGGCACAAAAAGTCACAACAGAAACAATATCTGGCCTTGAGGCTGTAAGGTAAAGTAGACTTCCTATCAGCTTCAAAAAGTCTTTTTGATTCACACTTTTTCCAAACTCATATTTACTCAACTTTGTTCTCATATATATAGGAGTATAAAATTATTTGGATTCTACCATACTAAACTTCTTTAAAAATTACTTGACATACTTTTCTTGATATATGAAAATTTACTTTTTTTTGTACATGTAAGCCAAGGAAGAAAGTTAATTCACCCAACATTGACATTTCAAAATTCTTATTCATTTCCTCAACAAAATCTTTATAAAATTTTCTTCCTCCCCCCAAAAAATTATATAATCCACATAAACAATTAAAATTATAGTTTCAGAGTAAAAATCATTCACATATAAGTTTCAATCAACTTTTCCTTTAGAAAAATTCAATATTATCAAACAACTGTCAAGTTTTGAATACCAAGAACATGGATTTTGTTTCAACCCATACAAGGATTTATTTAATTTACAAACATTGTTTTCATCATTATCAAGTTAGATACCACATGGTTGTTCAATGAAAAATTCTTCCTCAATCTCACCATTTATAAAATTGAATTTACATCCATCTAATAAACTTTGTAATTTCTATGTGCGACCACTGATGAAAACATTATAATAGTTTCTAATCTTGCTATTGGGGAAAATTTTTATTCTAAATCCACACCTTCCACCTGTGCATAGCCTATACAAACAAGTCTTTCTTTGTTTCTTGAAACTTCTCTATGCTCATTCAATTTTTCTTCTTCTGGAAAACCACTTTGTTCTAATAAAATTTTTATTTTATGGTTATGGAATGAGTTCCCATGTTTTATTTTTCTCAATCTTATCCAACTATTAATTCATAACATCCACCCATTCTTTGTGTTAAATAAGTTCTGAAACTGATTCCGATTCAACTTTTGAGATAAGTGAAGTTTGATTTTATAATATCAACATTATTTTTGTCCGAACTAGATCCTTTTGATTTACAATAATGGTTTCAAACTCAACATGTTTTTATAAGGTAGGAAATTTCAAAATTTCCCTTCCAACTGAACTTTCCTCATCACACAATTCTCTTTAATCTTGGTAAGTTTTTTTGACTTACTATTATTGGAAATATCTTGTTTATCCTCCTCAACATTCTCAAAATCTTTTATTAAGGAATTATTATTTTCAATTACTTTCACATCATATGAGTCCACCAACCTTTGTAAGCACTTATTCCAACATTTTTAACTTCTTCCATTAGGTGAAGCACATGAGCCTCAGCCCAGTTGGTGAGGTCTCTCTAAGTGCATACACAAGACCCAGGTTCGAAACTAGGTGGAGGCATAATTCCAAGTTACTATAGAAATACTATAGCAGGCAATGTAACATTATTTGTATGGGTATTGTAGTAGGTACTATTTGGTATTGTAACAGCTGTAACTATTCAGCTTGGGCCACCGGTTTGGGCTTGGAGTCCTTAAGGCCTTAAGGCCACCCAGGACTTTGGGTTAGTAAGGCTTTTAGGCTACCTTTAAGGCCTTCATGCCACCTCAAGGCCTTTGGGCCACCTCAAGGCCTTCATGCCACTTGATGTGCAGATGCCCAGACAGATTCTACAAGGAACCAGCTCTAGAGGAGGATTAAAGAGTAGGGTGTATCCACTAGAGCAGGGATAAACAGATTTGGAAGAATGAGAGGGTATGCAATTGTCATCGGTATTGGGCCTGTGCATCTCTACAATGGATAGCTAGCCAAAAAACCATGAAAAGATGGAGAGCTGATCATGATGCAGATGCTGGGGAGGGGCAGTTTCAAGTAGCCATAGTCTGTATGATTTTCTTAAGACCTAAGAGTCCTATAATGTCTCCTAGCCTACAAGAAATGTAATGTTAGGGGTCCCCTTAAAACCTTAAAATGGGGGTTATAAAAAATAAATAAAAAAGAAGGCCTTTGGGTCATTCAGGAAAGCATTGGGTGAATAACCCATAAAATTTCTTTCCTTAGCTTTCTCATCAAACTTTCCCAGATCTAGATTTTTTATTTTAAGTAAACATGGACTTCCAAAAACTTTTAAGTACTTTAATAAAGGTTTTTGTTATAGAAAATATCATAAGAAGTCATGTTGGATTTTGGTCTCAAAACAAATCTGTTATGAATATGTATAGTAGTATTAACATCTTCTCTCCAGTAAAAATTTGAAAGTTTGTATTCTAATAACATACTTCTTCCCATTTCAACTAAACTTGTGTTATTTATTTATGTTACACCATTTTTTTATGGAGTGTAGGGAGAACTATACTGATGTTTTATACCACACTTTCATAGATAAGTTTCAAAAGCATTGCTTGTGAATTTAGTGCCATTATCTATTCTCAAATTCTTTATATAAGCCCCCATTTCTTTCTCAACTTTTTTTATAAAAAACATGAATATTTACACACCTTATGATTTTTGTTTCATAAATATGATGTTTTTCATCCAAGTGAAATCATCAATAAAAGTGATAAAGTATAAATATCATTTTATTGATTGATGTCCCATCAACCCACATAAATCCGAATGAATAAGTTCAAGAGGTCTGATAGACTGAATCTCAACTCTCTTATGACTTTTGTTAGTCATCTTCACTTTTTGAGAATTAGTAATACAAATATATTCATCTATTATTTTTAATTCTGGAAAATAATGGACAACATAAACTTTGGAAAGTTTTTTCATGTTTTTCTGCCTAAGGTGCCCAAGTCTTCAGTGCCACAATTTGTTTTCATCTTCAACACTCAAGTAATAGGAGTTATTAAACTCTCTAATTTGAAAAATATTACCAATAGGTCTTTATAATTTTGTGATAACATTTCTATATTTCACACTTCTGATGATACAAGAATATTTTCTGTAAATCACTTATTTTCCATCATCACAAATTTAAATTACATTAAGTAAGTTATGTTTTATTCCATAAACAAATAAAAATTCCTTAGATTTTAACTTTTCTTCTCCAATCGTAGCCATTATAATTTATATTATTTTTAAGGAAATATCATCACCAAAGATAAATTCTACTCCATAATGAATTTCAACATGTTTAAAAATTTTTATATCACCTGTCATATATGAAGAACAACCACTATCAAGTATCCATGGTTTGTTCCTTTTACTTGCTTTCAAATCTATCTCGACAACGAAATCTCTTTCCTCAACATTCTTCTTTCCATCTTAATTTTATTTTTTTCCCTAAGAAACTTGTTCTGGAAGGAGTGTCATACATATTTTAGCATGATGACTAGGCTCATCACATATTCCAAAAACTTCTTCTAGACATTCAAATTTATTTTTTATTGGAAGCTTTCTAACATTTTGAGATTTTTCTTTTCTAACTTCCCATGTGTTAGGAAAGTTACTCATCCTTCTTCTACCATTGCTTTCAATTTGTTCAAAACTTCTTCCAGGAAGTGAAAAGTTATGCCAAAAAATATAATCCCCATGACCATAGATTAAAAAATTCCATTAATAAACATAAAATCTTTATTTTTTATTAAAGTAAGATATTTCTCTATAGAAACTTTGTTGAGGTTAATAACTTCTTCCTGCTTTAATTTTTTTTGGATTTGGACCATCTTTCATCCTAATTTATTTTTTATATTTTGTAGATGAAATAGGGTTCTCACACCATTTCCACCCAATATTTCCCAATAATATTTTTGGAACCTAAAATTTTAGAAAAATCAGATGAAACATTATTTTTGGTGGGTGAGGATTTCACCTGATTCTTGATTTGAGTTCTCTCAACAACATTATAAGTCTCATATTTTACTTCTGAAGCTTTATTGAAGTTTTTATTTATATTACTCAAGGTAATTTTGAACTTAGTAAGTTTTTATTGAAACTTGTTAACTTCTTCTTCCTTATCTACCGAATTCTTAATAAGATCTTCAACCATCTTTCCCTATTTATAAATTATAAGATTGTAACTTAAGATCTCTTGAAGGTATTCTTCCTCCTATTTGATGACATATTTTCTTACTTCAACAAGTTATTAAAAATATTTATTCATTACTCTGATTTCTTTCTTGATAATTTTTTTCTCAAGACACTCAACAAGTTCTGTTCTTAGTTGATACTCTATATGATTCGTCACCACCTTCTTCAATACATGAGGAATCTTTTTTCCAACTTTTTCAATGAAGGTTATAAAATTTTCTGAACTTTTATTTTCTGAAGAATTGTTGTGATTTGAGTCTAATTCATCTTTCTTACTCATCATAATTATTTTTTCTCCCATGAAAATTTTATTATATTTTTTGGATGAATTTTATTCTTTATAAATTTTGTTCTAATTCTTCAATTAAGTTTTTTTTCATCAGAATCATCTCGATATTCTACAACTTTCTTCTTGTGGAAATTAATAGAAAAGTGTCCGATTCCTTCACACTCAAAAAATTTGAGAGGAAGTTTTCCACAATAATTTCTTCTTCCTATTATACAGTTCTTATAGATAAGAGACATGATTTTTTCATTCAAATCATCATCCTC
The DNA here is from genome assembly GCA_963277665.1 of Viscum album. Classification (NCBI taxonomy): domain Eukaryota; kingdom Viridiplantae; phylum Streptophyta; class Magnoliopsida; order Santalales; family Viscaceae; genus Viscum; species Viscum album. The sequence continues at coordinate 2,094,388,513 of OY728148.1, read as the reverse complement.
TTTATCTTCAGAGACACAAGGATCAATATCTTCAACATCCTGTATTTTCATTTTTCTCACGGACTTAAATTCTATTTCATATTTCAAATTATTTTTGAACATTTAAGATTTTCTCATTTTATAAGAAATAATAAAGTTAATCAATTCATCAAGAGATAAATCATCCTTATCTTATAAATAGGAAATTTTAGAATCAAACCTATTCAGAAAGTTTCTCATAATCTTATTTACAATTTTATAATCTTCCATGACATTATCAAATCCTATGATGTTGTAAAACATTAAATTTACTCTGGTGAAGTATTCATCAATAGTTTCCTCATCTCCCATTATTACGTCTTTATACTTACTATGCTAGATTTGTAGATTTTATTCCTTCACTTTAGTATTCCCTTTGAAAATACTTTCTAGCTTGTCCCACATACTCTTTGAAGTTTTGAGACCCATCAACTTCAAATAATTTTTTTTTGATAAGGACATAAGGATAAAATTTCTAGACTTTCCATCAACCTCAATATCTCCCTTATCATAAAAATTCATTAGGGAATCCTTCTCAATAGGTGAAAAACTAATTGTAGTAGCATCAAAAACTTTCAGGCCAAGATATAGAAGATAAGGAATCATAATAGTTTTCCATCCACAATAATTTATTCTATAAAATTTAGGAATTCCTCTACTATTGATAGAATTGATATTATCCATGATAAGGATTAAACAAGGAACCTATGACTTTGATACTAATTAAAGTTCCCAAGGATAAAAAAACTGAGGGGGGGGGGGTTGAATTAGTTGTTCACTTTTTATGAGTTTCCAAACTATTAGAAACTTAACCCCTACAACCTGTTAAGATTTATTTTCTTATCATCCTTTTGTAAATACTTATGCATGAAAAAGTAGGAAAAAATGTAAATTACAAAAGATATACAAGGTCCAGAATCAATGTGAGAACCTGAATCCTTACCATAGCCACTCCTATTGGTCTATGAAAATTCACTAATAAGAAGAAGTGAATAAAACTTGTGACAAATTCTGTTAGAAACCTTCTATATCTTAAGGAATGATTATACCAACTCCCTTTAGTTTACAAAGTTTATTACCAAAAAATTGAGCCAAAAAAAAAGAATAAATATTGTGTTCAGTTTTCTTCACAAACATTCCTGGGTCCGATGACCCTGAGTCTGATGGACCCAGTTTGATTGACTCAATCTGATCTACTCAATACAATTCTCCCTTTCTCATTCTGTGCCTGAAGAAATTTTCTATTCTGTCTGAATAATAAAACCCGCGCTTCTCCAAAACTACTCAAAAATCAATCCTAACTTCCCCAGTTTGATGGATTTAGTTTTATGGACTTAGTATTATGAACACATTCTCAATCTGAAAAAAAATAAAACTTTGCTCATATGCTCAATACGATCTTTCTCAGTCTAGTAAACAAAACTTTCAAGTGTGTAATATTCTTATGATATCTCAGTCTAGAAATAAAACTTCATAAGGATTATGCAATGCTCCACCTTTTCTACACTCATAAAAAGTTACAAAAAAGATAATGAACCATGCCTCTATTTATAAATGACTCAAAAAAAAAACAAAGGCGAGAAACTGAAAAACTTTCCCCACTTGCTCAAATTTTAAAACTCTGAAAAACAATCACATTTAAACTTCAACTTTGACTTCTTCAAACCTTCTCAAAATTTCTCCAAGATCTATCTTCTCAAAAAAACTAACTTTTATTCAGTCATATTAACTTCCTCAACTTCATTCTAATGTAACTTCCTCAGATTCACTATGATGAAACTTTTTTATCTCACTATGATCCAACTATCTTCATCTCATTATGATCTGACTATCTTCCTAGGCTCATTACAGTATGACTTTATTTATCTTATTATGATTAGACTATCTTTCACTACTCATTATGACATGACTATCTTCATCTCATTACGATCTGATTATCCTATTCCTATTTATTATGATTTAATTTCCTTCTTAGAGTCAGTTAAATCACATTTCCTTCTCAGAGTTAGTAAAATAATCTTTCATTATAATATTTAGTTTTATGGAATCCTCATAAGGATGGAATTATCATTATAATGGAATTATCATTATGATGTTCTACATTTGATGATAAACCCACTCAGCAGCTTTGAAATTATTTAATATTTATTATCTTTACACATTTTGAATTCTAACACTTCCATTTTTGGGTCTCTATAATTGATACAATCTTTACAATTCCTCCATTTCATCAAAATCTTTTATTATGGTAGTCTTCATAATTTGTGAGAACTTCCTGACTAGAAAATTATCATTTGATTTAGGTTAGAAATTATGAAAACTATCTAACTTCGGACATTACTATCTTCATTAAACTTCTTCAGCAACATTCTGACTTTTATTCTTAGGAACTTATGACTTTATAACCAACACCAAGTCTGATGAAATTTTAACTTCATACCAATGGATCTGAGACTGATAATGCATCTGATAAAAAAATTCATCTTTTTGACTGTTTCTGCATCCGATTATTCTTATTCTGGAAAATAGAGTCTGAAAACCTATTTTTAAAAAACAACTTTCTTAAATATAAATTTTTTCTCTTCCTTTTTGTTTGGATCCAATAACTTCCTGCTTTCTTAAGAAAAACTCATTCCAATGGACCAAGTCCAATTCTGAATAACAAAAAAATTCTTTTACAAAAATGTCAGTTGTCAACAAATACAAAACTTTATTAAAGCAAATTATCACAAAGGTTCTTTAGTATCTATGTCCAATAACCACATGAAACTTGTTAAAGTAAAATAATAAAATAATATTAATGCTACCCTCATTTGTAAAATCCGTGATAAAAAATTGAGTACAATATAAATTTTATTTCTTCATGAAATATTAGTATAAAATAATTAGAATAAAAATTATAAAAAATGTATAAAATTCACATTTATAAAATAGTTTAAATTTAAAAAAAATAGATTATTAAGACAATAAAATTTTGTAAAATAGAGAAAACAAAACTGCATGTATACGTGTACAGAAAATATGCTTATAATTATTTTTTATACAATCTTAAAATTATATTTAATTAAAAATAAAATAAAAAATTTAACAAAATAATTATTTTAATAACATCAATTAAAATAATAAATAAAAATTTTAAAGACATATTTTGAACTAAAGGTGGATTAAAAAAAATTATCTAGTGGTAGATCGATCCTACCATTTTTGGTGAAGACCCACCGTTAAAGTAAAGAGCGATAGATAATTCTACTACTGGTGAAAATAGGGAGTGTTAGCATGATTTTTCTACCAATGGAAGAAAAAAAGAACTACTTTTGGATGTCCAATGGTAGTAAAGCATAGAAGATCTATCATTTCACTTAGAAGCATAAAATAAAAATAAAATCCAACAAAAAAAGTAATTATCATGACACTATGAAACCGAAGGCTTCTGGAGAATTAAGAAGAAAATTCTACTATTCAAATAATAAAACATCTCAAACTATGTAAGAATTATTCTATAGAAAATAAGAAAAAATAGAAATAGAGAAGCATGAAACTACTACTGCCATTGCTTGTGCAACAATGATATTATAGTGAAGAAAGAGAAATAAAATCCAATGTGAAGAAGCCTACAAAAAATCCAATTTGAAGCTTCCAAAGCAAATTGAAGGTGCTACCATTGGATGTCCAATAGTGGAAGATGATACAAGAACAATAGGAGTTACAATTGGAATAACCAAATAGATAAGAAACATCTACCGGTGGAAGATAAAAAATAACTACCATAGGAAGTGAAATGGTAGAAAAATAGAGAATATATCGATGGAAAGTTGTTCTACCATTGGATGTACAATGGTAGAAAAACAAATAATGGTGCTATCATTGGGTTCCAATGGCCGACCATAGTAAACAATACACCATTGAGGGCAGATGATTCCACCATTTTAAGAACAACTGTTCACATTTATGAATGGTGATTCTGTTGATGAAAGAAATATCATCAAACATGGATCTTCCATCATTAAATAGTGGGTTGATCCATCTACTAGTGATGAAACTGAAAGAAAGCATGAATTAAAAAACATGAAATAAAAGCATGAAAGATGTTCTAACCAAAGTGCAACAAACCAATGATATTGAAAAGAATTTAGAAGCTCATCTACATGTGTCGAAGTTTATCTGAAAAATGATGGTATACTAGAAGTCAACAGATGGTCGATGAAGAATTCGATAGAATTTTTGAATAGGAGAAGCATAAGATAAGAAATAAGACATGGGGGATTAAAAAAAAGATCACGCAGTTGAGATAGATTTGATCTGATGTCCGAGATCTATATGAGATATTAACAAAGGATTAATAGTATATCATATTCAGCATCTCACATAGGTTTGGCGACGTGGGGAGGCCGTGGTATAAAGATCAACTTGCGGGATGCTTATTTCGAGTTATCAGTAGGGTTCAACACCCACAAACTACCATTCACACACATGATCCTTATACATGGGGGCTTACTAAACCCAACCCATGTTCCTTCGGGGATGTTCTATGCGAGCCTTATACATAAACTCGCTCATAGGATTACCTATGCCTCTATATAGGCTTCTAAAGGTAGGCCTTCCCACAGGGTTGACCCCTTGGGTCCCCTTAGTGTGGTTAAGGAAAACCTTAGTGGCTCATAATAGGTGGCATTTTTTTGATAATAAAAAAATATTAATAAATAGTAAGTAAAAATAGAAAAATAAAAATCATTAAACAAGTAACATCATTAAATTTTTTTCATAAATATTATTAAAACCCACGAACAAAAATTATTAACTATTTTAAAATACTTATAAATTTCATAGAATCTGAAGAGATATAAATTTATCAAAACAAAGAACAATGTTAAAGTATTAGAACCACTTTCAAATACTAACAAACTCTCAATTTTTGTAAATTAAAAAATATAACATTTATTAAATTTTCAACAAAAATATCCCCCTTTTTAAAATTTATCAAAAATTATATTAGAATCTATTCTATAAAATAGACCCCCTTTTAATAAAAAACAACTACTATAAAAGTAAAAAAGTAGTATATTTTCATAAGAATAAACATATAGTTACAGTATTAAATTATAATATAATTAATACAAAGTAAAATTTTAACAATTCATTCTTAAATAGTATGATATAATTACCATTTAAGTAGAGAAGAAAAAATTAATGTTTAATTATAGAACACATGCAAAAATATATTTATGATTAGTGATTATACTAAATAGAGATTTTAAGCTTTTAACACACCCAATTAAAATTTCATTTTCTAAAATTTAATAGATTTTAAGGGTTTTGTGAAAATATTAGATAACTATTTCTTAGTAGAAACAAATTCTAAATAGAAATCACCTTTATTTATATGATCCTTAAGAAAATGAAATATAAAATCTATGTTCTTAGTTTTAGAGTATTAAAGGAGGTTTTTAGAAATTTAAATAGCACTTGAGTTATCATAGTAGATAGGATTTTTATCAGAATTTATATTAAAATCATAAAAAGTTTGTTCTATCCAAATAATATGTGAACATAAAATAGTATTAGAAACATATTTAGCCTCAGTTATTGACAATGCAATTGAAAGTTTTTTCTTAGATCTCCATGAAATTAAACTTTTTCTAAAAAGTGACACATACCTGTAGTGCTTTTCTGGTCATGTTTGCAACCTCCAAAGTTAGAATCAAAGTAAGAAAATAAATCAAAACCATTATCATTATAATATAAAAATCTAGTAAAAACAGTACTATTATTATATCTAATTACTCTTTTAATAACTTTAATATGACTTTATTTAGGGTTTTACTGAAACCTATCACATAAGAAAACTGAGAACATTATGTATAGTCTAGATGTAGTGATATATAATAAATTTTCTATCATGCCTCTATACAGTCTAATATCAACTATCTTACCAGAATCATCTAAGTGCAATTTTGGAATTAATAATCATTGGTGTTTTCATAGACTTACTAGAATCAAGTCCAAACCTTTTTACAAGTTCTTTAGAATTCTTAGCTTGAGTTAAGAAAATACTATATTTCCTTTGATTGATTTGTAAACCAAGGAAAGATTTTAGTTCTCCCATTAAGATCATGTAAAATCCACTACTTATTAGTTTAAAAAAATTATTATAAAGAGAATTATTTGATGAACAAAATATTATATCATCAATATATATCTGTATAATCAGTATAACATTTGAAACTCTTTTTATAAATAAGGTTGGATCAACATTACCTTTTACAAAATAATTTTTTAATAATTATGGTGTTAATCTTTCATACCAAGCTCTTGGAGCTTGATTAGTACCATATAAGGATTTATTAAGTTTAAAAACATGATTTGGAAATTTATCATTTTCAAATCCATGGGGTTTTCTAACATAGACTTCCTCTAAAATAATTCCATTTTAAAAGGAACTTTTTATATCCATTTGAAATAATTTTATGTTTTGAAAACTAGAAAAATCTAGTTTAATTATAATTGCTTCCATCCTAAAAATAGAAGAAAAATAATATTTAAATTCAATTCCCTCTTCCTAGGAATAACCTTGAGCAAATATTCTTGATTTTTTAACTATGTTTCCATATTCATCAAGTTTATTAGGAAAAATCGATTTATTTATTATAATAGGTTTATCTTTTATAAAATTAACTAAATCCCACATTTTATTCCTTGAAAACTGATTTAATTCGTCATATATAACATTCAACCAATTTGAATCAATTAAATCATTTTAAATATTGAAAGAAACAAAGTTAGCCACAAAAGAAGAGTTTGTACAGTAATGTAAAAGATTTTTTTTTGGTTTGAATTCCAGATTCCACATTACCAACTACTTTTTCAATAGGGTGATGTTTAAGAGTTTTTTATTCTTTTAGATCAATTTTAGAAGAGATATTATCCCCCTAAACTGATGCATTATCATTACCTTGGTCATTATATTCACCAAAAATTAAGTCCTCTAAACTCATCATTTTATTTGATTGATTCAGAACCCAGTTTATTAGAATTGTTTTCATTAAATTTAACATGCATAGATTCTTCAACAAATAAAATTTTCTAATTTAAAACTCGATAATCCTTTCCAGCATTGGAATATACTAAAAATACCAGTTCATATGTTTAATAGTCAAATTTTTCTAAATTTTATTTTGTATTTAGGATAAACACTTTATAACCAAAGACCCTAAAATAACCAACTTTAGGTTTAAACCCTTTGAAAAGTTCATAAAGTGTCTTATTTAGGAAATTTATTGTTGAAACTCTATTTAAAACATGCAAAGTAATATTTATAGCTTCTACCCAAAAGTATTTAGGTACACTAAATTTCATTAGCATTGTCCTAGATATTTTTTGAATAGATCTATTCTTTATTTCTACCACATCATTCCATTTTGGTGTCCTAAGGGATTAGAAATAATGTTTATATCAATTTGTTTCACAAAATTTATCAAATTTTAAATTTAAAAATTCACTACCTATGTCACTTTTGATAAATATGATTGATATATTTTTGGAATTTTGAATAAGTTTACAGAAACAAAAAAATTTGGATAAAGTTTCATTTTTATGGGATAAAAGATAAATCCATAAGAATATAGTGTAATCATATACAATTACAAATACATACTTATTACCACCAAAACTAATAGGTTCTATAGGATTAAAAAATTCAAGATGTAATAATTATAAATACCTAGCAGTACAAAAATAATTTATAAATTTAAATCTTTCTTTATACTACTTACCTTTCAAACATGAATCACACATGAAGTACTTACTTGTATGTAAGTTGGAAAGTTATAGAACCTATTCATGATTTGAAAGTTTGTGAAAAAGTTTGAAATTTTCATTCTCAAGCCTTCTATTCCACATAGTTTCATCTACTTCTAAAACATTCAAACACTTAAATTTTTTTGGTTAGATCAGAAAAATCATTAGTGTATACATTTTCATTTCTATTTGCAGAAAATAAAAAATAATTTATTTTTCAGAACAATACATTTTTAATTTTCAAATATAACATTTAATCCATCATCATACAACTGTGATATACTTATTAGATCATTTTTTAAACCAAGTACATATAATAGTTTTGAAATAATAATTATTTTAGAAAAACTAACTTCACTTATACCTTTAATTTGACCTTTAAAGTTATCTCCAAATATGACAAAGCCACCATCACATGAATTAAATGATAGGAATTTAGAAATATCACCTTTCATGTGCCTGGAGAATCCATTTTCTAAGTACCATGAGTCATTGATACTTTTAAGGTAGATTTCTTGAAATTAAATAATCAAATAGCCTATTTTGGTACCCATGCTAACTTAGATACAACTAGATTAGCAGTAGAAAAATTTTCCACCCAAATAGATTTTAAGCATTTACTAGTGGGATGATTAGAAAATAAATCATCAGCAATGAAATTTATAGTATGTCAAAATTATTGTGTAAATCCTAGTGAACACTCATTGTCACAATTCCATTTCATTTTACATTTAAAATAGTTTACACTATAAACATTTCCTTTTGATATTTTAACAAAGTTAGTTTTATTTAAAATTGTTGTTAAACTGTTATATCCAAAACCATTTTTATTTATGTTTAGTTTCATTAAATACATAATTTTATCATATTTTTATTTACCTTTTACAAAAGTAGATAAATAATTTTTAAGATTAACAACTTCATTTTTCAAATCCATATTCTCTTTTTGAATAGATTCTAAATCTATCTAAAACTTTTCATTGGATCTAAAAGCTATGTTTCTTAATTTTTTATTTTCTTTATTTAGTATCTTTCATTAATTTTATAATTTATTTAGATCGTTCACAACTAAATTAAATATTCTATCTTGATCTTTTTCATTTACTAATAGAATGTTTCTAACCCTTTAATTTTCATCTTTTATTTTTAAAAATTCAGAATTATAATACTCTTTAAAATTATCATTCTGAGAAATATATATTTTCATATTTTCACATTATCTTTTAAATTTATCATTTTATTTAATAAAATTATTATTCTTAAATTCTAATTCAGTATAATTTTCAATTATCTTGACTCCATACCTTTTTAATTCTTGATTCTATTTAAGAAATTGTTTAATTTTGGGATTTAAAGAATTATAATCAAAACATGAATCATAAAAAATTTTAGTTTCATTTATAGATAAATAAATATGATCAATGTTTTTAGGATTTACTAAATGATTAAAGAGTGAATCATTTACCTCACACTGAATACTCATCAGGGAAATATCATCTATCTCCTGTTCACTTCTAAAATCACCACTTAAGTCAAAACTGTATGAGTACTCCCAACCTCCAAGAAAAGCTTGTTTTTATTTTCTTATTTTCTCTTTGTATTTATTTGGATGTTTTATTTTAGGGAAGTGAGTCCTTATGTGACCTTTATTATTACACTCATAACAAGTTAATTCTGAAACATCATTATTGTTAGTAGTATTACCTTTCTTATCATTCTTTCTAGACTTCCTCATGAACTGCCTCTTTCCACCTTTGTTTTTAATGATCTTGAAAAACTTATTATTGAAGTGATAAATCCCCTTGTAACTTTCCTAGAAATAATATTAAGTGGCATTAGAGGTATCAAAGAAAATTAAATTTAAATGCAATACCTTTTCTTTTAGTTGACTCCTAATCGACAATGTTTTTTAGATCTAACTCATATTATAGTTGAGAGCCTATTAATTCATCTAAATTATATTCCTTAAAATTATTACTCTCATTGATGGACACCTTATTTTTATTCCATATTTTTGGAAGATATCTTAGTACTATTTCCACTTGATCTATGTTGTTCAAAACTTCTCCAAGAGAACTGATACCATTATTTATACTGGTAAACTGATAGAAGATCTAGTTTACAGATTCTTCATCACCCATATTGAAGTCCAAGTATTATACTCGAATCATTCCTAGTATGGTTATCTTGAGCTTTTCAATCCCATAATGAGCCACTTGAAGTATCATCCATATGTTGTGGGCTGTCTTACAAGCTAAAACATGGCCATATGCACTTATACTTATATCACAATACAAATTATTTTTAATTTTATAATTCAAAAAATATTTTACCATGTCATTACCGATAAGTGTCTCATGATCCACTTTGGGTAGCCCATATAGCTTATCCATGATTTTACAGTGATCCAAAATTAACTGATTTAAGTAGGCTTCCATTTTATCTTGCTAATAGTCATATTCACTTACATTGAAGAATGGGGTTTTTTGTGGAATCCATCCATAATTCATATTGAGACCTACCATCTTAAAAGAAATATTTTCTTTTGTTCCTTATATTGTTAAGTCTAGGATATCAGGTCAATATAGAGTTAAAAATAAGAAAATAAATAATCATAAAAGCTAACTATCCTTTAAGGAGGGTCCTACCCTCTGATACCAATTGTTGGATCGATAGTGATGAAAATTATGACTAGGGGGTGATTTTTTTAAAATCTAAAGAAAAAATAGTCAGAGTTAATTAAATAAAAGAACTATAGTGAGTGAAATGTTCTTGAAATGAGTTGCAGAATAAATAAAATGAAATAACATAAGGATTTATAGTGGTTTGGATAGAAAAGATCCCAGTCCACTCCTAAAACTCCTCTACTCCTCAAGAAGATTGATACCCACTAAGAACCTTACTTTTAAAGGTGTCACAACCCTATTAAAGACACTTCATTTTATAGGAACCCAGAAGCATAACCCAATATTTCATAGGAGACTGGACCTAGTCTAGTTACCTAATTTTTGATCAGGATTCACAACCCAAACTTTATTTCTAGTAGTGGGATAACCAGACAATTCAACAATTGATTTTTATTGGGAAAAGTATAAACCAGTCTCGAAGAAATACAAATAGAAGAATAAATATTACATGAAGAAATAAATACATAAAAATTAGAATATGATAAAAAATGCTGAATATGTTGAAGCTCGGTGATCTTTGATCACTTGAATGGAACAATGTTGAAATTTATTGTTCTTCTATGATCACAGCCAGAGTACAAAAGTCGCATAAGCTTATTTTTCAAATTGAGAGAAATAAGAATTTATTGAAGTTATACTGCAAAAGAAGCAATCAAATGATCTTACCTGGGATTGTTTTTATTTCTTAAAGATTTATCTCAGATCATTACGAAAATATCTTCAAGGAACGTATCTATATTAAATAACTGCATGACACTTGTTAGAGTATAATAATAAAATAATATTTCTGTCACCTTCGTTTGTAAAAGCTGTGATGAAAAATAGAGTACAATCAACATTTTTATTTCTTCATGAAATATTAATATAAAATAATTAAAATAAAAAGTATAACAAATGTATACAATTCAAATTTATAAAACAATTTAAATTAAAATAAAAAATTCTAGATTATTAAGATAATAAAATTTTGTAAAATAAAGAAAACACAAATGCATGTATATGTGTAAATAAAATATTCTTACAATTAATTCTTTACAAAATATTACAATTATATTTTAAAAAAACATTTTAAAAAATAATTATTCTTATAAAATCAATTAAAATAAGTAATAAAAATTTTAGAAACATTTTTTGAACTAACGGTGGATTAAAAGAAAATTATTTGGCGGTAGATTGATCCTTCTACCATTTGTGAAGACCCGCCGTTGAAATAGAGAGCGACAACTAATTTTTATACTGGTGAAAATAGAGATCATTAACATTATTTTTCTACTAGTGGAAGAATAAAAAACATATATTGTTGGATGTCCAAAGGTATCAAAATGGATACGATCCATTATTTCACTTAGAAGCATAAAAGATAAATAAAATCCAACTAAACAAATATACTATCATTCCACTATGCTACCAAATCATTCTAGAGAATAAAGAATAAAAAACTATTTTTGAAACAATAAAACATCTAAAACCATGAAATAATTCTTCTATAGAAAATGAGAAAGGAAGAGAAATAGAGGTGTATGAAATTGCTACTTCCATTGCTTGTACAATGATGAGCTTCTGGTGAAGAAAGAGAATTAAAATCCAATGTAAAGAATCCTATATAAAATCCACTATGAAGTTATTGAAAAAACATGAAGGTTTGAACATTGGATGACCAACGGTGGAAGATGATACAAGAATAGTAGGAGATATAGTTGGTGTGAACAACTGGAGATAAAACAACTACCAGTGGATGATAAAAAATAAACACCATTTGAAGTCCAACGATAGAAAAGCAGAGAAGCTACTGGTGGAAATTTGATCTACCATTGTATTTATAATGATATCAAAATAGATAATGGTGCTACCATTGAGGTATAATGGTCAACCGTTGTAAAAAATACACCGTTGATGGATTTTGGTCCAACTGTTTTAAGAAAAACATTTCACAGTGATGAATGATGCTTCTTTTAATGAAATAACTACAATCAAACATAGATCTACCATCATGCAATAGTGGGTTGATCAATCTACGAGCGAAGAAACAAAAATAAAGGATGAATTAAAAAACATGAAATAAAAGCATGAAAGATGTCATAACCAAATAAAAACAAACCAACAAGCTTGATAAGAATTTAGAATATTGGTTAGATGCATCAAAGTTTCTATGAAAAATGCCGGTGTACTGAAATTCAATAGACAACTGAGGAATAATACAATACAATTTTTAAATAGGAGTAGCTTGGGATAAGAAATAAGACACGGGGGATCAAAAAAAAGATCAAACATTTGAGACAGATTTTATCTAATGATCAATCACTATCTAAGATATTAAGAAAGGATGAACAATATATCAACTTTATCATCCCACATTGGTTTGGTAATGTGGGTAGGTCGTTCTATAATAATCAACTCATGAGATGCTGCTTATATGTGTCAGTGGAGTTCAACACCGACACCGTACCATTCAAACACACAAGCCTTATACATGGGCCCAATAGGCTTACTGAGCCCAACCCATGCACCTTTGGGAGCATGCTATGTGGGCCTTATACATGGGTTTCGTTACATGATTACCTCTACCCCTATGTGGGCTTCCAAAGGCAGGATTTTCCATGAGGTTGACCCCTTGGGTTCCCTTAGTGCGGATGAGGTCTAGCCTTAGTGTCTCACAATATATGGCCCATTTTTTTATAAGAAAAAAATATTAACAAATATTAAGTAAAAATAGAAAAATAAAAATCATTAAACAAATGACATCATTAAAAAAATTTCATAAACATTATTAAAACTTGTGAACAAAAATTATTTACTATTTTAAAATAATTTTGAATTTAATAAAATGTGAATAGAGTAATTTATCAAAACAAATATCACTATGAAAGTATTAGAAATAATTTCGAATATGAACAATATGTCACTATTTATAAACTAAAATATACAAAATTAAATACTAAACCTAATTTAGTGGGGTTTATAAAAATGAAAGTTATATATAAATATCTAAATAAAATGAAAACTAACATACAATCAAAATGAAATTAGTAATAAATAAAGAAATAAGGGAAGAGTTTCTATTCTTATGAGTTAATAATAATGAAATAATTGTCATATAAAAATAATCTCATTATTTTATTAAATTTATAGATCAAGACCTATCACATGACACCCTCCTATTTGAATGATTATTATCCCACACTAATACCTCTACATGTAGGATAATACTGTTCCACATTAATACCTTAGTCAACTCCACCATATGAATGACTTAAATATTAAAGGGAAGGAATATATATGATTGAGGAGGAATAATCATAGTAGTAGTGAAAATAGGGTGACAACTCACTATAATTTATTTAACTATCACTAAAGTTATTAAAATAGAGTAATTATAAGTTTTGAAACACAAATAACTCAAAGTGAACATTGTTCCATTGAACAAGTGGTGAGGGTAGTGATCCGTCAACAATGGATATATGAAGGAAATAGTAAGATAAATAAAAAATAAAAAATAAATACGGAGTGAAGAAAAAGAGTATTATATATTTAAAATTTAAAATACCATTTCGATATCAAAACTCCTCACTAGCTAATGAAAATAGTTAATTCCTTGAAAGGATTTGGAAGTAAAAATTTATAAGGATGAGGGGCATCTCGTTTTCACTTTAAATATATACTACAAAAGTTTATTTATATTTTTATTAGTAAATGGATGAATCTTGGAAAGTTATATTCTTTTAAGTTTGTTAAAAATGTTTTTTATTTTAATTAAAAAAGTTTTATCTTTATTGGGCATGTTTAGAAATAAATATTTTAATATTATCAAAGAAAAATTTTATGGATAAGCAGACTCTTTGAATTCCAATAATCTATATTACCATGAATTTATAGTCATAAGAAAGGATAAATATCAAGTAGATAAAGTTAATTAATTAATTCCTTTATATTTTTCTATCTTAATTTAAAATTTTATCTCATTTGGAAAATTTAGTTGTGAGATATGGTCGTAATTTTTTTGTCAAAAGTATGAAATTTTTTTGAGGCCCCACTTGTAATATTAATTTGAGAGTTATATGATTGAATATATATCTTGGTAAAATTGAATGAAATATATCCCATCAAGCATGTAATAATAAAAAATAATTTTTTTAATTTGGATCAGTTTAGAAATTGTTATGATCAAAATACAAAACTGAATAAAAAAATTATGACATTTTCACAGTAAAGCCTGAATTATTCCTAAAACCTAAAAATGTGATAATTAACCTTAACATGATAAATTTTTTAGAATAAAATATTGAATTATAAAATAAATTTTATTAAAATACAATATCATTAATCCCCCCTACTTAGACATTACACTCCCAGGCAATCATAAAATATCCAAATCAAAATCCACACCAAAATAAATAGTGAGAAAATTTCCATGATCTTTTCCAAAATAAAATTTCATTATGTTTAATTTATGAAAAAAAATTTCCTTTAATTTTCATTTGTCAATTTAAAACTTTTTAAACCTAAAAAATCCATCCATGGCCTAATTACAACTTAACACACATGAAAGTTCATGCCACTCTTCACTAAAGAGAAATTTAATTTAAAGTTATTCTCATACTTTTAAAATGCATGTGTCACCATATGATTTTAAAAATTCCCATATTTTTACACTATTATAAATAATTTCCTTTCAATCATGAGGAATTTTCAAGGTAATTTTATGGATATGGGTTGGTGGGTATAAATTTTAAAAATAAAGAGTCTAAAAAGTGGAGGTTAAACTCTTAAATATAGTACATGATTATTCAAGTGAAACCACATGACAATCATCACTCAATTACCCTTAAAAATATGAAACAACAATACCCATTTTTGAATGACACGAGACATGAGTAAAATAATGAATGATTTAATCCTAATTCTCCCCTTTTATTTATTTATTGTTTTTTTGTTGTTTTTTTGTTGGAATATGAGATGATAAATAAATGAAATTAATTAATGAAAAATCATGAAATTAAGCATAATAAATAATTCAATCTCATCACCATTTTTTTCCATTTTCTATTTTTTAAAGTTTTTTAAGGAGAAAAGGATGATATGAATTAAGTATAATAGATAAAGACCCGTGTACATATCTCTCCATTTCCCAAAATAATGACACAAAACTCAAACTACCATATGAATTGATTCCTAAATAACACACATGAAAATTCATTCCCCTGTACTCAAGCTTGAAATATCCATGAAATAATATTAATAGAAATGGTAGGTAAGGAAAAGTTATTTTTTAATGTATCTTAAACCCATAAGAAAATTAATATATTCTAAGAGGTAAATAAGGGTAGATGTAAAGGATAAGTCTCAAGTTAAAAATATGGATATCCAAATAAAAATACCTCAATAATATAAAGAATATTTTATAAACTCAAAATATTTGAAAGAAAAATAATCACAAGTTCTAGTTCTCACACAAAATCTAAGTTTCTCTTAAGAAGGTAAGTGTATTATGAAGAATATTTAAAAATACTTTAGAATACCTCATAGTACTAGAAAAATATTTTGAGTCTATGTTTCATGGTTATGGATTTCAAAAATTGATCAAACTCAAAAAAATGTTTGAAAATAAAATTGTAGAAAAAGGTTCCACATTAGAAATCATTTAAAATCCATTTTTTCAAAAACCAATTCAACTATCTCAAAATCAATTAAATGTTGAAAATGATAAAAAATATTCATTGAATCTAAAAGTTCTAAAAAAATTGAAAAAAATTTAAACACAAAAAATCCTAAGCAGTTTGAAACCCCCACACTTAAATTTAATTATCCTTCATTTAAGATCAGCAATTTAAAAATATTAGGGCATTAAAACTAAATAGATGGAGAAATAAAACATTGTTTATTTTTAATAGTGGCATAATTGATTTCAAATATTATATTCTATTAGTTTAAACCTATTATAAATTAATAACAAAAAATAAGAAATTTATAAAAATAAAAATAAAAATAAATATAAATGAAAAGTAATGTAAATGTATAAGGTTTGGTTTGTACCCTCAAGTGGGTACTTGATTTTTACTTCCTTTAGTTTGATGTTTCAGTGGGTTATATCCAATATGAAGGTGGACATGGTTTCTTGATCATGAACCACCAAAATATTTTTTTTCCAGTGTGAATCCCTTTAAACTAACTATAGAGGACTCTATGGATAAATTAAATTAGGCCAATCGACAAATAAATATAGAACAACTTGTAATATGGGGGAATGGGAAATAATGGGTCCTCTTATTTTTTATCCGTTACCTTTTTAGCCTCCTCTTTAACTTCCAGGGCATGATCTATGTGTGTTATTTTATAAATTCTTGAAAAGGTGAAATAAGTTAAAATATCATATTGAATATTATTAAAACAATATGAATCAATATATAAATACTACCATTTAATTAGTTCATCTTGGAAAATGATTTATTCAAGAAGGTCCACTAGGAACTCAGTCTCAGTAGGTGCATATTCTTCATCTTCAAAATCATCCTTCAAGGACATCCATGTGTTGGTTGAATCTATAAAATCATAGTATTATAAGAAAAAAATAAGTTAGTTTTAATAAAATTAGTAATAAATGAGTTTAGAAAAAAATTATTTCCCTGTATTGTCTTGACTTTTAATTCTTCTTCTTTTCTTAGTACCTCTTGGAGTAGAGTTGTGAGAGTTAGAGGCTGGTAGTCAATCTCCTCAAATTTTTCTTAAAATTATGACACTTACATGGTTTCTTATTCTAAATCAAGGGATAGGTAGTGGGGATATTATTTTTCATTGCAAAATATGGGATAACCACTTACCTTTTCATGTTACACAAAATCAGAACAATATTCTTCCAATTCATGCCAATCTCCCACACATGCATCAATTGGAATGTCTACTTTAGAGACATCTTCTAGAAATGGGTGAGAAGGGTTGAATTAATATTCTATAAATTTCATCAAGTCCTCATCATATTCCTTAATGAGTATTTTAGGTGTAAAAAGTTTTATTTACTCTCTACCTTTCTTTTTTCTGTTATTCTCACCATAAATATTTGATCTCCTTGATTGAAATGGAAATGATATCCATTTTTATGATCCCTTATTACATCATTAAAAAATTACATTTCACTCTAATATTCAATAACTCTTCCCCAATATACTCAAAAATAATCCAATAATATAAAAATCACTGAAAAAACCATCTTAGCCTAATAAATAAAAGATATGTAATGAAGTTCTATTTTTTAGTTTTTTAAGTTTGTGTTTTTTTTTGTGAAAAAAGTATGTGAAAGATATTATAATCCATATAAATAGTTCCAAATTTATTGGAGAGATTTTTCATGAATCCTAACTCAATTTTTTTATTTTCTTAAGAATACAACAATGTGCACACCCTAGGGTCAATCTCTTGAGGAGGCCACACACACAAAAATATTTCTATATTGTCACATTTTATGAACTAAAATATACTAAATGAAATACTAAAACTAATATATTAGGGGGTTATAAAAATTCAATTTATATATAAATATATATATTCAATTCAAAACTAACATGAATACATAATGAAATTAGTAAGAAAGAAAAAAAAGAAGGGAATAGTTTATGTTTTTGGGAGTTCATAATGATGCAATCATTATTATATAAATATAATATCATTATTACATTAAATTAAATTATCAAGACCTATCACACTACACCCTCATATTAGAATTATTATTATCCCATAATGCGACCTCTTCATGCAGGATAATTCTCTTCCAAATCAATACTTAAGTCAAACTCAACCATTTGAATGACTTAAATATTAAAGGGAGGGAATATATATGAATGATGAATAAGAATAAAAATATTTGTTAAAATAGGGTAAATGATAACTTAAATAGATTTAACCAATACTAAAAGTATCATAATATAATAACAATAAGATTTGAAGTAAAAATAACTCAAAGAAATCACTGTTCCCTCCCTTGAACAAGCAATGTGGTTAGTTCTCCATCAACAATGGATATGAGGAAACATGAGAGAAAAATAAAAGATAAAATAAATAATGTTAGTATAAGAAGAATAATATATATTAAAAATTAAAAATACTATTATAGAAGTAAAATCCCTCATATAATGAAAATTTCTAACTCTATGAAAGCATGTGGAAGTACAAATTCATAAGGATAAAGGGTGAATTTTTTCACTCCAAATCCATCGTATTAAAATTAACACATGTTTGAATAATTAAATATAATAATTTTATAAAGTGTTATTATATAAAGTTATTAAAATATTTCTTGGATTTCTACCCACAAAATTTGAGCTTTATTGGACATGTGTACTAAGAGATATTGCTTCATTACTAAAATAAACTTTTCTGGACAGACAAAATCTTCAAATTCCAATCCTTTGATTTCAAATGTATTTATGGTCTTGAAAAAGGGATAATATAAAGAATAAATAGGTAATTAATTTATTACTAGGACTATTTTATATCTTCTTTTAAATTTTAAGCTTATTTAAACCATCTAGTTGTGAGATATGGACCCAAAAATAGAATTTGTTAAAACTGTTCATAGATTTGAGACCCCACTTGTACACTTCATTTGAGCCTTATATGTTTGGACTCAACTCATGGTATAGCTGAATGAAATGTATACCATAAATAATATAATACTAAAAAAAGGAATTTTGAAATTTGTATTAGTGTTCAAAATTTTATGACTTAAATGTAAAACTAAATAAAAATAAAAATTAATAAAATTTCACAATAAATCAATTTTTTTCCTAAAACCTAAAAATCTGACAATTAAACTTAAAATTATTAATTGATGGGATGTAAAAATCGAATTACATAATAAAATATATATAAAAAATGATCTTCATCAGAGGTCTTACATGGTATTGGATGAGATTCTTAGAGAATCCTACTAGGTATTTATATACTCACACCTACCCACACATCTCAGTGTGTGTAGATGTCATATGTCATGATGCTGGTAAGGTTAATGATTTAATGTTCATTAGAAATAAAATTTATTATTTGAGTTTATGGTGTATTTGGCGGTGTTATTTTGTGTGTATGATGGATGAGTTGGGCTATCCATAGTGGATGGGTATCATTTTCTTTAGCCATTATGGATTTTTTAGGATTGTGATGATTTTTTTTACTACACTATATTTGGTTTTTTGTTTAGTTGGAATGATTTTCAAAGTTTTTTTTGGATTTTAAATGAAAAAAATTAATTTTTATTCATATATATAGTTATTTATTTGAGGTTAAACCATTCTCCAATGATTGTGTTCATACCTCATGTAATGCATTGGTCTGATACCACACATGAGAGTCCTGACAGGCACACTACATGACCTCAGGCATGCCTTCCCGTATTATAGAAGCTGATGAATATTATAAAGGGAATAAAATATAAATTAGGGATACTATTACCTCAAATCATAGTAAAACCATAGAATAAATAACCAAACAATATCCATAACCATATTTATTAGAGTATGCATAGATCAATAAACATATCATGCTATAAAAAATATGCCATGTAGTAGCATACAATTATACAATCTCACTGATATCCCATTGGGATTATCACAAATAAAAAATAAAAAAGATCAAAATATACAATAAGGATCCGCTACCATCCCCAAGAATCATCCCTAACCCCAGTCTCTAATACCCACCGATCTAACCAACCTGGTCCATCACACATCTTGTGCTTTGACCTGGAAAGTAGACATAAGGTATGCATGTACACCAAAGTGACCATGAAGGGTGTGAGAAATACATAAAAGTAAGGTCTCAACCGGTTTTACTAATATACATCATCATATATGTGTATGAATGATAAAAAAATGATATATAATAAACATACACACACAAGCACCTCATAACTTCATGTTCTAACCAAGACACCATGACCCCATGCATGTTAAGTCATCATATTCTAACCAGGCCACCATGAAACCCAACCATACCTATTTTAGTCTAAGTAAAAATCCATTAACCGCTTTACATCATAACTGAAACCCAACACATACCCAAAGAATAATGGAAAGGAATCACTAGGACTTGACCACTAATCAAATGTACAAGGTAGGGTTATACATCCTAGTCCTAGACCATCCTTTATCATTAAAGGGAGGTAATCTATCAAGTATCAATATATATCTTATCACTCAAGTTAGGGCCCTATATACACATCTCAACCACTACCTTATCACTCAAGATAGGGTCCATCATCCATGTCTCACTTCACCTTGAAACTTGGAACAACCTTCCCACTCAATGCTATCTATGCCAATACCTTCTCACTCAAGGTAAGACCATTACCATAACAATACCTTATTAATCAAGGTAGGTTTAATATCATGTTCTAATAGATACCTTCTTACTCAAGGTGGGATTCATCCAACACCTTTTCACTCAAGGTGAGGCCATTATCCTGAAAACTACCTTATCACTCAAGGTTGGGACCAATATCACACCCTAATCTGACCACTACCTTATCATTCAAGGTATGGTCTCAAAAATAAATTATCACTAAAGGTGAGTCCAGTCATTAGGAACTATCATCATACATAAGGTGGTTCATCACCAATCACATTCGGATACTCAACACAAGCAAGCAAAAACAAATATGGCATGTAAGCCATCTCATAACTCGCTAGCTCATTACAGGATGCTAGTCATCCAAGACCTAGACCCTCACCACAATTCACACCATCATCCATATATCCTCCCAATATAATCACCTCAAGACCATCCTAGTCTCTAATCCTAAACACCTACCCATATTTTTGTCATCCCATAGTGGTATTATAGAGCATAGTCTCTTCTAGAACTTGGCCTCAAAGCCCAATCCCCATTCTATACCAATTCCCACATCATAACCTTCACCCAAGTTCTATCCCACATTGCTCTTAAAAAATATCTCAAACCATCACTAGGAGAAAACCCATCTTATTCACACTTAATTTATCACCAGAGGTATCATATCACTCATAATTAATACCCACTATAAATCAACCCTCAAGAGGGTTCTTCTTACTAAGTATGAGATGTATGTATATCTTACCAATCACACTGGGATTAATCCACTCATGTCTTCCCAACTACCCATAGGAAACCCACCTAGTATATCTGAGTATCATCTCACATCCTGAGACTAACCTGAGGTCCTTTTCTAATTCAACTGACATTATCACTCCTTGGAGGTATAGTTATCTTGCAATCCCACATTACCCAAAGTGACAAGGAGAAATTATTATGACTTTTATAAGATCAATTACACCCTATATATTTTACTTTGGGTTCTCTAATTACCTACCCCATTACCTGGTCCCATGAAAAAATGTAGGCATGCACAATCATTCATAATAAGAATATAGTTTTTGAGATTCCAATGGGATCATGTAGTCACTCTAGGAGGGGGGGGGGGGTAAATCAGTGGTGACCAACTTTTACCAATTAATCTCAACTTATATTTTTTATTCCTTTAATTTGATAGAACCTCTCTCATTAGTTAATATGTATGGATCTTTATTATGTGTCATCACCACTTTTCCCTTATGTAATTTTGATAATGTAAAATAAATAATACATAGAAATTTTTATAATGTTTGACCTCAATGTGAGAACCTACTCCTTGCCATGTCGAATCTCTTTAATTCACATATTTTTCACTAATAATATTATTATCGATTAAAAGTGGTGTGGGGAGTTTTTATCCTTAACCCATAATGTTCATCCCGCACACTAAGTCTCATGACATCAGATTGTACTAACTCCCATTAGTTTATAATGTTCTAAAATATTAAACAGATCTTTGACTACAAATTCTCCTTCTAATGGAGTAATCACATGTTGGGATTGTTCTAATTTTGATAAAATTAATGTAGA
Source organism: Viscum album (assembly GCA_963277665.1). Classification (NCBI taxonomy): domain Eukaryota; kingdom Viridiplantae; phylum Streptophyta; class Magnoliopsida; order Santalales; family Viscaceae; genus Viscum; species Viscum album. The sequence continues at coordinate 2,094,366,113 of OY728148.1, read as the reverse complement.
TCCCTCATGTTTATTCTTTTGGTTACCTAAATCTGGTGACCTAACTTAGATTCCTTATAACTCCAAGTTCCAATCTTTTAAAAACATTAACCCAAATGAATATTTCTTGAAATAATTGGATGGATTATTCCCCTCAATATTTTATCTTCTAAGGATCTCTCTTAATGATTATAAATGTCTACACACTCTCAATTTTTTTCTAAATGATCTCTACCCATTTTATAGACCCAAATTATCTTAATAAATTTTGTGATTTCAAAATATCCAAACTCCATGGATTTATTTTTAATACCTTTACTAAATCTTCTAAAATATTAGAGTCAAATAAAATCTTTACATGATATGGCATTAACTCACTTTCAAATTTTCATCAAAACATAGTTGAATCACAAAATTCCTTTTGTGAATACTGGATATATAAATTATATCTTAGAACCATCATAATTATTTTTATTTCGCATAAATGAAAATTCCTTCAATATATTTTATAAGTTTTATTCATAAATAATTCTTCCTGACTTAACCTTATGTTCATATCATTTGAGTTTTTTTTCATGAAAATTATTTTGATGAGTTTCCCTATTGTTTCTAGTACCTAACATAATAACCCATTTAAATTTTTTTGATAAGATCACTACTTAAGATACTTCAACAATTTAGCTTATAGAACATTAATCAATCTGACCTTCATGTAAAATCACTTCTCTTAATTAAAAAATCAAAGTTCACATAACTAAATTCATGAAAATATATTGCATGAAATTCTCCTTCATGTAATTATAAACACACATATCTTATTTATTCTGAAGATTTAATTGTTTGACTATAATTCCTGAAAAAATGAATTCATTTTTATGTGAGTTTATCATGTATATTATTTCATCTCACCTCATGTATCTTAGTCTGGACTCCTTTATCTTCTAAACTTTCTTATACTCATTTTTATTATCTATTTTATCATTTATTTTGTGTATCTTTGGTTCACTTTATTTCATTAACTTTTCATCTGCTACACTTTAGAAGTAAAACTAATTCCAGTTTTTATACTTGTTTTTTTATTCATGATGTTATTATTATCTACCACTTATCATGATAATATATTTCAATCTTCTAGAAACCACATACTTATCAAATCAGCTTCCATTTCACTACAAATTTTCATTTTGATAATATTATCTTTATGATACCTTCATTTCATGCTCAACAGTGTCCACAAAATTGCCACAAGTTCTGGGTTTCTTGACTTTATGATTCATCATGAGTGCAACCTATAGAAAATAAATGAGTTAATCTATATTAAATTTCCTTAAAATTAGGTAACTCGTTTTTTACTTATTTTTAAATATAGTGGACTCATTATTTTTACACTCATATGTATGTAAATGTGGTTGGTTCATGCATGATCTCCTTCTTCTAGAATTTTTAGTCTTATTCTGGGTTTCTCAGTAGATTACAACTCCCATGATATGTTATTTATTTTTTTGTATTCTAAAAATCCTCAATTTTTCTTTTGGTAGACTCATAGGTTTCTTCTAATTCTCATACATATAATTTTCAAAAGATCATCACCTTATTTAAATCCTCATTAATAAAACTTCTTATTCTGTTACCACTCTAGGATTTTACTAATTCTGATATTCTTATTCTCACCTTTAATGATTCATTTTTACTACAAATAAATCTCACATAACTCTAGATTAATGATAAATATTAGTTATAATGATCAAGACATGGTCATATTTCTATAAGTTTGTTGTCTAATTCCCCCACTTGTGAATTTTATTCTTTTTTATTACATCATAAACACCACTATATATATATGACATGATATCCTCATACAATGGTTTTATTTGTATAGGGTCTTCAAAAATCATCTATACTTCTGATTACATTTATTATTATCCTTCCAATACATTGAATCTCATTTCCCATACATTCTAGATACCTACAAAGTTTGTATGATCTTATTCTTCTTGAAATATAACTCATGAAAAGAATATGCTTTGTTTCAACCATTATCTTATGATTATAATAACACCACATTTTATGTAGTGCTTCCATAGGTGTTTCATGAAAATATATCGTGATAAATTTATTTTCAGTCTCATACTATGGATATCTAATAATGTGTTCTTACATAGTGCAGCTGTGGACTACTGTTTTATGTATGTATCCATTTTTCTCACCATGAACTACTTTTAGTATACTCACTATGTTTATATGGTAACTTCATTCAAAAACATATTTTTATATTTCAATATACTTATTTAAAACATTCTCTTATACCACAACTACTTTTTCCAGCGTCTGATCCCTTTTTTTGGTGCATAAAGCTTTCAAAAGTCCTTCCAATGACTATGCATTCACTCCTAAACTTCCTTTGGTAGATCCACTATCATCCAAATCATTTTTCCATGATTCTAAACATTCCATTATTTATACTTACGATAACACTTATGAATTACTTAAACCTATAGAAATATATTTTGGTCACTTATGGGTTTACTAGAGACCAGTTTAATAAACATTATAATTCTTATATTTCAGATCATCACATTCAGAAAACTTATTTTTGTAACTTAAAATTTATTTGACCGTGCTTCCTCATTCTTTATTACTAGTCATGAAAAAATGAATTCCAGTGTAACCAATTGTTATATGTTTATAGATACTTCTAAATAATATTATTTCCATGAATTCCTCCTATATCCATCATTAGAATTTACTTCTATCACTTCATCCATATACTTTTATTCTTACTTCTGATGTTTTTCTCATTATGAAGTATATACTTCTAAAGCTTCAACTTTGGAAACACCCATATGCAAATTTATTGTACTTAAATTGACTCATTGAATTTTCCATAATCTATTGAAAAAAAATACTTCATCATCATCATTCAAGGGCACTTCAATATTCCCCTTTGTATTTGTTGTCAATAAAAAATTCTTCTTAAATCCAATGAGTTTTCTACCCCATTATTGACAATAAATTCAATGACTTTCATGTGAGGGATCAATTTTATCTCCCTCTTATTAACATATTGGGGTGAGGGGGGAACTTTTTTCAAAAAATTTCTTCTATTACCAAACTTTTCTTCCATTGAATTGAATGTAACCATGAATTGTTTGAGATGAGGATAAAATCACTTTTCTTAAATTAGTAATCCATGAACCAACCAACTCTAAGACCATATAAGCTATGCTTTGTGTAGAAAACAAGAGTGACTAAACCGGACATTAAATATGTCCATAAAATTTACCAAGTGATGCAAAATTTTATGAAGACTTATTTTAGGGGTAAATTCATCAGATTTCCATTCAAAATATTTTCTTGTATCAATCTCAAAAAACAGATAAAAACATTTAAGTATAAAATGATAGGTTTTCCACCTTTGTAATTTTTTTCACCAATATATCAATTTACCCCATTTTTATTTAAACTTTAGTTTTACTATAAGAATAAGATAGTATGGTAAACATACATAATAGATGAAAAAACTCATATTCAATTGATTTTTTGTATCTAGAACTTCATCGTTACCATCCATAGCTTCAACCTATAGATAATTTAATATTTACTTTACCAAAATTTTAGAATATGGTTTTATAAACTTTGGATGTCTGTAATTTGTATCTTTATTTCAACTTTATTAAGTTTTAGAAATCACAAGTCCCTTTTTAGGGTAAAACTACCCATGAATTTCATCACCATTATAATCCCCTGAACCGACTCACCTAGTCTGGATGGCATGTCACATGACCTCATGCATGCCTCCTCATATGAAAGTGGCTACCAACTAGCAGTGAGGGCTTGAATGGTATCGGGGGAAGAATATATCCTCAGTAACAATAACCATACACCAAAATTACAAAAAAGGTATAAATAAGATTCCCAGATAAACATAATGAAAACTAAAAGAATATCATCATGCTATAATAAATGGAATCTATTTCATATAATCTAAACCAAAGTTCCCCCAATGTGGTAGGCCCCCAATGTATGATAATGAAATAAAATAAACTAAAAAAACTACAAAAATAGTTTGGAGTCCTTATTGGCTTCACCTTTGTCCCCCAAGATTCAACTTATCATCTCCCCAACATAGGGCCCTTACCCTTAGCTAGATCCCTAACCATGAAATTTGTACGTGTATCAAGATTACTGTTTAGGGTGTGAGTATAAACTCAGTAGGACACCACTAATACATCCTTAACATAAAGTTTATATGTACATAAAGTTGTATATCATTATGGAAAGTAAATTCACAAATAAGTAACAAATCACATGTCATACTATCATGTACTAACCAAGATTACACAAGCCACAATTAGACATGATTCGACTCTATTCTAGAAGGAATGTCTCATACATCATCATATATTAGATCAGGACACAATGGAAAACACATGTATCAGATCAATTCTAATATCCAATAAATCCCTTGGTCATTATATATGGTCTTCATACCCCTAGACCAGTCTTGGATTAGTAAAAAAGGCCTTCATTTCCATACCTCTATTAGTCCAGGATACAAGGTCATCACACTAAATACTCTATCCTAAGCCAGGACACAAGGCCATTGCAACCCATCCTTTATACCAGGTTAGGCCATAAGGCCGCCGTACCCCTGTCCTATCTCCAAGTCCTATAATAATCATCATAATCACATATTTCACTAACACATGCTCCCCCTCTAAGGGATTACGATTCTATAACAATCCCACCTACCAATTTGATATCAGATACCGAACTCCATAGGCCAAACATTCACACACAATAGGGCATTACATAAAATGGAATAATCATAACACATAATTCACAGGTCTCACAAGACATACATTCACATCATATGAAATTTAAAATCATACCATATCACATAATGATTCTCAAGGCTACACATTCACCCACCCTTATGAAAATCATGCCAATCAACTTTATATGAGGGCCTTATGTGGTAAAGGCTTCCGACCTCAGGTGCACTGATGCCAATTTCCAATATCCATCACTAAAGAATGTTTGTGGACCAAAAATTCCTATAACCAATCATAATTCATCAAAAATAGGATTCTATAATCAAGATTCAATAAGGATAAAAAACATGGTCTTAGAGGAAGATTGTCTTACCTAAAAAGATCCACTACCGATGGTAGATCTAGATCTATTCAAGAGAAGAATGTAAATTTTATAGATCTGATGTCTATCCATAAATCAATCAATAATTATATACTAGATCATGATGAGATTCATAGGTATAAAAAACATAGCTTAGTTCTATGATTCACCTCAAGAGAAGGGTGGGGTTTAGAATATAATAAACAAATCTTACTGTTTGGGAGCCGATAGACTAATCTAAACTTGAAATTCCAAAGAGAGGGGAAAGAGAGATCTAATACCATTGAAAGAGAGCTCCCATGGTCATTCTATATGAATAGGGGTTGAACAAGGAAAAGGGAATATCAAAATGGAATGTTAGATAAAAGTTTTGAGAGTTCCCTTAATGAATGAGCTATTTGGGCACCACTGATGAGTTAGTGGGCCTCATTAATCAGCTGGTGGTTTCCAGCCTATAGGCTGGTAGCTATAGGGATAAGCCTGAGCTACTATATTATCCAATAACAAGCTATTGGATTTGTACCATCTAGCCAATAGAATCTTGATTCTTCTTAGGCAATTTCCACCATCACCAGCTAGTCGGTGGCATACCAGCAGCTTTAAGATATTGGTTGGTGCCCCCATATCCTTTGATTCTGATTATTGGCTTCCAAAAGACTCTAACATACATACAATTCTACAAAAAACAATATATAAAGAAACTTAAACTTAATATACATTTTAATTTTGAGGATGTTACAAATCTCCTCCTATAATGACTTCTTATCCTCAAGAAGTGTCTCTAGTGGTCCCACTTAAACAACTCACTCCATTGTGCCTAGATATCTGAATCTCACTCCCAAGTCTCCTTTTATATTTTTACATACTACTAAAAAACACAAAAAGTGGTACCATATTCCCACTATATACCTAATCACTCCAATCCACAATATGTACCAGTCACTCCACAAACGATGCATCTGGTTCTAACTCAACATCATTAACAGCGATCACATATACATGATCAGTCTTGTACCTCCTAAGTTGAGACACATCAAAAACGTTATGAATAAATTGATATAATGGATGGATAACCAGTCATAAATCTACTATTTTGATACTCTCTATGATCATAAATGGTACTAAAATTGGTGACATCAACTTCCCTTTATTTTGTAATGTCGACGCCCCAACCGAGGTGACACCCATATGAAAACTCAGTCAGCCACATCAAACTCCAAGGGTAGTCTTCTCTAGTCGGCATACGATCACTACCTAATTTGAGTGGTAACCAAATATTTTTGAATCAACTGGACCTGATCACAGGTCTCCTTCACCATACTCTTCCTGGTAATAGCTGCCTCACCTGCCTGATGAAAACACAATAGTGAATGATACAACTGACTATAAGAATCCTCAAACGGTTCCATCTGAATAAAATACTATTGACTATTATTATATGAAAAATAATCTAAGTATATATGATCATCCCATACTCCACCAAAATATAGGATGAATTACTAAAGTATATCCTCTAAAATTTGGTTTATCCTCTTTTAATTCCCATCAGTCTATGAATGATACATCGTACTCAGCTTCAACTGAGTCCACATCACCTTCTATAATCCTTCACAAAACCAAGATGTAAATTGAACATCACAGTTAGACACTATGCTTATAGTCACTCCATGCATCCAAACTATCTCTTGTACATATATTTTTACCAACTCATTTATGAAAAGAGTCTCTTGAATTGGTAAGAAATGTGAAACCTTCATCTACTGATCAACCATAAACCATACTGCATCTCAACCTATCAAAGTCTTGGGTAACCCCATAAAAAATTGTATTGTCACTTCATCCCACTTCAATACTTACATTGGAAGAGGCTAAAGAGAACTACCTAGTTACTAATTCTCAAACTTAATTCTCTGATAGGTAAGATAATGGGATACAAAACTAGTGATCTTCTTCTTTATACCTAGGCACCATAAACATTATCTGATATCATAATACATATTCATCGATCTTGGGTGCGCTGACCACTATGAAGCATGGGATTCCCTCATAATATCTTCCCTCATGGAAGTCGGAACCACAATCCCCCATAAATATAGATTACATCATCTCCATTCAGAGACCGTCCTATAACTAAGTCATTCCCCACCAATTATTCCCACATAAGTAAGAACTCAGAATATGAATTTTGGATGTATTTAACCCTACCCACCAAGTAATCTTAATAAATAAGGGAGAAATTTTTATCACACCTTGATCCTTAGATATAACCACTAACCATTCTAACAACAAGATCATCAATCTAAATTCCTCCTCTGAAGACCGTGATCTAAGATCCTGCATCTTATTACTAAGAGAATCTGCAAAAAAATTACCCTTTATAAGAGCACAATACATATCAAAGTAAAATGTATGTATATACTCAACCCAAAACTTTTTATATATATTTAAGTCCTTCTAATAGAAGATATACCACAAGCTCTTGTGGTCTATATAACTGAAAAATATCTCATCAAAAAGATAGTGCAACAACACTTCAGGGCACTGGACACAACTACCAAATCCAATTCTTGAGTATGGTAGTTCTGCTAATGATGTTGAATATGATGATAACTATAATCACTTGATCTATTTTCATTAAAAAATATCCCAAACCAACACCAAAAGTATCACAGTAAACCACATATCCAATTCTAGGCTTTGTTAAGATCAAAATCAAAGATAATGTTAATCTCTTATTCAGCTATAAGAATGACTTTTCAAACTAATATATCCAATCAAAATTATCCCCATTCCTAGTAATCCTAGTCATAGGCACTTCCAAATGGGATAAATCCGAAATTAACCATCTATATTACCCAACCAAACCTTGGAAACTTATGATCTCAAAAACGTTCCTAGGGTGTGCCCAAGACATAACTGCTTATACATTCTTCAGATCAATAAAAATACCTATATGAGAAATCACATACCCAAGGAAGAATACCTTTTGGATATAATAGCGACACTTTTAAATCTTAGCATAAAGTTTATGTGCTTGATGTTTACTCAACACAATCTCAAGGTGTCTAATATGCATCTTCATGGTCTATGAGTATATATGGATATAATCAATGGATAAAATGACAAAATAATCAAGATATGGATTGAAGATCCTATTCATGTGAGCTATAAACACCACAGAATAATTCATCAACTCAAAAATTCATGAAAATATAGTCATATAGTTTATACCTTATCCTAAATTTTTTCGTCGGTATATCCTCTTTTTTTATCCAAATATGGCGGTAGTATGATCGCAAGTAAATCTTGGAGAACCACCAGGATCCCATCAACCAACAAAAAAATAATTGATCCTTGGAAATGGGTACTTTTTCTTCCTTGTTACCCAATTTAGCTTACTATATTCCACACATAGATAAAGGCTTCTGTCTATCTTCTTAGTTAAAAAATTGGCTCCCCCAATGAAATGTAATCATTTTGATAGACCCCTTAACCTCTAAATCCTCAAGATTCTCCTTGATTCCCTTCAACTTAGATAGTGACATATGATATAAAGGAAATGATATAGGATGCACTACTCACATGAGTTCAATCTTGAATTTAATTCCTCTATCAGGAGGAAGCCTTGATAAATTGTCTAGAAAGACATCATGATAATAATCCACCACTGGAAGAAAAGAGGAGGGTGATACTACCTGATCAATAGTGAGAACGATGCATGATACCTACAATATAATAGCTCCAAAATATTTAGGTCCAATCCTATTCTACCTTATCCAACATCCCATTCACCGGTCAAAACAAACTTCTCCCCTTGGGTGTAGTAAAGGATACTAGTCTCCTATAACAATCGATGTGAACCTGATAACTGGTCAACTTGTCCATGATAAAAATAAAATAGAAGAAAGTCATATATATGATCATAAAATCCCAAGAATTTCTATAATAAAATACTACTATAGGATAATATAGACATCTCTAGAGATGGAATAACTTCCCCAAGGGTGTATTAAGAGAAATAGATTTTGAAAATAACTTAACAGTAAGTATAAACCAGAAATGAATTGAGAAGATATAAAATAATGAGAAGATCCTATATAAAAAAAGTATTAGAAATCATAAAGGTAAACAGAACCATACCTCTAACTATATAAGGTACCTATATACCATCAGTTGGAACCTAGTTAATGATATACACTCTACCTAAATTGGTCCCACAAATATATACTTAATACCCCTATTTCATTTGAGTCACTAACCCCTATATAATATAAGCCTATTTATGAGATCCTCTATCAGTACCATGACATATAGACCACATATATCTAGAACCCCTATGGAAACCTGGCTATAGTTCCCTTGAACAAAAATGATGGAGATTCCCCATCATTCCACATCAACGACACTTGTTTTGAAATTCATGGAAAAACTCGTGATAGTGTCCACTCTATCCATAATTGAATCACAGAGTGACACCTCCTTATAAGAAGGTACTGAAGAAAACCCACTCCACCCCAACTACCTACCGCCACCTTACCACCCCCTCATCCTTCGACTTTCTATTTCCAAAAAAGGTACTCAATACATTGATAGAAGTCCCACTCATCGGTGCACTAAGGGATAAAAGAAGACCTAATTATCTATCCTCATTTAGACCCTTATAAATCATCATGGTTGTATATATAACCTCAGAATACTTTTTAATGTAGAAGATCCAGACTTGGAGCCTTAGCTTTGTCTGAAGTCCAATCTTGAACTTTTAGGACTTATGCACCTCATTCCTAACCAAAAGAGGAGTAAAGTAAAGCAACTCTATGAAATGAGTAGAAAATGAAGATTATAATATCATCATCTACTAAATATCTATAAACTTCTAAGATCAATACAAATTAAGTTTATCCAGAAAAACTCCTCAAAGAAGAGATCCTTAAAGGCCTCCCAAGTAAAACCTTCATGTCTCCCTACCTAGTTCATGATACCCCACCATCTCTCAATAGATCCACGAAACATGAAATAATCCTGCTTAACCTACAGAACCTCTAAATTATCCACTAGATCAAATATTCCTTTAATGATATCAATCCATTCCACAATATCTTGGGGTTCTCTAATACCCTAGAAGGATGGGGGATACTGAATCTAGAAATCCCAGCCATAATCAACCACCTTCCTATGAGCTCCTCCACCTTGAATAAGCACTATCTAAAAGAATCCAAGATAAAACCATTCCATTTCCTGAACCACTAGATAAACTATTGGATAATGATTAGTTTCACACTCTTGCATGCCTAGAGGCACTATAGAAGCTACCCCCTTACATGATATTCCTGATCCACTTCCCCAAGTGGTCCTATAAAACAACATCATGGTGAAATTATTTGAAATTCCAAATGAACACTTAGAAATTCCTATAGTAGTTCACTTAAGGTAACAACTCAAAGTAGTTTATAGGCATACACAATGGATTTATATAAAAAGACCTATCCCAGGAGTCTACCCACAACTATAAGGCATAACCCCTTAATAATACCTAAGGAATAAATCAAGTCTTACAAACTTTCATGTTAGTCATAGTCATATATATGTAACATAACATAGAATTCTCAGGTTCACATAATTTAAATATCAGTATAGATATATCACAGGAGCACAAAGTTACTAATAACATTTAATTATTAAACTACTATGTATGATAGGAAAATAATAATATGAAATGTGAACCTATTTTCTAGAAATGTGCATGAATGAACCTAAATACCATAAACTATAAAAACATAATAATATACAAAATCAGTAAAAAACTATAAAATCCCAACTAATAATAACAATCCCACTTCCTTGGTAACTTAGAGGTCCTTACACAGTGCTAGACATGCATTGGAGAAATTCAAATACCCAAGTTTTGACCATACTATCTCCTTTATACCATTCCCTAAACATAGTAAAAAATAAATAAAAATAAGAGAAAAGAAAATAAAACCCCCTTTGTAATACCACTTTGTAATGGACCAACCTAAAACACCCAGTTTAAATGGAGTGCCACATGACCTCATGTGTGGCTCCCTGTACATAAGAGGATGCCGACTAATGGTGAGGGTATGAATAGTTCTGTGGGGAGACTATACCCTTGGTAATGATATCCATAAACCATAATAAAAACATGGTATAAATAAAAATCTCAAAACAAAACAATAGAAACTAAAATAATACCATCATGATATAGAAAATGGCATCCAAATCATACAATATAAACCAAAAGACCCCCAATGTGGTAGGTTAACCAATTTATGATAACTGAAGAAAATATGATAAAAATACTACATCGGTAGTCTATATTTTGTCCCAACATCATATTTATCCTCAAAAATTCACTTTCTAATCTCTTTGATGCAGATCACTTGCCCTTAGCTGAATCCCTAACTATAAAATCTATACATGCATCAAGATGCCCATATAGGGTGTGAGTATAAACCCAACCAAACAATACCAATGAAACCTTAATATAAAGTTCATGTGTTCATAAAGGTTTAATTCATGATGGAAAGTAAATACTCAGAAAAGAATCCAATCATATACCAGGTGATCGTATTCTAACCAGTCCACCAATAATCCTAACTACACCTACTTCGACTCCATGCTAAAAATAATTTCACATATGTCATAACATATCATATCAGGCCTCAAGGTCAACACATATCACAAATCAAGGCCCATTTCTAATTAAGCTCTGGGTCATGCTAGGAGTCTGTCAAACCAATGGGTTATCCTTTGTTCAAGCTACAAGTATATCACACCCTTACCTCAACCTTGGGCTAGGAAATAAGGTCTTCATATCCCATCCTTTGTCTTGGGTCAAAAAAAATTCTATCATAACCCTTACCCATATCTAGGTCCTATAGTCATTATCATCACATATCAGACTAGAACATAATCCCCCTCTAGGGAATAAAAAATCCACAATGATTCCAACCATAGATTTGATACTAGATAAAAACCTCTTTAGGATAATAATTCACACACAACAATACATAATATAGAAGGGAAGAATCATAAAACACAATAAATATGTATCATGATACACACATGTAAACCATATGAAAATTACAATCATACCATATCACACAATTATTCACATGGCCACACACATACTCTCACATTCCAATTATTCTGATCAACTTTATATAAGGTCTATATGTGGTAAGGACTTCATACCTAAGGTGCGCTGATGTCAATTTACAATAGCTATTATTAAATCAAATCCACACACCAAAAATTATTAGAACTAATCCCAGTTTATCAAAAATGGGATCCTAGAATTAAAATTTGAGAAGGAGAACATAACATGGGCTTAGAGACAGATTAACTTAACCAACGAGATCCACTGCTAATGGTAGATCTAGACTCATTCAATGACAGGATTGAAACTCTCTAGATCTAACACCAATCAATCAAAAAATCAATAATTATTCACTATATCATGATGATATCCATAAATATAGACAAAATATCTTAGATATATGATTCAACTTAAGATAATGATGGGATCAAGGCTAGAATGGAAGAAACCTACCATTTGAGAGCCAACAAATCTATTCAAGATTGAAATTCTAACAAGAGGAGAATAAGAGATCCAATACTATCAAATAAGATATCACATGGATATTATATATGAATGAGGGTGAAAAAAGTGAAGGGGATATCAAAAAGGTGATTTATAGAAAAATTAAGAGAGCACCCTTAATGATCGGGTCATGTGGGCACCAATGGAAAGTATCTTGGGCTATTGCCTCATCCACCAGTTGGCTGGTGGCTTTATACCCACTAGCTGATGGTACCCAGGTTCTTCATAGCCTAATTCCACCACCACTGACTAGACAATGGCACACTAGTATATCTAAGCTACTGGTTGGAACCCCCAACTCCTTTACCTATAATTCCTAGCTTCCAAAATCCTTTAACATTCATCAAAATACTAAAAAACAAAGATATACCTAAAATTAAAATTAATGTACCTTGTAATTTCGAGGATGCTATAAAATTCAATGAATTTTTTCATTGAACCCCATCATAACTTATAATAGAATAAGGTGTATCTTTCTTTCATCATTGGTTAGAGAAACCAGGATGATAAATCTTTCTCAACATAGAAACTTCTTCTTTAACTTCATTTTTATTCATGCTACGCTTATTTTTCCTAGCATAAATCTTCATGGGAATAATGGAATTCTTCTTCCTTTCATTATTTACTTTGTGTGGGGTTTTTTCAAAACTACTATAAAGGAACTTTCATTCTTATGAATTTTATTTTCTTCCAATTTCCTTTCTTCTTCAAAATAATTAGGGTATATTTATAATACAACCTTCATAACATGTTAAAATTTATTCTTGTACTATGAAACTTCTGTAGTACATGTATCTTACAAATATTTTCACCTATTATTCACCAAATTATCTTATCTAGGTAACTATTTCATGTATTTTTCATTAGTGTGGATGGACAACTTATACCTTACACACAAATTCTTATATTATAATAAGTTACTTTTTAGAGGTAAATTTTAGTGAACCTAAACCTCTTCATTGAAGATATCTTCCACTATTTCAATACACTTGTTTCTTTCATAGATTTATTCACTTTTTCTTCAAATTCCTTTACTTAAATTTAATATTCATGTCTTTATTACACCATTCTATAAAGTGACCTTTCTTTCCACAAAAGAATAATCATTTATTTGGCATGAAAACTTTTTTTACTTTCATCTTGGGTGTGACCTTATTTTTAACTTTCTTTTATTTAATCCCCAAGGTAGACTTACCATTTATATTTATTTTATTTTTCTTCATCTATTTTAGTGTTCTTATATTAGTTGTACATGATTTGTTCCTAGTATAAGTAAACCAACAATCACCATTACAATGATTAAATCTTCCATAATTTCCACAAAATTTTTAAAGATATTCAAACCTATTGGATGTCAATGGATTTTCCTACTTCCGTGTACTCTGTTTTCTCTTAATGATTTTTTTCTTAAATTTATTTTGACAACCCCTTAATATTAGCCTCTCATTTTTCAACAGTTGAAAATTTATTAAAGAAATCAATGGTCTGGTGCCCAAAATTTCCACAACACTGACAATAAATAAATATTCTCTTCTTCTGTTGAGTATAATTTCAACTGGTGGAGGGTTATTTCATTTCTCAAATATTCCCTCGTTCCTTTAATAAAACCTTATAGGGAACCATATCATCCTTTATTACTTTATTCCATATTAAATGATTTGGCGGCAACCTCCATATTTTTATTCACACATTTTTTTAGTATATGAATTGTAGCCTACACTATTCCAAGAGTTAGAATTAGTTAAAACAATTTTTTTAGAATTTGGGTTCACCTTTTTATTCAGCTTATCGAAAGATGAAACTTATGATCTTTTCACTCTCTTCCTAATACTATATTGATTCTTCTAATAAGTAATTCACTCCTTAGAAAATTAAAGGGTGAATCTTTTCTCAACTTCATGTGAATATTGAACTTCAGTATCTTACAAGTTTTTTAATTTAATTTCCAACTCAAGAAACTTTAAATTTAAAATGTTTTATATTATTAAAAAAAATCACTTTATCTTGACATTCAGTTTTTAACTTCCAAATATTTTCTTCATGCATCTTACTTTCAATCTATATATAGTTTTCAAGATCTTTTATTCTATTAGCTTTGATCTTTATTTGAGATTTCTTAACATTTATAAAATATTATGATGCATAGAAATTCTTTGAAAAAACTTCCAAAGTAATATCATTCTCACAAACACTCATTTTAAATTCCTCTTCGACTAAGGATAATTTTTCATTTCAAAGTGAAACTATTTTTTCCTTTTCTTCCATGATTTTTGTGAGATTTATATATTTTCAAAGCTTTTACCCCAATGTATCTTCTATTTATTCAAGTTATAATTTTAGCTGTGATTTTTCATCTTTTATCCCCATGATCAATGAAAGTATGTATCGTATAAATTTATAAGGGATAATTTTCATTTAAGGTTTTATTTTTGTGTAAAAATATTCAATGTTTTCAATAGATTCATACTCTTTATAGTAAGAACTTTCTTTTTATTATAGGTAATTTATTCCAACAGACTTAACAAAATAGCTCCCACTCACCTTATCTTATGTTAGTGATAGATCCTCCTTCCACTGATTCTGAGAGACACACTTCTATTGATTTTGATCTTCTTTATTCTTCCATTTTTTAAGGTTTTGGCTGAAAAACTCTATGTTTCTAAAACCAAGTATAACTTATGTTTACTTCAGCTCAAGATTAACTTCCTTATCTTCGAGAGGAAATATTTCTCCAACCACCAAAAACCTAAACTTCATATTGTTTGGTGAAAATCAATTGGAATAAAAACTTGTAGATCAAATCATAGGAAACCTATGTTTTGATACCAATTGAGAGTCCCAATGGATCATGTAATCATCTTGATAGTGGGGAGTGGGTGGATTAGGGGTGATCAACTTGTACCGATTAAGTTAAAATTTTATTTTTTATTCCTTTAATTAGATAGAACCTTTATCATTGGTTAGGATGCATGGATCTTTATTATGTACCCTAACTAATTTTCCCTTATAAAATGCAGATAATTCAAATTAAATAGAACACAAGGATTTTGCAGGATTTGAACTTAATGTTAGAACCTACTACTTACCATTTCGACTCTCATCGATTCATGGATTTTACACTAATAATGTTATTATTAATTATAAGTGGTGTATGAAGTTATTACCATTAACCCATAGTGTGAATCCTGTACACTAAGTCTTCCAAATTTAGATTAGTCTGACACCCATAAATTTAGAATGTTCTATAATATTGAATAGGTCTTTGACCACAACTTCTTCCACTAGAGTACTTTCACATTGGCCTTTATCTCTTTTTAGTAAACTGAATACAGAGTACTCAAATTTATTCTTTTGGTCACATGAATTTGGTGAACGAACTCATCTTCCTAAGAACTTCTAGTTCTAGTCTTCTCAAAACTTTGACCCAAATGAATCTTTATTGAGAGATCTATTTTTTATTATTGAGTGCTCTGGTCAGATGCTTCCCCTCAACATTTTCTCTTATAGGGATCTCTCTTAATGACCAGAAATCTATATTCACTCTCTTAATTTTTATATGAATGATCTCAACCCCATTTATATACTCAAGTTACCCCAATAAATTTTGGTGATTTCAAAATCTCCAAACTCCAAGGATTTATTTTATAAACCTTCAATAAATCTTCCAAACCTTAGAGTTAAATCAAGTCTTTACATAATCTTAGGTTAACTCACTTTTCAAATTTTCCTCAAAACTTGGTTAGAATCATGGAATTCCTTTCATAAATGTTGGATATATAAAGTACAACTGAACATCACCATAATTATTTTGACTTGAAATGAATGAAAAGTCCCTCATTATATTTTATATGTTTTACTCAACAATAATTCTTCTAGACTCAACCTTTTATTCATATAATTTTTTATGTGTATTTTCACACAACTTCTTCCAATTAATTTCAATGTCATTTACAATACCCAATATAGCCACCCATCTCAATTTTTCGATAATCTCACTACTTATGATACTTTAATAGTTTAGATTACAGAATATTCATCAATCATATCTTCATGAAAAATCACCTATCTTCATGACAAAATCAAATCGAATGCAATTGACTTCATGAAAATACATTTCATGGACACATACTTTATGTAATTATGAACATAAAAATCTTCCTTCTTCTGTAGATTCATTTTTTTGGGACTATATGGATTTATTTTTGCACGAGTGTCTCATTTATATTCTCCCATTTCACCTCACATATCATCTTATAGACTCATATATCTTCCAAACTTACTTATATTTATTTTTATTATATATTTTATCATCTATTTTGTTTATATTTGCTTCGATTTCTTTCATTAGTTTACCATCTACTACACTTCCATAGTGAAACTTTTTTAAGTTTACATACATGTGTTTTTCTTCATGGTGTTATTATCATCTAGAACTCATGATAATATATTATCATCTTCTGGAAAACACATAGTTATTTGATCTACTTATGTTGTGCTGCAACTTTTCCTTATGATAATAGTGTCTCTTTGGTGCTTTCATTTCATGCAAAACAATGTCTATGACATCATTGAGACCTTTGGGTTTCTTAAATCCATGCTTAATCAATAGTGAAACCTCTCATATAGGCATGAGTTCATCTATATTACCTTAAATTCTAGTGATATCACTCAGTAATTTACTTCTTCATACATCTGGTGGGTACATTATTCATACACTAGTATGCATGTAAATGTGCATGGTTTATATGTGATCTCCTTCTTTCAGAATTTACTATCTTTATCCAGGTTTCTTACATAGATTATAGATCTTATGATATTTTTTTTTAAATTTTGAAAATCCTCAATTGTTCTTTTGGTAAACTCATAGGTCACCACTTCTTCTCATGTAAATACTTTCTAGAAGTTCATCATCTTCTTCTGATCATTAGTGATAAAACATCTTCTTCTATAACTACTATATGATTCTACTAATTTCGATATTCTTATTCTTATCTTCAAATATATGTTTCACTTGAAACTAAATCTCACATAACTCTCAGTAAATTATCAATATCAATTACAATCACTCAAACATGGGAATATTTCCATATGTATTTTTCTACCACCCTCACTTGTACATTTTCTCCTTTTTTACTGCATTATAAACACCACTATATGTATAATTTAGTATCCTCATCTTCTAGTCTTCTTCTTATAGTTTCATCACAAATCGTTTTTAATGCTCTGGACCTTCTTGATCTTTCCATTGTATTTTCTCAAGGATTAGTGGAACTAAGTGGGGGTTTGAAGGTGTTTTAGAGGATAGAGGAGAGGTCTTGGTCATTATTAGGAGAAACACATGCCAAAGGTGGGTGCGGTGAAATCCTTTTTTTAACCTAGGGCATAGAGAAGCTATTTTGTGCTGGTTGTGTGGTGCTTAGTGCACCACATTTAGAAACATGACTTTTCAAGCCATTTTTTCATCCTTGTTAGCCATGACACCTTCCTATCCAAAACATCCAATGTTGAAATACCCAGATTGGGAATGGTGTTGAGCATGGTGTCTTGGAGGCCTTCCTATCCAAAATGGAGAATAAGATTCCACCATATTATATCCTTGGGCATGGTGAGGGAAAAATCCCAAGGAGTTGGAAACACGCTTGGGAGTAAGACATTTTTCACTAGCATTCCCAAGAATACCATGACTTAGACTAATCCATGGTGGAGATCATGGTTACAACCAAGATTATTTTGAAATGTATTAAATCATCATAATTATTTGTGGGTCTCATTTATTTCAAAGGGGAAACACATTTATCATAATTGTGGGGTCTTTAATATAGTTCAAACTTGATTCTTCCCTTCCATTAACCAATCCATGATTCTCCTCTTGAATTATGTTAATTTCTATATTCTCCTACAAACCTAGGGTGTGGTTGAGAGGTTTCTCATGTTGAGGATCTATTGATAGAAATCATCACTAGTTAAGTGTTGGTTCTACCTCTATTTTTCACTCTTTGTTTGATTCCTTATATATTATAACTTGTATTGAAGAGAATTGAGCACTCTTAATCATGGTTCCATTTCCATAATTTTCTACTTCTATTATTCCTTTATCCTAGATGATCATTGTGGAAATACTCTATATTTTGGGATAAATATGAGCATATTTTTTGGTGTTTTGTAGATTTTAGGTTATGTCTAGTCTTCCTTTGGTTTGGTGGTTTTTCTTATGGTGGTGGTGGATCCTCAATCATATATTATTGTGTGAAAAACATTGAAATTATAATCAAGGAAGGGGGTTCATTTATTCTCCTATTTTATGTGAAATTATAAATTTATCAGGATTTATCTATTTGGTTAATGGTGGAATTAACTTTAATGAACATTAAACTAAATTAAAGAAAAGAATTGTTTTTTTGTTGTAGTGATCGCATATCTTTTTACCATGATAATGGTTTGCTTATTTTTTTTCTAGATAGTGCGATATATATAAGTTTATTCTATGGATTAACATGATTTTTATATTTGGGAATTGGATAAAAAATGTAAATATAGTAATTATTTTTGGATAATAATAAACCATAATGATAATTTTCTATCATTCATCCTTATAATTTGAAGGAACTAAAAGTGATTTTAGAGGAATGTTTAATTGAAATGTTCTTCCATATAGTTTGATGAAATTGGAAGTTATACTTGAAATAATATTTAAATATCTTAAATCTATTTATATCTAGTGCCTTAGTTTGTCTATGGTTGTAAATTATGATAAATAAATCTATTAATTCAATATGGTAAACAATTGGTTGTTTGAAGAAGATATTTTTTTGGGGCTAAGTGAGTTTGTTTTTCTGGGAAGGATGGATGCCTTTGTTTTAGGACCTAGATTCATTTTTTACTATTTATTATTTTTTTCTACCTTGTTTGATTTATCTAGATGTGATCCTCATGATGTGATGTGATGTGACCTTAGGATGGATGATGGTTTGGTGAGACATGGGTAGAGGTGCCCGAGTTTTTGGCAATAGTTGAGTCCTAAGATGGGAAGATGCATGATGATATTCATGGTGGTGTTAGGGATGGCACCGATAATGATATAATGGGTTTGAAATGGCCTTTCCCATGATTATGGTGATGAAATTTGGGATTCTTGCATGATAACAAATCTATTTTTAAAGCCAGATAACCAAGTTTCTTATTTATGCATTTTTTCCCCACTACTTGATGCAACTAGTTATGCATGGTTTATGCATATTTTATGGTAGCTTAGTATGACTCCTAGATTAACCATAATTATGGAATGATAATGAATGTTTAATAATTTGACCCATGGGGTTAGTAGTTTAATTTAATTCTGAATGATAATAGATTTTGAGGAACCCTATAAGAGGTTCGATTATGCATGGAGAGAATGAGAATTGGATAGTAATTAATTTAATTATAAAATATTTAAAAGAAATAATTAATTGAATCCATTGAATTATTATGTGCTTATAGGGTATCTAATGCTTAGTGGTGATGAATGGGTGTCAAAGTGAGGATAACTGTAGTTGATTCTAAGGCTAGGTTATTTCCTATAGTGTGGTTGTGAGCTATATTATATTCTTATGTTCTATTATTTCATAAATTACTGCAGCCATGTCAGTAGGATGATTGACACACAGTGGACCTTGTGAGGGTGTTTTCAACAACATCTAAGTTGGTGAGGAATAGATGACTTACTACCCCATCTTTCCCCACTCTCTTCTCCTGGTAGTATTATTATTTTGTCATGCACAATGGTTATCTTTTACATATATGTGTGTAGAGGTATTTAATAGATTGTGGTTATTTTATACACATGTATCTTATAATATAGTATCCAATGGATTATTATAGGTATTATATATATGATCTATGATATATTGAGGTATAATACATGATGTAAAAACTGTGGTGAATCTTACAAACTACTCGGTTACTATCTAGAGATGTGGATGTTGATGATGAGATAATGTGATTCCCAAGGTGCATGGTTTGTGAAGTTATAATTTGATGCATGGGGTGAATGATATGTTTTAGATGGACAAGTGTTTTCAGGTAGGATTATTATATTTGGAGAGAGATAGATCAAGATGTATGGTGTTGGGGTAGAGTATCAAACAAGTGGGGAAGTGATAGAGGGGTAATTTATTTTGATATATAAGATTACTTGTATGAAATACTTGGTGAGATAGCCATTGTGAGGTTGAGAACTTAGTATACCCATTTTTGTTATGGGTTAGCTTCATTTATTTATTCAATAATATTTTGTATGCTTTATTTATATTTTACATAATAGGCTCTAGGAGGATCCTACTGAGTATACCTGTTAGCTCACCCTACATATATATAAATTAATTTTTAGGTCTATAGGAGCTGGTTAGATATCAGGCTTTACATTACTCACTTGCGGTGTCATTCAAGAGCTATTTAGGCTTTGATGTTTTGGATGAGGATTTATCTTTTGTTACTTATAGTTCATTTTTGTAATTTTTCTAGCTGTATGACATTACATGCATGTTTTAAGATATTTTATCTTTTTATACTCAAGATTTATTTGGTGGGTTCATCTAATCTCTCATTCCTCATGTTCTTCTTAGAGGGTAATGCCTCCAATTTGTCTGTATGATATACCCTTGGTTCTTGCCACCAACCCATGAAATATTAGAGGTGGTCTTAGAGTGTCACTATCTCCCTTATATAATGTTTGGATCATAAGAGTCTTTAGATAGCCAAGGGTAGGTCCCAACCCTCATTATTTCATTTCTATGGGGGTTAAATCTCTCATACCCATGCTAAGGTATCAAATGTATGTTTTTTTATGGAGGATATGGTCATCATTGGTGAGGGTTCCTGAACATCTAATAAGGCAGTGTGTGGATGATGTTTTTCTTCAATTTCTTCCCTTACATCAATTTTAGCCGAGTCAAAAGTAGCATGGTGCTCTATTTTTTGATCAGTAAAGAGGAGACTCAGAAGGTAGAGGAAAACCCAATGATTCTCTTCATACTTAGCGATTAGTTCTTGATCATGGAGGTAGTCATCATCAGGGTCAGAGAGGCTTTGAATAGGTCATGGCTAGTTTCATGCTTTGGAGTTTTTATCACCAGGTGAGATCAATGTCATTTGAGGTACCCTTTTCTTGTTTTATACTTGGGTGCATGCTTTGTTTGATTCAGGAGATATACAGTCCTTCATATCACCTACCCTAGTTAATGTTTTGGGACTTGAGGTGGATAGGATTCCAGTGCTCTTGGCATTGATTATGCCAGCTAGAGGTCAATCTTATCTGTATGAAGTATTTATAGGACATGATAAAATTTTGGGGAATCACTAATCTTGAGGATACTTCCTATATATATAGATATTTCCATACGACATCATCTTTGGCGTGGACTCTCTATATTCAGTGTAGTATATCATGAATTGATTTATGATAAAAATTGTGTTCTATGATACTGATGGAGATTCTTTCATGTTCATTGTCGATCGAGACCCTTAGATGGGTTGGAGGCATGTTCCATCCTTATCTTCATTGATGGTTGAGTTTCTATTGAGTTTGTCGAAGGTTCAACCTATGGTGTTTCCCAAGGTTGTGGAAGAGTACCCTTATGTATTTCCCAAGGAGGTTGTGGCATTACCCCCTTGATGGGAGATTGAGTCTGGGATAGAGATACATCTGGGTGCTTATCCAATCTCAATGTATCCATATAGCATGACACCTTATTATTTTTATGATATATGTTTTCAGATCGATGATCTTTTATAGTTAGGTTTTATTCAGCTGATTGTGTCACCTTAGGGTGCTATGGTTTTGTTTGTGAAGTTGGCCAATGATAGTCTACATCCATGTATCAATTATCATCACTTTAAATAGAAGAAAATGAAGAATATATACCCTCTTCTATGGATTAATTATTTATTCTATCAGCTGAAGGGGGCTAGTTGGTTCTCAAAGATTGATCTGTGATTGAGATATCATCAGATAGAGGTGAAAGATAAAGATATATCAAAAAATGATTTTTTGAAGTAGTTATAGAAATTATGAGTTCATTTTAATTCCATTATATATAAAAAATTATCCATTCATGTTCATGGGATTGATTAATGTATTGTTCTGAGAGTTTCTTTACTAGTTTATGATGGTTTTCATCAATGAAATCCTTGTGTACTCCTCATATAATAAGGAGAAAAAAGTGTACCTGCTGGCTATTTTGGGAGTTCTTTATCATCAAAAAATATTTGGAAAGATTTAAAAGTGTGAGTTATAGGCTTGTAAATTTTTTTTGGGGAATTTAATTTACCAACATGGAGTATCCATGTAACCTTTGAAGATTGAGGTAATTGTTTCTTGGACATACCCTAAGACTATTGTGGAGGTGAGAAGTTTCCTCGATCTTGCAGGCTATGGTAAGTGGATCATTCCCAAATTCTCTTATATCGATACCCCTATAATATTATTGACTATAAAGATTTAGTAATTATTTTAGACTAAAAATTTTCAGACAACATTCAATTATTTGAAGGGGAAGTTGGTCAGTGCTCCAGTTCTTCATTTTCTAGAAGATGGAGTTTAGTTTGAGTTTTTATGTGACACTTAACATCTTGGACTGGGTAGTTTCCTAATGAAATAGAGATATATTATTTATTATGGGTCTCAATATCTAAAAACACATGAATGTAACTATTCCACCCCTTATCTTGAGTTAGTAGTGGTTGTGTTTTCTATGAAGTTGTGGCGACATTACCTCATCAGTAAATGCTTTGTGGTTCTCAAAAATAAAAAAATCTAGTGTCATGTCTTCTCCCAATGTGAACTAAACTTGAAACAATGATAGTGGATATAATTCTTGTAATATTATAAATTTTAGATTTCCTATACCCTAATAAAGGGTAATTTTATAGCTGATGCGCTAAGAAGGAATTCATGTAGCGATTCCTTACATGAATATGGGGATTCTTAGAGAGTGATAGAGGATCTCTCCATTATGTATCTTGATATGATATAGGTTGGTGGTAAATTATGCCTTTTCTAGATGAATTTCATGTATTATTTGGGGTAATAGGTGTAGGAGTATCAGCTAGGGGATTATAAGGTGGAGGTATAATGAGATTGAGTTGTTTGTGGTGATACCCCTGGTGGTTTATCTAAGGATGGTCAATACTAGGTGTTGTTATAGGGGAATCTATTCATTATTTTGGTGATACATGAGGTGGTTCTCCATGAGTCACACATCTCACCTTAATAATACATCCTTGTATAAAAAAGATATAACATACTCTAATAGGTTGATTTTAGTGGTTCAGGTTGAAGTGTTCAGTTGCAGAGTTTGTGTCCAAGTGTTTAGTTTTCCAGAAGGTAAAGTCTAAAAACCTTGTTCCTAGTGGTTTTCTATAGCCATTATATATTCCTTAGTGGAATTAAGAGAAAATTTTGATGAAATTGGTTACCAATTTTCCTCAATCTCTTGTAGGTTATGACTCTATACGGGTGATAGTGGACTGTTTGATAAAATCATCTCACTTCTTAGCAATCAAGGAGTCGAGCTTAGTGGAGGTTTTATCAAGGAAGTATCTAGAGGAGGTGGTGAGGATCTATAGAGTCTCAAGGATGATAATCTATGATCGTGATCCTCATTTTACATCTATATTATGAATAGTTCTTCAACATGATTTTGGATCTCATTTGTGTCTTAACACTACTTTTCATCCATATATGGATGATCATATAGATCAGACCATAAAGAATCTTAAGGGAATGTTGCATTCTTGTGTCTTGGATTTTAGATGTTTATGGAAGAGTCACATAAATTTGATTGATTTTTCTTACAATAACAATCTTCACTCAACCATTTGTATGACACCATTTGAATCTTTGTATGGATGACCTTTCTATTCTCTATTATGATAAACTAGGGTTAGAGAGTCATCGATTCTTAGGCTAGAACTCATATAGAGAACTTAAGATATGGTTCAGTTGACACATGAGAGGATAAAGGAATCACATGATCATCATAAATCCTATTATAACTATAGGAGTAGACCTATGGAGTTCTAAGTTTGAGATTATGTGTTCTTGAAGGTGACTCCTCATCAGGGGTAGTGAAGGTTTGGTTATGGAAGTAGTATTTCTCCCAGGTTTGTTGGTCCTTTTAAGGAGTTGGATCATGGTGGATCCATCATGTATCATATATAACTTCCTCTACAAATGAGTCATATTCATGATGGATTTCATGTGTCACAAATTCACTTTTATTTTTATGATGATTCTCACATCACTGATTGGGGAGAGATTGATGTTGTTGATGATGTGACCTTTGAGGAGTGAACTATGGAGTTCTAGGACCATCGAGAGAAGGTGTTGTGTGGTAATGATATTCCCTTGGTTTATATCATATAGAGACATGGTGGTGTAAATGAGAGCACCTGAGATCATGATTCATAGATACAAATTCAATATCTCGAGTTATTTGATGTTTAGTTCTTTCGTAAAGACACTTATTGGTGCTTGATGATGTTGACCTTTATTTGGATTATTAGATTATTTTCTCTTCTTTTATTCATTATTTGTGGATTTTATCTTGTTTGAGAGGTTCTCCTATCTAATAATACTATTTTATTTATTTATTTAAAACAGTAAATGGTAAATAGTAAACATATGTAAAGGGGATCATGGGGGTATGAAAAAGGGGATCATGGAGAGGTTCTCAGATTTGGTTCCCTAGAACCAAATTTATTAGTACCAGATTATAATGTTTCATTATTAATGAAGTTTTCTCATTACATTATTATTGTTCTACTACATGGAATTTGTGTGTGATAATGTCTTAAGAATATATGTCACATTGAAAGGTCATAGAAGTTTCCTAATATGATGAGAACCTAGAGGTTCCACAATATCATTCTTGAATAATTTTTTATGGTTATATGATATTGAATGATAGGATATAAAAAACATAGGATATTAGAGGTATGAGGCTCATAAGATATTCATACAACTTCTAATGTTGTTCAACTTTGGTAATCTCCAAGATAAGAGGTTATGAGAACATACCTGTTAAATAAAAAAATCCACATTTCCATGTGTTATTGGATATTAATATATGTGTATATATGTATTGATCCCTAGACATTAATATTATCAATAATGGATATCATGAATCATGGAATTTGATGTATTAAAAAAATAGCGGTGATACATGTTCACGACAAGGTAGGATAAGTTGGGTGCATCACAAATGATATTGCATTAATGGATAATGTAAGAAAGGATTTATCCCTTTGGTCCCTTGATGGAATTTGATATATTAGTACCTTTTATGGTAATGGGACTTACTGCATAAAAACATAACCGTGGTTTTTAGTGGGGGAGTTCATTTCCAGAAATTCAAATAAAGAGACAACAAGTATATAGCTTGATGGAACTGGTATGCATCCTTCTTGATTCGAGATATCATGATAAATGAACTATATTACATAGTAAGCATCTGTATGTGGTTCGATGTCATTGAGACATTGAATTATTTCTCTATGGGAGCCTTGGCATGTTTCTATAAGCTAATTACGGAATTTAGGTGGATATACCTAATGCCACTGAGAAAGAGCTCTAGAGGGTCGCACACTTAGTGTATCCACAATATCAGTTAAATTCAAGTAATGAATTTAACAAGTTAGTATAAATGAGATTTATTTGGTTTGGTTTATTTCCATAATTTAATCATAGGTTATTTGAAAGAATAATTGAGTTAAATAATAATAATAAATATTTGTTTGCAAGTTCAGAAAATATAATATTTATTATATTTATCATAGAATAATACAGTGACATTTATTTATTAAATAGTCATTATTCAAGGTTCGATAAATATCTATGAGGAAAAAAATTGAGATTAATGGTCTGATTGGAAATGGTATAGTTGATATTTATTTATATTCTTAATACATTTCACATGTCAAGTGATTATTATTAATAATAATATTATTAATGGACATGGGGTCAACTAAGAATATTAAAGATGGTAAAGGGCTTGTGTGTGATTTTCCAACCCTAAACCTACCATAATAAATATATAATTATATCACTTTCCACAACTAACTTTAAGTGTACACAATAGATATAGAGAGACATAAGGATCTAGAATGAGCTATATATTCCTCTTTTATCAAGCCTTTGAGAGAGCACATAGAGTTATTCCTCCTTTGAGAAGAATACTACTATGATCAACCAAAAACAATGAAATCAATCAAGATCAATCATGCTAGTACTTGATGATTCTACAATAATTTTTAGAGATTGGGGTTCATGTGTAGATAATCGTTAGAGGGATTCTACACTTTTATCCTACAACGCAATGACAATGCAATGAGATCTATTATACTAGATAATCAAAAAAATCTAAATTATAAGTTGAGGTAATTCAATATATAATCATAAATTAATTATAAATTACATATAAAGATCCTCATCTTCTAGTTTATATGTTTTAATATGGTCAAGTAATATATGATTTTTGTTGGACATGATGTTTTAATTACATAAGGCAATGATTGCACATAAATTAAGACTAAAATTCGAGTTGGTCATACCATCAAAGGATGCTTCCACTACTTTCATAACCTACAAGTGGTATCAAAGTGGTTACATGTTTAATTTATAATTATTTATTATGCAATTAATAGTTTCATATGTTTGTGTTTTATTTTACTTATATTGACTTGTTTTTAATATATAAACATCTTCATATATTCTCATTATTTGTTCTTAATAACACAACCAGTAAATAGTTAAAGTTTGAAAATGAATAAGCCTTCAAAGAACACCATCTAGAGGTGTCAAATTATTTTCCTGGACAAAAATAGAATCCACAACATATAATTTTCGTATACATGCCGTGTAGTTTTATTTTAACATATATATCTCACTCTATTAGTCTAGATCTAATAAAATAAAATATAAGATCTGAATAAAATTGATCACCATATAGATCTAGACAGGCTAGAACATGGCATAAAGAACTACATACTGTGTAATTACTATACATGATGTGTAGTCCCTGTTTTCTCATGGCCGAGAACACGAGGTGTCCCGAGCGTGTTATGTATCAGATATACGACATGGTAAATAACATGCTGTGAAAATAAAGGTCATATGACATGTATTTTGGACAACACATAATGTACCTCAATATTTTCCATTTCAGGGAACATACCCAGTCCTAAGACATGTGTTGTAGACAAAGGAAAAAGATAATACTCACTGTGTACTATAGTACATGCTGTGTAGTATTCTATAAAAAGTGTGTCTAATTTTTCATGGAGAAAAATTAAATATATAATCAAACCTATTTACATGTGTTATGTGTTCCATTTATTTTAAAAAGTACATGCCATGTCATAGGATTGATAATTATATGTTAAATCTATTCCATGTTAAAATTTATTATAAGCACGCGAAGTTTCCACGAATTACACTTGTGTACTTCATTAATTTTCATTAATTTTTTTTTAAAATTAAAAATGATGGTGAGATAAGGATTCCTGGATGGAATTAAGATAAAGTTAATTAATTAGATTAGTTCCTGGCACATTATCTTAATTAAATAACTAATTAAAGTAATTAATAACAATATTGAAAATGTATTCTCATTGCATGTTGTGTGGATGATCATGAGATTAGACCAGAAATTTTTATGTGATTGGTTTCTTTTAATTTATTATGATTAAATTAAAATTATGAAATATGATTCATCCCCTTCTCCCTATTATGTAAGGGCCTACGTGCCCTTGGTTTATTTTATTTAAAACCATTTTATCCAATCCATTGGTTCCCCTCACCCATGAGCGAGTCAAAATATTATGTAAGGATAGAGTTCCCAGATGAGAGGAGATGGTCTAACTCAAGGAGATGAGGTAGGGACAAGTGTTAGTTTATCATCTGCTAGATAAACTGAACATCAGAGAATCTTATGATCATGCCACTTATGTTTTATTTCTATTAGTTGTATGGTTAATTATTAATGTTTATTAATGCTTCACAATCATCTAATAAATGAATTAATAAGCATAACAGATGTAATAAAATATAATTGGATTATGTATAAATGTTTTATTATACATGGTTAATCACTTAAGTAAAGTCCACTTAATATTAACAAGGCATGTGAAAAGATAAAATAGGCATTACACATAAGGATAAAATTCACTCAAATAAAATATTAAGCTGGTATAGCCTTCCACTACTTAATTTAGAATCAAACTCATAGTTCAAAGTGCTTGACCAACCCAAGTTAGGGTGATTTCAATTATAATGGAAATTTCATCTTGAAGTTTTGGGTTGACTTAACCTATTTCATATAAAGGGTTGACTTCCCAAAGAGGAATTGGTGTAACCAAGATGTAAGTGTTGAGGAAATATTTTAAAATAGGATTTTATGATTGAGGAGTCTAGTTAACAGATCAAGGAAATATAAATTAATGTTGTTGGAAAGTTACACCTACATAAAACCCTTCAAATAGCTTGTTAGGCCCATGTATGGGCTATGAGAAGGGGAATATGAATACTTTCCACTAAAATATCTAAGAAAAAAAAGATATTTTGAAAATTATGGTGAGGGATATGGGGTGTTAAAATATAGTTTAAGATTAATGGAATTTAATTCATTTTTAATTTATTAATTTTTTTTGTAATAAAAATAAGTACTAATATTTTTCTCTTAATTTGTAAAAATAGAAAATCAAATGACTTTGATAATATAATTGTGATATATACTTTTGAAGAATATCCTTCTCACAAGAATTAATTTATAGGAATGGTATAGGAATTTTCATGTCATACTATGTTCTGAATAGAAATTGTACATGCTAGAAACCCCAATTCCCAAGTTCATTTCCAAGGATGGTAATAGGGATGAAGTATCTCTCTATTTTAATCATGTGGATAATGATATAGATGTTCAATGTTTCATGATATCATATATATACAATGATCTTTTAAATAAATATGAGTATATGGATGTGCATAGCATCGTTTCATACCTTAAGGATCTATATTGATTGAATGCGAGATCAGAGAGATATGAAATCCCCAATTCAGTGTCCATGTGTAATCTTGGTGAGTCAGCGCCTATTAAGGCACATGTAGTCAAGATGATTAGATACATTGAGTGCCTAGAAATATTGGGTTTTAATATCCTTGATGAGATATGTATAGATCTCATTCAATCCTCAATACCTTAAAACTTCTCCAGTTTTATTGTAAATTATAATATGAGAAATAGTGAGAAGAAACTTTCAAAACTTCTTACACTTATTTTCCAAGTTGATAAAGACATGGGGTGTGAAAAACCTACTATTATTATGCTAAATAAGAAGTGAAAGAATAATGAAAAGGGTATAAATACACATTCTAATTATAAGTCACTATATAACTGTCCTTCCAAGAATAATAAGATCCAAAGAAAAATAAAGGAATGGAACATGTTTTGTTTTTCATGTAGAATGTAGGGCCACTGGAAGAGGAATTATACTCAACCATATAAGAAAGGGGAATCTTCTGGTGAATTCATTAGTGAGTGTTATATTTCCATATCTACAATTTGGGTATTAAATACTCACTACGGTGATAAAATTTGTATCCAAATATAAAAACTATGTATATTTCGAAGGATTACCAGGAATTAGGTCAATCTATAGGCTTTTAATGGAGTGAGGCTGGATGCACTCACCATTGGAGACTACTATATCACATTTAGGAAATGATTGATTTTGGTTTTAACGAATTTTTATTATGTTCCTAGTGTTACTAAGAACATTATTTATATTTCTTGTTTAGATATGGATGGATTTATTTTCATCTTTGAAAATTAGGGCTGTTACTTTTATAAGGATATCATATGTTATGGTATGGAGAATAAAAGGAAACCTCTTCCCTTATCCTCTACACAATCAAAGATCCTACTAGTTCATCCAATCCTTGACCAAATACCTTAATTACTTCTCTTTACACTTACTATAGTCCTTGGTTTGATTAGAAAACCCTCTTAGTAAGGATTTTGGTGCAAACCTAAAGAGGTTTTCTGAAGAAGAGGTATCGTTATTAACTGATAATTTTCATTTTATTTATTCTTAAACATACTTAAAATATCAATAAACCATTGTAATATAATAAATAAATATCTAAAATATAATGATATATTGTTATGCTAGTGTAATACCTTATATCCATATTCTCTTCCATCAAATGAGAAATGAAACAATCATTCATGTGTACAGTAGATTACCACCTCACGAACCGATGCAATTTGTTTTCCATCACCACCACTCACAAATAGTTTTATTTATGTATTTAATATATATATATATATATTATATATATTATATTTATAATTATTTAAAGATAATATATCATATAATTTCTTACCTTTCTAATCATTTTAAAAATGACAACGTCGTTCGTGCATATGTGTGGATTACCACCTCCACGAAGCGATGTGATATATTTTTCATAACCACATCACATGAATAATATATATAAGTATATTTAAAGAAATAATATGGTGTTTATGATACTATTATAATTATATAAATATAAAATAATAATTACCTTATTTCCATAATTATCTTTGAAAAATATAAATGTTTCTCATGCGAACGTATGACCTAACGTCTCCATGATTGTAACATAGTTCATTTTTCATAACCATATTTCATGGTTGGTTTTAAAAGTGTAATTAATTTATAAAAATTATTATTATTTCATTATTATTATTTTGGATATGATGAAAAAATGACTACTTTTACCATAATCAACCTACCGAAGTCATTTTGGACATATGAATCAAATATCGTAAAAATGTTCGACATGAAATTAATTAATTAAGTAAATAAATATAACATGGTAATAAATAAAATAAAAGGAATAATAGAGTTTAAAAATGTTCTTAATCAAGTAAATAATTAATATAAGTTTATTATTAAGGAAGATAAATAACATAGGTGACAAGTCATACCTAGGTAAGATATTTTATCTCAATTTTCCTTTATTGAAGTATATTTTATTATTATGAACCTAATTTATTTTATATGGTGCATATAATACCATTTTACATGTTATATCATAAATTATTAAAACTTAATGGTATTTTATGTCCCAATTTAAATTATTTTATCTAAGGGTATTTGACTCAAAAGTTACCAAGTGGTAAGGGGTTTTATAACTCAATTTATTTTCATTGGGTTATATTACTTATTCATTGTCTTTGATATTATAAGATTTTGTGTGTAATGACTTTTGATAATTTTATGTTTTATTTAAACTTATTTTATAAGGATTTAAATTTGATAAACACAACCAATTCATTGATTAATTCTCACTTCAACAATATGATCTTTGTAATAGATTTCATCTCAATTTCCACTCTATTGAGATATATTTGATATTATACACCAATTTATTTTTATGAGTTGTATCTACTACCCATTTGATATGGTATATCATTAATCTCTTTATATTCATGCTATTTACTATTTCATTTGAAGTTATTTCTTTTATGGGGATTATGATTCAAAATTTACCAAAGTGGAAAGAAATTTATGCTTCAATCTCATTTTAGTCGATACTATTTATGATTTAATTTCCATTGAAAGAAATTATTTTATATTTATCTAATAAACTATTTAATTTAATTATCATCTATTTATTCATGATTTTTTCAAGTAATAGTACCATTTTACTCTCTTTGGTACTTAAAATTATTGAGATTATTTTTAATAAAATACGCCTTTATTTTTCTCTTTGATCATAAACCCTTTTCTTCCTTATCCATATTTTATAAAAATGTTTTCAACAATGTATCTAATATTATAATATTATTGTTTGAAGTCATTTTTACCCATGATTGGAGTTTTACAATTTTTTTAAAAGGAAATTTTTTATCATTTTTCAAAAAACGTACTTTTTGAATTTTCTTATAAAAATGTGAAAGTAATATTTATTTTAACATAATCAGCATGAACATACATTTCCCACTATCATGAACACTCATTTATTTGAATATTCATTTAAAAATTCAAAAGTTTATTTTAAAATAATTTTTTTCATAATTTTTTTATTTTTTTAGTTTTTAAAAGTTATCTTCAAAGTGAAAATGGTATTTTACTTAAGAATGTTTTTAATGACCCCACAATCCATATTTTTATATTTTAAAATGATGTTTTTAAGGCTTAGTGTGAACCGTAACTGAATTGTAGGAAAATAAAAACCATAAAGGAAATACAACATCAGAACCCTCCCACTTTAGACTTCAAAGAGGAAAAATCGTGAACATACCAAGTTTCCCAAAATTGAAATTTCAAAAGACAGAAAAACATCATAACTGATCTCTATCTATGAACCAACCTGAAACACACAGCCACCAAAGCCTTCACCTTCACTGACATCCACCATCACCATCATGAGTCACACCAAACGACGACGTTGAACTAACCTCCAACATCATCGTCATTCATCATCACACCAGTGTGCTGAAGTTACTATCCACCAGAGCCGATCAATGCCACTCCATAGCCTCCATGAAGAAAAAAACCAGAAACTAGTAGAAGATATCATCGATCTACCATAATAAACCTCACATACATCATTTCTCTATCACTGCCTCATGAGACAACCCCATAAAATATCCTCCTGGAAAGTTATTGGCCACCAGAATACCACTTGCCAAAGTACCGAGGAGCCACCATGCCAGACCGACCTGGAGAGGGGAGGTGGGAATCAAGGATAGGGAAATGTTTGAAATCTTAAGATTCCATAGAGATTTGAGTCCTCCGGCTTGAAGAATCCTAGAAAAAACTGTAGCCATTTCAAAGTGTATCACAACATTAGCCTTCCACACAGAAACATAAATTACAAAAAAACACCCAAATAAAAGCTGAAACCCACCATCAAAATGAAAACCCGAATAAGAAGAAAAGTAAGGAACAAGATGAGGAGAAAAAGAAAGGAAAACAATGCCGACAAAGTAACAAGACTGAGACTGCTACCGGTCCCCCTCCAGCACCATCCCAAGATAACCTGAGACCCACATCAAGACCAACCAAGATGGAGTCAAACTTGATGGGTATGCCATTAAGGGAAGAGGAGAAGGAGAGAACCAGACACCACCACCAGCACCGACCCAAGACATCCAAAGAACCATCACATGGACCCATATGGAGGTCCGATGCACAAGGTTTAGTCACTAAGAGGGGCGTTGAGAGGCAAAAAAAATACACACCAGCTACAACTTCGGTCGAGGATGGGGAAGAGAAGAAGAGACTAAGAAAGAAACAGGCGAGGCAGGTAGCGCCATCGCACCGAGTGGAGAAACCCTAGAGGGAAGGGAAGGCAGAAAAGCGACGAGAGCACCAGGATCCAGGATATTAAGGACCCATTTACCTACCTATCCTATTCATTTAATGATCTTTTATGGTATTTCTATTCATCAATTACAACAACACTTTATTTTTCTTATACTTTACTTGGAAAATATTATAATGATACCATAATTATTATTTATCTGGATGGTTTATGATCAATTTGACTGGGGATATGCTCTTTTGATACAATTCTCCATATTATTCTTGATGGATTATGATTATGTTATATTTATTGGTTTGGGAAAATGTTAACATTTCATATGATAATTTTTCAATATGAATTTTTATATTGATTATGTATTGAAATATTTTTATCACCTTTCATATTATGAATACATTGTACTAAATAAGTGATGGGAGGGGCTCGCTGTAATCCCTTAATGAATCAGTAGGTCTCATGAGACAAACTAGCTTGGGTATTTGGTTGAGGCCTTACCCATTTATGTAAGATGTCTTGGCATGAGTCCTTGGTGGTATTTTTATGATGTCCAACATTATTCATACCATAATTATGATATTATTTATTGATTTTCATGTGATTATTTGAATAGTTATGATATTTATGGATAAGTTTTAAGATAACGTGATTAGTTATATGAAATTATCTGATCAACATTTATTTCTGCCAAATTATTCTTTATGCTCAAGTCACTGATTAAATGACATATGTTTTTAGTTATTTACCTTTTTATATTGATTATACCTTATTTAATCATGATATATTACATTTTATGTAACCCTTAATGAGAATCTCAGTTTACCCTTATTTTGTTTCCTTTCCTCAGGATATGAAGAATAAATCCATGAATGAGTTCAAGGATAAAGATTATTTACTTTCATTATATTTTGTATTTTATGTTTTCTAGTGTAATGTGAGATTCATTTATGTATCTAGTTTTCCAAGAAGAATACAATATTTTCTCCTTTGGGATGTGACCACTTGTATGTAGTGCCAATTTAATAAGGTAACCACCAACTCCGAGCTACTGTGGTCAGGGTATTTATATTTTGTATCAGATCAAGTTTAGTAAAAACATTGGGAACTAGATTTATTAAAATCTTTAATAGAGAATATAACCCTATGAAAGACTTTTAGTATAAGTCTAATTATAAGATAACATCCTAAAGTTTTGTTAAGGTAGAGATTATGTGGTTTTCCTATAAATATATTCATGTTTGGATACTACAAGTGGGAACAGTTTTGTCATAGATAAATATAGGGGTAATAACCCTAAAAAGAGTCTGTTTGAGTGTATCTCGACCATAATTCTGGTGTATATTGAGTGTGACCTTGTTGCGCACTTAGTTTGACACTCTCAGGGGATATTCTTGAGTTAATTCACATTTTATTTATGAACCATTATGATGAATGAGAGAATAAAACCTATAGAAACCTATGATATTACATAGAGATATGGGATAAACCTAAAGTGTCTTGGGTTGATAATTATATGGTATATCATAAGTTTAAAGGCATATATACCAATTTTTAGGTTTTATGTGATGGGAGTATAAGATGATTAAGGATATTTTAGGAGAATTTTAAGGAATACAACCCTTTGGTTCAGTAAGTGTTTTAGTGTAAAGGTTATTTGAAGAAGGAGGATTTTATATTTTATAGTCATAAGTATAAAGTTATTGATAACCTTTAGAATTAATATTATTTATGATGTTAAGGTAGTAATAAAAAATTAATATTATTTTATTTTCTGGTAAAAAATTTTATATAGGAAACCTTAGTAGTTAAAAAGTGATTTGAAGATTAATTCTATTTTGAGGATTTTAATCATATTTTTAGAAATTTTATAGGAATTATATTAATATAGTTTTAGAAAAAGAACAACTTACATTCCAAATGACAACCCTTGAATCAAGAAAGGCCATGGGGATTGAACCCACAACTGAAGGGAAACAAAGGTGTTGTGCCTACCACTGGACTACATGATGTAATAGTTAGTATGAAATTAAATTTACCTAAATAATTTGATATATAAATATTAATTTTATTTCAAGAAACATATTATAAGATCAAATCTATTTGATTTTGTTTTGGATTTTGAGGTGATTAATAATATTTTGGGAGATGTTTCATGGGGCTGATGTATATGTAACCCTTATACAAAACATGCGATTTAACATGAAGTATTAATTGGGAATAATGAAATTTAAAATTTTAATGTTGAGTTTATTTAGGATTTAGGGTTATTTATTTATGTAATTATTTAATTTGAACTTTGAATTTGGAGATTAATATGATGGTGTATCCATTTTGGGAATTATCTTAACTTGTGGTAACCATTACAGTTTTGGTTAATATTTAAAAGGAATATATTGTTATCATTTTTAGATTATGTGATCCATTATAAGTTAATTTTAATGATTCAGGCACAAAAAAATCATCTTGAATACTCATCGTTTCGAGCAAAAAATGAGATTGTGGTGAGAATTGATTAAAGGATGAAATACTATTTGTCTATTCCTTAAGTTCTTAGTCTATATAGTAAAATAATTCATCAACTCTAGGAAAAAATATTGATTTTTTTATCCTAGTAACTTAATTTATGATGAATTTATGGTATTTTTCACATCTCTTGGGTTTATGGTTTTTTGGTCGTTAACTTTCTCATGATCATTCAATTTCTTACGATCAAAGTCATCTGTCACTATCCTTTATCATTTGGAAATTTATTTTCTCATTCATGTCCATATTTTTACTCCCCAATAATTCTTCTATTTGGAATCTAGTTATGAAACCTTATTATTTACCTTTCTTTATTTTAAGAGGAAGTTATATTAACCTTTTTACAATTTGGGTTTTCAATCAACATTGTGCTTAAACGACCTGCAAAATATGTTATTTAAATATGAACTTTATGACATAGCCTTTAAATTAGAAATTATGAGTTGGATTAAATAATTTAGGAAATATATATGAAAAATATTACTCAATATATATTTATTAATAAATTATTAATAAATAATCACACAATTTTTAGTAAAGTGAATTTGTTCTTCAAAAATATGTTTTTATCAAAAATGATTTTTACTATTTTGTGAGAAAATAATATAATTAATTTTTAAAACTTTTAGAAAATGTATTTGATAAAATTAAATTCATTTTTTAATTCATCATATGAAAATTTTCTTAGGCTTAATTTTTGGTATTTTTTGAAAAGTTATATTTTATAGTGAATAGTGAAAATTAGTGATTTTTCAAATACTGTCATTTATTTTCATTAAATTTAGTAATTTAAAAGTACCATTATGATTTGAATTTTATTTAAAGGTAACATAAGTGTTATTTATTTATATTTAATCTAATTAGTTACATTTTAATCTTCTTTATACTAGATTTTGGTATTATTTTATTTTTAGGATTGAAAACCCATTTATCTGAAAACTATTTTTAAGTGCATATTGTTCCCCCATTTAAGTGAATTAAAATAAACCATAATTTAGAATTATTTAAATGAAAATTTTAGATTATATATCTATATATATTAATTTTTATTAATATAATGAATATTACTAGTCATAGATTTAATGTAAAATCATATTTTCCTTAAAAAATGCATTTTTTGGAAAACCACTTTTCATAACGCTTTTATATTTTGTTTTAAATTTGATACTTCCATTTATGTGAATTGAATTTAATAAAATATATTACATATTTGGAATAATAATAATTAATATTAGGTAATAAGGTCAACATATTTTTTGGTCATAATGAATAGTAAAAAGAGTAAAAATCTATTGTTGCGATTAAGGGTAAAACAGGTTTACTAAGGGTTAAAATAAACAGATAAGGGTTATAATAATATAAAACCTTGTATAAGTCAAAATTTCTGGTCATATTTTGAACTTATCTCATCTTATTTCTGAAAATGTTCTATTTTGGAACCATATGGTCTTGATTATGACTTTATAAAAATTTAAGTAAAGAAAAAGACAAAAGATAACTCTCTTACTTTTAAAAATGTCTTATGTGTTCACATAAGAATAAAAGAAAGGAATGTTTAGTTATAAATATTAATTTTAAGTATAAATAAATTTTTATTTATCATGGTAATTTATTTATAATTTTTAGTGATGAAATAATTACCTTAAATGTTTACGCAACACCAACATAGTAATTATTTAATAAAAATAAAAATAAAAATAAAAATAAAAATAAAAATAAAAATAAAAATAAAATAAATGATTATAAAAATATAAAAAATAATACAATTTGAATAAATTATCATGTTACAAAAAATTTATAGATAAATATAACATTTTAGGGAAGTGTGAAATGTATATATATTCTATTTCCATATTTTTCAAGATGTTTTTAAAATCAAATTAAATGAAGTGTCAAAATTGACATTAATGATATTTTATAATAAATAATGTTTTATTAAATGATTTAAAATCCCTAAAAATATTATATTTATCCCATTTAATGGTAAATGGTTTATAATATCAACCATAGTCCATTTAAGGGCTGTTTTCCATTTCATAGAAATTGTATTGGCCCCTAAAGAGTAAAAACATTATTACTATAGTAATTGTCAAAAATGATTAAAAGGGGTTAAACTAAAAATATAAGGGTAAAAAAATCAGATAAAATTGTCCAATTTTTATTATATAAGAGGATTTAAAATCAACATAATATTTTAATATAATATTATCAATTTTAATCCATTTTAATATGAGAATTAATTTATATTAATTTAGTATTTTAGGAAATTCCAAGAGTGCCCCTCCTCTCTCTTAAAAAAGAGAACCTATTCTACTCTCCTGTCCGTACTTAAAGAGACTTTTGGTTCAGAAAATAATTAACTAAATACTTTATTTACTTTCCTTAACAAATATTATAGGCCTTGGTTTAATTATTAAACTCTCATAGGAAGACTTTTAGTGAAAAAATAAAGAGGTTGTCCGAAGAAGATGTATCATTCTTAACTGAGAATTTTCATTTTATTTCTTCTTCTAACTACTTAAAATATCATTCAACCATGATAATATAATAAAATAATTATCTCCCATATACTAGTATGTTTTTATGTTAATTTAATACCCTATATCCATCTCCTCTTCCATCAAATGGGAAATAAAATTGTCGTTCATGTGTACGGTGGACTACCGCATTCAGAACCGATGTAATTCGTTTTCCATCAACATAGATCAAAAATAGTTTTATTGATGAATTTAATTTGTAAATATGATATTAATGAAATATTTATCATTATTTAAGGATAATATATCATATAATTTCTTACCTTTCCATTCATTTAAAAAATGATAACTTCGTTGGTGCGTATGTGTGGATTACCACCTTCACGAAGTGATGTAATTTGTTTTTCATAAACAAATCACACGACTAATATATATAATTATATTTATAGAAATAATATGTTTTTTATTATATTATTATAATTATGTAAATATAAAATAATACTTACCTTCTTTCCATAATGACCCTTGAAAAATAGAAACATTATTCATGCGTACGTACGATCTACCATTTCTATGATTGTAACATAGTCCGTTTTTTATAACCATATATCATGGTTGGTTTTAAAATTATAATTTATGTATAAAATGATAATTATTTAATTATTATTATTTTTGAGATAATTTAATAATGACCACTTTTACCATAGTCAACCTATCAAAGTCATTTTGGATATATGAACCAAATATCGTCAAAACATCCAACACGAGCTTAATTAATTATGTAATTAAATATAAAATGGTAATAAATAAAATAAAAATATTAATAAACTCGAAAAATGTTCTTAATAAATTAAATAATTAACATAATTTTATTATTTATAAATATAAATAATGAACATGATGAGTCATACCCGAGGTAAGGGAATTCATCTCTATTTTCCATCATTGAGGCATATTTTATTATTATGAACATGATGTATATAATAACCTTTTAAATTTTATATAATATATACTACATACTTAATTGAATTTTATTTTTCAATTCAAATTATTTTATCCAAGGGTATTTGACTCAAAATTTAGTATGTGGTAAGGGCTTTTATAACTCAATTTCTTTTCATTGGGTTATGTTACTTTATCATTATCTTTGATATTATAAGATTATAAGTGAAATGGATTTTTCTTATTTTATATTTTATTTCCACATATTTTATATGGATTTATAGTTGATACACCTAATCAGATCTTTCATTAATTCTCACTTCAATGGTATGATCTTTGTAAGATATTTTGTCTCAATTTCTACTCTATTGATATATATTTGATATTATACACAAAGTTATTTTTATGAGGTATATATATTAAACCTTTGATATATAATATCATGAATCTATTTATATTAAGGTTATTTAATGTTTCATTTTAATCTATTTATTTTATGGGGATTACAATTCAAAAGTTACTAAAGTGTTATGAGATTTATGTTTTAATATTATTTTAATTAGGGTTATTAATGCTTGAATTTTCGTTGAAAGAAATTATTTTATATTTAACTAATAAAACCCTATAATTTTATTATCCTATGGGTATTCATGAAAATTTTAAATTATTAGTACTATTCTTCTCTCTTTGGTGCTTAAAATTGTTGAGAAAATACTTTTAAGAAAAGTTGACTTTGTTTCTATCTTCGGTCAAAAACCCTTTTTCTTCCTTATCCAAATTTTCTAAAAATATTTTCAAAAACATTTTAATATTATTATATAATTTTTTAAATTCATTTTTTCTCATTATTGTATTTTTAAAAAATGTTTTAAAAGTAATCTTACTATCATTTTTTGAACAAGTCACTTTTTGACTTTTATTACAAAAATATCAAATGAATATTTGTTTTAATGTACTTGAAATGAACAGAATTTTACCACTACCAAAACCACTCATTTCTATAAATATTCCTTTAAAAGTTTATAAGGTTCTTTTCCAAGATTTGTTTTCCAATAATTTTGGAAATTTTTAGTTTTTAAAAGTGATTTTCATTGCGAAAAGGGTATTTTCCTCAAGAATGTTTTTAATGATGTTTTATGGTATTTCTATTAATCTATGAAAATAAACCTTTATTTTTCTTATACTCCACTAGGTATATATTGTAATGATATAATCCTTATTCTTTCTCAAGATAGTGTATAATCAGTTTGTCTAGGGATGTACTCTTTTGATACCATTTTCCATATTACTCTGGATTATTTATGATTCTATTATATTTATTGATTGGAAAAAATATTAAAATTTTATATGATATTTTTTCAATATGAATATTTATGTTGATTTTGTTTTGAATTTTTATTCTATCCATTCATATGATTAATGCATTAGACTTAGTAAGTGATGGGTGTGGCCTACTATAGCCCCTCGATGCAACGGTAGGTCTCATGAGACAAACTATCTTGGGTATTTCGCCGAGGAATTACCCATTTATGTAAGATGTATTGGAATGAGGATATGATGGTATATTTATGATGTCTGGAATTATAGATTCCATCCATAAAACATCATATTTTTATTCAAGAAATAGTGGTACAAAGAAACTGGGGGAAAACTAGGGCTTAGGGAGGCCTAAAGTAATAGATATCAAAGGCATCCCCTCTGATCAAATTAACCCCCTCAGGTTTCAAGTAATTGATTTTTGGGAAGCATGTGATGTTGGATCCATGATCCACCAAATATAAAAGGTGGTATGAAACCTTATTACCCTCTCACCATGTGTGGACCATGTGTATGTTGTTATTGAGGAGAGCTTTGCATTTCTTGATAGTGTAGGATATCAACTATGGGGTAGATCCTTTTCTATGAAAGGAGTCATGTATGATCATAGATTCAGTTTCAACTTGAGTGAAATCTATATTCTCCTGATGGCATAGATTTAACATGGTGATCATTACTTTGTACTCTGATTATAGGGAGTTTCCATTACCATAAAATGCAGTGAAGTCCAAAATGAAACTCCCCCAGGTGTCACGAACAACTCCTCCTCTTCGCATGTTGCCCAAGGTGTAGGAACCGTATGTATTGAGCTTGTAGCCTATGGTTAGAGGATTCCAACATATGTATTGATTTCCACGTGATTATTTGTATAGTTATAATATACATGTATAAGTTTAAATATCATGTGATTAGTTATATGGAATTATTGATCAACATTTATTACAGCCATATTATCTTTATTCTCAAGTTATTAATGGAGCCTGGGCAGCAGTGTGAGATAGGCTCCAATGAAGACCATCAACGAGAGATATACTTAGTGCTGAAACACATAGACCTACTAATGCACTTAGATGAATAAATGATATAGTAATATATAGTTAATAAGGCATTGAAGAAGATGAGATCAATTTTTGTGACCAATAAAAAAGAGCAAGGCGAGTGGATTGATAAGCAGGTCCACATTCTACTTAGAGGCTTCAACATGAAGAAGATTAATAAGGAGGAATATAAGAAATCTTGGGACAACTTGGCACATTTGTATGAAGTAATATTAAAGGACTACTCTAACTCTTAGGTAAATTCTATTCCCTGGATATTGTTTAAGGAGATTGGGTCCAACTAACTCAAACTGTTCTTTAACAAATCTTTCATTTCTTTTAGTGGTGAAACTGGTAAGTTGTGAGGGTTCTCACTTTTCCCTTAAAAGTGTTTGAAAATAAAAAAATTACATTGGATGGATGTTCTACTGTACACAACACTAATTTTGT
Source organism: Viscum album (assembly GCA_963277665.1). Lineage (NCBI taxonomy): Eukaryota > Viridiplantae > Streptophyta > Magnoliopsida > Santalales > Viscaceae > Viscum > Viscum album. Next base: position 2,094,323,279 of record OY728148.1, on the reverse strand, counting down.
TTCCTTTCCATAGGATATGAAGAATAAATCTATGAACGAGTTCAAGGATAAAAAATATTTAATTTAATTATGTTTTTGATTTTATGTTTTCTAGCATAATATGAGATCTATGTATGTATCTAGTTTACTAAAACTACTAAACCATTCAGTCCTTTAGGATGTGATCACTTATATCCAATTCTAATGAATAAATCAACCACCTGATTTAAGATACTAGGGTTAGATTCTTTGTAATATAGGTTGATGACATCGATATGCAACCTTCATGACTCTAGATATCACGATAAAAGGATTATATTACACTATAAGCATTCATATGAGGTAGGATGTCTTTGCAACATTAACTTCTTTATATATGGTATCCTTGGAATGCTACTAGATGTTAAAATTTAACTTTATGAGAATATGCCTAATTCCACCAAGAAAAATTCCTAGAGGGTCACACACTTAGTGTATCTAAAATATCAGTTAAATTCAAGTAATGAATTTAACAAGTTAGAATAAATTATATTTATTCTGTTTGGTTGATCACCATAATTTAATCATAGGTTATTCAAAATAATAATTGAGTTAAATAATAATAATAATTTTTTTATAAGTTTAGTAAATATAAGATTTATTATATTCATCATAGAATAATGAAGTGAAATTTATTAATTCAATAGTCATTATTCGAGGTGTGATAAATATCAACGAGGGAAAGAGGTCTAGGATTAGTGGTATAAATGATTTTTATTTATATTCTTAATGTATTGAAAATGTTAAGAAATTATTAATAGTAATATTATTATTAATGGACATGGGGTCAACGAAGAATATTAAAGATGGTTAAGGGATTTTTTATGATTTTTCAACCCTAAACCTTCCATAATAAATATTTCATTATATCACTTTCCATAACTAACTTTTGGGGTGAAAAAAATATAGAGAGATATCTATAGATCTAGAATGATCTCACTATTCATCCTTTATCAAGACTTTGAGAGATAACCAATAGTTTCTCCTCTTTTAAGAAAAATACTACTGTGATCAACCATGAACAACACAAGCGACCGGGATTGGCTATGCTAGCACTTGATGATTCTATGACAACATTTAGAGATTGTGGTGTATGTGAGGATCACCACTTGAGGGATTAAACACTTGGATACTATAGAGAAATGATGGTGTGATGAGATATATTATACGGGATCATCAATGAAATCTTAATTACAAGATGAGGTAATTCTACATCTACTCATAAATTAATTATAAATTAAATGTTAAGATCCTCCTATTCTGGTTCTAGCATAAAAATCTATCCAAGAAATCTAAAATTTTCATTGGAAATGAAATTTTAATCAAGTAAAAGAATTATTATACATAAATTAAGACAAAAATATGAGTTAGTTATACCATCAAGTGATGATTTTTCTTTGCCCAGAACCTATATCTCCCCTAGGAGAGTGTTTGGGATCTGGTTGTTCATTTTGGTAGTTTTTCACCTTATTTCTTCAAGGGAGATGGTTGTGATCCTATGATATTGAGATGTATCTCATGGGGTGGATGTTCAAATGACCGCTTATATTTTCATCTCTACAGGTTTGGTTTTAATTCTCAAGGATGGAATTATTTGAGAGGTATCTAATGTAATGGTCCAGACCTTCCTGTACTTTCTTTTATGTTTTCTCAAGACTTAGTTGTGTCAAGAGGGAGTTTTGAAGTGTTTATAAGGACAGGGGAGATGTATTGGTCATTTTGGGGGTCACCATGCCCTGGTGGTGGGCATGGAGAAATATTTTTGGAGCCCAGGACATGGAAAATCCATTTTGGGATGGTTGGGGGTACTTGGTTCACCATAGATGACAATATGGATTGTCAAGCCATTTTATAGTTTATTTTTCCATGGTTACTTCCTATCTAAAATGAAAAGTGTTGAAACTCCTAGAGTGGGTGTGGAACCAAGTATGGAATCTCAAAATACTTATTGTCTAAAATGGGGAACAAGACCTCACCACACTGTGGCCTTGGGCATGGTGAGTGGAAATTCCCAAGGAGACAGAAACTCACCCTAGTGGAATCCATTTTGAGTTGGAATTCTCAATAATACCATTGATTGGACTATGTTATATTGGAGGTCATGGTCAGGTCATGATTATTTTTAAATGGACAAAATCATCACCATTATTTATGGATCTCATCTATTTCAAAATGAAAATATGTGTATAATAAATTTTTTTTTAACTCGATTCTTTCCCTCTATGAACTAATTCATGAATCTCCTCTTGAATTCCATTTATTTTCATATGATCTAGTGAACCCAGGGTTTGGTTGAGAGTTTTCTCACATTGAGGCTCTATTGAAAGAAATTGTTGCTGGGTAATTATTGATTCTACCTGCCTTTGGTTCTATGTGGTCGATTCCTTATGGATTGTAACTCAGATCGAAAAGAATTAAGTTATCTTGATCAAGATAACATTTCCTTGTCTTTATTCTTTCATTATTACTATATCCTAGGTAATCATTACTTAAATAATCTCTATTTTAGGATATATTTGAGCATGGTTTTTTAGTGGCTTGTGAATGTTAGGTTTTAACTAGTCTTCCTTCAGCTTAGTGCTATTTCTTCCAGTGGTGGTGGATCATCAGTCATTCATTATTGTGAGAAGAATGTTAAACTTATAATTGAGGTAGGAGATTATTCTTTTTTTCCTCCTATTTTGTGTGAAATTATAAATTTTTCATGAATTATATATTTGGGTAATCGTGGAATTAACCTTAATGAAAATTAAACTGAATTAAAGAAAAGAATTGGTTTTTTGTTGTAGCAATCACATTTATTTTTACCATAACAATGATTTGGCTCTTTATTTTATAGATAGTTTATTATATTTGTTTATGATATGATTTAGCATGCTTGTTATGTTTTGTTCTTAGATAAATAATTTAAAGATGGAAATTCTTGTTAGCTGGTAATGCTTGTTAGATAATAATGAAGAGGCATGATAATTTGTTACCATCCATACTTATAATTTAAAGGAAATTAAAGTGATTCTAGAGGCATGTTTAATTGAAATGTTCTTTTATATAATTTTATAAAACTAGAAATTATGATTAAAATCATGTTAAAATATCTTGAAGATATTTTAGCCGATTCATTAAGTTATTTGTGGCTGTAACCTATGATAAATTAATTAGTTAATTCAAGATGGAAAATAATTATTTGTTTAAAAAAGATAATTTTTTGGAGATGAGCGAGCCCATTTTCTCGTGAGGGATGGATTCCTTGGTTTTAGGGCCTAAAATACCTATTGTTTGTTCGTTTCCTTATGAAATTACTCTGGATGGGAGCCTCATGATGCGATGTGATTTGAGCCTGGGATGGATGATGGTTTGACAAGACATAGAAGGGGGTGTCTGGGTTTGTGGAAATAGTTTATTCTTGATATGGTATGATACATGTTGACATTCATGGTGGTTTTGGGGATAGAACTAGGAATGATGGAATGGGTTGAATCTAGGCATACCCACTATTGTTGTGTTGAAAGATGGGATGATTTCTTAATAAAAAATATGTTTTTAAAGGCTGGATGGATAGGTTTATTGATTCTAAATTCCTTCCCTACTACTTGAAATATATGGTAGTTCATGATTTATACATATATTATGGTATCTTAGGATAATTCTTAGAGCACTTGGAATTATGGAATGAAAATTAATTTTGAATAATCTAACCCATGGGGTTGGTGGTTTAATAGAATGATGAATTATGATAACCCTTTAGGATCCTTGGAAGGGGTTAGATTATACCTGAAGGGAATGATAATCGTATGGTAATTAATGTAACTATGAAATGTTTAAAACAAATAATTAATTGAATCCCTTTAATTATTATGTTTTTATAGGGTATCCAGTCCTTAGAAGTGGCAGTTGGGTGTCCGAGTAATGATAACTATAGTTGATTCTAAGGCTAGGTTGTTGCCCATAGTGTGGTTGTAAGATATATTGTATTCTTTTGTTTTGTTTTTTCACATAATATCCTACCCATGATGATAGGGTTACTAACACCCAATGAACCATAGGAGGGTGTTTTCCCCAACATCCAAGTTGGTGAGGAATAGATGACAGACTACACCATATTTCTCTGCTCTCTTTTCCTCATAGTATTATTATTCTCATATGCTTGGTGGTTATATTTACCATATATGTGTGTAGAGGGATATAATTTCCTATGGTTATTTCACACACATGTGTCTCTAGATATAGTATCTAATATATTATTATAGGTATGTTGTGTATGGACTATGATGGATTGAGGTATAATACATGACGTACAAGCTATGGTGGCTCCCAGAAACTACTCAGTTACTATATAGAGATTTGGAAGTTAATTATGAGATGATTTGATACAAAGGGTGCTTGTTTTGTACAGTTATTATGTGATGAATGTGCTGTATGATATCTTTTATATTCCCATGTGTTTTGGGATAAACATATTATATTTGGAGAGAGAGATCTGGAAGTAAAATGTTAAGAGAAGAGAAGAAAACTAGTGGTAAAGTGGTAGAGGGGTACCTTATTTTGATATATATTGTATATTATATGATTAATTATATATGATAATTAGCGAGGGGCCATGGTGAGGCTAGGAACTTAGTATACCTATTTAGTTGATGAGTCAGCTTAACTTGTTTATTTACTGAGCTTTAGTATACTTTCTTTATCTTTTTCATAAGAGGATCTGGTTAGGATCCTTTATGATTATACATATTATTCTCACCCTAAGTATTTATAAACTATTTCTCAGATCCTTGGGAGCTATTTGGAGTCTGATTTTGGAATTACTAGATATTGGTGTTGTTTAGGAGTAGTTTGAGCTTCATGTTCACTATCGAGGATTTATATTTTGGTACTTGTAGTTCTTTTTTTGCAGTTGTTCTAGTTTTATGACATTACATGCATGTTTTTAGATCTTTTATCTTTGTTATGCTCATGATTTATTTTATGGTTTTATCTTATCTCTTATCCCTTGTGTTCTTAGAGTTTAATGCCTCCAATTTGTTTATTTTATATACCCTCGGTTCTTGTTACTAACCCGTGGCATATTATAGGTGGGTGTTGGGTGTCATTATATCACTTATATCATTATTGTCCCACAAGGGTTACCTTTGGGGGAAGGGGGTTGTGACATCATCTATAATTTTGATTACATTTATCATTATCCTTTTGACACTTTTAAGATCATTTATCTTACATTCCAAATACTTGTATAGTTTGTATGATCTTATTCTTCCTAAAAAATAATTCATGATATGTGAATGCTCTATTTTAGCCTTTATCTCTTGATCATAAGCATACTACATTTGTTTTAGAGCTTATATAGGCGTTTCTTACACAACCATCACACCAAATCACCTTTTAGTCTTGTACTATGGATGTCACATAGTGTGTGATTACATAGTGCAGGTGGACACATTTTCATGACACTTCAAATTGATTATGTTTTAAAAATGATTTTATAGTATAGGGAAGAACCTAGGTTGTCTCTAAAGGATCATTGGCAGTTTATAGTGTGTATTTCCAATAATTTTTTCAAAAACAAAACAGAAAATAAGGGGATTTTAAATAATGTTTCAAAATGAAATAACTTAATTAAATATTTTATTAATTGTTAAAATAAAGATAATTTTGATATAAATATAAGTAGTTTATCATTTCAAGATTACTACACACAATGGAAAGTTCATAGTTTTGAAAAAAACATTTGGTTTAATGAAATTCTACGGTTAAGGGTAACCAAGATCTTGATTCCCCTATTTTCCATTTAGAGTGGCATGATAATCAATTTTTCAAGGTTTGTGAATTATATATAAAATGAAGGCTTCCAAAGAATACCAAGATCTCATGCATGTGTGCAATAAAAATAAACCCTTGTGTTTTCTAATCAAAACAATATAAGATTTCCACTTGAAATATCAATCTAATTGGTTTTGAAATATATATTTTCCCTTCAATCATATTAAATAATCACATTAAAATCCAAAACACGTAAAGATAAAACTAAATAAAAAATTTAAATAAAAAATTACATAAAACGGTATAAAAAAAGCTTCATAACTTTATTTCCAAGTGTGTAGATCCTTTACAACGATCACCCACCATTTAAATCTCTATCAAGAGGATTATAAAGCTCATGTGGAACTCCACCATCATTATTTCTCTCCATGAAAAGATAGGTAGATCCAAAACTTCTAAGGTTATGAGAGGAATAATTATAACTCCAAAATGGACACATTTTACTCCTTTATCTAACTTGAAAATGAGGTTCCCAAGGTACCCTTTTATAGGAAATATGAAAAGTTGTTTTGGTCACCCTATTTTTTAATATCAACTGTGATTCATATTTGGACTGGTAAATATAATAATATTTACTTTAATAAAAGATAAGAGTTTTTAATATCCTATTTAATATAACATTGTAAAATTTTGTGGCCATTTAATATCTTGAACAAGAGATATTATCAAAATACTAAACAATAATCTCAAATTCAATTAGATTCTATTTTATGGAAAGATCATTTCAGTTCAAATACCAGATGGATAAATTGGAATTGATTGTTTTATTAAGATATATATCTCAAATTTTTATGGATCCACCAACAAAATTTAATCCCAATTATATGGACATATTTTTTCGCAATGTGAAAATCAGTTCACATATCTTCTCAGGCTTCCATGAAGTTTAGACCGTTTTTCCCACTTCATTTTGGGATCTCCAAATCACCTACACCTAAAATGTAAAAATTAAAGAAATTGAAATTGAAAATTTTAAAAATATTTAAAATTATATAATTGAACCAAATGGGAATTTAAATTTATTATTAAAATTATGTTTTCAATACAAAAATCGTTTAACACAGTGGTATAAGGGTAAAATAGAATAGTGAAACGCTGTCCGATCACACCCCCACACTTGAAAATTTCCACTACTAAGAAAAATAACATTTTAGATAATAATTAATAAGTATATTCCTAATATCGTGAATATTTAACATTCATAGTAAATTTATTTCATGATAGAAATACGAGCAAAGGGAGATCCACATCAAAGAGTTAATCTCAGTAGTCTTGGAAATGTGTGTCTCATAAACTTTATTAGAACAAAATTCACAGAGAAATATGATGTAACAATCCATGATTTTAGAATTTATTTTATTTAATTAATATATTTTATATCCTATGACATACACAATTCCGAGCTTAAATAAACCACGATATACTATAGAATATTATTATTAAATATGACTGTTATAACCTAGCCATTAGTTTGATGGGTATGAATAGTGATAATCGTATTATGAAATATATGTAAAAAGTTTTTCACTAATATAATTAATAATAAATCAAACATATATTATCAATTGGTTGAAAATGAAGATAAAATATTTTGATGGCAAAAGAGATATTTTTCATAAAACTATTTTATGTTGGAAACATATTTTAATCTTAATAGATTAAATTAATAACTATTGATAAATGAGTATGATTAAATAATCATATTATATATTCTATTTTATTAATTAAAATTCATTTAATTATGGTTATTAGGGAAGTAATTATAATAAAGTCATTTTATGCTTCAAAAATACATTTCCATCAAAAATGGTTTTTATTTCATTTTGTGCATGAATATTATAATTAATTTTTAACACTCTTATAAATTGTATTTAAAAAAAAATATATTTTAAAATCATAATTTCATCATATACTTAGTATAATTTTTTTGTATTTTTCTAAAAGGGTTTATTTTTGAGTAAATAGTGAAAAATGTTGATTTTTGGAAAACTGTCATTTTTTCTTTAAATAAAGTAATTTTAAAATCTTAATATGTTTTTGATTTGGTCTTCAAGTAAAACTAGTATAATTTAATTATAAATATTCTAATTAATTACAAAAAATATTTTAAACATTTTTAATTTTGGTATAATCTCATTTTTTCGCTTAAAAACTCATTTCTCTGAAAACTGTTTTTCATTGTGTTTTATGTGTTTATATTAAAATTGATTTCTATCACTTATAGAAATTTAATATTGAAAAATTTATTCCATATTTTCAATCTGGATTTTTAAATTTTGTTAATATTTCCCTTTAATTTTTGGTCATCATGAATAATAACCATGGTAAATATTTGTCACTCTAGTAAGGTTAAAACAGGTAAAACAAGGTTAAAACTATGAGATAAGGCCTAAAAATATCCCTAAAACTCATATTTATTTTATTTTATGAACTTTTTTTGACCATAAAAATCCATGATTCAAAAATTTTTAAATTGATTTCCACTTTCCTTTGATTATATCTTTTATATTCTTTTGAGTAAACTAAAATTAAAAAAATGACACCGTCTTAATTTTAATTTCTATTATATGTTTTAATTGGGATAAATAGATTTTATGAATGAATATAAAATATTATTTTGAACATAAACAAATTAATTTTATGATGATAATTTAATTTTAATTTTTAGTGATGTTATAATTACCTTAAATTCTTATGCAACATCGATATAGTGATTATGAAAGTAGTAGGAAAATCAAGGTAGGTTATTTAAAAAAAATAAATCAATATTTTTTGGGGATAAATTGTAGTATTAAATGAATTTAATAGGCAATTATAAGGTATAATTAATATTAAATATGTTTATATTCTAATTCCATTTCTTTCTTAATGTCTTTAAATCCAAATTAAATGAATAGTCAAAAAAATGAATTTAGTTATTTTTTATGATAAATAATATTTTATTAATTAATTTAAAAATAAAAAAAATATTGAAATAAGAAAATTTTGGTGTGAAATGTTTTAAAATTTTATAAAATTACCATTTATTATCCACTTTACACCTTATAAGTAAATTTATAACCCTTAAAGAGTGAAAAATGTGTTATGCGAGTTAAAGTTAAAAAGGGTTAGCAAGGGGGTTAAACTAAAATATAAGGTTCAAAATGAAAATTAAATATGTCTAAATTTTATTGATTGAATTTATTTAGACATTATGATGTAATAAATTTTAAATTATGTCCATTTTTTGACACTTTTACAAAAAATTACTTTGTATTATTTAAATAGTTCAAGTAATTCCTAGTGTATCCCTCCCCTCACTTATAAAAGGGAACCTATTATCCTCCCTTATTCACAAACTTTGAGTACCCTAAATTAGACAAAACCCACCCAAAACCTTCCTATCTTCCTTCCATTCATTCTTTATCATTTTATATCTTCCTAAGACCATCCCAAAAAGGTTTAAGGTGTAAGTCATAGGTGGTCTCTCAAACAATAGGTAATTGTCTTTATGGAATATTTTAAAGATTATTTATTCTTATAATTCCTATAAATAAGTTGTATCCATCATAAAATAATAAATATAGTGTTTGGTATAGTAGAAAACTCAAGATAGAGGTGAATTGAGTTCCTATAAAAATTTCTATTAAAATTTCTATTTAAAATATTCCCCCTATTAAAAACAAAATAGGCCAGTTAATCAAAGTAGTGAATTTATAATAGTTTGATTATTCAACTAATTTATCATAAGATTGATTATTTCTTAGTTATAATAATATGAAACATTGATACAACTTTTGAAACTAATCTAATAAGCCAAAATAGTTATAAAAACTAGCCAATACTAACTATCAAAGTGAAATTCAGTTTTCTGAAATATAGGTAAAAACAGAGACAACTAAATTTGAAAACACAGCAGATATAAAATAAGAGGTTCAATATCAAGTTGAGACTTAGTTATCTCTACTTATTGATCACCTACCACCAAACAATCTATATAGATAAAGGTTTTGATCCACACCCTAGATCGGGGTTTACACAACATTACATAGACTATCTAGGTCACAAGACCTCTACCACAGTTTTACATGGGAACAAAAATACAATCAGGTCACACAAGACCTCTTCCACAATTCTATGTGGGATAAAAAAGTATAAAGAGATAGTTATTTGAGGATATCTAGTATCATTCAGTTTAGTACATAAGACAGTGTGTGTTTTACAGACATATGAACACACTTCTCAAAAATCTAATAAACAGGTACACAATAGAGCAATAAGTATTAGATATAGTTTAAAAGGCTCAGTGTGTTATAAAGTTCAACTCTGGACTCTTTGATGCATCAGAGTTGAAGTTGGAGTCCCCTTCTGGAAGAATACACTGAAAAAAAGTGTTGTGGATCATTATGTTCTGTCTTTTAGGATGGTGAGATGTTCTTCTCCGTAGGTTCAGTTGAATGCTGCAGAGATAATGGAACTTTAACGGAAAATAGTCCTCTAGTTCACACCAAGCAGGAATGAAGAGTTCCTCATGTGTTCTTCCTTTCTATATGTTTCTCGCATAGGTCTTCTACTATGTCTACTTTTATCTTCTAATGTATGCATGTATCTTTCATGTGGTCTTCTTTATATATATATATATATTCTTATAGCCTGATAATATGCATGTTTTAAGGTAGATGATGTACCTCGTACTTCTAACATCCTCATTTAATATGTCTTTAAAAATAATTAAATTAATTAGTCGCATTAAAACACTCAAATTATTACCATTAGAAGTAATATTAAAAAAATAAAATTTAAACAGTCTATCAGTGAGTCCTCGGTTGGTATCTCCTTATGTCGGTGACTCATTCCATTGCTGTCTCCTTCTGTCTTTCTGTCTATGGATCAATAAGTCCTTGCATCGGTAGGTCCTTGCATCGGTAGTTCTTATGAAGTATCGGTGAGATAATTAGTTTTTCGGTGGGTTGATTTCACTGTTAATGAGTCCTTGTATTGGTATATCCATGCATCGGTAGCACCATGCGTCAGTAATTCAATTGAGCTATCAGTGAATCTTTTGAACTATCGATGTGTCATTTTATTGGCCTTTCCATGCATCAATGACTCATTTTAACTGTCAGTGTATCATTCCATCTGTTAGTGTCAGTTTTTCATACTTATAAAATATTTATTCTTGTAATGTATTACAATATAAATATTAACATAAAGTGTTAAACTTATAAGTGATCATATATTATCATAATTACACATATTGAAACATAAATAAACATGATTGAAATGATTAGATATAATTAATAAGATTTTACATGATTTTTGATTATTAAAACCACTAATACTAGAGAGGGTGGACAACAATCTCCTATGGGACAACATATCATATCACAAATATAATGAGATATTATTATGATTATGTTATAAACATTTTCCACCTCCTTTCCATAAAATGGAAAATGAAAGTATCACTTGTGCATATATGTGGACTACCACCTCCATGTAGTGATATGATTCATTTTACATCACCATATTTCATGGTTGTTTATTATAATGGATTTAATGTTTTTATATTATATTTATGGAATAATTATAATTTCTTAATTATAATATCGTATCTATAATCTTGCCTTCCCATCCGTTGGGAAACAATGACGTCGCTCGTGTGTATGTGTGGACTACCACCTCCATAAAGCAATGTGATTCATTTTTCATTTATATTTAACATGGATGGTAATAAGGATAGATTTAATGTATATATATTATATTTATGATATAATAAATATTCTATAAAATTTATTTATTATTTACCTTTCCCTCGTTCCATCCATAGAAAATTGGAAACATCACTTGTGCGTACGTATGAGCTACCGATTCCACAAAGTGATGAAATTAATTTTTCATCTCCACTTTATATGAATAGTAATGAAAGTGTATATAATGATTAAATATAAAACTTATGGAATTATTAAGGTTCTATAGATGATGTAACCATGATCAAGATGGAAGATCTGAATCCACCAAACAAAAAATTACATGAAAAATGAAATAATTAACACTCAGAAATGATGTTTTTAATAAAGAATCATTAATAAACGGGTGTTGAAATGTTATAAGTGGTCCATATATGATATTATTCGTATGTATATGATTTTTCTAGAAATATTTTCAATTTAAATATATTATATAGGATTTTAAAATCACTTATGAGGAAATTCAAACACGAGGTAAGAGGTTTCATAACTCATTTTATTTTCTTTAGGTTATGTTATGTATTTGTTATCTACATTATAAAAAGATTATGCGTGTAATGAAAACTAATTATTTTATTCTTTTTTTTATAATTTTTATATATTTTTACATTTTCTACACGTAATCACTTCATTTATTAATTATCACTTCAACGTTACGATCTTTGTAATGATTTCTCATCTCACTTTTTTTTCTATGAGACATATGCCATATTCACCACTTGTTTCTTTCATGTGGTATATATACCATCCCCTTGAAAAGTTATATAATGAATTTATTTATATTCATGTTATTTATATTTTCATTTGAAGTTATTTCTCTTATGGTTTTTGTGATTCAAAAGTTACCAAAGTGGTAAGTATTTATTTTACAATCTCATCCTTATTTAGGATTGTTTATATTTAAGTTTGTATTATGGTAATTATATGATATTTATATCTAAAAACACATGTATTCTCTTATCCAATATTTTTTTTTGTAAATTAAAAGTTTTCCTTTCATTTTACTCTCTCAAATTACTCAAAATTATGGAAGAATATTTTTAAGAAAAACTGATTTTATTTTTCTCCTTTTTAGTTCGAACCATTCTCTTCTATATCAATATTATTTATTTTGTTTTAGGAAATTAGTTTTCTATACTAAAATTATTTCCAAATTTAATTTTTTTACCTTTACTATCTATCTTAAAGTTTAAATATAATCATTTTATTATTTTCCAAACATGTCAATTTTCAATTTCTTTACAGTAGCGTGAAGAGACTCTCTTTTTAAAAGTTTTTAGCATGAATAGACTTTATCACCATCACAAAACTTATTTATGGTTTATATTATTTTAAAAGTTTTTATGGTTTTACAAAGTAATATATATTCCCATTAATCTATGACTTTTTCAAAATATAAGTTCGTTATTTTCTCAAAAGTTTTGAAGAAAAATTTCACTCCACTTATGTAAATTTTTATCTTGTACTTAAAATTTTCTTACTTAAGTATAATTTAGTTTTGCCTTTTCAAAATATAAGTTCATTATTTTCTCAAAAGTTTTGAAGAAAAATTTCACTCCACTTATGTAAATTTTTATCTTTCACTTCACATTTTCTTACTTAAGTATAATTTAGTTTTGATATTATATTATTAAAAATTATTTTACAAATAATGTTTTAATGGTATTATTTACACCTCATCAAAAGAGTTTTTAAGTGATTTATAACTTTATTTTTGTAAATGTTTTATGGGAAATTATTTTTAAAAGTTTCACTTTTATTTTCCTCTTTATTTTTTAAAGGAATTTTCTTTACTACAACACCTTATTTTTTGAGGAATTTATGGTCATATTTATGTACATGTTATTTATTATCATTGATTTATTCTATATCATTTCTAGTATTTACTTAACTGTGTACTCATTACACTATACAGCGTAAACAACCCATTTTATTTAAATCATATTGGGGGTGTTTACAAAAAATGATAGCTCATTTATTAATTGGGGAAACATTGAAAATCTCTATAATTTTTATTTTTATATGGATGAATATTTACTACTAAGTAAGGTTGAATATGTACTAGGAGAATATTGACATTTAATATGTTAGTTTCCTAATACGAATGTTTATTAATAAGGCATGTTGATTATGTATTGAATGATTGTTCATTTATTTCATATGATGAATGCATTGAAATTAGTAAGTGATGGGTGGGACCCAACATTAGATAGCCCATTGATGTATCAGTAGGTCTCATAGATAACATATCCTTGGTATTTAGTGTATTTCTACCCAATTATTTATGATGTCTTAGAATAAGTCCTTGACTGTATAATTATGATCTCCAACATTATGCATTCCATCATTATGAAATCAGTTATTATTATCCATGAGATTATTTATGTTGCTATATAATCCATGTATATATTATACATTTATTATATTATCTATATGATATATCTGATTACTTTTTATCTATTTCATATTATTTATGATTTATTTATTATTTGATAGATCCTGTTTTTCACTTTACATTATTGAGAATCTGAGCTCACCCTTTATTATGTTTTCCTTTCTCAAGATACCAAGAAGGGATATATAAATGATTTTTGGGATATAATAGAATAAATAATAATTTTATCAAAAGAATCTTAAGTTGTATTTCATGTTTTCCAGATTAATTTTATAATCTTTTATGTATCTAGTCTCCTAAGACTATTAAATTATTCGATCCTTTGGGATATGATTCCTTATATCTTGTGCTAATATATTAAAATAACCACCAAATTTTGGTTAATAGAGTCGAGATATTATAGTTGATATCATAGGATGTTTAATAGGACCCTTTAGGACAAGATTTTTGAAAACATATATTAGAGAACATAACCTTATGTTTGATTCTAGAGATAAGTCTAAGTATAGGGTAATATCATGAAGCTTGGTAAAGTATATATTTTGTGGTTTCCTAGAAAATACATCTCTATCTAGATATAGGAAAGTTTTTGTGGATTTTGAATATATACACTTAGGGGTAAAAACTATAAAAGAAGTGGATCAAATATTAACTAGATCTCCATTAGTGCATGATGAGTGGCCCTAAGACTGCACACCTAGATAGACACATTGAGGGAATATGCTTGGGTTAATTCACATTTTCTTTAAAAAACATTATGATGAATGAGAGGATGAAACCTATGTCAACCTATGATATAAAATAGTGATATGGGATAAAACTAAAGAGTATTGGGTTAATAAGTCTAATTTTGACCATAATTTTAATAGAATAGATACCCCTTTTTGGGTTTTATGTGATGGGATTTAAAGATTATTAAGGATATTTTGGAAGGAATCTATGGGAATAAAAACATTAGTTTAATATGTGTTTTAGTGAAAATTTTATTTGAGGAATAATTGTTTTATATTTTTTAGAAATAATTTTAAATGTATTGAAAAAATTTAGGTTTAATATGATCTTTAATGTTGATATGGTTAACTTGGATAATAAGGTGAATACATTTTGGGAACATATGTTTTATCATATAGATAACGATGAGATAAAAACCTGATTTGGTGACTAAGTGATTAATATTATTTTTGAATATGTATACTATATTGGAAACATTATATAATAAAGGTAAAAATAATTTGAGGAAGAAATATTGAGTTAATTTATGGCATACTATATGATTTTTTGTGTCTTTAGGGTAATTTGAGTTATTTATAGAAAAGATTAGCATATTTGGGTAAGACTAGGGAATATACATTTTTAGTATGTGAATTTATGAGTGATTAATATTGTTTGGAGATAAATTTTAAGTTGATATCAAAATAATATGTGACCAAAACATTCTAATCTTTTGGTTTCAATTTGTACTGGAATATTTTGAAGAGTTTTAATATTAGTTTTTGTGGAATAGTTTAAGTTAAAATTTAGGTATTGTTATTGAAGCTTTAGAGATTAATTTATTATTTATACATATGAAAATTTATTTATATTTGATATTTTCTCAACATATTTTAAACATTTAGTTTTGATTAATAGATATAAACATAAGGAATAATTGTTCATCCTTTTTTTTAAATATTATGAACCATTAAAAGATAATTTTAGTTCTTTAGGCATGAAAAATTCATCTTGAATATTCATTTCATGGAATAATGGATTAGATAGAAGTGAAAATTGATCAAAACACAACTAAAATATGAAATTGTGATTATGGAATGAAAATAAATCAAGTAATTATATTATCTCATATTCTCTATCTTAAGGTAAAATAATTCCTCAACTCTAAGAAAATGGACTTGAAATAAAATTGTTATCATTCTATAATAATTTATAATGAATTATTGGTATTAATTATCCCTTAGTGATGTATAATTTTTTGGTCATTAATTTTCTCATGAACATGTTCTCTCTCACTCACTATTATTAATTGGACATTATTTTTCTTCTCTATGTCCATATTTTCACTTCCTGCTGATATTCTCTTTATTAGGGAACTTGATTATGTGTTATTCTAGGTGAAGTTTATATTTTCCTACTATTATTTTAAAAATTATGTTTTATTATCACTTTTAATTATGTGGTATTTAAATAAAGTTATTTTTAAATATTAGAAAAGTTTTTTCCTTTCACGATTATATGTTTTATATTCCACTCTCTGGAATTGATTTAAAGGAAATGTTTTAAATTTTTTTTATCAGACACAGGATAAAATTTAGAGGATTAAATTTCTATAAGGTGGGTAGATTGAAACACCCCAATATTTTATAATTTATTTTATTTTTCTAATCTATTTGATAGAATGTGGTATACACAACACCGAGCTTAAATAAACCACAATATACTATAGAAATATTATTATTTAAATATGATTTTTATGACATAGCTGTTAGTTTGGCGGGTATAAATAGAAGTAATAATATTATAAAATATATATAGATATTTTTTACTTAATATAATTAATAATAAATCTTAAATTTATTATCAATTGGTCTGAATTGAAGATAAAATCGTTTGAAGGTAAAATATTTTTTTTTTCATAAAACTGTTTTTTATACGCACTGTATTTTTCTCTTAATAAATTAAATATATATGATAAATGATTGTAATGAAATAATTATATAATATATTAAATTTAATTAATTAAAATTAATTTAATTATGGTTATTAGTAAAGGAATAAGAATAAAGTTATTTTATGCTTCAAAAATACATTTCCTTGAAAAATGGTTTCAACTGCATTTTGTGTGCAGATATTATAATTAATTTCAACCAATTTTATAAATTTTATTTTAAAAAATTATTGTAATTTTTTAAATTATCATTTCATAATATTTTGAGGATGAATTTTATGTATTTTTCTAAAATGGTTGATTTTTGAGTGAATAGTGAAAATACTGATTTTTTAAAAACTGTAATTTTTTTTCTTTAAAAAAAGTAATTGAAAAGTCCTATTATGTTCTGTATATGTTATAAAAATAAAATAAGTATAGTTTAATTATAAATAATTTAATTAATTAAAAAATTAATCAGTATTATATTTAATTTTGGTATAGCTCATTTTTCGGCTTAAAAACTCAATTTTCAAAATACAAATTTTCATTTCGTTTTATAAATTTATATTAAAATTGATTTATGAAACTTATAAAAATTGAATCTTAAAAAAATTATTCCTTAATTTGAATCGTGAGGTTAAAATTTGGTTAATAATTCCATTTTATTTTTAGTTATTATGAATAATTATTGTGGTAAATATTTGTCACCTCAGTAAGGGTAAAATGAGTAAAGCATAATTAAAACTATTAGATAAGGCCTACAAATCTACCTAAAAATTGTAGTTGTTTTATTTTATGAGTTTTTTATACTATAAAAATCTAATATTCTTAAAAATTTCAATTTATTTCTACTTTCCTTTGATTATAACCTGTATATTATTTTAAGTAAAGGACAACTACAAAAAATGTCACCCTATTTATTTTAATTTTCCTTATATGTTTTTACTAGGATAAAATGATATTATTAATGAATATAAAATACAATATTGAACATTTATATGTTATTTTTATGATATTATTTTAATTTTAATTTTTAGTAATTTTATAATTACCTTAAATTCTTACACAACACCAATATAGTGCTTGTACAAGTTGTAGAAAAATCATGGTAAATGATTTAAAAAAAATAAAATTAATATTTTTTGGAATAATTATCATATTATATGAATTTAATAGATAATTATAAACTATAATTAATTTTAAATGTGTTTATATTCAAATTACATTTATGTATTAATTATTTTGAAGTCATATTAAATGAATAGTCTCAAAAATGAATTAAATGATATTTTATGATAAAAATTATTTTATTAAATGATTTAAAAATAATATAAAATATTTAAATAGGAATATTTGTATGATAAATAGTATTAAATTTCATCCATGTATAGTTTTTTATCCACTTTCCACCTTATAAGTAAATTTATAACCCTTAAATAGTGAAAAATGTGTTACCACGGTTAACGTTAAAAAGGATTAACGATGCGGTTAAACCAAAATATAAAGTTTAAAATGAAACTTAAACATGTCTAAATTTTATTAGTTTAAGTTATTTTGAACTTATAATGTAATATATTAGAAATTATTTCTATTTGGTTCCTCATTAATAATAAAATGCATTTATATTATTTAAATCTTTTAAATAATTCCATGTGCGTCCCTCCCCTCACATCTAAAAGGGCACATCTTCTCCTACCTTATTCAAAAGCGTTAAACAATCTGTCTTGAAAAATAATAAAAAAACTTCCTATAATCCTTACATTTTTTATTGAGCTTCTTCTATTCTTCTAATACCATCCTAAGATGTCTTAAGGTGTAAGCCAAAGGAGGTCTCTCAAAAAAGTGGTAATCATTTTTATCAACTCTTTCAAAGTTTATTTCTTCTTATACTTCTAATAAATATATTATATCCATAATAAAAAAAATATAGTATCATGAACATATTGAGATATTATTATTATGGTACAACCATTTTCCATCTTCTTTGCAACAAATAATAAATTATAGTATCACTCATGCACACATGTGGACTACTGCCGCCACATAACGATATGATTCATTATTTATCACCATATTACAAGGTTGGATGTTATATTATATTTAATGTTTATATAATATATTTATGACGTAATTATAATTATTTAATTATAATATCTTATCAACCTTCTTACCTTCTCATCCTTTGATAATTGATCACGTCGCTTATGCATACATGTGGACTACCACCTCCACAAAGAGATGTGATTCATTTTTAATTTTCTATTTACATGGATGGTAATAAGGATAAATTTAATATATATATATATATATGATATTTATTATATAAAAATTATTCTAAAAACTTGAGTTATTATTCACCATTCTTTTGTTCAATCCATCAAGAAGTGGAAACATCACTTGAACGTACGCACATGCTACAGTATCCATGAAGTAATGTAATTAATTTTTCATAACCACATTATATAAATGGTAATAAAAGTGTTTATAATTATTAAATATGAAACTTATGAAATGGTTAATTTTTTTGAAAATTTAACCATGATCAGGATGAATGGACAAAAACTACCGAACTGAAACTTACATGAAAAACAAAATAATTAACACTCAGAAATGATAATTTTAATAAATAATCATTAATAAACAGGTTTTGAAATGTTATAATAGGATCATATATGATATTATAAGTATGTATAAGATTATTTTATAGAATTATAATAAATTTAAATTTATTATACAGGAGGTTAAAATCACTTATGAGGAGATTCAAACTTGAGGTAAGGGGCTTCTTAATTCAATTTATTTTCATTGGGTTATATTACATATTAATTATCTATGTTATTACTATATTATGTGTGAAATGAACTCTAATTATTTTATGTTTCATTTAAAATTGTTTTATATGGTTTTAAAATATTTACACATAATCACTTTATTGATTAAATCTCACTTCAATGTTATTATATCCGTAAGGATTTCTCATCTCTATTTTGTTTCTCTGAGACATGTGTCATATTTACCAATTATTTATTTCATGTGGTGTATATACTAAAAATTTAATATTTTATATCATTAATTTATTTATATTCATATTATTTAAAGTTTCATTATATTTTATTTCTTTTATGGGGGTTATTATTCAAAAGTTACTAAAGTGGTAAGGGTTAATTTCACAATCTTATCCCTTATTCGGGAATGTTTATTTTTAAGTTTCAATTGGGGAAATTATATGATATTTATATATTAAAACCCATATATTTTAATATAATTTATTTATTTATATAATTTACAAGTTTTAATTTCATTTCTCTCTCTCTACTCAAAATTCTAAAAAAATATTTTAAAGGAAAAATGACTTTGTTTTTCTGCTTTTTGGATAGGAAAATTTCTCTTCCATATCTATATTTTTTTAAGAATGTGGATTTATATAATTAAATGATTTCCAAAGGTTAATTTTTTTAACTTGAATTTCTATTTAAAAAATTTAAATTAATATTTATAATGTTTTATGAAAAATTCATTTTTCACTTTCTTTACAATAATGTGAAGAGAATTTCTTTTCAACCATTTTCAGTAAAAATATATTTTCCCAACATCATGAATCTTATTTATGATTTAGGTTATTTTAAATTTTTTTATGGTTTTAAAAAGTAATATATATTCCCATTATTCTATGATTTTTTCAAAGTAAAAGGTTATTAATTTCTTAAAAGTTATAAAGTGGGGTTTCACTCCACTTATGTAAATTTTTATCTTACACTTTATATTTTCTAAGATAAATATATTTTATTTTAATGATTATATTATTGTAAATTACTTTATAAATAATATTTTAATGGTCATATTTAAACCTCATAAAAATAATTTTGAAGTTATTTATAACTTTATTTTTTAAAAAGTTTTAATAAAAATTCTTTCTAAATGTTTCGCTATTATTTTCCTCTTTATTTTACAGAGAATTTTTCTTTACTACAACACCTTCATTTCTAATGAATTTATAGAAATATTTATGTCTATGTTATTTATTATCATGGATTTATTCTATAGTATTTATAGTATTTAAATAACCACAAACTCATTACTGT
Source organism: Viscum album (assembly GCA_963277665.1). NCBI lineage: Eukaryota > Viridiplantae > Streptophyta > Magnoliopsida > Santalales > Viscaceae > Viscum > Viscum album. Next base: position 2,094,302,594 of record OY728148.1, on the reverse strand, counting down.
ATATGGTATAAACACTAAATTTTATATAAATCATATTACGGGTGTTTAATAAGAATAATAAATTGTTTATTAATTAAAAAAACATTAAAAATACATATACTTTTAAGTTATATATGGATGGATATTGATTTCTAAGTTTGTTTGAATAAGTAATGGGTAAATATTGAAAACTTTTATGTTAATTTTCCAATATGAATGTTTATTATTAATGCGTGTAGATTATGTTTTGAATGGTTATTCATTTATTTCGTATAATGAATGTATTAGAGTTAGTAAGTGATGGGTGGGGCTTGAAATTAGATAACCCATTGATACAATGGTAGGTCTTATGATAGAAACTATCATGGTTATTTGGTGTATGACTACCTAATTATTTATTATGTCATGAAAAAAAGACTTAAAAATATGATTATGATGTTTGAAAAAATGCATTCCATTATAATGAAATTAGTTATTTTTATCCATGTGATTATTTATGTTGTTATATTATCCATGGATATATTTCCATTTTATGATATTATTTATATGAAATATTTGATCTTATGGTATTCTCCTAAGACCATCTAATGAAGTCTTAAGGTGTAATTCAAAGGAGGTATCTCTGGGAAGAGGTAATCGTCTTTACCGACTCTTTCAAAGTTTATTTCTTATTATATTTAATCAAAATATATTTTATCCATACTAACATAATAAATATAGTATCATCAATACGAAGATATGTTATTATGATTATGGTATAATTATTTTACACCTCATTTCTCTTAAATTATAAATTAAAGTATTGCACATGTGTACGTGTGGACTACCACCTTCATAAAATGACATTATTCATTCTACATAACCATGTTTCATGGATGGGTTTTATAAATAATTTAATGTTTATATATGATATTTATGACATAATTATTCTTTTTAATTATAATATATTATCTACCTTCTTTCCTTCATATCCATTGGGAAATGATATCGTCGATTATGTGTATGTGTGGACTACTAACTCCACGAAGCAATGTAATTATTTTTTCATTTCCGATTTACATGAATGGTAATAAGGATAGATTTAATGAATATATATGATATTTATGATGTAATAATGATTTTATAAAAGTTATTTACTATCTAACTTTATTTTATTTTATCCACAGAAAAGTGGAAACATCACCCGTGCATGCATACGGACTACCATCTCCATGAAGTGATGTAATTTATTTATCACCACCAATTTATATAAATGGTAATAAAAGTATATATAATGATTAAATATGAAACTTATGTCAGGATTAAGGTTTTGGATATGATGGAACCATGATAAATATGTAAGGACCTAAACTATAGAACCGAACCTTACCTGAAAAATAAAACAATTAACACTAAAGAATAATTATTTTAATAAAAAATCATAAATAAATGAGTGTTGAAAAAGGAACCTCCTAGACTAGTAAAGAATCACTAGGGGTGGAATGAATTAGTGATTTGATTTGTTTTTAAGTTTTCATGATTAAATAACCCTCTCCACTAATTAGAGTGAATCTTGATCATTTTACAACACACACAAACACATTAAGGGAAAATAATATTTACAAGGTTCACCTCTCAAAATGAGAAGGATAGTCCTTGGAATGATACAAATTTTACTTGGGCCATACTAACCATTAGTTTCAATATGTAGGTACAACAAGAAGAGTTTATTCTTCTACTCATGTTACAATAAGTATCTTGACCATGCTTTTGCTTCGCACACTGTTAAAATGATATATAACTTAATATAAAAAATAATGAATCCTTCCAAACATATCCTTCATTTATTGATAAAGTGATGCTCTTCCTCTTTTTCTTCAACCTGTAGAGACTCTAGTAATAACTCTTCAATCTATTCTAATTTTCACAATCTCCCCTTCTTCCTCATTAATTATTATTATTTCTATAATATATAATTACAAATATACCACACTATTATTCCACTTTAACCACCACACATCAAATATTCACACAAACTCATTAATTCTACAAGTTTGAATTTGAATTTAAAAATTAAAATTGAAACCAACAACTTATTTAAAATTATTAATCAAAATCATCTATTGAATATTTTTTCCTAAAATATACTAATCATCCAATTAATGTTTTTAGTTATTTTGAGTTAGAATAACCACCAAATGACTCACATAAATCTAATTCCATACTATTCTTCAAATGTTCCTAGATTAGAAAATTTTAGCGTGGGAACATCCATTGTGTCGAATACTAACAATTAAAACTAGTTATTTTTGAACTACCAATATATTATGTGGTGCGATAAATCTTATATGATGTGGAGGTCCTTGAAATTAAAGATCCACCCAAAACTAACCTAATCTTATTTGTAGTGTGGTCCATGATCTATGGTGTTTTCCTCTAGATTTTATCCTTACTACAGAATGGGAAATAAGTTGTGGCGTGGAGGTCCCAAATTTTCCATAGACAGTGAATTTGACCCATTTTTAACTTATGAATTGTTCCACCTTTTATGGCATGTATTACTCTGATTGAGTCTCTTATATAGTGTAGACACTTACACTACAGTGTGGGATCCTATATAACATTTTCATCCCACTTCCAATTTTAATATCTACACAGCATAGACACCTCTTATATGACATAGCCCAGGGATTTAGTGAAAAATAATTCAAATAGAGAGAAAACCCTTATTTAACTTCAAATATAAAATAACAAATGAGGGGAAACTATACCTATCACAACACTTGAAAAGGAACCTCTTGGATCAGTAAAGAACCACTAAGAGAGAGGGGGTGAATTAATTATTCGATTTAGTTTTGAGTTTCCTTGATGAAACAACACTTTTCAATAGTTAGAGTAAATCTTGATCACTATCAAATACACAATAAAAAAGGGAAAATAATATTTATAAGTTTTACCTCTCAAAATGAGAATGTTATTCCTTAAAATGATCTAGATTTCATTGAGACCATACTACCCACTAGTTTCAACATGTAGGTATAATGAGAAGGGTTTATCCTTGTATTGATGTTACAAAAAGTATCATGAGTGTGATTGTTCTTTAGAAACTATTATAATGATAAATAAATTTATATTAATTAGAAGAAATCCTTTTAAACATTGAGTTCATTTTTTGATACATTTATGCTCATCCTCTTCTTCCACCTATAGAGACTTAAGTAATAAATAGTTACTCTATGCCAGTTTTCACAACCTCTCATTCTTCCTCTTCAATTATTCTTATTTATAACTTCTATATTTATACACATACTTAAATATTACTCTACTTAACTCATCACATATAAAATATTCATAGCATCTCACCAATTTTATCTGTTTGAATTTGAATTTCAAAATAAAATTAAAACCACCAAATTCTTTCAACTTATTCTAAAAAATTAGCCATTTAATGTTTTGTTATAATATATTCTTATCATCTAATTAAAATTTGTATTTATTTTGAGTAATAATAACTACAAAATGGCTGATATGAATCCAGCTTATCACTCTTATTTTAATATACCCAAATTAGGAAATTGTGGTGTGGGCACCTCCATTGTGACATATCATAGCAGTTCAAACCAGTTATTTTTTAATTTATAGAACTTTATTCAGTGTGACAAAGCTTCTATGGTGTGCAGGCCCTTGAAATTATATATCCACTAAAAAAACTAATCTCTTATATGGTATGGTCCATGATATTTAGTTTAGTTCTATATATTTTATCCTGATAGCGGTGTGGGAAATGAGATGCGATGTGGAGGTCCCAAATTTTTCAAAACTATTGAATTCAAGACAATATTCTCTTATAGATCGGTCCTCTGTCTGTGGTGTGAAGTACTTTGATTTAGTCTCCTCTATAGATTATACACTTATACTACATCATGATGTCTTTTAGACCATTTTCATCACATTTATAATTTTGGAATCTCTATGTGATGGACACCTCTTCTGTGGTGTAGCCTAACTCAATATTAGTTGGTTGTGGAGGAGACATAAGTTGTAGCACATGACATCTTCTTTGATCTATATCTACAGTTCAATACCATGATTTATGATGTAAAAAATCCTTTTACTACTTTAATTTTATTTCATCATAAACTCATTCCATGGTATGTAAACTCTTTTTACTAGTTTAAACATTTCCTAAATTAGACTCATTATACAATTTATGTATTGAAAACAAAATCCAACACACTCAATCATATCATCTTCACTATTTCTTAAACTTCACTTATCCCAATAAACATATCATCACCTCTTGGGATTAATAATAAGTTAATCATATATGATATTATAAGTATGCATATGATTATGATATATAAGTATAATAAATTTAAATTTATTATACAGGATGTTAAAAGCACTTACTAGGCAAGTCAAACTTGAGGTAATAGATTTCATAACTCAATTTATTTTCATTAGGTTATATAATATCTTTATTATATATGTTATAATATCTTTCATGTGGTGTATATACTACCTCTTTTAAATTTTATATCATGAATTTATTTATTTTAATGGCATTTATATATTCATTTGAATTTATTTCTTTTATAGGGGTTATGATTCGAAAATTACCGAAGTGGTAAGGGTTTATTTAACAATATCATCCTTATTCAAGATTATTTGTGTTTAAGTTTATATTGATGTAATTATATGATATTTAAATATTAAACCCACATATTCACTTATCCTTTAGTTATTTATGGAATTTTTTCCTCTCTTTATGTACTCAAAATTCCAAAATATTTTTTTAAGGAAAACCAAATTTGTTTTTCTTCTTTTTAATTAGGAACCTTTCCCTTTCAAATCCATATTATTTATTTTTTTTATTAGAAAGTAGTTTTCTATAATTAAATGATTTACGAAGGTCGATTTTATTAATTTTACTTTCTATTAATTTTTTTAAAAGGAATATTTTTAATATTTTCTTAACAAGACATTTTTTACTATCATTACTATAGTGTGAAGGGAATTATCTTTTTAAACATTTTCAATATGAATGAATTTTCCTTCCATCACGATCCTTCTTTATGATTTAGATTATTTTCCATGTTTTTATAGTTTTATAATGTAATATCTATTCCCATTATTCTATTATTTTTTAAAGGAAAATTTTATTATTTTCTTAAAAAGTTTTGAAGAGATATTTCACTTAACTTATGTACATTTCTATCTTCCTCTTCACATTTTCTTACTTAAGTATAGTTTGTTTTAAAGATTATATTATTGTGAATTATTTTATAAATAATGTTTTAATTTTATTATTTACAACTCATAAAAAAAGTTTTTGAAGTGAATTATAACTTTGTTTTTATAAATTTCTAAGAAAAATTATTTTTGAAAGTTTCACTACCATTTTCCTCTCTATTTTACAAATGGATTATTTATACTAAAATTCATTTATTTATAATGAATTGATATTTATATTTATTTCCATGTTATTTATTATCATGGATGTGTTCTATATCAATTATATTATTGAATTAGCCACATAATCATTACTATATATGGTGAAAACACCCCATTTTATATAAATCAAATTAGAGGTTTTTACTAAGAATGATATATCATTTATTAATTGGGAAACATTGAAAAAATATATAATTTTTAATTATATAAAGATGACTATTGACTACTAAGGTAGGTTAAATATTTACTGGGGAAATAATTACATTTTTTATGTTAGTTTTCCAAAATAAATGTTTATTATTAAGGAATGTTGATTGTTTAGGGAATGATGATTCATTTATTTTATATGATGAATGAATTAGACTTAGTAAGTAATGGGTGGAGCCTAATATTAAATAAACTATTTATGCATCATTAGGTCTTATGAGATAAACTAGGTTGGGTATTTGGTGTATGCCTACCTAATTATTGATGATGTCATGGAATACAGACTTGATGATATGATTATGATTTTCATCATTATACATTCTATCATTATGAAACTATTTATTATTATCCATATAATTATTTATTTTATTCTATCAACCATGTTTATATTCCCATTTTATGATATTAGTTATATAAAATATTTTATTATTATTCATCTTTTCCATATTATTTATTCTTTATTTATTATATGATATCTTTAGTTGTTAACTTTTCTGTATAAAGCATCCGATCTCACCCTTAATTATGTTTTCCTTTACTTATACTAAGAAGGGATATATGAATGATTTTAGGGATATAATATAATAAATAATAAAATTCCCACAATAATATTAAGTTCTATTTCATGATTTTAATTGTAATTTGTGAATAACATATGTATTTAGTCTCACGGGACTACTAAACTATTCGAATCCTTTAGGATGAATCAATTGTATCTTGTGATAATGTAATAAAATAACCACCAGATATAGGTTATTAGAGTTGGGATGTAACATTTTATACTAGTCTTAGGAAGTAAATCATAATTCAAATGTGTCACTAAATCTCCATGCCTGTGTGTGATAACCATTTAATGTTATTTTTCCACTTTTTATCTAGTAAATATAGGTTATTTTAAAAAATATCTACTTGATTATTTCTATCAGACCTACCTTATATCATCTACAATCAAATTTCAAGACCCACACACTTAATAATTCTCAAAATTCAAACCTTAAGATTCTAAACTAAATATTTACATAACTTGAACATTTCATCACTCCCCTCATTATTTATTTGGGTTATTTTTATTTTTTTCTTCTTTTGAGTGCATAAAATAGTCAGATAATAGGAACACACATGAAGATCAATCTTGTATAATAATGAAACAGATCAAAAAAGGAATAAATGCATGGAAATATCTTTTTGGAAAGTTGAGAATCATAAACCTAACATATATATACCTTCAATTAAGTAATAAATACTCACAATTTATAGTTGATTGTAATGATGTGTGGAGATGTTAAATGACATAGTTAAACTATAAAAATCACACATATGGTAAAAATATCTCAATGGTTTCATAATTATATAGTCATTTATATTATTTAAAAGTAACAAAATTTACTTAAATTCACCAACTCAATGTTAATTATATGCTCAAACTCACATTCCATCAAAGAAACAATTTTTTTAATGTTAAAATAACTTAAAATAGCGAAATTCTATATGAAGTTTTAATAAATTCCATGTTTATATGAGAATTTAATATGAATATAAAAAAATTAGGGGTAAAGGAAATATGGAGGGATAAGAATAAAAAACATAAAAATACCAAGAAACAAGAAAAAAGAAAAAGAAATAAATAAAGATATATCAACCTAGGGTTTTCATACATGAATATTATATCTTTTTTTATAAACATTCATTACATTATACAAACACATGTCTGAGGATCATAATGGTATAGTGCCTTTAGAAATTTGGAAACATAAAAAATTGGTTCATAGGTGAACTAAATTATCTCCCACTATGTTCTTCATAACTAAAACCCTTCTTAGACATATCAAACATAATATATTTCTTCATAACCTAGGGAAAAGAAACATAAAAAAGGGAAAGATCAAATTCTTAGTAAGGGTAAATAAGGGAGATATATAATTATAACATGATTATAAGGGTATGAGAACATGATCATAACATATGAAAACCATACCTTTAATACTAAAGATCATAATCTTGAGTCATTGAATAAATATTGGTAGTTCATAAGACATGAATCATAAGGAAATCAAACAACATGAACCACAAGAGTATAACATTGGCTTAAGACATATAATTGTGGAATAAAAATAAGTATATAAAACCATTTCCATGGTAGTCAAGTATCATTTATAAAGCCATAAAAGTGAAATGGGTTCACTCTCTAAACCATCATAGTAGTCAAGGTTCACTCCTAAGACCATCATAGCGGACAAAGTCCCTTACTAAATCGGGTTCACTCTTCATTTCAGTCTTATCTATATCATGAGATATAAATAATTATCCAATGAATTGGAGGGAGATATAGGTCCCAACTATAATATAATGAAAATAATACATATATATGCCATGATATTATAAAAAATTAATCAAATCATTAATTATGAAATGAAACGGGTTTCATAAAAATTTCATCATAGAATAAATCATGGAAGATAAACAGGTTTCATAATTATTTCATCATTTAATCATAGAATAACCCATGGATAAATAAATGTGTTTCATAAGAATTTTATCATAGTATAACCCATTTAAATGAATTTTTTTTCATAAATATATTTTCATTAAAAACATAAACTATCCATAGAAATACTAATAATAATATAATTAGACCATATCCTTAGTAATGCATAAGTAACATCAAAGGATTCTATATTATTTGGAAAATTATTTTGAAATATCAATTGGAAAACTTATTAAGGAAAATAAACTTTATTTAAAAATCAAATTTTAAAACTTAAACTTTATAAATTATTTTGGAAATATTTTTCATTGAAAATAAACATTTACAAATTATAAAGGAAGCATTAAAAATCATTAAAAACCTTTCATGAGGGAAATAAAATATTCACATTGATTTTTTTAAATAAAACATTTTAAAAATAATTTTATTTGAAAATAAACCTATAAGTTTATAAAGGAAGATTCAAATAAATGATTGTACATGAATTTGGAGAACTTTTTTCATTCTATACACATTAAAACGAAGGTTCCTTTAACATTTTTGGTAAAATCAGAACATTTATTGTTTGGAAAATGAAATCAAGGTTACTTTTAATTTCGTTTTAAAAAAATTAAAACATGGGTAAAAATTTATTTAATAATAATTTGTATAATGTTAAAAAAAATTAAAATGATTTTAGAAAACATGTTTTTGTAATAAAAATGAGTTTTCGACCAAAGAGAGAAATAAAGATAATTTTTCTTAAAACAATTCCTTTGAACTCATGAGTAAATGAAGAGAAGAAAATGAAGGGGAATCATTTATTCTCCTGAAATAAACATATAATAATAAAATTCATGAGTTTTTTAGAGATAAATCATAATATTTCATCATCATAAACATTATCATAGATAACCCTGATAATCAATGATATTGTATCATAAAACCCTTACCACTTTGGCAACTTTTACCCATAAACCCTATAGAAGAGAGATAATAAAATGGATATATAAATAAATATAATTTTAAGTATAGTAATAATAAAATAAATTCATGATCAGTATATATATACAACATAAAATAAACACATGTTTAATATGGCATGTGTCTCACAGAAAATAAAAGCGAGACATAAATCCCTTACCTTAAGTCTCAATTTTTTTTTGTATATGTTCAAAAATTATGTATAATAAATATAAGTTTGTTATAAATCTATTATATAGATATAATTATATATATATATATCATACCATATATTCTTTTATTAAGACCTATTATTACTCATTTATTAATAATTTTACTTTAAAGTCATGTTTCAGGAAATAACTGCTTTGTTTTTCGTGTATGTTTTTTTATTTTTTATTTTTGGTTCTATTAATTTGCCCATGGTTAAATAATATAATTTTTTTAAACATCATATAAATATAATATATATTCATTATATATTTTTTAATAGTAATCCTTAATATTTAAATATAAAAAATGAAATACAACGTTCTTGGAGACGACAAGTCATACATACACAAGAACATTGTTTCCATTTTCTCAAAAGATTGAAAGAAAGAAAATTAAATAATATATTAAAATTATAGAATCATTTTTATTTCATATATATCATATATTTTCGTTTAAATCATCCTTATTAACTTCCATGTAAAACATGAATGAATCACATTACTTCACGAGGTGGTAGTCCACCGTACACTAATGACATTATCATATTCCCACAGAATGAAGAGTATGAAGGTATATATAATATAATAATTAAATAAGTATAATAATATCATTAATATAATATATAAATATTTAATCAATCATTATATCCATCCATTAAATGTGGTGATGGAAAACGAATAACATAAGTTCGTGAGGCGGTAGTCCACCGTATACACGCACGATGATTTCATATCCCATTTAATGGAAGAGGATATGGTTATAGGTAATTAACTTAACATAAAAAATATTATTATATGTAATATATTTATTTTATTATATAATTACGATTTAATAATAATTAAAGGAGGTGGTGGAAGAAATAAAATAAAATTCTTGTTTAGGGGTGTTACCTCTTCTTTAGACAAATTCTTTTGGTTTACACCAAAAGGCTTCTTAGGAAAAATTTCTGACCAAACTAAGGATTATAGGATGGTAATAGGGAAGTGAGAAAGTTATTTGGGTAGGTATTGGTATAAACAATGGGATTTTTATGTGTAAAGAGGAGAGTAGAAGGAGTGGACTTTTATAAGTGAGGTGAGTGACACACTTGTAATATTTTGAAAAGAAAAAGGTGTTCCCATGTTTTTCTCATGACATAGGGCTCAAAAATGGAACATTCTATAGAATAAATGATATAAGATCAAAATATGTCCATAAAATGGGTTTTGGTCATGTTTTAGTTAATTTTTAACCCTTATATTTTTATTTTAAACCCATGGTAAACCCATTTTTACCTTAACCGTGGTAAACAATTTTTACTTTTTTAGTATTCATTATGGTCAAAAATTAAGTTAACTTTATTTGATAATATAAATTATTCTGATTAAAAATATTGAATATATTTTTTCAAATCCCATTCATATAATTTGAAAATTTTAATTTAAAATTAAACCCATAGACGCGATGATAAATCAGTTTTCCAAAGAGAAAATGTTCAAATGTTTTTAATTTTTTTTATATCAAAATTCAATATGAAAAATATTAAAATGACCTAAATTGAATTTATTTATTTATAATTTTTGTAATATTAATTTTAAATAATTTTTAAACGAAAAATGATCATTATAAATTCTTTAAACGAAAAGGTAGTTTTAATAAAAACTAGTATTTTTTACTATTCACTGAAAAATTAATCCTTTAAGAAAAATCCCAAAAATTAATCCTAAGATAATTTTGACATGATGATTTTAAAAATCAATTTTATTTTATCAAATTAATTTTCTAAAAGTTTCAAAAATTAATTTTATTTATATTTACCAAAAATAAATAAAAAAACATTTTTTTTGAGAAAATAGTATTTTTGAAACATATAAAGATTTTTGTAAAAATTAAGTACTTTTTTATAAATATGTTTTATTTATATAAAAATATGATAGTTAATATTTAAAAATTATTTATTACTATTCATATCACTAGTTTTTAATAGCTATGTTATAAGAGTCACGTTTAAATAATAATATTAATAATATATTGCAGTATGTTAAAACTCAGTGTTGTGTGTTATATAATCCATCAAAGAAATTTAATTTATTCAAAATAAATAATAATTTATAAAAAATATAAGTGTTAAATTATTTTCCGCTTAAAAAAAAATTTACCCTCAAATTTTTTTACTCTAATACAAAAAATGAGGATACTTCTGCCTCATCATTTCCTTGGGTTCCCACATAGCTTCTTTAAAAAGGTGGTTTCACCAAAAAAATATTGACATGGGGAGTGGTGTTGTTTCATGGAAATTTATCTGAATGATACATAATATCCACATGCTATTCCTCATAAGAAAGTTCCTTCTCTAGTTGTACAACCTCTGAGTTAGTATCTGTGGAGGATCAGGTATGTACTTACTCAGGAGAGATACATGGAACACATCATGAACTTGAGAGAGGTTTCATGGAAGCACTAACCAATAAGCTACCATCCAAAAAAGATCAATAATTTCGAAGGGAATGATATACCTAGGGATTATTTATACCTTTTTTCAAATCTCATTACCTTCTTCCATGGAGAAATTCTTCGAAACATCTTGTCGCCAACTTAAAATTCTAGATTATTCCGACAATTGTCAAAATAACTTTTCTTCTGAATTTGAGATGCCTTGATGTGTTGATAAATAAATATAACATTCTCCACCATTTATTTAGCTATTTCAGTTCCCAAGAGATATATTTCTCTAACTTTATTCCACCACATTGAAGCTCTAAACTTCTTTCTATAGAGGGATTCATAAGGAGCCATCTAAATTCCTGAGTGAAAGCTATTGTTATATGAAAACTCAACTAAAGGAAGGTATTGATACCAAAAACCTTTAAAATATATAGAACACAATATCATTATATACAATAGGGTTTGAATTGTTCTCTCAGATTGACCATCTATCTGAGGATGATATATAGTTTTGAAACACAACTCCGTATCTAGATCCTCTTGAATACTTCACCAGAACATGGAGGTAAATCACTGATCCCGATCAAACACAATTAAATGTGGTACTCCATGAAACCTTATCAATTTATTAATGTATATTATATAAATATGATTAAGATATAATTATTTTTTGATAGTGATGAAGTGTGCTGAATTTTTAAGTTGATAAACTACAACCCACATAGAATTATTCCCTTTAGATGTTTTGGGGATTCTGATGAAAAAATCCATAGTGATGTTTTTTCATTTCCATTTTGGTACAATTAATGGATGCAATATCCTTTTATAATTTTGTCTCTCATCCTTAACTTTCTGACATACCGATCACTGATATATAAACTCTATGATATCTCTCTTTATGCCATCCCATCAGAAATACTCTTTCAAATCTTTATACATCTTCCTAATACTGGGATGAATAGATAATTAATAAATATGATATTCCTCTAATAATTATTTCTTCAAATCTGGTACGGAAGGAACACACACATAGTTCTTGAACCTTATAATTATATCATGATCAATATTAAACTAGGGAACATTTCTAACCTTCTTTTGTATCTCTACATCTTCCTTATATGCCTCTTTAATATTTACATGTATAGATGGTTAAAAATTCAATTGATCAAGATAAGTTTTATCCATTTCCTTACATATTTATAGATCCATCCTTTACAAATCTAGAAATATTGGATCTTTTAAGATCCTCATCATGGATAAGATAGTATGATCCTTTAGACTCAAAAATCATCGACCACCTTGTTCACTTTCCCAGGTTGGTAATGTATTGAGAATTCATAATATTTAATTAGATCTATCCATATTCTATGGTGCATATTCAAATCATTATATGTGAATATATACTTTAAACTTTTTTGATCAATATATATATATATATATATATATAATCACCTTTATCCATAAACATAGTGCCTTCATATGTTTGATAAAAAATTACCACATCTAACTCCAAATCATGAGTTGGGTAATGTTTCTCATGAAACTTCAATTTTCATGAGGCATAATCTGTAACCATGTCATTTTTCATTAGAATACATCCCAATCCCATATTTGGTGCATTAATATAGATTTAAAACCCCTCTCCACTATAGAGTAATGTAAGCATAGGTGTTCTGACTAATCTTCTCTTCAGTTCCTTGTAATTTTCCTCACATTCATCTTTCCAGAGGAACTTAGACCCCTTTTGAGTTAAATTAGCGAGTTGATTAGATAGTTGTAATAAATTCCCCATAAACTATTTATAATATCTAGCTAAAACAACAAAACTATGGATCTTAGTCACCGTGTTTGCTCTGGGAAAACACTCAATAGCCTCTTCCTTTGATGGATCTGCCAATATACCCTCTCTTGAGATTATATGACCCAAAAATGAAACTTTTTGCAACCAAAATTTATGATTTGTAATTTTTTTATATAGTTTCTCCTTCCATAGGGTATTTAGTATAATTATCAAGCGATATTCATGATATTACTTTCTCTTTGAATAGATAATAATGTAATCTATAAAGACTAACAAAAAATGATTAAGGTAATCATTAAAGACTCTATTCAATAAATCTATAAAGACAATGGTGCAATTAGTAAGACCGAATATAATCACTATATATTCATAGTATCCATACCTTTTAAAAAGTTATGTGTTGGGTATATCCTACTTTTTGACCCTCAATTGATGATAATCTTTGAAAAGTATTAATCTCCACATAGTTGATCAAACAGTTCATCAATATAGGGTAGATGATACTTTTTCTTGATCATGATCTTGTTTATATCCTAAAAATCAATGCAGATCTACATCAATCCATATTTATTTAAAAAAAAGAATAGGTGCACCCCAAGGTGATACACTTGGCCGAATGAATCCCTTGTCAAGGTTCTCCTGGAGTTATATTTTCAATTCTTGTAACTCAATAGAGGCTATTCTATGATGAGTCTTTGAAATTAGTGTGACACTAGATATGAGTTCTATTGAAAACTAAAATTCATGTTTTGGTGTAAGTCTAAGTAACTCTTCTTTAAAGGAATAAAAAAGTCCCGCTCAATAGGCATATCATCTATGTTGATTTTTCCCCAACCATCTGAGAAAAAAAAACCTCTTTAATAGAAATCAAAACCTATATAATGGATATGGCTTCCATAGAAATTTCATATTTATCATCACACTAATAGATGATCATAGTTTGGTATGGAATATAAAATGTTAATCCATTCCTCAAAAATTTATGTGGTATTTATATAAAGAAATCCAATCCATTCCTAAGATAACAACAAATTCAAATAGAGGTAAAATAAAAATATTTTTAGGAAGAAAATTATCACAAACTTCAACAAGAGAAAAATCATAGGATTGAGATGTGATCATTTTACCATTAGGGGATTTCACTACTAATTATACATATAATTATTTAGGTGGAATGTTTATAACATTATTAAATTATTTAGATATGAAATAATGGGTATATCCAAAGTCAAATAAGATATTAATAGTTCTAGAGTGGATGGTAAGTTTACCTTTCACCACTTCATTATCGCAAAACTCATCAAAAATAGTGATTTCATGAGATTTAACTTTATATATTATCTTAAGAGGTTGTAGAAATTGATCATCACCATTAACCTTTGGATTTGGTCACTGGTTAGAATAATTCCTATACTCCTTGCATTTGAAACATTGCAGTGTGGGTGGTGCATTATGTGGATCCTTCTCTCTATTTTCATCATTAATTAACTTCTTACCATCAATTTAGCATTTTATTTCCCGAAGACCTTACCTTACACACTTAAAATATTTACTAGTATCCTCAAGAAAATTTTCTCCATGTTTCTTCCCACACTTTGAGAATAAATTAAAACTCATCTTCTTCTCTCTATGGTTTTTATATATTCCTTTGAATTCCATTTTTCTATTCCTATCAAAACCAAGAGATTAATACGTAACTCCAATCTACATTTCCACCTTGATAGTACACTGAACAATATCTTTATAGCTAAGGAATTATTTTATGTATAACACCATTTGAAACATGGTTTTAATTCACTGAAGAATCAATCAACCTTACTTTCACGTTGGATTATGAGAAGTGCACCTCTCAATTCTTATAAAATTTTATTCATAGATACCAATTGGTTAATAATCCTTTTTATTTAGATTTAGGAACTCTTTATCCATATTCATATGAATAATAAGATCAAATTAGTTATTGAAAAATAATTTCATGAACTCATTCCAATATAGGGAGTCAATTTCATCAAGTTCCCTTGTATTCTTGATAAGAGTCCACCGTTGATCTGCTTCGCCTTTAAAATGATAGAAATCCAAAATGACTTTTTCATGTTACGAACACTAGAGAATGAAAAATATATTTTTAGTGGTATCAATCCATTTCTCATCAACTATAGGATTAGTAGATCCATTTAATAAAGATGGATTCTTTCTCATGAATGACTCAACATAGCATTGTTCCATCCTTTTCTCATTTGTAAGTTCAACATGATTCATGTCTTGAGAAAGTTTTGTGATTATAGAAACAATATTTTTCAATCTATATCCAATGAAATTTCGTTCCTCAGGAGGAAAACCATTGAATTGTCCATCACACTCAACCTTAACATGGTTCTTTCTAGTTCCAACCAAAGAATAAAATCAAAAAGCATTGTATAAGTAACAATAATCATAGTGGGGAATCACATAATCATGAAAAATATCTTTTAGGATGTTTAAATCATGAAACCTTATTTTAATCCATAAAAACTCAGGTTTATAATCTATTTAAATCCTTTATGATGGTTCATAAAGAGTTTTTAAATTTACAAAAAATATCCCCTGAGAGTGTCAAACCTGGTGTGCAGCAAAGACTGTTGTCATGCACCAGGTGATGATTGAGTCCAAATAAATGTGAACTTTACATATTTATTAACCCTAAGTACCTCTATTATAGAGTAAAATCCAATTTAGTATCCATATAGGGATGTAATTTCTTGGAAACTTCTCACTCTATCCTTTAAAAACATTCTAGGAAATTTTCCTATACCCTGACTCATCCTTAGACTTATCCTTGGTCATTTCCCTAGGAATATCACTAATGTTTTCTCATCCAAGTTTCCAAAGGTTAAATAAAACTATCCTTTAATACCAACTATAGCAACCTAGTATTTTCATACATAAATATTATATATTTTTAGATGAACATTCATTATGTTACACAAACACATGCCTAAGGATTGTAAAGGTATAATGCCTTTGGAAACTTGTAAGCATAAACAACTGGTTTATAGGTGAACTAAATCATCCACCACTATGTTTTTAATAACTATAACCCTTCTTATACATATCATACATAATAAATTTCTCCATAACTCTAGGAAAAGAAACATAAGAAAGGGTGATCTTGGATTCTCATTAAGGTTAAACAAGGTAGATACATAAGTATAACATGATCATAAGGGCAGGAGAACATGATAATAACATATGAAGACCATAACTTTCATATAAAAGATCAAAATCTTGAGTCATGGAATAAATATTGATAGTTTATAAGACATGAATCATAAGGAAATCAAAGAACATGATCCATTAGAGAATAAAATTTTCATAATACATATAATTATGGAATATACATAAGTATAGAAAATTATTTCTATAGTTTCCAAGGATCACTTCTAAGAATATCATAGTGTAATGAGTTCACTCCCAAAACCATCATAATAGTCAATGTTCACTCCCAAGACCATCATAGTGGATAAAGTCCTTTACTAAACTAGGTTCACCCCTATTTCAGTCTTGTCTTTCTCATGAGATATAAATTTTTACCCAATGAATTAGAGGTATATATAGGTCCTACCCATAAAATAATGAAAACCATATGTATGTATACCATATGATCACAAAAAATTCATCATATAATAACCCATAAAATGAAATGGGTTTCATAAACATTTCATCATATCATAACCTATGGAAAAGAAACAGTTTTTATAATCATTTCATCATTTCATTATAGCATAACCCATGGAAAAAGAAATGGGTTTCATAAGAATTTTATCATGGTATAACCTATGGAAGAGAAATGGGTTTCATAAATATCTTTTCATTGCAAATATAAACCTAATAGAGAAATAATAAGAATGGTATCCTTGGATCATATCTACAGTAAATTATAATTAACATTAAAGTATACCATTTTAGATGGAAAATGATTTCCAAAGATCACTTGGAAAATTTATTAAGGAAAATAACCTTTCTTTGAAAATCAAATTTTAAAATTAAAACTTCATAATTTTTTTTTAAAATCATTTTCTTTGAAAATAAATGTTGAAAAATAATAAAGGAAGCTTTAAAAATCATTTAAACCCTTTATTGATAAAAATATCCTTTTCACATTGATTTTTTTAAAACATAAAAAAAAATTCAAAATAATTTTATTTTAAAATAAACATGAAATATCGTAAAGTAATATTTAAATAAATTATTGGTCATGATATTGGGGAATTATTTTCATGCTGTACATGTTAAAATGAAGATTCCTTTCACATTTTTGGTAAAATCCAAATAGGCATTGTTTGAAAAACAACATGAAGATTCCTTTAAAAAAAATTTTAAAAAAATTAAAACATAGGTAGAACTTTTTTAATAAATAATTTTTATAATTTTAAAAACATTTAAAAAAACACTTTTAAGTAAAATGGTTTTAGAAGAAAAATGATTTTTCGACCGAAGAGAGAAATAAAGATGACTTTTCTAAAAAAAATTATATTAAACTATTGAGTACATAAAGTGATAAAAATGAATGGAAAAAATGTATTCTCACGACATAACCACATGATAATAAAAATCATGAGTTTCATGAGATATAGATCATAATATTTCATCATTGTAAACATAATCATAAACAATATTGATAAATGATGAGATTATATCATAAAACCCTAAACACTTTGGTAACTTTTGTAATGTAAGACCCATGGAATAAATATACTCAAATGGATATTTAAATACAAATAATTATAATTTTCACTATAATAAAATAAATTCATAGGAAGTATATACACCATATAAAAGAAACACATGGTGAATATGACATGTGTTTCACAGAAAATAAAAGTGAGATGAAAATCCCCAACTTTAAGAATTGAATTTCTTCATACGGATCCAAAACTCTTGAATAATAACTATAATTTTATTATATGTATATTAAATAAATATAATTATATATATCACACCATATATGATTTTATTATGAACTTTTATTATCCATTTATTAACAATTCCATGTTAAATTCATGTTTCGGGCAATAACTGCTTCGTTTTTCATTTATATTTTGATTTTTTATTTCTGGTCCTTTTAATTTGATCGTGGTTACATAATATAAATAATTTTAACCATGATATAAATATAATATATATTAATTATATATGTTTTTATAGTAATCCATAAGATTTAGATATAAAAAATGAAACACACTGTTCATGGAGACGGTATGTCGTACATATGCATGAATGTTGTTTCCATTTTCTTGACAGATTGAAAGAAATAAAGATAAATAATATATTACCATTATATAATACTTTTATGGAATATATATAATATATTTTAATTAAAACAATACTTATTACATTCTATGTAAAGCGTGAATGAATCACATTTCTTTGTGAGGTGGTAGTCTGCCGTACACATGAGCAACATTATTGTATTCCCAAAAAATGGAAAGTATAAAGGTTTTATGTGATATAATAATTAAATAAGTATTATAATATCATAAATATAACATATAAATATTTAATCCATTTTTATATCCATCCATGATAGTTGGTGGTGGAAAACGAATAACATCAGTTCGCGAGGCGGTAGTGTGCCTTACACATGAATGATGATTTCATATCCCATTTGATGGAAGAGGAGATGATTGTAGGTAATTCACTTAAAAACGTATTAGTATATGTGATATTATAAATTTATTATATCATCATGTTTTAATAATAATTTAAGGATGTGGAAGAAGAAATAAAATAAAATGCTCGGTTTGGGGAGTTACCTCTTCTTTGCACAACTTATTTTGGTTTGCACCAAAATGATTCTTAGGATAAATTTATTAAAACATTAAGGCTTATAGGATGGTAATATTGAAGTAAGGAAGTGATTTGGTCAGGTATTTTCCTAAAAAAATTCTTTTTAATGTGTTAATAAGAGAAGAGATGGCCTTTTATAAGTAAGGTGAGTGGAACACTTGTATTTTTTTGAAAAGAAAAAAGTGTACCCATGTTTTTTTCATGAAACAAGGCTCAAAATTGGACCATTATTGATAATATAATATATAAGTTCTAAATATCTCCAAAAAATGGATTTTTTAAAATTTTTGGGTCATTTTTAACCCTTACCTTTTTAGTTTATCCCCCGGTAAACCCATTTTTACCTCAATTATGGTAAATAATTTTTACTTTTTTTACTATTCATTATGGTAAAAAATTTAGTTGAACTTATTTTATAATAGAAATTATTCTCATTAAAAATATAGAAAATATTTTTACAAATTCCATTCACCTAAGTGACAAAATTTAATTTAAAATTAAACTCATAGACGAGATGAGAAAGTGGTTTTTTATAGATAAAATGTTCAAAAGTTTAAAAAAAATTATATAAAAATTCAATATGAAAATAATTAAAATGAAATAAATTAAATTAATTGATATATAATTTAGGTAATTTTACCTTTAAAACCATTTTAAACCAAAAATTAACCTTATAAATTATTTAAACTAAAAGACAATTTTCAATAAAAGTAGTATTTTTCACTATTCAATGAAAAATTTGTATTTCAATAAAAATTACAAAAATTAATCCTAAGATAATTTCAAAATGATAATTTCAAAAATTAATTTTATTTTATCAAATTTATTTTCTAAAATTTTCATAAATTAATTTTATTATTGTTCTCAAAAATAAATAAAAATACATTTTTGGAGAAAATAGTATTTTTGAAACATATAAAGTCTTCTAAAAATTAAGTAATTTTTTATCAATATGTTTTAATTTTATAAAAAAATTATGGTTAATATTTTAAAATTAGTTATTAATATTTATATCACTAATTGTAACAACTAGGTTATAATGATCACGTTTGAATAATAATATTAATAATATGTTACAGTTTATTAAAACTTGGTGTTACATGTAACACAAGCTATCAAAGAAATTTTATTTATTTAAGATAAACTATAATTTATAAAAAACTTTGGTGTTGAAAATGATAACATAAGGTTATAATGAGCTCATCATCATCATCATTTCAATTTTTATTCAAAAAAGTGTTTACAGAAAAGGCATCTCTAAGGAGGCCAAAAATAATGCAAACCAAGGGCATCTCCCCAAATCAGGTTCACCCCCTCAGGTTTCAATTGAGAACCACTAGAAAAATAGGTGACCGAGATGACGTCACTCGGGAAAGTGGAAAAAAGTAAAAATACCATGAAATAAGAAAAAAATAGAAAAAGAAGAAAGATAATAAAAAATACTAATGAACTCTAGAAATTATCTCCCCTCCCACACCTATAATTTAATGTCTCCTCATAAAAATTAAAGAGAAAGTTGTAAGGAAGGATTCAACCTGGTGGGTGACACTAATATATTGCTTCTTGAAGGTGGATTTCCACTACTGTAGACTCCATAAGGGTTTTTTGGAAGTGTTTGAGGTGCTTCCTATTGAAGGTGAATGTTTACTGGGTTTTATTAATTTTTTACCTACGCAACCCTAAAAGTAAAGACATTACTTACAATATATGGGATAAAATATTAGAAATGAGGCTTAACTAGTTGAAAATTTATCCTTTTATTGCAAATAGGACCCTCTTCTTAATGTGTAACTAACGATCAAGGATAAGGGGGTATTGTGTACCCATGATTCACTCCTTATATATCATGGTGTAATCATATTAATCTATTCATATTTCATCCAACTCTTGAATTTGTAACTTACTTTTCGAACCTACAACAGAAAGATTAGAATCACATTGTTTAATAGCCCAATAGTCTTGGTGTTTTATCTCAATGGGAATGTGACAACTCTTTTAAAAAATAATCCAAAAATGTGACATGAAAATGAGAGTTTTGAAGGTATTATGGTAATCCCACAATGAATCATTGAGTCTAAAAATCTGGTGTTATCTTTTTGGTTGGACTATTCTTTCAAGAATTTATTTTACTACACTATTAGACTCCTAAACTTTCCCATTAGTTTTGGGGTGATAATCTATGGAAACTTGATAACTGAACCTATATTGATGAAAAACTGATTTCATTAGGTAAATGAAAAAATAAGAACCATAATCATTGATGATGTACCCAGAAAATCCAAAACTATAAAAGATTTTTGTTCTAAAAAATTCTACAACTAACTTTGAGTAATAAATTCTTGTGGATCATGCGTTTACCCATTTTGACACATAATCCACTGCCAAAAGAATGTAAAAGATGCCAAATGAATTAGGAAGAGACCATATAAATTAAATTCCCCAAATATAAAAAATGTCATGAAAGAAAAAGGGATTTTGTGGAAATGAGGACATTCTCTAAGAAACATGGGTATTCCAAAATAATGTTGACCAAAATAGACCAGAATTGAGGAACCTGTGAGTATTCCATTAGGCCCCAAAGTGGACCCCACAAGAAAGAGTGTGATATAACCTAAGTAAATACTTAAAATATCTATTAGGAATAAACACATTATGACATAATCACTACATGAATGAAATGGGTAGGGGTCATCCCATATATACCAATGAGACACATGTTTTAGATGCTCAATTTTATTTATATTTAAATCAACATGAATGAAAAATGATACCAAATAATTTACAATTCCATTACACCTGGAGATAAAATCTTGATACAATTTCTCACTAGGAAACATGTCATTTATGAGAATACAGGGTGATTAGTCAATTCATGAGAATGGAAGGATCCTACTAATATGGTCTGATACCACATTCTCTACTCCTTTTTAACCATAATTTCTAAATTTAATTTCTAAAGGAGGAGTATCCAATGAATGAGGTGTGGTTTGGATTCTTATTTCTTAAGGAGATACTAGAGAGATTCATGATCATAAAACAAAATTTCTTTAGACCCTAAAAGGTATGACCTAAATTTATTCAAGGAAAACATAATGAAAAGTAATTATTTTTTAGTTGTGGTGTATCTTTATCAGGCATGGTCTAGTGTACATGAGTAATATGAAATGAAATTAATATCTCGATCAATATGTTGTTATAATACTACCCCAACTATATAGTTGGAAGCATCAAAATTGAGATTAGATTTGAAACTCCACTGAGGTGGTTAGATCATCGATAGTGATGTGATACTCCATTTCAATTTGTTAAAATCATCTTTACAGTTTTTATCAAACACACATTCTTTTTATTTTTAGAGTAACTAGGATAGGGGGATTTAAATCATTCTAAATTGAAAAAATAAAATGGTGATAAAATCCCACATGACCTAAGAAAGAATGTACATATCACACATTTTTAGGGAATAAGAGGGAATAAATGACATCAAATTTTTATTTATCAACTTGTATACTATCCCCATAAATGAAATGTCCAAGAACTATCCATTTTCGCACCATGAAATGGAATTTCTCATAATTTAATATAATATTCTTTTTAATACAGTAATGAAATTCAACACCTATACTACTCAAACAATCATCTAAAGTGGAACCGTAGGCAGTGAAATCATCCATGAATACTTCCATGTAATTATCTAGATAATCTAAGAAAATACTAACCATACATCATTAGAAATTAAATGGGTCATTCTATAGACCAAATTAGATCCTCCTATATACAAATGTGTTAAAGGGGAAAGTGAAGGTTTTATTTTATTGATCCTCAATGGGCAATATGAATATGAAAATATCTAGAATACCCATCTAGGAAATAGTAATGTGGCTTCTCTAATAACCTCTCAAGCAACTGGTAAATGAATGACAATGGGAAATGGTATATCCTAGTGTACTAATTTAGTCAATGAAAGTCTATATAGACATGCCAGCTTTTCTACACATGTTTTGGCCCAAATTTATTATTTTAATTTTTGATTACCATTATACTAGTTTTCTTAGAAACAACCTACACTATACCTACCCATTGAATTTTAGAGACAAGATAAATGATTCTAGCAACCAATGATTTAGATCCTGCCTTTTTGGAAATATATATGTCGTTTGGGTTAAGTAGGTGTTGTAACTACCTCACTGGGTTAGCCTCATTGTTTAATAATATATGATTTATATGAATTAATGGGCTAATACTAAGAATGTCAGCAAATGTAAATACCAATTATCATTTATACTCCCTTAAAAGGATAAGTAATAACAATTCATGCTCTAGAGGGAGTGGACTAGAAATGATAATAGTAATCTTGTTTTTATTATCAAGATATGAATATTTTATGTTTTGAGGTTAGGGTTTAAGTTTTAATTCAGGGAGATTTTGGATTGATGGGAGGGAATGAGAAATAGGGATGTCCATGATCTCATATAACAACTCAATGGTAACATCCTCAAATGAAGAGTAAGAATTTAAAAGTTGATCAATATCATTGATGGTTATTATGTGTAACATCCCAGGTAATTAAAGAATAAAGAATTTTCATATTTATTAATATTTACGAATTAGATATTAATTTTAATTAAAAGGGGTTTCTACGTTCAATATCGTACACGATATGCAACGATGAGTTTCTTTGAAAACTTACGTTGCACACAAGTAATAAAATAATATTATTTTAAATGTTAGTTAACAAGTAGCCGTTGTATTGGTGGGAATGGATAGAAATAACTAAATATATGATTATATATGTTTTTAAATGTTTTTACATTTACCCAATAAAAGATAAAGGCTTAAAATACAGAAAGAGTTCAATTTTAGGCATTTATACCCTAATTTTCACTAAGGGTTCACTTATCACCTTTTGAAGGCGAACTGTCATTAAATATAGTTTTGATCAATCTTATAAATTCTATTGGACCAAAAATAACTCTTCTTTAGAATCTGGACATCAAAATTTACCTTGTGTAAATTTTTGGTACCTTTCCGATAAAGTTCATTTTTTAATGAATAGTGTAAAATGTTGTATTTTAATTCAAAACCTCTTTTTAATATAATTTATTTATATGATTAGATTATCTTTTGAATTGGTTTTAAAGTTAAATTAGAAAATATTTTTACCATTAAATCCAATAGTGGTCGTTGGAATTAATTTCACTTTGAAATCGGACTTAAACTAGTGTCAATCTTTTGATACTTATTGTTTCATAAAAACACGCTATTTGCTCTGACAGCGGGAATTAATTATTAAATTAATTAATGTGACTTATATATTTTGAATTTTGTAAAATAGACTTCATTTTTGAATTCGTAATATCAAATATAGCTTAGGGTGAATTTTTGGTAATTTTCTGAAAAACTTCAATTTTTGATGAATAGTGAAACCACTAAGTGGTACTTATAAAAAATGATTTTTCCGTTTAAATGAAATTTTTCCATCATTGTGTTTTTAGTTTCAAAAATCCTACATAAATGGTTGTCATTAAGAAGTAAAATTTGGTTCAATGAGATTAAAATATTTTTTTGGTGAATAGTAACTTATTAAGTTTTTAATCGCGATTAGTGGTAATTAGTGTAGTTTAAGGTAAAAATAATATTTTAATAATATGAGATGACCTATACACATGTTCTAACCTCATTGGATGTGTCATGGCCGACCAAGAAAATCCATGGGTCAACTTGGGGACCCCATGGAGCCACTTTGTTTGGAAAATGACATAAATACCTTTTATTTAATGTTAATGTAAAAAATGGCACAAACATGATATGTTTTACTAAAACAATTTTTAAATGGGGTTATACAAGTCATATTTTTGATTATAAATAGTCATCAGAAAGATAAAATATTTCCTACATCATAGTATTTTTTTTTATAATTTTTAGACATTATATAAATTAAATTATTTATGACATAATAATGATGCAGCGATGACATCATTATTTGACTATTTAAATAAAATGGAAAGATAATGTAAAATATATAAACTACACATGTCCAAAACTTATTGGATGGGTGGATTTAGAACCCTTATCACCTTATCCACGAATTATATCAATGTGGGACCTTTTAAAACCGAAACACATTTTCAAATAAAGTAATATTTCTTTACTTTCCAAAAGTGCCCCTCCTCTCCTCTTATAAAAGGCCCCCACCTCTACCACCTTACACACACTCCTCAAGCCTTTGGCTTGGCCAAACCCTGCCCATTTACTCTCTCCACATCCCTCTCCTCATCCTAGAGGATTCACTTTGGGTAGAATCCTTTTAAAGGAAGCCTTTAGGCTCAAATCAAAAGGAGTTACACTTTTAAAGGTAATTCATTCTCTCTTGTTCATTTGTTTTATTTTGCTTCTCGAACCCCCTAAACTCTTTTTATTTACTTATTTTGTAAAAAAACCAGTATCTTCAATATACTAGGATGTTGTTATAAGATTTATTCGAGCTACACTCTCACACAACTACATCAAATGGTTAAAGAACATACGGTTTCCGTGGATGGCGAAATTCTGCCTCCCGAAACGATGATTGTTCAATACTCATTTAACACCTTCAAAGGTGGCCATTATGATGTCACTATTTTTATATATGATATATAATATGTTTATTATTTCCTTAAGCTTCTGTATTTTTCATTTATGGCATACCATTATTGTTTCCATTATGGGTAAACACGATATCTTCATTTTAGGAAGTGCGGACTACCGCCCCCTGAAAGTGATTTGATTCGTTAATACCATATGTGGGATGTGTAAAGGATAAAGTTAATTATATTATATATGTTATTATACTGGAATTATAATATACTCTTATATCATTATGATTCCATTCTATAAAATACGAAATAGAAATGAAAGTAGCGTTCATGCGTACGTACGGCTTACCGTCTCCATGAACGGTGCATTTCATTTCTTACCTCTAAATGATTATGTAATATTATAAATACATGTATATGCTGGATATATATGATATATATGATATCCAAATCAGGAATGTCATTCTGGATATAAAGAACCTTTGACCACACGAACAACATGTAATTGTAAGAAGTCCACTTTCGACTTAAGAACCAAATATTGACAAAACAAACATTATTAACTTAAATGGTTACATAATGTTTATAACATGGCAATAAGTGATATAAAAGGAATAATGAACTTTAAAAAGGTTCTTAATCAAGTATAAATTAACTCAAGTTTATTATTCAGGACGTTAAAGAACGATCGAGTCAAGTCGGACCTGAGGTAAGGGACTTCGTCTCAATCTCCTTTCATTGAGGCATATTTCGTTTTATACACAACTTTCTTTTATACGGTGTATAAACCCCTTTGACTTTTAATTTTATACAAAAGGAATCTTTTTCTACGAAGCGTTTTACTAAACGACAAAAAGGAATGTTTTTTTAACGTACGCGGTGACAATGACCTTTTCCGCCGCCGCGAGTATTATTTGGTCTTTGGCTTCCTCAACAAGCCGTTATGTTTTTAAAATGAAATAAATACCATATACTATTTTATGTATTTTGTTATTGAAAACGGTTTTGATAAAGGATTCTATTATGATATATTGTGATTGAAATGTGGAAATGTTATCATTCCTTTATATTGGTTTTATGTTTTATGATTTTATATTGGTACTTGGACATTTGACGGGTGGTTACGTGATAAACCATATGACGGGTGGTGCCGTGAATACCAGGACGGGTGGTTATGTTATAACCTCCAATGCATTGGGTATGGAAGTCGGCCGTATGGCTATTCCATTAAGTATGTATGGAAATTGGCCGTATGGCTATTCCATTTAAGTGATATGTGTGGAAGTCGACCGTATGGTTATCCCACTTAAGTATGTTTATGTCCCAAGTTACCTTTATATATGTTATGTGTTCTTTATATGGGTTTTATGGTAATCCTTTGGTTACAAAAAGGTAAGTATTGATACTTTATTCAGTGAAGAGTTTTTACTACTTCATGAAGGTGAAGGTATTACTTTGATAGAGTATACATGGTTTACCTGATGTTTGAAAAACTAACAGTTTTCATTCTTTGTGTATCCCTTACTGAGCTTTTTATGCTCACCCAAAGTTTTTTTTGAAATGTTTTTCACAGGACTTAATGTGTAATAAGGTCAAGGATGGGATCAAGGTAATGTCATGCTATATAAAACATGGAACTAGACATGTTTCTTTTAAGAGTTTTTTTTATGGAAACTTAGTAGAAGTGTCTACTTTGTAATCTATTGAGATGTAATAGTTATGTTCTAATTCTCTAAAACTATAAACCTAAAAAGATCCTCAACGTGAATTATTCATTTAATTCAATATTAAGTAAGGTTTAAGGCCAGGGCCTTATATTATGTCTTCAGTGTATAATAAATACTTAATTAATATAGATGCATGAAATTTGTATATAAAATTAAAAAAATAAACATATAAGAAATTAACTATCATGTCAATTAATAATAAAAACTCAAAAAGTGGTCTAGGGAGAAAATAAATTTATCTTTGGGGAAAGGGAGTACATAAATTAAATTAATTTAGGAAGATGCATACTCTTTTGATGGGTGCTTTATGGCATCGAGGATGTTAAAGTGGACAATATCACCACTAAAATCCATCGATAATGTACCATTATGTATATTAATTAGGGTTTTGGTAGTTTTTAAGAAATTACTCCCTAATATAATTGGAGGTATGACCATTCATCCTATCATCTCCCATTTTAAGTACATAAAAATCAGTAGGAAAGATTAAATTTTTATCCCTCACAATAACATCCTCTAATGCACTAGCAGGGAGTGTGGTACTCCATTTTTCTATTTAAATAAAAATTCCTATGGTCTTTATTTCCCCAAACTATAATGAATATAAAATGGAGTGAGACATAACATTTATATAAGCACTCAAATCAAGCATAAAATCATAAAATAAATACTCCCCTATGGTGCACATAATTAAGAATATTCTAGGATTGTTGCATTTTAAGGGAAGTGATGAATTTATCAATACTGAGAAGTTCCACCCTAATATAACCTTTTCATCACCTCGAAGTTGCCTTTGGTGAGTACACATATCCTTTATAAACCTATCATATTGTATAAATTTATTCATAACATCAATTAAGGGAATGTTATCCATCACTTTTTTGAATGTTTCCATGTTTTACTTATAAAGTTTAGTATATTTTTGTTTCCTTGGTTGGGTGGCCCTTTAGGGAAATGGGAGAGGAATCTTTGTTGTAAGGGTTTTATCAATTATCATTTTTTATTTTGTGTTACTTATCAGGATAATTATTTTTCTCATTTAGATCTTGAGAGGTGGTGGGAATGTTGGTTTCCTCAAGAGAGGATGGATCTAATGGAGGGTTAATTTGGATTTTAAGTTGGGTACCACTCTTGAGGGTTATGGAACTAAAATTTCCCTTATCTTTAAGGTTTATTAGTGGTTGAGAAGGCACTTCACTCGACCCTTGACTTTGGATTTACCCCATCAAGTTAGTGAGTTAGAATAATTGTATTTTTAAGTATTGCATAGAATCTTGGGTTATTTATTATAATTAGAGATAATTGGTGTCAATTTGTTTCATTAGGTATTCTAGGTTAGGCTCAAGTTTTAGAGGGGGATTTTGGAATGGTCTTTATAGTGATTGATGATTTTTGGGATGTGGTGGAGGATGACTACCTTGACCCAGGTGGATCTAGAATTATTGAGGTTTGTTAGAGCATCCTGTTGCCTATAATATTGGTTATCCTTCCATCTAGAGTTGGATGTATAGTATGGTTCTTTTCTAATCAGTTGGTTATATGGATGACTTGGAATATTTCCTCACAACTCTTAGAAGGGTCTCTCAATTAAGATAATTGGTCAGAGTAGTGGGTATCACTGACACAAATACCATAATGAATAAGAGGTGGAAACTATAGAAAAACATGAATTTAGCAGTGGTTTTGAAAAAACTATAAATAAATATGAATTATTTTAAAAAAATTAGTTACAGTTATAAAAAAATTGCCGTTAAAATACAGGGAAGAAATATTGAATATTAAATATTTAATAATTATTTGTTATTTATAATTAATAACTATTATATATAATACTTTATTATTATTATTTATATATTTTATTAATTATTATGCCTTAATTAGTAATTAGTAATTATTAGTTAATAATTATTTGAAAATTAAATTAATAGTAAGTGAAGTTAAAAATCAGACTTTAGCATCAAATGATCACAACTTTTGATTTGGGTGTCTATTTATCCTCCATAACTAGTCAAATAAAATATTAAAAAAATAACTAAAATAAAATTAAAAAATAATTTTTCAATATTTAATAGAAAAAAATTTATAACTATTTTAAGAGAAGTTGAAAATCAAACTTCAACTTGAGAAAACCATAACTTTTGATTTAGGTGTCCATTTGGCCTTCATGACCTATCAAATCAAAGCTTGAAATGACTTCAACACCATATTAGATTATGGGGACCTTATTTATTGTTTTTAGAGGTTAAAACATCCTATAAGGCCTCAAAAATTTATTTCTTATTTGGGATATCCTAATTTTTGAACATTTGATGGGATTTCAGCTTTTTTTAAGATGACCTTCATATGATTTTCCAGTAGTCAATGATTTTATTCCAGGAGTTTAAATTTTTATTAATATAATGGTGTTTCCTTTTATAAGGATATTTCCTCTTTTGGTGATTTTTTTAATTATTATTTATATTAAGTATATATATGGACTTATATATATTTATGTATATATATTTATAATTTTTATATATTTTCCTATATTAATTTATAATTATATTTAATTATAGATATTTATATGTATTTATGTATATTTAGGTATAAATATAAATATAAATATTTATATGTATTTATATTTATATATAATATGTGGATATATATAGATATTTATATGTTTCTGTATTTATATTTATATTTAAACATATTTATATGTATTTATATATATTTTAATTATTTATAATTATTAATATTTATATGTATTTATTTATATTATGTTGGAATGTGTGTGTTTATATGTATATATATACATTTATGCATGTATGTATGTATTTATGTATGTATGTATGCTGCCGTACCAATAGGACGTCATTAAATCCTTCAGCCAAATCAAATTTAGAAATTTATAGTAACTCAAACTACACTAACTACTAGAAAGTATAATAGTGTTAATATGAGGTCGATGTCATGAAGAAAAGGTTTATAACATTCAATAGCTTTGATGTTTTTCACAATTATTCAAAAACTAAAATTACCTAAACTAATCAGAGATGATATTGAGTAGAATAACTGAAAAAAGAATGAAATGAGGATGAAGAGAGGAGAGATTGAATCCAAGGGAAATTTTTCAAAAAAATAAACTTAACTTATGAAATATATTGAATACATTATCCATTATAATTCTCAGGATACCTAGATTCACCACTCAACCTCAACCAAAACTAACTAAACCAGCCGGATCCTCTCTCAAGGTTTCCTATAGCCAACTTAGGTGTATGAAGTTTAGTCTCTAGATGGAAGAATATGTTATGGTTGGATCTCTCTCTCCCACTACCCTGTACCACATTGAGGTTCATCCTTTAAATTTCATCACCATCACTATACAATTAGAGTATATGATATTGATTAATTTCAAAGTGATACTACTTAGTAATATGATCTCACTCGTTTATCAGAATTAGAACATTAGGTACTCATCCCTTTCACTAACTCCACTATCTCCCATGAAAATTATTCACCCATCATTTATCTCTAAATAATTATTAAATAATATAGAATTTGAGGAATAATGGAACTTAAAAACAACAAAAATCATGTAGTAATGAAAAAATTACTGGAATCGAAAGACGCAACCCGTGTTGGAAATTCACTATTATATAATGAAAAGAGAAAAATAAAATCCCAAACTACACCAAATTAATAGATGATGAAGAATACCAACCTTCCAATATTTCTTCGGTTGTTAGATACTGGTCTTCTATTAGGTTTGGGAACCTCCCCCCTGGGTAGATCAATTCAGCTTTCGGTCGACTCCATTTGCACAACATCAACCCTTCTCTATTTATAGAGAATCCTCTTCACATGGAAAATTTTAAATCTCCTTCATCTTCTCCTCTTTGAATTTATATTATCTTTCTTACTCATTTATTTTATTCTCTTAGACAAATTTATGAATTCTATCCTTCAAAAATTCCTCATTCTCTCCATCTAAATATTTCTCATTATCTGTTAAAGAGAGAGGGTTTAGTCTATTCTTTAAACAATTTGATTACTATCCAAAGACTCATATCCTTGATTTATAGAGTGTTTTGACTCCCCATTTTTAGGTAAGGCCCCTACATACTTGTTTCTTCTTTTTCTCACCTGAAACTAGACCAACAGGACATGGATAGATCATGGTAGTGAAACTAGAGAGTCCACTTAGACTCATTAGAGACTAGTGAATTTGACTTGTAGACTCAACTTGCTGACATGTAAGAGTATGCTTCAACCAGATCCAACACCACCATTAGAAACTCCCTTGCAGTAGGAGAAAATAGGATGAAACCTCTTAATAGTGATTGTTATAAATTTCAAGATTGATAAACCAATTTTTCTAATATTGGATAATATATTTCTTCACATGCGTACAAAAATCAATATAAAATAAATAGTCAAAATAATCAATTAATTCTTGAAGGATAATGCTGGGGATCCCAATAATGATAATCTTTGATTTAGGAATGAAATAATGGAAAGAATGATAACCCGAATCTTGAAGGATGAAGTTGTGTGTCACGAGCTATTCACCCGGCCATGAGAGAATATATACTTGTAGGGAATAAAACAAGTAAAAATGTCCATTATTCCAACAATTACATGGATTTTTATTTTAAAAAAATAAATTGGTTAGTAAATAATGGAATACGGTAAGCTAAGAAACACACAGGATGTTTAAAAACCAACTTCACACGTACCTAGACCACCATACAATAAATTTATCACAAGATATATTATCTCACTCAAAAAATATCCATTTGAGAGTTTTTTCAATGTCCAAACATCCCAATATCCTTATGTAAGAAAACAATATAGGATTGTTACAATCTTTCTCACTTGAATATGTTCTAGATCAAATCTCACCTTGCCCTTGATGTGTAAATTATAAACATTAATAATGTTATCACGAGTACCCATTTGAGATGTGAAAACTTCACACATAAAAATCTGAATGTAAAATGTGATAACTCAATGAAGAATCATTAAATTAATGGATTGTTTGTTTTCATCTTTCCAAACACAAAAATGGAAATTTAGTGATAATCCTAGATTAGAGAGGAGTATCAGAGTTCAATTCATCTAAACTATAAGAGAGTAAAATACACACACCAAAACCTAATATAAAGTGAAACAAGAACATTAAAATATAAATCAAAGAATAAAACAAGAACCGAAGAGAAACATATATAGGAACACAACATCACCTACTTCCTCAGCCTCAAAATACTAAAAAAGTAGCATAAGATTAACTGTAGTCATTAATAGAATTGTAAAGAAAGGAACATCTTGGATGACCTTCTACACTACTGAAAAAATCTCTACTCGACGCTTGAAATGAAAACCTTGGGGGAATTAGAGTGGGACACACACACATTATTTATGACTTGGATATTAAAATTTTTAATGACTCAGATCCATGTATCACCCTTCCAATTGACACCTCAACAGAATCCCCCCCGGGCCACTTCCTTTTGCTTATTCTCTTCTACTACAGGAGGATTTCTCTCACATAAGATCATACAATTGAACCCTAGTAAATATGATGTAAGGAATGTATTATTTAATTAATTAACCCTAATGTTTTTTATTAAAAAAATAATGGAACCTCACTCATTGGATGTGGTGAGTCTGCACGTGTCAACGAGTCTATCTCGAGTCTCTGATTTTTTGGACGATTCTGCTAAAAAATAATTCTTCATATGAGTTAAATCGAGAGGGATGGGTAACTCTGTAAACTTGTATTATTATATGAGCTACCATGCGAGTTTAAATACCTTGGGATAGATTTAAGGTTTCAGTTATTTGGAGTTACAAAAGCACAAAACCCTACAGTGTGGGAGACACTCTTGAGACACAACCTATATCTCGCCATGCATGGCTAAGATGTAGTGTATTTCCCATGAGCATAGCCTATCCCTTTCTTATTTCTTGGTTATTTCATTTTTGGATCTTCCACAATGTATCTAAAAATCATACATTGAAAGATTTATGCATCCTCTTCTTCAAAATGAACCATAGTGTAATAGGTTCATCTTACGCCACAACCTATTCTCAAGAACACTGTCCATGAAATAGTACATTAGATAGTGGTATGGAAAAATTTCCATCGACCTCTAGAAATAGTGGCTATGGTGTAGTGAATCACCCCATTGTGTATAGGTTTTTTTATCATTTCATCCTCCCTAAGAAATATGATGCAAGGGAAAATATTCCTACATGGCTGTGCTCGAATCTCTAGTGGTGTTGGATCTCCCCTTTGGATGTTCATTACAGTCCTATGATTTAGCAGGTGATAGAAATAGTGTAGTGTGGATGATCTATTGTGTAATGTCTATTTGAGAGTTTTTTTAAAGGGTTTAAAAAAATTAATTCAAAAAATGGGATGGTGTTTCGTATATTTTTAAAAATGGGATTGGATAAGCAAGTAACCCATTCATGTTTCTCTATTTCGAGAGAGAAGCATGAATGAGGTTTACTCTTCTCCCTCTTCCACCAAGGAATTTTGAACCCTGTTCATGATTTCTTGGCATGGTAGAGGAAGCGTGAACCCCATTCACACTTCCTTCAAAAACTCGACAAAGGAGGTGTGAATGGGGCTTATGCCACTTTCTAGCCATTTTCTATAAAAGGAGGTCTTTACCCCCTCTAATTTCCATTATTCTCCTCTATATTTTACAGAAAATCCCTGCTAGAATACTTTCTCAATATATATTTAAAACTTTTAAGAAGGTAAAATTGATATTTAAAATTTTAATTGTCTTATTATTTTTATTTATTTTATTTGTATGATTTATTTATTTAATATGTATGGATGTATGGATGTATGAATGTATGGAAGGTTAAATTATTTTACTTTGTATGATTTAATTTTAGAATGAGTTATTGTTTTTTTCATGATATAATTTATATTGAATGTTTATGAAATTTAAATATGGTGTTTATATAATTGAAATGTTATGTATAAAATACAATTTAAATTTACAAAAAATAATATTGTTTTAAGAAATGAATATATTTTTTAAGAGGTCTAGTTAGAAGCATAACTTCTGACCATTTATTAAAAGAGAGAAAGAAAGTACATAGAGATGACAAACGGGGTCAAAAAACCATAATTTCCCTCATTAATCAAAACTAGAAATCATAATATGACATTTCATTCCCATAATCAGATTCTCCAACTTCCCAATCAGATTGAGACTTTTCTAAATTAAATGTCTTTAGGTAGTTTGTTTCAAACTTTCTCGACATCTTTGAAGATGATATAATAGACACGTTCCTAGGGGTATGAGAGTAGTCCTTGTAGGGTATTCTCTTTGAAGGAATAGAGGAAAAATCCTCATCATCAGTCATTCTTGCCTTGCCACTTAGGACAACATCTTTGAAAGAGATAGATCCACCATTTCCCGGACCAATGAATCCATCCTTTTCGCCTTCATCATCAGAAACATTTCCCCATTTACCTGTAATAGGAGAAGAATCTAAAAGCTTATGGACTTCCTATTTATAATCAACATTCTGTTGAACATCATTGTGTTTAGTGTCATCAACCAAAGTAGGCATAGGAATCAGATTTGGTGCTGAAGGTTTGATCTCTTTTCCCTTAAGAGACACTTGAGATACAGGATTCTCCAAATTCAATGTGTCAGCAACAATATGAATTGGCTCTTTAGGAGAGTCATTGTCCTTTTAAGAAATGTATATATTTGTAATTTAAATGACGATCAATTAGATTTTAATAGATTTATATGTATATAATATGTATTATATTTAAATTAATATAAAATTAAATCATAATATTATATACGCATCTGTAATTAGCTAAATATTTTATAAAAAATATATTATTAAAATATACTAGTTATATTAAGTATCATATTTAAAATTATTAAAACATATATATATATATAATATTATTTTTATTAATGGTATAAAAAAATTTCACTATAAATAATTTTTTTTAAATTATATTAAGTATAAATAATTATTATTTTAACTAATAAAGTATAAAGTATAATTACTTAAATCTTGGAAATTAGAAATATAAAAAAATTATATATACATATGTAATTTTATAAAATTAAAAATAACATAATTTTATAGTATTTTAATGGTTATTATGAAATTTTAAATTATATTAAGTATAAATAATTTTTATTACAAGTAATAATGTATAAAATATAATTATCTAAATTTTGGAAAGTGTAAGTATATCAAAAAATTATAAATACATATTTAATTTTATAAAAGTGAAAATAACATAAGTTTATAGTAATTTAATGGTTATTATATAAGTGTAAATTATATTAATTTTATATTATATATACTTATAGGTAAAGTTATATAATCTGTTGAGCATAAAAAGTATACCAAAAAACTTTTTATGATTATTGTGTGATGACTGATCTTGAGATGACTGACAAATGCATAATTGAAATTGAATGTATTTTTTTGGGTATTTGGTTATATAATTTGTAATAATTTCATTTTATTTTTCTCATTGATGACCTACGAATCATCCCTCCATATGTATGTAAATACCTGTGTCTGCCTAAAAAATGTTATGTATTTCATACCCCTAGAACCCCTCACTTTCATATGAGTAGCTCTAAGAACCCGAATCATCTTTCCAGGTATGGATCTTGTTTTTGGGTTTTTTTGAGGAAAAAGGAAGAAAATATTATTTTCTAAGTACATTCTATGTACTTTTTAGTACACATTGTGTACATATATTTCTACGTAAAACCACATTTTCACCATGTAACAGTTGAATACATGACTGTGTGGTGAACTGATAGACTCGATTAAGTTGGGGGATAGTTAAGGCTACTAAATGGCATGTATTTTAAATGAACACACAATGTAATTTTATTTTTAATTGATATATCAGAGAAAGGTTGTTTCTCATATCTGGAACCACCTTCCTCTAGTCATGTTTTGTACAGGAGTTTTGCGGAACGACTGACGAACTTTGAAACCCCCCAATTCTCCGTCCGAGCTCTGATTGAGACATCGTCGAGTGTGTTGGTATCTCACTAGTGAGTTCTAAAAACCCACATATCCCTTCTTCCAGATTCATCCCATCTTTTGATTTATTCATGGTTGGGTGTTTTTTACCATTTGTAGATCTACGCTGATCTAGGACGATTCAAGGGCCGACGTTCAAGTATATCGATCGTACGACATCGAGGTAGGTGGTTTGTACCTTTTTTTGTTTTTATTTGGATTATATATGATAAAAATTCTACATACCCACTTTTTGGGTATTTCTTGATTTGGAATTAAACCCTGTTATTACCTATTATGGGTTGGTTGTTTGATAAAAGGTTGTTTCTTATACGTAAGGTTAGATACCTTGTCTTCCATGCCTTATTTGATTATGATGGTGTTTGATTGATTATATGAAATTCTTGTGTTATGAATTGTGAATGTTTATCCATGTAGTAGTTTTAGATTACCTGAGCTTCTTTGATATAATATGCGTACTGTTTTTCCAATGGACTGTGAGAGGCTTGGACCAGGAAGACTAAGGGGATTTCTAGATTACTTCTACTTATTATGTTTTTCTAATAGACCATAAGAGCCTTGGACTAGGAAGACTGAGGGGGATTCTAGATTACTTATACGTATTATATTTTTTTCCAATGGACCATGAGATCCATGGACCAGGAAGGCTGAGGGGACTTCCAAATTATTTACAGAGGACTGTGAGAACCTTGGTGTAGAACTCTTACCAAAAGGGTTAGACTGTGGGAGCTTTCCCAGAGGGTCATTATTTTAATTAATTTATGCTATGCTAGACCAAAGGGGTTATAACATGAGACATTTTCTAAAGGGTCATTTTTTTAATGAATTAATGCTATGTGGGACCAATGGGATTATACTATGAGATCTTTCCCAGATGGTCATTTGTGAATAGTTAAATGATTGTGATGCATCTGCCAAGACAAAGCACATTCTTGGATTCAGTCTTACTTGATTGTTTAGATGGTGTTATGAGAAATCTAGTTTGTTACTTTACATAGGGGATACAGATATTTGGCTAGGTCCCAGGGTTACATGATTCAATGGATGAATAATAAACGTTAAATTTATGTAATCGAAAGCTGTAGGATTGTTTCCTTTTGAGTACTTCCTAGTTTGTTGCTTCATTCTTTCATATTACCTGCTATATATATTCACTAATAGTTAGGAATGGATCTTTTTGTGTCTACCTACTAGGATTTGTCTCACACCCTGTTTGGGTTATGCTTTTGGACCCAAACATATTATATGATTGCAGGTATAGATAAGGTCAAGTGCCCTTCTACATCATGTACTTGATTGCAGTTGGATCTAAAGAGCATGAGACCAAGTTGAGGCTTGAGATGCTGCTGGAGTTTACTTGTTTATTTTTTTACTTTGGTTTCTATATTGATTTCTATAATTTTTACTTGTTTGTAAGTTTTATTAGATATATATTCCATGAATCATATATATATATATATATATATATATATATATATATATATATTGGCTTCTGTTGGATTTACTTTCAGTCTCTCACTATTTACTTTTGTGGTATTACTGCTTCCACTTTTGTTTTATATTTATATTATTATATGTATACTATGACAATGAGGGTATAGTTTCTTCAATGTATTACCTTATCCCACACTTCAATTTGGTAGCCTATGGCGTTTAGGGATATGCGCTTGAGGTTATGTGACTAACTAGGTTCGGGGAACGTTTGGGTGGCACCTAGATCCGGGACGTTACAAAGTGGTATCATAGGAGTTTTCTTTTCTAATTTTTCTTACTATTTGGTGACATTATAAAGGGATATAAAGGAAATGGAGTTTGGTAATTAGTTGTTCCCGAGAGTAGCTACCCCATGTATAGAGAAAATCCAAGTTACCTTGAATATTGAAATTTTTCTAGTTTTACAATTCTTAATGTTGATTTAATTTTACCGTTGGGTGATACACATGTATTGTGCTATTATCATTAATATTATTTGAGGTTTTATTCTGTTGCAATTCCATGAGATGAGGGTATTCCATCTCATGCATCATATAAGAACTGGTTATAAATCACATGCCATGCATTATTTCCATGCCATTTAGAGAGCATTACCGATTGTATGCTATTGTGATAAATGTTGTGCTAGATATGTATGTTTTTATGATTGATACCATGACAGAAATAACAACTATTTTGATAGGGTATTAGTATATGAAAATTTTCTTTTGGATGGTCTCCAAGATTTGGTCTCTGAGGTGTTATGGGCCCTCTTGAATCAGAATTTTGTGGATTATGTTTGAACTTTAATTGAATTCAGTTAAGATATAAATAAGGATTCCAAACTTTGATTCACATGGATTATGGGCTATCACAGATAAGAACTTGGAAAGCCCTGGAAAAAATTTAAGATTTTGGTTTTTTGGAGAAGTTTCAGAGGCTTACTATCCAGAAAACCCAAAAAACACGGCATGTGATGTTATGAATACTCACCATGTGCTCTTCTATTCTGGAATAAATGAATTTTTTTAAGTACACACTGTGTACCATATGTACACAACATATACTTGTTGACTATGTGACTGACTATGTGATATAAGACATGGGTTGGTAAAATTTTGGTAGAACATGCCGTGTATTGGGAGTACACACCATGTTGTAGTTGACTGTGTGATTGACAACATGGGTGGATGGAGTTTCCTTTTGTACACACCATGTCTAGAGTGTGCATGTCGTGTAGTGTTACACCAGTAGAATCGTGTAGTTCTAGCTGTGTAGAAGTACCTGGTAAGTAGGTAATATTTATGTACACACCATGTCTCAGGAGGAACACGCCGTGTGCATGTGGTGTTACATGACCAGGTTGGCAGGGGTACACGCCCATGTTAAGGATTAAGGGAACACGCCGTGTAGTGGTTCTACACTCCATGTAACCCTTTTTTGAAAAACTTGAATGTTTTACTTCACAAGTTCCATTCCTACACTTCAGAGTTGTAATTTTCATTAATCTCGTACTGAGGTGTGAACTTGAACTTACAGAGTAATGCCACCAAGAAATCCTCCGGTTGTACACAAGGTATAGGGTGATGATTAAACACTGAAAATTGCATAACAAGGACTAATAGAAGATCCTTCTATCATTCCCATCTTAACACCAACGTTATACCAGACGTAGGTACTGATGCATAGTTCTATAAAGGCTTTATGAGGATGATGCATAATTTTCAGGGAGCACCACATCTTACCCCGACTATGAAAGAGTTGACGTGGGTGTTTCAGTAGCAGCATCCTCCCACTGTTTTAGGGGATGGAGGACCAAAGAATGTAGAGACCTGGTTGGAAGCCATGATTTCTATCTTTGAGCATCTGGAAACACCTCTAGAGAATAGGGTGAAGCTCGAAACTTACATGCTATGTGATTCCACCAAGAGATGGTGGAATGTTGTTTTGGAGGTATTATATTGTTAGGATATGACTTGGGAAGAGTTTTAGAGAACCATATATGATTACTTCTACCCTGAGACATTGAGATCCGACCGAGCCCGAGAGTTCATGCATTTAGAGCAGGGAGATCTTTTAGTGATGGATTACTCTTCTCGCTTTATAGAGCTTTAACACTTCACACCTATTCTAGGGGGTGATGAGTTATCACTAGCTAGGAGATTTGAGGATGATATCAGGTACAACATCCGATCGTAGGTGAATGTTTTCAAGTTGATTGCAGTGACTACTATAGTAAACCACCAGCTAATTACCGAGTGTAATATGAGGGATTTTGGAGTGGTGATCTAGGGAGGTTCAACATCCAGGGATATTACTCCTTTGACTGATAGAAGGAAGCACCGAAGGGATCCTTTGCGTTATGATTCTAGTAGTATGGATGTATCTTCAGGTATCCAGGTGAGGTGAAACCAGTGCGGGAAAAGTGGGCACACGAGACCATAGTGCCTGAGAAACCTAGTTGAGTACCGATCTTGTGGCAAGATGGGCCAGCTTTAGCATTATTATAAGATGTTCTCACTAGAAGCTACTGATATGGGATTTGTTCTAACTCCACATATAGGAGTAGGGACACTAGTTCCTCATCAGATTGGAGACTGAGGTTCATTAGGCCGTTCAGGCCGAGGAGGTGGTCATGACTGTGGTATCCAGATGACAGGTTTTTAGCAAAAATAGGCTAGAACAGCTCTAGGTAGCCAGGAAGGGTTGTAGGGCTGTGGTACATGTCAGAATTTTGTGATGGAGCAGACTCAACAGGGGTAGGATCCAGGACCCTCTATGGTTAGAGGTACGATTCTAGTTGCTTCAGTATTTTCTTCTGCTCTTTTTGATATAGGATCTTCCTATAGTTTTTATCTGTTTCCATTATGGAGAGAATTTGGATTTATATCTTTATTTATGATGATTTTATGATTCAAGACACTGCATTGGGGATTGGGATGAAATTTTTACGTCAGTGAAAGGAGTTCCCTCTTGATATTTGAGGGTGTCACTTCTTATGGGACCTCTATGTCTTAGAGATGACATGATTCGATGTCATTCTTGGAATAGACCGGTTGGTCTCCTTTCAAGACTTTGTTGACTGCTGTCACCACAGGGTGAGTTTCATGTCACTAGAGGGTGGATCCTTTGTACACAAGGGTGAATGGGATGTCCAGGCAAGTAGAGCAGGTCTCGAGCATCATGGGTTTAGAATAATTATAGCCCATATTTCTAGTTTATATCTGGATGACCAGGGGACTTCATAGATTGTCTTTACTCTAGTGGTGGATCATTTCAGAGATGTCTTTCTAGAAAACTTTTTAGGTTTACCTCCAGAGCGAGTGGTGTATTTCTCTACGGAGCTTGTTCTAGGAGTGACACTGGTGTCTATTCCTCCTTATAGGATGGATACACCAGATTTAAAAGAGATTAAGAAGTAGTTAGAGGAGTTGTAGTAAAAGGGTTTCATCTGACCCAGTACTTATCCTTGGGGTTCTCTTGTCCTTTTTATGAAGAAGGTGGATGGTACCCTCAGACATTGTGTGGATTATCAGAAGTTGAACTGGTTGATGGTAAAGAATTGATATCCCTTGACAAATATTGTTGATATATTTGACCAGATTCAAGGATACCTGGTGTTCTCAAAGATTGAATTGAGATCTGGTTATCATTAGTTGAACGTTAGACCATCAGATATATCTCTTAAAATATTTTAGAGAAGGTATGGTCTATACGAGTATTTGTTTATTCCGTTCAGTCTTAGGAACACGCCGAAAGTTTTCATGGCACTGATTAATCAAGTGTTCTATCCTTACTTGTATTCTTTTGTTGTAGTCTTCATCGATGATATCTTGGTGTACTCTCACACTCGACACCCATCTTGAGATCGTATTGAGTAAACTGAGAGAGAATCAGTTATATGATAAGCTCACAAAATGACACTTTTGGATGGATCAAATTCACTTATTGGGTTAATTAATCTCATAGATAATAGTATCAGTAGACCCAGATAAGGTTAGAGTGGTAGTTTCCTAGGAGCATCCAATGAACATCTTTGAGGTACAGAGTTTTCTAAGGCTGTCTGGTTACTATAGACTCTTTATTTAATACTTATCACGCTTAGAAGAACCACTGATGGGTTTGACTAAGAAGGGTGCTAAGTAATTTTGGACATATTCCTGTGATTCAGCCTTTCAGGAGTTAAAGGGGATATTGACTTCTACACCGATATTGATTTTTCCAGAACCGTGCAAGTGTTACACCATTTTCTGCAATGGATCTGGTATCAGGCTGGGATCCATGCTTATCCAGGGGGAAGGATTCATTGCATATGGGTCTCGGTAGTTGAGGCCACATGAGAGGAACTACCCTACGCACAATATCGAGTTATCTATTTTTGTTCATGCTTTACACT
Organism: Viscum album; assembly: GCA_963277665.1. Taxonomy (NCBI): domain Eukaryota; kingdom Viridiplantae; phylum Streptophyta; class Magnoliopsida; order Santalales; family Viscaceae; genus Viscum; species Viscum album. The sequence continues at coordinate 2,094,260,068 of OY728148.1, read as the reverse complement.
GTTAGAGACATTACTTAATGGAATATCATTTTGTGGTGTACACAGACCAAAAAATCATCAAGTACATCTTTACTTAGAATGATATGAATTTGAGATAGTGAAGGTGGGTTTAGTATCTTCAGTATTTTGAATTTGATCTTTTCTACACGTCTGGTAAATGCAACATAGTGGCTGATGTGTTGAGTAGGAGGACTTAGATACAGGAAGTTCAGGAGGCCAGTAGTGATTTGAATCTTATGAATCTATTAACTGAGATGCATTTGGAGGTGCACAATAGACAAGGTTATATGTTTCTTTATTCTATAGCTGTTACCTCTACTCTTTTGGATCGAGTGCGAATAAGGTTACTATTAGATTCTGAAGGCCTAGTCCTATAAGAAAGTGTGTCAGGTGAGGACCCTACTTCTGGGTGGACCATAGGTGAAGATGAGGTTTTTCATTTTCATGGGTGGGTATGGGTGTTAGAAGACATATGCGAGGAGATGTTGTGGGATTTTCATGCCTCAGTATGGACAGTTCATTTTGGTGCCACCAAGATGTATCGAGATCTACATTGTTAGTATTTGTGGCCAGACATGAAGAGGGATGTAGCTAGTTTTGTTATGAGATATTCCACCTATCAACAGGTGAAGGTAGAGCATCAATGACTGGAAGGGCTATTATAGTAGTTACCCATTCCTGAGTGGAAGTGGAATGATGACATGATGGATTTATTGACGGGTTTACCAAGGTCATCTCAAGGAAATGATGTTGTATAGGTTGTTATTGATAGACTCAAAAAGGATTAACATTTACTTCCAATCAAGGAATCATTTAGTTTTGATGATCTTGGAAAGTTATACATCCAAGAGAAAGTACAATTGCATGGGGTTCCACACTCTATCATTTCAGACAGGTATTATCGGTTTTCTTCTCATGTTTGGTAGGGAATACATAGGGATTTGGTTATATAGGTACTTCTGAGTACAACTTACTATCCCCAGATAGATGGCCAGTCCAAGCGCACGATTGAAGTTTTAGAGGAAATTCTTTGAGCATGCGTCCTGGATTTTGGGGGCTCTTGGGAGAGATACATACCCCTGGTGGAATTTTCCTAAAATAATAGTTTTCAAACAACAATTCAGATGGAACCTTATGAGGCTTTGTATGGTAGGACATTCCAATCACCCCTATGTTGGCTATAGGTGGGAGATGCAGCTATGCTAGGACCTCATCTTGTACAAGAGACCACTGAGCAGGTGGAGCTGATTCACAAGAGGATGGATACTGCCCAGTCTCTCCAGAGATATTATGCTGATCAACGGAGAGGAACTTTGGAGTTCAAGGTCGTAGATTGGGTTTTCCTACATGTCACACTAAGGTTGGGACATAGGAGGATTAAGAGACATGGGAAGCTTTCACCGAGATATGTCGAGTCATTTTAGATTTTGAGGAGAGTCAAGCCGGTTGCCTATTAGTTGCAGTTACCTCATAGGTACTAGGATATGCACAATGTATTTAATGTTTCTCATCTACGACATTACTTTTCAAACATGTCTCATATTTTTAAACCCAATGAGGTTGAGTTTGAGGTGGATGCATCCTTCAAGGAGCACCCTATTGATTTTAGATCACAAAACGAAGGTTCTTCATGGCTGGTCTTTTCTTTTGGTATAAGTCCTATGGTAGAACAAGTGAGTGCATGACGAGACTTGGGAGAGGGAGACTGATGTGCGATCGCAATGGCTAGAGTTGTTCACAAATTCTTCTTCACCACCCTTGGAAGGGAAATTCAGGGAAGAATTACTTTAAGGGGGGAAGTTTTTAAGAACCCGAATCTTCTTTTTAGGTATGGATCTTGTTTTCAGGTTGTTTTGAGGAAAAATGAATAAAATAGAACTTTTTAAGTACATGTTGTGTACTTCTGAGTACATTCCATGTACTGATCTTGTCGTGTACAACCATGTTTTGACCATGTAATGACTGAATACATGGCCGTGTGGTGACCTGGGAGACCCACTTAAGTCAGGGGATGGTTAAGGCCACTACACAATGTGTAGTTTTAATTAAAAAACCATGTAATTTTATTTTTTAATTGATATATAAGAGTGGGGTCGAATCTCATATTTAGAACCACCTTCTTCTGGCCGTGTTTCATACAGGAGTGCTGTATAATGGCTGAAGAACTCCAAAAATCCCCTGAATATCCGTCCGAGCTATGATTGAGACACCATCAGGTGTGTTGTAATCCCACCAATGAGTTATCAAAACCCCTAGACCCCTTATTATTTATTCATATTCTCTTTTGAGTTATTAAAGGTTTGGTGTTTTCATCGTTTTGTAGATCTACACCGATCTTGTCCAATTCAAGGACCTACGTTCAAGTATATCGATTATACGACATTGAGGTAGGTGGTTTGTGACTTTTTTTGTTTTTATTTGGATTATATATACTAAAAGTTCCACATAATTATGTTTTGGGTATTGCTTGATTTGTAATTAAACCCTGTTATTATCAGTTATGGGTTGGTTATTTGATAAAGGGTTGTTTCTTGTGTGTAAGGTTAGATATCTTGTCTTGTATGACTTTTTTGATTAGGATGTAGTTTAATATATTATATGAAATGATAGTGATATACATTGTGAATGTTTATCCATGTAGTAGTTTCAGATTAAATGAGTTTATTTGATATAATATGTGCAATTTTTTTCAAATGGATCGTGAGATCCTTGGAATAGGAAGACTGAGGGAGATTCCAGATTACTTATACATATTATGTTTCTCTAATGGACCCTGAGATCCTTGGACCAGGAAAAATGATGGAGCTTCTAGATTACTTATATGTATTATGTTTTTTTCAATAGACTTTTAGAGCCTTAGATTAGGAAGGATGAGGGGACTTCTAGGTTATTTACACAGGACCATGAGAGTCTTGGGGTAGAAATTTGACCATAGGGGTTAGACTATGAGAGATTTCCCAGAGGGTTGTTATTTTAATGAATTGATCATATGCTGAACCAAAGGGGTTATACCTTGAGATATTTCTTGGAGGATCATTTTTTTAATGAATTGATGCTATGTGGGACCAATGGGGTTAGACTGTGAGATCTTTCCTAGAGGGTTATTTGTGAATAGTTGAAAGATTATGATGCGTCCACCAAGACAAAGCACAAGCTTGGATTTGGTCTTACTTGATTATTTAGATAGTCTTCTGAGACATATTTTTTATTACTTTACATGAGGGATATATATCTTTGGTCAGATATCAGAGTTACATGATTCAACAGATGAATAATAAATGTTAAATGAATGTAATTGAAAATTGTAGGATTGTTTACTTTTGAGTACTTCCTAGTTTATTGCTTCATTATTGAATATTACTTACTATATATATTCACTATTAGTTAGGAACATATATTTTGGTGGTTTCCTACTAGGATTCATATCACACCCTATTTGGTTCATGAATTTGGACCCAAAAAGATTATATGATTGCAGGTATAGATAAGGGAAAACTCCCTTCTTTATCTGGTACTTGATTGCAGTTGGAGCTGGAGAGCATGAGACCAAGCTGAGGCTTGCGATGCTACTGAAGTTTACTTGTTTCTTTTTTTACTTTGGTTTCTGTATCGATTTCAGGCATTGTGACTTTTTTGGCTATTTTCTTAGATACACGTTCCATGCATCATATATATATATATTGTGGCTTCTATTGGATTTACTTTCAGTCACCTGCTATTTACTTTTGTGGTATTACTGCTTCCACTTTTGTTTTATATTTAGATTATTATGTGTATACTCTACCAATGAGGGAATAGTTTCCCCAATGCATTACCTTATCCCTTGATTCTAGTTAGAAGACTCTGGCATTTGGGGACATGCACATGAGGTTATGTGATCAACCGGGTTCAGGGAACTTTTGGGTGGCACCCGGATCCGGGACATTACAAAGTGGTATCAGAGGGTTTTATTTTCTACTTTGTCTTACTCTTTGGTGACATTAGAAAGGGATATGAAGGAAATGGAGTTTGTTAATTAGCTGTTCCTGGGAGTAGCTACCCCATGTATAGGGAAAAGCCAAGTTACCTTGAATATTGAAAATTTTCTAGTTTTGCAATTGTTACAGTTGATTTGATTTCACCATTGGGTGATACACATGTATTGTGTTGTTATCATTAATATAATTTGAGGTTTTATTCTATTCAAACCCAATGAGATGAGGGTATTCCATCTCTTGCATCATACATGAACTGGTTAGAAATCACATGCCATGCATTCTTGCTATACCATTTAGAGATCATTACTTATTTCATGCTATTGTGATAATTTTTTTTCTAGATATGTATGCAGTTGTGATAGATGTCGTGATATAAATACCAACTATTTTGATATGGTATTGGTATATGTAATTTTTTTGGATGTATGCCAAGATTTGGTCCCTGAGGTGTTATGGGCCCTCTTAGATCTTAATTTGGTGGATCATGTTTGAAATTTAATTGAATTCTATTAAGATATGAATAAGGATTCCAAACATTGATTCATGGGGTGTATGTGATCTCATAGAACAGAACTTGGCATTCTTTGGAAAAAATTTATGATTTTTGGGTTTCAGAGAAGTTTTAGAGGCTTACTATCTGGAAAACCTAGAAAACACGATGTGCGATGTTATGAACACATGCCATGTGTTCTTTTATTCTGGAAGAAATGACTTTTTTTAAGTACATGCCATGTACCGTATGTACACATTGTGTAGTTGTTGAACGTGTGACTGACTGTGTGAGAAGAGACATGGGGTTTGTAAACTTTTGGTAAAACACGCCATGTATTGGGAGTACATGCCGTGTTATAGTCGACCGTGTATCTGGTTGAGTGACTAATGAAACAGGTGAATGGAGTTTTTTGTTGTACATGTCGTGTATAGAGTGTGCATTCCGTGTAGTGTTACACGAGTAGAAATATGTATTTCTAGCCATGTAGAAGCACCTAGGCAGGATAAAATATTCAATTACATGTCTTGTCTCTGGTGGGACATGTCGTGTGTATGGGGTGTTACACGACCAGGTTGGCAGGGGTACATGCACATGTTAAGGCTTAAGAGAACATGTTGTGTAGTGGTTCTACACGCCGTGTAAACCTCTTTTAAAAAACTTGAATGCTTTCCTTCACCTGTTATGTTAATTCACTTCTGAGTTGTAGTTTTTTTTAATCTTGTACTGAGGTGTGTGCTTGACCTTGCAGAGTCATACCACCAAGACATCCTATGGTTGTACACTAGGTATAGGGCAATGATCAGACACCTAAAATGGTATATCAAGTACTACCAGCAGATCCTCTCATTGTTCCCATCTTGGCACCATCTATTATACCAGACATAGGTACTGATGCACAGTTTCATGAAGGATTTATGAGGATGATGCAGACTTTTCAAGGAGCGCCACATCCTACCCCGACTACGGAAGAGTTGGTGCTGGTGTTCCTATAACAGCATCCTCCCACTTTTTCAGGGGATGGAGGACCACAATATGAAGAGTCATGGTTGGATGCCATGATTTATATCTTTGAGCATCTGGAAATTCCTCCAGATAGGAGGGTGAATCTTGAGACTTACATGCTATGTGATTTCACCAAGAGATGGTGGGATATTGTTTTACATGCAGGATGTCATTGGGATATAACTTGGGAATAGTTTTAGAGGACCTTCTATGACTACTTCTACCCTGAGATGTTGAGAGATGACCAAGCCTGGGAGTTCATGCATTTGGAGCATGGAACTCTTTCAGTGATGGCTTAATCTTATCTCTTTAGGGATCTTCAGCACTTCACAACTGTTCTGGGGGGTGATGAGTTGTCACTGGATAGGCTATTTGAGGATAGTCTCAGGTATGATATCCAATTTCAGGTGAATTTTTTTAGGTTGACTTCAGTGACTGTTATAGAAAACCAGGCATTGATTACTGAGCGCAATATGAAAAAGTTTGGAGTGGTGAGCCAGGGAAGTTCATCATCCAGGGCTATTACTTCTTCGAATAATAGCAAGAAGCGTTGTAGTGTGCCATTGAGCGGTGATTACAGCAGCAGATATATATCTTCAGGTAGCCAGGTGATGTGTTACCAATGTGGGAAAAGTGGGCATACGAGAACAAAATTCCCAAGAAACCCAATTGAGTGCCAATCTTACAGCAAGATGGGTCATCTGCAGCATTATTCTAGGATGTTCTCACTAGAAGATAGTGAGAGGGGATTTGTTATGACTCCACATATAGGAGCGGGGCCAAAAATTCATCATCATATTGGGGATTGGGGTTTATTGGGCCGTTTATTCTGAGGAGGTGGTTGTGGATGTGGTAGCCAGATGACAGGTTTTCAGTGATAGTAGGGTGGATCAGCTCAGGGTAGCCAGGTAGGGTCATAGGGATGTGGTACAAGTCAGACTTTTGTGATTTAGAAAAATCAACAGGAGCATGATCTAAGACCCTCTATGGTTAGAGTTATTATTCTAGTTTCCTCAATTTTAGATTCTTCTCTTTTTGATACAGGGGATTCCCATAGTTTTTTATCTGTTGTTGTTTTGGTTATCCCTGGGCTCTGTATCTTTACTTTTTATGATGTTAGGATGCTAGAAACTTCATTGGGGATTAGGACGGCTAGTATATATCAGTGCAAGGAGTTCCCTCTTGAGATTAGTGGGTTTCACATCTTATGGGACCTCTATGTCTTAGAGATGCTAATCTTTGATGTCATTCTCAGAATGGACTAGTTGGTCTCCTTTTAGGCCTTTTTTAACTACTATCACTGTAGGGTGAGTTTCACGTCACTAGAGGGTGGATCCTTTCTACACAAGGGTGAATGGGATGTCCATGCAAGCAGAGTGGGACCCAAACATCATGGGTTAGGAGGAATTACAGCCTAGATTGCTATTTTATATCTGGATGACTAGGGGAATTTACATATGAACTTTCTTCTAGTGGTGTATTGTTTTAGAGATATATTTTTAGATGAATTTTCAAGTTTAACTCCAAATTGATAGGTGGATTTTTATATTGATCTTGTTCCAGGAGCGGAACTGGTGTCCATTCCTCCTTATAGGATGGCTAAAATAGAGTTACAAGAGCTCCAAAAGCATTTAGAGGACTTGCAAGAAAAGGGTTTTATCTGACCCAATACTTCTCCTTGGGGTTTACCAAATCTTTTTTTAAAGAAGGCGGATGATACCCTCAGAATTTTTGTGGATTATCAGAAGCTGAACCAGTTGACGGTCAAGAATCGATATCCCTTGTCAAGGATTGATGATATATTTGACCAAATTCAATGATCTCGGGTTTTCTCAAATATTGAATTGGGATTTGGTTATCATCAGTTTGATGTTAGACCATCAAATATACCTCCTACAAAATTTCAGAGTAGGTATAGTCTATATGAGTATTTGGTTATGTTGTTTGGTCTCACAAATGTGCTGGCATTTTTCATGGAATGGATGAATTGATTGTTCCATCCTTGGATTCTTTTGTGGCAGTCTTTGCGGATGGTATCTTGGTGTACTCTCACACTTGTCACGACCATGCCATCCATATTGAGATCATTTTGAGTACAATGAGAGAGCATAAATTATATGCTATGATCACAAAATACCACTTTTTGGATAGATCATATTCACTTCTTGTATCATGTAATATTGGAGACAGAAGTATCTGTAGACCTAGAGAAGGTGAGAGCAGTAGTTTCCTAGGAGAAGTTGAAGAACATCTTTGATGTAAGGAGTTTTTTAGGGATGTATGGTTACTATAGATGCTTTATTCATGACTTCTCACACTTAGCAGTGCCACTGATGGTCCTGACTAAGAAGGGTGTGAAGTACTTGTGGATAGATTCCTGCGATTTAGTATTTTAGGAGATGAAGGGGAGATTAAATTCAGCACCAATACTGATTTTTATAGAACTAGGAAAGAGTTGCACCATTTACTATGACATATTAGGTATTGGGCTAAGAGTAGTGCTTATGCAGGGGGAAGGAGTTGTTGCGTACATGTCTTAGTAGTTGAGGCCACATAAGAGGAACTACCCTATGCACGATCTCGAGTTAGCCGTAGTTGTTCATGCTTTATTCTGTTGGAGACATTAACTACTAGGGGATCATTTTGTGGTGTACACAGACCACAAAATCCTCAAGTACATATTTACTTAGTGTGATATTAATTTGATACATCAAAGGTGGTTTGAGTACCTTTAGTCTTTTTACTTTGATCTTACCTACACACATGGGAAAGGAAACGTAGTGGCTGATGCGTTGAGTAGGAGGAATCAGATATATGAAGTTCAGGAGGCTAGTAGTGAGTGACAACTTATGAATATGTTGTCTGAGATACATTTGGAGGTGCATAATAGATAGAGGAATACATTTATTTCTCCTATACCTGTTACCTCTACTCTTCTGGATTGAGTGCGAAGGATGAAACTATCAGATTTCGAAAGCCTATTCCTATGGGGGAGTGTGTCAGGAAAGGACCCTACTCCTTGGTGGGCCATATACGAAGATGAGTTTTTTCATTTTCATGGGTGTGTATGGGTGTCAGAAGACATATGTGAGGAGATATTGTGATATTTTTATGCCTCAGTATGGGTAGTTCATCCTAGTGTCACTAAGATGTATCAAGATCTACATCGTCACTATTGGTGGCTCGACATGAAGAGGGATATATCTGGTTTTGTTATGATATGTTCCACCTGTCAGCAAATGAAGGAGGAGAATCAGTGACTAGAAGGGATATTACAGTAGTTACCCATTCCCGTGTGCAATTGGAATTATGTTGCGATGGATTTTGTGATGGGTTTACCAAGGTCACCTCAAATAAATGATATTGTATGGGTTTTTATTGATAGAATAATGAAGGTTACACATTTTATAATAATCAAAGAAACTTTTAGTGTTGATGAGCTTGGAAAGTTGTAAATCAGAGAGATAGTATGTTTTCATGGGGTTCTGCAGTCTATCATTTCATACGGGGATGCTCAATTTGCTTCTCGTGTCTGGTAGAGATTACAGATGGATTTGGGTACACATGTACTTTTGAGTACAACTTACCATCCCCAAACATATGTCCAATCTGAGTGCACAATTTAGGTTTTTTAGGACATTCTTTGAGCATGCGTCCTGGATTTTGAGGGCTCTTGGGAGGGACACATACCCCTAGTGAAATTTTCCCACAATAATAGTTTCAGACAATGATTCAGTTGACACCTTATGAGGATTTGTACAGTAGGACATACCGATCACCCCTATGTTGTCTAGAGGTGGGAGAGGTAGCTATGTTAGGACCTCATCTTGTCCAGGAGACCACTGAGCAGGTGGAGTTAATTAGGAAGAGGATGTCTATTGCACAGTCTCACCAGATTTCTTATGCTGATTGATGGAGATGACCTCTAGAGTTTGAGATTGGAGATCAGGTTTTCCTGTGTGTCACACCAAGGTTGAGACACATGAGGATTAAGAGATATTGGAAGATTTCACCGAGATACGTAAGCCGTTTGAGGTTTTGGAGAGATTTGGGCTAGTTTCCTATCTGTTGTAGTTACCTCAGAGGTACCAGGATATGCACAATGCCTTTAATGTTTCTTAGCTACAAAATTACTTTTCAAACCTGTATCATGTTTTTCAACCCGATGAGGTTGAGTTGGAGGTGGATGAATCCTTCAAGGAGCACCTTATTCGGATTGTGGATCATAGTATGAAGGTTATCTATGGTCGGTCTGTTCCTTTGGTACAGGTTCTATGGCAGCATGGGCAAGTGTAGGATGACACTTGGGAGAGGGAGGGAAATGTGGGATCGCAATGGCTGGAGTTGTTAACAGATTCTTCTTCGCCACCCTTGGAAGTTCAATTTGGTGACGAATTGCATTAATGGGGACATTTGTAAGAACCCATATCTTCTTTTCAGTTATGGATACTGTTTTCAGGTTTTTTTGAGGAAAAAGGAAGAAAATAGGATTTTATAAGTACAGATCGTGTACTTCTGAGTACACACCATGTACTGAGAATTCCAACTACAACTGCATTTTGACTATGTAACTGTCAAATACATGGCTGTGTGGTGATCTAGTAGACCCGCTTAAGTAGAGGGTTGGTTGAGGATACTACACAACATGTAATTTTAATGAACATTCCATATACCTTTCTTTTTAATTGATATATCGGAGCAGAGTCACGTCTCATATATGGAACCACCTTCTTCTAGTCGTGTTTCGTACACGAGCATTGCTAAATGGATGATGAACTCCAACCCCCTTATTATTTATTCGAGCTCTAATTGAGACACCCTTAAGTGCGTTAGAATCCCACCGGTGAATTCTCAAAACCCCCAGATCCCTTCTTCTTGATTCATTATCTATTGTGAGTTATTCAAGGTTGGATGTTTTTCAACTTTTTTAGATCTATGCCGATCTAGACTGATTCAAGGGCTGATGTTCAAGTATATTGATTGTACGACATTAAGGTAGGTGGTTTGTGCCTTTAGTTGTTTGTATTTCAATTATATATGTTAAATGTTCCACATAACTGAATTTTGGGTATTGATTGTTTTGGAATTAAACCCAATTATTACCTGTTATGGGTTGGTTATTTGATAAAGGGTTGTTGCTTATGCATAAGGTTAGATACCTTATCTTCCATGCCTTGTTTGATTAGGATAGAGTTTGATTTATTATATGAAATTTTTATGATATGAATTGTGAATGTTTGGATATATAGTAGTTTTAGATTACATGATCTACTTTGATATAATATACGCACTATTTATCCAATGGACCATGATAGACTTGGACTAGGAAGACTAAGGGGGCTTCCAGATTACTTATACATATTATTTTTTTCCAAAGGACCGTGAGAGACTTAGATGAGGAAGACTGAGGGGGATTCTAGATTACTTATACATATTATGTTTTTAATGGACCATGAGATCCTTAGAATAGGAAGGCTAAGGGGAATTTCAGATTATTTACACAGGACCATGAGAGCCTTGGTGTAGAACTTTGACCAAAGGTTTTAGACCACGAGAGCTTTCCCAGAGGGTTGTTATTTTAATGAATTGATGCTACGTTGGACCAAAGGGGTTAGAACATGAGAGATTTCCCAGAGGGTCATTTTTTAATGAATTGATTCTATGTGGGACCAATGGGGTTAGACTATGAGATCTTTCCCAAAGGATTGTTTGGAAATAGTTGAATGATTGTGGCGCATCTGCCAAGCCAAAGCACAAGTTTGGATTTGATCTTACTTGATTGTTCAGATGGTATTATAAGACATTTTTTTGTTACTTTACATGGGGGATATAGGGATTTATCTAGATCCTAGGGTTACACGATTCAATGGATGAATAATAAATGTTAAATGAATGTAATTTAAAATAGTAGGATTGTTTACTTTTGAGTACTTCCTAGTTTATTGTTCCATTCTTTCATATTAACTTCTATATATATTCACTGACAGTTAGGAACAGATCTTTTTGTAGTTTCCTACTGGTATTTGTCTCACACCCTGTTTGGGTCATTCTTTTGGAGCCAAATATATTATACGATTGTAGGTATAGAAAAGGGAAAAAGACTTTCTTAATCGGGTACTTGATTGTGGTTAGAGATGAAGAGCATGAGACCAAGCTGAGGCTTGTGATGCTGCTGGAGTTTACTTGTTTCTTTTATACTTTGATTTTTGTATTGATTTCCAGCATTCTGACTTGTTTTTCTGTTTTCTTAGATACATATTCCATGCATAATATATATATATATATATATATATATTGTGTCTTCTATTGGATTTACTTTCAGTCTCCTATTATTTACTTTTGTGGTATTACTACTTCTACTTTTTTTTATATTTAGATTTCGTTGTTTATACTTTTCCAATGAGGGCATAGTTTCCCCAATTTATTACCTTATTCCTCGCTGTTAGTCGGTAGCCTTTGGCGTTTGGGGACATTCTCTTGAGGTTATGTGACCAATCAGGTTCAGGGGACTTTTGGGTGGCACCCGGATCTAGGACATTACAAAGTGGTATCAATGGAGTTTTATTTTCTACTTTGTATCTCTATTTGGAGACATTAGAAAGGGATAGAAAGAAAATAGAGTTTGGTAATTAGCAGTTCCTGGGAGTAGCTACCCTGTGTATAGGTAAAAACCAAGTTATCTCGAATATTTCAATTTTTATTGTTTTGAAATTGTTACAGTTGATTTGATTTCACTGTTGGGTGGTGCACATGTATTGTGTATTATCATTAATATTATTTGAGGTTTTATTCTATTATAACCTGATGAGATGAGGGTATTCCATCTCATGCATCATATAGGCACTGGTTAGAAATCACATGCCATGCATTCTTGCCATGCCATTTAGAGAGCATTACTGATTGAATGCTATTTTGATAAATGTTGTACTAGATATATACGTTGTTTTGATAGATTCCATGATATAAATACCACCTATTTTTATAGGCTATTGGTATATGTAAAGTTTATTTTGGATGGATTTTAAGCTTTGGTACCTGAGGTGTTATGGGCCCTCTTGGATCAGAATTTGGTGGATCATGTTTGAACTTTAATTGAATTATGTTAAGATATGAATAAGGATTCCAAAATTTGATTCATGGGGAGTTTGGGCTCTCACGGATCAGAAATTGGCATACCTTGGACATATTTTATGATTTTGGGGTACTAGAGAAGTTTCAGAGGCTTACTGTCTGGAAAACCTATAAAACATGATGTGTGATGTTATGAACACATGCCATGTGTTCTTCTATTCTAGAAGAAATGATTTTTTATGTACACACTATTTAGTTGTTAATCGCGTGATTTAATGTGTGAGTAGAGACACAGGGTTGGTAATTTTTTGGTTGAACACGCTGTGTATTGGGATTACATGCCACGTTGTTGTCAATCGTGTATCCGACTTTGCGACTAACGACATGAGTGGATGGAGTTTTTTGTTGTACACACTGTGTCTAGAGTGTGCATGCTGTGTAGTGTTACACCAGTAGAACTGTGTAGTTCTATCCATGTATAAGTACATGGGTAGGAAGAAATATTCAAGTATAGATCATGTCTTATGAGGCACACACTATGTGTATGGGGTGTTACACGACCAGGTTGGCAGGGGTACACGCCATTATTAAGGATTAAGGGAACACACTGTGTAGTGGTTCTACATGTCATGTAACCCTATTTTGAAAAACTTGAATGATTTACTTCACCTTTTCCATTCTTGTACTTATGAGTTGCAGTTTTTGTAAATCTTGTACTGAGGTGTTCACTTAACCTTCCTGAGTCATGCCACCATGATATCCTTCGGTTGTCCTCCAGGTACAGGGTGATGATCAGACACCGAAAATGGTAGATCAAGGAATACTATAATACCCTCCCATCATGACCGTCATGGAACCATCTATTATACCAGATGTAGGTACCGATGCACAGTTCTATGAAGGATTTTATGAGGATGATGCAAAAATTTTTAGGGAGCATCACATCCTGCCCCAATTATGACAGAGTCGACATTGGTTTTCTAGCAGCAACATCCTCCTAATTTTTTAGGGGATAGAGTACCACAGGCTATAGAGTCATGGTTGGAGGCTATGATTTTTATCTTTGAGCATCGGGAAACACCTCCTGAGAGGAGGGTGAAGCTCGCTACTTACATGCTATGTTATTCTACCAAGAGATAGTGGGATGTTGTTTCACAGGAATTATTTCATTGGGATATGTCTTGGGAAGAGTTTTAGAGGACCTTCTATGATTACTTATTCCCTGAGACATTGAGAGAGGACCGAGACCAGGAGTTCATGCATTTTTATCAGGGCGCTCTTTCAGTGATGGATTACTCTTCTCACTTTATAGAGCTTTTGAGCTTCACACCTGTTCTGGGGGGGGGGGTGATGAATTATCACTGGCTAGGTGATTTGAGGATGGTCTTAGGTACGAAATCCGATCGTAGGTGAATGTTTTCAAGTTGAGTTCGGTGACTGATATAGTAAACCAGGAGCTGATTACCAAGTGCAATCTAAGGGTGTTTGAAGTGGTGAGATAGGGCAGTTCAACATCCAAGGATAGTAATCCTTCGAATGATAGTAGGAAGATCCACAGGGAACCTTTGTGTAGTGATTATAGTAGCGGGGATGTATCTTAAAGTAGCCATTTGAGGTGCTACCAATGCGAGAAAAGTGGGCACACAAGACCACAGTGCCTGAGAAACCCAGTTGAGTGCTGATCTTGCAGCAATATGAGCCCTTTTTAACATTATTGTAGGATGTTATCACTAGAAACTAGTGAGAGGGGTTATGTTATGACTCCATGTATAAAAGTGGGGCCATCCGTTCCTCATACAAATAGGGTCTGGGGTTTTTGAGGTCGTTCAGGCTGAGGAGGTGGTTCTGGCCATGGTGGCCAAATGATAGGTTTTCAGCAACAACAGGGTGGATCAGCTCAGGGTAGCCAGGTAGGGTCGTTGGGCCATAGTACAGGTCAGACTTTTGCGATAAAGCAGACTCAACATGAGAAGGATCCATGACCCTCTATAGTTAGAGGTATGATTCAAGTTGCCTCAGTTTTAGCTTCTTCTCTTTTTGATACAGGGAGTTCCCATAGTTTTTATCTATTTCCATTGTGGGTATCCTTGGGCTCTGTATCTTTACTTCTGATGATGTTATGATTCTAGACACTCATGCTGGTGATTAAGACAACTAGTGTACGTCAGTACAAGTAATTCCCTTTTGAGATTGGTGGGTGTCACTTCTTATGGGACCTTTATGTATTAGAGATTACATGATTTGATGTCATTCTCAGAATGTAATGGTTGTTCTCCTTTTAGGCCTTTGTTGACTACTATCACCCCAGGGTGAGTTTCATGTCACCAGAGGGCAGATCCTTTCTACATAAGGACGAAATGGATGTCCAGAAAAGCATAGTGGGACCTAAGCATAATGGGTTGAGATTAATTACAACCTAGACTGCAAGTTTATATCTGGATGACCAGGGGAATTGGTAGATGAACTTTCCTCTAGTGGTGGATCATTTCAAAGATGCCTTTCCAGGTTAATTTTCTGGTTTACCTCTCAAAAAAGAGGTGTATTTCTCTATTGAGGTTGTTCAAAGAGTGGAAATGATGTCCATACATCCTTATAGAATTGCTAGACCAAAGTTACAGGAGCTTAAGAACCAGATAGAGGAGTTGCAGGAAAAGGGTTTCATCTGACTCAATACTTCTACTTGGGGTTTGCCTATCCTTTTTGAAAAGAAGGCAGACAATACCCTCATACTTTGTGTGGATTATTGAAAGCAAAACTAGTTTAAGGTCAAGAATCAATATCCCTTTACAAGGATTGATGACCTCTTTGATCTTCTTTGTGGAGCCTATGTGTTCTAGAAGATTGAATTGAGATCTGGTTATCATCAGTTGTGTGTTAGACCATCAGATATACCTCTTACATCCTTTCAGAGCAGGTATGGTCTATACGAGTATTTGGTTATGTTGTTTGGTCTCACGAACACGCTAGAAGTTTTCATGGAACTGATGAATTGAGCGTTCCATCCTTAATTGTATTCTTTTGTAGTAGTATTCGTGAGTGATATCTTGGTGTACTCTCACACTCGACATGACCATGCCGTCCATCTTGAGATTCTATTGAGTACACTGAGAGAGAATCAATTATATGCTAAGCTCACAAAATTCCACTTTTGGATGGATCATATTCACTTAATGGGTCATGTATTATCAGAGATAAGAGTATCAGTAGACCCAAAGAAAGTGATAATAGTAGTTTCTTGGGAGCATCCGAAGAATGTCTTTGAGGTATGGAGTTTTCTGGGGTTGGATGGTTACTATATATGCTTTATTCAGGACTTCTCATTCTTAGTAGTGCCACTAACAGGCCTAACTATGAAGGGTGTTAAGTACTTGTGGACAGATTCCTATGATTCATCCTTTTAGGAGATGAAGGGGAGATTGAATTTAGCACCAAAAATGATTTTTACTGAACCGGAAAAGAGTGGCACCATTTATTGTGACACATCATGTATCGGGATTGGAGCATTTCTTATTTAGGGGGAAAGAGTCATTGTGTACGGGTCTCAGTAGTTGAGACCATATGAGAGGAACTACCCTAGGCATGATCTCGAGTTAGCCACATTTGTTCATGCTTTATACTGTTTGATACATTACTTACTGGGAGAGAATTTTGTGTTGTACACAGACCAAAAAATCCTTAAGTACATCTTTACTCGGCATGATCTGAATTTGAGACAATGAAGGTGGGTTGATTACCTTCAGTATTTTGACTTTGAGATTTCTTACATTCCCAGGAAAGACAATGTGGTGGATAATGCATTGAGTTGGAGGACTCAGATACAGGCAGTTCGTGAGTCCAATAGTGAGTGGAAGCTTGCGAATCTTTTCTCTGAGATGCATTTGGAGGTGAAAAATAGACAGGTGTAAACATTTCTTTCTTCTATAGCGGTTACCTCTATACTTTTGTATTGAGTGCGAATGAGGAAGCTATCAGATTTTGAAGGCCTAGTCCTACGGGAGAGTGTGTTAGGTGAGGACCCTACTTCTGGGTGGACAATAGGAAAAGATTAGGTTTTGCATTTTCATGGGCACATAAGGGTGTCATCAGACATATGTGAGGATATGTTGTTATATTTTCATGCCTTAGTATGGGTAGTTCATCCTAATGAAATCAAGATGTATTAAGATCTACATCATCAGTATTGGTGGCCAGGCATGAAGAGGGATGTAGCTGGTTTTATTATGAGATTTTCCACCTGTCAGCAAGTGAAGGTGGATCATAAATGACCGGTAGAGCTATTACAACAGTTACTCATTACCATGTGGAAGTGGAATGATGTCGTGATGGATTTCTTGACAGTTTTACCAAGGCCTCCTTAAGGAAATGATGATTTATGGGTTGTTGTTGACAAACTCACGAATGTTGTACATTTCCTTCCGATCAAGGAAACCTTCAGTGTTGGTGATCTTGGAAAGTTATACATATAATAGATAATAAATTTTCATGGGGTTCCACACTCTATCATTTCAGACAGGTAAACATGATTTACTTCTCATGCCTGAAAGGGACTATAGAGGGATTTGGGTATATAGGTACTTCTAATTATAACTTAATATCCCCAGACAGATGGCCAGTCCGAGTGCACAATTTAGATTTTGGAGGAAATGCTTTGAGCATGTGTCCTATATTTTAGGGGATCTTGGGAGAGACACATAACCCTAGTGGAATTTTCCAACAATAATAGTTTCCATACAACGATTTAGATGGAACCTTATGAGGCTTTGTATGGTAGGCCATATCGATTGCCCATATGCTGGCTGGAGGTGTGATTGGAAGCTATGTCGGGACCTCATCTTGTCTTAGAGACCAATGAGAAAGTGGAGTTGATTCGAAAGAGGATTTATACTGCACAATCTCTCCATAAATCTTATGTTGATTGTTGGAGATGACCTATGGAGTTAGAGGTCAAAGATTAGGTTTTCCTACATGTCACACTGAGGTTGGGACACAGGAGTATTAGGAGATAGTGGAAGCTTTCACCGGGATATGTTAGGCCATTTGAGGTTTGGGAGAGAGTCAGGTTTGTTTCCTATTAGTTGTAGTTACCTTAGAGGTACCAGGAAATACACAATTTCTTTTATGTTTCTCAGCTACAATGTTACTTTTTAGACCATCTCATGTTTTTCAACCTGATGAGGTTGATTTGGAGGTGGATGCATCCTTTGATGTCACCCTATTTGGATTCTGGATCAAAACACAAAGGTTCTCCATGGTCAGTCCATTTATTTGCTTCGGGTTCTATGGAAGTATGATCAAGTGTAGGATGAGACTTGGGAGAGGGAGGATGATGTGCGATCATAGTGGTTGGAGTTGTTCAAAAATTCTTCTTCACCACCCTTGGAAGGGAAATTTTAGTATGATTTGCTTTAAGAGGGGAAGTTTGTAAGAACCCAGATCTCTTTTATGTATGGATCTTGTTTTAGGGGTTTTTTAGGAAAAAGGAAGAAAATGGGACTTTATAAATACACGTTATGTACTATGAGTACAAGCCATGTACTAAGCTTGCTGTGTACAACCGTGTTTTGACCATATGATGACCGAATACATTGTCGTGTGGTGATTTGGTAGACCCACTTAAGTTGGGGGCCATTTAAGGATTCTACATGGCATGTGGTTTTAATGAACACATCATGTACTTTTATTTTTAATTGATATATTAGATAAAGGTCGTGTCTAATATCTGGAACCACCTTCTTCTGGATGTGTTTCATAAAAGGAGTGTTATGGAGTGGACAAAGAACTCTGACCCCCCCTGATTCTCTATATAAGCTCTGATTAAGACACATTTGAGTTCGTTGGAATCCCACTGGTGAGTTCTCAAAACCCCTAGATCACTTCTTCTTGATTCATCCTCTCTTGTGAGTTATTCAAGGTTGGGTGTTTTTCACCATTTTGTAGATCTACGCCGATTCAAGGGACAACGTTCAAGTATATCAATCGTATGACATAGAGGTAGGTGGTTTGTGACTTTTAGTTGTTTATATTTGGATTATATAGACTAAAAGTGCCACATAACCACATTTTGGGTATTTATTGATTTGGAATTAAACCCTGTTATTACCTATTAAGGGTTGGTTGTTTGATAAAGGGTTGTTGCTTATGCGTAAGGTTAGATACCCTGTTGTCCATGCCTTGTTTGATTAGGATGGAGTTTGATTGATTATATGAAATTCCTGTTATATTCATTGTGAATGTATATCCATGTATTAATTTCATATTACATGAGATGCTTTGATATAATATGTGCAATGTTTTTCCAATGGACTGTGAGAGCCTTGGACCAGGAAGAATGAGGGGGCTTACAGATTACTTATACGTATTATATTTTTCCAATGTACCATGAGATCCTTGGCTAAGAAGACTAAGGGGGATTCCAGATTACTCATACGTATTATGTTTTTTTAATGGACCATGAGATCCTTAGAACAGGAAGGCTGATGGGACTTCTAGATTATTTACACAGGACCGTGAGAGCCTTATTGTAGAACTTTTACCAAAGGGGTTAGACCATAAGAGTTTTCCCATAAGATCATTTTTTTACTGAATTGATGCTATGTGGGACTAATAGGGTCATACTATGATAGATTTACCATAGGTTCATTTGTGAATAGTTGAATTATTGTGATGTGTCTGCCAATCCAAAGAACAAGCTTGGATTCAGTTTTACTTGATTGTTTAGATGGTCTTCTAAGACATCTATTTTGTTAATTTACACAGAGAATACAGATCTTTGGCCAGATCCCAAGGTCACATGTTTCAATAGATGAATAATAAATATTAAATGAATGTTATTGAAAACTATAGGATTGTTTACTTTTGAGTAGTTCCTAGTTTATTTCTTCATTATTGTATATTACCTGCTATATATATTCACTGATAGTTAGGAATAGATCTTTTGGTAGTCACCCATTGGTATTCATATCACACCCTATTTGGGTTATGATTTTGGACCTAAACAGATTATATGATTTTAGGTATAGATAAGGGAAAACTCACTTTTTCATCAGGTACTTTATTGCGGTTGCATTTGGAGAGCATGAGACCAAGTTGAGGCTTGTGATTCTGCTAGAGTTTAATTGTTTCTTTTGTACTTTGGTTTCTATATTTCTTTCTAGAATTTTGACTTTTTTTAATTTTTTCTTATATACATATTCCATGCATCATAATATATATATTGTGGCTTCTATTGGATTTACTTCTAGTATCCCATTGTTTAATTTTGTTGTATTACTGCTTCCAATTTTGTTTTATATTTAGATTCCACTATGTATACTCTGCCAATGAGGGAATAGTATCCCAAATATATCACCTTAGCTCTCACGGCTAGTCGGTAGCCTCTAGAATTCGGGGAAATACGCTTGATGTTATGTGACCAACTGGGTTCAGGAAACTTTTGGGTGGCACCTAGATCTGTGATGTTACAATATCTTTGTAATAAAAAGACATTTGGTAAGAGGCATTAGACAAGAGGCATTACTGTTTTAAAGGAGGCTGATGATCACTAAAATATGAGATAATAGAGACTCTAGGAGTTCACCCTTAGGTTTTTGTTAGTTTATCAAACAATGATAAAATAATCCATAGAGTATGTCTCAAGATCAATTCATTGTTATTTATTTATAAGTAGTTATAGTTATAAGTAAAGTTACAATATTTAGAACAAAATAAACATCTCAAATAAAAATTTCCGCATTCTAGAATGTTTAATTATCTTGAGATGACCATCTAATGTATGATTTAAATCACATGTTGTATTTTTTTTTGTATTCGATTATTTAATTTTTAATAATTGGATGATATTGAGATGACCGACCAATGTATGATTGAAATTACGTGTTGTGTTTTTTCCAGTAATATAATTTGTAAAAATTGAATTCTATTTTCATTTTTGATGACCTTCATGTAATACCTCTCTCTAATTATTCAATGAATTTCATGTATACTTAAAAAATGTTATTTATCTGAAACCCTAGACCCCCCTCACTTACATGTGGGTATCATTGTAATAAAAGGGCGTTCGAAAAGAAGTGTTGCTATTTGAAGCCAAATTTTTACACCATGTTAGAGAAGAGACTAATGGTAGTTAAAATCTAAGATAATAGAGGTAATAGGTCCCCCTTAGGGTTTGGCTGGTTTATCAAATAATTATAAACCAATCCATAGAAAAAGTATCAAGATCAAGTCAATTATATTATCTTAAAAAATTTAAAAAATTTAAAAATCTCATGATGTAGTATATAATATTTTATCATATATTTTTTTTTCTATATAATGATGCCTATGAAAATATATTGCAACGGTGAGGTAATTTATACAAATCAGGGTTTTAGATATAGTTTTCCTCCTATAAGAGTGGAAAATATTCATGATTACGTGACATTGAATAAAGTTTGCAAGAATATTCATAGTCGGTTAAAACTAAGGATTGATTCATCAATTAATTCAATTAAATATCAATATCTTCAATATCCTGAACATTTATAGCACATTGAGTATCCTATGTTCGATGATGAAGATTGGATGGGTGCATCATTGTTATTCAGAAAATAGTGTAGTAATGGAATAATGGAATTATATGTTGTGATTTCTGATATTGTTGTGGTGAAGCCTAATAATACAAAACCCTATTTTGTGAGCTCTTTAGAATTCAGTCCTTCACAACACTCTCATTAATTTATTACTCATATGATTCCTTTTATAGAAAAAAATTATGAACAAGATGATCAACATTTGGAATGAAATATAGGGGACATCCTTTTATTTACTCCTGATATACTGAATGACAGTTTATCTGATGATGAAGTATTTGGTGAGGCATCAAGAGATGATGTGGGTGATGGTGATGTGTAGAATGAACCTTTTGAGGTTCCTATGATAGATAAGCATATAGAAGTTAGTGGTAATCATCCTACACTATTGACTTCCTTAGTTGAAGGAATGTCGTGTGCACAACATTTTGATTGGGATGTCATTACACCGACTACTAAATTCCCTTGAATTATTGGGACTAGATCTGCATCAACTGATAACACAATCTATGTCATAAAGAAGTTTGAAAGTAAATTCCATGAAAAATGTGACAAAACAATACCAAATAGATTGTAATTTCTCATTTTTGGTTGATGAGTAGAAGAAGGATAAATATCTCATTCATTGTAAAAAACATGGGCCATAATGTAAATTCTAATTGAAGGAAATATATGATAACTGTTTTTCATGTTGGGAGATAACCAAATTAGAAGGTCCACACACTTGTGTACATCCAAACTTTCTACAAGATCAATCTTCACTTGATTCAGAGTTTATATCAACTTTTATTGTAGAGATTATATGAACGTGTCAGGACATCCCTATATCCCTTGTTCAGGAAAAATACAAAAAAAATTTAACTATAAGATATCTTATGAAAAATCTTGGAATGAAAAATAAAAGGAAATTATATAAGTGTATGGTGATTGGGATGAATCATATGAAATATTTCTACAACTTATGGAATTTTCTTCTCTCAATAATCATATTATTTATCATTTAGACACTATTGAGTATGTCTCCCCCAATAACCAAGTTTATCAATAATAGGTGAAATTCAATAGGATGTTTTGGGTATTAAGGTCATGTATCGCTTCTTTTCCCTTCTATAAACAATTCATCCAGGTCAATGGAACTTTCTTTTATGGAAAGTATACATGTGTTCTACATATTACTGCCACACATGATGGTAATCATTCTCTTCTACCACTTACATTTTCTATTGTTGAAAAGGAGAATTTTGAATCCTGAAGTTGGTTTTTGGCATGTATACGCATTCATATCACACAAAACTAAGGAGTGTGTCTAATATCTAATCGTCATTGAGTGATTATAGAGGCTGTTAATAATGATGGGTTTTTATGGTGAGAACTGAATTCTTAACGTCAATATTTTGTGAGATATATTTCAAGTAATGTGCATAATCATTCCACAGATTAGGCAACAAAGATGTAAATCATCAATTTGGGTATGTTTTTCTAAACTTACTTTAAAAAAAAATTAATATCATTTTAAATAAATTATTATCTTATGAATTAAGCATATGATCCCTCATAAGAAAGGTTTGATCAACGTCTTGAAGAAATTATAAGGGCTAATAAATATGTGCATGATCATATGATGTAAATTTCTAAGAATAAATGGTCATTATCATATGATGGTGGCTAGAGATATGTCCATATAACCACTAATATAGTGGAGTGCATATATGGGGTCTTAAAGGGTGTGCACAAATTTCTGATCATAGGGTCAGTCTATGGGACATTTTATGAATGTATGAAGTAATTTTTCAAATGGTCATAATGTTCCAATTAGAGGATGAAAAATGGAATGTGTTTTACTCAACATTTCCAAAGTTATATTGATAATATACTACATGAAGCATGAGGATTGTGTGTTATAAACTTTGACTGGGTACATAGATACTTTTATGTAATAGAGTGCCCCGACCAGGTTACATGTAATAGGGGTCGAGTGTTGGTATTCATGTTGGATAATAAATACTATGATTGTGATAACTTACAGGCATTAAGATATCCCTGTGAACATGTTGTTACAAAATTTTCATCAATGAACATATCATGGTAGCCCTATGTTGACCCTATGCATCACGTGGGCACTCTGGTTAACTATTATAGTAAACCTTGGATGCCTGTTAGTGACTTTCACTCTATCACCCTACCTACTGATCAACCGAATGTCATCCTTGATATTTCTAGATTTTTTATTTTGGTTTTTTTGATTTATTATTTTTTAATTTATGCCTTTTTTCAATTATTTTCTTGATATTACTAGGTTGTGCCCTCAAGGAATACCAAAGTCTACTCGAATCAGAAATGATATGGACTGTCCTCAGCAATGAGGGGGGGAGTAGGTTGGAGTATTTATCCCACAGAAGGGAATACTCAAAAGATATGTCCACAAGTGGTAGGATAGATATCCACTTCCCACCATCCATGATCGAGTCTATGTATTTTATCATGAATGTGTATATTTTTTATATACAGGTTTTTCATTAATGAATCATTTTATTTCTGACTTTATCCATTTTTGACATATTTTAACTCAGGTTTGTTTCATTTATGGATTCAATCAGAAATAATTTTTGTGATACTATAACAATTTAAAAAATAAACATACAATGAAAATTAATAAAATGTGGTTCAACCTCTAAATTAATTGTCTTTAAATATGTCCTTCACTTCACACGGTTGATTGAATATATCATGAAACCACATGTTCTATGTGGGTTATTCATCATGGATGATTTACATAAAAATTTTAAAAATAAATTAAACTTGATTAGAGATCAATTAAACAAGAAAATGATAGAATAAACTAATAACATCAGTCACATATATTTTTTTTACCTTTTTTCATTATCATTATGAATTATACATGCTAATTTTCTATCTCAATTTTCTTGTTCTATTTTTTTAAAAAATAGTTTACAAATTTTATTGAATTAACTATTAAAAGGTAATGATGATATCAAATTTACATATGGTAGGTCCTCTATTTCTCACATTCTAGGATATGCATGTTTCACGACTAGTTTTAGAGGGACATCTAGTGTCTACTTTGAGTGTACGAAGATCTCATCATTTTTATCATGCTGTGTCACACCTGAATTTTTTTTAATTATTTTATTTCATTAATTTTATTAGCGTTAGGTAACTTTATTGAAGTTTGGGTTTGGCCCCGGTTTAATTTCTCCAGGTTTGGACAATTTTTTGGTTTTAGGCCAGTGCATAGACACCGTACGGTTAGCAGAATCCGTATAGTCAACCTGGGTACCTGTACAACCACTTATGAATGGACAGAAACCACCACAAGGTCTGTGAATAGTCCCTAATGCTGTGCATGGTAACTGTGTTTTTTCCATGAATTAAAAATAATTAATACATTAAAATGATATTAAAATAAAGAAAATAAATAAATTTAATTAAAGGAATAGTTAAAGAAAATAAAATAAGAAGAAGGTAAAATAAAAATCTAATGAATTGTTGTTATAATTATATTATTATTATTATTATTGTGAGTGTTATTATTATTATTAGAATTAATAATACTAATATTATTATTAAAATTATTATTATTATTATTATTAAGTATATCAATATAAAGTTTATTATTAAGTTTATTATCATATTATTAATTTTATCAAGTTTCATATTAAGTTTATTAAATTTATTATTAAGTTTACTATTGACATAAAAAATTTATTATTATCATATTATTATCATCATATTATTTTTATCACTTTTTTATTTTGTTTTTGGTTAGGGTTTTAATTCCCCCTCCCCTTATCCTACCAGCTGCAACCCCCTCCCCTTGGCCAGCCTGTTGCACCCTACTCCCTTGGCCAGCCGTCACGCCCACCTCCCCTTGTCCAGCCATCGCACCCTAATCCCCTCACCACCCCATCATACCTTGCACCCCTCATCGCCCCATCGCACCCTGCTCCTTTCGCCGCCCCCTATGTATAGCCTCCCTTATCGGCCGACCTCCTTCCCTACATGATGCACCAAACCTGATGCCCTGGTCGGTCTTCTTTCCAGCTAGCGACCCCCAACTGACACTGCTCACCTCTGGCATGACCACCCCAGGTAGACCCTTCTTCCTCCTTTCTAGAGTTTTTTCATTGTATAAATGGGGTTTTAGGTTTCCAGTAGTTAGACTGTCAAATTAGAGTCTTAATCTTGGTTAATTTTGTTTAATCTGGTGGATTAAGGTTTAATTTGGTTCTCTTGTGTTGTGAATTAGGAACAATTAAATATTTTCACAATTATTTGGGGATTTATACACCTAAGGTGGGTGGTTATATACCCTAGTATTTTTAGATAATTTAATTTTTTTGTTTAGTTAATTTTAATATGTTATATGTTTTAATTGTGTGGTGCAACCTATGTTTTACAATGTTTTGGAATAATTATTTGATGAAATTGGATTACATAAAAAAAATCTTTTCGTTTATATGTGTGTTGTTGTGAAAATTCTTGGAAGTGTTTAATGAATTGTTTGAGGCATGAAAAATATGTTTTCATTGGCCCTTGAGGTGCATGCATCATGAAAAAGAATTTCTAATGGAAGGTGGATCATCTTGGCATGTTTGTTGTGCATTTTTTATGAGTTGTGAATTATGTAAAGAAAATGAAGAACCTATTTTAGGCATGAAATTGGTTTGTGTAAATGTTCTGTTAAATTGTGCGAGTGATTAAAAAATATATTTTGAAGGTTTTTTCATGATTATGTGTTGGGTTTCTATTTTGTAACAAAAAATGGCCATGGGGTGTATGTGTTTTAATGTGGTGTTTCTTAAAAAGGGTCTTATGAGTTGTTTCTAATGTGTGAGTTGAGGTTGGAAAATATTTAAAGTGTTTTGGCATTGAAAAATGTATTCTTTGAGAAAATGGTTCGTATTCATTGTGTGATACGCATGTGACTTTTTGTTTTATGCATTGAGTATATTTGATAAAATGTGTGGGTGGTGCGAAACCCCTTTCTAAATGGTTTGGTTAGGTTTATGGCTTAAAAAGGGTTTTACTAAAAAGGAATTTTGTGATTTCCTATTGTAAACTATTTCGGTGAATGTCGAAAGTGTTTTATAAATTATGAATCATGTTTATTAAATTATACAAGTGGTGTGGTTCTTGTTTTGAAGTTTCTTTGGTGTCCATATGTTTTTAAAATAGAGTTTAGGTGTGTAAGTAGTGGAAAATTATGTGTATCTTGTTTATCCTAAATTGCGTGTGTAAATGTGTTGTGTTAGTGATATGTGAATGTGAATATTTATTGAGCACAAACAGAGAATCTTGGGTAACTAGGTGGATGGACTATGACTAGCTAGTTAGTGATTTAGAAGTGGCTATGGCCCGGTTTCACTTAACATGATTTATGACTACAACACTAACTAAATATTTGGATGATTATTGGAGACCAATAGGGTTATGGGTATGTCCCCTACTAGTGGTTCATGAATGAGAACATAGTTTTTTGTGGTTTTTATACCACACTTTCACTGAGATGCGAGGTTCCTAGAATCCCACTTGAGTTAATTTGACCCCATAGATTTACCTGTAGTGATATACCTTATATGATGGGGTGCCAACAGTCATCATATAGTGGACCTCTTGAGTGTGGATGTGTGTGTGTGTGTGTGTATACTTTTATAACCTCTTTCTTTTAATAAATTGGTTGTACTGGTTTTCCTGGTAAGTGGTTTATTTTCTATATTTAAAATGTTTACTCACAAATGTTTTCCCAAAAATGTTTTAAAAGTTTTTATTTAAATGATAATGTTAGATTATATTATTAATGTTATGTAATGGAATATTTTACTTGGGTTTCATCCTAATGGGCTTTAGATTACACCCTGCATATACCTTTAGGTGTATACATACCTTATTTTATTTTTGTTTCAGGTTAGGGAAATACATGTAATGTTAACGGACTGGGTTTCTAGGGGCTTTGGTTATAGATCTTGGTGGTGTCAGCTTGAGGATGTGCTCCTCACATTTCATAGAGGTTAGGGGTGATGTATTGGTTTTCCCTTTTGTCATTTTCCTTTTTTAGTTTTTTAGTTTGTAAACATAAATTTCGGTAATTATTACAAGCATGTTTGGTAGAATTTTTCAGATATGAATTTTTTTTGGTCATTTTAATAAAATTAATTTTGGGTAAATTATTCCCTATTGTCTTATTTGATAATTGATCACTTGTGATAGCCCATGGGGATTGGGAATGTCCTTCGTACCTTGCCACAGACTGGGCCAGATATCGGGTTGGATGGCAACCCGGCTTATTTTGTGGCAAACTGGTATCAGAGCAGTTTTATCTTTTGGGTCTTATTTCTTGGGAAAGAGTTAGGGTAGACAAGAGCTAGGATTTTCAAAACTCTATGTTCTGGTTATGAGTAAGGTTCTTCTCTAGCACACCTCATGATGGGACTCAAGTTACCAGTGGGAGTTGGGTTTCATTTGAGTCATTTGATTCTTATTGTTATTTTTTTCTTAGGGAATGAAAAGAGAGTTGGGTAAATAGTCTTAGTGTGATACTAGGGTCTGGAAATCCATATGGAGCCAGGGAAATTCCCCTTTAACACTCTCCATGATTGTAGTGTGATTGGAGTATGACCACTAAACCGTATGTCCGAGTTACCCACCAACACTAGTTTCCACTTGAATAGTCTTGTGACTCCTTCAGTTCCAATTTTTTTTGAAACCCCTTGTTTGAAAAGTGTGGAAATTGAATTTTAATATAGAATTGATTTTATTTTCAACAGATGGAAAATGATTTTTTAAGTTTGTTTTGAATAAATCTTTAGAAAATTAGACTTTTGTGAAATGGTTTTGCATGAATGGGTTGAGTTTATCAGTTTTGGTTTTTCATAACTTAAGACTTGTGGTTTTATTTTTGTTTTCGAAAATGGAAAGGTTTTGTTTTTAACCTTGGTGTTCTCATAGGTGACCACATGCATGGGGTATGTGAGAAAAGTAGATGGGTGCCTATTGTGGCATGAGAATATTCTTGTGTGAGGCCCATGAGACACATTTGGTAAATATGAACCCATAAGAATTGTTCTGTTTCTAAACATGTTTTTTTTAAGAAATGATGTAGTGTTTGATAACTGAGGATTACATGGTGTCCTTTTTATTTTTGTGGAATGTTGTTATGTGGTTTTTGGAGTTTTAAAACCCCTCTTGTTTGAGTAATGTTTCCAATTTGTGTTTCGTCGGTAAGTTGTTTTGATATGTTAGTTAGTGGTCTTTTTTGAGGAGTGTTTTGGGCAGCCTTAGTGGTGGTTCCCTTCATGTGTTCCAGGGATAGTTTGTGGCATTGTTGGATAATGGACCAGTTTGATTATATTCTTAGGTCTCCTCATCATCTAGTGTGTTCCCCCATAAAGAGTTAGTGCATGGTTGAAGTACGACCACAGATGATTCTCCATGGGTGAATCCTCTAGTTGATCAATTTAAGAACCTTCTTATTATTTAACATCGAAATATGAATACACCACTATTTTGGCGGTTTAGTGGATCCTCTCGCAGTAGGAGAGAGGATACGAGAGGAGTTGGAAGGAACTTTGGTCTCTTTGGTTTCATGGGTTCTTTACTATGGAGTTCCACATCATTAAGTCTGTAGGTCCTGTCTGGAAGCGATGAAAGAAATTCTAATGGGTAAAAGTAGAAGTAGTCTGGAGTTGTTGGTGTGGACTACTATTTTAAAGGGGCATTTGGGTCTTTAATTGATTTCATCTAAGTAAGAGATCGCTTTAATATTCCTATGTGGTGATTCTAGTTATAAGAGGCAATTATGTCCACTTATAGTAATCAAATTTTGTTAGGGAATCTGGTTAAGGTCCCTCTCTTTGGAATGCCTCTGTCAGTTTCAAGGGACATGTTCATGTTCTCGGTCGATGGTAGATGTGAAAGTTGTGCACCCTTCTTAGAACCTCAGTTCTGATAAAAGCGTGTTTCCTTTGGTAAATACTGAAATTATATGTTTTAGAGGAAGGTGTATTCCATGTGTCCTTCTTCTCTAAGTTTCTTATTCGAAGTAAATATGTGCAATGTCATCACATCTTTTAAGAATTTATTTTGGTGAGGTGCTATCTGGAAAAAATGGATGCTAAAGCGCACTGCATCTGATGGTGTTTTTTAGGTCGCGGTATGGTCACTTTTGGCACCAGAATGAGAAGTTTCATTAGAGGATTTTTTGAAGACTGACTATAAGGCAAGAGAGGCTTCAATCATTAGAGCTCCAGGCTTAGGTCTTGGAGTGAAGCTAGCACGTTTTCAGGAGAACCTGAATGGTGTGAAAGGTTTGGATCTGAGTTCTGTTCTCGATGTTGGAGATGGAGATAGTTTAAGCCTCTATTTTAGTTGTTTTGTTTTAATTTTTCTATTCGGGGGAAGGAGATGGTAGGACCTCATTTACCCATTATGACCCATTTGGGTGTAAGAGTTTATCATTGGTTATAATAAGGTATAGTAATTTTGTTTCCTTAAAATCCAAGTGGTTGTGTTCCACTAAGTGCTGGTCTTCTTTTAACAGCCCCTGCGTGGCCCATGCTTATAAACCAAGAGTAGTTAGATTTGTGTTCTTTCAGTGGAAATAAACTGTTGAGATGTGTTATTAGTGGTCTTGTTGGTCTATTTGATCAGCCCCTTCCCTCCCCTTCCCTTATGTTGGGGGTTCTAGGTCCGTGTGGAGAGGTACTCAAGTTCGAATATCTGGCCAGTTTTTATGGCGGTGAGTCCTTTCGGGCCTCCCCATGTAAGTGTCCTGATTCTGCCTCTGGTGTAGGTTGTTTCTTATAATGGGGAATCTATTTGGGCCTTCCCATGAAAAAAATTAGAATTTTTTGTTTGTTTTAGATAGACTTCATGAGCTCTTGGGAATATTTAAAGTGTTTGTCTTAAGGTACTAGATTATGTACGGTGAGAAGATCATTTCCTTTGAGTGATCAACTGGAGTTGCTTTTGCTTTTGGGGATGAGTGACACTTAACAGGGATTTAATTTTGGGTCTCCGAGTTCAATTTGTAGGTCCTTTCCTTTGCGAGTTGCGTTATTACCTCACTCTCATTTGTTGTTCATCGGGAATCTCCTTGAGCTGAAAAGAGGTACCAGTTCTTGTTTTCTAAATAACCTCGTTGTGGATTTTCAGGGGCGGAAAGCGTTATGGTAGGGAGAATTTTCACACCCAATTTTTTTTAATTATTTTATTTCATTAATTTTCTTAGCGTCAGGTAACTTTATTGATGTTTGGGTTTGTCCCTGGTTTAATTTATTAAGGTTTGGAAAATTTTTGGGTTTTAGGCCGGTGTGTGAACACCGCACGGTTAGCGGAAGCCGTGCGGTCAGCCCAGGTACCCATGCAACCACTTTTGAATGGGGAGAAAACCATCGTACAGTCCGTGCTTGGTCCCTAGAGCCATGTAGGGTAACTACATAGTTTCCTTGAATTAAAAATAATTAATGCATTAAAATTAGATTAAAATATAGAAAATAAATAAATTTAATTGAAGGAATAATTAAATAAAATAAAATAAGAAGGTAAAATAAAAAATTAATGAATTATCGTTATAATTATAATTATAATAATATTATTATTGAGAGTGTTATTATTAGCATTAATAATACTAATATTATTAATAAAACTATCATTATTATTATTATTATTATTATTAAGTCTGTCAATATAAAGTTTATTATTAAGTTTATTATTATATTATTATGTTTATTAAGTTTCATATTATGTTTATTAAGTTTATTAAATTTATTATTAAGTTTATTATTAACATACTAAGTTTATTTTTATCATATTATTATTATCATATTATTTTTATCACTTTGTTTTTTATTTGTTTTATTTTTATTTTGTTTTTGGTTAGGGTTTCAATTCCCCCTCCCCTTCTCCTACCAGGCACGACCCCCTCCTCTTGGCCAGCCAGTCGTGCCTTGCTCCCTTGGCTAGCCATCGTACCCTGCTCCCCATGGTCAGTCATCTCAAAATACTCCCATCAATGCCTTGTCATGCCTTGATCCCCTCTCCACCTCTTCATGCCCTATTCCCCTCACTATCCCATGTGCGCAACCTCCCCCATCAATCGGCCTCCTTCCTTGCATGATGTTCCAAACCCGACACCTTTTTCAACCTTCTTTCCAGCTAGCGCCCACCCTACTGGTGCTACTCACCTTCGACACGACCACCCCAGGTAGAACCTTCTTCCTCCTCACTAGATTTTTGGTCCTTGTCTCTTTGGAGTTTTAGGTTTCCAAAAGTTAGAGTGTCAAATTAGGGTCCTATTATTGGGAAAATGTGTTCAATCTTGTGGATTAGTGTTTAATTCAGTTCTCTTGTGGTGTAGATTAGGCGTGATTGAATATTCAAACAATTATTTGGGGATTTACACACATGAGGTAGGTGGTTCCATACCCTATCATTTTTAGATAAAATAATTTTTTTGTTTAGTTAATTTTAACATGTTCTATGTTTTAATTGTGTGGTGTGAACTATGTTTTACAATGTTTTGGCATAATTGTTTGATGAAATTTGATTCCCTAAAGAAAATAGTCTTTTTGTTTATATGTGTGTTATTGTGAATATTCTTATAAGTGTTTAATGAATTGTTTTAGGAATGAAAAATATGTTTTCATGGTCCCTTAAGGTGCATGTATGCTGAAAAATAATTTCTAATGGAAGGTGAGTCATCTTGACATGTTTGTTGTGCATTTTTATGAGTTTTGAATTGTGTAAAAAAATTAATAGACTATTTTAGGCATGAAATTGGTTTGTGTAAATGGTTTTTTAAATTGTGTAAGTGATTCAAAAATATATTTTGAAGGGTTTGACATGCTTATGTGTTGGGTTTCAATTTTGTAATGGAAAATGGCCATGTGGTGTGTGTGTTTTAATTTGGTGTTTCTTAAAAAGGGTCTTATGAGTTATTTATAAGGCGTGGTTGAGGTTGGAAAATATTTAAAGTGTTTTAGTGTTGAAAAATAGATTCTTTGAGAAAATGGCTTGTATTCATTGTGTGTTACACACATGCCTTTGTGTTTTATAGCTTGAGTATATTTGATTAAATTTGTGGGTGGTGTAAAAGCCCTTTTTAAATGGGTTTGTTATGTTTATGGACTAAAAAGTGTTTTCCTAAAAAGTAATTGGGTGATTTACTAGTGTAAAATCTTGCGGTGAATGTTGAAAGTGTTTTCTAAATTATGAAGCATGTTTATTAAATTGTACAAGTGGTGCAGATCATGTTTTTCAATAGCTTTGGTGTGCGTATGTTTTCAAAATGAGGTTTCGGTGTTCAAGTAGTGGCGCACTATGTGTATATTGTTTGGACTAACTAGTGTGTGTAAATATGTTTTGTTAGTTTTATGTGAATGTGAATCTTGATTGAGCACAAAAAGGGAATCCTGGGTAACTAGGTGGATAGATTAGGACTAGCTAGCTAGTGATTCAGAAGTAGTTATAGCCCGATTTCACTTAGCATGATTGATGATCGCAACAATAAATAGATATTTTGATGATGATTAGAGACCACTAGGGTTATGTGGATTCCCCCTACTAGTGTATAATGCATGAGAATGCAGGTTTTCGTGGTTTCTATACAACATTTTCACCAAGATGTGAGGTTCCTAGAATACCACTTGAGCTAGTTTAACCTCAGGGATTTACCTGTAGTGCTCTATATCATATGAAGGGGTTCCAACCATTAGAATGAGGTGGAAGTATTGTGTGTGGATGTGTGCATGTGTGTGTGTATACTTTTAAAACCTTTTCCTTTTAAGCAATTGGTTTTACAGGTTTTCTTGGTAAGTGGTTTCTTTTCTTTATTTAAAATGTTTACGGAAAAATGTTTTCCTAGAAATGTTTTAAAAGTTTTTATTTAAATGAGGATGTTAAATTGTCTTATTAATTTTCTTCCATGGAATCTTTTACCTGGGTTTCATCCTACTGGGCTTTGGATTATACCCTGCATACACCTTTAGGTGTATGCAGACCCTATTGTATTTTTGTTTCAGGTTAGGGCAAGATGTGTAATGTTGGAAAACTGGGTTTCTAGGGGATTTGGTTTTGGATCTTGGTGGTGGTGGCTTGAGGATATTCTCATATCGTTAGGTGGAGGTTAGGGGTGATTTCTAGGTTTTACCTTTTGTCATTGTCCCTTTTTGGTTTGTTTTAGTTTGTAAACTTAAATTTTGTTAATTGTTATGGGTGTGTTTGGTAGAATTTTTTAGACCTGATTTTTTAGTTTTTATTGGTCATTTTAATAAAATTAATTTGAGGTAAATCATTAACTCTTGAATTATTTGATACCTGGGCACTTGTTCCAGATCATGGGGATCAAGAAATCCCTTTGGGCCTTACCGCGAACTAGGCCGGACACCAGGTCAGATGGTGACTTGACTTGGTTCGTGACATGCTACACCACCTCCCGTTATCACCCCTCATATTCTTCATGATGGGTTTTATGGTGTAGCGATGTGTGACTTCACATTTTCAGATCATCAACTCATTGTTGCAATTTTAGATAAATGGTGGCTAGAAACACATAAATTCTATTTTATAGTGGGGGAGATTACTATTACACTCTAGGATATATCCATTATGTTGGGTTTTCCTATCGATAGTGCAACTATTACAGGACGAGTCAGAGCAGATTTATTTGAGCTGGTTCATAGATTACTGAGCATTGAGGTGCATAATGATGGCATGTCTGTTGTCAGTAGTATATTATACATGCCATGGATAGAATAACACTTCACTCATCTAGAAGATGATGCCGATGAGATAATCATGCTAATATTTTCACATGTATATATTTTGAGGTTGATTGGTGACAATATATTCATTGATCATTCAACTACATTTGTACATTTGATGTATTTACCTTTATTGTAGGACTTGGACCAGGTAGACTGGTATAGCTAGGGGTATGCATGTATCACATATACATACATGGTGTTATGAAGTGTATTTCATATCGATAAGATATAGATCACATGATGTGTTATTCTTATACAGAAGTAGATATGGGCGCTCATCCCTTACTTAGCTCCATATGCACATGTGCTATTGCCTGCTGATATTGCAACAGAGTTTTCACATGGATGATGGTATGTTATTTCTTTCTTATAATGTCTAAATCTAATGTATAAATTTTTATTATGAAATATAACTATAATAATGTTATATAAAGGTGGATTCAGGCACATGGACATTCAGATATATCCATACATGACGTACACACTTTCAGACTAATGATGGACGATCTTCAGCTAGATGACGTAAGTGGTTATTATTTATATAGTTAAATATTTATTCTGTAATGTACATGTCTTCATTTATTAGTTGATTATTATTTTTTTCATATTTCATGGATGACATATATTGAGGATATCATCTAGAGTATCCCACCATATTGTACATTGATGCTTGTTGTCGACTCCTACATTTTTCCTATGATTCATTTTCATATTGTTGACAATCAGTTGACTGATAGGGTTATGAGGCAATTTAGATTCTATCAGCCCATTCTTACACCACCTAGTAAGTTAAATCCAATTCATTCCCTAAAGATGTTAGGGAAGTGAGACTTTGATTTAAGGAGATATCATGAGTGATATATTGACCTCTGGGATAGATGACATGAGTCCCGATTACGAGGGGCGGGCACAGTATGTATGTATTTATTTGATCAGCTGGAT
The DNA here is from genome assembly GCA_963277665.1 of Viscum album. Classification (NCBI taxonomy): domain Eukaryota; kingdom Viridiplantae; phylum Streptophyta; class Magnoliopsida; order Santalales; family Viscaceae; genus Viscum; species Viscum album. The sequence continues at coordinate 2,094,225,234 of OY728148.1, read as the reverse complement.
TATACACCCTTGTACAACATGTCCCCAGTCAGATTTCTTATGCGACATCGACGAGGATATCATGACTTGGTAATAATTCTTCCTTCCACTATTAAACATATTTGTTATTAACATTACTTATTAGCAGAATTTATTTTCATAGGATGTTTGTATCACCCAACCCCTTCACATATCTGATTCGGCAAAGGGAGATGAATTTGACCAGACATATTTTCATTGAGATGTGACAAATTTAGTTCCTCCCATGGATGATATTTATCATGGGATTTTATTTAATCCATAATGTGATGCTGAGGTTGCTGAGCCTAATATAGATGTGTCAGGGGGTGGCAACCCTATTATGGATGTAGATGTGGCATAAGAGAAAGGTGTCCATCATGATCATATAAATGCTTCTTTATCTCATATTGCATATGCGGTACAACCATAACCAAAGGCACATTCACATACATGGGATGTCAGCATGTCATATTTTTTTGCACATATAGGTGATTTCTGGTCTGTGCTATATACTTTATTAGCCTCTGATTCACAAACATCAACAACACAACATCCATTTTGTTCATATATTAGTGATAGTTCTAACCAAAAACTACTATCCATAGAGGTAGGAAAAGTCACATGCACTAAGATTGTATATCCATCACCTTTCACATAGGATGATGCAGAGGCGGGTGTTAGCGATGACATATAGGAGCAGCGTACGCCAGAGCATAGACGTAGACATACACGACATGAACACATCATATATACACCTAGATATGGCATAAAGGAGAATCCAGACTACAGACATAGATTAGATTGATGATACATATTATATGTTTTGAAATCATTATTTATACATTATTTAAAAATATACTAATAAATTACATAATGTTGCATAAATTAATTAATTGATATACTTGGAAATTCATACAAATAATTTTTAACAAATAAGAAACATTAATATTAATAACTACATTGGTTATATTAATAATAATTACTTTTTATTTATATTAATACTTTGTATTATTATCCATATTATGTATAATAAATAATATTCTTAAATTTATTATTAAATTATAATATTATCAATATTTTAAATTTAATAAATATTTTTAATATTTAAAAATTAATTTAAGATGATTATTTATTATATATAATATTGATTATAATATTAAGTATTATTATAATAAATAATAATATTAAATTAATTATTAAATATTAAGAATATTATTATTTTCAATTCTATAAGTATAATTAATATTAATAATAAATATTATCTTATTTCTTATATAATAAATTAATTAATAATATAACATAATATATTAAGAATAATATAATTATTAATTAGTAAATATTTTTATAAATACAGTTGATTTTAGTTACATTATTATAAAAAAATATTATCTATAATTCTATTAATTATATTAATAACATAATAATATATTATTAATTAATAAAAAATAATACAATTGATAATAAATAATTTTTTTACATATTAAAATATTATTAATAATTAAATCAACAAAAAATTAAAAAATGATTTATAATTAAAACATTACAAATATCAACTTTTATACTATTAATTAATTAATAAAATAATAACATAATATTAATTAATAATAAATAATACAATTCATTATTGATAAATATACTATTTATGAAAAAATTGTTAATATTTTATATCAATAAAAATATTAACAAATATTTATAAGGAATATTCATAGAAATTAATATTAATAATAAATATTATATAAAATTAAAAACAATATATATATATATACAAATATGCATGCATGGGGTTCACACCTCTTTGACCGGGAGGAAGAAGTGTGAACCTCATTCATACTTCTCCCTCAAAAAAGGAAGTGTGAATGAGGTTCACACTTCTTGGGACCCACTTTTTAAAATACTCCATACCCTATCCCTTTTAATAAAAAAATTGAAAAACTCATATAAAAAAATTAGCCTCTATCCGAGGGAGAAGACGTGTGACCCCAAATCGAAATACTGTTTTTTCAGTAAGTGCATAGTGTCCATGTAAAAACTCATGCAACACATCGATCTTTCCAGTTGGATGATAGCACTACATAAGTGAATCATTACTTTACATTGGTAGTAAAGTCGAGTGGGTGTTGGAGGACGCATATTGATACTCTGCACTTCCCCACACTGGTGAAACCTTTATACCACCTCCATACTGACCCAAACCTCATGATCCAGTGTGCTCCACTCCCCTACGTGCCACGAATGACATGTGCATCCACTCTTCCACATGTACTAACCTTTTATATGGGTGCCTTGTCTGATGATCCTTCATGGGGCTGTTAAGTGGCTTGCCTTCATGGGTTGAGGGCTAGCCATGTTGGCCCATTTTTTATACCAAAACCTATAAAAAATAATTAAGAGAAATTATAACTTGAAAAACCTGTATTTTATTACTTTTTAAAAATATCATTCTAAAATACAAAATACCCAAGAATGACAATTAACAATTAAATAATTGGTATAGAGAATTACAAACAAATGACATTTATTAATTAATGTTTCAAAAAATATATACATAAAATGGATGCATCATATGTATATTTATATGTGCTTATATATATATATATGCAATTATATTAAATTATAATTACTTTTATAAGTATATTTATTTATAAAATTATTAGTAAGTATTTATATGAATTTATATAAATTTATATATTTATATACAATTAAAATTATATATATTTATATATTTTTGTATGTATGTTTGTATGTATATACTTTATTTATTACTTATTTATTATATATTGATATATTATTTATTATAAATTTATTAATTTATTAATTCTTATTTAATATATATTAATTTATTATTTATTATTTATTTATTACTTATTTCATATATGTTGATTTAATATTTAATATTTAATATTTAATATTTAATATTTAATATTTATTTTTATGTATTATATAATATATAGTATATAATATATAATATATAGTTAATAATATATAATATATAATATATAGTATATAATATATAATATATAGTATATAATATATAATATATAATATATAATATATAATATATAATATATAATATATAGTATATAATATATAATATATAATATATAATATATAATATATAATATATAATATATAATGTATAATATATAATATATAATATATAATATATAATATATAATATATAATATATAATATATATTTATCATTTACTTGTTATTTATCATTTACTTGTTATTTATCATTTATTTATTTATTAATAATTATTTACTATAAGTTATTTATATATTATATATTTTTTTTTTTTCGTTTATTTATTATTAATTAATTATCTAATTAATTAATTAAGGAATCAATGAATTAATTATTAATTATTATTTATCATTTAAGTATTATTATTTATTTATTATTTTTCTTTTGTTTATTCATCACTTATTTATTATTTAATATCTAACATTTATTTATTATTTATTTAATATTTAATATTTATTATTTATTATTCATTAATCATTATTCATTGATTATTTATTGATTGATTATTTATTTATATTTTATTTAATATTTAATATTTATTTAGTATTTATTTCTCATTTATTAATTATTATTATTATTTATTTATGTATATGTATTTACATATACATATCAGTATTTATATAAGTATATTAAAGACTCTTTACTAGCCACATAAAGTGTTTCCTTGAGTGGTAAAGTCTTTGCATAATAACCAATTTGTCAGAGATTCAAATCTCACCCTACTCATATTGATTTTCAATTTCTGCATGACATGATAAATATATAAGTAAATAAAAAGTAAATAAGTAATAATAATAAAAAATAAAAAATAAAAATAATGAATCAATAATGAATAAACAATAAATGAAAAAATAATATAAAAATTAAATAAAAATTTAAAAATTGCCACTAAAAATTTCATGCATTTTTTTAAAATCGTCACAAAATGTTTCATGACATAACTATCCCTGATAGTTTTATAAAACCACCATAAAATGATTTAACTACTACTAAATACTATTTTTTTCTATAGTTATAGGTTGTGATTTACCTTGGGAAATAGAAAATTGTTAGAGAAGAGTGTTTACCTCTTTAAACTTTGAGTCCACCTTCTTCTAAAAATCAGAACTTTGCACCTCATGGACACCTTGAGTGGGTGCACTGGACATCAAACTAAATCATTTCGTGTTCCACACCATGTTTTTGATGAGGTTCCTTGTATAAATTGGTGTCTTGTCCACTAGGGAACCACCTAGAGCTGCATCGATCATATTATGATCAATTTGTAATAAAAATTCATATAAATATTGTATTAAATGTTTATCATCTATTTAGCAATGTGTAAAACATAAAAAAAGTCTTATAAACCACTCATAGTATTCATGAAGTGTTTCTCCATTAGATTGTCTTATTATAAAAATTATTTTCCTTATTGTTTCAATTTAGGAGGCTAGGAAATAATTTTCAAGAAAAATGCATTTCATGTCCGCCCAACCTCTAATTAGAGAGTTAACATAATATAGCCAGTCTTTTGCAGCATCTTCTAAAGAAGATAGAAAATCCTTATATTTTTCATATTCTTCATTCACCTTTTTATATTTTAATATCGACCATACAATATGGATTTCCTTTAAATTATTATGTGGTTATTCTTCAAAAAGTCCATGAAATTTTGAGAATAAGTGAACTATATTGGATTTTTGTTCAACGTATGGTACTTCACCTTGTATTTTAATATAAGTAGGTTTAATTCCAACATGAGGTGATGTAAGTTATTTTAATATTTGGTTATTTTTAGCCATATTATTCAAGTTTATTTCAGTATTGATGCTTGTTTCGTAAGAAGAAAGGATTGAGAAGAGTGTTTAGGTTTTGTGTGTCCTCTATCAAAGGACCGTTCAGTGCTTCTTGGCATCAATGACTCAAGATCCTCTTCAGTTCCTATTCGAAATAAAGTAGTTCACCTGACAAAGAATGTACCGTACATAATTCCTATAAAAAATAGAGTTTATAATATAAATTTATATATAAAAAGTGAAGGGAGAAGATAAATAAAAAATATTTACAAAATATATTATGTTCTTATAAAAAATGTACACTAAAAAATGAAGTGTTCCCCGATAATGATACCAATATTTGACCACATTGTTTTGAAATTTCAATTTGATTAGGTTTTCAAGATGATTTTATTATATATTGAAGAACATATGGCATCTATTAAGGATCATTGGTGGTTTAAAGTGAATATTTACAATGAGTTAAAAAGTAGAAAATAGAGGGGATTTTAAATGATGTTTTAAAATGAAATAACTTTATTAAATATTTTAAAATTTGACAAAAGAAATTGGGTTGTGAGACAAATAGAAGGAGGTGATAATTGTAATATTACCACACATAATTTAAATTCCATTGTTATAAAAATAACATTTGGTCTAATGAAATTCTTTGGTTAAGGATAAACAAGATATTGGTTTCCCTCTTTTCCCTTTAGAGTGGTGCACCTAGAACCAAATCTAGACACATAAATCATTTTTTCAATGTTTGTACCTTATATATGGAATTATGGATACTAAATAATACTGAGATCTAAATTATTTTTGAGGGAAAAAAGGACCCTTGTGTTGTATAATTGGAACAACACAAGATTCCCACTTGAGATCTCAAGCCAATCAATTTTAAAATAAAATGTTTTCCACTCAATCCTATCAAAAAAATTTATTCAAATCAGAAATTTTTTAAGATAAAACTACATGAAATATTTTTAATCACAAATTATAACAAAACAATACCAATAAAAGTGTATTAACTCCCTTTACAAGAGTGTATCTCTATTGTAATGATCACCTATCATTTAGCTTTCCACTGAGAGGAGGAGGAGGCTCATGTGGAACCACACCTTCATTATTGCTATAGATATGAGGATAGGGAGATAAAAAACTTACAAGGTTATGAAAAGACTCATTTTTAACTCCAAAATGGTAACGATTCACTCCTTGATCAAACTTACAAATGAGGTTCCCAAGGTGACCTTTCATAGAAAATTTAGAAGGTGGTTTTAGGAACTCTATTTTTTTAATACCACTTATGATTCAGATTTTGATTAGTGAATAACATAATATAGAATTTTAAAAAAGAGAATAGTTATTGGATTTATTATTTAATATCTCCCTATAAAATTTTGAGGCTATTGAATGTTAATAATGAGAGATATTTTTAAAATATAAAACAATACTCTTGAATTAGAGAGGATTTTATTTTCTAGACAGATTACTTTGGTTGGGCCACCAAATGGATGAATTGCGATTTCATGTCTTCTTAAGAGATGTAGACCAAATTATTTGGGACCTACCCATAGAATTTAAACCTAGTTGGATGGATATATTTTTTTGGAATGTAAAAATTAGTGCACATGTCTTCTTAGGCTTCCATGTAGTTTAACCCATTTTCTCCCATTTCATCTTGGGCTCTCCAAATCACCTCCACCTACAATGGAAAGTGAAATTTACCATTTTTAAAGTATTTAAAATTATATAATTAAACCAAATGAGAAACACAATTTATTATTAATGTGGTATTTTTAATACCAATTTTTTTAACACAGTGGTATAAGTGTGAAATAGAATAGTGAATTATTGTGTGATTAGTATACACATACTTCTTTTGTATGTACACATAAATTTTTATTACTATATAATACTTATATTATAATAAATATTTTATATGTTGTAACGTTGTTTGAATTTTTTTCTTAATATCACAATATACTCCTTCCAAACATTATATTATATCAAAACTACTTTTGATGTCTGATCAGTTTTTCTTTGGCTCATCAAGCCTGTACAAGTCCTTCCAATGACCATGCATGAAATTCTAAAATCCATGTAGTGTATCCACTATCATCCACATCATCATTCCACAATTATGAACATTCCAATATTTATACTTTCAATGAAAATTATGAATATCTTCATCCTCTAACTGTATCTTCTGGTCTCTTATAGGTTTTACTAGAGAAAAGTTCAATCAATTAACTAATTCTTATCTTTTGGATCATCACATCTAGGAAAATTATTTTTGAAAATTAAAATGTAGTTGATTGTACTTCCTCATTCTTGAACACTAGTCATGAATAAAATAAAGTCAAATTCAATCAATCATCATATGTTTATGATTTATTCTAGATAATATTATTTCCACGAATTCCCCCTACACTTGTCAACAACATTTACTTCCATATATCCCTCAATTTACTGGTGTTCCTACTTCTTATGGTTTTTTACTTTTTGAGTATATACTTATGAATATTATAATTTTGAAACACCCATATACAACATCATTTTGATTCAAATTTCTCAATTAATTTCCCATAATCCATTGATAATAGATATAATAATTCACCATCAACATCTATTAGGTACTTAAATTTTGTATTAAAGGGGCCGCCTATCTTCATATAGAAGTTATCACCAAAACCAAGTGCCACACACCCACAGAAAAGCCCTTCCATGCCCCATCCAAGATCATACCACCACCTGTGCTCCTATATCAAGTTACAACAACCAAATAATTAATCATAGTAATCTATAATTAATTATTCAATTTAAAATAAGGATACCTAACTACTAAAAAAATCACCAGGTATCACCACATCACCAAAATTGAATGAAATGTTTTTCATTAATCCTTTCCAGATCTCCTATAGACAATTTGGGAAAAATCCTTATCGATACCACTTAGTTCCTCCATGCTTTGGTGGAATTGATGCCAAAACCCTATCCCAGATCACACTAAACTAGTGGATAACAAATAGAACAAAAATCATAGGAAAAAGAGGGAATGAATCAAATTTAGGCACCATATAATGATACACAATCATCCCTATCTTAGAAATAATCACATGAAGAAAGAAGGTGGGGGATGAGTCGGTTGAATCACTGCCCCTCCTCGTTCGCATGAACTAAATCTCAAGGGGGACAACCCCAAAATGACGAGTCTTCCACCATTTAAAAAAATAAGGAAAAATCTAAATTATATAACATACATGATTTTCACACTGCAACACAACCCCTATAGGAAACTACACGACCACTATAGGTAGAGGGATTAACCCCTAGACTATCTCTGTTGTGGTGAGATTGTTCCTGAGTAGAGGTTTTATCCCCCTACCTATCATCTTCATAGTGTATCCCCAATTGGTCATAGAATAAAGTGTTTCACCTAGGTGAGGACCAATCCCTCATGAGTGTCCTCCCATCCCTTGCAACACAAAATCTTCATGTATCCATTGTGACATACCCCTTACAACATGACATCATGACATAACGTGTTGATACTACTGCATGATTTCATTATGGAAACCTGATATTTCTTTGATGAAAAACCAAGCATTAAATTAATCATCTAAGACTTGATTCATATCAAAAAACATCTCAAGGATCATTCCAAACCTCACAATATCGATATGAGTTATAATTCTCTAAACATACCCTTCTACAAGACCAAAAATTTAAATTCTCTATAAAAAATGAGCCATAAAATTTACTAGTTGTTACAAAATCCCCACCATTATGGTTCTTATCCTCAATAATTTGTGTTTTTTCTAAATAAATCATTAAAAAATTAACATGTTCATCAATTTATCATTGAATTTACACGTTCTATCTCCAAAAACCAAATGCGCTTCCACTGTGTAACTCTAAACACCAAGGCACATGATTTACCAAAAGCTAATCCACCCACCCACTACCACCACCAACCATGAGACAATACTCAACCACACACATATATCTCATGAAACAGAATAATAATCATTTTATTCAACCTAAATTTAATTAACCAAATTTTCACGAGTTGATAAAATTAGGAGAAATTTGTTTTTTTGTTCCCTAGTGGTTTTAAGGGGAAAACATTAATTTATTCCAAGGATCTCTGAAATTGTTTAGACCACTTTGTTGATTTATTAATATATAATTTACCTAAGGTATAGATTTTGGGGGAACTTTGAGACATTTTTATTTTTAAAAAATATTTAATATTTAATTAATTAAATATTAACTATACATATGTGTGTGGAGTGTGAAGATTTTATTAGGAAAGCTGTAAACTTATCAAAGGCTCTAGTTCTAGGCCAGAGAACATTTTCCATTTACGTTTTCTTTTTCTTTTCTTTAATTTTATTTTTTCTTTTTATTTTCATTATTTCCCCTTTGTATTCTCTTTTATGTGGATCCTCCCCATATGGGTGTCATGCTTAGTTTAGAGCGAGAGGGAAGGAGGGATAAATGATCATCATCAGAGAGCTTGTCTGGAGCTTGATTGAGGTGTAATTGCTGCATATGGGAGATTTAGACCAAAGCTTCATCATTTTATGCTCTAAGGTATACTGTTGTTTCATTTTTATCTATATATCCCTATAGATTAGGTTTTACTTAATCTTTAATCTTGTTTTTTTTTGTTTTTGGAGATATCTTGAGGGTTGATCTATATGTTTTTGGTGTGTTTGGGGGGGGAGTGATCCTTAGTGTTTTATATTTAGGAAAACCTGATAAAAAATGTATAGTTCAAGAACACATGCTTGTTTTCTTCTGTTGGGTGTAGGGTAGAATATTAGGTTTACACAATATGTGTGTTCATGGCATGCCACAAAAAGGAAATTTGGGGTATGATCGAGTATTCATCTAGAATCCTTGTGTGTGTGTGTGTGTGGGGGGGGGGGGTACATGGTCATGTAATGTTCATGGAGACATCCCATGTAAGGTACATGTCCAGTGGACATATAGGGCATACATGGTCATGTAATATACACAACTAGACCCCATGTAAGGTATATGACCAATGGCCATATAGAGTACTTATATAGAGCCCATGTGGGGTGCATGGAAAAGTACCTCATGAGGTGAACCAATAATTTCATGCATAAATATTACATCATTATAGATGAATATTTAATAAATCACACAACAGTACACTCTTCAAAACCATAAGGGTTTAGTGTTTTGGAGACTAGATAAATAATCAACTTATTTAATGAAATATCTTCAACATATAACACAAATTTATTCTTACATAGTAACATTATCAAACATACCCTATTTAAAACATTTTTTTATAACCCATGAAAATGGAAACATAATAACGGGTGAGTTTAGATGCTCGATAATGGTAAACATAAGAGATATCAATCAATGAACATAAGTGATCATAAGATAATCATAATGTTATGATAACATAATCATAACTTATCAAATTCATACCCAATTAGACAAAGATCATTAATCATGAGTCATACTATAAGTCTTTGTAATTACAAAATACATAAGTCATAAGAGTGTAGAATCATCAATAATCAATCCTGATCCATGAGAATATATCATAAGTATAAGACATATGTTTGTTCCATAAACATAAGAATATAAAATAATTTCCTTAGTCAAGGATAACTTCTAAGACTATATTAGTGGAAAGAGTCTCATTGTGGATTGAGTTAACTCCCCATTACATCATTTCTATAGTCAAGGCTCACTACCAAGACTATCCTAGTGTACAAAGTCCCTTACTAAACTATGTTCACTCCCCATTATAGTCTATATTATCTCATGAGATATTATTCTTAAATCAATGTATTGAAGGTATATATAATTATGGTCCCACCCATCACATAATGGAAATCATATATAAATGTTCCATTGGATCATAAAAATATTAATCAATTCATCATAGAATAACCCATGTAAAAGAAACGGGTTTCATAAAGATTTCATCATAACCTAATTAACCCGTGGGAAAGAAAAGAGTTTCATGGAATCATCCTTAAAAAATATCTTCAAAATCCATCCATGTAAATAAACTGCATGGTGTCATAAGTTCATATCTCTAGTGAATCATAGAAATCCTTAAAGGATGTTTACCCAAATGAAAAATCCATTTTATAAAAGCATTTGAAAATTTCATTGAAATCTAGGGAAAGTATCCTTTTCATTTAGTATATTTAAAAAAAAAATTTATAAAAAATTTAGAATTTTTTTAAAATATCCATAGAATCTTGTAAATAAATATTCAACGAAAATAATAGTCATGACAGTGTTAAATATCATTAATTTTATAAACATTAAAAAAATGTTCTTTTCACACTTTTGTAAAGAAAGTACAAAATGAATTGTTCAATTTTTTTTTTAAAATGAATCCTTTTAAAAATTTGAAAATAAATCCAAGTTATTGAAAATGAACTTTTTAGAACATTTCATGTATAGGTAAAAACTTCCCTAATTTTTTTAATAACACAAACATGGAAGAAAATTTTTTCCGACCAAATAGGAGAACTAAGGTCAAATTTTACTAAAAAAAATTATTGATATTTTTAAGTATAAAAGGGAGAAAAATGGTACCATTACATAAAAAATTATATAAATAAACATAGTATAATAATATATATGGGGTTTAATAGATAAATGTCATATACTTTCCCTCAATTTAAATTTAACATAAACAATCTTGAAAATAAATGAGATTGTAACATAAAACCTTACCGCTTTGGTAACTTTTGAATCATATTCCCATTAAAATAAATAACTTAAAAAGAAAAATTAAATACCATTAATATAAATATATTCCTAATATAATTTTTAAACTGGTATTATGTGCACCAAATAAACACAAATAGGTGCATAACATGAAACTTGTATTAATAAAAAAATATTGAGGTGAAGAACCCTTACCTCGAATACCAACTTTATTCATCTGCACTCTTAACCTCATGTAAAATGAATTTATATTTACTATAAATATATACCATAACAATATTCATACTTATCTTACTATATATAATTCCATTATAATTTCCAACTTTCCATTCATTATTAATTCTTCATTAAAATCATTATTCCGGTGAAAATTGGTATGTTTTCCATGCATGTTTCAGTTTGATGGTTCCAATAATTGCACCTTGGTCATGGTTTAATCATATAAAGAATATAAATAATTTCATAAATATCATATTTATTAATTATATACATTTTAATAACCATCCATATAGGGTGGTGATGAAAAATAAATTATATCACTTCATGATGATAGTAGTCCGTACGTATGCACGATTAATGTTTCCATTTTTGAATGGTTGGAATTAAACAAAGGTAAATAATAATTAAAATTTATAGAATTAAAATTATATCATAAATATAATATATATACATTAAATTTATCCTTATTAACATCCATGTTAAGAGTAAATAAAAAATGAATCACATAGCTTTGTGAAGGTGGTAGTCCACACGTACGCACAAACGACATTATCATTTTCAAAAATATGATAAGGTAATAAATTAGATAATATTAAATATTTAAATAATAATAAAAATTTTATAAATAATATAAATATACATAAAATCCATATATATAACCGTTCATGAGATTTGGGGATGAAAGCCAAAACACATTACTTCGTGGAGGAGGTAGTCCACACGTACACATGAGAGATATTTTCATTTTCTGTAGGATAGAAAAAGATATAAAAAAAGAGTGTACCATAAAAATAATAAAATTTTAGTATATTAAATATATTTATGTTATTATAACAGAATTATTATGATTCTTTTCAAGGTGGTAGAAGAAGAAATAAACATGAAAGAACTCAGTTAAGACTTATACTTCTTTATTGGAAAGCCTCATTTTACTTACACCTTACACATTATAGGTTGGTATTTTAGTGAATCCCGGAACTATATGTAATGGAAATGAAGTTTGGGAGTGTATTTGGGAATATTTTATTTTATATAAGGATCCCAAGTGGTGTGGATATGTGAGAAGAGGTTGTGCCCTTCTATAAGTGAGGGGAGTGGCACAATTGCAATTAATATTAAATTTTAACTATTACAACTGTCTTACTTATGGGTAAGTGGCACTAAAATAATTAAAATTAAAAAATAAGGTAATAATATTTTAAATACCCTCATATAATGAGAATTAATATAATATTTTTTGACCTTATCATGAAGTTTTAAACTTAATTAACCCATTTTATACCTTTACCATAGTAAAAACATTTTTACAAAGGTTAATATTCATAATGATAAAAGTTTAAATTTAACTCATTAATACATTTAAATTCCATAATTCAAAATATTAAATACATTTGTGAATATTTAATTTGTATAATTTTCATAAATTAATTTTAAAATAAGTCTGCAAAATGCAATGAAAAGAAGTTAAAAAAAATTTAAGCATAAAAATAAACTCATACAAAAAATAAAATAAAATATCAATTCACATGTAATTAATTATATTATGTTTAATAAAAGGGTTATTATGTTACTTTATAACAAAATAATAAAATAATTATACTTTAAATTATTTTATTTAAAGTAAATAAATGGCAGTTTTGCAAAAATCAACAATTTCACTATTCACTCAAAAATCAATATTTTTAGAAAAATCCCACAACATCACTCTAAGTAAATTTTGACCTAATTATTTCAAAAAATATGTACATTTTATAAAATAAAAGTTCTAAAAATAGAATAAATTCATTAAATATCCCCACACAAAATTCAATGAAAACCATTTTTGAAGAAAATTTATTTGTAAAGCATAAAATGAATTTATTCTATTTAATTAATTAATAACCACAATTAAATAAATGTTAAATAATTTGATTAGATATAATATAATAATTTAATTAAAATCAGTTATAAATAGTAATTGTTTTAATCTATTAAGATAAATATACATTGCACAAAAAAAGAACAATTTTATAGGAAATATCTCTTTTACCTTTAAAAGATTTTATCTTCCTTTATAACCAATTGATAATCAATGTACAAATAATTATTCATTTTGTTAAATATTTTTTTAAATATATTTCTAAAGTATAATTTTGTTCATCTAAGCTCAGTTTTGAGTGTAAATAATGTTATCAAACACTTCAAATTAAATAATGAGAAATATATATTAAAAAAATATAGTTGTTACATTCTACCCCTTATAATATTTTTCCACCAAAATTACATTACTCCAATACAAAAAAATGAGGATAATTTTGGCTCATCACATCCTTGGGTTCCCACATAACTTCCTTGAATTTATGGTTTCACCATAAAACTTTGACTGGGTCAGTGGTCTTGTTTCATAAAACTCTATCTCTTTGATTAAGAATATATTCCAGTTGTTCCTCAAAGAAAAACCATACTCCAGTTATAAAACCTTTTAATTTAACATAGATGAAGTATTAATTATGTAATTCCTCAAAATCAATACATGTAACGCATCATGAACTTGAGAGTGATTTAATGGAACCAACACGTGACAAACAACTATCTTGATATGATCAATAATTTTAAAGGGTATGATATATCTAGGGATCAACTGTAACAACCCGATATTTTATGATAAGTATTCTTTTTAATTTATTTGATGTCATGTGTTTTATGCTACAACAATATTATCTTGTGCTATATGCAACATTGTATTAGCTTGCAGTATACACAACTCTATTCTTAGATTGTGTTACACAGAATTTCAAGTTCGTTTGATAATAGTCATTCTACGCAACATTGAGTGTATATATATATATATATTCAATTTATAAATAAAATTTGGTTGGATTCCATTATATGAAACAACAAAAGAGTCTTTCACAACACACAAACCTAACTTGGATTTCATTACACGCAATAACGACCTTCCTCGATAGCGTGTGTAGAACGCAATACCAGGTTTCACAAAACAACAATATATTGTTATAATATTATTATAGTCTAGACGTTATGAATATTATTAACTAAATTTTAAATTTTATAACATTATTATTCATCTTACATATTTTCCAGAACATGGTATGAGAACAAAATAAATTTTTCAGGTAAAATAAGTATTTTTCAAAAGATGCAGTTTTGCCGCCTTTTGATAGAGCACACACTTTAAATCTAGTTTTTGACATGTTTATAAGTTAAATTTGACAAAATAAAATTCTTCCTTGGATTCAGGATATAAAAATTTAATTTGGATAAAGTTTTGATATTTTTCTGATAACTTTAATATTTTAATGAATAGTAAAAACACGCTATATTTTAATTAAAAACAACTTTTTTCATCGTAATAATTTATATGGTTAAATTATAATATTTAAAGGTTTTAAAGTATAAATAGAATATATTTTTACTAGTTAATATAATTTATTTCATTAGCAATGATTTTACCTTGAATTCATAGGTTAAATCAATTCAATCTTTTGCAATGTTTTAAACAAAAACCCGTTTTCTTTCGACAACGAGATTAATTTTAATTTAATTTATGAAAATTTTGTGTATTGAATTTGGAAAAATTGATTCCATATTTTGAATCAGTGGGTCCAAATTATGTTAATAAGCTACTTTTTATTTTTGGGCATTATGAATAGTAACTACGATAAATTTTATTTACCATAGTTAAAGGTAAATCGGTTAATTAAGGGTAAATATAAGATTATAAAATTAACCTAACACCTGCCAAAATTCTATTGGATGGTTAAAAGTAGACACATATAACCTAAGGGTCAGATTAGATTCATTTTATGGACTTCTTACAATAAAAATAATTTTATTATTATTAAAACCAAAGAAAGTGACAACATATCACTCTCTTAAATATTATAAGTATATTAATTTTAATTTAGTGATAAACTTCATGAAAAATCGAACATGAATAGTTTCCAGAAAGCTAATAAAATTATCTACATCATATGAATTTATTTATAATTTTTAGGGATTAAATAATTATCATTAATTGTGACACAATAGTGATGCATAAATTGTTTATCTAGTGAAAAATCAAGAATATAGTTTTTATTAAACTAATAGTGACCATAAAAGGCACAAAACCCTGACCTAAACTTATTATTCATGTATATTTAAACTATAATCATCCAATGGTCGAATATTGGGCCATTTGAAACCTTATAAAAGCGATTATGACACTGATATTATTTTATTTTAAATGATGCCAAAATTGTCACCTTCACAATTTAATAAATATAACAATTTAAATATTGTGATTTTAAGATGATATATTCGAGTAAAACTATTATTATAAAATATTTGATATTTATCTTCATAAAAGGATTTTATTTTTAATTTTTATGCAACAAATATGTATATTAAATAATTATACAAAAAATGCTGCACTAATTATTTTATTAAGAGATATACCAAATAAATGGTTTTAAAAATATTAAAATAAATATTATATGAACAATTTAATGTACTACACTAATTTTATAGATTACTATGACATGTTAGAAACTTATTAAATATTTTATTTTGAATATATCCTTTGTGTGGATTTAATTTAAATTCAAATAAATTAATAATGTCAAAATTGACTCTATTGTTATTTTATAAAAATAACATATTATTAAATTGTTTAAAAATCAAAAAAATATTTAAAAATTATAAATTTAAATTTATATAGTCTAAAATGTCATAAAGTATCTAATTTTGGATAATTCACAGCACATAAGTAATTATTTATAAGAATTTAAAATTTAGAATCTTATTACCACAAATAAAATTAAATTGATAAATAAGGATAAATCAAGTTGATAATGTTTAAAATAGATTCATAACATGTCTAAATTTTATTGGTTGATGATATTAAAACCCTATCTCATATAATATTCTTATATGAGTCATTTTGGAAGTTTTTAAGTGGGGTTGGGATTTAATATAAACTAATATTTGTTATATTTCCAAAGGTGCCCCTCTCCTCCCTTATAAAAGGGAACCTCCTCCCTCTCTTACTCACACCACTTTGAGCCTTAAAGCTCATCCAACCCCTGAAAAATTCTCTTCTCCACTTCTCTAGAAACATCCTAAAGGTCCTGGTCTTCTTCAAAGACCAATTTTAGTACCCTATGAGAAAGTTTAAAGGAGGCAATTCGAGAAAGAGGTAATACCTTCTACCGTTTTCTTCAAGTTCCATTCTTCTTCTACTCCCTATTCTTTAGTTGTTTCATTATGAAGTAATAACATAAGTATCACTAATATACTTATATGATATTATAAATATAAAACAACCCTATTTCACCTTCTATCCATCCTATGGAAAACAAAATCACCGCGCGTGCGTACCTACAGAATACCGTCTCCACGCCGTGGTGTAATCTGTTTTTCCACCAACACCTTACATGGATGGGTATAATGGTGTAAATAATAACTATATATGGTTATTATAACATCATACTGATTATGATATATTATACCATCCACTCCAATTCTATAATTATGGGAACGATATCATCGCTCGTGCGTACGTACGGATTACCATCTCCACGACGCGATGAGATTCATTCTCCATGTTAACCATACATGAATGATTATAAAGTTTATATAATGAATAATAATGAAATATATGAAATAATAATTCTACTGGATTTATGTATATATATTTTTATGTCATCTATTTAGTTTCATTCAATTCAATAAGGAAACGAAAACAACGTTCATGCATACGTACGACCTATCATCTCTATGAACGGTGTATTTTATTCCTTTTATCGATCTATAATATATATGTATATTATGAATATATAATATATATAAATCATGTTTTAAATTCTGGAATTATGTAAATCAGGATATAATTAATAATATCAAGAATGAAAAATCGAAACACATACGATAAATGAAATGATTTTACCCGAAACGCTGCTTTAACATGGAATTTACAAAAGAACGGGTAATATAAAGTCATAAGTGAACCATATATGATATCATAACAATGAATATGATTCTGTAATAAGTCAATAACATTATTTAAATCATTATACAGGAGGTTCAGATACGTACAAATCATGTAGGACCTAAGGTAAGGGATAATTATTCCAATCTCATTCTTATCTGAGATTGTTTATTCGTAAGTATTCACTGGGGTTATATTTATCATCCATGTTCTTGTTTTCTAAAAATGGTTTCATGTATGTTTAAATTCATTTTTACCCATTTTTGACTTTTACTACATGGTATGTAAGTAATATTTATTTTGTTTACATTACGAGGTACTTTGTCACTTTTCCGGCCAAAAGTATGAGAAGAATGTTTTTTAACTTATACGGCATGAAAGGATTTATACGGTTTTATAAAGCCTTATTTTCATGAATCTTCTTCCAAAAGATTTCATGACTATTTTCAACAAAATCAATTTCTTTTAAAAATTTCATGACATTTTCTGAAAAGAAATTTATTTTGAAGAAGAAAGGATATTTTCCTCAAGAATTCATTTCAAATGTTTTATCAAAACCATTTTCCATCTAAGATGACATTATTTCATATGTGTATGTTTGAAGTATAATGTATCTATGATTTAAATGGTTTAACTTTTCTTATGATGAAATATCCATTTGTTTTATATGGATTATGTGATTATGGGATGATGTTTATGAAACCCATTTTATTCTTTGGGTTATGATGAATGTTTTAAGTTTATTTTGTGGAAAAAGTAAGAATGATTTCATTATGAGATGGGTGGGACCTATATCTCACTCCAATGAATTGGGTAAAGATTTATATCTCATGAGATATACATGGATGGAATGGTAAGTTAATCTGGTTCAGTGTTACAGAACTGAAACGAGGAGTGAACTCGATTCAGAAAGGGACTTTGTCCACTAAGATGGTCTTGGCAGCAATGCCTTCGCTACTATGGAAATCATAACATGTGCTGAATGGTTTCCACAATTACATGTTTTATTCCCATTATAGTTTATCATGGTTGATGTTCCATTATGATATATGCCTTATGTACTTCCACGATTTATGCCTTTGCTCAAGATTTTGATGTTTAAATTTCATGTTCAAGTTTTTGCTTCTAAATGTTTATGGATTGTTTTATGTTATATATGTTTGCCCTTACTGAGCATTTGAGATCACCCTTTTTATGTTTTATTTTCCCCAGGAAATAAAGAAAGGTTTTAGGTAAGGGAACAAAAAGGGGAAGATCGTTATGGGAGTTGTTGAAGATATTTCAACATGATTAGAAGTTTGTATTCAAAGTTTCGAAAGACACTAAACTATTATGATCCTTGTGTGTCTGTTTTTGTTATGTATTAAGTATTCCGTAAAAGTAATGTAATGTCCATGTACTTCAAGCTTTGGGTCTCTATAGTTGGTATCAGAGGAAAGGTTTAGTCAACCTTTGGAAACTAGGATGCGAAAACGTTTGTGATATCCCTAGAGGCATTTCTAAGGTATGTCTAGGGATGTCCCTAAGGATAAGTATATGTATATGATATAGTCCTAGAACTACAGTAATGATCTTATAATTTAACCTAAGATGTTAGATATTGAGGGTACTCCCCCTTTACTATGTTATTTTCCCTAGCATGATTTTTGTCTCTCACACTATTCTTTTTGGGTTTTAGAAAATGGCTGGAAACAGGAAGATTCACGATAATGGAGGATATGACGGACAATGGAATGATATTTTTCATGAGAAACCAAATGAAATGGGATTTGGAAGTCCAAACATCGTTATTATTCCTAATCATAAATCTCATAATATGATCAATAATCTCAACTTTGGTAAGTTTCCCGACTTATATAATAAGAGAAAGTTGGAGTTTCATGATGATCATAGAGGAAAGAAAGTTCAATTTCCCTCATGTAAATCATGTGGGAAGAGGCATCAGGGAGATTGTTTCAAAGGAACTGGAAGATGCTTTGGGTGTGGAAAAGGACACAAAGATAGTAAGTGCAAAGGAAAATGTTCAGTTAACACCATGGACAAGGATAATGGTATTGATAAGACATCAACAATGATTAGATGTTTTAAATGTGTAATTATGAGCATTATGCAAACCAATGCCCTAAGGGAAAATCTCATGAAGAGAATCAGCATGGTCATATGGGTAGTATTTATATGGATGATGATGAGGAGACTACAAATGATATATGAGATGAAAGAAGTGTTGAAGCTCAACCATTTGTTTAAGAAGTTAGTGGAATGATTGTATGTTTATAAAGAATAATGTATGGTACTATGGAATAAAGAATCATCTAAGGATTGTTACACTATTGTTTTTCCTAAAGTATTTGAAAGTATATGTTGAATGGTACCGGTAACCATGGAAGGTTATTTAGATATTTTTGGAAAGTAGATGATATGTGCATAATGAAGGGGTAAGAAGATAATGAGATGTTTTATTTTATTCATGAGCTCATGACTGATATAAGGACTAAGTGATATTATGGTTTGAGTAAATAGAATTTTTGGGATTTTGGTATGTGGAAAGTGTTGAAATTTAACAACATTCATGTTTTTACTAAGGTTCAATGGGTATTCATTATTCAAGAGAATACATGATTAAGGAATTCACATGTTTGCAATTTGACCAACAAGATATATCTTATGATATATAGGGGATAAATTATGGCATTCACATGATTGTTATGTGATATTTCAAGTAATAATTTTCTTTATACTATGAGCTTGGACCGAAGTATTTTAGATAAGCCTAAAGATTGGAATGGATTATGTTGGACATAAGTTAGTATTGTTTAAGGATAGAACCTTTTTCGATATTATTGATGGAATGTTATAGTAATGTAGTTTTAGAAAAAGGACAACCTTCATGACGGGCGATAACCCATCACGTCGGACAATGCTGTGGGAATCGAACCCACAACCGAAGTGCGACTGGCCTTTATCACCTACCACTGGCCTACAGAATGTCCCTGGTTAGTAGAAACTAGTTTTATTTTATTAAGTGGTATGATATATGAAGTATAAGTTCATTTTTGGAACCATATATGATTAATCTAACCATAATATGGACTTATAACTTTTGCTAACCTTTTGTTTGAAACAGATGGAATGACCCATAATTCTATCACATGATCTGCTAACACATCACAAATAACAAATTCAACTTCATTTATTTGAGGGATGAAGTGGAAACTGTTCAATTCATGAACAACAGTGAGATTGTACCAAAATCATGTAATTATTTATTTTAATTCATCAACTTTAGGGAAATGATCTTGAAAACAAAAAATGTTGTCCTAGTGCCCTTATATCCGATGAATCAGATGGTACCTTAGATCATCACAAATCTATGTCTTTGTGATTGTTGGCTTTTTCATAGCCATGTTCTCTACCACTCTCCATCAGAACATGATGGTTAGATTTCTCTTCCATATCCATATTTTCACCTATGTTCTCCTATGTGGAAACCCAGTGATTAGTTAATTTGGGTAACCATTACATTTCATACTTTAGTTTTTAAAGTTAAGTTTTGGTATTTCATTTTACAATGTGGGTTTAAATTAAAGAAACTTTCAAGTAGAAAACCATGTATAACCCCGACGATTTTTAAGGGCGAAATTCATTTTAAGGGGGTAGAATGTAACAACCCGATATTTTATGATAAGTATTATTTTTAATTTATTTGATGTCATGTGTTTTATGCTACAACAATATTATCTTGTGCTATACGCAACACCATATTATCTTGTAGTATACACAACACTATTCTTAGATTGTGTTACACACAATTTCAAGTTCGTTTGATAATAGTCATTCTACGCAACATTGAGTGTATATATATATAAATATTCAATGTATAAATGAAATATGGTTGGATTATTTTATATAAAACAACAAAGGAGTCTTGCACAACACGCAACCCTAACTTGGATTTCATTACACAGAATCACGACCTTCCTCGATAGCGTGTATAGTACGCAATACCGGGTTTCACAAAACAATGATATATTGTTATATTATTATTAAGGACTAGCCGTTATGAATAATATTAACTAGATTCTTAATTTTATAAAATTATTATTCATATTACATATTTTCTAGAACATGGTATGAGAACAAAATAAATGTTTCGGGTAAAATAAGTATTTTTCAAAAAATGCAGTTTTGCCGCCTTTTGATGACGCACCCACTTTAAATCTAGTTTTTGACATGTTTATAAGTTAAATTTGACAAAATAAAATTCTTCCTTGGATTCAGGATATAAAAATTTAATTTGGATAATGTTTTGATATTTTTCTGATAACTTTCATATTTTAATGAATAGTAAAAACACGCTATATTTTAATTAAAAACAACCTTTTTCATCGTAATAATTTATATGGTTGAATTATAATAATTAATGGTTTTAAAGTATAAATAGAATATATTTTTACTATTTAATATAATTTCTATCATTAGAAATGATTTTACCTTGAATTCATCGGTTAAATCAATTCAATCTTTTGCAATGTTTTAAACAAAAACTCGTTTTCTTTCGACAACGGGATTAATTTTAATTTAATTTCTGCAACTTTTGTGTATTGAATTTGGAAAAATGTATTCCATATTTGGAATAAGTGGGTCCAAATTATTTTAATAATCTACTTTATTTTTGGGCATTTTGAATAGTAACTATAGTAAATTTTATTTACCATAGTTAAAGGTAAATTGGGTAATTAAGGGAAAATATAAGATTATAAAATTACCTTAACACCTGAAAAAATTCTATTGGATGGATAAAAGTTAACCCATATCACCTAAGGGTCGGATGAGATTCATTTTATAGACTTTTTACAATAAAAATAATTTAATTATTATTAAAACCAAAGAAAGTGACAACATGTCACTCTCTTAAATATTATAAGTATATTAATTTTAATTTAGTGATAAACTTCATGAAACTTCAAACATGAATAGTCTCCAGAAAGATAACAAAATTATCTAAATCATATGAATTTATTTATAATTTTTAGAGATTAAATAATTATCATTAATGGTGACACAATAGTGATGCAGAAATTGTTTATCTAGTGAAAAATCAAGAATATAGTTTTTATTAAACTAATAGTGACCATAAAAGGCACAAAACCCTGACCAAAACTTATTGGTCATGTATATTTAAACAATAATCATCCAATGGTAGAATATATGACCATTTTGAGTCTTATAAAAGCGATTATGACACTTATATTTTTTTATTTTAAATGATGCCAAAGTTGTCACCTTCATAATTTAATAAATATAACAATTTAAATATTGTGATTTTAAGATGATAAATTCGAGTAAAATTATTATTATAAAAGATTTGATATTTATCTTCATAAAAGGATTTTATTTTTAATTTTTATGCAACAAATAATTATATTAAAAAATTATACCAAAATGTTGTATTAATTATTTTATTAAGAGATATACCGAATAAATGGTTTTAAAAATATTTAACTAAATATTATATAAACTATTTAATGTACTCAAATAATTTTATAGATTACTATGACATGTTAGGAACCTATTAAATATTTTATTTTTAATATATCCTTTGTGTGGATTTAATTTAAATGCAAATAAATTAATAGTTTCAAAATTGACACTATTGTTATTTTATAAAAATAACACATTATTAAATTGTTTAAAAATCACAATTTTTTTTAAAAATTATTAATTGAAATTTATATAGTATAAAATGTCATAAATTATCTAATTGTGGATAATTCATAGCACATAAGTAATTATTTATAAAAATTTAAAATTTCGAATCTTATTACCACAAATAAAATTCAATTGATAAATAAGGATAAATCAAGTTGATAATGTTTAAAATAGATTCCTAAAATGTCTAAATTTTATTGGTTGATGATAGTACAACCCTATATCATATAAACTTCATATATGAGTCATTTTGTAATTTTTTAATGGGGTTTGGATTTAATATAAACTAATATTGTTTATATTTCCAAAGGTGCCCCTCTCCTCCCTTATAAAAGGTCATCTCCTCCCTCTCTTCCTCACACCACTTTGAGGCTTCAAGCTCGGAAAAACCCTGCCAAATTCTCTTCTACACTTCCATAGAAACATCCTAAAGGTATTTGTCTTCTTTAAAGACCAATTTTAGTGCCCTAAGAGAAAGTTTAAAGGAGGCACTTCGAGAAAGAGGTAATACCTTCTACCATTTTCTTCAAGTTCCATTCTTCTTCTACTCCCTATTCTTTAGTTGTTTCATTATGAAATAATAACATCAGTATCTCTCATATAATGATATTTTATTATAAATATTAAACAACCCTATTTCACCTTCTATCCATCCTACGGAAAACAAAATCACCACGCGTGCGTACGTACGAAATACCATCTCCACGCCGTGGTGTAATCTGTTTTTTCCACCAACACCTTACATGGATGGGTATAATGGTGTAAAGAATAAATATATATGGTTATTATAACATCATACTGATTATGATATATTATACCATCCACTCAAATTATATAATTATGGGAACGATATCATCGCTCGTGCGTACGTATGGATTACCGTCTCCACGACGCGATGAGATTCATTCTCCATGTTAACCATACATGAATGATTATAAAGTTTATATAATGAATAATAATGAAATAAATGAAATAATAATTCTACTGGATTTATGTATATATATTTATGTCATCTATTTAGTTTTATTCAATTCAATAAGGAAACGAAAACAACGTTCATGCGTACGTACGACCTACCGTCTCTATGAACAGTGTATTTCATTCCTTTTATCGATCTATAATATATATATATATATGATGAATATATATTATATATAAATCATGTTTTACATTCTGGAATTATGTAAATCAGGATATAAGTAATAATATCAAGAACGACAAGTCGAAACACATACGATAAATGAAATGATTTTACCCAAAAAGCTACTTTAACATGGAATTTACAAAAGAACGGGTAATATAAAGTCGTAAGTGAACCATATATGATATCATAACAATGAATATGATTCTGTAATAAGTCAATGACATTATTTAAATCATTATACAGGAGGTTCAGATACGTACGAAGCATATCAGACCTAAGGTAAGGGATAATTATTCCAATCTCATTCTTATCCGAGATTGTTTATTCGTAAGTATTCACTGGGGTTATATTTATCATCCATGTTCCTATTTTCTAAAAATGTTTTCATGTATGTTTAAATTCCTTTTTACCCATTTTTAACTTTTACTACATGGTATGTAAGGAATATTTCTTTTGTTTACATTACGAGGTACTTTGTGACTTTTCCGGCCAAAAGTACGAGAAGAATGTTTTTTTAACTTATACGGCATGAAAGGATTTATACGGTTTTATAAAGCCTTATTTTCATGAATGTTCCTCTAAAATATTTCATGACTATTTTCAACAAAATCTCTTTCTTTTAAAAATTGCATGACTTTTTGTGAAAATAAATTGATTTTGAAGAAGAAAGGATATTTTCCTCAAGAATTCATTTCAAGTGTTTTATCAAAACCATTTTCCATCTAAGATGACATTATTTCATATGTGTATGTTTCAAGTATAATGTATCTATGATTTATATGGTTTCACTATTCTTATGATGAAATATCCATTTGTTTTATATGGATTATGTGATGATGGGATGTTATTTATGAAACCCATTTTATTCTTTGGGTTTTGATCAATGTTTTAAGTTTATTTTGTGGCACAAGTAAGAATGATTTCATTATGAGATGGGTGGGACCTATATCTCCCTCCATTGCATTGGGTAAAGATTTATATCTCATGAGATAGACATGGCTGTAACGGTAAGTTAATCCGGTTCAGTGTTACAGGACTGAAACAAGGAGTGAACTCGATTCAGAAAGGGACTTTGTCCACTAAGATGGTCTTGACAACAATGTCTTGGCTACTATGGAAATCATAACATGTGCTGAATGGTTTCCACAATTACATGTTTTATTCCCATTATATTTTATCATGGTTGATGTTCCATTATGATATATGCCTTACGTACTTCCATGATTTATGTATTTGCTCAAGATTTTGATGTTTAAATTTCATGTTCAAGTTTTTGCTTCCAAATGTTTAGGGATTGTTTTATGTTATCTATGTTTTCCCTTACTGAGCATTTGAGCTCTCCCTTTTTATGTTTTATTTTCCCCAGGAAATAAAGAAAGTTTTTAGGTAAGGAAACAAAAAGGGGAATATTGTTATGGGAGTTGTTGAAGATATTTCAACATGATTAGAAGTTTATATTCTGAGTTTCCAAAGACACTAAACTATTACGATCCTTGTGTGTCTGTTTTTGTTATGTCTTAAGTATTCCGCAAAAGTAATGTAATGTCCATGTACATCATGCTTTGGGTCTCTACATCAACATTTCCATATTTCCAAATATCATAAACTTATTCTAATGAGGTATTCATAGGAATACCTTATCACCAACTTCATGCTCTAGATATCACCGATGATTGTTAGAGAAACTCTTATTTCAACTCAAAGTTTTCTTGATGTATTGCTAAATGAATCTAAGCTCTTTTTCATTTACTCTTCTAGATCAGGTACTAATAGTTTTATTTCTCCAAATTCATCCATGTATGTTGGAGTTTTGAACTTCTGACCATAGAGGGATTTATAAGGAGACATCTTAATGATCGATTCAAAGCAATTATTTTGAGAAAATTCGACTTGAGGAAGGTGTGGATCCTAACCATCTTTAAATACATAGAATAAGATATCAACATATCTTATAGGTTTTTAAATTTCCTCTCAAAGTGATCATATTTATAAAGATGACATGCAGTTCTAGATCTCAATCTTATATTAAAATTCTACTGAAGACTTCTCTAGAACATTATGGTAAACCTCATATCCTAGTCATATACAATATAATGTGGTACTCTATTAAAAATTACTACTTCCTTAATGAATATCCTAGAAATATGATCAAGAGAAAAATATTTTATAGTAGTAATTAAATGTTCTAAATTTATAAGGTGATTAATTATAACCCAAATAGAATTATGTCCTTTAGACATTTTTTGAGTTCTATGAATAAATCTATGGTGATGTTTTTCCATTTATATTCTAGTATGGGTAATGATTATAACATCCCCTTAGACTTATTTCTCTTATAATTAAATTTCCAATATACCAAGAATTGAGATACATACTATGGAATATACCTTTTCATGTTGTCCCACTAGAAATTATATTTGAGATCTTTATATATCTTTGTACTTATGGGATGAATAGAGAATGATGAACTTTGATCTTCATCCAAAAACTCATTCTTTAAGTCTATTATTAATGGGACATATACTTGATTCCTTAACTTAATCATTCTATCACTATCATGGTTGAACTAAAGAACATTTCTCACCTTATCATACAGTTCTAAACCCTAGATTTTATTCAATTTAATTTTTACATGGATAGATAATTGAATAGTCATCTGAGGAAGATAGGATCACTAGTGCAAAAAACATTTTTTACGTAAATTATTTTTTATTTTTTATGTTGGTTTTTAGCCGACGTTATTATGGATGAAATTATAAATATAGTTTTTTACGTCGGTTATTTAAAAACCGATGTAAAAAACATAACATCGAGGTGTTTTTCACATCGGTTATTTAATAACTGACATGAAAAACTAGTGGTAGAGTGTTTATCACGTCGGTTATTAAATAACCGATGTGATAAACCATTTCCCATGGATTTATCATGTAGGTTATTCAAATAACAAACGTTATAAACCCTTCCTAGTCCTTTATCACTTCGGTTATTTTATAACTGACGTGAAAAACCTGTTAGGGGAGGGTTTATTACATCGGTTATTAAATAACTGACATGATAAACAATTTCCCTGGGGTTTGTCATATCAGTTATTCAAATAACCGACATCATAAACCATTCCCAGTACTTTATCACGTCGGTTATTAAATAACCAACGTGATAAACCCCTGGGAAATGGTTTATCACGATGGTTATTTAATAAACGATGTGGTAAAGAATTTCCCAGGCCTTTATCATGTTGGTTATTAAATAAAAGACGTGATAAACCAGTGCAGGGGGTGTTTATCATGTTGGTTATTAAATAAATGATGTGAAAATCCATTTCACAGGGGGTTTATCATATCGGTTATTCAAATAAATGATGTGATAAACCCTTCCCCATTTTTTTATAACGTCAGTTATAAAATAACCTATGTGGAAACCCAAATTTTTTTAAAAAAATAAAAAGTAGTCCTTTTCTCTCCCCAGAAACAACCAGAAACCAAACCAAGAATTCATACCAGAAAAACAAAAGTAGACCAAAATAAGAACAAAAGAAAAATTAAGAATTTACATTTATAACATTAAAAACATACAATGTCAACTAAAAAGAACTTAAATCCAACCAAAACAATCACCAAATACACAATTACAATTATAATTTTCAAAATTATATTTTACAATACAAACAAACTAAAATCCAATCAAACCTGTAAAATAATTTTAACATTTCACTTGTAAGTGTTTGAACTCTTGAGAACTATATGGATTAGGGTCATCAAATAGCTACAAAGTTAAAGGAAAATAGTTAACATGTAAAATTAATAAATCAACTGAAATATTATGGCAATGTTCATAAGAAAATATAACCTGGTCAAACTTCAAAAGTGTTCCCATTGTAATTATTTCCTACATAAATCTTAACATATAATATTTGCATTTGATGATGCCTTGTTGTTTATGACATTTCTATTTAAATGAGATTCAATTAAATACAACTTTTTATATAAAACATCCAAAATTACAAATTAAAAATAGATATTTACCTTCACTTGTACATATTTGATCTTGGCACACCTTTTGTTTGTGGTTTTTTGAAAGTTGTTCCATCCCCTGAAAATAATATGAATGAGATAAATTTAAAATTCATTATAATATAAAAAACTATTCGGAAATTGAAACATACTTCTCCAAAAAATTCTTAAAACTTTTCCACGCATCACCATGGATAGATCATATCCAATATAGTGTTTTATCCCGTGGACAAAAAACACCCAACATCCAATTATCACTAATATAAAGGAAAATTTTAGGTTAGTAGTTTTTTTGTTAAAAGAGATAGAACACTATCAGATATATGTTTCATACCTCTCACAATAAGGCATCATCCAACACTGTGTGATAATATTTTAAAGAAATATTTTAGCAACATAAATTTCTCTTTCTTACTCATCCAATGAATGTGCATCAGGGGAAAGAAAATGTGGGTCCATGAACACATATACATATGTCTGGTCATTCCTCTCACACATGTTATAAAGATACCTAATGAAAAATTGAGATAAGTACTCATTTTTTATAAATAACTGACATGATAAACCCCCGAGCCTTGGTTTATCACGTCAGTTATTTTATAACCGATGAGATAAACCGATTTTTTTTTAAGTTTATCATGTCGGTTATAAAATAACCAACTTGATAAATCAGTTGTTTTTTTAGGTTTATCATGTCGGTTATAAAATAACCAATGTGATAAACCCACGAGCCTCAGTTTATCAGGTCGGTTATTTTATAACTGACATGATAAACTATTTTTTTAAGTTTATCACGTCAGTTATATTATAACCGACATGATAAATCAAGGCTCAGTGGTTTATCACATCAGTTATTTTATAACGGACGTGATAAAACTTCGTGATTCCATTTATCACATCCGTTATATTATAACCAACATGATAAATCCAATATTGGAGATTTATCACGTCGGTTAAAAAGTAACCGACCTGATAAATCCAGTATCCCGGTTTTCCACGTCGGTTATATATATCCGATGTAAAAAATGCCGTCGTGATAAACGTTTTCTGCACTAGTGGATATACCCCCTTTCCTCATGATTTCAAGATCCATCTGCTCTAAATCCATAAGTATTAGATCTCTTCCAATACACATCATAAGAAAACTAGCATGGTCCTTATGTCTTAGAGTATCAACCACTTTTTTTCACCTTCCCAAGGTTGTAATGTATTGAGCAATCATAATCTTTTATTAAATCCAAACATCTTATTTAGAGAATATTCAACTCTTTATGTGTGAATATACACTTAAATATTTTATGATTATTATATAAATTATACCTTTGACCATATATATTATTATACCATATCATCAATTTTGGGTCTCTCCCCATGAATTTGAGATAAATACCCTTTATGAATTGGTAGTAAAATATATATAATGGAAGTAATTTAAATGGTGAGTTAATGTTTATCCTTACACCTATAAAATATAATAAGTAGATTTGGAATATCAAATGTGAATTCTATTCTATAAAAATTGATGTTGTATCCATATAAAGAGATCCAATCCATGCCTAATATCACATAAACTTTTACTATAGGTAGAATAATAAGATTTATAGAAAGTTCATTCCCATAAAATTCTATCAAAGAGGAGTTATAAACTTAAGCTAAAATCATCATACCATTAATTTTTAAATTTATAAATAAACATATAGTAATTAGGGTGGTGATTTTATGTTCTTATCAAAAATTGTAGTTATAAAGGAGTGGGATAAAGAAGAACCACATTCAACACTCATAGTTCTTGAGTGGCTGATCAGTTTATCTTACTCCACTTTGTTTTCAGAACCCACTTCAGTAGTTGTGATTGAATAGGAATTACATTATCCATTGGTTTTGGGATTTATAGATGCCTATCATCGTATTTATCCCTAATATTAGAGAATTTACATATATAGTGCCCAATTTTCCTATATTTATGACATATAACTGTTAATGTAACCTTTTCACGTACTCTATTTCCCATCATTGCATCAATTGGAATATTCATTTTTCATCAACAATTTTCTACTTTATTCACTCTTCTTCTACATATAAAACACATTCCAATTCCCGTGAGAAATTTCAAAGGATTCCTCTTCCCACATTTTTGACATGTATGAAATAGAGTTATATTTTCTCTATGATATTTATCACCTAAAATTTAATAAAACACCATTTTTCTCTTGTTTGAAATTTCAACTAGGTTAAAGTTTTTAATCATAATTCAAGATAGTTGATTAATCATAACCATAAGATTCTAAATATTAGCTCCCATTCCATTTGGTTTCTCATGAGGATGGTCATTTATTTAGATACCACACACATTATTCACATGATTCCACCTAGTTCTATCCATTTACTAAAAAAATAGTCAATGTGAGTACTAAATGTCATTAATTAGAGTAATCAAGAATATGATAATGAAAATTATTTCTATGATTTCGTAAATTATAAAACCTACTGATCAACCCAAGAATCTTTAAGTTTATCCTATATCACTTAGGTTTATCATAGATTGTCATAGGTTCTATCCTCTCATTATTCATAAAAATTCATAAATAGAATGGTAATTAACCAAATAATATCCCCTGGAAGTGTCAAACTAGATGTGCAGTTATGCCTCTTTATCATACACCAGGTGAAGATCGAGTTAATACTAATATATCCTTTTTAGGGTTATTACCCCAAGGTGTATATGTTATAGAGCCTACGTCCACTTATTTGTATTCATTAAAGGATGAAATTTCTAGAAATCTACATAATATATACCTTACCAAAACTTTAGGATGTTATCCTATACTTAACCTTATCCTTAGGGTTTCACCAAGTTTTTTAATCCTAATATCCTAAAATAACTATACCCTACAGTGATACCAACCAAGGAAACTCAATAATTTCTTACATAAATATTACATCATTTTATATGAATATTTAATATATCACAAAATAATACATGACCTAGAACTATAAATGTTTAGTTTATTTGGAGACTAGATACATAATCAACTTATTCCATGAAGGATATTCAACATCACCAACGTTTTCCTTCTCACATATCACCCTTATTAAACATAACCTATTTAAAACATTTATTTATAACTTGGGTAAATGGAAACATAATAAAGGGTGAGATAAGATTCCTAGTAAGGGTAAACATAGGATATATAAATAAATGATCATAAGTGATAATAAGATAAGCATAATTGTATGATAATAATATAATAAATTATTAAAGTCATACCCAATCAATCAAATATCATTAATCATGATTCATGACATAAGTCTTTGTAATAACAAAAGACATAAGTCATAAGAGTGCATAATCATTAATAACCAATCATGAACCATGAGAACATATCATAAGCACAATACACCAGTTTATAGCATAAACATAAGCATAGAAAATAATTTCCTTATTCAAGGATCACTTATAAGACTATCTTAGTGGATAGATTCCTATAGTGGATTGAGATCACTCCCCATTCCATTATCTAATAAGTCAAGTCTCACTACCAAGACTCATAATAGATAGAGTCCCACTTCCCATTCCAGTCTATATTATCTCATGAGATATCATTCTTTACCTAATACATTGGAGGTCTATGTAATTCTAAGTCCACTCATCACATATCAGAAAACATACATAAGTGTTACACAAGATCATAAAAACATTCCTCAATTAATTATATTATAACCTATGGAAAATAAATGGTTTTCATAAAGGTTTTAGCACAACTCAATTAACCCATGAGAAAGAAACATGTTTCATGGGATCATTATTTAAACATTATCATTATAAGACATCCATGGAAATAATGTGGATGGTATCATAAGATCATATTACTAGTGAAACATAACAATCCTTAAAGTTATGTTGTAATATAAGAAAAATCACTTTTATAAAATCATTTGAACATTTATATAAAATTAAGGGAAAATATCATTTTTCTTAGGTATCCTTAAAAAATTAAAAATTTCCAAAATAACGACAAATTTTTTTTCTTTGAAAATAAAAATTTAAACTTGTAAAGGAACCTTAAAAGAAAATAATGGTCATGATGGAGGAAAAAATTGTTCATTCGATAAATGATAAAATAAATATTATTTTCACACTTTGGTAAAGAAAGTAAAAAGGATATGTATGAAAAAGAAACTTTTAAAAATATTCATTTTAAACTTTTCTAAAGAAATTCAAATGCAGTGAAAATAATCCTTTTAAAAAATTTCAGGTATAGGTAACAACTTCTATAATAAATTTTGATGATCATGGACATAAAATAAAAATGTCACTGTAAAAAGAGGATAAATAAGGTTATATTTTCTTAAAAACACTTCCTCCATCGTTTTAAGTAACAATGAGGGGAAAATTACACTATAACTTAAAAATTCCATTAAATAACCATAGGAGAATAATATATATAGTGTTTAATAGATAAGGATATTGAAATTTCCCTCAATGGAATTTTGA
This sequence comes from Viscum album, assembly GCA_963277665.1. NCBI lineage: Eukaryota > Viridiplantae > Streptophyta > Magnoliopsida > Santalales > Viscaceae > Viscum > Viscum album. Next base: position 2,094,192,161 of record OY728148.1, on the reverse strand, counting down.
TATAAAAAATCCAGAAAAGAAATGAAATTGAAATATAAACCCTTACCACATTGGTAACCTTAAATCATAATCCTCTTGAAATATATAACTTTAAATGAAACATTAAATGCTATGAATATAAATATATTCCTGAAATAATATGTTTTTAACACACCGAGATTTTGTGAAATATATATATTTTCAAATATTTTTAATATTTTTTGATATTTTATGCTACACACAATAATAATTTTGGTATGTATTACACAATTTTTTTTATCTTGCATTACATGGAATTCCATGTTTAAATAAAATGTCTCATAAAATTAAAATATTATTATTTAATATGATTGTTATCACCTATCCATTGGAATGATAGGTACAAATATGATAAAATAAATTATAAAAATGTATGTTTTACACATTTATATATATAATTAATTATTTTGTGACCAGTTAATTATGAATGAAAATAAAAACCATTTTAAAATGAAGGAAATCATTTTTTGAAAAATTATTTTTATGCATATAAATGTGTTTTACCAAAATAAATTAAATGAATCACTTTTGGTGAATTATTTTAATAAAATTTGTATAGTATATATTCAATAAACTATTTAAAATTTATCTTATTTATTTTATATACAAGAGATAATAATAAATCCAATTTAATGCTTAAAAAATGTATTTTTTCTAAAAAATAGTTTTATCGCATTTTTATGGTGAAATTATTTTAAAAATAAAATTTAAAAACTTTTATAGAGTTAATTTGATAAAATAAACCTAATTTTTTAAATTCTAGGTTTAAATTATCTTAGAGTTAATTTTTGGGTTTCTTTTGAAAATTTTCATTTTTTGATGAATAGTGAAAATACTGAATTTTAATTGAAAACAGTATTTTCACCAAAATTGTTTAAAAACATAAATTATATTTTAAATTTGTTTTAAATTATAACAAGTTATATTAAATATCTATTATTACAATTTAATTATTTTAATTAATTTCATATTGAAATTGGATATAAAACTTTGTAAACTTTTGAACATTTTCACATTAAAATTCACTTTCTCATCGCACCTGCAGAACTAATTTTAAATTAAATTATGAAAATTATGTGAGTTGAATTTGAAAAAATTTATTCCTTATATTTAATAATAATAATTTATCTTATCTAATAATTTTAACTTATTTTTTTACCGTAATTATTAGTGAAAACAGTTAAAATTAATTAATATTATTAAGGTTAAAACAAAGTATTGTGCATTACATTCACTTGTATTAAAATCAATTTACACACACATATGATTATTATTTAATTAATTGGATTTATTATTTTAAATAATTAAGTATAAATTATACAATAAATCTATTTTAATATTATTATTATTGAGTAAATTACCTAGGTAAATATAAAGATACAAGTTACCTTGGTAAAAACTATAAGGATAAAATTGAGTAAACTCAAGAAATAAGGAATAATTTGATAAAAAATGTATTTATTTTATGTTTAAGAGATTTTTATATACTAAATAAAATATACCCTCCATTATTATTCAATTATTTGGACACATTAGGTAAGTAAGACCTCCCAATAGTGAATACTTTTGGGTATTTACATAAATTCCACCCCTCCTCAATTATGAAAGGGCACTCACCCCTCTCACTTACTCAAAAATTTAAATCCCTTTGGATAGAAAAAAAACCTTTCCAAATAACTTTATAACTTCCTTGATCTCATTATAGAATCCTTATTTTTGTATGGAAGCCAGCCTTGGAAGGATTTGGGTTAAACCTATAGAGAATACCTGAGGAAGAGGTAATATTCTTCAACGAGCGTCTTCATTTTATTTCTTTCTCCACCTCATTAAATTATTATTATATAATTATTATATAATAAAATTAATATATTTTATACAATGAGATGTTTTTATTTTAATGTAATGACCTATAACCAAACACACTTCTATCAAATGTGTTTTAAAATAATCGTTCGTGTGTATAGCAAACTACCGCCTCATGAACTGTTGTCGTTTGTTTTTTCCATTTCCACTATTCATGATTGGAAATAATGATGGATTCATAGTTTATATATTATATTTATATTATTTATGATTTTATTATAATTTTGTAAGTATTATATCACACATACCTTCAAACTCTCTATTTTTTGGGAATACTATAACGTCTTTCGTGAGTACAGCGGACTACCGCATCACGAAGCGACGTGATTCATTAAAACTTTATATGAAATTTATTAAGGGTGGTTTTGATATAAATATATGATATATATGAAATAAATATTATTCTATAATGATAATATATGTCATTTAATCTTCTTTATTTCAACCCAACAAGAAAATGAAAAAAACAACATTCATGCGTACATACGGCCAACTGTCTCCATGAACGGTGTATTTCATTTCCAATCACTAAATTTAAGAAATTAATATAAATACATAATATATATATATATATTATATTTATATCATGGTTATCATTCTGAATATTATGTAACCATGATCAAATAGAACCAAAAATATAACAAATTAAAACATATATGAAAAATAAAGCGGTTATAACCTAAAATGTAACTTTAATAGGGAATAATTAATAAATGGGTAATAAATGGTCATAAGAAAATAATATATGGTATTATATATATTAATATGGTTCTATAATAGATTTATAATAAAATTATATTTTTTATACATGAATTTTTAATGGGTACAATGGGAGTCAAGACTTAAGGTAAGAGGATTTCTAGTCTCACTTTTATTTCCACGAGACTTATGCCACATTCACCAATCATTTATTTTATGTGGTGTATATACTACCCTATGAAATTTTATATCATGAATTTAATTTAATTTATGATATTAAATTTTATAATTTATGTTATTATTTCACTGATCTCATGATTCAAAAGTTACTCAAGCAGTAATGGATTTTTTCTTACTTTTTTAGTTCCATGAGACACATGCTATATTCACCACCTATTTCTTATATATATATTGAATATAATTACCATGAATGTATTTTATTATTATTATAATAAAAGTTATTGGTATTTACATATCCATTTTATGATCTATTTTTGATGGGTTTTATATTTCAAAAGTTACCAAATTGGTAAGGGGTTTTATCTCAATTTTCCTTCTTTGAGATGTATTTTTGATATACACTTATATTATTTAATGAGGCGTATATACAACCCATTTTAAATTTAAATAATAAATTTATTTATCTTTATGATAATTTACATTCCATTTTATTTTATTTCTTTATGGGTATAATGATTCATAGTTACCAAAGTGGTATTGAATTTATACTATAATTTAACCATTTATTGGAATTATTTATAATTATGTTTCTGATAATAAAATATTATAATCCATATATCAATAATTCTCAAAAAAATTATTATACTCCATTTATTCTTTATATCTTAAATTAATGGTTCCATTTTCCACTTTTTGGTACTTAATATAATTAAGAAAATATTTTTAAGAAAATATAACTTTATTTCTCTCATTGTTCAAAAATCTATTTTCTTTAAAACCTTGTTTTTTGAAAATGTTTTCAATTTTTTTATTAATATCTTATTATTTTTTTAAATAATTTTTTACACATGTTTTATTTCTTTACAAAATGTTTTAAAATTAATCTTCATATCATTTTCTAAAACTATTCTCATTTGGATTTTACTAAAAATGTGAAAGGAATCTTCATTTTAAACATGTATGACATGAATGGAATTTTATGACTTCATAACCAATAATTTATTCAAATATTAATTTATAATTTTCCAAGGTTATTTTTAATGAAAAAGGTTTTCAATTTTTTTTATGTTTTAAAAAGTGTTTTCAAAGAATTAAGGATATTTTCATCAAGAAATGTTTTAAATGGTTTTTAAAGCTTCTTTTATAAGTTTTCCTATTTATTTTAAAATAAAATGGTTTTAAAAATGTTTTATGTTTTAAAACTATTTTTTTAAATAAAAAATTAGATTTTCCTCAAGAAATGTTTAAATGTTTTTTAAAATATGCCTTTATATTTTTTATGGTTATTTTCAAATAAAATAGCTTCCAAAAAGTTTTATGTTTTAAAAAAAATTCAAAGAAGAAGTAATATTTTCATCAAGAAATGTTTTAAATGATATTTAAAATTTTAATTTATTATTTTTCAAGGATGTTTCAAAATAAAATAATTTTCATAATGTTTTAAATTTTAAAAACTTATTTTTCAAGGAAAATCAATTTTCCCATGAAATGTCCCAAGTAGACTTTCAAATTTAATTTCCATCAAAGATAACCTTATTTGAGGTTACTTATTATTTACTTAGGATATGATCAAAGTATACCATTGATAATATTTCTTTGAATGGTTATTGTTTTGATGTCATGATGTTTATAAAAACCAATTCTCATCCACAAGTTATACTATAATAAAATGTTTTTTAAACCCACATTTTTCAGGGGTTATTCTATGATGAAATGATTATGAAACTTGTCTCTTTTAAATAGGTTATGATATGATGAAATATTTATGATACCCATTTAATTCATGGGTTATTATATGATGAATATTTATGATCTTGTGGTATACATAAATATTGTTTTTATTATATGATGGGTTAGAAATATATCTCCCTCTAATGCATTGGGTAAATATTCATATATCTCATGAAATAGATATGTATAGAATTGGAAGTAAACTTAGTGTAGTAAGATATGGATGAAATGATGAGTAAACCTGATATAGTAAGATAAGGTTGGAATAAGGAGAGAACATGGTTTAGTAAGATAGGGCTAGAATGAGAAGTGAACTCAGTTCAGTTAAGGAATTTGTATGCTATGATGGCCTTGGCAGTGAACCTTGAGCTATATGGAAATGATTTTATATGATTATGTGTAGGCCACAAATTCCATAGTGTATCCCAATGTTATTCTATCATGGATCATGTTATTTGATTTCCTTATGATTCATGTCTTATGAACTGCTAATATTTATGAAATATTCAAGATTGTGATATTTGATATGTAGGGTATGATTTTCAAATGTTATGCTCATGTTTTGATACCTTTATGCTCATATTATTCTTATCTATATCCCACTTTTACCATTACTGAGCATCTGAGATCACCATTTTTTATGTTTCCTTTCCCCAGGTTATTAATAAAGGTTTTATATAGGGTATGTCTATGAAGAGTACTAAATGGGAATATATTTGTGGGAAAAATTGAAGATCTTTCACCAGATTATAATATTGTGTTCCAAGTTTCCCATGTCACTAAACTACTGAAGTCCTCAGGCATGTGTCTGTGCAATATAAATAATATTCATCTAAAAAGATGTAATATCCATTTATGATAAGCCTGAGTTTATATAGTTGGTCTTAAAGGAAAGGTTTAATTAACCATTTGAAACTAGGATGAGAAATATTTAATGGGATCCTTATGGATATTTCTAAGGATATGTCTAGATATGTATCTAATGACAGGTTTAAGGATGATTTAATTGTATTGAGAAATTTCCTGAAATTTTGGTAAATTATAGAGTAAGTGGTTTCTAAGAAATTTCATGCCTGTCTTGGTACTATAAATAGATGTGGCTCTAGAAAAAATGTACCCCATACCTAAAAACATAGTATTGAGCTAGAATCAATTAGGAACTAGTGCATCAAAATGATCCTTGTTGAATACATGGTTTGACACTCCTGGGGGATATTATTTAGAAATTCAAAAACTTATTATGAATTATCATAAAGTATTTAAAAAAATATGACTATGAATGATGTATAATAAAATTAAGGTGTCATAGATTAAAAAGAAGGTGTCATGATTTAGACATCCCATTAGTGATTTTTCATGATTATATAGTTTTCACTATGATTAGTGTTTCTCACACAATGCTTTTTGGTTTTATTCAATGGTAGGAACCAGAAGGAACTGAGTTAAAATTGAATGTGATGGAAAATTTTCAGAAGATCATCCAAATGGGATTATGACTAGAGTGAAGTATATTGTGATTATGAATAATCAGTTATCAAGGAACATGATTAACAATGTGTGCCTTAACCAACTATTCAACTCACCAAAGAAGATAATTATAGAGTTTTTTGAGAGTTTAAGTAGTAGATACCATATAGGAAAGAAGATTAAATTCCCTTTATGTCAAGAATTTGGAAATAAGCACTCAAGGGAATGTATCAATAGAATTAAAAAATGTTTTATATATAAATAAGAAGAACACAAAGTAATAGATTTTCAAGGAAAAATAAAAATTTAAGTTAACAAAATGAATGTGTATATTGGTCTCTCTATGATATCATCTACTTTTGAATTATTTAAATGTAGAAAGTATGGGTATTATAAAAATAAATGTCCTAAGGGGAAATCTTGTGAAGAAAACAAGAAAGGTTGTCTGAGTAATGGTTATATTGCTGATGATGAAGAGACTATAGAAGACTTATGAATATAAAGTGGTATTAAGGAATAAGATTATGAATCCTAGTTAATAGTTTGATAAGGAATTGATATTATTAAATTATTTTTGTATTATTATTCTATAATTATGAAATATATAAGGATTTTTTAGTATAAGTTTTTCATTAATTATGTGAAAGAATATTTTGAATGATGCTGATGACTAATAAAATTGATTTAATGGAAAGTTGATTGAGTGAATATAACCCTTAATATATTCTAAAGTATGGGAAAATGGTGTTTAGTTTGGATAAAGATATGTTTGATATGGATAAAGTAAATTGGATTGTATTTATGACCTCAGAACAGATAATGGTTTTTTTGACAAAGTGGTTTATGTTATCATTAATGGAGTTTACAACATTACTAGATCAATGGAATATATTCAATAATATATAGTTTTTTTCAAGGAATGTGAAATTAATCATGTTTTCATTGAGGTTCTATGGTAATTTTAGTTTCAGGAGAATATATAATGAAGGTATTCACATATTTGGTATGTGGCAATTAAAAACCAATTAATATTTTTTAGAGGATTAAGGATATGTTAATTTTGGAAATTTAGTGACCTTATTTATCAAGATTTTGATTTTAATCTTGTTAAAGGATAAAAAGGTTAACAATTTAAGAAATATTTTATGTTTAACTTTGAATGAGGTTTTAGAGACTAATGTATTATTTCTCTATAATAATAGTTATGCATAACTTATGCTAACCATTTTTCTATTATGATAACTAAATATATATGGAATTAATTATCATTTTATTTATGGATATTATGATCCATTAGTGCTTCACAAAAAAAATCACCTTTATCTCTTAGAGTATTAGATGAAGTAGAAGTTGGTCATGGAACAACTGATGGGTGATATAGTTCTAATGAAATGGAATGAAATAAAGTAAGTATATATTCTCATGAAAATTATTCATCTTTAGGAAAAGTATCTTGAAATAAAAAATGTTATCCTAGTGCCTTCATTTAAGATCAATCAAATGGTCCCTTAAATAATCACTAATTTATGGTTTTGTGGTTGTTAAATTTATCTTGGTCACTCTCTTTCTTATGATCAGTGGTCTTTAATACTCTCTATAATTATTTACGCTTTTCTTCCATATAAACTGATTAATTTTCCATATATGTTATCCTATGTGAGAAACTAATGATGAGTTACTTTGGGTAACCATTAGGTTTCCAACTGTAACTTTTTAAATTATTTTTATTATTATTTATTTGTACGATGTGGGGTTTTATGAAGTAATTTTCAAATGTTGAACCTTTAATGAATAAGATGAATTTTGATGGAGAAATTAATTGTAAAAGGAGTAGAATGTAACTCCCTGATATTTTTTGAAATATATATTTAATCTTTTTGATATTTTACGTTTCATGAAATACTAATTTTTACTTGTGTTACACACTACATAGAGTTTAGTTTTCTTTACATGCAACATCGTGTTTTAACAAAACACGCCATACTATTAAAATATTATTATTTAATATGATAGTTATAACCTAGCCATTGGAAAGGAGGGTATAAATATGATTAAATAAATTATAAAAATATATGTTTTACACATGTATATATATAATGAATTCTTCAGTGATCATTTAACTAGAAATGAAAATAAAAACAATTTTAAAATGAAGGAAATTATTTTATAAAAAACCTTTTTTATGCATATAAACATGTTTTACAATAATAAATTAAACAAATCACTTTTGGTATATTATTTTAATGAAATTTAAATATTATATATTTAATAAAATATTTAAAATTCATCTTATGTATTTTCTAGACAAGAATAAGAATAAATCCAAATTTAATCTAAAAAACTGTATTTCTTCTAAAAAGTAATTTTTCTACATTTTTATTGTGTAATTATTTTAATTTTTTTTTAAATTTTAGAAAATTAATTTTATAAAATAAAATATTTTTTTTTAAATTTTAATATAAAAATTATCTTAGGGTGAATTTTTGGGTTTTTTCTGAAAAGTTTCATTTTTTGATGAATAGTGAAAAATATTGAATTTTAATTAAAAATCACCTTTTCACCAAAATTATTTACAAAGTTAAATTATATTTTAAATTGTTTTTAAAGTATAATTAGTTAAATTATTAATTTATTAATCCAAGTTAGTTAATTGGAATCAATTTTATATTAACGTTGGATATAAAAACTTTGTAAACTTTAAAACATTTTCACTTTAAAACCCGCTTTTCCAATACATTTACGAGATTAATTTTAAATTATATCCTTCCACTTCTTTGAGTTGAATTTTAAAAAATGGATTCCATATTTTGAATAATCATAATTTATATTATCTAGTAAGATTAAATTAATTTTTTACCATAATGATCAGTGAAAATAGTTAAAATTAATTAATGTAATTAAGGTTAAAACAGAGTTTTGCACATTACATAGGCTTGTATTAAAATTAATTTTATGCACACATGTTATTTTTATTTAATGAATTGGATTTAATATTTAGAATAATTATTTATAGATTATATAATACATATCTTTTAATCATATTCTTAAAGGGTAAAATACCTAGGTAAATAAAAAGATGTAAGTTACCTTGGTAAAAAATATAAGGATAAAATTGAGTAAACTTAAGGAATAAGGAATAACCTGATAAAAAATGTGTTTATTTTTTTGGTGGATGTTTTTATCAATAAAAGAAACCCTAAACTCCATTATTATTTGATTTTGGAGGCATATTAGGTAAGTGATACCTCCCAATAGTGAATCCTTTTGGGTATTTACAAAAATGTCACCCCTCCTCATTATAATAGGGTACTCACCCCTATCACTTACTCACACATTTCAAGACATTTGGACCGAAAAAACCCTGAAAAAATAACATAAAACTTCCCTATTTTTATACTATAAGCTTTAGGTTTTTTATAAATCCAAACTAGAAATTTTTTTGTGAATACCTAAGAAGAATACCCGAAAAAGAGGTAATGTTCTTCAATGAGAATCTTTATTTTATTTCTTTGTCCAACTTCTTCAATTATTATCATATAATTATTATGAAATAACATTATTACATCCCATATAATAATATTTTTTATGTTAATGTAAATACTGAAAACCACACACACTTCAACCAAATGAATTACGAAATCATCGTTCGTGTGTATGGAAGACTACTGTCTCATGAACCGATCTATTTTGTTCCATTTCCATATCTCACAGTTGGAAATAATGACGGATTTGTAGTTTATATATGATATTTATAATATTTTTGATTTTATTAATATTATATAATTATTATATCACACATACCATCATACTCTCCATTTTGTGGGAATATGATAACGTCGTTCATGTGTACAACAAACTACCGCCTTGCGAAGTGTTCTGATTCATTCACACTTTACATGGAATGTATTAAAAATGGGTTTAATAAAAAAATATTATATATATGAAATAAATATGATCCATTAATTAAAATATATTTCATTTAATCTTATTTCTTTAAACCCAACAAGAAAATGAAAAAAATAGCGTTCATACGTACGTACAACCTACCGTTTCCATGAATGTTGTATTTCATTTCATATCACTGAATTTCATGAGTTACTATAAATAAATATATACTGAATATATATGATATTTATATAATTTTTATCATTTTGGATATTATAAAACCATGATAAAAGTAAGAGGACTAAAGATATGAAAAATCAAAACATATAATGAAAACAAAGTGGTTATTATCGGAAATATAACTTTAACGTGGATTTGTTAATAAACGGGTAATAAATGGTCATAAGAAAATAATATATGGTATGATATATATTAATAAAGTTCTTTTATAGATTTATAATAAACATATATTTATTATATAGTAATTTTTAATGGGTACTATGGGAGTCAAGACTTAAGGTAAGGGGATTTCTAGTCTCACTTTTATTTCTGTGAGACTTATGCCATATTCACCACTTATTTCTACTGTGTGGTGTATATACTACCCTATTAAATGTTATATCATGAATTTAATTTATTTACTTATATTATAGGTTTTAATTTCTGTAATTATTTCATAGGTATCATGATTCAAAAGTTATTCAAACAGTAAAGGATTTCCATCTTACTTTTTTACTTTTGTGAGACACATGCTATATTCACCACCTATTTCTTATATGTGGTGTATATAATACCCCTGAATTAATTTTATGATTATTATACTAATATTTATTTGTATTAACATATCAATTTTAGGATCTCTCTTTTAGGGGGGTTTTGGTTTAAAAGTTACTAAATTAGTAAGGGATTCATTTCTCAATTTTCCTTTTTTGAGATGTATGTTATGATGTGCACCTATATTCTTTCTCAAGGTGTAAATAAAACCCCTTTGAAATGTAAAATTATGAATTTATTTATATTAATTATATTTTACATTCAATTTTATGTTATTCCTTCACGGTTCTTATGATTCATAGTTACAAAATTGGTAATAACTTTATGTTACGATCTCAATATTTATTGGGATTATTTATAATTATGTTTCTAATGATAAATTATTATGATCCATATCTCAAGAATTCTCATTAATTTTATTATCCCTTAGTTATTCATGATATATTCAATTATTTCTATCATTTTTTCACTCTTTGGTACTTAAGATAATTAAGAAAATATTTTTAAGAAAGTACAACATTATTTCTCTCTTCGATCATAAATCTATTTTCTTCTAAAATCATGTTTTATGAAAATATTTTTATATTTTTATTACTCTATTATTATTTTTAAAAGAAATTTTTACCATTGTTTTATTTCTTTAAAAAATATATTAAAAGTAATATTAATGTCATTTTTTTAAACTATGCCCGTTTGTATTTTACCAAAAATATAGAAGTAATATTCATTTTAAACATGTACGACATGAAAGAAATATTCTAATATCATGAACAATCATTGATTCAAATATTCCATTATAAATTTTCAAGGTTATTTTCCAAGAAAAATGTTTTCAAAATGTTTTATGTTTTAAAAATATTTTTTCAAAGCATAAAGGATATTTTCTTTAAGAAATGTTTTAAATGATTTTTAAAATCACCATTTTTATGTTTTCAAGGTTATTTTACAAGAAAAAGGTTTTAAAAATATTTTTTGTTTTAAAAAGAGTTTTTTAAAATATGAATGTATACTTTCCTCAAAAAATGTTTTAAATAATTTTTAAAATCTTCTTTTATAAAATTTCAAGTTTATTTTCAAAGAAAAAGGTTTTCAAATGGTTTTATATTTTAAAAAACATTTTTTAAATAAGAAAAGATATTTTACCCAAGAAATATTTTAAATATTTTTTAAAATATTATTTTATAAGTATTCTAGTTAGTTTTTAAGGGAAGTGATTTTCAAAATTTTTTACATTTTAAAAATTGATTTTTCAAAGAAAATATATTTTTATCAAAAAATGTCCCAAGTAGTATTTAAAAATTACTTTCTATAAAAGTTGACATTCTTTGAGGTTACTTTTGATTTACTAGGGATATTATTATAGGATATCATTCATATTATTTATTTCAATGGTTTACGTTTTGAGGTTATGATGTTTATGAAACTTGTTTCTCTTCCATGGGTTATACTATGATAAAATGATTCTGAAACCCACTTGTTTTCACAGTTTATCCTATGATGAAATGATTATGAAACCTATCTCTTTTCCAAAATTTATGATATGATGAAATGTTTATGATACACATTTTATTTCATGGTTCATGATATGATGAATGTTTATGATCTTATGGTACACATAAATATGGTTATTATTATGTGATGGGTGGTACCAATATCTCCCTCCAATGCATTAGGTAAATATTTATATATCTCATGAGATAGACTTGGATAGAACAGGGAGTGAACCCATTACAGTAAGATAAGGATGGAATGAGGAGTGAACCCAGTATAGTAAGACAAGGTTTGATGGGGAGTGCACTCAGTTTAGTAAGACAAGGCTAGAATAGGGAGTGAACTCGATTTAGTAAAGGACTTTGTTCACTGTGATGGGCTTGGTAGTAAACCTTAACCAATATGGAAATGATTTTATATTCTTATGTGGATTCCAAATTTTCCATGGATTATTCCAATGTTATGATTTTATATCTCATGTTCTTTGATTTACTTATGATTCAAGCCTTATAAACTTCCAATCTTTATGCAATAATTCAAGATTGTGATCTTTTATATGTGGGGTATTCTTTTCAAATATCATGATCATATTCTCATACCCTTATTCTCATATTATGCTTATATATCTCACTTTTTAACATTAATGATCATCTAAGATCACCCTTTCTTATGTATCCTTTCCCCATATTTTGAAGAAAGATTTTATGTAGGGTATGTCTATGAATAGTACTAAATGAGAATATATTTCAGCAGATTATAATATTATGTTCCAAGTTTCCAATGGAACTAAACTATTATATTCCTTAGGTGAGTTTTAGTGAAATGTAAAGAATATTCATTTAAAAATATGTAATATCCATGTATGAGAAGCCCGACTCACTATAGTTGGTATCAAAGTAAAGGTTTAGTTAACCTTTAGAAACTAGGATGAGAAATCTTCAGTGAGATACCTATGTATATTTATAACGATATGTCTAGAGATGTCTCTAAGGATAAGTCTAAGGATGAGTTAAAGTATGGAGAAATGTACTGTAATTTTGGTAAAGGATAGAGTAATTTGTTTTTGAGAAATTATATCCCTATTTGGGTACTATAAGTGGATGTGGCTCTGATATAGATGTATGTAGTGGTAAAAACCCCAAAAAACACTGTATTGAGTTAGAATCGATCTGGAACTGGTGCACGAAAATAGGAATTTCTATATACATGGTTTGACACTCCTAGGGGATATTCTTTATAAATTCACAAACTATTTATTAACCATCATTAATGATTTAAATAGAATATGAATATGAATGATTTAGGATAAACCAAATTCATCATATATTTAAAAGAAGGTGTTATGATTTAGAAATCCGATAAGTTATTTTTCATGATTATGTGGTTTTTCTACTATGATTAGTGTTTCTCACCATATGATTTTTAGTTTTTGTTAATGGTTGGAACTTGAAGGAACTGGGTTAACATTGTGACAACAAATTTATTGATGAGCAGCTAAAGGGAATGATGACTGGAGTATAGTATATTGTGATTATACCTAATTAGTTATCATGGAACATGATTAAAATTGTTCAAATTAACCAAATATTGGACTCACCAAAGAAAATAAGGATATATTTTATTGAGAGTTTAGGTAGTGGAGACCATAGAGAAAAGAAGATTCAATTCCATATATATCAAGAATGTAGAGAGAAGCACCCAAGGAAATGTCTCAAAAGAATTAGAAAATGTTTTATCTGTGGATAATAAGGATACAAATTAAGCCATTGTTGAGGAAAAATAAAAAGTTTAGTCAATAAACTAGACATGAATATTTTTCTCCCTAAGATATCATCAATTGTTGAATTATTTAAATGTGGAAAGTATGTGAATTATTCAAATTGATGTCCTAAGGGGGAATCTTGTGAATAAAACTGGAAAAGCTGTATGAGTAATGGTTATATTTCTGATGATGAAGAGACTAAAAATGACTTATGAAAGAAAAGAGGTATTAATGAATAAAATGATAAAGCCTAGTTAATAGTTTGAGAAGTAAGTGGTACGATTGAATTATTTTGGTATTTGGATTCAATAATTATGAAATATGTAAGGATTTTTTAGTATAAGTTTTCATCAAGGATTTGAAAGAATATGTTGAATGATTCTTATGCCCAAGAAAATTGATTTAATTGCAAGGTTATTGAGGAAAGATAAACCTTAATATATTCCTAATAGAGATAAAATGGTGTTTAGTTTTGTAAAGACCTGGAAATTTCAAGGAAATTTTTTTCTTAATTTTCTTTGGAATTTTACAAGAACGCAGTTTCTGACGGCGCCTGATTCCGAGGCCCGGTGTGCCCAGAATTAATTTCCAAAGTTTGGCTCGGGTACGTTCAGTGAACGAGCGAGCGAGTTTTTCTAACTTTTGAACCGGTGCCCGGAATTGAAATCTGATGGCACCGATGAACTCGCAATGCCGGTAATCGCTTAAGGGAACCTTTACTGTAGTTGCGTTTGTGCAGGAGAAGAAGATAAATTTTGGGGATTAATTAAATAAAGTGAATAAAATTGTTGAATCAATTTTATTTCATGTTGTGTGGTTAACTTCTCCCATGGGAAGTTGGTGGGGGGCCCACATCCATCCAACTTCCCATGTGTGGATATTTGAAAGGGTGGGGCCCACACGAACTCCCCACCTTTTCAAATTCCTTAAACTCCCTAACCCTCTTAACCCCTCTTAACCCCTCACATTCCAACTCCCCATTAACTCACCTTCTTTAATATTTGACAACTTGTGGTAATTAATTTGGTGAGTTACATGTAGGTTTTTGAAATTCAAACAATTGAATTTCAAATGCTTTGTTGTGTTAATAAAATAAGTTTAGAACTTCTTTTATTTGGGTTGGAGTTTAGTTGATTGGGAGCCTTTGGAGAAAAAGCTTAGGAAATCCTGAGTCCTTCGTTCTCTACGACGAAGAACACGAAGAATGTCTCTTCCGCCACTGAAGCACGACGACGCTATCTCTTCATCATTCTTCAACCGAGGCAAGAAAAGGGAAGCGACGCCCGCGACATCTCCAACGACCTTCATCCGCATCAAAGGAGAAGACGTCGCCTGCGAAGAACATCGTCAATGACGACGTCACCTCCGAACGCCCGTCCACCAACGACGAGTACCCTTCTTCCATTCCGACGCATGAGCATGAGAATTGGGAGTGTATGAGGAACACGACAATTGAGGAATCGATATCTGCCCTTTTTCCGAGATCGTCAATGAACAACAATTACGAGGTAGGGGATTGTTTCAATTGTTTATATTTGTTCGAGAATTCCGACTTGATGATTCTTCATGGTTTAAAACCTTTTATCGAATAACACGAGGGGGTCGGACCGCACAAACACGGCCGAACCCCCCTTCTATGTTCATGTTTGATTCTTGTGGATGGAGCGGAATGATGTGGTGCCGTTGCACCACGCGAGAATTGCTCGACAAAGTATTACGCGACGCCGTCGCGCCACGTCGAGAAGTCGAACAAGAACGCGACGCTGTCGCGCCGTGTCGAAGGAAGTCGAAGGCGCCACGGCCGGAGTGGAGCCATGGTGAAGGGGTGCGACACCAGCACGCCGCGCCGAAGAACCACGAAGACGGCCCGTCTCATTTTTGACGTGCGGATTGACGGGCGACGACGAAGCAGGCCGTTTGGGCGTTTGAATCCCTTCGCAGTGAAGGTGGGGTCCCGGGGGGACCATAGGCGAAGACGACAAAAGGAACGGACCACCGGAGCGTGTCCGGTGGTCCGCAGAAGGCGGTGGCGGCGCGCCGCCGGAAAGGAGGCGGCCGGCGAACCGCTGGCCTCAATCAACGGCGAAGGGCGGGGGAGCCGCGCGCCCCGCCCGCGTGTCCGCTCGGCCGCGATGGCCGAGCCGCGGCCGGCCGGTCGGTCCGGACCGCGCCGGACCGGGCCGGGTCGGTCCGGGCCCAGACGGGTCAGACCCGGGTCGTGTCGACCCGGTTCGGGCCGACCCAGGGGGGGGGGGGGGGTCGGGCCGGGCCCAGACCCCCGTTTTCGGACCGCTTTCAGTCATAAGCCCGTAACTTGAGCTACAGGCCTCCAAAAGACTCGCCGTCAGCGGCAACGCGATCCTCGGATCGAGACAGTCGTTTTGGTATATCGCACTCAAGGTTTCGGAGAAGTTTGGGTTCAGCCGGGTTGGTTCGTACATGAAACCAACCGGGCCATCGGAGCAGAAACGCTCGTAACTTGAGTTCCGGACATCTGATTGACGTGCCGTTGACTTTGATGGATTCCTCTAAGTGAGACGAATCTTTTAGCTTACTCCGCTCGAGGTTTGGATGCCGACGGAGTGCGGTCGGGTTGGTTCGCTCACGAAACCAACCGGGCCCCTGGAAAGAAAAAGCCAATAACTCAGAGACTGAGCGTCTGATTGACGCACCGTCTGTCTCGTTGATTTCTTCTTGATGAGACGGAACTTTTGGAATAATTATCCTGAGTTTTGGATACAGTTGGTAGTGGCCGGGTTGGATCGCACCCGAAATCCAACCGGGCCCCTAGAACGGAAAAGCTGATATCTTTCAGACTGGACGTCCGTTTGACGAACCGTCAGTGGCGTTGGTGATCATGTTGAGAAGCGGTCCCTATGAGCATACCCTATGAGATTTCGTGGTACAGTTGAGATACGTCCAGGATTGGTTCGCTCACGAAACCAACCGGGCCCCTGGGACGAAAATACTAATAATTCACAGACCGGGTGTCCGATTGACGCGCCGTCTGTTGCGTTGAGACCCCTATGACGTGGCGGTCCTTTGTGATACTTATTCATGGGACTTTGAGATACTTGGAGTATCGACTTGTAGCTCATGGAACGGACCCTCCCATAGACGAGCGTACGGAGTACGGAGACCGTGTAGCCGGCAGAGACCTGAAGACTGCTAGTCTGATTCGATTCAGAGTAACTTACGTAGCCCAGTGGGGAGCACTAATTTGTGAGGTGGCAGACCCACAGCGGAGGAGCACTACTATGTGAGGTGGCAGACCCGTGGTACTCGACAGGAGGAGTACCTCTATAGGCTATGAGAGGGGAGCACTACTGTGTTTGGGTGGCAGACCCCGGCGGGAAGCACTACTGTGTGAGGTGGCAGGTCCGCGGTACTTGACAGGAGGAGTACCTTAGCAGTCTTCGGTTAGTGAGCAGTACCTCGGAGTCATGACAGGACCACTGTACACTCTAGATATGGAGCTCTTTAGCAGTTACGGTTTCGATAATGTAAATCCTGGTTTGAGCTGAGACTTTTGACCTTTGTGTTTCCACATGATTGAGATGGGTTACTTGATAACTTAGGTATATGTATGGGCATATACCTGGGTAGTGGTTATCCGTTGATTTCATGATCCTTGTGTTTCCTCATGGTTGAGATGGGTTACTTGATAACTTAGGTATATGTATGGGCATATACCTAAGTAGAAGTTATCTATTGAGAACTTCTTTGTGGTTATCCTTGTTGGTTTTAGAGAGACCTTGAGGGTCTCGGGGTCCCTACTGAGTATCGTTATACTCACCCCTGCACGGGCTATGCCCGCACCTTGTTGTGTTGGTTGCAGACGACGGGCAGTGCTGACGGAGGACGAGTGTTCGAGGACTGGTCGGTACCCGGAGGTGGACTACACGACGAGTCAGTACCCGGAGGTGGACTACACGATGTGACGACTCACAGTGGAGGTTGACGGATGAGAGCGTGGAGGAGGCTATCTGTACCTACCCTTCAGGTAGGATCCGAGGAGGACGACCCAAGAGATGCTTCCTTCTTCTAGCTGTTTGTCTTTTTTCTATTGTACCTTGTTCAGTTGTAGTCATACTTTCTTTTGGGTTTGTATTCTGGCCCATTTACTTTTCAGCATTTCTTTTGTACTTAGTGTTTTGCTTCCTCTTGTACTCTGTGGTGCTTGTTTTTCTTTTATAAAGGCAATTCCTTCCCAGTTATCAGGTTTTTACACCTTTGGTGCTAGTCGCCAGCCCCTAGCCTATGGAAGGCGGGCTTGGGGTAGTCACGGCACGGTCCCCGAGGATGGGTCGTGACAAATTGGTATCAGAGGAGTTCGGTTCTATCGCAGAAATTATAACTCTGATGTTTCTTTCTGTGAAGCAATAGTGTTAAGAGTACCAAGTGTGGTTTTCAGTTCAGGGAGTCCAGTGTTGGTGCAGGCGGCCGACGTATCCATAAACCCGGACCCTGACAACTGATTTCCGACTTTGTACACGAAAACACTGATTGCGTGTGTGTTTTCCAGAAGTTTTATTTAAATGTCAGCTCAAACCAGGTCAGCTCACCAGGTATAATCTTTTGACCGTGTCACATTGTTTCTTTCAGGATGCCTCCCCATTGACGACCAGCTAGAGCCCCGAGAGTGGTGCATACTGACAGCCCACCGAGCGACGAGGCCTCAATACAGGGCCCTATTCCAGTTGAGGCACCAGCGGAGGCACTAGAGGTACTACTACCCGTTGGGCCACCGATGCCACCAGCCCCAGCAGCAGAGGATGCACATCGCTTGAGCGCACTGCATGAGTTCCAGCGCTAGAGGCCACCCAGGTTTCAGGGCGGGGCGGACCCGCAGGCGGCTGAGGATTGGCTGGAGGCTGTGGTGAGAGTCTTCAGGCTAGTGGGGACACCAACAGATTTCATGGTGATCCTTGCTGCCATCCTTCTTCAGGTAGCAGCAGGCCGATGGTGGAGCCTGATGCTTCAGATGCATGACGAGGCAACACTTCTATGGGCAGACTTTGAGAGCCTGTTCCGGGCAGAGTTTGTACCAGCCACCCTTCGAGCGGTGCGTATACAGGAGCTACTTCAGCTGCGGCAGGGCAGCATGCCAGTGGCGCAGTATTCAGAGAGATTCACATACCTCTCGCGCTACTCCATAGATATGGTACAGGACCCATTCTTCAGGGCCCGAACCTTCGAGCAGGGGCTCAGGCGGGAGATCAGAGCTTCGGTTGTATCGCACAACATTCTGACGCAGACAGGAGTGTTAGAGCGAGCCCTCTTAGTGGAGAGTTTCCTTTCTGAGCAGTCTCCAGTAGCAGGACCCACCACTAGCCGGCATGCGGCAGAGTCTTCTGTAGCGGGCAGTAGACAGATGACGTAGGGGTCCAAGAGGACGAGACCTACAGGTGGTCGACCGCGTGACTCAGGGTCAGTAGTGCAAGGCACCAAGGGAAGTGATAGAGCCAGACCTGCCATGAAGTGTTACTCCTGTGGCGGAATTGGTCACATGGCACGTGACTGTCCGACCCGCCATGCAGATGACCAGCAGTTAAATGAAGAACCTCCGAGGCAGAGGTAGAGGTTCGACCAGGGCCGACCGCAGGGGACAAGAGGACATGAGAGAGCTCAGCTTCAAGCAGCTGAGGCCTATGGTCATGGAGATCCGGAAGCAGATGGACAAGAGCGGGACTAGCTTCCGACCTGGAGGCTATTGATCCTGTTGCTTATAGTTTTGTTGATGTTTTTCTGTAGTTGCTTTGTGTCTTTGTACTATGAGCTGCAATAATGAAAAGACACTTATCTTTGTTTGCTTTTCTGTCCCTTTGTTTGGTTGATACTGAGTGGTCCTGGTTAAGACTGTTGACTTGACCCTCACTTTCGAGTTTTCTACTGAAGGAGACCTAGTAACCACACACTGATGCCGACAGTGTGACTCGACCCTTGGAGGTGAGAGTGACAGTTGGATCTCTTGGTAGTTACGTCAAGTCCTTATGACGTCATCCATGGCATGAATGCATCATTCATGTCAGGATTGACTATATTAGGCAACGAATGTGGTTCATCCAGGGGATGAGACCAGATTTCTCTTATCGGCAAAGAAGAAATCATAGAAGCTCTTGTGAGACTAGAGAAGGTCTAGGTCATCCAAGAGCGGATGAGGACGGCACAGGGCCGACATAATCCTTATGCTGACAGGACTTGGAGGCCTCTAGAGTTCGAGGATGACCATCACGTCCTTATACGAGTCTCACCTCGACGAGGTTTACGGGATGTGGCCAGGGAGTCAAGTTATCTCCGAGGTTCAACGGACCTTTCTAGGTCCTCAACTGGGTAGGCGAGGTGGTTTACCGCTTGACCCTTCCACTTCAGTTGCACTAGGTGCATGACGTTTTCCACGTATCCCAACTGAGGAGATACATGCTCGACCCTCCGCATATCATCGACCATGAGGAGCTGGACGGTGGCGATGAGGTGAATTCTACGGGGGTTCCTGTGGGGATCGAGGATCAACAGGAGTGGATCCTAGGAGGATGGTCGATTCCTCTTGTGCACTTTCTTTTGCAGCATGGGAACCTCCAGGTGAGCACATGGGAGTGGAAGGGTCAGATGCGTGCTCAATACCGCCTTTGTTTCCCTAAGTTTGTGTGAAGCTTTACGGGGACGTAAAGCCCTGTGGTGGGAGTAATTTAAAGACCCGGAAATTTCAAGGAAATTTTTTTCTTAAGTTTCTTTGGAATTTTACAAGAACACAGTTTCTGACGGCACCTGATTCCGAGGCCCGGTGTGCCCGGAATTAATTTCTGAAGTTTGGCTCGGGTACGTTCAGTGAACGAGCGAGCGAGTTTTTCTAACTTTTGAACCGGTGCCCGGAATTGAAATCCGATGGCACCGATGAACTCGCAACGCCGGTAATCGCTTAAGGGAACCTTTACCGTAGTTGCGTTTGTGCGGGAGAAGAAGTTAAATTTTGGGGATTAATTAAATAAAGTGAATAAAATTGTTGAATCAATTTTATTTCATGCTGTGTGGTTAACTTCTCCCATGGGAAGTTGGTGTTGGGCCCACATCCATCCAACTTCCCATGTGTGGATATTTGAAAGGGTGGGGCCCACACGAACCCCCCACCTTTTCAAATTCCTTAAACTCCCTAACCCTCTTAACCCCTCTTAACCCCTCACATTCCAACTCCCCATTAACTCACCTTCTTTAATATTTGACAACTTGTTGTAATTAATTTGGTGAGTTACATGTAGGTTTTTGAAATTCAAATAATGGAATTTCAAATGCTTTGTTGTGTTAATAAAATAAGTTTAGAACTTATTTTATTTGGGTTGGAGTTTAGTTGATTGGGAGCCTTTGGAGAAAAAGCTTAGGAAATCCTGAGTCCTTCTTTCTCTACGACAAAGAACACGAAGAATGTCTCTTCCGCCACTGAAGCACGACAACGCCATCTCTTCATCGTTCTTCAACCGAGGCAAGAAAAGGGAAGCGACGCCCGTGACATCTCCAATGACCTTCATCCGTGTCAAAGGAGAAGACGTCGTCTGGGAAGAACGTCGTCAATGACGATGTCACCTCCGAATGCTCATCCACCAACAACGAGTACCCTTATTCCTTTCCGACGCATGAGCGTGAGAATTGGGAGTGTGTGAAGAACACGACAATCGAGGAATCGATATCCGCCCTTTTTCCGAGATCGTCAACGAACGACAATTACGAGGTAGGGGATTGTTTCAATTGTTTATATTTGTTCGAGAATTCTGACTTGATGATTCTTTGTGGTTTAAAACCTTTTATCGAATAACGCAAGGGGGTCGGACCGCACAAACACGGCCGAACCCCCCTCCTATGTTCATGTTTGATTCTTGTGGATGGAGCGGAATGACGTGGTGTCGTCGCACCACGCGAGAATCGCTCGACAAAGTATTACGCGACGCCGTGGCGCCACGCCGTCGCGCCATGCCGAGAAGTTGAACAAGAACGCGACGCTGTCACGCCGTGTCGAAGGAAGTCGAAGGTGCTGCGACCGGAGCGGAGCCACGGTGAAGGGGCGTGGCGCCAGCACGCCGCGCCGAAGAACCACGAAGATGGCGCGTCTCATTTTTGACGTGCGGATTGACGGGCGACGACGAAGCAAGCCGTTTGGGCGTTTGAATCCCTTCGCAGTGAAGGTGGGGTCCCGGGGGGACCATAGGCGAAGACGGAAGAAGGAACGGACCACCGGAGCGCGTCCGGTGGTCCGCGGAAGGCGGCGGCGGTGCGCCGCCGGAAAGGAGGCGGCCGGCGAACCGCCAGCCTCAATCAACGGCGAAGGGCGGGGGAGTCGCGCGCCCCACCCGCATGTTCGCTCGGCTGCGCTGGCCGAGCCGCGGCCGGCCAGTTGGGCCGGACTGAACCGGACCGCGCCGGAACGGGCCGGGTCGGGCTGGGCCCAGCCGGGTCGGGTCGGCCCGGGCCCAGACCCCCGTTTTCAGACCACTTTCAGTCAAAAGCTCGTAACATGATCTAAGGGCCTCCAAACGAATCACCGTCAGCGGCAACGCGATCCTCAGATCGAGGCGGTCGTTTCGGTATATCGCACTCAAGGTTTCAGAGAACTTTGGGTTCGGCCGGGTTGGTTCGTACACGAAACCAACCGGGCCATCGGAGCGGAAACGCTCGTAACTTGAGTTCCGGACGTCCGATTGACGTGCCGTCGACTTTGATGGATTCCTCTAAGTGAGACGAATCTTTTGGCTTACTACGCTCGAGGTTTGGATGCCGATGGAGTGCGGTCGGGTTGGTTCGCTCACGAAACCAACCGGGCCCCTGGAACGAAAAAGCTAATAACTCACAGACCGGGCGTCCGATTGACGCACCGTCTGTCTCATTGATTTCCTCTTGATGAGACGGAACTTTTGGAATACTTCGCCCGAGTTTTGGATACATTTGGTAGTGGCCGGGTTGGATTGCACCCGAAATCCAACCGGGCCCCTGGAACGGAAAAGCTGATATCTTTCAGACTGGACGTCCATTTGACGAACCGTCAGCGGCGTTGGTGATCACGTTGAGAAGCGGTCCCTATGAGCATACCCTATGGGATTTCGGGGTACAATTGAGATACGGACGGGATTGGTTCGCTTAAGAAACCAACCGGCCCCCTGGGACGAAAAGGCTAATAACTCACAGACCGGGCGTCCGATTGACGCGCCGTCTGTTGCGTTGAGACCCCTATGACGAGGCGGTCCTCTGTGATACTTCTTAATGGGACTTTGATATACTTGGAGTATCTACTTGTAGGTCGTGGAGTGGACCCTCCCAGAGACGAGCGTATAGAGTACGGAGACCGTGTAGCCGGCAGAGACCTGAAGACTGCTAGTCCGATTCGATTCGGAGTAACTTACGTAGCCCAGTGGGGAGCACTACTTTTTGAGGTGGCAGACCCACAGCGGAGGAGAACTACTATGTGAGGTGGAAGACCCGCGGTACTCGACAAGAGGAGTACCTCTGTAGGCTATGAGAGGGGAGCACTACTGTGTTTGGGTGGTAGACCCCGATGGGAAGCACTACTGTGTGAGGTGGCAGGCCCGCGGTACTCGACAGGAGGAGTACCTCAGCAGTCTTAGGTTAGTGAGCAGTACCTTGGAGTTGTGACAGGACCATTGTACACTCTAGAGACGGAGCTCTTCAGCAGTTATGGTTTCGATAATGAAAATCCTGGTTTGAGCTGAGACTTTTGACCTTTGTGTTTCCTCATGATTGAGATGGGTTACTTGATAACTTAGGTATATGTATGGGCATATACCTGGGTAGTGGTTATCCGTTGATTTCATGATCCTTGTGTTTCCTCATGGTTGAGATGGGTTACTTGATAACTTAGGTATATGTATGGGCATATACCTAAGTAGAAGTTATCTGTTGAGAACTTCATTGTGGTTATCCTTGTTGGTTTTAGAGAGACCTTGAGGGTCTCGGGGTCCCTACTGAGTATCGTTATACTCACCCCTGTACGGGCTATGCCCGCACCTCGTTGTGTTGGTTGCAGACGACGGGCAGTGCTGACGGAGGCCGAGTGTTCGAGGACTGGTCGGTACCCGGAGGTGGACTACACGATGAGTCAGTACCCAGAGGTGGACTACACGATGTGACGACTCACAGAGGAGGTTGACGGACAAGAGCATGGAGGAGGCTATCTGTACCTACCCTTCAGGTAGGATCCGAGGAGGACGACCCAGGAGCTACTTCCTTCTTCCAGCTGTTTGTATTTTTGCTGTTGTACCTTGTTCAGTTGTAGTCGTACTTTCTTTTGGGTTTTTATTCTGGCCCATTTAATTTTCACCATTTCTTTTGTACTTAGTGTTTTGCTTCCGCTTGTACTCTGTGGTGATTGTTTTTCTTTTATAAAGGCAATGCCTTCCCAGTTATCAGGTTTTTACGCCTTTGGTTCTAGTCACCAGCCCCTGGCCTATGGAAGGAGGTCTTGGGGTAGTCACGGCACGGTCCCCGAGGACGGGTCATGACATGTTTGGATAAAGAGATTATTGATCTGGATAAATTAAATTGGATAGTATTTATGACCTCAGTAATGATAAAGAATTTAATAAAAAAGTAATTTATGTTTTAATTGATGGAGTTTAAAACATTATTGTATCTATGGAATATATTAAATAATATATGGTTTTGTTCAAGGAATGAGAAATAAATTATATTTTTATTGAGTTTATATGGTAATTATAGTTTCAATAGAATACACGATGAAGGTATTCACTTGTTTGGTATGTTACAATTAAGAACTCTTCATTCAGTTTGGAGGATTACTCATAAGTTCATTTTGGTGATTTAGTGAACTTATTTCTAAATATTTGGATTTTAATCTTTTGTATGGAACTAAAGGTTAAAAATTTATGAAATAGTTTATGTTGAAATTTGAATGAGGTTTTATAGATTAATGTATTATTTCACCATATAAATATTTATGCCTAACTTTTGCTAACTATTTTTCTTTGATGATAACTAAATATATAAGGAATGAATTATCAATATATTTATGGATATTATGATCCATTAGTTATTTATAAAAAAATTCACCTTTATTTCTTAGAGTAAGAGTTGAAGTGGAAACTGATCAAGGCACAACTGATGGGTGAGTTTGTTCTTATGAAATGGAAATAAATCAAGTAAGTATATCTTCTTGTGAAAATTCTTGATCTTTAGGAAAAGTATCTTGAAAAAAATATTATCATAGTAAATTTATTTCTGATGAATAAAATGATCCCTTAAATCATCATATATTTATTATTTTGTGGTTTTTAACTTTCTCTATATCACCCACTTTCTTGTGATTAGTGGTCTTTATCACTCTTTTCAATTATTTACTCTTTTATTCCATGTTCACATCTTTATTTTCCACCTATGTTCTCTTTTGTGGAAACATAGTTATGAGTTACTTTGGGTAACCATTAGGTTTCAAACTTTCCCTATTTAAAAGAAGTTTTATCATTCATTTGTATAATATGGGTTTACTTGAAGGAATTTCTAAATGTCGAACCTTTGATGACTGAGATGAATTTTGATAGAGAAATTCATTTTAATGGGGGTAGAATGTAACACCTAGAAATTTTATAAAATATATATTTTTCAAATATATTTAATATTATTTATATATTATGTTACATGAAAAACTAATTTTGGCTTGTGTTGCGCACAACACCGAGTTTATCTTTCATTACTTGCAACACCGAGTTTAAAGGAAACATGACATACTATTAAAATATTATTAATTAATACGATAGTCATCACCTAGACATTAGAAAGGAGGGTAAGAATATGATTAAATAAATTATAAAAATATGGTTTACACATGTTTATATATATATAATTAATTCTTTGGTGACTAGTTAATTAGGAATGAAAATAAAAACCATTTAAAAATGAAGGAAATCATTTTACGAAAACTATTTTTATACACATAAATATGTTTTACCTAAATAAATTAAATGATTACCATTTAGTGAATTATCTTAATGAAATTAATATATTATATATTTAATAAACTATTTATAATTCATCTTATGTATTGTCTAGACAATAGATAAGAATAAATCCAATTTTATTCTAAAAAACTGTATTTCTTCTAAAAAATAATTTTTACGCCTTTTTTATGGTGCACTTAATTTAAAATTAAAATTTGAAAATTTATAAAATTAATTTGATAAAATAAATATAATCTTTTAATTTGGAATATAAAAACCATATTAGGGTTATTTTTTGGGTTTTGTTTCTGAAAAGTTTCATTTTTTGATGAATAGTGAAAAATATTGAATTTTAATTGAAAAATGTCCTCTCACCTAAATTATTTATGAATTTAAATTATATTTTAAATATATTTTAAAGTATAACTAGTTCAATTATACTTATATTAATCAAATTTAGTTTATTGGAATTAATTATATAGTGAAATTGGATATAAAAACTTTGTAAACTTTTGAACATTTTAACTATAAAACTCGCTTTCTCATCGTGTTTGTAGGATTAATTTTAAATTAAAATTTTCCACTTAGGTGAGTTTAATTTTAAAAAATGGATTAAATATTTTGAATAATAATAATTTATATTATATAATATGTTTAAATTAAATTTTTACCATAATTATTAGTGAAAATATTTAAAATTAATTAACGCAATTGAGGTTAAAAAGAGGTTTGCGCATTACATGCACTTATATTAAAATTAATTTTACAAACACATGTGATTTTTATTAATTTAATTGTATTTAATATTTATAATCATTATTAATAAATTATATATTAAATATATTTTAATATTAGTCTTTAATGGTAAATTACCTTGGTAAATAAAAATATGCAAGTTACTTTGGTAAAAACTATTAGGATAAAATTTAGTAAACTTACAAACTAAGGAATAACTTGATAAAAAATATTTTTTATTTTTTATGGTGGAGGTTTTTCTCATAAAATAAACCTAAAATCTATTATTAATCAATTTTTTATGCACATGGGGTATGTGAGACCTTCCAATAGTGAATAATTTTAGGTATTTACAAAACATTCCACCCTCCTCAATTATAAAAGGGCACTCACCCGTCTCACTTAATCACACCTATAAATCACTTTGAATTGAATAAAACCTGACTAAATAAATTTAATAATTTCATCATATAATACTATAATCCTTAGTTTTGTTATAAATATAACCTAGGAGGCATTTGATACCAACCGAAGGAGAATAACTGAAGAAGAGGTAATGTTCTTCAATGAGCATTTTATTTTATTTATTTCTCCACCATCTTCAATTATTATTATATCATTAATATATAATAACCTTAGTATATTCCATATAATTATATCTTTTATGTTAATATAACAAACTATAACTTAACACTCTTCCATCAAATGGGTTATGAAATTATCATTCGTGTGTATGGCGGACTACCGCCTCGTGAACCGATTTCCTTCGCTTTTCCATTTCCACCTCTCACCATTGGAAATGAGGATGGATTTATAGTTTATGTCTGATATTTATAATATTTGTGATGTTATTATGATTCTTTAACTATTATATCACACATACCATCATAATCTTCATTTTTTTGGAATACGAAAACATTTTTTGTGTTCACAACAGACTACCGCCTCGTGAAGCGATGCAATTTGTTCACCATTTATAAGGAATTTATTAAGGATGAGTTTAATATAAATATATAATATATATGACATAAATTTTATTCTTGATTGATAAAATATTTAATTTAATCTTCTTTCTTTCAACCCAATAAGAAAATGAAAAACTAGTATTAATGCGTACGTACGACCTACCATCTCCATGAACGATGTATTTCATTTCTATCACTAAATTTCTTGAGTTACTATAAATACATATACAATGAGTATATATGATATTTATATCATGTTTATAATTCAAGAGATTATGTAACCATGATCAAAGTAGGAGTACGAAAAATATAACAAATCAAAACATATATAAAGAACAAATAAGTTATTACATAAAACGTAACTTTAACATGGAATTATTAATAAAAAAATAATAAAAGGTCAAAATAATAATAATATATGGTTATATAATATATGTATAATAAAAATATATTTATTATATAGGAGGTTTTAATGGGTATTATAGGATTCAATACTTAAGGTAAGGGATTTCTAGTCTCACTTTTATTTTTACGAGACTTATTCCATATTCACCACTTATTTCTTTTGTGTGGTGTATATAATAACATATGAGATGTTATATAATGAATTTAATTTATTTAATAATATTAAAATTTTTAATTTATGCTATTCTTTCATGAGGCTCACGATTCAAAATTTACTCAAGTAGTAAGGTATTTTTGTCTTACTTTTAACTTTTGTGAGACGCATACTATATTCATCACCTCTTTCTTTTATGCGGTGAATATAATAAAAATGAATGTATTTTATGATTATTATACTAAAATTTATTGGTATTTATATATACATTTTAGGATATCTCTTTCCTAAGTTTTATGGTACAAAAGTTACCAAATAGGTAAGGGATTTGTTTGTCAAATTTTCTTCTTTGTGATGTATGTTATGATATGCAACTATATTCTTTCAGGAGGTGTACAAAAACCTATTTAACATGTAATATAATGAATTTATTTATTCTAATAATATTTTAAATTCCATTATATATTATTCATTCATGGTTATTATGATTCATAGTTAAAAAAATGGTAATGACTTTATGTTACAATCTCATTATTTATTGGGGTTATTTATAGTTATGTTTTTGATGATAAAATATTGTGATCAATATCTCAATAATTATCAGGAGTTTTATTATCCTTTGGTTATTCATGATATATTGAAGTAATGGTTCTATTTTTCCACTCTTTTGTACTTAAGATAATTTAGAAAATATTTTTAATAGAATTCAAATTTATTTTTCTCTTTCGTTGGAAATCTATTTTCTTCCAAGACCATGTTTTTTGAAAATATTTTCAATTTTTTTATAACTATATTAGAATTTTTAAAATTCATTTTAACCAATATTTATTTATTTACAATATTTTTAAAAGGAATATTCATTTCATTTTCTTAAATTCTGTATATTTGGATTTTAACAAAAATGTGAAAGGAATCTTCATTTTAAATGTGTGCGACATGAATATAATTTTTAGATATCTTAACCAATAATTTATTTTAATATTCATTTATAAAATTTCAATTTTATTTTCAAAAAAAAAATGTTTTTAATTTTTTTTAAGTTTTAAACATATTTTTTTAAATCATAAAATATATTTTCTTCAAGAAATGTTTTAAATGATTTTTAAATGCTTCCTTTATAAGTTTATAAGGTTATTTTCAATGAAAATGTTTTTCAAAATGTTTTCTATTTTAAAAAGAGTTTTAAAATAGGAAAAGATATTTTCCTCAAGAAATGTTTTAAATGGTTTTTAAAATATTTATTTATAAGTTTTAAATGATATTTTCAAAGAAAAATAATTTCAGAATGTTTTATGTTTTGAAAATATTTTTTCAGAGTAGAAAGGGTATTTTCTTCGAGAAATGTTTTAAATGATTTTTAAAATCTTCATTTATAAGTTTTCAAAGTTGTTTTTTTTAAAAAGTATTTTTATAATATTTTACTTTTTAAAATTTTACTTTTCAATGAAAATCTATTTTCCTCATGAAATTTCCCAAGTACTCATTCAAAATTACTTTCCATCCAAGATGACATTATTTTGAGGTCACATATGATTTACTAGGGATATGATCAAAATATACCATTCATGTTATTTCTTTTAATGGTTTATGTTTTTATATCATGATGTTTATGAAACCCATTTCTATTCCATGAGTTATACAATGATAAAATGATTTTGAAACCCACATATTTTCATTGGTTATACTATGATAAAATGATTATGAAACCTATTTTTCCCAAAGGTTGTGATATTATGAAATTTTTATGATACTCATTTCATTTCATGTGTTATGATATGATGGATGTTTATAATCTTATGGTACACATAAATATTGATTTCATTATGTGATGGGTGGGACTTATATCTCCCTCCAATGCATTGTGTAAAGATTTATATATTTTAATAGGTAGACATGGATAGAACAGGGAATGAACCCAATATAGTTAGAAATGGTCAGAACGAGGAGTAAACACGATATAGTAAGACAAGGTTATCATAGGGAGTGAACTCAGTTTAGTAAGTTATGGTTAGAATGAGGAGTGAACTCAGTTCAATAAAGGAATTTGTCCACTATGATGGCCTTGGAAATAAACCTTGACTAATATTAAAATGATTTTCTATGCTTATGTGTATCAAAAAAATTCTAAGGCTTATCCCAATGTTAGGATATCATGGGTCATGTTATTTTATTACCATATGATTCATGTCTTATGAACTACCAATATTTATGTTAGGATTTTACATTGTGATCTTTGATATACAGGGTATGATTTTAAAATTTTATTATCATGTTATCATACCCTTATGCTCATATTATGATTATTTATCTCCATTATTTACCTTTACTAATAATATGAGCTTACCCTTTCTTATTTTTCCTTTCCCGAGGTTATGATGAATGGTTTTATAGAGGGTATATCTATGAAGAGTACTAAACAAGAAGATGTATTTGGGAATTATTGAAGATATTTCATAAGATTAGAATATTATGTTCCAAGTTTCAAATTTTAATAAACTATTATGTTCCTCAATCATTTGTCTGTGCCATGTAAAAAATATTAATCTAAAATGATGTAATATTAATGTATGAGAATCTTGGGTCGCTATAATATCAATTCATGAATTTCTTCATATGTTCTCTTAGACTACTATATAATAAATTTATATTTATTATAAATATATACCATAACAATATTCATACTTATCTTAGAATATATCATTCCATTATAATGTTTAATTTCCCATCCATTAATAATTCTTCATTAAAATAATTATTCAGGTTAAAACTGGTATGTTTTCCATGCATGTTTCAATTCAATGGTTTTAGTAATTTCAAATTGGTCATGATTTCATCATATATAGAATATAAATAATTTCATAAATATCATATTTATTTATTTTATACACTATTATAAAAAAATATCTTGGGCGATTATGAAAAATGAATTACATCACCACATGGAGATGCTAGTTCATATGTTTGCACGAGTATATTCCCATTGGAGTTGATTAATGGTAGATAATAATTCACCTTTCAAAAATCATAATTACATCTTAAATATCTATAAATAATAATTGAATCTATCCTTATTACTATCTATAATAAGCGTAATGAAAAATGAATCACATCGCTTCATGGAGGTGGTAGTCCACACATATGCACGGGCAGCGTTATCATTTTCCAATGGATAATAGGATAATATTGAAGACAATATTTATCTTTAAATAATCACAAATGTGTTATAAAAATCATATATATCCATTAAATCCATCTATATAACCATCTATGGGAGGTGGTGAATAAAAACAAAACACATCGTTTTGTGGACGTGGTAGTCCACACATATACACGAGTGTTGTTTTCATTTCTCATAGCATGGTAAAAGAGATGAAAAATGAGTGAACATAAAAATAATAACATTTTAGTATATTTGAGATAATTATTTTATTATAAAATCATGGTTTTGATAGGTTTAATTAGGTATAAGAAGAAATAAACATGAAAGAACTTGGTTGAGAGTTATACCTCTTCTTTAGAAAACCTCCTTTGGTTTACACCTTAACCAATCTATGTTAGTATTTTAGTGAGACCAAGACCTCTATTTCATGATAAGTAAGGTTTTATGGTATTTTTATAGATATTGGTTTAGATAAAGGGAGCAAGTGGTTTGTAGAAGTGAGAAGATGAGGTGCCATTTTATAAGTGAGGGGAGTGACACACTTGTAATTAATCTTAAAATTTAAATATTATAAGTATCTTACTCATGGTAGAGTTGTGCTAAAACAATTAAAATTATATTATAATACGATAAGTTTCTAAAAAAATCAAATAATAATAATTAAGATGACATTTTCTGACCTTAACAGAAAACATTTAAACTTAATTAACCCATTTTATCCCTTTACCGTGATGACAACATTTTTACCAAGGTTACTATTAATAATGAACAAAAATAAAATTGAAATTATTAGTCAATTCTAACATAATAATTAAAAAATTTAAATCCATTTTAATGATTAGATTTGTAGAAATGGTAGTAATAAATTTTAAAATATGTGCACAAAGCTCAATGAAAAACTATTTTTAGAAGGAAAAAACGTTTTAAGAATAAAATTAAATTTACACCAAAAACATTAATATGAAATAAATTATATTATTTTTAGTAAAAAGGATCATATTTTTCCTTAAAATAAAAAATAAAATAGAATAACAATTTTAAATTACTTGATTTAAAGAAAAGGAATAACAGTTTTGAAAAAAGAAACATTTTTTATTATTCACTCAAAAAAAAAACAAATTTAGAAAAATAAAAAATAAAAATTGAAGATAATTTTTATATGTTTATTTAAAAAAAATTCCATTTTTAAAAATAAAATTTCTAAAATTTGAAGAAATTAATTATAATATCTATGAATAAAATGCAATAAAAACTATTTTTTATGAAAATGCATTTTTTAAGCATAAAATGACTTTATTCACATTCCTTTATTATAACCACAATTAAAAGAATATTTATTAATTTTAAAGTATGTGATATAATTTTTTCATTATAATAATTTAGGAAAAGGTATTCTTTTAATCTATTATGATAAAAAAACATTGTGCACCTAAAAAAGTTTTATGAAAAACATCGCTTTAATATTTAAAAGATTTTATCTTCACTTAAAACCGATTAATAATCAATGTATAATTGATTATTAATTTTATTAATATTTTTTTAAATATATTTAAATTGTAAAAAAAATTTCATCTAAGATTATTTTTTAGTGTAAATGAAGTTATCTAACACTTACAATTTAATATATAGAAATATATATTAAAAAATATTAGAGTGTTACACCCCATGTAAGTTACGCTATGTGTAAGAAGAAGAAAATATGTGTACTTTGGAAAGTACAAACTGATTTGGTTAGTGGTACATGACCATGGAGGCTTATTAGAGTTATATTTCTCATACCTATGATACACACAATGTACTTACTCCTTAGAGGTATTTCTCTGTTTGTTCACCATAGAGATAGAATTAGACTTTTGAGTAGTCTATTTTGAGTATTTTTTTCATAAAGGGTGTGATTTGATGGATCTTGGGATGATTATAGGATGCTTGCATGATGTTTTGGATGGTTTAAGGTTTAATGGGAGTATTACTTTGAGGTTTTTGATCTAAAATACATCAGTGGTTTGAATCATGGTGTGATTCCTAGGTGAGGGTTATGAGATCATTGGTTGGCTTGGATTGAGGAAGCTAAGTTGTTGTTTTTGGATATTTTAGATGGTTCCTAAAAGGAGGGATCAAGTAGTGTATTGGATGGAAGATATATCCAATTGATTTAGGTTTAGTTCTCTTAGAGTCTTTGGGCTGGGGTGCCACTAAGGGGTGCCAAGTATACTGGGTTCCATTGAGTGGAGTTTGAGATAGGTATAATGGACTTGTTGAAGAATTCCCTTATTGGAGTATCTTTATTTGACGATAGGTTGGGTTCCAAGAGGTCGGGTGAGGTTTTCTTTTATAGGTCTTGGTCCAAGGTTCTTCTTATACTAGAGGATACCCTCATAGGGTGTCCTATCCTTGACATAGTTCATAGGACAGATGTGGGTGCCCCATGAACTTTTGGACTTAGGAGGGTATTTAATGATGTTTCAGAGTTAGTGGTAGGGGTTCAGTGTTAGGACAACCTTTTTTATTTCATCATAGTTATGACTATGATATTTTAGGATATTATTCTTCATTTTTTATGTGTGAGGATACATTTAAGATATTATTGTACTGGGAGTATTCCTTGAGATTGATGTTCCATAAGATTGATATGATGTTATCTTCTATTTGTAGTTTTGTGTTTTGAAATTCTAGAGAGAAAATAGATGATAGGAATGAGGTAAACCCCTATAATTTAGTATTACTCTCTAGCTAGGGGTTGAGACACACAGATACTGAGGCTCCCAGATATAGATTCTAATTCGCATAGATACTTTGAACTCTCATATATATTAGTATATCCCAGTTAGTTCCATAGGACTTCTGGGATATTGATAGGTTTCTAGGGTGGACCTATAGTTTCTATTTCCAGTTTAGATCATGTTGTTGGTTCCCTAGAGATCGATATAGTTTCATGTTGTGTTTTGGATTCCTAGCATAAGACCTTAGGGGTGTTCAATCATTTATATTAATGTGTTACGTCTCTAAGATCTCCTTGTGATCTAGTGGAAATGATAAATTATATATAATGTAGTAAGACACATGCTAAATCCTCTGTATTAGGCTAGAGCGAGGCTAGATTTACCTTAGGTGTTATGATAGATCCTTAAGTTCACTATTTTATTTGTTTTTTTTCAGAACTATTTATTTATTTATATTTTATACATGTTGTTAAACGACTAGGATGGGCATATCACATGTTTC
This sequence comes from Viscum album, assembly GCA_963277665.1. Classification (NCBI taxonomy): domain Eukaryota; kingdom Viridiplantae; phylum Streptophyta; class Magnoliopsida; order Santalales; family Viscaceae; genus Viscum; species Viscum album. The sequence goes on along the minus strand of OY728148.1, from coordinate 2,094,157,696 downwards.
ATACACTTTTTATGATAATATATGTTAAGACCACCGTTGGGGGTGTCATTCTAATATTTATTTCTCAACCCTCCATATGCACACATCGGTTTTCATGATGGCCTTATATCTCCTTTTATGTTGAACATAGGGCACAAATTGGATATTCTAGTGGCCCAAAATTGCATGATATAATTGGATTTATCGAGTGTAGTTTGAGTATTGAGCTGAAAAAGTTTGATATTTAGCAACCCAAAATCAGAATCCCATATCCAGTGTCTACTACCATTAAATTATCATGATTATAAGGAATCAAATCCCAATGAACCAATTAGTTTAGTAGTCTTGGTAAACAAGAAACATAAATGATCCTTGTATTAAAAATGAATAAACTACTTACAACATAATATTTTTCTAAATAACATCAAGGATAATAAATTTATTCCATATAGAATATCCTTGCATATATTTCTTAGTACACTTCTTGGAATCTTGGGGAAAGAAAACAAAATAGAGGTAAGGAAAAATGCCCAGTAAGTGTAAAGTATGGAGGAAACAATAATGAATAAATGAGAATAATAACTATGGAATGGTAAATAACTGAACACATATACAATGTAGTCAAAATATTGAGAATGAAGTACATAAAAAATATAGAAATGTAATAAATGGAAACAAATTCCATTAAAATAACTATTTAATGAAAAATAAATATAGAAATGTAAGAAACTGAAATACATAAAATTTAATCAATAAACTAAGAATGAATTGCATTCATAGATTTTATCATATAAAAAACTCATGGATAACAACAATGATGACTGAAATGTATATGAAGGAATTGATTAATTGTTGGACGTCATGTCTAAGGTACATGAGGACCTATATTATCAAGATCCATCCGCCGTATAGTTTAAAACTATAAATAGAAACCCATTTAATTTGCCCAAATTATTTATCTGATGAGAACTCGTCGATGCAATGAGGATCTATAAGTCTAGTCTCCACCTTTCATTTAATGTACAAATCATTCTTTACATCAAGTAATCGATTTAATTAATAAGAAATAATCCTTATCAAATATCCATATTGAATAAAGAATACAAAATTATCAATATTTCCACAAATAATGAAATAACTATCGAATTAGGCACTATATGTAAAATGATATATAGTTTAGGAAATAGTAATATCTATGATAAATGAAATAGATAATTCAGGGTAAATTCAATGTTCAATAATCATAGGAGATTGAATATTTCAAGGTAAATAAAAAATGAATCAAGGAAGTGAATGTGAATACTATCCTTGTGAAAATCAATCATAAACCATCCATAGGAAGATTAAGGATGGTATCAGTACAACATATCCCAAGTGGAGTATAAATAATGGGTTATTGTCTTTGATGAATAAAAATACTATAATTTTTTTAAAACATTCTTAAAGGAAATATCATTTTATTTTCAAAAACAATTTAATTTTTTTTTCTTTTAAAAATCACTTTTAAACAGATGTTATTTAAAAAGAAACATTTTAAACATGAAAAGTAATCTTCAAAGAAGTAATGGTGAGTAAATATATACATTTCATATGAGGTAAAAATAACATTCCTTTTTATGGTAAAATGATAGAAAAATGCCTTGTTCAAAAATCAAAAAGAATATTCCTTTAAAAACATGGATAAAAGAGAAAGGGATAAAAATTTCTTTAGTAAATCATTTTGAAAAGGTTAAAAAACGTTTTGAAAAAATTTTAATAAAAAATTGTTTTTAGAAGAAAATATGTTCTCTGACTAAAGATGTCACGACCCGACCCTACCCGGGCTCGAGCCGCAACTACCCCAAGCCCACCTCCATAGGCCAGGGGCTGGAGACCAGCGCCGAAAGCACAATAACTCGGGGAGGCCTTTGCCTAAGTACCTGTGAACACACACACACAACACACTCGATGAAAAAGTGCAGAGGAAAAGAAAAGGCAAGTAAAGAAAAGGGGAAACTGCTATATAAATACCACAAATGTGCATCGACCTCTAAACAGTACAAGGTAGAAGCTGAAAAGAAAAGGGGAAAAACACGCGCCCAACCAAAAAGTGACACAACCCGACAACAGGTAAACAAAAAGAAACATCTGACGGGTCTGCCACCTGGAACCTGGCCACGACCACCGCACGCGGTCCAAGCTCCCAAGCTCCTACGCTCCACTGAAGTCACGCTCCACCTGTCTGTCGTCTGCAAGGGCACACCAAGTGCGGGCAAAGCCCAAGCAGGGGTGAGTATAAAAATACTCAGTAGGATACCCCGAAGGCTCGAGGGAGAAACAAAGGAGGTACCGAAGGGTGAGTAGTAGAGCGAACAGGAAAAGTAGATGAGTACAACTGGAAGTGAAGTAAAGAGTCCAGCTCAACCCCACAAGAGAAAGGTAGAAGGCTCGTCCAAACACAAGGAGCTAGAAACTGTGAGAAGATGAACTTCTCGTCGAGTCTTCTCTACCTATAGCAGGAGAGTAGACTCATCCAACCACGAAAATCTAGACACGAAAAGCACATGGCATACCCAGCGCGTCTTCTCCTCTCCTGGAGGGAGAGTAACCAAGCCCAAGAAGTGGGTGCTCGAACAAGGTATATACATATCTTTATGCTCCGCAAGAAGCCCGAACAACGTCGTAAGGGGATCTCCGTCGCATATCTCAACCCAAGAAAAGAGTAGCGAAGTCCCAGAAGTAAACCATCGATGCCCAACACCCCGTACGTCTACCCTGAACCACAAGCCAAGGGGCTCAATCACCGCGCCTCGACACTATCCGCTTTGGGCGGCACTGACTCACCCGCACGGTTTTAGATCGCGTCGCAAGAACGCGTCTCGGTGGGGAAAGTGCCCCTCGTACTTGAGAGTTCTAGGGAAATTCAAACCACACCTCGTCACTGACCTGCAGTCGAGAGGTCTCCTCAAAGTCAATCCATCACAACACCGACCCGTACAACCAAGGGTCCCGCTCCGGTAACCACGGAGGAAAGCCACAGACTAGCCTAGTAGGAAGGACTGAGTCTGGAATGCCAATAGATGACCCACTACCCAGCCCCGCTGGAGGGTAATTCATAACCAGATATTAGGTGACCCACTGCCCAGCCCTGCTGGAGGGTAAACCATAACACATCATCCGGCGACCCACTGTCGAGCCCCACTGGAGGGTAAACCATAACACATCATCCGACGACCCACTGCCCTGCCCCGCTGGAGGGTAAACCATAACACATCATCCAGCGACCCACTGCCCAACCCCGTTGGAGGGTAGACCTGGAATAAGTCGACAGGCGACCCACTGACCAGCCTTGCTGGAGGGTAGACCTGGAGCTAGACGACGGGTGACCCACTGCCCAGCCCTGCTGGAGGGTATACCCTAAGAGGTCGTCGGGTGACCCACTGCCCAGTCTCTACTAGACGGTAGACCCTAATAGCATCGGGTGACCCACTGCCCAGTCTCTGCTGGAGGGTACACCCTAATAGTGTTGGGTGACCCACTGCCCAGTCTCTACTGGAGGGTAAACCCTAGAAGTCAGTGAGAAACCCACTGCCCAGCCCCGCTAGAGGGTAAAACTCAGAACTGCTCTGGCCATCTCTACAAGAGGGTACAACACTATCCAACCGAACACGGAGTGGGTGTCGTGCAACCACCCAACTCTAGAACAACTCTCCCAAAAGAGGTGCAGTGTCTGCTCCAGCACTGGGTGTCACTAGCACCGCTACCGGCCAATCCATCGCGAGCGAAACCACATGGAGACCACTCAACCCTACTGGTCAGACAAATGAGCACAAAGCCAGGGGAAATAAACTCCACCCTTCTAGCCAAACAAACGAGCACAAAGGGACCCTCTACGCCGTGAGGGGTCCAAGTATGCAAAGCAGAACACGACAGGCACATGGGGCCCACACGACGTGTGGCCCCAAGTCAACCCCAACCAAGCGCACGAACATCTCAGGTACAAAACACACGTACCTCCAAGCGCTCTCGTATACTCCCAGAGTATACCACGTCTCTAGCCCAAGGGCTATCATGCACATGGCACCCAACGTCAACGCGAGGGAGTGACGTAACATTTACAACTTTCCGCCTCAACGATTGGAGCACGGGCAACCACATCTATTCCAGCATTACTTCACTCACACAGGAGTGCGCGCGATCACACGTCAAGGGTCCGCTACAACCACAGAAGAAGGATCACCCTCGGGGAACCTTCACATTTCCACCTTTCACAAGATCACGCAAGAGGCTCTGCACAACCAAACGGATCACACCGTTGTAAACCTCGCACAAAAAACACGCGGGTTATACTACTTACACGCCTTCAACGAATATCCGACCGAAAAGTCGCCAACACCGCCTCACGCCCGAATGGCATCCCGTGATCCCGAAAACAGTCGGGCGCATCGCACCATTGTGATCCCCTTGTGAAAGCACGTCCAAAGAACTACTCACATGAGCGCAAAGGATATCTGGAGAAAAAGATGCATTCCGGCGCACCGCACACGAGCGGTGCCACATGGGACCCACAATCTAGTCCCGAAACTCAACGAACGGATCACACCGTTGCGATACTCTCGAAAAAGCACACAAGATGGACTACTCACTTGTCCAAAACGGTCGCCCGGTGATTAAGATGGAAAATCACCGTCGACGCCCAAACGGCCCTCGTGGGCCCTACACTATCATGCCGAATTAGGCCGGGCGGATTGCACCATTGAAATCCCCTCGGAAAAACATCCAGAATCGACTGCTCACACGCCCCGAACGGACGCCTGGTGAGAAAGGCGTGAAACGCTGCACGCATCTCAAAAGACGGGTCATGGGGCCCACGCCTCAAATCCAGTCTCGATGCTAAAAACCACCCTGGAAACCTCCGTCTCAGTGTCAGGGTCGCAACTCCACTGACGGTGCTTAAATCGGATGTCAGACGCGTCCGCGCCGCTCAAAACAAGACCCCCGGAAACACGCCAAACTAACTTAACGCACAAGTCGTGCTACCGAAGCCCCTCGTATCAGGAATTAAAAATTCCCGAAACCATCTCCCAAAGACCGTCTCGTCGATACGGATCTACTGCCGTAGAGGATGTGTCAAACAGACGCATTGTTGGGAAGTTACGACCCCCCGAATATAAGGGGGCCAACTGGGCCGGTTCACCCCGGCCGGCCCGGTCCAAACCGCCGCAGCCGGCTGGCCGCGGCCCACTCCTGCCGAAACGGACCCGCCTCAGGTCCGGTTTTATTCCCAGAAGACCGGCCGATGTCGGTCTCCGCGTCACTCCAACAGGACCCACAATATGCGGGTCCTTGCTCCCCCGTGTCGCCGCCAGTGGCCGACGACCCCGCTGGCACCCCGCTCGCCGACCGCGCGCCTCGGCCAACCGCCGCTGCCCTCTGTCCCGCTCAGCCGAAGCCACCGAGAGCCTGCCTCGCCGCCATCCGTAATCGGCCGCTCCGCTGGCCACTCTCCCGACCGGAGCGTCGCGCCACCGCCTGCTCTCCGCGCTGCCGCCTGCTCGCCGCGCCCCTGCCTGGAACCGAAGCCGCGCCGCCCCGGAGCTCCCTGGACCACCACGCTGCCGCCGCAAAATCCCAAAACCCGCAAACTTTGGCGGGAGTTGGCGACTATGTACGAACTCGGATTTTTGATCTGAAAGAAGTGATGGGAAGAACAGAAAACGTACTATGCATATACGGGCGTTGTTCAAAGATCAAACATCAAATCGACGCATAAATTTGAATTCAAAGGGCGGTTCGGAAATGAAAACGCAATGCAACCTTCTACCTCTTGGGCGATGCCCGGAGCTTCACGGGGAGTCTGCCGCCGCGCCGCGCCTTTCCGGAGCTGCTTCGCCCGAGCTGCCTCAATGAAGATGGATGAGGAGAGGGGAGGCTACCTCCTGCGGCTGTCCAGGTGGGGAAGAAGAAGAGGAAGGGGTGTGTTAAGCGTTTAAATAAAAAAAATGCTTAACCACCGGCCCGTCGGCCCAAACCCGAACCCTCAGCAGGGTCAAGGTTAATCCTCCCCTAGGGTAAACATGACCTCCCGAGCACAACGGTGGTCTCAGAATTCTAATCCGAGACCCCATTCAAAATTTATAAAATTTAACGTCTGAATCCGCTAAATTACGAAAATGCCCCTGGGGCCATTTTTCACAAACGACCCGCGCCCACAAATCTTATACCCCTCCTAGGGTAAAAGGAACATTCCAAACTCAACGGTGCCCTCATTTTTCCAATCATAGCCACCGTTTAATAGATACCCGTGTTTCTCCATTAAACGAATTAATTAATTTATTTAATCCGTTTAACGTTCCAGAAGCGGGCGAGGGGTCCAAACATCCTGCACCGACAAGTTTTATGTCGTTCCTAGGGTAAACACCCCATTCTGGACTCATCCGTACACTCGGATCTATGATCCGGTACTCCATTCAAGAGTTATCCCATTTATTTGGCTTTTCCAGTGTGAACGCATTGAAAATTTAATTTCGGCCACTCCGGGGCTCGGAATCGCACGCCGTCTGAAGGTGATTCTCTGGAACATCTTCAAGAATATTCCAAAGTATTTTGTAGCAAAAAAAAATTGGGTTCTTACATCATTTTCTCCTTCACGCTTTTCGTCCCCGAAAAGCAAAAATAGGGAGCAACGCAGGGTACTAAGTCCATACCTGGCTTTCTCATACCCAGAAGAACCCACGCACAGCTCTGCGTCACCGCACACGGACCAAGGATTGATCCGTTCATGCGAGGTCGGCCCATGCCGACGTCGTGCACCCACTCCAGACTTTGGGGTTAGGGAAAGGCGGTAGGTTACCTCTCCATCCCTTTGCACGGTCTCAAATGGCCCGAAGGCCCTTGGGGGTAGCTCACCTCCCTGGTCAAACCTCTACGTCGCACGCCGCGACTGGAATCACCACCCGCACCTGAAACAAGGCCCGATGATTCCCTCCTTTAGAATATCCATATGGTGAAACACCCAAGGATATCTGATCACGCAAGATTCCACAGTCGATGCTCTCTTATACGCTCAAAAGGCGAAGGATTCAACACCATCGACTAAAGGAAAAGGTCTCACGCCTTTTTTCTTACCAACATAGGGTTACACCCGACGCCCTGCGTCACCCTGGTAACACCTCAAACAAGGAGCAGGGAGAAACGCCTTTCACACACAGAGCCTAACAATTCTACTGCAAGAAGTAGTAGAGTCGCAAGGGGTACCTCTCACCATCCCATGCTCTGCAGGATTGTAGACATCCAAAGCTCGCAGCTACCCGCGGTCCCAACCGTCAGCTCCCGGAGCCTGACGTGGAATGCCTAGTGGTGATGGGGAGATCTCGTAACATCGTCCCCCACCTCCAACTCCTCCCTCTCCTCTGCTAGCACCACCTCTCTGGACACTACTCCAATCACGGCGCTGCCTCTGCCGTGGTGGTGCGCCTGCTGCCTACCCGAAGCTCTCAGCAACTCGGGTCGGGCAGTCTCATGCCAAGTGACCTCGCTCGTCACAAGCATACCACCAACGCTCTCTGGGATGCACTGGTGCCCTCCGACGCCACTGTGGTGTACGACCACGGCCCGAGATCCACTCACGGAAGGGCATCCTCAACTGAGGCCCTGCGACTTTTCACCACAGTGGTATACAACCACGTCTCTGAAACCGGCAGTGGGAAGGCCACCTGCATGGAGGTCCTGTCCTCCAGCGCCTGCTAGCTATGGCAGACGTCCCGGCTCCGTCGTGCCCAATACCACTACCAACCGAAAAACATGACAGGAATCCCTCTGTCATCAGCGCCTGCTCTAGCACCCCGACATACGTGGAAATTCCCAAGGGTACTATGACAGCACGAATTTCTCGGTGGAGACCCTGCTCAAACTTCCGCGCTCATAAGTTGTCGTCATGGACCAAGTCCGGGTAAAAGCGTGCACAGTCTGCAAAACTAGAAGCGTACTCGGCCACCGTCATCCCTCCTTGTTGAAACTGCAGGAGCTCCTGAATCTGAACGGAGCGCAAGCAGGAGAGGAAAAACACCTCATGGAGCAACAACTGAAATTCGTCCAACGAAAGCGACGACTCGTCAAGGAACTGAGTCACCAGACTCCACCAATGCCAAGCTACTCCACGAAAAAGGCTGCCAAAGCCACTCTCTAATCTGTCGGCATCTGCACAAGCCTGAAAAGGCTAACCACTACCTCGAGCCCAGCCTCCGCTTCCTGAGGGTCCGGCTCACCACTGAACCTCAGCGGTCTCTGCCGCTGGAACACACAGAGCGCGCTCAAACTACGCTCAAGCTCAGCCTGCTCTGCTGAAACTGTCTGCTGCCCAACAGGTGGGGGTGCTGATACCGGCCCACCCATAGAAAGGGCTCACACAATGGGTCCTGGACTGTGGCCTCGTATCTCACGGGGTCATCTTCACGCACCCAAAGCTGGTATCCTGGCTGACTGTCTTCACGGAGACATCCTGAACATTATCAAGGAGTGCCACGGTCAGATGAGCATAATGTATATACCAATAACATCAAAGATGGAAAGATGACTCAAGAAGGATAGTCAAGACTCGGTCCTATGTGATGCACAAACAAATTTTCCCTGCAACAAGTGTCTTAGCATGCCGAGTCGACAAGCGGGTTATCAAGGTCCTGGTGAATGGATATGTCGGCCGCCGCACCATCACTGGACTCCTTGGCCTGAGAGCCGTTCTCGAGACACATTGACACTGTTGCCCTATATCCCAACCAATTCCTCTTTTAGGGACGTCCGCACAATGTCCCAAGGAATTAACCAGCTCTGATACCACTTTGTGACGACCCGACCCTACCCGGGCTCGAGCCGCAACTACCCCAAGCCCGCCTCCAAAGGCCAGGGGCTGGCGACCAGCGCCGAAGGCACAATAACTTGGGGAGGCCTTTTTCTAATTACCTGTGAACACACACACGCATGACACTCGATGAAAAATTGCAGAGTAAAAGAAAATACAAGTAAAGAAAAGGGGTAACTTCTATATAAATACCACAAATTTGCATCGACCTCTAAACAGTACAAGGTCCAAGCTGAAAAGAAAAGGGGAAAAACACGCGCCCAACCAAAAAGTGCCACAACCCAGCAACAGGTAAACGAAAAGAAACAGCTGATGGGTCTGCCACCTGGAACCCGGCCATGACCACCGCACGCGGTCCAAGCTCCCAAGCTCCTACGCTCCACTGAAGTCATGCTCCACCTGTCCGTCGTTTGCAAGGGCACACCAAGTGCGGGCAAAGCCCAAGCAGGGGTGAGTATGAAAATACTCAGTAGGATACCCCGAAGGCTCAAGGGAGCAACAAAGGAGGTACCTAAGGGTGAGCAGTAGAGCAAACAGGAAAAGTAGAGGAGTACAACTGGAAGTGAAGTAAAGAGTCCAGCTCAACCCAACAAGAGAAAGGTAGAAGGCTTGTCCAAACACAAGGAGCTAGAAACGGTGAGAAGATGAAATTCTCATCGAGTCTTCGCTACCTATAGCAGGAGAGTATACTCGTCCAACCACGAGAAGCTAGACACAGAAAGCACGTGGCGTACCCTGCGCGTCTTCGCCTCTCCAGGAGGGAGAGTAACCAAGCCCAAGAAGTGGGTGCTCGAACAAGGTATATACATATCTTTATGCTCCGCAAGAAGCCCGAACAACGTCGTAAGGGGATCTCCGTCCCATAGCTCAGCCCAAGAAAAGAGTATCCATGTCCCAGAAGTAAATCATTGATGCCCAGAATCCCGTACGTCTGCCCCGAACCGCAAGCCAAGAGGCTCAATCACCGCGCCTCGACACTATCCGCTTTCGGCGGCACTGACTCGCCCACACAGTTTTAGATCACATCGCAAGAACGCGTCTCAGTGGGGAAAGTTCCCCTCGTACTTGAGAGTTCTAGGGAAAGTCAAACAACACCTCATCACTGCCCTACAGTCGAGAGGTCTCCTCAAAGTCAAGCCATCACAACACCGACCTGTACAACCAAGGGTCCCGCTCCGGTAACCACAGAGGAAAGCCACAGACTAGCCTAGTAGGAAGGACTGCGTCTGGAATGCCAACAGATGACCCACTGCCCATCCCTGCTGGAGGGTAATTCATAACCAGATATCGGGTGACCCAATGCCCAGCCCTGCTGGAGGGTAAACCATAACACATCATCTGACGACCCACTGCCCAGCCCCACTATAGGGTAAACCATAACACATCATCCGGCGACCCACTGCCCATCCTTGCTGGAGGGTAGACCTGGAGCTAGACGACGGGTGACCCACTGCCCAGCCCTGCTGGAGGGTAGACCCTAAGAGGTCGTCGGGTGACCCACTGCCCAGTCTCTGCTGGAGGGTAGACCCTAATAGCTTCGGGTGACCCACTGCCCAGTCTCTGCTTGAGGGTAAACCCTAATAGCGTCGGGTGACCCACTGTCCAGTCTCTGATGGAGGGTAAACCCTAGATGTTAGTGAGAAACCCACTGCCCAGCCCTGCTGGAGGGTAAGCCTGAGGGAGTCGATGAGTAACCCACTGCCCAGCCCCGCTGGAGGGTAAAACTCCGAACTGCTCTGGCCATCTCTACAGGAGGGTACAACACTGGCCAACCGAACACGGAGTGGGTGTCGCGCAACCACCCAACTCCAAAACAACTCTCCCAAAAGAGGTGCAGCGTCTGCTCCGGCACTGGGTGTCACTAGCACCGCTACCGGCCAATCCATCGCGAGTGAAACCAGGGGGAGACCACTCAACCCTGCTAGTCAAACAGACGAGCACAAAGCCAGGGGAAATAAAATCCACCCTGTTAGCCAAACAAACGAGCACAAAGGGACCCTCTATGCCGCGAGAGGTCCAAGTACGCAAAGTAGAACACGACACGCACATGGGGCCCACACAACGTGTGGCCCCAAGTCAACCCCAACCAAGTGCACGAACATCTCATGTACAAACCACACGTACCTCCAAGTGCTCTCGTATACTCCCAGAGTATACCACATCTCTAGCCCAAGGGCTATCATGCACATGGCACCCAACGTCAACGCGAGGGCATGACATAACATTTCCAACTTGCCGCCTCAATGACTGGAGCACGGACAACCACATCTATTCCAGCATTACTTCACTCACACGTCAAGGGTCCGCTACAACCACAGAAGAAGGATCGCCCTCGGGGCACCTTCACATTTCCACCTTTCACAAGATTGCGCAAGAGGCTCCGCACAACCAAACAGATCACACCGTTGTAAACCTCGTGAAAAAACATGCGGGTTAGACTACTTATACGCCTCCAACAGATATCCGATGGAAAAGTCACCAACACCGCCTCACGCCCGAACGGCGTCCCATGATCCCGAAAACAGTCAGGCGCATCGCACCATTGTGATCCCCTCGGGAAAACATGTCAAAAGCACTACTCACATGAGCGCAACAGATATCCGGAGAAAAAGATGCATTCCGGCGCACCACACACGAGAGGTGGCACATGGGACCCGTAATCCCATCCCGAAACTCAACGAATGGATCTCACCATTGCGATCCTCTCGAAAAAGCACACAAGATGGACTACTCACTTGTCCAAAACGGTCGCTCGGTGATTAAGATGGAAAATCACCGTCGACGCCCAAATGACCCTCATGGGCCCCGCACCATCATGCCGAATTAGGGTGGGCGGATTGCACCATTGAAATACCCTTAGAAAAACATCCAGAATTGACTGCTCGCACGCCCCGAACATACGCCTGATGAGAAAGGCGTGAAACACTGCACACAACTCGAAAGACGGGCCATGGGACCCACGCCTCAAATCCAGTCTCGATGCCCAAAACCGCCCTGGAAACCTCCTCCTCAGTGTCAGGGTCGCAACGCCGCTGATGGCGCTTAAATCGGACGTCGGACACGTCCGCGCCGCTCAAAAAAGACTCCCGGAAACACGCCAAACTAACTTAACACACAAGTCGTGCTACCGAATCCCCTCATTTCGGGAATTAAAAATTCCCGAAACCATCTCCCAAAGACCGTCTCGTCGATACGGATCTGCCGTAGATGGAACGTCAAACAGACTCACCGTTGGGAAGTTATGGCCCCCCGAATATAAGGGGGCCAACCGGGCCGGTTCACCCCGGCCGGCCCGGTCCGAACCACCACGGCCGGCTGGCCGCGACCCACTCCAACTGAACCGGACCCGCCTCGGGTTCGGTTTTATTCCCAGAAGACCAGCCGATGCTGGTCTCCACGTCGCACCAACAGGACCCGCAGTATGCGCGTCCTTGCTCCCCCGCGTCGCTGCCAGTGGCCGACGACCCCGCTGGCGCCCCGCTCGCCGACCGCGCGCCCCGGCCAACCGCCGCTGCCCTCCATCGCGCTCGCCCGAAGCCGCCGAGAGCCCGCCTCGCCGCCGTCCGCAGCCGGCCGCGCCGCTGGCCACTCTCCCGAACGAAGTGCCGCGCCGCCTCCTGCTCTCCGCGCCACCGCCTGCTCACCGCGCCACCGCCTGGAACCGAAGCCGCGCCGCCCCAGAGCTCCCTAGACCACCACGGTACCACCGAAAAATCCCAAAACCCCCAAACTTTGGCGGGAGTTTGCGACTATGTCCGACTCAGATTTTTGATCCGAAAGAAGCGATGGGAAGAACAGAAAACTTACTACGCATATACGGGGGTTGTTCGAAGATCAAACATCAAATCGACGCATAAATTTGAATTCAAAGGGAGGTTCAGAAATGAAAACGCAACGCAACCTCCTACCTCTTGGGCGATGCCTGGAGCTTCACGGGGAGTCTGTCGCCACGTCGCGCCTTGCCAGAGCTGCTTCGCCGGAGCTTCCTCGCAGGAGATGGAGGAGGAGAGGGGAGGCTGCCTCCTGCGGCTGTCCAGGTGGGGAAGAAGAAGAGGAAGGGGTGTGTTAAGCGTTTAAATAAAAAAATGCTTAACCACCCGCCCGTCGGCCCGAACCCGAACCCTTAGCAGGGTCGAGGTTAAGCCTCCCCTGGGGTAAACACGACCTCCCGAGCACAACGGTGGTCTCGGAATTTTAATCTGAGACCCCGTTCAAAAGTTATAAAATTTAACGTCCGAAGCTGCTAAATTACGAAAACGCCCCTGGGTCCATTTTTCACAAACGGCCCGCGCCCGCAAATCTTATACCCCTCCTAGGGTAAACGGAACATTCTGAACTCAACGGTGCCCTCAGTTTTCCAATCCGAGCCACCGTTTAAGAGATACCCACGTTTCTCCATTAAACAAATTAATTAATTTATTTAATCTGTTTAACGTTCCAAAAGCGGGCGAGGGGTCCAAACATCCCGCGCCGACAAGTTTTATGTCATTACTAGGGTAAACACCCCATTACGGACCCATCCGTACACTCGGATCTCTGATTCGGAACTCCATTTAGGATTTATCCCATTTATTTGGCGTTTCCAGTGTGAACGCACTGAAAATTAAATTCCAGCCACTTCGGGGCTCGGAATCGCACGTCGTCTGAAGGTGCTTCTCTGGAACATCTTAAAGAATATTTCAAAGTCTTTTGTAGCAAAAAAACCGGGTTCTTACAAAAGAGATAAATAAATTTAGGTTTTATTAAAAACATTTTCTAAAAAATTTTGAGTACCAAAGAATGGAAGAATGGTAATATTAATTAAAAAAGTTCATGAATAACCAGAGGAGAATAAAATAAAAGGTTTTAGTGAACAAAAATAAAATAATTTTCTCTGATGAAATTTTAAGTGTAAACAATCCCAAAAAAATGAGATTGTAAAATAAACCCTTGGAAATATTATGATGTTGAGTTGAGAATTAATCAATGAGTAGATTATGTTTATCAACTATAAATCCACATATATAAGTGGAAATACATCGACATATATATCCAAATTAATTATACATTTAACCATAGAATATTAATCACAATGAGTAATTAGTATAACCAAGTGAAAAAGGAATTGGTTTATGAAATCTCTTTTCCACTTGGTAACTTTTAACTCAAATAGCCTTAGATGAAATAATTTAAATTGAAACTCAAAATATCATGAAGTATGAATAAATAATGATATTATATGTAAAAATTCTAGTATGTACACCATATACAAGAAATTAGGTTCAAAAAATAATGTTATTATTTCAATATAAAGTTAATAATAAAAAAATGAAGTGACATTGTAAAGATAATCATTAAAAACATTCTTGAGGTTAATAATCATTAAACATTCCAAAGTGTCCCATAAAACTTTGAAACATTTGAATCATAATCTCCATAAATTAATATCATTAAATGAAAATTATAATATCATGAGAATAAGTAGATTCATGATATAACATGTCAAAGGGATGTATATACACTATATAAAATAAAATAGGTGCATAACAAAAAATAAGTACCAATAGAATGTAAATTGAGATGAAATCCCTCACCTTGAGTCTGACTTGTCTCATGTGTCTTCATTTTCCTAAATAATAAATTTATGTTAATTATTTAATTACTTCAAAACCGTTTTTTTCAATTTTATCATTAATTTTATTTCACTTATTACCATGTTGTATATAATTACTTAAGCAATTATATTTACATTGGTTGTTTTGATCATATTCAGTTGATGTGTCAAAAAAACTTAGGTAGGTCAACTATAGTCGAAGGGATCATTATATAAAATCTCTAGAATAATAATCATTAAATAATTATCATATTTATAAAGAAATTATACTTTAAAAAAAATCATTAAATATTGCTATGAAAAATGAATAAACGTTACAGTCATAGAGATGGTAGGTCGTACGTAAGCATTAATAATGTTCTCATTTTTCAAGGAACATTATGGAAAGTAGATAAGTAGCATTATATCTTTCTAGAATGATAATTATATCATAAATACAATATTATTTTATCATATTTACTTATATATATAATTTGTTTTAGGTAAAAGGATTCATATCATGTCGAGGATTTGGTAGTCCACACATCCACAAATGACGTTATCACTTTTGAAGTGTGTGTAAGGGTAATAAATAAAATGATATATATTATATTTCTTAAAAAGTAATTATTTAATTAATATAATATATATTTTTATATGTCACTTATTTTTAATTAATTTTATCCTTTATACATTCCATGTATCATGTGAACAAGTCACATCACTTTTATGGGGCGGTAGTCCACACTTCTATAAACAATGTTATCGTATTCACACAAAATGGAAAGTATACAGATATGTTTTGTAAAATAATTATAGAAGATTAAATAAATAATAAATATAATATATATCATATATAAATATAGTTTTAATAATAGTTTACACGATGAGAGGCAGTAAAAGAAAAATTAACAATTAAAGTTTCGTGAGGCGGTAGTTCTCCATACACATAAACAGTATGTTCATTACCCATTAGATGAAAGTGTGTGTGATTTTAGGTAGAAAACTTAGCATAAAAAATACTATTATTTTTAGGATAATTTTGTTGTTATATAATCATGAAATAAGAATATTTTACGGGGTGGATAATGGAAATAAAACTAAAGGGCTAAAGAAAATATGTTACCTCTTAATCGGGTAACTCCTTTTAGTTTGAACCCAAGGGATTAATTAAGTGGATTTATGACCGAGTAGAGGATTTTAGGATTAGGTGAGGTAATTTTAAGATCTATTTGGGTAAATATTGGTCTAGATAAATTGTTTTGGGGGGTCTGAGGAAGTGGTAGGATAGGAGGCCTTTTTACAGTGGAGGTGGAGCGACACTATTGTAAATTTTGGGAAGGGGAATTCAAGCCGTATTTTCCCATGGAAAATGACTCCCATAATGGTCCATGTTTGATCCAAGTGAGTATAGTATCATAATATGGCCATAAAATTTCTCTTGTATTAGTGTATAGGTCATTTGGTCCTTAATATTAAGTTTTAGTCCCTTATTAAGCTTAATTTTACCTTAATCATTATAATTAATTTTAATCACTTTTACTAATATTTTTTTTG
Source organism: Viscum album (assembly GCA_963277665.1). NCBI lineage: Eukaryota > Viridiplantae > Streptophyta > Magnoliopsida > Santalales > Viscaceae > Viscum > Viscum album. The sequence continues at coordinate 2,094,141,752 of OY728148.1, read as the reverse complement.
TAAAAAAAACTAAGTTAACCTTATTAGACATTATAAAATATTATGATTCCAAATATAGAATCCATTTTTCCAATTTCCAATCACATAATAGTTATAAATTAATTTAAATATAATCCCGCGGACGAGATGACAATACATGTTTTTAAAGTATAAACTTTTGAAAGTTTACTACGTTTTTATAGTCAATTTCAAAGTGAAATTGATTAAAATGACCAAAATTGGATTAATTGATAAAAATATGATCTAACTAAAATTTAAAACCAATTTAATATATTTTTTAACATTATAAATATATTATATGAAAAAGTGGTTTTGAATTAAAATTCAGTATCTTTCAATATTCATTAAAAAATGAAACTTCATAGAAAAATAAAAAAATTTAACCCTAACCTAATTTTTATGTTTCAATTTAAAATTTTAAGTTTATTATGACATATAGAATCCATAAAAGTTCCAAAATTGTATTTAAAATAGGTTCTCCATTAAAATGCAATAAAAATACCATAATAAAAATATAGGTTTTTATGAGAAATATTGAGTTTATTCTAATCTGATGATTATAAAATATATTAAATGAATATCAAAAATATTATATCTAATAGATAATAAATATATTAAATTAATATCACTACCTAATTTTAATCAATTTAATTTATTAGGATAAAACTACTTTGTGACTATAAAAATAGTTTTCTATAAAATATTCCCTTTATTTTCAATTATCTCTTATTTTCATTTATAATGTTTTTGTAACCAATGAATTAGTTGTAGAAACAATATATTTTCATAATTTAGTTAATACTATTCATAATAACTACTTTATATTTTATTATATTAAATAATAGCATTTTAATAATATATTATTGTTTGGTAAAACTCAATCTTGAGTGTAACGTAAGCTATTGAAGAAACTCAATGTCGTATGCGGCGTACGCTAACTCACTATCACGTGAATTGAAATATATAAAATATATTGAATTTATTTAAAATATTAAATATATTTTATATTATTGGGATATTATGTTCCCTCACGTGATTGGTGTTTCATGTCATACATGCTATTGAATACAATATTCCTACTTTTGATTTTCAAGCTGTTACATTCTCTCAACATTAATTAAATTACGTCCTAAAAATTTAAACTTGATCTTGGTAATATATTGTTTGTTATTTAATATGTTTAAATCCCACATCATGAGAAGGGTTCATAAAACATCCTCTATAAAATAGAGAATGTTAAGTGAAAATGTTACATGGACTAACATATAACTATATCTCTGAGTAGGAGAACATTAACGAAAAGTAGAGATATTTACTTAGAGGAAAAGCATAAATATTTATAGGGAGTGATTGAGATCATCAATCAAAAACTAGAGAAAAATAAATAAAATTATAAGGGCCTTAAATCATTAAAAATTTTATGATTTAGAAGACCATCAGTTTAACAAAAATCATGGAATCAAGACAATAGTTTTTGAAGATAATTTTCTTTATGTTGAGAAATTACTTTACTACCTAATGATATAAGTAAAGTTTATTACATGATAAGTTTTAATTTCAAATGAAAAATTTCTTTATTTTGGTTTTTCTTCAATCAAATTATAATTTAGACCTTACTTCATGAAATGGATATACAAAAATTAACTTTTATTACTCAAGAACTAAAATAATAATTTAATGGATTGTAAGGCCTATAAAAGAGAAAAAATTATTTACATTTGTCTATAAATATTCTCCAAATCCAACATGGTTAATATATTAATATCTAAACCTAAAAAATCTATAGGTTCATCATTAATATTTATTCAAAAAATTGTTTAACTAAAAATAATGACATTTTAACTAGGAAATTGCATAGGTCAGTGGTTGGTGTTAAACCTTTATCATCCTTCGGTCATGGGTTAAATTCCCATGAACTTTCTAAAATTGATTGGTTGTCACTCAAAATATAGGTTTTCCTTTTCTAAAACCATATAATTTCCAAAATAAATATGATGGACACCCTTGAAATAAGGTTAATAACTAAATGGCCTTTTAAATAAGGTTTTCAATACAACCCAATTCATAAATACTTCATCCATTTATTTCCACATATTTCATTCTTTGGTCTAGGGTTTATCCATAATATCATTTATAATATTTGTTAACCATTACAACTTATCTAAAATATAAAATACCTTAGGTTTAACCTAGATTATTCATTGTTAAAATCCTTCATAGTGGTTTGTAATTAAAATGTGAATTATCCTATGCATATCCCTTAGGAGTGCCAAACTAGGTGCATATTAAGGCTTGTTGTTGTGTACCAGGTTACACTGAATCAAGACCAACACACCTTGTTAGAGTTGTTACTCATAATTACATTTGTGCCAGAACTGCGTCCACTTGTAGTATCCAGATAGGGAAGTATTTCAAGAAAATCTATATAATATCTATCTAGATAAATCTTTAGGATTTTGTTTTATAATTATCCTCAAATTCTACCATTGGGATATTTTCTATAAAATATGTTTTCTTAAATCTAGTTCCCAAGGTTGCTACTAAACTTCCTTCGATACCAACTATAGTGACCCAAGCCAAAAGTCCTAGAGAAGGTGTATAATACCATTATATTATAATGATTACAAGGAATCAAATCCTGAATGTACAATTAGTTTAGTAGTCTTGGTAAAATAGATACATAAATGAGTCTTGTATTACAAATGAATACACTAATTATAATATAATTTTTTTCTAAATAACTTTGAGGACAATAACTTTTTTACATATTGAATATACTTGAATATATTTCTTAGTATACTTATTTGAATATTGGGAAAGGAAAAAAATAGGGATGAACTCAAATTCTCATTAAGGGTAAAGTATAGATGAATTAGTAATTAATTAATGATAATAATAATTATAAAATGGTAAATAACTGAACACACATACCATATAGTCAAAAAATTGTTAAGGAATTACATAAAAAATATATCAAGGTAATAAATGGAAAAAAAATTCCATTAAAATAACTAGTTAAGGAAAAATAAATATGGAAAGGTAAGAAACTGAAACACATTCCATTTAATCAATAAATTGAGAATGAAATGACTTTGTATATTTTATCATATGAAAACCTCATGGATAATAACAATGATAAATGAAATGTATATGAAATAAATTCTTAATTATTTGAAATCATGTATAAGGAACATGAGGACCTATACTGTCAAGATCCATCCTCTGGATAGTTTAAAAATATGGATGGAAACCTATTTAATTTGTGAAAACTATTTCTATCATAAGACCTTATTGATGCATTTAGGAGATATATGAAGTCTAGGCTCCACCCATTATTGCATTTACAAATCATTCTTCATATCATTAATTGATTTAATTAATAAGTAATATGCCTTATCAAATATCTGTATTGAATAACGAATACATAATTATCAATATTTACTCCAATAATAAAATAACTTTCAAAGTAGAAACCATATGTAAAATGTTATATGATTTAGTAAATATAAATATCCATGATAAATTAAATGAATAATTTAGTGGATATTCAACGTTCTATGATCATAAGAGACTGAATATTTCAAGAGGACTGACAAATGAATCAAGGAAATGAATTTGAATACAATCCTTGGACAAATCATTCATAAACCATCCATAAGAATATTATGGATGGTTTCAAAACAATATATCCCAAGTGGAGTATAAATAAAGTGTTTTCTATCATAGATGAATAGAAATACCATAAAAATATTTTAAAAACATTCTTGAGGAAAATTTATTTTTTATTTTGAAAAAAAAACTGAAAATACTTTTCTTTGAAAATCATTTTAAAAAAAAATTTATTTAAAAATAAAACTTTTAAACATGCAAATGAATCTTTAGAAAAGTTATGAAGGGTAAATCTGTACATGTCATACAAGTTGAAAAGAACATTCTTTTTTCATGGTAAACGGTTAGAAAAATGACTTGTTTGGAAAGTGGAAATGAAATTTCCTTTAAAAACATGTGTAAAAGAAAAATGGGTAAAAATTTATTTAATAAATCATTTTTTAAAAGGTTAGAAACATTTTTGAAAACATTTTAAAAAAATTGGGTTTTAGAAGAAAACACGTTCTTCGACTAAAAAATATAAAGGAAGCTGGGTTTTCTTAAAAACATTTTCGAAAACATTTTGTGTACTAAAGAATGTAATAATGGTAATATTAGTTGAAAAATATCATGAATAAATATAGGAGAATATAATTAAAGGGTTTACTAAAAAATGATCAAATAATTTACTCTGATAGAATTTCAAGTGTAAAAAATCCCAAACAAAATGAGATTTTAAAGTAAACCCTTGAAAAGATTATGATGTTGAGTTGATAATCAATCAATGAGTAGATTATGTGTATCAACTATAAATCCACATATAGAAGTAGAAATATATAAATAGATATGAAAATTAATTATACACATAATCATATATTATTAACAACAATGAGTAAGTAGTATAACCTAATGAAAAAGGAATTAGGTCATTAAATATCTTTTCCACTTGGTAACTTTTAACTCAAATACCCTTAGATGAAATAATTCAAATTGAAATTAAAAATATTATGAAGTATTAATGAATAATGATATTATATTGAAAAGTGGTAGTATGTACACCATATATAAATAAGTTTTACAACAATAAAGTGATTGTTTCATACTTTATATTTTCAAGGCATTACATGACCGATGACTGAAAACGAGGTATATGGTTTGAATTAGTGTTGGAAGTAAAGCCTTAAATATTTTATATTATTTTATTTTTTGTCTCTATGTATGTCTTCAGAATATTTGGTGACTATTTGATGTAGATATCATGGTCACAAGTCTTTATATAACATTCCATTTTTATAGTATATAGTTGTTTTAGTTGTTTATTTTCACTGCATACTCTGAGGTTCATAAATGTTTATATTTTGGTTATTTTCCAATATTATTTCACTTTTTTATATGGGAAAACTCTCCCTAATATACCTTTTTAGGTCATTATCTCTAGTCCGAATCCATTAACATATAAGAAGGCACTCTTGAGGCCTTGTCATGAGTCAGATTAGGTGATGGGTCAAGACGAGCTGGACTGGTTTGTGAGAAAATGGTATTGGAGAATTATTTTTCATTGTCTTACTATTTATGGAGATAGTAGATAGGAGGTATGATAATGTTTTAGATATTATTATAGATATCAAATTGGTGCATCATGAACACCTTTTCCGGTAAGAATTCCAGGCTACCAAGGTATGAGATTGATTTTCTTGGTTTTTGATGTTACAGTTGTATGATTTTACCTTGGGTGATGAAATTTTATTTTGGATTTATAATTTATGTGTTTTTAGATATTGGTCCATTATAAATAGGCCTATGCACATGCATCATTCTAGGAATACAGTATTTCCATGACATATGTCTGTCGGTGTGTGTTACTGATGATATAGGTTCAATTGTTTAATGTGTCTTCAAATACCTATATGATTTTTTTATATATAACTTATTTGTGGAATTATAATTAAATGAACTAAACATACTTTTCTTCTGATTAAATTACTCATGGATCCTTTGGCTAAATGTTCATTGATGGTGGAAATTTAGTCCCTTCATCGAGGGATACAGGGAGACCCTAGTGGGTTGATGCAGGATTTGGATGACCTAATGATGGTAGTATATTAGTGAGGGAAAGGATGTGTGAGAGATGTTTTTTATTGGCTTTGAGTTTCCCTAAGGTTGAGGTTTTTCAAAGAGGGTTTTTGGTTAGGATTGAATTTTTCTTGGGATCGTGAGCTAGAGTATTGGGAGTGATCTTAGTTTTATGGTTGGTTAAGAGGATGGGTTCTCTTGGAGATCTATCCTTGTTGGTTATTATTGTTTTAGATATGATTTTAGTGGTGTGGGTGGAGACTGAGTGGAAGTTCATGGATTTGTGATGACACTAGTGTGATGGGTGGTTGTGTGGTTAGTCGTGGAATAAGGAAGATGCTATGTTTTTTGATGAGGAGTGACATTTGTGCTCAATCTTTTTATAAATCACATGTGATATTAGCATGGTTAGTGGTTTAGGTTCATTATCCTGGGTTTTTGTGAGAGTGAGTGTGTTTTTTCATTTAGGTTGTGTAGTATAATGGGACCATTAGGATCTTTTGAGAGTTGTTCAGGTCATGAGGAAGCCTAATTAGTGTACTTATGGTGAACCTGTCAAGGTTAGTGCTCAAGGAGTGGTGTAAGGGAATCTATATGGTGAGGAGAATAATGTTGGATGTTAGAGGTTATGAACCTCATTTTATGTGGATCTTTGTGCATTAAGTATGTCCTTCTTGGTGAGGCACAAATGAGCGATATCTAGAATTGTTTGCTGAGTCGATAATGTCCAGTCATTGTGTTCAATAGTGGAAAAAACATGGGATGTATATTTTGGTATTATGTTAGTGGAGTGATGATAAAGAAACTTCTATAGCGGGGTTTATATTATTTATTGAATATGAATGACCCTCATGTTGGAAGAGTAATGGGTGATATGAGACCGATTGGTGGATGGTCATGGTGGCATTGGAATTGCCAGTGCTCTGGGTGCAATGTAGTGGGGGGTTAAATACCAAGGATTTTCTAGGAAGAGAAGTGTTATGGTGAGGATTTTGTGACAAATCACATCATTACAAGTTTATAAAATCAGAAAAAATTTTAATTTTTATGCTTGGGTGTTTTAATGGGTAAAATACTAATTTCTTTTTTTATAGGATCTCATACAATTTTTAAAAACACTCCATTATCTTTTTATTTTATTTATTTCTTTTTACCATTTATTTTCCTCCTATCCCATTTATCTTCTCATGTACAATGATCCTACCCCCATGGGTATCATGTGTGGCCAAGGGAGAGAGAGTGAGAGGGAAGGAGGGGGAGATTATTTTCATCAGAGATATCATCTGGGGATGGATTGAGGTGAAACAACTGTAGATTATGGTCATGAACCAAAGATTAAGTTCTTTATGACCCAAGGTAGGGATTTGTTTTATTTTTAGCTGTACATTCTTATATATTAGGTTTTTAAGTCTTTATATTGTTTGTGTGTTGTCAAGGACCCCATGAGGGATGATCTAGAGAGTTTTATGGTGTTTTGGAGGTTTCTAAGTGATCATAATGGTTTTTTATTTAGGTAAATATGATCACATGATGTGTAGTTCAATAAAAAACATCGTGTGTTATTATTTTGGGAAAAAAGTATAGGATTAGGGTTACATGATGTGTGTGTTCAAAACATGCCATGTAGAGGTTACTTGGGGTGTGGTCGGGTACTATACCAAACACCCCATGTGTGTGGGGGGGGGGTACATGGACATGTAATGTACACGTCTAGACCCTATATGAGGTACATGTTTGGTTCCCACAAAGGGTACATGGCTAGTTCCTGTGTAGGGTACATGGCCATGTACACCATGTAAGTTGTACACTATGTATGTGGAAGAAATGACATGTATTTTTGAAAGTTAAATGTAGGTTTTGAAATGGTACATGGGTCAAGAGGTTTGTTAGAGTTACATGTCGCATACCCAAGGCACATGTTATGTACTTTCTTCTTAAAGGTGTTTAACTTGTCGTTCTCCTTGGAGATAGAGTTGGACTTATGAGTAGTCCATTAAGAGTTTTTTTCCATGAAGGATGCAATGGTATTGACCTTAGGTAGATTACAGTCCATTTGTGATATGTATTGGATGGTTTGATGTTTAGCGGTAGGATTCATTTTAGGATGTTTATCAAGAATCCTCCCAAGGGTTTAGTGGAGGTGTGAGGCCCAAGTGAGGGTTGTGAGATTATTTTTTTGAATTGGCTTGAGGATGCAGAGTGGGTTGTTTGGGATCTTTTGGATGGTTCTAGGAATTCTGAATCAAGTAGTGTGTTATATAGGAGTCATAACTTGTTGTTTGAGGTTTAGTTACCATAAATACTTTAGGATAGGGTGGTACTGAGGTGTTCTAGTTATGGATGGGTACCATTGAGTGGATTTTGAGATAGGGTTGAGGGACCTATCGATGAACACTCTTATGGGATTAGATTTTTTTAAGGATAGGTTGGGTGCTGGGAGATCATATGAGGTTTTATTAAGATAGGATTGGATCAAGTTATTCTTGTACTATAGGTTACCCTCATAGTGTTTCTTATCCTCATCATGGTTAAAAATACCATAGAGGGTGCCTTCAGAGTTTTTATTCCTAAGAGGGTTTGAGATGGTGTTTCAACATTGGTGGTAGGCCAACCATTTTTTATTCATATTAGGTTTGTCTAGGATGTTTAAGGATATTCTTCTTTAGTTTGGATATGGTAGGTGTCCCTTGGGATATTATTGGATTGGGAATGGGCCCAAAGTTTTCTTATCATCATCATGGTTTAAGGATGTTCTTCTTTAGTTTGGATTGGGAATGGTCCCAAAGGTTTATATGATACTCCCTTCTATTACCCTAGGATTTTACACACATGTTGAAAGTCTAGAAAACCCACATTCCTTATCTGGATGGAAACATAATATTTTACAATAATCTCAACATCCATATCATCCATATGATGAAAATTTATGAATCTTATGAAATTATAGTTCCTCATACTCCCCCTCTTGGATATTGAGTGAAATAAAGATCCAAGGTTTATAATCCAAGAGTCAAGTAAACTGGTGGCACTCAATATTATACCTCTCATATCTTTTAATAAATGATTCATATATCCATTTCTAAAATAATATCTTCTTGGATTCACTCTCAAATCATTTCAATATTTCTTCAGGTGAACTTATTCACATAATTACAACATGTGGGACCACCTTTCATCGATATACTCCTGCTCATAATTATCCTTCATTTATCTTTATTATGACCTTTTCATGTTGAAAATAAACCCATTCCTTTCATGTTATAAGTATTTCTATAAGATACCTAAATATAATCTTGATGATGTTTTTAGTTCAAGATCAGGTCTCTAACATCCATAAACACAAGGTCTGTCTTACTACTTGCATTTATCACTATGGTAATCATCACATCCTAAGATTAAAGGAGTGGGGAAAGTGATAAAAATTCCCACTCTAGATCTCTAAAGTTCACCTCCATAAATTCTAACTAAATCCATATATTGTTGAATTATTGATATGATCTTCCACTAGTTTATCTTTTGACATCCTCATACGGAAATACCTCCACAAAATTAACACCTTATTCATAGTGATTAACTTCTCATATGCATTGAAAATAAATTTATTAAGTTCCAAATTACTATTCTCCTATTAGATATTATAAGCCACATTCTAGGATAATTATTCCAAAATAATACCTATTTCATTCTTGTCTAACCTCTCATATTATTATTTCTTCATCAGCTATATATTAGTATGAAACAATGGAAGATCAAAGTCCATTTATAGCATTCAATCATAAAAATATATTTTATAGAAACCAAAATTTATGTCATATAACTTCTCGATCTAGACCTTACTCGCATCTAATTTCATTACTTCTGGTAGATAGTGAACTCTCACTAAATTTTAGAACATGTAAGATGCATTAGGATCTGCTTATCAAAATTATCTTACAGGGAAAAAGGAAGAATTATGATACTAAAACGAGCTTATAATCACCTTCACCAGGGTATAGTTTCCTAAAAATATCTAACCAAAACTTTAAGACTATTTGTTGGGGTCACAAATAATTTTTGGAAATCCTAAAAAAGTTATCCATTTACACTTTCTAGGTAGAATAGAGTACTAGAATGATCTCATGCTACTATGTAAATAACTTTGAAGGAACACCACACCTAAATCAATGTACCACAATAAAAAACCCATGAAAAAAATTCAAAAATATTTCCAAAAGACTATAATCAAAATAAAATAAATAAAAACAACAGAAGAAGATTTTTATGTGGTTTATACGTCATTACTAATCCATAAGAGGAACACTACTTTAATTTATTTAAGGAATCAGAATATGGTCACAATGGAATAAGTCCATATAAATCACATGTGTTTTCACCCTACTATTGTAGAAAAATCTAGATAGTTTAACTTGTAATGTTATATTCTAATCTTTATGGAGACTAATTCCATGCAGATCCTATCTTCATGGTCATCCCTCTTTTTGGTGAAAGATTCCCATCACCTCAGCTCCATATTCTAGTAAAGAGTGAAAACTTTTGAAACTATCATGGGTTAACTCTTATGTTTGTAAAAGTCACTCTTACACATCCCTTTTTCAAAAAGTCTTCATGGGAATCATTAATAAATACTTTAACATATTCCTAGAGTAGAATTCATTGATGTTCTTTAAGCCGTTATACTGCCTCTATCTGATCATGTCAAGAGGTAACTTTCTGATTGTTCATCCTACATATGTTACCTTCTGATTAGAATCATATGATCTATATAACTTATAGATTTTTAGACTTCATTATTTCTACTTATACATCTCTATTAGATGATCAAAAGTTATTCCATTATAGTCAATCCTTCTATTGGATTAATTCCTTAGAATAAAAATGTTTTTCACACAGCTAAAACCCAACACATGGTTGGAATGTGTAGTGATAGAATGCATGATTATTAGCTTTCCAAAATGGGTTCTTCTTTTTAAGGGTAATTTTAAATGGGTTTTTAAATGTTTTTCTTTTATTTTATTGTTTGAAATTATTTTTTATTTATATTTTGAAAATTTTACTATGATGAAATAAATAACCAAAATGTGAATTATGTCACTTAGGTATATAATTTAGATCCTGTAACAACTGGGTCCTAGTGAAATCACAAACACCCCACCTTTAACATCATCCTCGGGTCCTAGCCCATCAGGTACCACCAGTTGCCCCATAGACACATGGTCCCCACCCTAGGGTCCACCTACGTGCCTGAATGAGTCATTTGACTAATGACAGTCCCTAGAGGACAACACATGTCCTTTCCAGTGTGCTTTGTCCTCACTCACACACAGCCGCGGAAACTTACCAAAAGTTCACCCATACTAACCACTTCTCCAGGCCATTCACGCTTAACTATGGAGTTCTAATTAGAAAGGCTTCTAAAAGAAAGGTGCACCTTGTTGAAATGAGTCATATCATTTATTCATTTAACCATTTATCATTTGGGGGTGTTACATTCACCCCCCTTTAGAGAACAACGTCCTCATTGTGGGCCCTACATCTCAACCCGGGTAGTTTACCACACTTAAGACTGGGTACCACATCTGATACCAAATATAACAACTAGGTCCCGATGACAGCACAAACACCCCGCCTTTAACATGTCTATCAGGTCCTGACCTACCAAGTACCACCAGTTGCCCAATAAAAACATGGTACCCACCCTGGGCCCACCCACATGCTTGAATGAGTCATCTGACTAATGAAAGTCCCTACAAAAAGATGCACCTTGTTGACATGAGTCATATTATTTATTAATTTAACAATTTATCATTTGGGGGTGTTACATTCACCCACCTTCTTTAGAGAACAACATCCTCATTGTGGGCCCTACATATCAACCTAGGGAGTGCACCGCACTTAAGGCTGGGTATCACCTCTGATACCAAATGTAACAACTGGGTCCTGGTGAAAGCACAGACACCCTACCTTTAACATGGTTTTTGGGTCTTGACCCGCCAGGTACCACCAGTTGCCCTATAACACATGGTCCCCACCCTGGGGCCCACCCACATTCCTGAATGGGTCATATGACTAATGGAAGTCCCTACAAGCCAACACATGTCCTTTCCAGTGTTCTTTTTTCCTCACTCACACACACACCCTGGAAAACTTCCCAGAAGGTCACCCATCCTGACCACTACTCCAGGAAAAGCATGCTTAAATGTGGAGTTCTAATCAGGCAGGATCCTGAAAAGGAAGATGCATCTTGTTGACATGAGTCATATCATTTAGTAATTTATGTCTTTATCATTTGGGGGGTGTTACATATCCTATGTTTTAGGCCTTATGATTTTAGTAGAGGGAATTTTAACATAGTTCCTTGTGTTATATTTTCTATTTGTTTATGGTGTTATAGAGATGCCTTAGATTAGAGGGATTTCGTATAAGGAAGAGAAAATAATGTGGTAAGTGATCAAATTTATAAATAAGGACAAAAAATGTGTAGATCATTCCAAAACTCTTGAAATTTTATAGACAAAAGTTATATACGATGAATTTGTTTTCAACTATAAGTAAATATGATGTCTTTAGAGGAAGTATGATATGTGATAAGAATTTTGGAGTCAATATAATATGATTAAAAATATATTTTGATGGTTTTGAAGATTAAAGGAATAGATCATGATGTGAGAAAGAGGGTCATGTTGTGAGGGTAGTAGCTTCTGAAAAATAGAAATTTCATGATGTTGGTCATGTTGTGGTGAGTCTAGATACAATGTGAATATTTAATATGAAATAGTTTTATATCAAATTTAAGGGTATTTCATGCTTCAACATTTGGACACTACAAGAATAGAATTTGGAGAAAACTTAGTGGTTCTGTAAATTTAAAAATTCCCACACTACAAACTCAAGTCATGATATAATAGGTATAGAGTTCGAGGAAATCTATAATTTGATCACAATATGATATAATGGTCATTTTATAATTAAAGTAACTACGCTATAAAATTTAGTCTATGAAGAAATAAGGATGTGAAATTTAATGTTATGGATATTTTACATTGAAAATCAATAACAAACCATAAAGATCTATGTCGCACCATTATTACAGAAACAACTCCATGAGACTGTTTTGATGAAGAAAGATATCAGGCCCTGAAAGTTAATCTTCAGGTGGTTTTACAAAAAATATTAGGCCACACTATGAATATTTATTTCATACCTCGATGTTACCAGTAGTTGAATAAAAATAAAGAAGTAACTAATCTATCATGCCATGATACTAATTTCCATATTATTATTACTAGAATCTATAGAATTTAAAAAGATTTGATTACTTGAATTTGTCAAGTTAGTTTGGGTAGTTTTTTAGGTATCAATAAACTATCTATTTAAATATCAATAATGGATATGTTCTTAGAAATGATCAAATTATTGGATTTGAATTCAGTAAATAACTCTCACATGAAGAATATCATGAAATGATACCACTTTATAAAGGAAAATGTATAGAAAAATATTCTGAAATTTTATTTTTTTGGAACTCAATAACAGGGGGTAGATACCATTACTAAACCTCTAGACACACTTGTATTCGTGAATAATAGGTTGAAACTTGGAGTTCAACCAATCTCCTTAACTTAATAAGGTTCGATTATCTATCTCCCATTGTATATAATGCTTCATTTGGAAATTTTTTTCTTTGTATTAATTCTTTTGTTGTTGAGTTTAAGATGATAGGGGGAGGCACTATCCATGGAGGATTAAAAAAAAAATATGGTGGATCAGAGAAACAAAAGGAAAAAATTATAGACATAAACATATTTTCTTTTTTCCTATAATAAGAATTGTCTTACTTGGGCTTTGAAAATTTATTAATGGACCTTTACATAGTTTTTGGTAGTGTTGAAGTTTCGGAATATATAGAAGTGATCAGATATAAAAAAAATAAATTCCCTTTGAATTTTATTATCAAATGGAGAGAAATATTTCAAGGGGATAATGAGGGTGCATATCACTTATAGGGGGGATATTAGATATTTATAAAACATTTAGTATTGTTGAAAAAATCCAAAGGGGGAATTTTGTAACTATAGTCTATAAATGTTGGATTTTTTTGTTAATTATAAGTCTATAGGTAGTCATTCGAGGAATTTTTATATGGGATAATAAGCTTGGAGTCAATTTTATATTATTTGAAATATATTATTTTGGGGTTAAAGATTACAAGAAAAGATCATGGCATAAGAATTAGGGTCACACCATGAGGGTAGTTGTTTCTAGAAAAATGGAAAATTCTTAAAGTTGGTCATACCATTGTGAGTTTTAAAATGCTATGAATATTTATTACATAAGAGTTTTGGATCAAATGTAAGAGTTATTCACACTGTGACTTATTATCCATACCATGAAGATATATTAGAGAAATCTCAGTGGTTCTATACATTTTAAGATGTCCATGTCATGGAATCATGTCATTATACAACATGTATGGAGTTCAGTAATATCTGAAATTTTATAAGTCTATGATAGAATTTCCACACTATTATTAAAGGAATCATGCTGAGATATCCAGGTCCTGAAGAAAGAAGTATGTCCATGTAAGTTATGGATTAGGTATGAAAATAAATAGCACTATATAAATCTCTATGTCATTCCATGATTAAAGAAAACATGACATGATATTGTGTCACGACCCGTCCTCGGGGCCCGTGCCGTGACTACCCCAAGCCCGCCTTCTATAGGCCAGGGGCTGGTGACTAGCACCAATGGCGTAAATCCCGATAACTGGGAAGGCATTTCCTTTATAAAAGTAAACTAAACACCACAGAGTACAAGCATAAGTAATCACTAGGTAAAACTGAATACAAGCAGTGCTGAAAGTAAAGGGGGCCGGAAATACAAGCCCAACTGTAAAGTACAAGGTAAAAGACAAAATAGCTGGAATGTGACAAGCTGCTCCTAGGTTGTCCACCAAGGATCCTACCTGAAGGGTAGGTACAGATAGCGCAACTCCTGGATCGTCCGCCACGGATCCTACCTCAAGGGCAGGTACAGATAGCGCAACTCCTTGATCGTCCACCACGGATCCTACCTGAAGGGTAGGTATAGATAGCCTCCACAATGCTCTCACCCGTCAACATCCTCCGAGTATCGTCTCGCCATGAATTCCACCTCCGGATACTGACTCGTCGTGAGGTCCACCTCCGGGTACCGTCCAGCCCTCGAACACTCGGCCTCTGTCAACGCTGCCCATCGTCTGAAACCAACACAACGAAGTGCGGGCATAGCCCATGTAGGGGTGAGTATAACGATACTCAGTAGGGACCCCGAGACCCTCAAGGTCTCACTAAATCCAACATGGATAACCACAAGGAATATCTCAACAGATATCCTCTACTTAGGTATATGCCCATACATATACCTAAGTTATAAAGTAACCCATCTCAATTATGAGGAAACACAAAGATTAGGAAATCAACGGATAACCACTACCCGGGTATATGCCCATACATTTACCTAAGTTATCAAGTGACCCATCTCAATCATGAGGAAACACAATGATCATAGACTCAGCTCAAACCAGGATTTTCAATTATCGAAACTGTAACTGCTGAAGAGCCCTGTCTCTGGAGTGTATATTGATCCTGTCACGACTCCGAGGTAATAACCTAAGACTGCTGAGGTACTCCACCTGTTGAGTACTGTGGGCCTGCAGCTACAACCAAGTGCTTCCCAACATGGTTCTGCCGCTACAACCAAGTGCTCCCCCTCATAACCTCCAGAGGTACTCATTCTATTGAGTACCGTGGGTCTGCCGCTACAACCAAGCGCTCCTCCGCCGTGGGTCTACCGCTACAACCAAGAGCTTCCCACCATGGGTCTGCCGCTACAACCAAGCGCTCCCCCTCATAGCCTCCAGAGGTACTCCTTCTGTTGAGTACCGCGGGTCTGCCGCTACAACCAAGCGCTCCTCCTCCGTGGGTCTGCCGCTACAACCAAGCGCTCCCCACTGGGCTATCCGAAACTCACCAAGTCAATCAATCAGCCGTCGTCAAGTCTCAGTCGGCTACACGGTCTCCCTACTCCGCACGCTCGTCTCCAGGAGGGTCCGCTCCACGAGCTACTGGTCGATACTCCAAGTATCACAAAGTCCCACTAAGAAGTATCTCAAAGGACCGCCTCGTCATAGGGGTCTCAACACAACAGACGACACGTCAATCGGACGCCCGGTCTGTGAGTTATTAGCCTTTTTGTCCCAGGGGCCCGGTTGGTTTCGTGTGCGAACCAACCCGGCCGTATCTCAACTATACCCCGAACTCTCATAGGGTATACTCATAGGGACCGTTTCTCAATGTGATCACCAACGCCGCTGACGGTTCGTCAAACAGACGTCCAGTCTGAAAGTTATCATCTTTTCCGTTCGAGGGACCCGATTGGATTTCGGGTACAATCCAACCCGACCACTATCCAACTGCAATCAAAACTTAGGAGAAAAATGCCAAAAGTTCTATCTCATCAAGAAGAATCCAATAAAGTCGATGGTACATCAATCAAACGTCCGGAGCTCAAGATATAAGCGTTTCCGCTCCGAGGGCCCGGTTGGTTTGGGGTTCGAACCAACCCGGCCGTACTTCAAATGACACTGGTTAATTAAACCGGTCACACCATTGCAATCCATATGAAAAAACACATGAGATGGACTACACATTGGTCCAAAATAGATAGCCAGTGAAAAAGTTGCATTTCACCGCAACACGCGTGAACCGGGCCTCGTGGGGCCCACGCCTCGACCTCGACTTAAATATCCAAAATTGGTCTTGAAACATCTTTCTTAATTCCAGGGTCGCAACCTCACAGACGGTTCGACATTCTGACACCGTATGAGAGAGATTTGTCTGAAACAAGATCCAGTAATAATAATAATAATATTATTATTTGGTGTTTCGTGGACCCGAGCCATGAACCAGAATTTAGTATTCAACATTAGACTTGAATCGACCGTATTGATGTCAGGATTACATCGCCACTGATGGTAAGCCAAACGTACGTCACACGCATGAGTTATGGCGGGTCAAAGATTTAATAATAATATTAAATTTATTATTTTCTAAGCGCTTCGGGTACCCGATCCAAAAACCTGAAAAAGACATTCAATATTGGACTTGGAATGTCTGTCTCAAAATCAGGGTTGTACCGCCGCAGACGGTTCATAAAACCAAGGTCGTACGGGGAAGTTGCAGACAAAAATGTGTTTTATCATCAAAAGTAATAACAACAATATTTTCTTATTATTATTAATTACTTATTTATTTAATATTCCTAACTCCAAATCAATCCACGTTTTTAGCCCTTCTTGGGCGCTAGAAACATACACCATCAATTAATTCCTTTCTTTTTATTATTATATCATCAACTTAAACTTTCTCTCTCCAATCTATCAATTCCTTCACGTTTTAGCGCCTCCAACCCAAACCTCCAAACCCTATAAGCCAGCCCTCCACGCAGTTTTCTCTTCCGCCTGAAGTCATGCCTTGAACACACGCCAAAATTACACCGCCGCGTCGCCCCTTCTGTGGGTCGCTGTATCTTCATTCAAAACCCGAAAATTGTGACAATCGCAAATTCTTGATCCTCGGGTCGAGATCTCCGCATCCGTATGCTGAACGTAACATTGAGTTTTTAGCACGCTTAATTATTTGGGGACGAATAATGCACGAGAAACGAAACAGAAGGTTCACGGTCTATGTGCGGATCGATAACCATATTTGTTTGGCCACCATCGTTGAGATTCAAGAACAAGAGGAATTAACACAGAGATATTTATCATACTTCAAAATTAAACCACTACCTCAATTCAAGAAGGTTGATCGCTTGGCGAAGGTAGGAGATGCTATCTTTGTTCCGTTGACGTTGTCGCGGGATGACGATGTTGCTTCGTCAACGTCGAGAAGGAAGAAGTCGAGGTTGGCACCAACGTTCTTTGCGTTTTTCGATGAGGGAAAGAAGTCCTCTCAAGACTCTCCCCACTAGAGATTATGCCAACACCCATAATAATAAAGTATAACCATTTATTAAAGAGTTGGCATAAATATTTCAAGAGAATTTCGAAAACATGCCGAATAATTAAAAGATGTTTAGTTCATTAATGAAGAGGGTTGGCACATTAAATTGAAGGGGTGTTAAATGGGGTTGGAGAGAGTTATGGGAAGATGAGAGGTTGGGGCTCGTGTGGGCCCCACCCCTCATATATCCACACATGGGAGGATTTAACTTCCTTAGATATAAATTTGTTTTAACAAATTTATTTAACTTTTCTTAACTAAACTCCAAAATTAATAAAACTCAACCTGTTTAAAACGCAACTACGGTAAAGGTCCCCTTAAGAAATTACTGGCACTTCGAGTTCATCGGTGCCCTCAGATTTCAATTCTGAGCACCAGTTCAAAAGATATAAAAACCTGCACATACTTTTACTGAACGTACCTGAAAAACAGTTCAGAAAATTATTATCAGTCACCATCGACACGCACCGGTCGAGGTTAGCCTCTGCCTAAGTAAAACACGCCCCAACGAACCCATCGATACTCTCGGATTTTCAATCCGAGTTACCATTTATAAGTTATGGATTTTACAATAAAATAATTTTCACTTAATTATTTTATTTGCGGCCAAAAACTAACTTTTTCTGGTGGCACGTTCCGGAAAAAGTTAGTATCTGTTTAAATAAAACATGCCATGACGAGTTCAGCAGTGGTCTCGGATTTTTAATCCAAGCTACCGTTTGTGAGTTATAAGTATTTGAAAAATAAAATAATTTATTTAATTATTTTATTTATGGTTAATCCATTTTTGGGATTTCTCATAGGATGCATGTGTCGACTAAACTTAAGTCGCGGCTAGGGTAATGCTGCCATCGTAAGCGCAACGGTGCCCACAGATTTCTAATCCGAGCAACCGTTCAAGAGTTACTCCACTTTTTCAGGAAAACTGCTTACGCGCGTTAATTTAAGCTTAACAAAACTTCGGAAAATTATTCCTGGCACAACGGGCCTCAGAATCAGGTTCCGTCTGAAACCGCGCACTCAAAAAATTCCAAAGAAATTAAGAAAAAAATTTCCTTGAAATTTCTGGGTCTTTACATTACTCCCACCTCAGGGCTTTACATCCCCGTAAGGCTTCAACACACACTAGGGGAAACAATAAGTGGTACTGAGCACGCATCTGAGCCTTCCGCTCCCATGTGCTCTCCTAGAGGTTCCTGTGCTGCCTCGGGTTTCCTTTTCGCCGACCAAGGAAAACCCATCCCATCATTGTAAGTAAACCACAACCTTTTTGCCTAATACCGTCAATCCGTGTATGAACTGTGATTGCCCAGTCCATACCCAAACTAACGTCGTAAGGCCTCGACACTATCACCAAGATGTTCCAACCAAAACTCTCGCCTCAAGGTTCAGATCACACCTATCGGCGTAAGTGTGTTTATCGAGTTTCCTCTTAATGGTATCTCCAGACGTGAGGGTCAAGTCAATGGTTTTAACCGGAAACTCTAGGTCTGGGACAAGATTTGTGGAAGTAAGGAATGATTGGTACCTATGTCTATTGATATGGAAGTTTGTAGTAGACACAGACCGTACCTCAAATCATTCTTAGAGCCCTTGGATCACTCTCCGTGACCGCATGCATCTATTCTCTTCCCCTACCCTCTAGCTCCCTGAGCCTGGCAGGGACTACAAAGACGGGTGGTTGTAACATGTTGAAATGTACACCACCTCATGCTGCACTCTTAGTTCTGCTTCCATGTCTTCTACTCTGCAGATTCATCTATCCTTAACACTTCCTCTTCTTGAAACATTTAACACGCCCAAGTCTCCGAGACTGGCGCCAGTTTCCAGCTTTCCCACTGCTAACCTTCACCGACTGCATCCATTCAGCAAAGAATTCTCAACCACAAAGGTTCTTTCTAGCACCCTAGCCTAAGTAGGAATGCATAGAGGAGAGGTGATGGCTTGGATATCCTTAAACACACCACGCTCATAGGTCCGAGCTCTATAGCACTGATCGAATCATATTCATCGAGTACCCGGAATGCACGGTACGCCTCAATGAATACTCAGCTACCGAAACGTCGTCCTGCCGAAGCTGTATAAGCTCTAGAAAACTCTCAGCCACCTCCTCAAGCCAGTCCTCAACCGCCTGTGAGTCAGGTTCTCCTCGGAACTTGAGGGTATCTGATGTTGGAACATGTGTAAGGCAGTAAGCCTACATGTGTCATCTACCGGTACCGTCGGTTGTAATTGTTGACCAACAGGTAGTGATGTATAGCTGACACACTACCCGAAGGCACTATCTCAGGAATAAATCCACGTACCGAAGCCTCATCACTATGCGGACCATCCTCATGGTCATTCACAGGAAAACACTAGTAGCCAAGTCCACTGTCCACTCCAATGATGTCTCAGCTAGGCGGAATACTCTAACAATCGCCTCCAGCCAGTGCTCTGCTGTCTGGGAATCTACCTCGCCTCGTAACCTCGGAGGCCTCTACTGTTGGAACTCGTGCAACGCGCTCTTCCATCATACATAGTTCTCTAGTATGGATGGTGGAATCTGCACCCCAACAGGTGGTGGTGCTGCCGGTACACCACCCGAGGGTGCCAACATAGTAAAAAGGGCCCCGCACCGGAGCCTCGTCGCTCGGCGGGCCGTCATCGTGTACTATCTCAGAACTCCAACTGACTATCTGCATGGAGACATCCTGAACATATACAACACGGTCAAACAATTTTTACCTGGTGAGCTGACCTGGTTTGAGCTGACTTTAAAACTTTTGGAAACACACACACAATCAGTGTTTTCATGCACAAAGTTGGAAATCAGAAGTCAGGGTCCTGGTGTACGGATACATCGGCCGCCGCACCAACACTGAACTCCCTGAACTGAAAACCACACTCGGTACCCTTAACACTATTGCTTCACAGAAAGAAAAAATCAGAGTCCTAAGTTATGCGGTAGAACCGACTCCTCTGATACCAATTTGTCACGACCCGTCCTCGGGGCCCGTGCCGTGACTACCCCAAGCCCACCTTCCATAGGCCAGGGGTTGGCGACTAGCACCATAGGCATAAATCCCAATAACTGGGAAGGAATTTCCTTTATAAAAGTAAACTAAACACCACAGAGTACAAGCAGAAGTAATCACTAGATAAAACTGAATACAAGCAGTGTTGAAAGTAAAGGGGGACGGAAATACAAGCCCAACTGTAAAGTACAAGGTAAAAGACAAAATAGCCGGAAGGTGACAGGCCGCTCCTGGGTCATCCACCAAGGATCCTACCTGAAGGGTAGGCATAGATAGTGTAGCTCCTGGATCGTCCACCACGGATCCTACCTAAAGGGTAGGTAGCGCAGCTCCTTGATCATCCACCACGGATCCTACCTGAAGGGTAGGTACAGATAGCCTCCACAATTCTCTCTCCCGTCAACCTCCTCCGAGTATCGTCTCGCCGTGAAGTCTACCTCCGGATACTGACTCGTCGTGAGGTCCACCTCCGGGTACCGTCCAACCCTCGAACACTCGGCATCTGTCAACGCTTCCCGTCGTCTGTAACCAACACAACGAAGTGCGGGCATAGCCCGTGCAGGGGTGAGTATAACGATACTTAGTAGGGACCCCAAGACCCTCAAGGTCTCACTAAATCCAACAAGGATAACCACAAGGAATATCTAAATAGATATCCTCTACTTAGATATATGCCCATACATATACCTAAGTTATCAAGTAACCCATCTCAATCATGAGGAAACACAAAGATTATGAAATCAATGGATAACCACTACCCAGGTATATTCCCATACATATACCTATGTTATCAAGTGACCCATCTCAATCATGAAGAAACACAATGATCATAGACTCAGATCAAACCAAGATTTTCAATTATTGAAACTGTAACTGCTGAAGAGCCCCGTCTCTGGAGTGTACAGTGATCCTGTCACGACTTTGAGGTAATAACCTAAGACTGCTGAGGTACTCCACCTGTCGAGTACTGTGGGCCTGCAGCTACAACCAAGCGCTTCCCACCATGGGTCTGCCGCTACAACCAAGTGCTCCCCCTCATAGCCTCCAGAGGTACTCCTTCTATTGAGTACTGTGGGTCTGCCGCAACAACCAAGCGCTCCTCCACCGTGGGTCTGCCGCTACAACCAAGCGCTTACCACCATGGGTCTGCCGCTACAACCAAGCGCTCCCCCTCATAGCCTATAGAGGTACTCCTTCTGTTGAGTACCGCAGGTCTTCCGATACAACCAAGCACTCCTCCTCCATGGGTCTGCCGCTACAACCATGTGCTCCCCACTGGGCTATCCGAAACTCACCAAGTCGATCGATCAGCCGTCGTCAAGTCTCAGTCGGCTACACGGTCTCCATACTCCGCACGCTCGTCTCCGGGAGGGTCCGCTCCACGAGATACTGGTCGATACTACAAGTATCACAAAGTCCCATGAATAAGTATCTCAAAGGAATGCCTCGTCATAGGGGTCTCAACACAACAGACGGCGCGTTAATCGGACGCTCGGTCTGTGAGTTATTAGCCTTTTCGTCCTAGGGGCCCGGTTGGTTTCGTGTGCGAACCATCCCGGCCGTATCTCAACTGTACCCCGAACTCTCATAGGGTATACTCATAGGGACCATTACTCAACGTGATCACCAACGCCGCTGGCGGTTTGTCAAACGGACGTCCAGTCTGAAAGTTATCATCTTTTCCGTTCGAGGGACCCGGTTGGATTTCTGGTACAATTCAACCCGACCACTATCCAACTGCAACCAAAACTTAGGAAAAGTATGTCAAAAGTTCCATCTCATCAAGAGGAATCCAACAAAGTCAATGGTACGTCAATCGGACGTCCGGAACTCAAGATATAAGCATTTCTGCTCCGAGGGCCCGGTAGGTTTTGGGTTGGAACCAACCCGGCCATACTTCAAATGACACTGGTTAATTAAACCGGTCACACCATTGCGATCCATACGGAAAAACACATGAGATGGACTACCCATTGGTCCAAAATAGATAGCCAGTGAAAAAGTTGCATTTCACCGCAACAAGCGCAAACCGGGCCTCGTGGGGCTCGCGCCTCGACCTTGACTTAAATATCCAAAATTGGTCTTGAAACATCCGTCTTAATTCCAGGGTCGCATCCTCGTAGACAGTTCGACATTCCGACACTGTATGAGAGAGATTTGTCCGAAACAAGATCCAGTAATAATAATAATAATATTATTCGGTGTTTCGTGGGCCCGATCCATGAACCAGAATTTAGTATTCAACATTAGACTTGAATCGACCGTATTGATGTCAGGATTACATCGCCACTGATGGCAATCCAAACGGACGTCGCACGCATGAGTTATGGCGGGTCAAAGATTTAATAATAATATCAAATTTATTATTTTCTGAGCGCTTTGGGTACCCGATCCAAAAACCCAAAAAAGACATTCAATATTGGATTCGGAATGTCCATCTCGAAATCAGGGTCGCACCGCCGCAGACGGTTTGTAAAACTGAGGTCGTACGAGGAAGTTGCAGACAAAAATGTGTTTTATCATCAAAAGTAATAACAACAATATTTTATTATTATTATTATTAATTACTTATTTATTTACTATTCCTAACTCCAAATCAATCCACATTTTTTTGAGCCTTTCTTGGGCGCTGGAAACATACACCATCAATTAATTACTTTCTTTTTATTATTATATCATCAACTTAAACTTTATCTCTCCAATCTATCAATTCCTTCACGTTTTAGCGCCTCCAACCCAAACCTCCAAACCCTATCAGCCAGCCCTTCACGCGGTTTTCTCTTCCGCCCGAAGTCATTCCTTGAACACATGCCGAAATGACACCGCCACGTCACCCCTTCCGTGGGTCGTTGTATCTTCATTTAAAACCCAAAAATTGTGACAATCGCAGATTCGTGATCCTCGGGTCGAGATCTCTGCATCCGTATGCTCAACGTAACATTGAGTTTTTAGCACGCTTAATTATTTGGCGACGAATAATGCATGAGAAATGAAATAGAAAGGTTCACGGTCTATGTGTGGATCGATAACCATATTTTTTTGGCCACCGTCGTTGAGATTCAAGAACAAGAGGAATTAATACAGAGATATTTATCATACTTCAAAATTAAACCCCTACCTCAATTCAAGAAGGTTGATTGCTTGACGAAGGTAGGAGATGCTATCTTTTTTCCGTTGACGTTGTCGCAGGATGACGACATTGCTTGGTCAACGTCGAGAAGGAAGAAGTCGAGGTTGGAACCAGCGTTCTTTGTGTTCTTCGATGAGGGAAAGAAGTCCTCTCAATCCTCCCAAATCCCCTCTCTCAAGACTCTCCCCATTAGAGATTATGCTAACACCCATAATAATAAAGTATAACCATTTATTAAAGAGTTGGCATAAATATTTCAAGAGAATTTCAAAAACGTGCCAAATAATTAAAAAATGTTTAGTTAATTAATGAAGAGGGTTGGGCATTAAATTGAAGGGGTGTTAAAGGGGGGTTGGAGAGAGTTATGGGAAGATGAGAGGTTGGTGCTCGTGTGGGCCCCACCTCTCATATATCCACACATGGGAGGATTTAACTTCCTTAGATATAAATTTGTTTTAACAAATTTATTTAACTTTTCTTAACTAAACTCCAAAATTAATAAAACTAAACCTGTTTAAAATGCAACTGTGGTAAAGGTCCCCTTAAGCAATTAACGGTGCTGCGAGTTCATCGGTGCCCTCATATTTCAATTTAGAGCACCGGTTCAAAAGATAGAAAAACTCTCACGTATGTTTACTGAACATACCCAAAAAATAGTTCGGAAAATTATTATCAGTCGCCCTCGACCCGCGCCGGTCGAGGTTAGGCTTTGCCTAAGTAAAACAGGCCCCAACGAACCCATCAATACTCTCGGATTTTCAATCTGAGTTACCGTTTATAAGTTATGAATTTTACAATAAAATAATTGTCACTTAATTATTTTATTTGCGGCCAAAAACTAACTTTTTCTGGTGGCCAGTGCGGGAAAACGTTAGTATCTATTTAAATAAAACATGCCATGAAGAGTTCAACAGTGGTCTCGGATTTTTAATCCAAGCTACCGTTTGTGAGTTATAAGAATTTGAAAAATAAAATAATTTATTTAATTATTTTATTTATGGTTAAGCCATTTTTGGGATTTCTCATAAGAGGCCCTTGCCGACTAAACTTAAGTCGCGCCTAGGGTAATCCTGCTATCCTGAGCACAATGGTGCCCTCAGATTTTTAATCCGAGCAACCGTTCAAGAGTTACTCCACTTTTTCAGGAAAACTTCTTACGCGTGTTAATTTAAGCTTAACAAAACTTCAGAAAATTATTCCGGGCACACCGGGCCTCAGAATCAGGTGCCGTTTGAAACTGCGCACTCACAAAATTCCAAAGAAATTAAGAAAAAAATTTCCTTGAAATTTCCGGGTCTTTACTTATTTATTCCATGAATAAAGATGTATGGCTATGGAAGTTAAGCTTCAAGTAGTTTTGTAACAAAAATATACCCATGTTTTGAATCTATATGTCATTCCATGATGATATTTAAAATTGAAGAATAATGAACTAGGAACATACCTATTATTATGTGATTCTAATTTCCATTTAATGACTACTAGAATCTTGAGAATTTGAACAGATTCAATGAGTTGTATTTCTCAAGTTAGTTTGGGTAGATTTTGGTGCATCTATCAACTACCTATTTGAATATTAATGGGGTATAAATTATTATAAATGATCTAGTGATTGGATCTGAAGTAGAGGATTCTAGAAGTTGATTGATGGTTTAATTTTTGAATTTCAAAATTCCTTGTATTTTTTAGAACCTTTTGTATAGAAGGAGGTTTGAAAAGCATAAAAAATGAGAGGGATATAGGATATCATGGACCAGGAAAAGAGTGTATTAGTTGTGTATTTTATTGAATATATGGATTTAATAAGTGTAGGGTGATTGAGTTTGATTCTGTTAAAGATCAAGTTTGGAAGTAAAGTGTTTTGTGAATATTAGTGAAGATCTTGAAGTGAAGAATGAATAATTATGGAGAAAACTCCTTAATATTTGGTTTTATATCTATATTTTCTATCTTTGTGAGTCTGAATTCTGTGTGAACATTAACTTCTGTATAACCCTATTTTAAAGTAGTGAGAGGAAGAGAGGAAGTGGTTATGGACCTTGGATGGGAACTTATCCTAAATATTGTAATTATAAACCTATAAATTAGTTATCATTAGGAATATTGATGCATAATTGATATGTGTTCCTTGGATGTATAAAAGTATGGGTGAACCAAGTAAAATCTCTCTTTTTTTGCTTCTTTATATTTCCACATTTGATTGTACATGTGTGTGATCATTGTGATGATTCAAAGTGTCTTTCTAAATTCTATGACAATATCCAATAAACATGAGTTGAGAAGAAAATTTTAAGTCACCCTAATTCATTCCCCACTAACT
This sequence comes from Viscum album, assembly GCA_963277665.1. Classification (NCBI taxonomy): domain Eukaryota; kingdom Viridiplantae; phylum Streptophyta; class Magnoliopsida; order Santalales; family Viscaceae; genus Viscum; species Viscum album. The sequence goes on along the minus strand of OY728148.1, from coordinate 2,094,115,580 downwards.
TACACTATATTATGAGATTACAGGTTACAAAAATAACACATTAGTTAAATATTTTCAATTTCATGTAAAGGGAATGAATTATGAGTGATCTTAGGAAGTGTAACATGCCTTGGATTTCTAGAATTAGGATCCTCCTATATTTTGGAGAGTTTTTGTGGTATAAGAAGATAATAATAGGTTATATAGGATCAACCAAATTTTATAGTTATTTCATACCCATGTGTCATCAAAGGTGGAGTTCACTACTTATATTCTTGAGGGAGAACATTTTAAGTGGTTAGAGACAACTATGGAAGTAAAGATGAATTTGGATCTGAAATAGGTGTGATTATATAATATTTTCAATAAAAAATTATATATGTACATACTAAAGATAATAAACGACTGATATTTCCTATATCTAGATCAGGGGAACATGACCGTTCTGGAGTATGCTGATTGCTTTGTAGAGTCGGTGCATTTTTCAATGGAGTTGATCATTAATGATAGTATCAAGGAGAGAAGGTTGGTGATGAATCTTTGAACAAAATATGATTGAGGGTAATTTTTATTGATTTAATTACCTATATAGAATTGGTAAATTGGATATTTATATTAGTCTAGAATAATACAATGATACATAAGAGGGTGGGGGGGGGGGGTGAATGGTGTATTTCTATAATATTAGACAGAATCTGACTTTTATCCTTATTTGTGATTTATGAAGATATGAAACATTCTCTTTTACAGATAATTTAAGAAGATAATAAATAGATAAGAAGAACAAACCAATTTTTATAGTTGGTTTGGGGCACAAATATACCCTAGTCTACTCCACCAATACTCTCTCTATGAGTTTGGTGATTTTCATTAGAAATTTCATCTTATCAAAAGACCTTAACAACTGAGTACAAGCTATTGAAACCTTTACAATAGAACTATTACATGTCCTTATGGTTATTTTACAGGGAACTGTAAATCCACATCTTAGTTTGAGAAGAAATTACTCCACCATGACTGATTCTGAGTAGTTGATACTCTAATAAATCAATAGATATTGATTTTATTGAATAACCAATGTCTTGTTTATATTTGTAGCAATAATAGATAAAAAAATTATCTTCTACTTCAAGGATAAATGACTTCAATAAAAAATATCTTCAAAGATATCCTAATTTCAAATAATTTTCCGTAAAATAAAAACACTTGAATATTAGTAGAAGTAGTTAATCAAAAGTTTTACACATCATAATACTGAAAAATGTATGTCTCCAAAGTATAGTTCTTCAGAATAACAGATATTTCTAATATTTTATATTTTTCAGAAACTCTGTAATCAGAAAAATATCACACCACTCTTTGAAAATGAAAAATACACTTGCTATTTTTCAATAGAAACTATAATTTCTTTCATTTGAAAAGATAAAATAATATCTCTTGATAAATCATGATCATTTGATTTTAAATCATTCATGATATTCGTTAATTCCCTTAGAAATAATAACAATTTAATCCAATAAATAAGATCCTTTGAATCAGTTGTAAAACAACTTTAAAATGATATTACTTATGTTAATACCATTACATAAATCATGGATAAAATATTCAATTAAAAACTTCATCATTGAATATTCAAACACATGATTCCATTATAAAATGACAAACTCCAAATGTAGGGTTTGACAATGTACGGTTGTTTATAAAATTAGGGTTTATAAACCATACATTTATCCTTCAAACATAGGGTTTCTTATAAATGCAGGGTTGTTGATCCATAATTTTCCAACAACGTAGGGTATATGATCCATTCATTTTCTTCCAAACATAGGGTTTCCAAAAAATACATTATTCTTACAAATATAGGGTATTAAGAGTATTTCTAGAATACTTTCAAAGATGTTCAAAATAATTTAACAAATATTTTAACCCATAAATAAGAAAAAATTCTAAAAAAACATATTCCTGAAAAGTAATTAAAATAATTTCATTAGTATAACAAACAAGGGTATTTGTGGGAATCAAAATCAATAATATTCATAGATTATTGTTGAGACAATACATGGGAAAAAATCTCCCCCTTTTTTATAATCATAAAACCCATAATCATATCTTATATAAAATATAGGATTTGTAAACACAAATGAAATAATATCATTAAAGAGATATTATAACAAAAATTATAGTTTTTTATTTAAAATTAATTTACATAGTAAACATTTCAATTCTCATTATCTTCAATTAATAGAATCCATTTAATATAAAATTAAGAATATTTTTTTACCAAATTTCTCCCCAGTTTTGTGATATCAAAAAGAAAGTAATATAAAATGGTTATAAAACAAAGTAAATGTATAAAATAACAGTAAATGAATGTTTATAATATATTGAACAAAAATGATATGGTTTCTAGAAGTATAAATGGAAATATATAATAATAATTAAATACAAACATAATAAACAAGGGAATTTTGTAAAAATATTTTTATGATTACAGGAATTTGTTAGATGAGAGTTTTCAAAATGTAGGACTTGTTAAGGGTAAAAGGTCTGGTTCAAAAGAGGTCCCTGAATTTTGAGAAACTCAGAAAACCTAATGAACTTACTTTAACTCTTATAAAATACTTTTCAAGCTTTCATAAAGGTTATTATCCATTAGTCTCATCAAAATTTTTGAATCTTGAAGAACCTTTAAATTTTCAACAAATTGACTTTCAAAAACTCGTTGACTGTTTATTATGTATGAACTAACTGTAGGAGAATTTCACTTAATTGATTGATAATATTTCTTATACCAAGCTATCATGAAGTTAGTTTCTTAATTAAATATCTCTTATTTTTCAATAAAACATTCATAGGTGCATTGTCACACTAAAGTGAATGAATCCAATCATTGAAAGTAGACATTACAATAGTAATTTCTTTAAATCATCTGACTAAATTTGTAGAAGTTTGAGGTGTAGATATAGATTCTCTGGACTGATAGGAACTACTTCTTATTAATTTAAACAGACTCCCTAAATACCTCTTCAAATCATCAAAATTTTTATTTGAAATAGATGCTGCTTTCTGTTTTCTAAACTGATCTGTCATTTCTATTTGAAGCCATCAAGATCTATTCTTGAAACTAAAATTTTTATAAAGAGTGTAGTTGGGATAGAACATATTCAAATTCCACTCTGGGAACTATTTTACTTCTCAAATCTTCAAAATATTTCCTTATTAACTCCAGCTCTCTCTGTAAATTTGAATTCTCCTGCTTCATATTGTTGAATTTAAAACGAATTATTCTATTTGATGATTTAGAGAATCAGAATATTTTTATTATTGATTTGTTAATAAGGATATGACTATATCCAAGGATAAAAAATTCCTTAATATTTTTCACCAAAGGAGAAAGATACAATTTCAAGAACCTATGTGTTCTCAGCAGGTTTAAAAGATTCCTTTATATTTCTTATGTGTCTCTGAGATTGAACTGAACACTTTTGAAAAATTATTTTAGTTCAATGTAAAAAACAAAGGGAGTATTTTCTTTGATAAAAAAATTATAAACCTTCAAAGGATAGATCTTTTCTTAAGATTAGATTCATCTAATAGATCCATTTGAAATCTATGGCCTTTTCTTGAATAATTTTTCAATAGTTAAACACTAATGTTTCCTTTCACTTGGTTCCCCTTCATCTATCCTCTTGATCATCAACATTACTAATAATCTAAAGGTTGAAGGTTTGGATTCTAGAGTTTCAAGGGTAATATGAGAGATATAAAAGTCGAAAGGGTTCAAAGATAGAGGATAAGAGTGAGAGGGGGGGTTCTAATAGTTTTGGTGATGCCTATTTCGGTTTCTCAAGCCAAATATCTAATGTAATAATTATTTATTTTTTGAAAGATGTGTTTTTTTAAAAACAAAAAATAAATAACTATTTTAAACAATTATTATATAAATTAATAATAATAAAATAAAAAGAAATAATATAGTTAAAAATAAATTAAAGAATTTTTTTAAATAAATATTTAAAATTAAATATTCCTAACACCCCCTTAATAAATTCCTAACTAGCAGTGGGAAGTGGTTTAGAAAAAATATCAACAAGTTAATATTTATTATTTAAAAATTCTAAATATATATCATTTTTAGGAACATGATATCTTATAAAATTATGTCTTATATCAATATGATTGTTTTTTGAGTGACTAACCTGATTTTTTGAAATATTTATTGCACTTTTATTGTCACACAAAAAAGGAATGTTATTGAAATTAAATCCATAGTCTAGTAAGGTGTGTTTCATCCACATAACTTGCACATAGTAACTACTAGTAGATATATATTCTTCCTTAGTTTTTTATAGAGAAAATAGATGTTATTTATTAATTGACCATGATACGAAGGTTTTTCTTAAAAAGTGAAAAGATCCTCATGTACTTTTTCAATATAATCTACATCCTCCAAAATCAGAACCTGAATTTGAAATTAAATGAGAATCAGATGTTTTTGTATAAAGTAGAGATTGAAAAATAATTCCTTTTAAACAGCTAAAAATTCTTTTAATAGTGGTAAGATATTATTCTTTTAGGTTTAATTTAAATCTATCACATAGAAAAAAATAAAACATTATAATTGGTCGTCCTGTAGTAAGATATAATAAGCTACCAATCATATCTCTTTATAACTTGTTCTCAACTAGTTTTCTAGCTTCATCAAAATCAAGTTTAACATTTGTACACATGATTTTTGTATATATATATTATATTTTTTAAGTCCAATTTTTTTCAATAAGTCAATAATATATTTAATTTGATTTAAAGTATTTCCACATCCTTTTTGATAGATTTGAAATCCAAGAAATACATTTTTTTATCCCATCATACTCATTTCAAATTATTTTTTAATAAGATTTTAAAAATCATTGTAAATCTTTTTATTTGTTAATCCAAAAATAACACAATCTACATAAATATATACTAACAATATATTAGAATATCTTTTCTTTAAAACTGTAGGATATAATAACCATAGAGAAAACCCATTTACAAATAAGAAAGAATTTAATCTTTCATATCAAGATCTAGGTTCTTGTTTAAGTCCTTTAAGAGATTTAGTAAGTTTGAAAAATGAATTTGGTAGATGAGGATTTTCAAAGCATGATAGTTGTTCAATATAAACTTCCTCCATTAATTATCCATTTAAGAAATATAATTTTACATCCATATGATATAATTTAAAATTCATATGGGATGCATAAGATATAAGAATTATGATAACTTCTAATATAATAATAAGGGAAAATGTTTCATCATAATCTATTCATTCTTCATCATTATATCCTTTTGTTACTAGTCTAACATTATTTCTAGTGATTATTCCTTGATCATCTTGATTATTTATAAACACCCATTTAGTTTCTATTACAGGATAATTAGATGATCTATCAACTAATTCTGAAGCTTTGTTTCTACTAAATTGGTTAATTTCTTCTTGCATAGCCATTAACAAAATTTAATCTTTTAAATATTCTTCTATAGTATTAGGTTATAATTGTGATAGGAAGGTATGAATTTATATAAGGTTCCTACATTCCTTCTTGTTCTCACTCTAGTATCTAGATCTATTATTACAGTCTCAATATGGTGATTCTTTAGAGGTTATAGGTTATCTAGGTAAGACACTTTCATGTTCATCAGTTTCATATTGTTTGGAACTAGAATTAATTTCATTTATTTTTTCAAAATTATTTTTAGGTGATTCAAGTTCCATGTTGTCAACTTCATCTGTTTGATATTTCCTTTTTTAAAAAGGATTACTTTCATAAAACTTTACATGGATAGATTCTTTAACAATCCTTGACTTTTTATTATATACTTTATAGGCTTTATAATTAATAAAATATCCTATAATGATTTTGTAATCATACTTTAGATCAAATTTTCCATGATTTTCCTTAGTATTAAAGATATACAACTTACATACAAATACTTTAAAGTATCTAACTTTTGGTTTTATATTATTCACTACAAAAGGGTAAGTAGAGATGGTTTATTAACGGTTGTTCTAGTAACCCCTATGAATTAAATCTGGTTAAAAAAATATATAATATAGTGAACGTTTTATCAAAACATTACTATATTTTTATTATTTTAACAATTAGAAGTAGTTTTAATTAAAAATACACTAAACATTAAATAAAACCCTAATTCCTCCCCCTCCCTTTCTCCCTCTGTGTGACCCTAACCCCTTTCCACCCCTACCCTCCTCAATCTCCACCTTTGCCTTCCCTAACATCGAACCCAAATCCATGACCCCCATTCCCCTACCCCTCATACCTACCTTCTACCTTCTTTCCAGAGACCTTGACCACCGCGACACCCCCTCCAACCCTGACCCTCATGACACCCCTCTGACCTCCCTCTCCTGGCTTGCGGTTCCCCTCCATACCAGTGACGTGGACCCCCTATTACTCCCTTTCCGGTTCCCCTTCTCAGTGGTGATGTGAATTCCCCCTACAAACTCCCTTTCCCCGGATCAGATCCCCACCTTGGCAGAAACACATACCCTCTTAAAGGTTTCATTATCCTCACACTAAATATATTAATGAGTAGTATTGGATGGAAAATCATGGGAGATAAAAGGAGAATATAATATGTTTTTTAATTCATTCAACACTAAGGTATATATGTAATTTTGGTTTATAATGTGTTATTTTGATTTTTTAGTTATTGTTTTAGAGTTATAATAATAATTCATTTTGGTTATGTTGTATTAAGTTAGAAAATAAATTCATTTATGATATAAGTTGGTTATGGAATCTAGATCATTCATAATTTCATATTTTTTATTTGATATTAATGAATTCCACTTTGTTCTATATATGTTAATGACTCAAAGTTTTTACATATACATAAATGAGACTATTTTCCAATTCATGACCAATTGTTCAAAAATAATATTTTTAAAATTTAAGGAAGCATTTCTCTATTCAAAAAATTATTTATGAATTTAAAGTTAGTTTTAATGATTTTTAGAGTTAACATTTCATGTTTAAGAGGGATCATTATTTCAAAATTATCATTTAATTTAGGAAATACCTTTAATTCAATATTTAGTTTTAAGAAGTTGTAGAAATTATAATTTATGTTTAAAACATTTTATTTCATCATTTTGGATATTGTTTATATCTAAAATTATTATATAAAAATGAACTATTTAGTTATAATTGGTGTTCCATGTATGTTTTGAAAATCATATCTTAATATAAATATTTAAAACCATAAATTTTAGTTGCTTAAAATTATTTATTAATTATTATATTTATTTTTATATTTGTATTTATATATAAAAATATTCATTTTAATGTTTTGAAAATCATGTTTCGATAAAAAAACCCAGTGACAAAGAGGGGAAATCTATAAAATGTATTCCTAAAAATTTAATACTCAGACATTGTAAAAAGGTGTGGAATGTAATGTGTACCCAAACATAATGGGACTTTATACCCTAAATGATGGGTAGGAATTATATTGACTTTAATGTTGTAAGTTTTCTCATGGTTTTGTTTTCTAGGATTGGGTTTTTATGAAAAATCACTTGATTTATTATCAAAGGAAATATTTTGAAATTATATTCAAATGTAAAATTTTTAAATTGAAAATTGTTTTCTTAAAATTATTAAAAAATAAAGGGTTTGAATTAAAGTTGTTTTATAATTTGAAAAAAATATTCCAAAGAAATATTTTATCCTACTCAAGTGTATAAAAATATTCTTTGAAAAACTTTTTGACTTTTAAAGGAATAGTTTACTTTTATACTAAAAAATGTTTTATTAAACTAAATGTGTTTGGTTTGATGAAAAATTGTTTTCAAGAATATTTCAAGAAATTTAAAATTGGTATCTTTTAAAAACATTCAATACACAAATTAGTTCTCACCACATGTTTTTTAAAAAAAATTCCCACCGGCCTTAGATATGAGCATGATCAATTATAAAGATATTATTAGATTTTTCAATGCAATAATTATAATTGAATAGTTATATTAATGTTCACTTAAAATATTAACATGAGTTTTTATTTGTAGTAAGAGTTTAAAATTATCTAAAACTCTATAACTAAAAATATTTTCCAAGATGTAAGTAACTTGATAATTGGATTTGAGATTATGATTATGAAATTAGAATTTATTATTCACTTATTTTCTTACTAAGTAAATAAAAAAAGAAAAAAAATACATATTTTGATATAGGACTCCAAAGTACCGATGTGGGGATTCTAAATGAGGATAATAAAGATGAAGATAATTGAATGTATAAATTGGTAATGAAAATATATTAAAATTTAACATTGATAAGCGTTTCATACATATATACATTGTTCTAGTTTTTTTTTATTTTTTTTTCATTTTTTATACATTTAATATACCTTAAACATTTGAAATGAAGGAATTTTGAGAATTTTTTTTCCAGATCCTTGCCAACCACATCTCGAAGTAGGCCACAAATAATATTACCTTCTGTGGATCCTAGTGATGTTATTATCTTTGAGACTAATTGTGAGCCAGCTATTTCCCCAGATGTCATTGGAAGCCCACTACTAGATTCACCTCATATGATGGAGAAGCTCATCACCCCTCCATATAGGGGATATTGATGAGTTACTATTACTGGTATGTATGACATTTTTAAAAAAAATTATATTTTATCAATTGTCTAATACATTCATCAAATAGATAAAGGAAACCACATAAGGGATACAAATATGAACACAATAGATTTATGGGGCATAAAGGAATTCAATATTATCATCCCATTTGATGATTTGGGGTTGCCTATTGGAGATGCTATCAAAATATATGGGAATATTCTTAGGTAGCTTACTTGGGTGATAATGAGATTTCCCATTAATTATAAAGATTGGAGGCATATTCCTATTGCTTGAAAAAACAAGGTCTTTGATACTAAAGTAAAGGTAATATTATTTTAATATTCATTGAAAAATCATTTAAAAGGCATGAGTAATTTTTTTAATATACTGATAAGGTGTTATGTTTTTTATTTCTAGATGTTTTTTTTATTTTGATGTCCCTGACTCCATTTCATGCCCATGGAATTTGAAAAAATTGGGCAAGAAATGTAGAGATTTTAAATAGAAATTATGGAATGAGTTTAATGACACTTCTCTCAGATCACAAAAAAAATGTATGAGAAAGTGCCTGAAGACATTTTTTGTGAGCAATGGAAGCACTTTTTTGATATAAATAGAGATATATATCATGTGTAAATTGCATATTTTGTAGTATCTTAAGAACATGAACACAATAAAATTATATTTTTTATTAATGTTTCTATTTTTGTAGGAAGTATCTATAGAAAATTATGTGAATCATGAGAAGTAAGTGATTCCTCACATTGCATTGTATCATAGTTTTTAGAGAAAAAGAATAATTTTGGTTTGTATTTTATTCATTATTATTTATATAATTTTATTATAATTCAAGTATTTTTATAACTTATTTACATTTTTTATAAAGGATAATGAATTAGGTTACTCTGTTGGATGAACAGAGATGTGGTTTAAAGTGCATAGGAAACCAGATGGAATTTTTTGTAAATGACCCTACCAAAGATGTTTGAGTAAGTAATTTTCATTACGATTTAATATTATTTCATTTCCATAAAAATGTAATAATGAAAAATATATTATAACAACTAACAATCCTTATACCCAATTAAATGGGACCAACTACATGTATAAAACGATGCTAATATGGAGTCATTTCATACATCTAGGTGGCCCCAATAAATTGGGTTTGAGGCTTGTTTATTTTTATAATATAATTTTAAATTTTATGTTTTTATAGTTGTTAAATAATAATAAATACCAATGAAAAATGTATTAATTAGATAACATTATGAAGTTCAGATATGAAAAAATCATTGTTAATATTTTTTTATCAACAGGTTAAAATTCAAGAAGTCTGGGATGTGAACCCTTCATAATCAGTATCGGTTTCCCAGAACGATGTAGTTGGAATAGTTTTAGGGAAGGATCATCCCAGAACTATATGGAGAATGAGTTCTGGGCCTACTACATCAACTGTATTTTATAGGGCAGAATTATCTATTATTGCTACACCCAGTGGTGGTTTGAGTAGTTCCATTGATTAGGAATCATAAAGAGAAATTTCAATATTGAAAGAAAAAGTGAAAGAACAATACTGTTATAGGAAAACATAGGATCACTGGTTGTTTCAAATGGAAAAGGCTATAGTTTCTATATTTCAGTGGATGAACAGAACGATCCTCGAGTGAATTGACAATTTGATATCTCATCTCACCAATGTAAATTCTAAAGTCCATAGATCATTTACATATTTTTAAATAACATATAAAACATCCATAATATCTTGAGATGCAATTTCTAATAACCATAACTAAAAATATTATTTTATCTATTTAGAAAAAAGTCCTGATAAACGCCACTAAATAATATAGAAATGATTATATTAACTTATCCCATATTATTTTTTGTTCTTTTTTTGTTAAAACAAGTGTCTCCAACTAAATAAAATCCCATAGATGAGTACCCCAAAAGAAACACATATAAAAACTATCTCTAAACTATAAAAATCACCACTAAATGATTATTGACCATGAAATACATGACACTTTAGAAAGTAAAATTATATTTCTTCAGTCAAAATTGAGAATTGAAAGATGTAAAATAACCAATCTATATTTTAATTGAACTAATATTAGAAATAGTGCTAACAAATAATTTTATTTATAATATATTAATTATACAATTTTATTTTTTTAAAAATATTGAATAATTACAAAATATATCAAAGGAAAACAACCACATATTTATTTGTGAAATATAGGAATCAAAACCACATCAATCAAAGTTACAGTTTTCTTATGACGCCCGTAAATACATTTTTAGTTTTTTAAAATAGTAAAATGCATGTTTAACAATAAGAAAAATAAAAAATGATCTTGTATTACTGTGAAATCATGGGAAAACAACAATTGAATTATTTGTGACATATAAAAGAAAACAACACATCCATTCAATGTGTGGTGTGATCTAAATGAATTAATAAGAAATTTTAAAAGATATAAATTTTTTAGAAACATGTGTCACGAGATAAAAACCAAGAAAATGACTTTGAATTTCCCTAAAATCATGGGATAAAGAATGTATATTTAAATATAAAATTTAGGAACCGACTACATGTCATTCTAAATTAGGGTTTTCTTGTTGTGGTCATAAATAAAATTTTAGAGTTTCAAAACACTAAAAAGTGTGTAGAGTGGTAAAAACCATATAAAAAGACCTCATATTGATTTGAAATCATAGGAAAACCATTGTTGTGTTGTTTTTGATGTGTATGAATAGACAACACATCAATCCAATGTGTGGCGTTCTTAGAATTACTTGGTATACACTTCTGAAAGGTACACGAGCCTTTAAAAACAAGTGCTGAGGGTTAAAAAATAGGAAAACAACATCATATTTCCCTAAAATCATGAGATAATGATTGCATATTTAATTGTGAAATGTACAAACTAACAACACATCATTATTAATTACTTTTTTCCCTTTATGGTCATAAACGTGTTTTTAGTGTTTGAAAACACTAAAATATGCCTGAAATGGTCAAAACCATAGAAAATGACTTCAAATTGGTATTAAATCATTGGAAACCCGCATTTGAGTTTTTTTGACATTCACATGTAGACAACATGTCAATCCGACATGCATTGTGGTCAGAACTAATCAATATACACTTTTGAACGGTATAAAAGCCTTTAAAAACAAGTTTTAGGGGGTCAAAACTATGAAAAAACATCTTATTACCATGAATTCATATAAAAATTACCATATATTTAATTTTAAAATGTAAGAACTAACAACAAATTATTCAGAATTACAGTTTTCCCTTTATGGCCGTAAACATGTTTTTAGTGTTTTAAAACACTAAAACATGTGTGGAATAGTCAAAACCATAGAAAATGGCCTCAGGATGATTTGAAATCAAGGTAAAACAACCATTGAGTTTTTTTGATGCGTACAAAAAAAACATCAATATGACGTGTGGTGTGGTCAGAATTACTCAGTATACACTTCTAAAAGGCACAAGAGACTTTAAAAACAAGTGTTGGGGGGTCAAAAATAGGAAAAGGATATTGGTTTTTCCTACAAATTATGTTAAAACAACCTTATATTTAATTATAAAATCTAGGAATTGATGTCCTATCATTCTGAATTACAGATTTTTAGTTATGTTTGTAAACACATTTTTAGTGTTTCAAAACACTAAAATGTGTGTGGAATAGTAAAAACCATAGAAAATGAATACATATTTATATACAATCATGGAAAAACCACAACTAAGTTATTTTTTATATGTATTCCTAGACAATAAGTCAATTCGACGTGCAATGTAGTTAGAATTACTTGGTATATACTTCTAAAAGGTACAGCAAACTTTGAAAACCAGTTTGAGAGGGTCAAAACCTGGAAAATAATATTGGATTTCACTAAAATCATGGAAAAATAAATAGAAATTTAATTTTTAAATTTTGGAAACAAATACAATTCATTCAAAATTATGATTTTCTAATTATGTTTGTAAACATGTTTTTAGTGTTTTAAAACACTAAAACATGCATGGAATGATAAAAACCATAGAAAATGACCTTTGATCAATGTTAAATCATGGGAAAACCACCAATGATAGTTTTTGCATGTACATATAGACAACATGTCAATATGACATGCGATGTGGTTTAAATTACTTGGTACACACATTTGAAAGGTACAAAATCCTTTAAAAATAAGTTTTGAGGGGTCAAAACAAGAAAAACAGCGTCAGATTTCCCTAAAACAATGGGAAAATGATCATATATTTAATTGTAAAATATAGTAATTGGAAAAACATAATTCTGAATTACATGTTTCATAAACACATTTTTAGTGTTTGAAAAAACTAAAATGTGCATTGAATGGTCAAAATCAAATAAAATGACCTCAAATTGATGTAAAATCATGGTCAACCACCGTTGAGTTTTTTAATGTGTAAATTCATAAAAAATGTCAATACAACGTGAAGTGTGATCAGAATTACACGATATGCACTTCTGAAAGGTACAAAAGCCTTTAAAAACAAGTATCAGATGGTCAAAACTAGGAAAACAACATCAGATTACCCTAAAATCATGGGAAAACAACCACAAATTTAATTTTTAAATTTAGTAATTGACTATATGTCATTTTGAATTATGGTTTTTATATTATGACCATAAACACATTTTTAGTGTTTTAAAACACTAAAATGTGCGTGGAATTTCCAAAACCATAGAAAATGACCTCATATTGATGTGAAATCATGGGGAAACCATTGATGAGTTTTTTTGAAGTATATGATATGTTGTTATATCAAAATATTTAATTTTTTTATTAAGTTAATTTTAAGCACACTACACGTCATTTTAAATGTAAATTAGAATATTTACTCATCCCTTTCTAGTTTCAATCATTGAATATTATCTTAAATAGACATATTTATGTTTTCAAAGTGTTTTTCATTATATATTATTTTTATATTAAAATATATTATATTTGATTAATATAATAACAAATTTTATGTGCAGTATTATAAATATATTATGTGTCTTTTCTATTTCTCATTTCTTTTATAAAATGTTTTGGTTTTCATTGTAGGTGATAGACGCTGGCAGTAGGCAGAAGGTCGAACATTCCCATCCATGACATTATTCAAAATTCATTCGTGATGGTTCTTAGTTTCTATGGTATTTTAAAATTTTATCAATTACTCTACTGTAATTCTGATTTATTATGTATAGTTTTATTTTTTGTTTTAATTTTTGTTATAGTTGTTGAGATGACATGATTGGTTTGAGTTGATGACATGATGTGGAGGAAAATAGATATAGTTGAGGCCATGGAATGGATGTATATTGGGTATGGGTTATTGTTGGACATATTGTATATATATTTATAGATGTATAAGTTGAATTAGATTGAAGTTATGATGACTGAATGTTTTTATATGACTATGGATGTATGATATATGTATGATGAGTTTATCATATGTTTATGTTGTAGTTTATTACATGTCAGTTTTTTATATTTATAGTTTTTTTTATTATTTTTAAAATAAATTTTATTTAGTGGGGGTTTTAAGTAACCACCACTAAATACATTGTATAAAAAATATTTAGCGGCGTTCACACTTAACCATCACTAAAAGAAACTGCCACAAAACATATTATAGATGGTTTCTTTTATTTTATTTGTCTCTAAATAAACAAGTAACCGAAGAAATATTCTCCAAAAATGACACTTAACTAAACCACTGCTAAATTAAAAAAACTACCACTAAATGAATAGAGACCATGAAACACATGGTGGTTTTTATAACCGACACTAAACTATTAGGAGGTGGTTTAAACTATCGCTAATTAACCTTTTTTTGTAGTGATTCCATAGTTCATAGGGTTTATTTTGAATAATGTGTCTTCTTATAACTATATTCATGGTATAGCATGCTGTGCTTATATATTCTTCCTAAAAATAAGTAGGAAGACTATATTCATTTAACATGGTTCTTTCCATTTCTGGAATAGTTCTACTTATTATTTCTAAAATTCTATTCTGTGGAGGTGTTATTGGTGTAGATAAGGTGTGTTTAACACCTAATTTTTAGAAAAAAGAATTAAATTCTCAATTCTAAAATTCTCCACCTTAATCACTTCTTAATGAAATTATTTTAAAATCGTTTTCATTTTGAAATTTTTTACAAAATATTTGAAAAAAGAAGAAAAAATAACTTTTAAGATTTAAAAATAAACCCATATAAATATTTAAAAGTCATCAACTAAATCATAAACTTATGAATTTTTAGGAAAACTGGATACTCTTGCTAGTCTAAACAAATCCATGTGGATAAGTTCAAGTAGTTTTGATATAGAAACTTTATTAATAGATTTGAAGGTTGACTTATGATGTTTTCCAATTTGGAATGAATCATATAATCTATCTTTATTAAATTTAAGACTAGGAAAATCAAAAACTAAGTCTCTTTGAGAAAATTTATATAAAGTAAATACATTATAGTGTGTAAGTTTTTCATGAAAAAAAATCCATGATTCATTTGTCTCAACAGTTAAACAATTCACTTTTTATTTACACAAGGAATTAAGATCCATGGTATAAATATTTTTAGTTCTAGGTGTTCTAAATTTAAGCAGTTTATCTTTAAAAACTGAGCAGGAATTACTAGAGAAATCATCATAAAATCCACCATCCTAAAGTTTATAGATACTTATATGATTTTGGTTTAGTCCTTGAACATATTTCACTTTGTTGATTAAAATTTATTTTGTATCTCCAACTAATCCAACTACAATAATGATTCATTTAGCATTGTATCCAAAGGTAACTAGGCCTCCATTAAATTTTCTTAACTTATGAAAATTAGAAGAGTCTAAAATTATGTTTCTTGAGAATCTACTATCCATATATCATACAATATTTTTGTTCTTGTGAAATTTTTCTTACAAAACATTAAAACAAAAGTTTTTTTTGGTTCCCATATTTTATTGGGTCTAACTATATCAGCAAGCTGAGATCTGGGTAACCATATTTTACTAATTTTTCAAAAATTTATATTAATTATTTTAGAAATATTTCTAGAAATTAAATCCTTTTTAATTCCACTTATCTAGAGATTTCCTAAATAATATCCATTAGAGTAAAGTCCCTTAATTACATAGTTTAAACAAGTTTCTCTTGATATGTTCTTATTCCTAGAACTAGGTACAGATTATTTCTTATATAATTTAATTTCTTCACCTTTCCTTTATATTCCATATCTTTTCTTTTTGACAAAATTATTTCCTAGAATCTAATTTAAGGATTCTTCTAATTTTTCTAATATTCTTACAACAATTTTAAAAGATTATACTTCATTTTGTAATTATTTTATTCTATTTTCATGGACAATATAGATTGAAGTAGATTTATTAAAATTTTCTATGTCTTTATGTTGTTTTAACATATCATCTTTTTCACTTAAAACAATATTGTAAATATTTTTTAGATATTTTTACTTTTTTACTAAACATTTATATATTTCTACTAGAATGGAGTAGTAAGCATTTATTTTTCTATTTGAGAAACTTTCAGAACTATATAAAGAAGAATAAAAGGATTATACCTCATCTTCTTCCATAGCCATGAAGAAAATATTTTCTTTCAAATTTATGGATCCTTTTTTGAGTCAGATTTGGAAGAGCTATGGGTGTCTTTAGATACATTCTAAGTAACATTCATAGCTTTATTGAATTTTTTCTCATAATCAATTCTCATCTTATTTTTCTTTTCTTTTATCTCCATATTTATCCTTTCTTATTTTAATTATGGGAAATCAGGTCTGATATGTACCATCTATTTACAATCATAGAATAATACTTCTCTATATCCTTTTCATCTTTCTTTAAGTTATTTATAAAGCCTATATTTTTCTTATAAAATTCAATGAATATTCTGGCTAGATAATCTAATTCCATTTCAGAGTCTGAACACTCTAAATCATTTGAGATTTTGACATCTTATTTTGATTTATTTTCACTCTTTTGAGATGCAACTTTAAGGGAATTATTTTCCCTTTTTATAATCTAGTGATCTTTGTCTGCAGGTTTCATCTCTATTTCATACATCATCAAGTTACCCATTAATTATTTCATTTTCATGTCTTTGACTAGTGATTATTGTCATATTATAGAAGACATTTCATTCCATTTAGAGGGCAGTACATTGAGTACTTTCAGTGCCTATTTTGGTTTTGAAATTTCAGTTCCTAAGGTAGCAACACCATTGACTATCTTGGTCAATCTCTCATTCACGTGTGTGATGATTTCATCTTCATACATTTCTAAATTATCAAATTTTAGTTTTTTAGTACTGTACCTTAGTTTTATGACATTTTCAATTCCTTCATAGGCAACAAAAATAGTTTTCCATATTTTATAGGAAGTAGAATAATGAGACACTAAGTTGAATTCATCTGGACCAAGCCCACATATTATAGCATTCATTTATTTTGAATTAATATCATACTCAGGTTCATTAGTAGCATCCCATGTTTTTTTTTCATTTATGGATTTTATATGATGTAATAAATTTCATGTATAATTTTAATACAAGATTTTTTAGATAGATAATAATGAGAGCCTTCCAACATCCATAATTATCACCATTAAATTAAGGAGCACAAAACATTGACATACCTTATTTCAGTTATTTCATTGAAATACTTCTTTGTATAGAACTTGTACATTGATCTTTCTAGAGATTTTATAATTTCTTCAAAAAGTTCCCCTCTGATACTAATTGTATAGTCAGAATAATACAAAGATACACAAGAAGGGGGTGAATTGTGTCTTTTCAATAATCTTGGACAGAATCTGACTTTTATCCTTCTTTTTTATTTAATAAGATATGCAACGTTCCCTTCTTTAGATAAGTTACGTAGTATATAAATAGAGAAGAAAAAAACAATAATTTTTATAGTTGTTTGGGGCATAAAGATTTCCCAGTGCACTCCACCAAAACTTCCTCTTATTACAAGATCTTAAAAACTAAATACAGGTAGTTTATAACTTTACAATAAGGTTATTACAAATCCTTCTGGTTCTTTTATATGGAATCATTAATCCATATATTAGTCCAAGAAGTTTTTTTCCACCATAGCTAAGTCTGATAATCAAATGCTATAATAAATCAAAATAGATTGATTTGATTGAATAAATAGAGTATTGTTTATAGTTTCATCAGTTACTGACAAAAAATAGATCATCTCCTTCAAAGGTAAATGTATTCAATAAATAATATATTCAAAAAGATCCTCATTGATAATGATATTAAATAAAACAAAAATTGATTGATAACAACAGAATTAGTTACTCAACAGTTTTATACATCATAATATTGAAACGTGCATGTCTCCAAAGTTTTGTTCTTCAAAACAATAGATATGTTTGATCCTTTTTCCTTTTCATAAAAATTGTATTTAGAAAATATCACACCACTATTTGAAAATAAAAATACTCTAATTTTTTATCAAGAGAAACTTTCCTTCCTTTCGCTTGAATAGATCCAAGAATATCACCTGAAAAATCGCAATCATTTGATTTTAAATCTTCTGAGAGAGTCATAACTTACCTTATAAATAGGATCAATTTAGTATGATAAATAAGATCCTTTGAATTGATTGTAAAATAATTTGAAATGACATTACTTCTATCGAGACTCCTACAGAAAACTTGGATAATATCTTTAATTAAAAACACTATCATTGAATAGTTATATGCAGGGTTCTTCTATATAGTAGAAAACTCTAAATGTAGGGTTTAAAAATATACGGTTGTTTACAAAATTAGGGTTGATAAACCATACATTTATTCTTCAAACTTAAGGTTTCTTCCAAACAAAGGGTTGTTGATCCA
Organism: Viscum album; assembly: GCA_963277665.1. Lineage (NCBI taxonomy): Eukaryota > Viridiplantae > Streptophyta > Magnoliopsida > Santalales > Viscaceae > Viscum > Viscum album. The sequence continues at coordinate 2,094,097,071 of OY728148.1, read as the reverse complement.
TACTTTTCCAAAAATGTAGGGTTCATGATCCATACTTTTGCTTCCAAACATAGGGTTTCCAAACCATACACCTCACTTACAAACATAGGGTATGAATATTGTTTCCACAATACATTCAAACACATTTAAAATACTTTAAAAAATATTTTAACCCATAAATAAGATAAAATTCTCTAGAATTATATTCCTAAAAAATAATTAAAGTAATTTCATTAGTAAAATAAACAAGGGTATTTGTGAGTATCCAAATCAATAATATTCATAGAGTATTATTGAGACAATACATACCCAACAATATCCCCATTTGTATGATCACAAAACCCATAAATCATATATTATAGAAAATATAGGATTTGTAAACACAAATGAAATAATATCATTAAGGAGATATTATAATAGAAACTATAGTTTGTTATTTAAAATTAATTTACACAATAAAAATTCTAATTCTTATTCTGTTCAACTAACTGAATCTATTTAATATAAAATTAAGAATATTATGTTTACCCAATTTTCTCCCCATTTCTCTGATATAAAAAAGAATGTAATAGAAAATGGTTATAAAACATTGTCAATATAGAACATAAATATAATTAAATATTTATAATATACATAACAAAATTGATATGGTTTCTAATAGTATAAATGGTGAGAAATAATAATAGTAAAACAATAATAATATTAAATAAGATAATTTCATAAAAATATGTTTAGGATTACAAAAATAATTTGGATGAGAGTTTTCAAAAAGTAAGAATTGTTGATATTGAAAGGTCTAGTTCAGAAGAGGTTCCATAATATTGAGCAGCTTGAATAGCCTGATGGACTTCCTTTAACTCTTCCAGTTGACTTTTGAATATTTCATTATGGTTATCGACCATCTGTCTCATCAAACATTTTTAATCTCGACCAACCTTTACATTTTCAACTAAATTAACTTTCAAAAACTCGTTGATTGTTTATTTTTTATGAAGAAAATATGAGATAATTTTACCTAATTGATTGAGAATATTTATTATACCAGGCTCTCCTAATGTTAATTTCTCAATTAAATCTCTGTAATTGTCTAATAACACATTTAGAGGTGCACTGGCACACTGAAGTGGATGAATCTGATCATTAAAAGTAGACATTATAATAGTAATTTCTTCAATACTTCAAACTACATGTATATATATTTGAGGTGCAGATATAGATGCTATGGATTAGTAGGAACTACTTCTAACTGATTCAAAATGACATCCAAAATACCTCTTAAAATCATAAAAATTAATCTTTGAAACATATTCTGCTCATAATTTTCCAAACTTATCTACAATTTTTCTTTGAAGGGAATCAAAATCTCTTCTTAAAACTAAAAGTTATTATAGATATTGTATTTGGGCCTGAACATATTCAAATTCCACCATGGGAACCGTTTTAATTATTAAATATTATTAAAATTTACTTGTTGAATCCAGCTCACTTGGCAATTTGATTTATCCGCCTTCAACCTATTAAATTTGTTAACAAATTCTTCTATTTGACAATTTATAGAATCAGAATATTATTATTATTGATTTCTTGATGAATATCTGACTGAAGCCATGACTAGATACATTCCTTTATATTTCTAACTAGAGGAGGAAGATGAAATTTCAAGAACCAAATTATTCTCAGTAGGTTAAAAAATAGCCCGGTCCAACGAATCGACAATAACAAAAAATAATTGAATTTTATCTAACCTGGTAGTGTCATATACTAATTTTTTTCTTTATTAGTTCTTTGAGATTTCTTCTAAACTTGTTCTTGAACATGATCACTTTGATTCTGGTTTTCATTATGACCCTCTTGCTCTTTATTTTCATCTTAAATTTTAAAAATATCTTCTTACTTTGTTCTATTCCTTGGTTATTGTTCTTCATAGGTAATGGAATATCCTAAAAAAAGAAGTGGGTGATCTTCTACAGTTATAATAACTACAACTTATGGTTCTTGAATCATAGGATCCTTATCTATAGGTTCATCCCTTTTCCTAGGCCAGGTAATAAAGACCCCATTATTTTCTTATTCTAAATTTTCTTCAAGAGATTATTGAACATCTCTTTCATTTTCAGGATCAAATACATCATACCTGATTCTGAATCTCTTTGGCTGAACAACATCATCTATTCTAGATTTTAAAACTTTATTTTCAAGAATATGAACTAAAACAATTGATTTAAGATTTCCTTTCTCCCCTGAGTAAAAAGACCATATTCTTGTTAGTATTCTACACCAACATGTAACAACATTCCTTTTATTGTACTTTAGAATAAACAAAATTTCCACAGAGTTATATAATTTAGAATATTACTGTGATGAAACTTAGTGTTGTGTTGTACATCTTGAATCTTTTTCAATGTATACAAAAGAAGACAAATTATCCTTCCATAAGGATAAAAATAAATTCTTTCATCTACTTGGAAATAATGGTGTATATATCAAAGCATATATCTTGAGAAATTAAGATTCATATCACTCATCATAAAAAAACCATATACATTTTAGGATAAAGAATATTTTTGAGATCAACAATTCTTTGAAGTATTTCTGACTAAATAAATATGACCATCACCTTCTGGTCATCTTGAAGAAATTTTACAATAATTTTTCTAATTAGGGTTGAGTTGAAGATAAAATACATAATATCCTTAGATTTATGTTATTGATTTCCAATTGATTTAAGATCAAAATGGAAAACTTCTTCATGATTACAATGTTAATTTTTGCTATTTCTACTGAAGTGATGGTAAATTCAATATAATTTACTTGTGATATAATGAAATCTTATGGGTCATCAAAATTAAACTAAACACTTTTGAAAACTCATTTACTTCGATGTTGAAAAAAATAGTGTATTTTCTTCCTTAAAAATAATTTATAAACCTTGAAATTCTAGAGATTTACTCAATAGTAGAATTATTAGATAGATCCATTCTAAATCCATGACATTTCCATGAAGAATTTTTCTATAAGTTACATGTTGACATTTCATTCCACTTTGTTCTCCTTCATCTATCCTCTTGATCATCGAAATTTCTAAGAATATGAAGGTTGAAGATCCATATTTTAGGGTTTTGAGGGTAATATGATAGCTATGGAAGTTGAAAGGGTTTGGATATAGAGGATAATAGTGAAAGAGAGAGATAGAGAGAGGGGTTTATGATGGTTTTGGTAACACTGGGTTTGGTTTCTTAATCCAAATATCTGGTGTAATCATTATTTAATTTTTGAAAAGATGCATTTAAAAAAAACAACAAATTCTTATTTTAAATGATTAGTAAATAAATAAATAATAATTTAATCAAAATAATTTATATTGTTAATATGAAATTAAAGGAACAAATTTAAAAAAATTATTTAAAATTAAGTAATCCTTAGCCCCCTAATAAATTAAAAACTAGCTATGAGAAGTGGTTTAGTAAAAATTTCAGCAAGTTGATATTAAATATTTATAAATTATAAAGATATATCCTTTTTAAGAACATGATATCTTATAAAATGATTTCTTATATCAATATACCTATTTCTTGAGTAACTAATAGTATTTTTTGAAATATATTTTGAACTTTTATTATAAAAAAATAGGAATACTATTGAAATTAAGTCTAATGTACTATAATGTGTGTTTCATCCACAACAACTTGTGTATAGAAACTGTCATATATATATATATATTCTTTCTCAGAAGTTGATAGAGAAACTAAATGTTATTTCTTACTTAAACATGATATTAAATTTGTTCCTAAAAAGTGAAAAATTCCTAATGTACTTTTCTTTCTAATCCACATCCACTAAAATTGGTACATGAATATGACAATAAATTAAAACCAGAATTTTTTGGAAAAAGTGGAGATTGAAAAATAGTTCCTTTTAAATGTCTAATTTTTTATCAATTGTAATATATTATTCTTTTGGGTTTGATTTAAATATAGCACATAGAAAAAAAATAAAACATTATATCTGGTTGGCTTGTAGTAATATATAATAAAATACCAATCATACATCTATATAACTTGTTGTCAACTGGTTTTCTAGCATCATCCAAATTAAGTTTTACATTTGTACGCATGGGTATTCTATAAGTATTACTATTTTTCAAGTCCAAATTTTTTCAATAATTTAATAATATATTTAATTTGATTTAAAATATTTCCATATTCTTTTTTATTGATTTGAAATTAAAGAATTAAATTTAATTCTTCCATTATATTCTATTCAAATTCTTTTTTCATAATGTTTAAAAAATAATTGAAAATATTTTTATTTATTGATCAAAAAATAAAACCATCTATATAAATATTTAATAATAATATATTAGAACAAACTATTTCCATAAAAAGAGTAGGGTCTTATAACGCTATATAAAATCAATTTTCCAACAAAAAATAACAAAATATTTTGTATCAAACTCTTGATGCTTGTTTAAATCCATATGAAGCTTTAGTAAGTTTGAAAACAGAATTTGGTAGATGATGATTTTCAAATCCCAGTGGTTTTTAATTAAAACTTCGTCCATTAAATATCTAGTTAAAAAATATGATTTTACATCCATTTGATATAATTGAAATTTAATATGGGATTTATAAGCTAGAAGTGTTCTAATAACTTTTGATCTAGTACTGTGGGAAAAGGTTTGATCATAATCTATTCCTTCTTCCTGATTGTATAATTTTTCTACTAGTATAGCTTTATTTTAGTGATTATTCATTGATCATATTGTATATTTATAAGCACCCATTTAGTTCATATTATTGGATAATTTTATAGCCCGTCAAATAATTTCCAAAAATTGTTCCTACTGAATCGGTTTTGTTCTTCTTGAATAGAAATTAACAAAATTTTAGGTTTTAAAAATTCTTTTATATTCTTACGTTCTAATTGTGATTAGAAGAAATAAAATTCAGATAAGGTTTCTACATTCCTTCTAGTTCTCACTCTAGTATCTTGATATATTATTATAGTCTCTAGAGGGTGATAATTTATGGTTCTATATTGTCTTGGTAAAAAACCTTTAGGTTCATCAGTTTCATGTTCTTTTGAACATTAATGAATTTCATTTATTTTATTCTTAAAATTATTTATAGGTGATTCAAGTCTCATTATTTCAACATCATCTTTTTGATATTTCGTTTTATCAAAAAGATTACTTTCATAAAACTTCACATGAATAGATTCTCCAACAATCTTTAACTTTTTATTATATACTCTATAGGATTTAGAGGCAGTAGAATATCTTAGAAATATTCCTTCATCAGACTTTGGATCAAATTTACCAAGATTTTCCTTATTATTCAAGATATACACCTTGCATCCAAATACTTTTACGTATATGACTTTGGGTTTTCTATTATTCCATAGTTCATAGGGAATATTTTTAATAAGGGGACTTATTAAAACTATATTCATGATATAGAAAGTTGTGCTTAGATATTCCTTCCAAAAATATGTATAAAGACTATATACATATAACATTGTTCTTTCCATTTTTTAATAGTTCTATTTTTTCTTTCTACAATTCCATCCCATTGAGGTCTTCGTGGTGTAGAGAATGTGTGTTTAATACCTATTTTTTACTAAAAAGTTTTAAATTATTGATTCTAAAATTCTCCACCATGATCACTTCTTAATGAAATTATTTTAAAGTATTTTCCTTTTTTAATAGTTTTATAAAAGATTTTAAAAATAGGGAAATATTCATTTTTAAGATTTAGAAAATAAACCTATATAAATATTGAAAATTTATCAACTAAAAGATAAAAATATTATTTTCCAGCCAAATTGGATACTCTTTTTGGTCTAAAAAAATATTTATGGATAATTTTAAGTGGTTTGGATATATAAACACTGTTAATTTATTTAAAAGATGACTTTTGATGCTTTCCAATTTGACATGCATCATTGAATCTATCTTTATCAAATTTAAGACTAGGAAAATCAGAAACTAAGTGTTTCTTAGACAATTTATGTAAAGTAAATACATTTAAGTGTCTATGTATTCTATTCCAGATCTAAGATTCATTTTTATCCACAGTTAAACAATTCACTTTTTGTTTACATAAGGAATTGAGATCCATGGTATAAACATTTTCAGTTCTTGGTGGTTTTGAATTTAAGCAGTTTATCTTTGAAAATTGAGTAAAAACATTTAGAGAAATAAACATAAAATTAATCATCATATAGTTGAGTGATAATTATATTATTGTTCTTTAGTTCTTGAACATATATCAATTTATCATTCAAAATTGATTTTGGATCTCCAACTCATCCAAATCTAACAATCTTGTCTTTAGAATTGACTCTAAAGATAACTAGTCCTCCATCCATTTTTTCAAGCATATGTAAATTAGAAGAGTCTCAAATCATGTGTCTTGAACAACCATTTTCTATATATCATTATACATTTTTTTCCTAGGACCTTTTTCTTACTAAACATTTAAAGAAGAGTTTTTTTGGTACCCATATTTTCTTGGCTCCAGCTATGCCAGAAAGAAAAGATTTGGGTAACCAGATTTGTCTTATTTTTCAAAAAATTATAATACTTACTTCAAACATATTTCTAGAAATAAAATTGTTTTTAATTACACTTATATAGATATTTCATAAATAACATCCATTAGAGTAATTTACATTAATTTCATAGTAAAAACAAGTTAATCTTGATAAGTTATTATTCATAAAACTACGTACAACGTAATTCTTATATAATTTAGATTTTTCTCCTTTGTTTCATATTCCATATTTTTATTTTTTGATAAAATTTTTTCCTATAATATGATTTAAGGTTTATTCTCCTTTATTAAATTTTCTTGTAACACTTTTAAATGATTCTAATTCCTTTTTTAATCCTATTATTTTTTTTCATGGTCAGTATAATTTGAAGTGGATTTATTAAAATTTTGTTTTAAGTCTTGATGTTGTTTTAACATAGCATATTTTTCTCTTAAAATATATTTGTGAATATTTTTCTAATAATTGTAATGTTTTAATAAAGATTCATATATTTCTTTAAGCATCGAGTACTAAGAATTTGTTTTTTTATTAGAACATATTTTTGAATCAGAAGAAGAAGAAGAATAGGGTTATACTAAAATTCTTCCTTATCCCTGAAGAACATATTTGTTTTCATATTTTTTGGTACCTTTTATGAATCATATTTGGAAGAGCTGATAAGGTCTTAAGATAAACTCAAAGTAAAATTCATAGATTTTTTTCCTTTTTTCTCATAATCATTTCTCATCTTATTTTTCTTTTCTTTATTCTCCATAATTATCTGATATTCCCCTTCTGTTTAAATTCATAGCATCATACTTCTCTAAATCATTTTTCATCTTTTCTGAAGGTCTTCCGAAAGCCTCTCTTTTCATTGTAAAATTTAGAAAATCTTCTTGCTAACTGAATCAGTTCCATTTTAGAGTCTGGACACTTTGAATCATTTGAGATGTTCAAATCTTATTTAGATTTCTTTTTATACTTGTAAGATGTAACTTTAAGGGAAGAATTTTTCCTATTTATCATATTGTGATCTTTATCTTAAACTGGAATCTCTGCTTCATACATCATCAAGGTACCGATTAATTAATTCACTTACATATTTTCACTGGTGATGATTTTCATATTATAGTAGATATTCCATTCCATTTAGAGGGTAGTACTCTGAGTACTTTCAGTTTCTATTCTAGTTGTGAAAATGAAAATTTTTAATATAGCAACACCATTGAATATCTCTGTAAATCTCGCATTCATTGGTGTGATCCTTTGACCATCATAGATTCTAAAAGTACTATATTTCAGTTTTTCAGTATTGTACCTTAGTTGTATGACAGTGTCAGTTCCTTTATAGGCAGAATCAATAGCTCTCCATATTTCATAGTTAGTATAACATTGGGACACTCAATTTAATTTATCTTGACCAAGTCCACATATAATAGAAATCCTTAATTTTGAATTAATATCATACTCAGCTTCTTTAGTATCATCCAAAGTTTATAGTTTTTTAGGATTGTATATGGAGTAATAATCTTTATGTATACTTTGAATCGATGATTTTTTAGATAGATAATCATGTGAGCCTTCTATCATCCGTAGTTATCACCATTAAAGTAAGGATCATGGAGCATTGAAATACCTTCTTTTAGTTCTATTGTTGACATCCTTCTTTTTATAGACCTAGTACTTTGATCTTTCTAGAGTTTATCTACTTTTTTAAAAAAGTGATCCTCTGAAACCAATTGTTAGGTTAGAATAATAAAAATATTTTCATGAAGGGGGTAAGTTATGACTTTTGGAAAATTTTAGATATAATATTACTTTTATTGTTCTTCATGATTTATATAGATATGAAGTATTTTCTTATTTAGACAAGTTAAGAAGTAGATAAATTGGGAAAAAGAACACAACAATTTTTATAGTTGTTTGGGGAACAAAGATCCCCTATTCCACTCCAACAATGCTCTCCCTATGAGATTGGTGATTTTCAATAGAAATGTTATATTATCACAAGACCTTAACAACTGATTACAAGTAGTTGATACCATTACAATAAGGATATTACATATCTTTTGGTTCTTCTATAGGGAATCGTAAATCCAAATCTTAGTCCTATAAGCTGATACTCCACCACAACTGAGTCCGAGATACCGATACTTCAATAAATTAATAAAGACTAATTTGATTGAATAAATAGTGTCTTGTTTATAGATTCAGTAGAAACTGACAAAAAATAGATCTTATCCTTCAAAGATAAATGAATTTAATAAATAATATCTTTGAAGAGATATTGGTTGTGATTGATCTTCAATAAAATAGAAACTAATGAAAAAGATTAGCAGTAGTTACTCAGTTGTTTTATGCATCAAATGATTGAGATATTTATGTCTCCAAAGTGTAGTTCTTTAAAAAAATAGATACATTTGCTCTTATTTATTTTTTAACAACTCTATAATCAGAAAAATATCTCACAACTCTTTGAAAGTGAAAATACATTTTCTATTTATGAAGAGAAACTTGTCTTTATTTGCACTCAATAAATACAAGAATATCACCAAAAAATCATGATAATTTAATTTTAAATCATTCAAGAGGGTCATAACTTCCATTATAATTATGAACAATTTAATCTGGTAAATATGAGCCTTTAAATATGTTTAAAAACAAATTAAAATGATATTACTTATGTAAATACTGTTGTAAAAACAAGGTATCACGACCTATCCTCGGGGCCCATGTCGTGACTACCCCAAGCCTGCCTTACATAGGCCAGGGGTTGGCGACTAGAACCAAAGCCGTAATCCCGATAAAAGGGAAGACATTTACTTTTAAACTGTAACACACTCACAGTCTGAACACAAGCAGTAGAGGAAAAAACTGAAAGTAATCACTAAGTAAAACCGATATAAAAGTAAGTGTTGAAAGGAAAGGGGATGGAAATACAAGCCCAACAGTAATGTACAACTGCAGAAAAGTAAATAGAAACTACTGAGTCATCCTCTGGGAATCCCACCTGAAGAGTGGGTACAGATGGACTCCTCAGCACCTCAGGTTCGTCTGTCCGCTCCGTGTAAGTCTCACCAAGTGGTCCACCTCTGGGTACCCTCCAGCTCCACAACACTCTTCCTCGATCAGTGTTTCCCATCGTCTGCAACCAACACAACGAAGTTCGGGAATAGATCGTGTAGGGGTGAGTATAACGATACTTAGCAGGGACCCTGAGACCCCCAAAGGTCTCCCAGAATCCATGAAGGATAAACCACATAAGAAAGATACAATCTTGAAGTATCAAACAACCTTACTTAGGTATGTTCCCATACATATACCTAAGTTATCAACCACAGTCCAGCTCCAACTCTCGAGCTCAAGCACAACCCAGTCCATAAAGGAAAGTAATGTCAATGACATCGATGATAATGATTGAAAGTCAAGACTCAGCTCACACATGTATACTTCTTTCATAAAGCGATAGAGATGATCAGATGTAGCCACTAATTCATCTAGCTATCGGACCCACACATGATACTAGACCAGCTAAGCTGTCGGACCCACACAGGATACAAGACCAACTACTCTGTCAAACCCACACAAGATACAAGAACAGAAGTCAAAACTATCGGACCCACACAGGATACAAGAATAGTAATCATTACTGTCAAACCCACGGAGGATTCCGGTACAATAGCCATCATCGTCGAACCCACAAAGTATCCCAGTACAGTAGTAGTAACTTTTGAACCCATGTAGGATTCCGGTACAGTAGTCGTCGTAGTCGCAGCCAGCTCTAGGGTTCCCGCACACAGCATGCTCGATTCCAGGAGGGTCCGTTCCTTGATCCAAGTGTTGATACATCAACTATCATGAAGTCCTAAGTTGATGTATCCTATAGTTTCCTCTTATCATAAGGAACCCAACGTGATAGACAACACGTCAATCGGACGCCCGGTCTGAGAGTTATTAGCATTTCTGTTCTAGGTGCCCGGTAGGAATTACGCTCATTCCAAACCCGGACGTTTTTCAAATGTGTCCAAAACTCACTTAAAGTATCGCAAAATGACCATCTCATCATGAGGATACCAGTGTTATAGATGGCGTTTCAATCAGATGCGCGGTTTAGAAGATATTCACATTTAAGAGAAACAGGCCCGACCCGTCAAGCCCAGTGGGCTGGCGGGTCGGGCCGACCCAGTTTGGCGGCTCTGACCTGGCTAGGGGTTGGCCTGACCCAGTGGAGCACATCCCACCTAGAGACCTGGCCCGGCAGGTCCGACCTGGATAGGGGGTCGGCCCGACCCGGTGGGGCGCGACCCACCTGCGGACCCGACCCACGGTTGCGGGCTGGTTCAGTTCGCCCGACGGTGCTGAGCGGGGCCACCCCTCCTTGATTCTCGGCTAGCTGAAGCCGGTTGGTTTTGTCCGACATGAGCGGCCCATAGTTGTGGGCCACGGTTCCTCTACATGCGGCTCCTAGCGGTGCTGTGGTTCCCTTCAGCCCGGCCGGTTCATCCATCAAGCGGCCTGAGGAAGTGGGTTGCAGTTCCTCCGAAGCACGGCACCTAGCGGAGTCGTGGATCTCTAGCCCAGCCAGCTTTAGCCGGTCATTTATTCCTGCTCGGCCGACATAAGGCTGACCAGTTCTTCTTCGGCCGAGCAACCCGCGGTTGCGGGCCGCATTTTCTTCCCATGCGGCCGGCGCGATGGCGCCGGTCCGACCCGGCTTTCAGTCACCACCGCCTTTTATCGCCGCCACCTAAATACCGTGGCCTCCTTTCTCCGGCGTAGTGCGATGGAACTGCGCCCTCTCGACTCCGCCTCCATCGTCAAACAATCATAAACCAACGGAGGGACATCGGGCCGTGTTATTTTGGCCCGCGCCCTCCACGTTATATGATAAAAAATGGCCACCGTCGAATAAAGTAAACATTGAATAATTGAGGATATAAATTTATTCAATTAAAAGTAAACAAATCCCCCTACCTCGATTCAAGGTACGTTGTCATAATCGTGGAAATCGGCGTCGCGGATGATGGTGTCGCGAAAAATGGTGTCGTGGAAGACGGTGTCGTTCCATCAACGTCGGAGGAAGAGTCATTGTCGTTGGTGACATTCCTCACGGGCGATGTCTTCTCCCTTGATGCAGAGGAAGAATAATGAAGAAGAAGACAATCGAGGGCCTTGTGTTCTTCGTTGGAGAGGGTAAATGTTCTTCGTGGGAAGAAGGCCCTCTCTATTCTCCAAGGCTCCACCAACACAACATGTGCCAACCCAAAAATAATATCTTAGGCTATTATTTTATCCTTAACATGAATTCCAAATTAATTCAACAAGTTGATCGAATTAATTAATTAATTAAGTTGGTAAAATTAAGGGGAGGGAGGTGGAGAGGCTCCTCCATAATGTGGGAGTTCAAAAGTTAAAAAGGTGTTTCAAGGATTTAAAAGAAGAGTTAAAGGGTTAGGTGCTCGTGTGGGCCCCACCACACAATATCCTCTCATGGGAGGTTATGTGGGGGGTGGGCCCTACATCCAACTCCTATTTGGAGGAAATAACCACCCCTTAACAAAAATTATGTAACAAATAATTTTTATTTGATTTAAAAATAATCCCCCAAAAATTAACTCCAGCTCTCGACCAAACACAACTCCACTAAAGGTCTCCTTAGGTGAATATCGGCACTGCGAGTTCATCAGTGTCCTCAGATTTCAATTCCGAGCAACGGTTCAAAAGATATAAAATCCCACTCGTACGTCTACCGAACATACCTAAACACAACTTCAGAAAATTATTCTGGGCACACCGGGCCTCAGAATCAGGTGCTGTCAGAAACCGAGGACTCGTAAAATTCCAAAGAATTTAAGAAAACATTTTCCTTGAAATTTCCGGGTCTTTACATTACCCTAACCTCAGGGATTTACGTCCCTGTAAAGCTGCAACACACACTAGGGAAACAAATGAGGGTACTTAGCATGCATCTGTACCTACCGCTCCCATGTGCTCTCTTAGAGGTTCCTGTGCTACCAGCGAATCCGCACCAGAGGAATTGAATGTCCATGTAGGACCCACTCCTGTCAATCCTCAATCTCCACTGGGACCTTCATGAATGTTTCCCCGTCATCGTTGTCTAGCTCCCCATGGTCTATGATGTGGGACGGGTTGTGCACGTATCTCCTCATCTGAGATATGTGAAAGACGTCGTGCACCCAGTGCAACTAAGGTCGAAGGGACATGCGGTAAGCCACCTCGCCTACCCTACTGAGGACCTAGAATGGTCCAATGAATCACAAAGATAACTTTCTGCCTTGAAAAATCTCCATAGACCCCGTTGAGGTGAGACCCGTAGGAAGATGTGGTCGCCATCCTCGAACTCCAGTGGTCTCCGTCTCCTATCAGCATAGGACTTCTGTCTGCTCTGTGCATTCTTCATCTGCTCCAGGATGATCTGCACCTTATCTGTCGTAGCCTAAACCATCTCTAGTCCTACAAGTGCTGACTCCCCTGGGTCAGTTCAGCACAGAGGTGATCTTTAAGGTCGACCGTACAATGCCTTATAAGGTGTCATCCCGGTGGTGGAGTGGTAGATGTTGTTATATGAAAACTCCAACAAAGGTAAGTGATCCTCCCAGATGCGACCAAAGTTTAGGACACATGCACAGAGCATGTCCTCGAGAGTCTGAATGGTCCTCTCAGTCTGACTGTCCGTCTCAGGATGGAAGGCGGTGCTCAAGCGAAGCTGCGTGCCAAAAGCCTCCTGTAACCCTTTCTATAGCCGGGAAGTGAAACAAGCATCCCAATAAGAGACGATCGTCGATGGAACACCATGAAGCCATACGATCTCTTGTATGTAGAGGCGTCCCAAAATCTCTACTGAGCCATGCTCTCTAATCAGTAGGAAGTGGGGCGACTTGGGGAGTCGGTCGACAATCACCCAGATTGAGTCGTGTCCTCTGGATGTATGTGGAATCCCCGTTATGAAATCCATGGATATCCCATCCCAATTCCACTCTAGGACTTCTAAGTGATGAACTAATCCTGCTGGAACCTAGTGCTACGCCTTCACTTACTGACAAGTGAGGCATCTTGAGACAAACTCTGATACCACATTCTTCATACCCTGCCACCAATGCTATCGTCTGAGGTCCCGATACATCTTCACCACTCCTGGATGTACCACTAGAGGGGAAGTGTGGAACTCCCTCAACACCTCCTCCTGTAGTAAAACTAGTACCATGGTAAGTCCTTTGAAGAGGATGACGTGCTCCCCACTTTTAGAAAACCCATTAGGTGCCTGCCAGGAGGATATCTAAGCACATCAGGTCTCACAGTCAACGTCTCCACATTGTGCCTCCCTAAATCGCTGAAGGAGAGGATGAGTGATTGGGAGAGACTGCAGAAAGGCTGCTCCATCTCTATCCACAAAGTATATCTGCAACATGGCCAGCTTCTCTGTTGCTTCTCCTAGCAGCTGAATGCCCGATCTCCTACTAATAGAATCTGCTACAACATTGCCCTTACCATGAGTATAGACTATCTCGAAGTCATAGTTTTGGAGGAACTTGAGCCATCACCAATGTCTCAGGTTCATGTCCTTCCGCGAGAAGATGTACCTGAGACTCTGGTGGTCAGAGTAGACTATAAAGCGCTCGCCCATAAGATAATGCCACCACATCTTCAAGGAGAATACCACTGCTACTAACTCTAGGTCATGGGTAGTGTAGTTATTCTCGTTCTGTCTCAACTGCCGTGAACCATACGTGATCACTGCTCACTACTGCATCAGGACACACCTGATTCCGGTCCCTGATGCATCATAGTAAACTACGTACCCTACGCCCTCCTATGGTAGCCTCAAGATGGGTGCACTGGTCAATCTCTGCCTCAGCTCCTGAAAGATCTGCTGGCATCTCTCTAACCACATGGAGGGTTTCTCCTTCTTTTTCAATACTGAAAGCAGTGCTGTAACTCTGGAGAATTCTGGAACAAATCTCCAATAGTATTCATCCAGACCCAGGAAGCTTCGTACCTCCGCCATACCCCTGGGTGGCTCCCAAGAAAGTACTACCTCAATCTTCGCTAGGTCCACTGCAACTCCATCCTCTGAGATAACGTGTCCCAAGAAGTGAACCTCTCAAATCCAGAACTGGTACTTCGAGATCTTACCATAAAGCTGGTACTCTCGGAGTGTACCAATACTACCCGCAAATGGTAGACGTGCTCCTCCTTAGTAGTTGAGTAAATCAGTATGTCGTCGATGAAGACTATGAAAAAGAGATCTAGGTAAGGCTGGAAGAACCTATTCATGAGACTCATGAACACTGCGGGAGTATTGGTTACACCGAAGGGCACAACCAAGAACTCGTAGTGGCCATACCGACACCTAAAGACCGTCTTCTACAAATCCTCGTCTCGAACTCTAAGTCGGTAATAGCCTGACCTGAGGTCTATCTTCGAGAACTATCATGATCCCTTGATCTGATCAAAGAGGTCTTCAATCCTTGAGAGTGGGTACTTGTTCTTCATGGTCACCTGATTCAGGCGACGATAGTCGACACACAGTCGCAAGCTCCCATCCATCTTCTTGGTGAACAAAATCGGAGATGTCCAGGGTGAAACACTAGGTCAGATAAATCCCTTTCCTTGCAAGTACTCCAGTTTTACCCACAACTGACGATGCTCGGTGGGATCCATCCGATATACTGAAGTAGATTTCGGTGCTTTCCCAGGGTACAGGTCAATGTATAAGTCTACCTCGCTGCGAGGAGATAATCCTAGAACTTCATTAGGGAAAACATCCGCATACTGATCCACCACAACAGGAAAACTCGGACTCCGCACATCAACCGCTTTGAGGATGAGACTAGATGACTGATGTGTGACCGGCTACCCCCTCCTCTACGTAAGTCCATCCTACACTTATAAGGATCCCTTCTCGCTGGTGAAGGTGAACCTGGTCCCATCCGTATGGATACACCGCACTTTGTGCCTAATACAATCAATCTGAGCATGAACTGTGGATAACCAGTCGATACCCAAGATGATGTTGTAAGGCCTCGACGCCGCTACAAGAAGATCCCAGCCGAAGCTCTCACCTCTTAGAGTAAACTCACACTGCCGGCACCAGTGCGTAATCATAGAGTCTGCTCCTGTATGAGTCTCTAGCCATAAGGATCGAGACAACGACTCCGTCAGAATCTCTGAGCTCCATATAAGGGCAGTGGAAATAAAATAATGACTCACACCTGTGTCTATAAGTATTGCAGCAAGGGTGGAGTAGACACAAATAGTACCTTGAATCATCTAAGGTGCGTTGTGGTCGTGGGCCTTGACTTCCTAGAGCTGAGCCCGCCTCTGTCTGCTAGCTCCCCGTGGTCGAGGTGGACCTCCTGGTTGTGGTGGTGGTAGAGCCTCGAAACATCTTCCACCACCCACTGCTCAGACAGCTCCTCTGCCATGTCCACCTGCTTCCAAAGGACCACTATGATGAAACCTATGCCTCCTCCTGGGAGGTCCCTCTACTGTCTGTTGCTCACCCGCATGGTGGGTCGAGCAGTCTCGAGCCATGTGACTTTACCCGCCGCATGCATAGCACTGCCTGTTCCTTGTAAGGTGGGCTCTGTTTCGTGTGCCCCACACAACCAAACCTGTATCCTGAGGTCACCCATCTGATGGACTGGTCCGCTTGGACCTCTGCGTCAACAGTCTACTGCCGGCTGCTAAATACTCAGCTATGTGTCATCCTCCGGTGGGTCTTGCCGCTGGTGACAGCTCAGCGAGAAAACTCTCTTCTAGAAGGGCTCGCTCCAGCACCCCTGCCTGCGTCGGGATGCTGAGGGGAATCGTCGAAGCCCTGATATCATGCGTGAGTCCCTGCTTAAAGGTTAGGGCCCTGAAGAACGGGTCCTGTACCATATCCGTGGAGTAGCGCGAGAGGTCGGTGAACCTCGCTGAGTACTGATCTACTGTCATGCTGCCCTGCTGCAGATGAAGTAACTCCTGAATCAGCACCGCACGAAGGGTGGTTGGAATAAACTCCAAGCGGAAGAGACTCTTGAAGTCTGTCCAGAATAATGATTCCTCATCATGCACCTAGAGCATCAGGCTCCACCATCTACCTACTTCCGCATGTAGGAGACTTGCAGCAAGGATCACCATGAGGTCGGCTGGTGTCCCTACCAATATGAAAACTCTCACGATAGCCTCCAGCCAATCCTCAGGTGCCTGTGGGTCCATATCACCCTGAAACCTGGGAAAGCTCTAGCGCTGGAACTCGTGCAATTCACTTAGGTGGCGTGCACTCTCTGATGCTGGAGCTAGTGGTATCGGTGGCCCAGTGGGTAGTGGTACCGTTGGTGCCTCCGCTGTGATGGGGCCCTCCACTGAGGCCTCATCGCTCGATGGGCTACCATCTCGTATGTAACTCAGAACCCTAGATGGATGCCTTCGTGGGGTCATCCTGAAAAGAAACAAGTGTGCCACAGTTAAAATAGTATACCTAGTGAGCTGACACAAAGTAATCATAAAGAAAACTTTTTCAAAGGAAACACACATGCAATTAGTGTTTTCATGCACTGAGTCGGAAATCAGATGTCAGAGTCCTGGTGTATGGATACGTTGGCCACCAAACCAACACTGGACTCACTGGACTAAAAACCACACTCAATAATCTTAACACTATTGCTTCATAGAAAAGAATGATCAGAGTCCTAAGTTCTGCGGTAGAACTGACTCTTCTGATACCAATTTTTCACGACCCGTCCTCAGGGCCCATGCCGTGACTACCCCAAGCCCACCTTCCATAGGCCAGGGGCTCGAGACTAGCACTAAAGGCATAATCTCGATAAAAGGTAAGACATTTCCTTTTAACCTGTAACACACGCATAGTATGCACACAAGCAGTAGATGAAACAACTGAAAATAATCACTAAGTAAAACCGATACAAAAGTAAGTGCTTAAAGGAAAGGGGTCAGAAGTACAAGCCCAATAGTAAAGTAAAACTACAGAAAAGTAAACAGAAACTACTGAGTCGTCCTCTAGGAATCCCACCTGAACTGTGGGTATAGATGGACTCCTCAGCACCTCAGGTCCGTCTGTCCGCTCCATGTACATCTCGCCAAGTGGTCCACCTCCAGGTACCGTCCAGCTATACAACACTTTTCCTCGATCAGTGATGCTCGTTTTCTGTAACCAACACAATGAAGTGCAGGCATAGCCCATGCAGGGGTGAGTATAACGATACTTAGTAGGGACCCCGAGACCCCAGAAGGTCTCCCAGAATCCAAGAAGGATAAACCACAGAAGAAAGATACAATCACGAAGTATCAACCAACCCTACTTAGGTATGTGCCCATACATATAAATAAGTTTTCAACCAGAGTCCAAATCCAACTCTCGAGCCCAAGAACAACCCAGTACACACAGGAAAGTAATGTCAATCACATAGATGATAATGATTGAAAGTCAAGACTCAACTCACACAAAAATACTTCTTTTGTAAAGCGATAGAGATGATTAGATGTAGCCACTGACTCATCTAGCTGTCAGACCCAAATAGGATACTAGACCAGCTAAACTGTCGGACCCACATAGGATACAAGACCAACTACTCTTTCAGAGCCACACAAGATATAAGAACAGAAGTCAAAACTGTCAGACCCACACATGATACAAGAACAGTAGTCATCGCTGTCGAACCCATGGAGGATTCCAGTACAATAGCCATCTTCTTCGAACCCACGGAGGACCCAGTATAGTATCTATCGTTGCCGAACCCATGTAGGATTCTGGTACAGTAGCCGTCGCAGTCGTAGCCAGCTCTAGGGTTCTCGCACACAACACGCTCGATTCTGAGAGGGTCCGCTCCTCAATCCAAGTGTTGATACATCAAATATCATGAATTCCTGAGTTGATGTATCCCGTAGTTCCGTATCATCATAAGTAACCCAACACAATATACTATGCGTCAATCATACGCCCGATCTGAGTGTTATTAGCATTTCTGTTCCAGGGGCTCGGTAGGAATTACACTCGTTCCAAACCCGACCATTCTCCAAAGTTGTCCAAAACACACTTAGAGTATCACAAAAGTACCGCCTCATCACGAGGATCCTAGTGCCGTAGACAGCATGTCAATCAGACATGCGATATAGAAGATATTCACGTTTAAGCGAAATAGGCCCGGCCCGTCAAGCCTAGTGGGCTGGCGGGTCGGCCCGACCCGGTTTGGCGGGTTCGACCCGGATGGGGGTTGGCCTGGCCCGGTGGAGCTCATCCCACCTAGGGACCCGTCCTGGTGGGTCCGACCCGAATAGGGGGTCGACCCGACCCGGTGGGGCGCGACCCACCCGCGGACCCGGCCCGCAGTTGTGGGCCCGTTCAGTTCATCCGGCAGTACTGATCGACGCTGCCCCTCTTTGCTGCCCAGCCAGCCGAAGCTGGCTGGTTTTGTCCAGCGCGAGGGGCCCATGGTTGTGGGCCGCAGTTCCTCCACATGCGGCTCCTAGTGGCGTTGCGGTTCCCTTCAGCCTGACCAGCAGGCGGCCGGCCGGTTCATCCGCCAAGGGGCCCGCAGAAGTGGGCCGCAGTTCCTCCGCGGTTCTCTAGACCAGTTGGATTTAGTTGGCCGTTTCTTCCAGCCTGGCTAGCATGAGGCTATCCGGTTCTTCTTCGGCCGAGTGGCCCACGGTTGTGGGCTGCAGTTTCTTCCCACGCAACCGGCGCGACGGTGCCAGTCCGGCCCTGCTTTCGGTCTCCACCGCCTTCAATCGCTGCCGCCTTCAGTCGCTGCCTCCTCTATATCGTGGCCTCCTTCCTCTTTCGCAGTGCGACGAAACCGCACCCTCTCAGCTCCACCTCTATCGTCAAACAATCATAAACCAACGGAGGGACGCCGGGCCATGTTAGTTCAGCCCGCTCCCCCCACGTTATATGATAAAAAATGGACACCATCGAATAAATTAAACCTCTAAGAATCGAGGATATAATTTTATTCAATTAAAATTAAAAAAATCCCTCTACCTCGATTCATGGTACGTTGTCATAGTCACAGAAATTGGCATCGCAGATGACGGTGTCGCGGAAGACGGTGTCATTCCATCAATGTTGGAGGAAGATTCATTGTCGTTGGCGACGTTCCTCACAGACAATGTCTTCTCCCTTGACACGGAGGAAGAATAATTAAGAAGAAGATGATTGAGGGCTTTGTGTTCTTCGTTGGAGAGGGTAAATGTTCTTCATGGGAAGAAGGCCCTCTCTATTCTCTAAGGCTCCACCAACACAACATGTGCCAACCCAAAAATAATAGCTTAGGCTATTATTTTATCTTTAACATGAATTTCAAATTAATTGAAAAAGTTAATCCAATTAATTAATTAATTAAGTTGGCACAATTAAGGGAAGGGAGGTGGAGAGGCTTCTCCATAATGTGGGAGTTCAAAAGTTAAAAAGGGGTTTCAAGGAGTTAAAAATAGATTTGAAGGGTTATGTGCTCGTGTGGGCCCCACCACACAATATCCTCTCATGGGAGGTTATGTGGGGTGTAGGCCCCACCTCCAACTCCTCTTTGGAGGATGTTACCACCCCATAAAAAAAATTATGTAACACATAATTTTTATTTGATTTAAAAAGAATCCCCAAAAAATTAACTCCCGCTCTCGAACAAATGCAACTCCGGTAAAGGTCCCCTTAGGAAAATACGGGCGCTGCGAGTTCATCGGTATCCTCAGATTTCAATTATGAGCACCGGTTCAAAAGATAGAAAATCCCACTCGTAAATCTACTGAAAATACCTGAACAAAACTTCAGAAAATTATTCCGGGCACACCGGGCCTCGGAATCAGGTGTCGTCAGAAACTGCAGACTCGTAAAATTCCAAATAATTAAAAAACAATTTCCTTGAGATTTACGGGTATTTACACATGGATAATATATTTAGTGAAAAACTCACTCATTTAATATTAAAACATAGTTTTCCTTCATATAGTGACATAATCCATACATAGGCTTTGAAAATGTATGGTTGTTCAGAAAATTAGGGCGGATAAAATATACATTTACTCTTCAAACTTACAATTTCTTCCAAACATAGGGTTGTTGATCCATACTTTTCCAACAGTGCAAGGTTCATGATCTATAAGTTTTCTTCCAAATGTATGGTTTCCAAACCATAGATTATACTTACAAATTTAGGGTGTGTTTCTAGATTATTTTAAAACACATTTATAATACTTTAACAAATATTTTGACCTATAAATATGATAAACTTCTCAAGAATTATATTCCTGAAAAATAATTAAAGTAATTTCATTAGTAAAACAAATATGTATATTTGTGAGCATACAAATCAATAAGATTAATAGAGTATTTTTGAGACAATAAATGCTCAGAATGTTATGGCTGGGTATGATACAATGGATGTGAATAATGAAAATGATTTTCTTTTGTGGCTTGTGGGAGGTAAACATTTTTTTATAATTAAAAGAGGAAGTAAGATAATTCCAATTAGTTAGTTTGTTATAATAATTATATAATCACATGTTATTATTAAAGAAGAAGAAATTATGGTTGTTACTAGTGTGGAGATACAACACACTTGAAACAAGATTTTACTAATGAACCTAGGACATTCCATCAATGTGGGAAGCTAGGACACCTAAAGAAGTTGTATAAATTTCTCTCCTAGGGAAATAGTGTTTGAGATTTCAAATAGACCCAGATATAAATGATATTAGTAAAATAATAAAATAAAATTGGAGTTGAATTTTAAATGAGGATGGGTAGTAACCCCATCATGTTCATACACAAAATATTTAGGGATAATTATTTATTATAGAGAATACAATGAAGGCATTTGAGGAAAGACCTATAAAACTGATAGGTACTATAGTTATTATTTCTATTATGGTATTATCTATGATTGATACAACTATATATCACTCATTTATATCTACATGAGTGGTAGAACAACTGGATTTATATGTATAGTTGATGTTTAATTCCATAAATATTGTGACACCCCTTGTAGAAAGGTTAGAACAGAGGATTAGGTGTCTATTTTATCCCATTATGATCAAAGATTTGGAAATATTATAGAAATTATTGGTTTTATAGATTAAAAGAATTTGATACCATTGTTGGAATGGATTATATGGTTAAGTTCAAGTTTTATATTGACTTTTATAGATAAAAAAATTCTTTTACTTCACATGATGAGAGTCTCTACCATTTTCAAGGGGAGTGGGACATTCAATATAATCAGGATAGACCAATCATTAAAGATAATAGGGATTTGACATGTCATTTAGTTGATTTGGTTATTGTATTAATTGAATCTATAATTAAACTTAGTTACTTATAATGGTGAATTATTTCTTGGATGTTTTTGTAAAAGTCTTCTATGGACTTTCACCAAAGAAAGACATGGAGTTATTTGATTATTTATTATATGAGGTGTGACTAATCTAATTTCCTTCATATAGAATGGTTCTTGTAGATCTTTGTGATTTGAAGGTTCAATTAGAGGTTTTAGAGTTAAAGGTATTTATTTGACTGAGTGTTTCACCTTGGGAAACACTAGTTCTATTCACTAAGAAGGTCTATAGTTGCTTGTATCTATGAATCAACTACTAAAAGTAGAATAATGTGATGATGGAGAATAAGGACACTATACCTTATATAGTTTATTTGTATAATTATTTGAAAGAATATAATTCATTTTATAATATCAATTTAATATTGGTATATCACTAATTAATGGTAAACGAGGAGTAAATTTAAAAGATAACTTCTAAGAGAAGATATGTGTAATAAAAGTTTATTGTATTTTCATTTGAGGTTAGCAATAAGTTTTCTTTTTTTTTATATCCTTGATGAATCTTTCTTTAATAAGTATATTGAATCATTTTTATAATTTTTTGGGATGATATTTTGATTTATCCTGGATTAGAGGATGATCATGGAAATCACTTGAAGAGTATGTTGGAGATGTTGTAAGAGAAAAAAGTTATATGAAAATCTATCCAAATTCTAGTTTGGGATACAAGAGGTGAAGTTCTTGTGGCGTGTAATTTTAAATAAGGGTGTATCTATGGATCCAAATAAATTTAGAGCAATGATATCTTTGTAGAAGGATAATAGTGTTTTTTAGATTCAGAGTTTCTTTAGATTAGAAGGTTACTACTGACGTTTCATCTAAGAATTTTCAAAGTGAGCATCTTCTATGTCGATGTTGACTGAAAATTGCATAAAGTTTGAGTGAGATAGGAAGTGTTGGATATCTTTTTATAATAAAAATAATAAGATAAATTCTACTCTAGTGTGGATCTTTTTTGAGTCCGGTGAAGTATTTTCTATGTATTGTAATGAATTTGCGGCTGGGCTAAGGTGGGTACTCATGAAAGGGGAAAATGTTGTTTCATATAGATCTATCACATTATAAAAAAACTGGAAAAAATGAATATTTTTTTTTGGATTTTTTAGTAGTTGTTCATGCCTTGAAAATTTGGAGACATTATATATTCAGTGAGATGTTAAAGGTATATTCTGATTAAAAAATCCTAAGGTATATCATAACGATTCAATATTTTGGATCCTTTAAAATATATACTATGTTATATATCTTGTGTCACATGTTAAACCCAACATAAAAAAACCAAAATATATAAAAAATAAATTATAAATAAATCCATAATAAAGGATAATATGATAAACCATTAGATATTTAGAAGGTAAATAATTAATATTAGTTCATATTGGAAAATGTTATTCTCAATAAAATCCATTGTATTTGTGTAATATATTTTATTTTAAAAGGTAAATTTAAAAACTTTTATATTTAAATTTTATAAAATATAGTTCATTTTTTAATTCCTTACATTAAGATTTACTTAGTATGAATTTTTTAGTTTTTTCTAAAAAGGATGATTTCTAGTTGAAAATACAATTTTTTACAAAAATTATAATTTTTCTGGTTTTATCATTATGTAAGATTATCCTAGAAGATTAGAAAAAAATTTTAAATAATAAAATATGTAATTAAATAATAAAATTATTAATTTTAAAATATTATTTGAACTTATATCCAATGTACAATATTTTTAAATATACATTAAAATGTTTAATAAAAAAACTCTTTTCGGTATTTTCCTCTAATTAAGTGTGTAGATGGTAAAATTATGTTTTGGATTGCATATAAATCCTAATTAATTTTATTTTTTATAATAAATTAATTTATGTTATTAAAATTATTATTCCAGGTAATTTTATCTTATATATAAGTTTAATGCTTAAAAATATTATTTTTTTAAAAAAATTGTTTTTACGTGATTAAGTGTGTTTATTTTAAAATTACATTTTCAAACCTTTTGAAACATTGCGTGTTAAAATTATTTTCAAATTTAAAATTAGAAGGGTAAAATTATGTAAAAGGAAACAATATTATTTTTTTATTAATGTTAGTTACTAAGATTAAAAATTAATTACCAAGGTAAAAGTTAACTCGGGTAAAAGGTTAAAAGTAAAAAAAACAACCTTGAATAACTCTTAACAAGTCTCAAAATGAATTTATTAGGGTATTTTTTACCTTAAATTTTACCAAACTCCTTATTTGTCAAATTGTGATCCATTGACTATTGAATAGAGTCATGCCATTGTTGAAAAATTACATGTGTTTCCAAAAGTGCCCCTTTTCTCCTATTATAAAAGGGCAACACTTCCACCCTTAAAATACGCACTTAACCTTAAATTTAATAATTTAAACATTGAAATATTACTATAACTAGAACCATATTCCAGAAATATAATCCCATGGTTACTCATATTTTGCGTAATCCAATCAATTTAAAGATAACTTCTAAGTAAGGATCAAGTCTCCAACGTAAGTATTATTTAATTCTTAAGCTTTTCTTCCTAATCTTACTCCTAAAAATATCTTATAACCATAATAATATTATCAATTAAGTATAATTAGTTTAATTAATATTTTTCTTTATATTAATGTTACAATTATTAGTTATTCATTTCCACCCACTTAGAAAAATAAAAGAACATCATTAGTGTATTACACGGACTACTGCCTCCATGAAGGCAACATTATTGGTTTGTTTTTTCATTACTGCCCATAATGAATGGTATTAATGGTAATAAGGATGAATAAATATGATATATATAATTTAATTATGATTCTTAAATTTCAATTTAATATCAAACTTCCCCTCTTCTCAATCATTGAGAAATGGGAATGCTAAACATGCATACATGAGGACCCCTGCCTCCACGATGAAAAGTTTTTTGGTTTCATCAAGATTTTCATAAATTATATAAAAATATTAAAACATGGTTCAAAATGATAAATAAATAAAAATAATATCATTAATTATTTTTATAATTATATAATTTCAAAATAAACACCTCCTTAACCATACTCTCCAATTTAGTTAAAGTGTGTTCAAGTTTCAGTTGATTTAACTACCTATGTGAGGAATGGTTTAAAATATGATTATGTAAGACTATGAGAACATGATAACTAATATTATAATGATATATTGAGAAAATAATTTTATTATATGCTTATGTAAATATTATATTAAGTATTTAACTTATTATTAAAGTAAAATTTTCATTCACTAAAATTACCGAAATAAGTCGATATCTATTCGATTTTTCTATAACATAACCAAAACACATATGGAATGAAATAATAAAATTTTCAATAAATATAAGTTATATATTAAATTATATTAAATGAAATATCAATAATTAACTTGGTATAAAATAATGGGTAATGATATCAAAATTATCAAACATACGCAAAATAGTTAAAGTTATAAACACTCAAAGCTCATAATAAGCTGTAAATAATTAATGTACTCATGAAAAACAATTATAATACTGATTATAAATGGGTAATATTTATTATAATGCTCTTAAATAGGATATTAAGTTATTTATTTTTGTTTTATATGTATCTAGAATGTGATCAACTAAGCAAGGAAACAAGGTAAGGGTTTCATATCAAATTTTGCTTCTTTGAGACACACTTTCTTTGTGAAACTAAATTCATTCAGATGATGGGTATACTACTTATTGATTATATAATATCATAAATTATATTTATTAGGGTATGTAAAATTAAATTTCAATCTATACCTCTCTTTTAAGGTGTTTTTATTAGAAAATTTCCTAATACGTAAGAGTTTCATCTCAATTACTCTTCATTGAGGCATGCTTTAATGTTATAAACCAATTTATTATTTATATGGTGTATATAATTCAAAATAATTTATTTTTGAATAATATATGAATTAATTTATGGTATTTATATAACCATATTATTTTCAATCTTCTAATTACTTTTGATTTAAATATTACCAAATCTATAAGGGTTTTCATCTCAAAATTCTCTCTTTGAGACATGTTTGATTTATGAACCTAATTCCATTTATGTGGTGTATATAATATCTATTTGAGATATTATATCAAGAATTAAATTTTATTTATGCTAATATATGTTCAATTATAATATATCTCTTTCACAAAGATTTTATTTAAATGCTCCTCAAGTTGTAAGGGGTTTTCATGACTCAAATCTTTTCCTTGGGTTGTAATCAAGCATCCTGAAAATTATCCTTCAAGATTTATATTTTATAACCTATGAGAATGTTATATTGTATTAAAATACTATTTTCTAGGGAAATCACATTTCACATAAAAATCTACTTCCAAGATGATTCTATTTTTTTTGTTAAAATGAATTTGTTTAAGGGTAATTCCTGCTACTTTTGATGGATTTTTCTTCCATTTCCATGTTTTTATTTACCACCATTGTTCTCCTTTACACAATAGAAACTCAATTTTTTTATCTCTATTAATAATTTTAACACGGTTTATTCATTTTAAATAAAAGGTTTCATTATCCTATTAATGGTGCGTGTTTTTTTATAAAGGAATTTCAAAATATTCAAAAGGTTTCACATCCTTTAAAAATAAAATATTTTATATTCCACTTTATAACATTAATGTATATTCAACAATATTTTATTTATAACTCTTTAAAATAAGGTTTTCTATTTCCCTTCTCTGAAATGTTTTTGAATGTGATTTGAAATTCATCTTTTATAATGATGTTTAAAATGTTTTGTTAAAACTTTTGTATTTTAACTCATATTTCTCATACTTAGTTTTTATCCCATGAAGTGATGTTGTGATCATCCTATATATTTAATTATCATAGGGTTCCATTTAGAAACTAATATTTTTAATATCATATGATCTTTAAAGTTTATGTTATGTGATTTTTTTTTTGAATTATTTATAAAACCCATTATTTTTCCATGGGTTAATTAAGATATTTTTATGATGTATTTTATGTTGAAATTTTATGTAGAGATGATGGTGGGTGGGGTCTTGTATTTATGTCATGACCCCCTCCCACCAAAGATGCCCCTCCTGAGTTGGCAATGGTGAAAGGGAGATAATGATCCCCGAGTCCCGCCTCCAATAGGCCCCGGGGTGGCAACAAGCACCAAGGTTATGAGTTTTCACAAATATGGGAGGCATTGCCCTTTTTATTATTTAGGATCAGGAAATAGGACAAGTCAACCACCAAAAGGAAAAAGAACAAGTGTATATAAATAAACCCAAACCAAGCCCACATGCATGTTTAAACAAATTTATAACAAGGTACAAGTACATGAAAGCTCAAAGTACAATACCAAAAGAAAACAAAGGTATAACAACAGAAACAACTCCAACTGTCCAACTAGTAGGGTCCCACACGACCCTGGTAGTCCTCCTAGAAACCTGAAAGTAAACATAGGGTGAGCATACAAGTATACTTAGTAGGGAAACCTAAAGCTCTCTTGCACAAGTGGGGAGACATCCTAATGTCCCGTGAGAACAACAAAAGAAACCTAGCAAGGAATTCTATCCACCCAACCTCACCAACCACACTCACCAAAACACAATCACAATAGGTAGTAGTAGTATATAAAAACAAGAGTATTGGGTACCCCGCACCACTTCCCTTTAGTTAGCTGCTCTTCCTAACGATGAACATCCTGACGCTGCCACACTCTCCCCGCCTGCACACACATGGGCCTCACAACCACGTATCCCGCCCGCACAAACCTGGGCCTCACAACCAAGTATCCCGCTCGCACACACTTGGGCCTCACAACCACGTATCCCGCCAGCACACACCTGGGCCTCACAACCACGTATCACGCCCGCACACACCTGGGCCCCATCCCGAAGAATCTTGGGAAAAAGTATAACCTGCTCAAGGAGTCATGGGCTAAAACCACCCCAATCGAAACCTACCCGAAGAGTCTTAGGTGTAAGGTTGCCTTAAGCCATCACAGCCTAGGGGAGAAAGAGCAGGAAAGAGCTAGTAACTAAGGGAAAAACACTCTCTCCCATAAAATGGGAGTGTTCGGCACTAAGTGCTCAACATGGGTGGGGTGGGATAAAACACAAAAGATATAGATACATATACATATACCAACCACACAACCCAACCTATGGCTTCTAAAAAGAGAAACTGAGCACATTCCTCGGCACTGCTACTACGAAGCATGCATACAACAAACAAACCCAACCCCATTTAGGTTTTCACATTTCGGTAGAAATAGTTATTTAGTTCCTTAACTACTAGGAAACTATCCACAACTAACCACACCAATCATTCGTAAAACATATCCCTGCCATCCACAAAACAAGTTAGGAAAAACATAAGCAGCACAACAAAGTCCCTCTTATCAACCAATCAACCCCATTGATTATTATTTCCGTTTCATTACCACGCCCCACCATCCATTAATTCTTCCACTTTTATTTATTAATCACAACACACTTTCCATTCACTTTTAAAACCCAACCCTGCAGCCCCGCTGCCAACCACCATAACCACAACCGCACCGAAACCCGTACATCAATATCCCTTTAATACCATTTATTGCAGCCCTGCTGCCCATCACCAAAATAGCTTTCACACCAACCCACAACCAAGTCAACCGCATCCCCGCTGCTCACCCGATCCACAACAACCCACAAAACACCCCCAACACATGCCACACAACCAAGCCAACACCCACATGTTCATTATTCCATTTTGTTCAACTGGGGTGATCACACAAGGGTTCCAGATTTTAAACAGACAACTTTACGTGATTAACCAAATTTTATATTCCACAAAGTTCCATCCATAAGAAAATCCAGAAGGAGAGGTCAAAATTTAATTGCGTAAGCAAAGGCCCCCAACGACCGTGATTTTCCATAGGCAGAAGCTCATTCAATTCACAACATAATATCATAGGATATAAAGTAATAGTAATCAAAACATCCCATCCCTGTTATATAAGCCAGTTATTATCTTCATTAAACTGGTTCAAAAGTGTTTCACGTAAACAATAGGACACCCACCCCGCATGATGCACAATTTAGAGAGACGATGGTAAGATCCCTACCACAACAGGTTCTTGATCGCAATGCTTCCCCAGAACAACATTATAAGATGTCCGTCGATGTCTGTCACTTCTGTCGGGTCCCGGAAAAACCTCCTCAGGTGGAAATCAGAAAGGAAAGGCCGAAGAAAAGACAACGGACCCAGGATCGGAAGTTCCGCCTCGTCGTTACGATCCTGTGGCCACTGACGGATCGTAAATCGGAGCTCGGACGAAGAAGTTATGGTAGGAAGAGCCTTCGAGTCTCTTGAGAGAGCTCTGCTCAGAGGAGAGGGGAGGAGAGGTGTGAGTTGAAAGGAGGAGGTGACCCCTCCTTTTATAGGCTTGAAAGGCAAAAGTACATGGCGTGTACTTTATGGTACACTATGTGTACTCGGTTCTTTCACACGGTCTCCACGCGACTTCCAACATGGCTCCGCGGCTGTTGACTGGTCAACACACGGTTTGAGGGTAACGCATACGCGGGGAAGGACTACACGACATATAGTTTGGACACACAGCGTGTACTCATTTATTTTACATGGAAAGGACACGGCTCCAACATGGTACACGACTGTTGACTGGTAACGTGTACGTGGGGTAGGACTACACAACGTGTAGAACTGGTCACACGGCGTGAACCCATTACTCCACACAGCAAGGACACGGTCTGCAACATGGGGTATACCCGGGAAGGGAGTACACAACGTGTACTCAAACTACATGACGTGTAGTTTCAAAATTCTGGAAAGTGTGGAAAAAGTCCATTTTACCCTCCAAAACACTTCTTGACCTTCTTTTTGACAAAGGAATGGGTCGGAGAAGTCCGGGCCATTACATCAGATACCTCTTAAAACATTCTCATCCCCGAGAATTCAAAAACCAACCCAGAGGAACCCGGCAAGATACCTCTTAGGGTTCTCATTATAACAGGAACCCAACCAACAACCCTAATCATATGTGTTAGGAATTCCTTCTCCTATGTCGAGATATTATCCACTTTAGGCGGCACCGACTCGCCTGCACGGGTTTAATCGCATCCTCATTAATGCGTCTCGATTAAGAATTGGGTCTTACCACTTTCATACATTAGGATTTTTTTAACTCACACTAACCCCAACACCACACAACCAACACACTGCCTGAACATGTGGGTTTGGGAAATTCCTTCACCTATGTCGAGATATTATCCACTTTAGGCGGTACTGACTCGCCCACACGGGTTCAATCGCATCTGCGTTAATGCGTCTCGATTAAGGGTAAGGTTTTTCCCTTTCCCACACATCCAGACATGTTACACATTACCAGGGAACAAAGAAACAAAAGGTCTCACAACTGAAAAGCCAAGCATTCCATATATCAAAGGTACATAGTACAACATCGACACAAGCTCAGAAGAATAAGGGAAAAAACACAAGTCAAAACAACACCGGGTACTGAGCGTGTATCTGGGTCTCCCGCTCCCAAGTGCTCTCCTCGAGGCTGCCATGCCTCCACAACACACGAACCAAGGGAATGGTTCATCCACAGAGCACCTTCTATTTACGATCTTCGATTCTGACTGGTCGTTCCTCAAAGGTCGCATCGTCTCCCATATCTAACTCTCCCCAGTTGATAACATGGGAGTCGTCGTGTAAGTACTGATGAAGCTGGGAGACGTGGAAGACGTCATGAACCTTCTCTAACTGAGGTGGCAGGGCCAGCTGATATGCCACCTCGCCGACTCGCCTCAGCACCTAAAAAGGTACAATGAACCTAGGTGAGAGCTTGCTCCCCTTCCCAAACCTCTGCTTCCACCGTCGAGGGGAAACCTTCAAGAACACATGATCCCCCACCTCAAACTTCAAGGGCCTCCTCCGACGATCAGCATAAGACTTCTATCGGTCCTGAACCGCTTTCATCCTCTCACGCACAAGCTGGACTTTCTCTGTGGTGCTCTGCACTACCTCTGGCCCAAGAGCACCTGTCTCACCAACCTCTACCCATCAAATGGGTGAACGACATGGCCTTCCATACAAATCCTCAAACGGTGTCATGCCAATAGTAGAGTGGAAGCTGTTGTTGTAGGCAAACTCTACTAAAGGTAAGTGTCGTACCCATGATCCTCCGAAATCCAGAATGCATGCTCGCAGCATTTCCTCTAATGTCTGGATAGTCCGCTCCGTCTGCCCATCTGTCTGGGGGTGGAAAGTAGTGCTAAGGCATAGCTGGGTTCCAAAATCATGTTGTATCCCCCTCCAGACTCGTGAGGTAAACCGAGTATCCCGATATGATACGATAGTCCTTGGAACTCCATGCAAGCACACCACCTCATCCACGTACCTCTGTGCTAAGGTACTCACCGGGCCCAACTCCTTGATTGCTAAGAAGTGATCCGATTTCGTCAGTCGATCCACCACCACCCAGATAGCATCATAACCACCCTGAGCTCTGGGTAGTCCTGTGACGACGTCCATCGAGATGTCATCCCACTTCCACTCGGGGACATCTAAAGGATGAAACAAACCACTGGGAACACGGTGTTCAGCCTTCACTGGCTGACACACTAGGCATTTAGCCACAAACTCTACCACTTCCCATTTCACCCCGGGCCACCAAAACTGATCCCTCAGGCCTCAGTACATTTTTGAAACTCCTGGATGTACCGCCAAGGCTGAGATATGGAACTCACGGAGAATTCCCTCACGCATCACCTTTGGAACAAACAACCTTCCATGGAAAAGCATCCGATGTCGGCTGTCCTCTGACCATCCTTCTGGAGCGTTCCCCTGATCGACACGACCCCGCATCACTTCCGCCTCGGAGTCCCCCCACTGAGACTCCTCCACCTGCTGCAACAAGGAGGACTGCACCGTCATCTGAAACAAATAGCCTCTAACACCTTCTACCCTGGCATCCAAGTACAAGGTAGCCAACTCTCCCATTGCCTTCCAAGCATCAGCAAATTCCTGAACCACTTCCTGATGAGACTTCCTGCTCAGGGAATCAGCCACAACGTTTCCCTTACCTTCAGTGTAAGAGATCTCGAAGTCATAGTCTTGGAGAAAATCGACCCATATCTGCTGCCGTAAGTTCAGGTCACGCTGGGAGAAGAAATAACGCAGGCTCTTGTGATCTAAGAAGTCCACAAAGTGCTCCCCAAAGAGGTAATGTCGCCAAAGATTCAGTGCGAACACTACTACTGCAAGCTCCAGGTCATGGGTGGCATAGTTACGCTCGTGAGGGCGCAACTGCCTAGACCCATAACAAATCACTCCCTTCTTCTGCATCAGCATGCACCCCAGACCAAGGCCAGAAGCATCAAAAAACACCTCATACAACAACCCTTCCATTGGAAACCTGAGTACGGGAGCACTGACCATCTTCTCATTCAGGTAGTCTTCTAGCACTGCTCGCTCCATAGGAAGACCTGGTTCTTCCTAGTCAAAGCTGTCAAAGGAGTAGCAACTCGAGAGAAGTCCGAAACGAACTTCTGATAGGAACCTGCTAACCCCATGAAACTATGAATTTCTGCCACGCTCTTCGGTGCTGCCCAAGAAACAACTGCCTCCACCTTCGACGGGTCCACTGACACTCCATGCTGAGACACCATGTGCCCAAGGAAGTGTACTTCTTTTGTCAAGAACTTACACTTCGACAATTTCCCATAAAGATGGTGGTGTCGAAGGACTTCCAAGACTGCCCTGAGATGCTCAACGTGCTCCTCCTCTGATCTTGAGTAGATCAGGATGTCATTGATAAACACAACAACGAACTGGTCTAGAAACTCTCGGAAGACAAAGTTCATAAGTCCCATGAACACAGCTTCTAACAACCGTGTCCCGGTGATAGCACATACACCCCTCCTTATCATGGTCGTCGGGTCCTGGCCCGCCAGGTACCACCAGTTGCCCCGCAGACACATGGGGCCCACCCCAGGGTCCACCCACATACCTGAACGGGTCATCTGACTAATGATTGTCCCCACAGGCCAACACATGTCCTTTCCAGTGTGCTTTTTCCTCACTCGCACACATCTTTGGAAACTTCCCAGACGGTCACCCATCCTGATCACTACTCCAGGCCAAGCACGCTTAACTGTGGAGTTCTAATCAGGTAGGCTCCCGAAAAAGAAGGTGCACCTTGTTGACATGAGTCATATCATTTAGTCATTTAACCCTTTATCATTTGGGGATGTTACAATCACCCCCCTTTAGATCGAAATGCCCTCGTTGTGGGCCCTACAACACAACCCAAGCAGTGCACCGCACTTAAGGCTGGGTTCCTCCTCTGATACCAAATGTAACAACCGTGTCCCGGTGACAGCACAAACACCCCTCCTTAACATGGTCGTCGGGTCCTGGCCCGCCAGGTACCACCAGTTGCCCCGCAGACACGTGGGGCCCACCCCAGGGTCCACCCACGTGCCTGAACGGGTCATCTGACTAATGATTGTCCCAACAGGCCAACACATGTCCTTTCCAGTGTGCTTTGTCATCACTCACGCACATCTTTGGAAACTTCCCAGACGGTCACCCATCCTGATCACTACTTCAGGCCAAGCACGCTTAACTGTGGAGTTCTAATCAGGTAGGCTCTCGAAATGGAAGGTGCACCTTGTTGACATGAGTCATATCATTTAGTCATTTAACCCTTTATCATTTGGGGATGTTACACAACTGGTGTATTCGTAACTCCAAATGGCATCACTACAAACTCGAAGTGCCCATACCTGCACCTGAAAGCCATCTTCGAGATGTCACTGTCCTTTACCCTCAGCTGATGATATCCCGATCATAGATCAATCTTAGAAAACCAACCTTCTCCCCTCAGCTGGTCGAAGAGATCATCTATCCTTGGGAGGGGGTAACGGTTCTTGACTGTTACCTGGTTCAACCTTAGGTAGTCTATTCATAGCCTGAGACCACCATATGCCTTCTTCACGAACAAAACTGGATCACACCATGGCGACACGCTGGGTCGAACAAAACCCTTCTCCATAAGATCATCAATCTGAATCCGCAACTCCCGTAACTCCGAAGGTTCCATCCGATAAGGGGCCATAAAAATCGGACGAGCACCAGGCTGTAAGTCTATCCTGAACTCAACATCTCTTCGGGGGGGGGGGGGGTGGTAGAGTCACAAACTCCTCAGGAAAAACATTGAGGAACTCCCCAACAACTTTCGGGACATCCATCATCTCTGTATCAGCTGGAACCACTGATAACCCGCCTAACAGGGAAAGGAGAGGCTCCACACGCTGGCTTCTCGCCTGATAGCTCCTCTCACCAACAAAATATACGCGTTGCCCATCTACGTTGGAGAACACGACTCCTCTCCAGAAGCATTCGATAACGGCACTAACAGAAAACAACTAGTCGATTCCTAGGATGACATCGTATGGCTGCATCTATAATAGAAGAAGGTCTCCACTAGATTGATGTGGTCCCAACGTCAGCCCACATCCCCGGCAAACACAAGATACGCTGGTCTGGCCCCCAACTGGTGTACTTAGTACTAGTGGTATGGAAAGTCTCTCTACGTCTAGTCCCAAAGCATGGGATAGACTAGGTGAAAAAAAGGAGTGTGAGGCTCCCGAATCGAACAAAGCAGAAACAAGAGTGCTGAACAAACAAATCATACCTCGTACCACCTCTGGTCCCGCTGGAGCTTCCAACTCTGCTGTGTGAAACTATCCATGCCCAACTCCTCTGCCTCTCTGATGTCATCCACCTCCCCAACCATGCCCTGGTCGAGGTCCCTGAGGAGTGCCCTGTGGTCGGACTCCTCCCGCAAAGTCTGCCCTCAGAGGAGCATGGTCTTGCTGCTGCTGGAAGGGCCTCGCCGGCAACTGGTGCTGCTGTGGTGGGAACTGAACCTTCCCACCTCCACCGTACTAAGCTCGGGTCGGGCACCGACTCTAAACGTGCCCGAAACCTCCACAAGAAAAACACCTCGGTCCCGAGCTCGTGAAAAAGGGACGAGGACCCGAAGATCTGAACTAGAATTGTTGGGGCCTGCTCCCCACTGGCCTGAACCTGGAAGGTCCCGTCGCAGGAGCCCTGCTGCTGACTACCTTCCCCTTCGACAAGCCTGGCTGGATCCCCTCGCATGGTGAACCTCCCAGTGAGTGCATCCTCACTACAACCTCTGCCTTCTTCTGCACCATCAAGTACGTCAGAAGGGTGAAGTGAGTGACAACATACTGGAGCGAAGGATGGAGCGCCTCCTCCAAACATCTCGCCCGAGACTCCTCATCCGGAAAGAGATCCGGAGAAAAGCACAGGAGATCCTTGAACTTGATCCCCAGCTCTCGTACCGACATACTTCCCTGCTGAAGGGAGAGTAACTCCTGCAGATTTTCCGCCTTGATCATGGAAGAAAGTAATTCCTCTCGAAATTCCTTCTCAAAGTCATCCAATGGAACCTATGCCTCTATCCTCTCTCTGAGGTAGGGCGTCCACCACTGTCGCGCCACACCTCTCAGTTGACTGACTGCTAGAGAAACTCAGTACTCCCTCGGAGCACGGATCAAGGTAAAAGCGATCCCTAGCTCCTCAAGACACCCCTCTGTCTCCATATCCGAAGTACTACCCTCGTACTTCTTAAGGGTCTGTCGCTGGAAAGAACGGAGAGTCTTCTGCCACTGACTATCTTCCTCCTCTCGATCAATCCTCAGCTGATCAACCACCTGAATCTATTGGGCCTCGGCCGTCTGAGCCACCCAGGGATGATGTCCAGGTGCCATATCTATACGGTAAATAAGGATCTCCTAATCCCAAGTAGTAAGGAAACTCAAAGTTTTATTTTTATCATTTTATTTCAATTTATTTCCCAGAACACCCAAATCAAGTAAAACACAATCATGATGATGCATGTACCTTACCTAGGGCCTCTTACCCTGCAATCAATGTAGCCTCACTTGGTCGTTTGGTAGGCTCAGAGTCCTTGAATCATATCACGGGGGGCCCTAAAATCTCATGCCCTAACCGGTCTTCCCTAGCCTATGTCACGCACCAAGATTAACTAACATTGTCGCCCTACCATCCCATGCAATACTCACTATGCCTAACTCTAGACTTCATCCTATCTCTCAACCATCAGCTATAATACCATTCTGTCATGACCCCCTCCCACCAAATATTCCCCTCCTGAGCTGGCAATGGTGAAAGGGATATAATGACCCCCAAGTCCTGCCTCCAGTAGGCCCCGGGGTGGCGACTAGCACCAAGGGTATGAGTTTTCACAAATATGGGAGGCATTACCCTTTTATTATTTAGGATCAAGAAATAGGACAAGTCAACCACCAAAAGAAAAAAGAACAAGTGTATAGAAATAAACCCAAACCAAGCCCACATGCATGTTTAAAGAAATTTATAACAAGGTACAAGTACAAGAAAGCTCAAAGTACAATACCAAAAGAAAAGAAAGGTATAACAATAGCAACAACTCCAACTGTCCAACTAGTAGGGTCCCACACGACCCTGGTAGTCCTCCTGGAAACCTGAAAGTAAACGTAGGGTGAGCATACAAGTATACTCAGTAGGGAAACCTAAAGCTCTCGTGCACAAGTGGGGAGACATCCTAATGTCCCGTGAGAACAACAGAATAAACCTAGCAAGGAATTATATCCACCCAACCTCACCAGCCACACTCACCAAAACACAATCACAATAGGTAGTAGTATTATATAAGAACAAGAGTATTGGGTACCCCACACCACTTCCCTTTAGTTAGCTGCTCTTCCTAACGACGAACGTCCTGACGCTGCCACACTCTCCCCGCCCGCACACACCTGGGCCTCACAACCACGTATCCCGCCCGCACACACCTCGGCCTCACAACCACGTATCCCGCCCACACAAACCTAGGCCTCACAACCACGTATCCCGCCCCCACACACCTGGGCCTCACAACCACGTATCCCGCCCGCACACACCTGGGCCTCACAACCACGTATCCCGCCCGCACACACCTGGGCCTCATCCTGAAGATTCTTGGAAAAAAGTAGAACCTGCCCAAGGAGTCTTGGGCTAAAACCACCCCAATCAAAACCTACCCGAAGAGTCTTTGGTGTAAGGTCGCCTCAAGCCATCACAGCCTAGGGGAGAAGGAGCAGGAAGAAGCTAGTAACTAAGGAAAAAACACCCTCTCCCATAAAATGGGAGTGTTCGGAACTAAGTGCTCAACACGGGTGGGTTGCGATAAAACACAAAAGATACAGATATATATACATATACCAAACACAAAGCCCAACCTATGTCTTCTAAAAAGAGAAACTGAGCACGTTCCTCGGCACTGCTACTACGAAGCATGCATACAACAAACAAACCCAACCCCCATTAGGTGTTCACATTTCGGTAGAAATAGTTATTTAGTTCCTTAACTACTGGGCAACTATCCACAACTAACCACACCAATCGTTCGTAAAACATATCACTGACATCCACAAAACAAGTTAGAAAAAACATAAGTAGCACAACAAATTACCTCTTATCAACAAACCAACCACATTGATTATTATTTCTGTTTCATTACCATGCCCCACCATCCATTAATTCTTCCACTTTTATTTATTAATCACAACCCACTGTCCATTCACTTTTAAAACCCAACCCTGCAGCCCCGCTACCAACCGCCATAACCACAACCACATCGAAATCCGTACATCAATATCCCTTTAATACCATTTATTGTAGCCCTACTGCCCATCACCAACGTAGCATTCACACCAACCCACAACCAAATCAACAGAAGCCCCGCTGCTCACCCGATCCACAACAACCCACAAAACACCCCCATCATATGGCACGTAACCAAACCAACACCCACATGTTCATTATTCCATTTTGTTCAACCGGGGTGATCACACAAGGGTTCCAGATTTTAAACAGCCAACTTTACGTGATTAACCAAATTCCATATTCCAAAAAGTTCCATCCATAAGAAAATCTAAAAGGAGAGGGAAACATTTAATTGCGTAAGAAAAGGCACCCAATGACCATGATTTTCCATAGGCAGAAGCTCATTCAATTCACAACATAATATCACAGGATATAAAGTAACAACAATCACAACTTCCCATCCCTGTTATATAAGCCAGTTATTATCTTCATTAAACTAGTTCAAAAGTGTTTCACATAAACAAGAGGACACCCACCCCGAATGATGCACAATTTAGAGAGATAAAGGTAAGATCCCTACATCAACAGGTTCTTGATCGTAACACTTCCCCGGATCAACCTTAGAAGATGTCCGTTGGCGCCCGTCACATCTGTCGGGTCCTGGTAAAACCTCCTCAGGTGGAAGTCGGAAAGGAAATGCCAAAGGAAAGACAACAGACTTAGACTCGGAAGTTCTGCCTCGTCGTTACGATCTTGTGGCCACTAACGGATCGTAAATCAGAGCTCAGATGAAGAAGTTATGGTAGGAAGAGCCTTCGAGTCTCTTGAGAGAGATCTGCTCAGAGGATAGGGGAGGAGAGGTGTGAGTCGAAAGGAGGAGGGGACCCCTCCTTTTATAGGTGTGAAAAGCAAAAGTACACGGCATGTACATTATGGTACACGGCGTGTACTCGGTTCTTTCACACGGTCTCCACGTGGATTCCAACACGGCTCCGCGGCTGTTGACTGGTCAACACACGGTTTGAGGGTAACACATATACGGGGAAGGACTACACAGCATGTAGTTTAGACACACGACGTGTACTCATTCATTGCACACGGCAAGGACACGGCTCCAACACGGTACATGACCATTGACTGGTACCGCGTACACGGGGAAGGACTGCACGACGTGTAGAACTAGACAAACGACATGTACCCATTACTCCACACAGCAAGGACATGGTCTGCAACACGGGGTATACCCGGGAAGGGAGTACACGACGTGTACTCAAACTACACGGCGTGTAGTTTCAAAATTCTGGAAAGTGTGGAAAAAGTTCATTTTACCCTCTAGAACACTTCTTGACCTTCTTTTTGACAATGGAATGGGCTGGAGAGGTCCAGAACATTAAAATTTACCTCCAATTAATTAGTTTAGGTTTATGTATCATAATCTCAAAAGGGTACACAAGAGGATTTATCTGAAGCCAAAAGGGTACATGGGAGGAGTTATCCCAAGATAAAAGTGGTACACATGAGGATTTATCCCAAGCCAAAGGGGTAGAAAAATTTATCCTAATCCAAAGGGGTATATAGAAGGATTATAACAAACCATGAAGGTACATAGGTGGTTAAACCATTCCTATTATTTTATTAATGTCTTGGTGGGTAGACTAGACATATAGTTTCTATGATTTTTTTATACAATAATTTTATACCTATACCTTGACTCATGTTTAATGTTTCATGATTATACAAATTGTGCCATGGAACATGATTGCTTGTTAGAGATTACATGTCCTTATATCATGAATTATGGATAACACTTATAATTCCATGTTATTTTTTATAATTAATTTATCTCATACCCATGTTTTCTCATATGACCATTATCAAACTCTTGATCATATGTTTATAACTTTTCCATTATTGATCATTTGAGCTCACTCCTTTCTTATGTTTTCCTTTCCCTAGGTTATAAAGATAAGTGTAGTGTGAGGAAATTATATAATGAATTCTATAGAATTTCAATTATTAAGATAAGATTGTAGATTATGATTCTTACGTTTCTAATCGCTAAGACACTAAACCTTTCAGACCTTTATTTAGGATACTAATGTGAGATGTATTATCTAAAACTTGAAATCAATGTATTATTTATATATGATTATATTAGGTTACTTTAGTTGGTACCAAAGGTAAGGTTTATTTATTTTGTAATTTATTTTGGTGGAATTTAATGAGAACTATTATAATGAGTTTAAGTATTGGATAAAATATTGATGTTTCTGTAAAGTTGATATTATGTATTTTTCTATGTAATAAGTTCTTTTTTGGAGACTTGAAAGTTGATACGACTACAGAATAGATGTACCTAGGGATAATCACCAAAAAAGGGTTGGTTGAGAATTGACTCAACCATTGCCCTGATGCATGATGAGTGGACCTAATATTGTACCCATAGCTTGAAACTCACGGGGGATATGAATTGGTTAGTTCACATTCTATTTATGAATCATGATGGGGGATTTGAATATGTTTAGGTTAGAGAAACTAAAAAATTAAATTAACATTGATAACCTAGATTGATTACTATATGATTATATGTTATGATATGTACATCATTTATGAGTTATTTATTCTAAAAAAATAGCTTCCCTTCAGTATATTTACTAACTTATGTCCCTAAATATTCTTTTATTTGATGTAATGGTTGTAAAAAGGAGTAACTGGGATAATATAGAGTGCAAGGGATAATGTGAAAATTGTCTGAATGAACATCCAAATGGTATGATATTAGACATAAAAAATCTTTTAAAAATTCTCATACAACTTCCATAAGCTATGAATAATAAAAGTAATCACTTTGAGCTCCCAAATACCCTAAAAATGGAGTATCTTTCTATCGATTTCTTTATGCATCATCGTTAAAACTCTTTCATTGGTTCTTATAATATGATTATCATTGAGTAATGGATAAATGTGATATGAAAGATATTTTATATCCTCTAATACTCATAAGATAAATGGTAGTTTTAAATGTATATCATTTGGAATGTGAAACTGATCATTGGTGGACTCTAATCCAGAACACAAGGCCAAAGGAAGAAATCGATTCCATGAAATGGGAAGAGTTTAAATATTAATTATTTAGTTAATATTTTCTATAAACTCTTCATATAAAAAATGGAGAGAAAACTCCATGTGTTAAAGAATAATTAATATGAATCTACTATCGCATATGAATAAAAATTCATAAAAGTTTTAAGGTACACCTTTGGTTTCATCATTTTCTATGAAAGTAAGGTTGATCATTTATTTAGTGGTTTAAATTTTAGTGACTAAAAATAATTAAATATAAGGCATTTTGGAAGCTATTAATAGATTTTAAAATGTTTACATAAGGTGGAAATTGAAACTAGAGATTCTCTTGGTTAAGGGTGCAATAAGAGAAAAATCTTCTTCTATGGAAATTCAAGTGATAAAAACATGGAAGAGAGAAAATTAATCTTTTGACATGAAGAAAATGTGGGAAGAAGCATAGGGGGGTTATATCCAAGGAATAGTTAAGTGATTCAAGTGTGGAAGATAAGGTCATAAAACACATGAATTTAAATGATATATGGGGAGGATAAATAATGAAATTGATAGAGGGAATTCCCAACTTAATGAAAAAAACATCAGTCCAATGCTTCAATTGTAAGGTGTGTGGGCATTACACCAACAAGTTCAATGAACCAAGGGTTGGTGGAAATAATCAATGTCAAAATCCACCTAATATAGAAGAATAATACAAAGCATATAAAATCACCACATATTAAGTAGATAATTATAACAAAGTGGATTGTGATAATTAACAAATACTTATCCCCCACTCTATATTAGTTGATTTCATGTTGGATTCTAATTCTTGGAAATCTAGTATATCTAAGAAGTTTTATAAGATAATTAAATCACCACATAAATGATTTTATTATTGAATATATATTATATTTTAATTATTATTATATTCCAAGTTGATGTTTAATGGAATTTTCCTCATGGAAAATCTTATTATCATTCTTTTAGATAAATTTAACATGACTTTAGTGATGGATTGGTTCCATCCACTTAGAGGGAAAATTTATTTAGAGTAATGAGAACACATTTTATATTAACCTATTATATTCTATAAATTAAAGGATTATAATAACCACCCTCTAGAAAATAATTATATAATTTTGGTCTAGATACTGAATAATGATAGACTCTTGGCTTAAATAGTTGGAGAAAAACTCAATATTAGGGTTATGCCAATTCCAAGAAGAAATAGACATTTACAAGTTTTTAAGGTTGATATATCAATAGAAAATTACCATAATTAATATTTATAGATACCCATGTCTAACTCTTTACTAATTAATAATTAAATTATGAGGACACAATTAATTTAAAGGGGTATAGTGTAACGACCTGAGATTTAAGATCCTTTAAAATACATACTATGTTCTATAACTTGTGTCACATGCTACGCCCAATTTAAAAAAACAAAAATATATTAATAATATATTATAAATAAATCTTTAATAATGAATAATATGGTAAAACATTAGATACTTAGAAGGTAAATACTTAATATGAGTTAATATTGAAAAAAAGTTATTTTTAATAAAATCCATTTCTTTATGTTATGTATTTTATTTTAAAAGAAAAATTTATAAATTCTAGTATTTAAATTTTATAAAGTAATGTTAATTTTTTAATTTTTCACATAAAAATTAACATATTATTAATTTTTGAGTTTTTTATGAAAAGATTTATTTTTAGTTGGAAAATATAGTTTTTATGAAA
This sequence comes from Viscum album, assembly GCA_963277665.1. Classification (NCBI taxonomy): domain Eukaryota; kingdom Viridiplantae; phylum Streptophyta; class Magnoliopsida; order Santalales; family Viscaceae; genus Viscum; species Viscum album. Next base: position 2,094,054,715 of record OY728148.1, on the reverse strand, counting down.
ATTATAATTTTTATGAATTTATAATTAGATAAGATTATCCTAGAATATTAAAAAACATTTTAAGTAATAAAATACATATTTGAGGAATAAAATTATTAATTTTAAAATATTATATGAACTTATAATACTATGTCTAATATTTTTAAATCAAAATTAAAACGTTTAATAAAATATTATTTATGGAATTTTCATATAATTAAGTGTTTACATGGTGAAATTGAGGTTTTTATTTCCTATAAATCAACCTATTTTTTTTATAAAAAATAAATTTATGTTATTAAAATTATTTTCCAAGGTAAGTTTATCTTTTATATAAATTTAAATCTTAAAAACGTTAACTTTCTAAAAACTGTTGTTACACGATTAAGTGTGTTTATTTTATAATTAAATTTTCATGCCTTTAGAAATTTTACATGTTAAATTTATTTTTAAATTTGAATTAAAAATGATTAAATTTGGTAAAAGGATCCAATATTTTTTTTATACTAATTTTAGCTACTAAGGCTAAAATATAATTACCACGATAAAAGTTAATTTTGTTAAAAGGTTAAAAATAAAAACATAAAATAATTGAATCACTATTACCTTGTATAAAAATGAGTGGATTAGTAGAAATTATACCTTTTATTTTCCCATACCCCATCTTTTTCCATTTTTGAGTCATTGACCCTTGAATAGTATCATGACATTATTGAAAAATGACAAGTGTTTCTAAAAGTGCCCCTTTTCTCCTCTTATAAAAGGTTGTTGTTGGATCGATATAAAGATATATATGTATATTAGATGGAATAATACAAGCGGGGGGGGGGGGGGGTGAATTTTAGGTTTAAAAACATTGTGTTTAAACACTTAAGAAATTTGTTTAAATGATCTTAAACTAATACAATTCACAAAAAATACAATTAACCATAATTGTCTTGGATATAAAAGGTATGATACAATGTAATACTATAAGAAATGTAAATTAATTATATTCGAATTGAATACAATAATCAGAGTAATACAATAGTGATAGATTCTACCATAAAGCGTATAAAATCTATTAATAAAATATGTAATAGTATAATTGTAATTGAAACAATTAAATTGAATATGAAATGAAGAAAGGAAATAATACAATTTTCTTTCTAATACAAACATTAGTGGAAATGAAAAAGTATTACAATTCTTTTATCCCAAAAAGAAGGGTGTCCTTTCACCTAGGATAAGAGGTCTGTCTTACCACCACCTTGGTAATCCCTTGATACGATGATTGGTACGTCTGTCTTGCTATCCCTGCAAGACCTCAAGTTTGTAGGTAATCAGTACCTCTATCTTTCAAACACTTGAAATCCCTCGATACGAAGATCAGTAGCACCGTCTGCCTATCCTCAGCAACCCTCAATTGTTATCACCTAATTGGTCGCAAAAAGAAAAACAAAGCACTTATTGAAATACCAAACTAATAACGATCTGTTCACATTATGTAATTTCAAGGCTTTCGCAAGAAGTAAGAGAGAAGTCACAACGTCTCTCTCTAGAACTTTATAGAAGAAAAGAATGATCAAAGTATCCCAGTTATGTTCTCAGATTCAAATGACCTCCTATTTATAGGCCTCAAGTTCCAATGGTCATATTTCCTCCAACAGTCATATTTCTCCAAAAAACTTGAGGGGCTTGGACACCTGGCCTAATAACAGTCATATTGAAATAGAAAACACGACATCATTTTGATTAGTTTATAACTAACTCCACAATATCATTTTGGTTTAAAAAAAGGATATATGAAAATGATAATCTTGAGTATGATTGATATAAAACATGTGTTTTGACAAAGGATAAAAACATTCATGTGATAGAAGTAAAAAAATCAGTACTATTAGTATTACTTAGTTAAATGTATTGATATGATGCAATGTGAGTACGATGCAAAAAAGTCAGTACGATTGATAGAGTCATTATGATTAATATGGTTAGTACGACTTAGTCAGTACGATAAACATAGTCAGTACGATAAACACAATTAGTATGATAAACATAGTCAATGCGATAAACATAGTCAATATGATAAGCATAGTTAGTATGATAAACATAGTCAGTATGATAACCAATTATGAATATATTTTTGATTTCCAAAAAAAGACATAAAAGTAAAAAAGAGGAATTTTGACATAACAATCTCCCCCTTTTTAGAAACCACAAAACATAATGTAAAACTAAGAAATAGATACTTATCTCCCCCTAAATTATGAAAACTCTTCTAAAAATAAGATTGAATACAACTAACTCCCCCTTAGGTATATACTTTCTTAAGGATTGTATTCTTAGATTTTCCTTGATTCAGAAGTATTTTATTAAAAAATTCTTCCCCTTATAAAACATTCTCCCCCTTTATGATTTACAACACAAACGGAGTAAACTTGATTTTCCTGAAAAGGTTAGAGTGAAACAAAAATGAAATGTAATGGGAAAGAGAACATAAAACTTACTAAGATAACAAAATTCTATATAATTCAAAAAGTGAATAAAGAAAGAAAGATACAACAAAGCTTTTATTTGTTTTCTCTTTCTTTTTATTTCTTGATCAGCTCATGAATAACAACTTTCATCTTCTTTATTTCTTTCTTGTCTTCTGAAATAGAATCTCCCTGGGATTTGAGAAGCTCTTGTTGATAAAAAAAAGATGATCCTGATTCTTTATAGTCTCTTCTTAAACTCTGATTACTTATTCAAGAGTATCAATTCCTTCATTCAAATTCTTATTGTATTGATACAACACAAAATTTTGCTTCTTCAATAGAACTATTTCATCTTTGAAAGATAAAACCTTCCAAAACTCTGAATGGAAAGCATCCATTCTCTCTAGTATATCTTTTATTAAAGGAGTATCAGCTCCATGAGTTTTTGACATCTGATTCATCCTTTCAAAAGTTTCCTTGTCAAGCTTATTAAAAGAAATATCAAGATCATTTGAAAGCATCCTTAATTCTTCAATTGATACCTCATGTTCATTCACTGAGATTTTTCTTTTGTATGTCCATTTAGTCATCTTATTGTAGGTCTTCTTATGGGAAACCGAACTTTTAGATAGTACTTTTAAATCATCTTATATTGACAATAATCTATTTTTTAAGTTCCCTTATAGAACCAAACTTCTTCCTTTGATTGTATGTGATGAAATCAATTTTCCCTTCAATTATGGGGAAATAAGGAATAGTCTTCTCAATTCTCCTCAACACATGAACAATGTAATCACTTCTCTTGAGAGAAATTGTGTGTTCTGAATTAGTATCTTCATCGTATGAATCCTATTCATTTGATCATCTTGAGTCTTTAACTGGCTGTTTTCCTTTTCCTTTTTCTTTTTTTATTCTTTCTTCTTCCACTTTTTCACTAATAACAATTACTTTTTTAGCATGAGAAGTTTGAGCACCTTACTTTACTTGAGAAGGAAATATATCTGAAAGAGTTTCAAGGGATTTAGCTGGTGCTTGATCAGAATTAGGAACTTTCTGGATACCTTCACTTTTATTTTGAAAAGATTCTTCTCTACTCTTTTTTTAACTATGAATAAATTCCAAAAGAAAATATTATTCCTCTTCCTCAACTTCCTGAACTTCTTTCGATAATTGTTTCCCTTTATCTTTTTCTGGAAGACTCTGTATAATTGGTTCTTGTTGAACTTCTTCTGTTAATTGAGAAATTTCCAAATCAACTCCTTTCAAGATTTTAGTAACATCAAAATATTGAGCTTTCTTTTTCAAGAGATTATTCTTTTTCTTCTCAACTTGTAGAGTGTCTTCTACCCTTATTTTCTCAGCTAAGGCTTTAGATGGGTCAAGGCCGAACTTAGGATCACCTTATTTTCTTTGTTCTCTATCTTTCCTCCACTTTGCCATAAACTCCTTGCTGTAATTTGTTTTCTTCTTCGTCTTAGTACTAATTTGCGGATCTGACTTGTGAGGAGCAACAACATTTGGATTTTCTTCGATTGGCATAGGTGTCGATTGATTTGGTGCTGATTCAGCTTCTACATCTTTAACAAAAAAAATTGAATCTTCATCAAAACATACATTCAACTTATTCAGTGTATTCTTACTTATCCAAGAAGGATTTAGTTCTTTTAACTTCCCTTTCATTATAATATTACTAAACTTCAAGCTCTCAAGAATGAACTTAGTAAGAATATAGGGATACATAATCAAATGAGACTTGATCGCTCCTAACTTGACATTATTGATTGTTTAAAAAATGTACACCATGAGATTTATCTTTCCCATGTTTACAAGATAGTCTAGTATAAAGATGTCAAAGACTTTAAGGATTTCTCTATCCCCTTTCCTTAGGATAAGAAATCCTTGCATCCATAGCACCATGAACTTGTTATCTAGAGATAAATGTGATACTTTTATCTTCTATTAATTTATAAGAAATAGAGATTTTCATCTCTTTCCCTATTAAACGTACCAACTTCCTCTAGTAGTTTATGAGATGGAAAAAAAGAATCACCTTCTATTGAAACATTGAGAAAGTGAGTTGCTTGTTTCACAGAGAATGAAAATTTTCTATCGTACACAACAAATTTTATCATCATATTTTTGTCAAAAGACACTATTTTTAATAATTGACTAACTTCTTCAACAAGAATTGGGTATTGAGATATGGGTTTCTCAACACATATATGTTCCCATCCTTGAAAAAAAATAATCCTCTTGATTGTTGAGTCATATGTGTTAAAGAAATCCTAAGAAATTAACCTTTCTATGTAGAAATATTTCTTTGAAAACATCTTGGAAGACATTTCAGTAGGGGTGTTGGTAGAATATTGAGACATATAGGTGGAACAAAAAGAAGATCGTACGGAGTCTTAAAACAAAGAGACAGTGCTTCACCAAGAAATCTGAAAAACTGGCGTGGGTTTGGGGAGGGGGGATCTATTTATAGGCAAAGAAAGATGACCGTTGATCTTCTACGGTTGAGTTTGGAAGATATATAAATAAACAGCTAGGATTTAAAGGGGTAAAAAAGAAACAATAAAACGTAAGAAAGACAAAACAAAAGAAATACAGAATGTACCTGTTAGATATTCTAAGGAAATTATTGGTTTAATAGTATTAACATAGTGTAATACAATAAAAAAAGAAAAAAAAGAAGCGTACATGGAAATGACCAGTTGTGAGACCGATGGAAAAAAAATTCATTACCATAGGTTGTCATGCCGATGGAAACAAATTTGTTACCATAGGTTGACTTTCCAATGGAATGCAAATTTGTTACCATAGGTTGACATGCCGATGGAAAACAAAGTTGTTACCATAGGTTGACGTGATGATAGAAAACAAATTTGTTACTAAATGTTGACGTGGTGATGGAAAATTAGGTTGTTACCATAGGGTGACGTGTTGATGGAAAACAAAGTTGTTACCATAGTTTGACGTTCCAATTGACAAAAATTTAATATGTTAACCAGGCATATATGATGATAAACATAAAGATAAAACGATAATCAAAATATCAAGGCGAAAATGAGAAAGATAGAATAAAAAATCAACAGAAGAATAGAAAATCCCTAAATCCCAAGTTCCTTTTAAATACCGAAAGATCCTTTTCACAACTTTTAAATGAGACTCTTTTGGATTTTATTGATATCTTGCACATAAGCATACATAAAACATTAAGTCTAGTCAACTAGCTGTCAAGTATAACAAACTTCCTATCATACCTATAAAAGTTGTTTGATCTACTGGTTTCTCAGTTTCATCAAGATAAAGTGTATTTGAGGTACCAATTGGAGTGCTAATACTTTTATTATTTTTGTATCCATACTTTTTGAGTAAATATTTGATATACTTATGTTGAGATATATAGGTTCGTTCTAGTTTTTGTGAAATTTTAAAACCTAAAAAAAATGTTAACTCACCCATCATACTCATTTCAAACTTAGATTTCATTAAATTCACAAAAGAATCAGTTAGAGATTGCAGAGTTGACCCAAATATGATTTCATCAACATAAAATTGAACAATCAAAACATTTTTATTTTCCATTTTAATAAAAAGGGTCGGATCTGGTGTACCTTTTGCATAATTGTTTTGTAAAATAAATTCTGTAAGTTTATCATACCATGCTCTAGGGGCTTGTTTAAGACCATATATAGATTTGGTAAGTTTAAAAACATGATTTGGATATTTTGAATCTATAAAACTAGGTAGTTGTTCAACAAAAACTTCTTCTTGAACAAAACCATTTTAAAAAGCACATTTAACATCCATTTGAAATAATTTGAAATTAAAGTATACTGCAAAGGCTAATAGAATACGAATAGATTCAAGTCTAGCTACTAGAGCATATGTTTTTTCATAGTCTATTCCCGCTTGTTGATTATAGCCCTTATCAACAAGTCTTGCTTTATTTCTTATAATGATTCCATTTTCATCACATTTATTTCTGAAGACCCATTTTACACCAATTACAGTTGTCTCTTTAGGTATTTCAACTAAATTCTAGACTTTATTCCTTTTAAATTCATTTAGTTCATCTTGCATTGCTTTAATCCAATCTTCATCACCTAAGGCCTCACTTGGACTTTTAGGTTTGAATTGGGAAAGAAAGGCAAGGTGTTCAATTTCATTTCTCAAGGAATTTCTGGTTCTTACAGGTTGATTTACACCACCAATGATATTATAACTTGGATGATTCCTAAGAAACAATTGATTTGGATTTTGTAAGATATGTTCATCAATATATGGTAGAAAATATTCTAGGGTAAAAGTTTCAGAAATACTTTCTTGAACATTTTCCTTATCAGAATGACTTTCTATCATGGGTGGATAATCAGTTTTTGAAAACACATCCGAGGATATAAGTTGAGGTTTTTTAAAAACAAAGGGATTAGTTTCATCAAATTTAACATGCAATGTTTCTTCAATAGTACATGAGTTTTTTTAAAACTCTATAAGTCTTAGAAGTTATAGAATAGCCTAGAAAGATTAATTCATCTGATTTGGGTGCAAATTTATGTAGATTGTATTTTGTATTCAATATGAATATTTTGAATAAAAAATTGAATTATGAAACTTTAGGTTTTCGGCTAGTCCATAATTCGTAATGTGTTTTATTAAGAAAAGGTATAGTTAAAACACAATTTATAATATAACAAGAAGTACTAACATCTTCATCCCCAAAATGACTAGCAATTGAGTTTTCACTGAACATGGTTCTTATCATTTCCTGAAGAATACAATTTCTTCTCTCAACAACACCATTTCATTGAGGAGTTCTTGGAGCTGAAAAGTTGTGAGTAATACCTTTATTACTATAAAAAATTTCAAAATATGATTTTTTAAATTCACCACCATGATCACTATGGATATTTATCAATGGTAGGTTTTTCTCATTTTTAAGTTGGGCTCTGAAAATTTTGAAATAGAAAAAGGCTTCAGATTTCTTTGTTAGAAAATAGAACCATGTAAATCTAGTAAAGTCATAAACTAAAACAAATACATAGTATTTTTCTCCAATGCTTCCAGTTTGTGAAGGATAAAAAAGATCCATGTGCACTAGATGTAATGCATTGGAAGTTGAAACTTCATTGATCGATTTAAAGCTAGTTTTATGTTTCTTTCCAAATTAACAAGGATCACAGACCTTTGAAGAATCATATCTAAGATCCGGTAGATCCTTTATAAGTCTTTTCTTTGAATGTTTATAAAGGTTTCTTAGGTTGCAGTGTCCTAGTCTTTATTCCATAGCCAAGATTTGTCTACTATTGCACTTAAGAAAGGTAAATTTTGGCTCCTAAGGTCTTCTAAGTTAATAGTGTATACATTATCTTGTCTATGGGTAGATATAATGAATTCATCCTTAGAATTGTGAACTAAACATTTATCATTTCAAAAATTCACAAGTTATCCTTCATCACATAATGGACTTATGTTGATGATATTTTTCTTAAGACCTTTGTCAAACAAAACATTTGAAATTAGAACTTTTCCAAGAAAAACAATATTAACTATTCCAACAATCTTTCATTGAAAATTATCTCTGAAGGTAACTTTTCCACCTTTTTTTTGATAATATTTTCAAAGAATTTTTTTTCCGGTCATGTATCAAGAAAAAACACTATCCATATAACAAATTTTATTGTTGTTGGTACACTTCTTATTTTCCTAAAAAAGAAACAATTAGTGTTTCAAAATCCAAACTTGTTTGGATTCAGAAGGGTTAGATAAAAGAATTTTAGGAATCCACATTTGTTTTTCAAAATGAGCTTTATGAAATCCAAAAGACTGAGTTCTATTAAGAGAACAATTTATTTCCTAGTGTCCACCACATTGACACTTAGTACAAAATGGGGTACTTTGGGGAACAAAATAGTTATTAATAAAAACTAGTTTAGAATGAGTGTAACCAAAACCAGAATGATTCCTTAAAGGTCAAATTTGAGAATACATCTTATCAAAATTTTCCTTGCCATAGGTAAAGTTTGACAAACACTTCTTCAAGGAAAATATTTCTGACTTTAGTTTAAAAATATGTTTTTATCCTTGAAAATATTATTTTTAGAACTAGAGTTAGTCTCTAAAATATTTTTCTTACAAGTTACATTTTTAAGATCCTTAGAAAGTTTATCCTTATTAGAATTGAATTTCTCAAGTTTTTTTAAAATACTTTCAAAATCAGAAGTTTTCATATCCATATCATTAGAAAGATCTGATTCTTCTTTAGTAAAAAAAGAAATTCTAGAATTTTCTTTATCAAGATTTCTCTTGAGTTTAGAATTTTCATTCTCAAGTAGTTTAGAAAACCTTGACAATTCTTCATAAGAATGTAATGTATTATCTTCTGATGACGTAGACTCATCATTTGAAGATTCATAATATTTATTATTAGTATAATTTTCATTCAAGGATACATTTGTAATATCTTCAGCATTGTGTACCTTATCCATGAAACAATTATCTTTTAATGGTAGTTTGGCTATAAGTCTAACATTCCTTTGTCCAAAAGATTCATATTCTAAAGATTCATCTGATGAATCACCACCACTTACACTCCAAGAATCATTTTCCTTCATGACTTTCTTTGTCTTTGTCTTGTAAAAGTTTTTCTTATTTCTTTAAAAATGTTTCTCCTTTCTATCTTTTCTTTTCAATAAAGTAAAATCAAGTCTTATATGACCTTCTTTCTTGCATTCATAACAAGTTACTTATAAATATTTCTTATCCTTTCTATCTTTCTTTTTGAATCTATATTTAAAGTCTTTCTTTCCCACAATCTTGTTCATCCTTTGAGAAAGTTTGGATAACTCATTATCTGAGTGATCAATATCACTTGATTCTAATATAACAACTTTCTTAGCTTTGTATCTTGTTATCCTTTCAGGTGTTTTAGCTTTAGATGTAGTAGTAAAATCTACACTTCAATTTCCATTTTTCTTCTTATTGAAATCAGAATATCTTTTCATTCTCATCTCATGATGTAGAAGAGTTTCAGAAAGTTCATCAAGATTAATCAGAAAAACTTTTCTGTTTTCATCAATAGCTGTCCTTTTTGACTCCCATTAGTTTGGCATTATATCAATAATGTTTTCTACAAGAGATTCATCATCAAGAACTTTTTCTCCCATAGATTGTAAACTGTTGAAAATTTTCATAAATCTTTGTTGCACCTTACATACTATCTCTCCATTAATAAAAATAAATCCATGATACTCTACTCGAAGCATTTCTATTATTCTTTCTATAACCTTAGATGTACCAAAATGTGTGACTTCCGATTTCTTCCAAATACAGTTTGCTTCTTCACAAGATGATATCTGACTATATATATTCATATTCATAGAACACAACAGAGTATTGCATACATTGTAATTCAGTTGACATTCTTACTTCTCTTGATTGTTGAAAGTAAAAAAATTCTTTGTTAGGGATTTTGTAACCTCCAGTAAGCATAATAAAATTTCCTACAGCAGTATTAATAACAAATGTCTTCATTCGAACTCTACATTACTGATAATCATTCCCATCAAATATAGGTGTTCTATTTGGATTTATATTATCAATTGATCTAATATTCATTCTTTCCATTTAATAAAACAAAATCTTTTCCACTCCACAAATTAGTACAGTAAGTAGTTGAAAATGGAAATTTGTAATAAAAACACTTTTTTAAAAAAAAAATAGAGTACGTAATACAAATTAGTGGAAACCTGCTTTGATACCAATTGTTGGATTAATATATAGATGTATATGTATATTACATGGAACAATACAAGAGGAGGGGGGGGATTGTAGGTTTAAAAACTTTGTGTTTAAACACTTAAGAAATTCGTTTAAATGATCTTAAACTAATACAATTCACAAAAATACAATTAACAACAATTTTATTGGATATAAAAGGTATGATACGATGTAATACTATAACAAATGTAAATTCATTGTATTCAAAATGAATATAATAATCAGAGTAATAAAATAGTGAAAGATTATAGCATAAAGCGTATAGAATCTATTAATACATTATGTAATAGTATAATTGTAATTGAAACAATTACAATTGAATATGAAATGAATAAAGAAAACAATACAATTTCTTTTCTAATACAAATAGCAGCGTAAATGTAAAAGTATTACAATTATTTTATCCCAAAGAGAATGGTATCCTTTCACCTAGGATAAGAGGTCTGTCTTACCACCACCTTGGTAAGTCCTCGATATGATGATCAGTATGTCTGTCTTGCTATCCCTGCAAGCCCTCAATACGATGATCGGTACGTCTGTCTTGATATCCCTACAAGCCCCCAATTTTGCAGTTAATCAGAACCTCTGTCTTTCAAACACTTGAAAGCCCTCGATACGAAGATCGGTATCACCTTCTGCCTATCCTTAGTTTCCCTAGATCATTATCACATAATCGGTCACACAAAGAAAAACAAAGAACTTATTGAAATACAAATACTAAGAACGAGCTGTTCACATTTTTTAATTTCAAGGCTTTCGAATGAAGCAAGAGAGAAGTCACAACGTCTCTCTCTAGAACTTGATAGAAGAAAATAATGATCAAAGTCTCTCAGTTATGTTCTTAGCTTCAAATGACCACTTATTTATAGGCCTCAGGTTCCAATGGGCATATTTCCTCCAATGGTCATATTTATCCAGAAAACTCGGAGGGACTTGGACACCTGGCATAATAATGGTCATATTGAAACAGAAAACATGACATTGTTTTTTTTAGTTTATAACTAACTCCACGACATCATTTTGGTTAAAAAATGATATATGAAAATTATAATCATGAGTACAATTGATATAAAACATGTGTTTTGACAAAGGATAAAAACATGCATGTGATAAAAGTAGAAAAATGAGTACTATTAGTATTACTTAGTGCAATGTATTGATATGATGAAAAGTGAGTAAGATGCACAAAAGTCAGTACGATTCACAGAGTCAGTACGATTGACAAGGTCGGTACGATTTAGTCAGTACGATAAACATAATCAGTACTATAAACATAGCCAGTACGATAAACATATTCAGTACGATAAACATAGTTAGTACGATAAGCATAGTCAGTACGATAAACATAGTCAGTACGATAAACAATTATGAAGAGATTTGTGATTTCCAAAACAAGACATAAAAGTCAAAAGAGGACTTTTGACTTAACAGTTACCACTTACACCATTCAAATATGAAATTAAAATTATATTTAATATTTTTTTTCTATGAAATTTCAATATCTTTATAAAAATATACCACAAATATTATCCTATGGTCACTCATATTTAGTCTAAGCCCTTCAATTTCAAGGGAACATCCAAGGAAATATCATGTCTCCAATGTAAGTGTTATTCCTTATTAAGTTTTTATTCTTAATATTACTATTCTAAATGTATTATAAAAATAAAATATTATTAATTATGTATAATTATTATACTTATTTTGTATATTAACGATATATCCCTTATTTATTCATTTATATCCACTTAGAAAAACAAAAGAACATCATCTCTGCGTTGAATGGACTACCATCTCCACGAAGCAACATCATTTGTTTTTTTCATTGACAACATTAATGGATGGTATTAATGGTGGTATTTTGGAGTAAATAATATATATATCATGAAATTTTTATTTTTAAATGTAAATTTAATATCCACATTTATCCCCTCTCAATCATTGAGAAATGGGAATTCTAAATATGCATACGTGAGGACTCTCGTCTACACGATGAAGCATTTTTCATTTTTCATATAAAATTTTATAAATTATATGATGATCAAAAAATATGGATAAACATGATAAATAAATAAAAACATTATCATTATAATTATGTTATAATTACATAATTTTAAAATAAACACCTCCTTAACCATACTCTCCAATCAAGTTAAAGCGTTTTCATGTTTTGTTTGATTCAACCACCTATGAGAACAATGATTTACAATACAATTATGGATGAATATAGGAAAATTAAAGATAATAATATTATTATATATTAATTAAATCATGATTATTATATGTTTATGTAAATATTATATTATGTATCTAAGTTATTATTAAAGTAACATTTTCATTCACTAAAACTACTGAAATAAGTCGTTATCAATTTAGTTTTCACATAAAGTAACCAAGACACGTATGAAATGAAATTATAAAATTATAAATTAATATAATTTATCTATTATATAATATTAAATTATATATAAATAATTAAATTAATATTAAATGATAGGTAGTTATTTAAAAATTATTAAACATGCACAAAACAGTTAAAGTTATTAATATTTGATGGTTATAACATGCTATAACTAATTAATTTACTCATGATAAATAATTATAATAAATATTATAAAATGTTAATATTTATGATCAATGCTATATAAAATAATATAATGTTAATTGTGGTTTTTTAAATGAGGTTGCTGTTTGATCAACTAAGCAGAGGAATAAGGTAAGGGTTTTATCTCAAAATTTTCTTCTTTAAGATACAATTTCTTTATTCACATAAATTCTTGTAAATAATGTGAATACTACCTATTTGTTATATAATATCATTAATTATATTTATCATGGTATTTTAACTTCAATTTAAAAATATCTCTCTCTTTTAAGGGGGTTTTATTAGAACAGTCTATAAGCCATAAGGGTTTAGTCTCATTTCTTCTTCATCGAGACATGATTTAATGTTGTGAATAAATTTATTATTTATATAGGGTATATGATTAAAAAGAATTTATTTTTGAATAATTTGTGATCTAATTCATGGTATTTAATAAACAATATGTTTTTCAATCTTCTAATGACTATTGATTCAAAGATTACCAAAGTTGTATGGGTTTTCATCTCTAAATTATCTCTTTGAGACATGATTTGAATTATGCACTTAATGATATTTATGTGGTGTATATACTACATATTTGAGATGTTATATCATGAGTTAAATTTTATTCATGGTAATTTAAGTTCATTTTTCTTCTCTATCTTTTTAAATAATTTGATTTAAAATCTCCTCAAGTTTTAAGGGGTTTTCGCGACTCAAATATTTTCCTTGGGTTGTAATCACTCTTATTTACTATTATCAGTCAATATTGATCTATTGTAAACGGTGAGGGTCTTATATAATATTTCTAATTTTTTTCTGGGGAAATAAATTTTCATATCTAATTATTCTTAATTTATGATTTTATTATTTCTTTAAAATGAATTTTTTAAGGATAATTCCTATTACATTTAATAGATTTTTATTCCATATCTATGTTTTTACTTCCCACTAATGTTATCCTTTCATTATTAAAAAATAATTTTGTTTTAATCTATAATGATCCTTTTCTCCCCTTTATTCATTATAAAGCAATGGTTTTGATATCTTTTTAAAGATGTGGAGTTTTCAACAAAGGAATTTCGAAATATTCAAAATATTTTCCATCCTTTCAAAATAAAATGTTTGGAGTTACACTTCAAATTTTTTATAAAATTTATGGATTTTCAAGGATTTTTATTTAGAAATATTTATAATTATTTTTTCCAAAGTTTTATATTTCCCTTCTCAAATATTTTTTGAATGTGATTTTCACTTCACCTTTTATACTGATGTTTAAAAGGTTTTGTGAAAACTTTATTATTTTATCTCATATTTTTCCTCAATAGTTTATCTCTAATGAAATGATGTTTTTTCATCCTATATATTTAATTATTATGGTATTCCTTTAATAAAACGAGATCTTTAATATCCTATGATGATTTATTTTTATGTTTTGTGATGTTTTTATGGATTGTTTATGAAACCAATTCTTTTTCCATGTGTTAATTAAGATATATTTATGATTGATTTTAAGTTTCACTTATTTGTATGGATAATGATGGGTGGGGTCCTATATCACCCTGAAATTCATTAGTTCAATTTTATATCTCATGAGCTCGAGATGGTGCACAATATGACTCATCCCAAGCCAAAACGGTACAAGGAAAGATTTATCCAAATCCAAAAAATGGTTAATGGTAGGATTTATCCCAATCCAAAGGGTTACATGGGAGAATTTATACAAATCCAAAAGGGTACATGTGAGAATTATCCCAAGCCCAAGAAGGTACATGGGTGGTTATCCCAAGCTTATTATGTGATGAATGTTTCATTGGGTTGGCTTAACTTATGGTTTCTATGCTTTCCACACTCTTATGTCATAATATTGTGCCTATAATTATAATCCTTGAATCATCTTTAATTTTTCATTATTATGTGCACTTTTCCATGGATTATGTTTTTTCATCTTACATTATATGTCTTTATATCATGAATTATGGAAAAATATTATTATTATATGTTCTTTTTAATAATAAATTTCTCACCTATCTATTTTTTCTCATATTCTAATTATCTAACCATTGATGGTATATTGATAAGTTTTCCGTTACTAAGCATTTGAGATAACCCCTTTCTTATGTTTTTCTCTCTCTAGGTAATGAAGATAATTATAATTTTTGGAAAGTATATAAGGGGTTGTAGAAGAGTTAAATTATAGATAAAATATTATAGATTAATATTATTATATAGCTAATATCTAATACACTAAACCTTTTGGTACTCGGGTTGGGAGAATATTTTTTAGGTGTATTATATAAAACATAAAATCAATATATTATTTATATATGATTTGTTGGATCAGATTATACTAAATATACACAAGAGGGGGTGAATTGTGTCTTTTTAAAAATCGTCGCAAGATCGTGTTTTTCCCTTTCACTTTAATTAGATAAATTAATGTAGTGGAAATTTAAATTGCAGAAACACAAGATATATAGTGGTTCGGGGAATAGAAGGGCCCTAGTCCACTCCACCAATGCTCTACTCCATGAGCTTGGTGATTTTCATTATCTGGTCTTTGTTTCCACAGTCCGTTTCACAACTAAGTACAGACAGTTGAAACCTTTACAATCTAAGGCAAAAAAAATCCTTCTGGCTCACTCACAGAACCTACACAGCTTAGTACGAGAAGCCGGTCACTCTAGAATAGAAATGAAAGGTATCTGTACTTTTGAAAATACTTTCCAGTTGTTCTTCACAATTTCAACAGAATGTAATTGACAGTAGATGGATCTTCACCTTCATAAATAATGATCTTTAAATAATAGTCATTATGAGTCGATCCTATTGCAGTAGATATAGAAATATAATCCACAACTTCAGCAGTAGCAGATTCACAAATGATCTTCGATGTAGAACGAGTGAATCTTCTATCGCGATTCTTCTTCTTCAATAAACATAGCTTTGTCATTCTTTTGAATCATCAGATCTGTGTTTTTGATAGTCTCTTTTTTTCTTCCTTTTTTATGAATACGATCGATTAATGCAGTTTGAAAAATAACAATCTATATAATAACATTGAGAACTTCTCCTATAAATTTAGATCCACAAAAGTCACCTTCTGACTCGTGATATTCAAACATTTGAATTTATAGAGTAGTCGTAACTTCCCTTGAAATTCTCTAAGAAAAGATCCTTTTAATTCGATCCTTAAATGAATCTAAACTCGTCAAAGACACATTTTAAAATCAGCTTTTAATATGGCTTGAAATCATCCTAATAAATAGCTTGTTGACCATTGCATAATAATATAAACTTTAAACTCTCTGATTCCAAACGTAAGGTTGAGTTTTATAGTATGCATCCTATGAACGTAACGTCGATAATAAACATAATATTGATCACGTATCCTTCAAACATAAGGTTGTCAACATATGGTTGATCATAAACGTAGGGTTGGCAACGTATGGTTGATCACAAACGTAGGGTTGTCCATCCATACTTTTTCTCTTAAACTTTCAAATGTATGATAAAATATCCATACATTTATAGGATTTAAAATGAGAGATACTTGCTCCATACTTTTATAAGAATGTATGGTTTTTTACAAAAGTAAGGTTGATGAACCATACTGTTGAGAAATAAATGTAATGTTTAAAACTTACGTATGGTTCTTTTTCCACACTTTTTCAATAACCCAAACGTAGGGTTACTTTCTAACATATATTTCTTCTTCCATACTTTTTTTGATAACTCATAAAGTATACACTGCATTTCATTCTTATGCTACGCTTCTCCACATAGGGTATGAACAGTGTTTCCAGAACAAACATAAGCAGATCTCAAATATGTAGATCGTGAAAAGTTTTTCTAGAACACTCTAATGTGAATACTTTAGTAATTAATTCTCATTGTTCAAGAACTTAATTATTTCTTCCAGAAAAAAAATATAATGAATAATAAATTCCTTCAATACAATTAACAAAGAAAACCATTAGAAAATAATTAAGGGTATTTGTGAGCATCAAAATTATCATAAAGAGATAGAGTATTGTTCTCAACAAACTCTCCCTTTAAATAAAATCATTATGTATTATTGAAAACAACACTTTCTCAACATGATTATCTTGGGTTTCTTCATATATATTTTACCAATAGGATTTAAACTTGAGGAAATAAATGTTAGTGGAATACCTTTATACTTTTTATTTCAAGCTATTATATACACCATGTAAGAGTAATGTTAATGTTGATTCCTTGAGTTAAAATGTCTAAGCGATGAGGTAATCCTAAGGAAAGTGAAAACTAATGGTGTTGATGGAAATTTTACACCTATAAGATCACAAATAGAAATTATCATGATGTTATATTAGATTGAAAATGCTTATATTCTTATAAACCAATTATAGGAGACAAGAGGACTAATTTTGAGTGTTAAAGGACTAGTTATGCCCTAAATAGTTGGGTGAATATAGTAGGATAGTCACTAGAGGAAGTCTTAAAACTTTATTTATGGAATATATTAGATATTCCTTTAAAGATAAGGAAATATATTATAGTTGAATTCTATAAACCTAGTTGGGATGTTCATCTTATAACAGATGATGTATCACAATATCAGATGATAGTTCCAGTAGTCAGGGATGAAGAGGGATTTGGATAATTATGTCACCCAGTATTTGATTTTTCAATGGGTAAAGGTTAAGAATCTATCACTTATGGGGATTTTATAACCTCTGAGTGATTCGATGTTTAAATAGGAAGATATCACATTGGATTTCATGATTGGTTTACTGAGCTCACCATAAAGTTATGATACAATATAGATGATTGTGGATTCCCTCATAAAGCTGACCCACTTCTTTCTTATTTAAGTTATCTTCCCAATCAAAGAGATGAGTAAGCTATATGTGGAAGTGTTTATTAGGATTAATAGAGTTATATCATCTATCACGTCAAATAGTGATCCTTAGTTTACTTTGAGATTTTAGAGAGGGTTTTAGGGGAGATGGTTACTTATTTGAATATGTGTATGTTATATCAGCCTTAGAAATATGAGAAAACATAATAAACAATAAATAAATTGGAGGAAAATATTTGGGCTTGTGTACTAGATTTTGGATTTTTATGATAGGGTCATGGTTCCTTGGTGGAGTTTTCCTATAAAAATAAATTTTAAGCATCAATTCAGATGGATCAATTTGAATCACTACATGGAAGACCATATCGATAACGATTTTATTTGAAAAAATAAAGTGAGACATCTATTTTGGGACCTATATTGGTGTAGTATATGACATTTCAAGTTCACATAATTTTGAAGCGATTAGTGGTAGCTAAAACTAGACATAATTATTGTGTTGATCATATTTGATGATTGTTAGATATTTCAGTTTGGGATATTTTCTTTTTATAAGTGTTTCAATAGATGTGGAAAAGGTACTTGTAAATAAAGGGAAGTTTTTACCTTTGTACATGTGAATATTTGATATTTTCAATCAAGTTGAAGAAATGGAATACCGACTAGAGTTTCCACTAAACTATACTTCATCAGACAACATGTTATATGTATCTCAGCTGAGGAAGTACTAAGAAAATATTTCTCATGTTATTTCCTATCACGTGGTGGATTTTGAGCTAGATTCAACCTTTATGGAAAGGATGGTGAGGATTCATGACAGGTAAGAGATGATGTTGAGAGGATAGAAAATTCAATTGGTGTTAGTGTTGTGGAAACATGTATAATTCAATAGGAGGTGTTATAGAGAGAGATATATGATCAAATGATACAAAAATGGATAGTTTTATTCGAGGAGAATGACTCCCATTGAATTTTCAATGATGAAAAATCCTATAGTGGGGATAATTGTGACATCATGGGTATAATGGGTAAATTATTATTTGAGTTTTGGTGATTTTTGGCTTGAATATTTGAGTTTTTGGATGATTAGTGAGGATTTAATGGTTGGTTTCATGGACCTTAGGACCTTATAGAAATACTGTGTATTGTATCTAAGTATAATAGTCAAGAGTTAATAATCAGTGCATAGTATTGGATGACCATGAAAAATGATAATGAAGTCTATGTTTGGTAAGTTGTGAGGCCTCCATAGTCGATGCATAAGGACAAGGAATGTGTAGACTGACTATGCAATCTGGTTCTAGTTATGTGGTTTGGATTTTAAAATTCCTGATTATCCCCATGTAAAACCCTTTATTAGTCATAACTTGACCTTTGAAGATCCCAAGTGTTTTTAAGAGACTTTTTTTGGATTCTCCATTTATCTATGATGCCTTCCTCTCTGTGATTAATTGGATCATTATCATTAGATAATAGGTTTAATCTTTATTATCTCCCATGTACTTTGATATTATGTTTCTCTCCTCATTTTTCTTTACATTTGAAAAAATCTATCATGTCAGATTTGATCTTGAGCATGGGAATTTGGCAATTTAGATCATTAATGGAAGAACCGGGATTTCATATCTCATTTTTAGGGTTTATGGGATCAAATAATTATTTCAAATATTGAAACCAGAGTTTTAGGATTTTCATTACTTCTTCATATAAGGTGCGTGGTTTTTATTCATTCCTTAGTGGATTTTGATTCCTTTTGTTGTTATTTATGTACTTTTAAGTTGTTTACCTATGTTTTGTGTTTAACAAACAATCATATTGAATTGATTTGATAAAACTGGGATTCCTGGACTTGACATGGTCAGGGATTCTTAGGTTTTTATTATAAAACATGGTATTTGGTTTATAAAATTTGGTTTTGGTAAGAACTAGGTTTTTGGGAAATCATAAACTGGTTGAGTTTAAGACTTGGTTTTAATGGTTTTTTTGGGTAAAATATTCTTTCAAAGTAAAATATTTTGTGATAATTAAATGAATCAAGTATAATCAATGATCAGAAAGTGTCATGTGAAAATGGATGTCCTTGGAAAATTTGATGTGTGGGAAGTTTCATCATGTGTGTAATTCATATGGGGAAGTCCATAACATTTGAGAAATCCTCAAGAGGGTGTTGATCCAACGTGGGTTTATGATATTATCTTAGTCGTGATTTTGTGTTTGAAGCTTTAATATTACTCATATATCCTCATTTTATTTAGTATATCTTATGACTAATAATTTTTGTGGACCTAGGCAGAGTTAATTTACTTTTATAAAACTAATAGGTTTTAATATCTTCAATTATTGTATTGATTCCATTATCATTTATGGTAAACTATATTGTTTTTAAAATGTGCAAATTTTTTTCCATGGATTTGGTTACATGATTGTGAATAGATCTTGCATGAGATTGTATGACAATTTTGAAGAACCTTACATGGTATTTTTATAATCTCCCCTACTTGTACATATCAATAGGTATTTGGATGCCTTATATTTTGATACAGGTAAGGGAAAGGTTATGTTGTTAATTGGTGATAAACCTTAGTCATTGAGTTTATAGTGGAAGTGGTGGTATTTTATTGTGCATCTAATGGAGTATTTGGGTTATCCACATTAAATGGAAATTATTTAATTTATCCAACATATATTATTAGGATTGTGATAGTTTTGTTTCTAACACACTATTCTTGGTTTTAAGTTTACTTAAAATGATGTTTAAAATTGGATTTAGGTTTTAAATGAAAATGTTACATTTTATTTCATATAACTGGTCATTTATTTGAGCGTAAATCAACTACCAATGATTTTTTATACCTTGACACTAGTTTCTTGCAATGACCCAAACTTTCATTAATGAAAATTCCTCTTGATCTAATTAAATTTTATATTATGGTTATATAAAATGTGAAATTCATTGGTTTTATGATTCTGTATTTTAAAATACTGTTATGAAATGTGACCGTTTCTAATATAGCCGTTAAAAGGTGATCATATGATTAGTATAAATATAGGGCTTTAACAAATCCAATTTACTCAGAAAAAGGAATATGTGGACTCATCCAGTAGACTGGCCCCATTAGAAGCCCATTTTCAGAGCTCGGAAAGGAGGTGGAATCATTGGGCTTCGATCTTGACCAAACCCAAGCTGAGCTTGAACACGTTAAGCTTGATTAGAACCGACTACAGGATAAGTTGAAGTTAATAGATATTACCACCCAAGCGATGTTATTTCAGCCACCCCAAGAGTTTGTCACCATCGCACACCTTACCCTTCAGTCTTATGTGGGTGTTATAAGGGGTTATGTAACAATACCCTAGCACTATGACTATGTACATTATTTTTGTATAAATAATGTGCATTAATTTTATTATTATTACTTTGTAAATATTTTTTAATGAATATATAGTATTTTTTAATTAATATTCAACTAAGAAATATATTTTTATAAATTAATGGATTTTTTAATTAAATAATATTTTAATAAAATATTATTAATAAATTGTTTTTTATTAAATATAAATGATCATACAATGTTTATGAATACAATTGTAATTTTTATTAAGGTTTGAATGCTTTTTTTTCAAAACCCGTGAATTTTCAATAAATGTCGGTTTTTATTTTAAAATTAAAAATTTACATATTTAAAAAATTATTTATATAAAATGAATATTATTTTTGGAATCAGGACATCGAAATTATCCAATGGTGAATTCTTCATAATTTTCTGAGAGAGTCGAATTTTTGGGTAAAAATGAAATACCGTTAAAATATATAATGTGTTTTATGACATCATAATGACCCAATAGTGATGTAATAACATACTATGAAAATTATTCTCAGACAATATATGTTTTAACATTAAAATAATTTTATTTTATCTTTGTTTTATTTATTTTACAAAGCTTTAGTGGACCCTCCAGGACTTATAAAACATTTTCTTTTTAAATTGTTTTCCTTGATAGTGTGACTCATCTTCACATAAGAAACCCTATTATTTTAATAATTTAGGACATTGGACTACTAAAATATTGTTTTCCACTCCTATTTGGAAAAAAATGGGCATAAACCATTTTCTTTTTTGTGGATTTGATTAGTTTAATGTGTGGTGTCTTAAACGTAAATAATAAAAAATTCCCTCTCCATTCCTATATAAACCCACCCAAGATCCCACTTAATCTTCACTAAAAGCTGTTGGAGTTCATCCAACCTCTTACATAATCTATCTATAATCCTCCCAAGGTGCAACAATCTCCCAATAATCCTCTCTCAAGCCACTCCCAAGCTTTTGGGATCACACATCCAAGTAAGGGATTTCTTCCATTCTCATTTTTGTCCAATTTTCTTCAAGTTGTTATACCCTTTTATTTTCAATTAAAAATGTTGGGGTATGATTTTGAACCTCCCTAATACTACCCTCTTTATGCTTGTTTGATGGGATACCCCTTTCTCTCTCATTAATGCCTCTCATGTACACTTGTTACCATGCCGAAATTCTGTGAGGGATTTCTATCTCCTCTTTTACATCCAAGTAATTCTTTTGTATTATGCATCTAATTTTTTTTATGTTTGTTGGGAAATGTATCTATATGACCCACTTACTGTCCATTTCATGTACATATTATGAGACACCTTTTTCTCTCTCATCAACCATTTTCATGAATCCTTATGTCATGTCGTTATACTACCGAAATTGCACCGTGTTTTTCAAAGCCAAGATCATTGTGTAGTGAATACCATACCCATGTCTCTATCAAGGGTATTAACCTTTATTCACATATAAATATTGAATTTTAATTTCATGTATTTATTCCAAATTACTTAATTTTGAAATAACTTATGATTTTTCTTGATTCCATGTTATATGATCCATGTGGCAAACTTATGCATGAAATGAAATGTTTAAGAAGGGTGTGCCCTGATGGGACTCCAATGCATTGGGTAAAGTATAGTATCACAATATGTCATGTGAAATGAGATTTGAATCATTATAATTCAAGTGAAACTAGAGTTTACTCATGCTTCATGTGTAATGATGGTTTACACATGCTCCATGTGCAATGAGCCTTGGCTCATGCTAACTCCATGTTAAGTGTTGTTGCCACATTTCCATGTTATGATTATCATTCTTTATCATACCTTTATGTTCATGTTTCTCTTGTTCTCCATTGATATTTCTATTTCCTAAAATGTATTTTAATATTCATTTTATTCCCTGTTTACTTCATTACTGGGCTTTATAGCTCACCCTTTTCTTATGCATGTCCTTAGGTTATCCCATGCAATGCTAAGTACGAGGGAATGTAGTGGTCATGTAAAGGATGTTTTCAATAAGATGTTGTGTTATATGTTTTAAGTTGTTATGTAATGTTTCTAATCCCAAAAGACACTAGACCTCTAGATCTTCCATGTTTTATAAAGTGAAGGTTTTAGGTAATAAATCATGTTTAAGTGTGTAATAAAGAGCAGGGTTGTCATATTTTCAGCCTTTGGTGATTGGGGAATACACTTGGGGATTTATAGTAATCCTATCTCAAGTATTGGGGTTCAGGTTATCAGGTCAGGTTCACAACATATTCAAATTATTCTTTTTCTTTAGTTTTATCAATTGGAATTCATTTTTTAATTATTATATATTAGTTATTAATATGATAATTTTATTGATTATTTAGAATCCATTAATCACATGTGACTAATATCTTAAGATGTAATAATCTAAGAGTATAAGGATGGGTAAATAATTTCATATAAAAAATTCATTCACAGAGAATTTATTTTAACTATGAATAATATTTAGTCTTAATTATAATCTCATTGTTAAATAATTATTTCATAAAGAGAGTTACTATGGTAAGGTATCCTAATATGGGTGATAATATTAAATTATGAATATTTATTTGGATTCATATTTTATAAATATTGTTAAAATTTAATTAATTTATATTAATTTAATTCTCTGATCAACAGAATTATATTAATTTATGTATATTTAGTGGATTTGATCATATTGAAACTAATTACATCTAGATAACCTTACAACTGATAAATTCAATTTATTTATGAATCAGAGAGATAATATATTTTTTATGGATAACTATTATTTGAAATTGATTTATTATTTATTGTTTTATTAAAAAAATTCTATCCTTTTAAATTTAGTGTTAGTTGTCAATTATAAAATTTATTAAGATTGATATTCAGGTTGAAAATTGGAATATAAATAATATTTTTATGGATTATCATTTTATTTACAACACCCTAATATTTTGTAATATATTTATTTAAGTAAATAATTTGTTTAGTAGCTTGCTTTATATATAGTGCCAAACTAAAGAAGGTTGTTCCATATTTATTATTAAGAAAATTTAAGAATTATAAAACCTATATCAAATAAAAATATATTAACCAATTAAAAATTCTTACATTTAGAGAATATATAATCAATATGATTTAATATATAAAAGGATTTTACATTCTCAAATAACTATTTAATGTATTAATAAATGCAAATCTATCACTTTTAAAATATTATTTTAATAATACATAGTATTTAAATATATTAAGTAATATATTAACATCATTATGTTAGTAATTAGTATGAGATAATATTAAGAACATTTGATGTTTAAAAATTTCATTTTTCAATAAAAGCGGGTTTCTTCATATTTTCATTTAAAATATAAATTTATAAATTTTAGATTTTGTTTTTTATTAAATGAGATTAATTTTTTAATTCGATATATATATATATATTATTTTAAGATGAATTTTTGTGATTTTTATATAACGATTTATTTTTATATGAATTGTAAAAAATACATGTTTTACAAATAACATGAGTTTTATAACATTATTATTATATAATTATAAATATGAAATTCATAAAACCTTTTTTTAATAAAAAATGTGTATTCTATAAGTGAATTTATAATTTCAATAATATTGGTTTTAATTTATCAACTCATATTTGACATTTTAGAATATAAATTATTTTTTTCGAAAAATTATTTTTAATACATTATATATTTAGTATTTTAAAATTAATTTTGATCACTTCTAGAAAATTAATATAATTAAACAGATTTAAGATTTGTAATTATTTAGTACAAATCATGTATTACAGGTTAATTTATTTTCAATAATAAATGATAAAATACTTTGGTAAAAACTAGTTACCTCTTTAAAAATTAAAAGGGGTAAAAAGGGTTTAACCAAGTGGGAAATATTAATAACATGTTTAAAACATGTGTGTTAATGGGTGGTTGAGGAATTTATCAAACATATCCATTCCTCTCTCCCAATTATTTTCCAATATTTTAGCTACTTTACTTGGGAGTGACATCCCATTATTAAAAAGTTTTGGGTATTTACAGAAATGTCATCCCTTTTCACTTATAAAAGGGTCACTTCTATCCTTACTTCCCGTCAAACCAGAATCCACTTATTTCAGCCCAAAATATATCCTAATCTCTCATAAAAATTACTAAACATCTTCAATTTCTTATGTTATTTTCAAAATACCATCCCTCAAAGGATTAACCCCCTTTGCAAAGCAGATAATCTAAGAAGTGTTGTATACATTTCTAACCACCCATTTCTCATTTATATTTTTATGACCATTTATTATTTTCCAAATTCTATTACACCATATTAAAAAGATAAAACCAGTACCATTATTATAAAATTATTTTATTATAATGATATTACAATCATTAACCACCTTTAACCCTTCTATTAAGAAAAATGAAACTGTCATTCATGCATTGAGCATACTACAACCTCCATGATGCAAAATATTTCACTTCACTTCATTGAAATTTAATGTTGGGTATAGTAGGGAATTTAGTATATAAGTATAATAAATATGAAATATATTATATTCTGAAATCATAAACCATATTACCCATTTTCCCCATTCAATGGAAAATGAAATCAGCATCCATGCGTACGTTTGGACTTCCACCTCCATGGAATGATCGATTTACATTTTTTTCCATCACTGTGTTAAATAAATAGTAATGATAAAAAGTTTAATGGATAAATATTATGTTTATAAAATTATTAATGTCTTGGAAAAACAATTTATAAAACCTATTAACAATATGATAAAAAACAATATTTTTAAATTTAGCCGTTGAAAAGAGCATTCTAATCGAAAAAATGATTTCTTCATATGATGTTATAACTTTATATAAGTTATATTATTATTTTAATTATTTAAAAATATAATATATGACACAAATAAATACTAAATAATATCTTTATGATTCTATAATAATGACATTACAACTAAATCACTTCATAATCATCCATTAATTATGGTATGTTCTTATTTGGGTTGGTTTGACCACCTACTTTAACAATTATAAAATTTTATATCACGGATGACTATGTGAATTTAATTTATGGTTATATATGATATAAATAATTAAATAATGAGTTTTTTTGGTTCTATAATAGTAATATAAACATTTAACTCATTATTTAAGAAACACTCTTCTATCATTAAGAATCATCAAAACATGCTCTTCACCAAATCCATCTTTAAAGATCATAACCAAATATCCCATATAATGAAATTATAACATCATAAATAATTATAAAACATAAATTCCATTACCTTTTATGATTTTATAATGATTAAATTTGGTATAAGAATGAAGAACAACACTAATATTACAAAACTAGTTTAAAATGATCAAGATTACCCAAACCCAAAAATTGAAAATAGATAATAAACAACCAATATACATGTATGAAATAGTTGTAAATGAAGTTTATTAAAGTTTATAAACTTAAATAATCACTAATATAAAATATCCTTTAACATCACTATAATAGGCCATTATCAGTGCTAAAAAGGTGCATATAATTTAAGCACGGTTAAAGACCCGTAGCTTTTATCAGTGCTAAAAAAGAACGG
Source organism: Viscum album (assembly GCA_963277665.1). Taxonomy (NCBI): domain Eukaryota; kingdom Viridiplantae; phylum Streptophyta; class Magnoliopsida; order Santalales; family Viscaceae; genus Viscum; species Viscum album. The sequence goes on along the minus strand of OY728148.1, from coordinate 2,094,028,108 downwards.
ATAAAGGACCCACTGATAAAGGGTATAAAAACATTCCATGCCCTAATCCACCCCCTTCATCAGTGATTCCCAACCCCATGCCTTTCTCAATGCTTCACCTACCCCTTTATCAGCACTTTAGATAATCCCACCCTGCCGTGCATGCCTCTGCCTCCAGTGAGTTTTGAACCCTATAAATCCAATATATAAATCAATTCAATTGATTTATGAATCAAGGAAATAATATATTTTTATTGAGAACCATTATTTGAATTTTATTTCTTATTTATTGCTTCATTAATAATATTCAATCCTTTTAAATTTAGTATTGGTAGTCAATTTTAATATTTATTTAGATTGTGATTCAGGTTGAAAATTGGAATATAAATAATATTTTTATATATTTTCATTTTATTTATAACACTGTGAGATTTTGTAATATATTTCTTTAAGTAAATACTTTGTTTAATATCTTCCTCCATATACAATACCAAACTAAAACAAGTTGTTCCATATTTAGTATTAATAAAATTTAAGAATTATAAAACCTATAGTAAATAAAAATATGTTAACCAATTAAAAATTCTTAGATTTAGAGGATATATAATCTATATGATTTAATATATAAAAGGATTTTACATTCTAAAATAACTATTTAATGTGTTAATAAATGAAAATATATCACTTTTAAAATATTAGTTTGATAATATATAATATTTAAAAATATTATGTAATATATTAACATCATTAAGTTAGTAATTATTATGAGATAGTATTAAGAATATTTAATGTTTAAAAATGTTATTTTTCAATAAAATCAACTTTCTTCATATTTTAATTTAAAAGATAAATTTATAAATTTTAGAATTTGATTTTTATAAAATGAGATTCATTTTTTAATGCGATATATCAATATTATTTTAAGATGAATTTTTGAGATTTTTCTACAATGATGGATTTTTATATGAATTGTAAAAAATTCCATTTTTACAAATAACATGAGTTTTATGACATTATTATTATATAATAAAAAATTTGAATTTCATAAAACTTTTTTAATAAAAATTTTATATTATATAAGTGAATTTATAATTTCAATAATATTGGTTTTAATTTATCAACCCACATTTGACATTTTAGAACATAAGTTATATTTTTCAAAAAATTATTTTTAATACATTATTCAAATAGTTTTTTAATTTTTTTTATCACTACTAGAAAATTAATATAATGAAATAGATTTAAAATTTGGAGTTATTTGGTCAAAATCATGTATTAAAGTTTTGTTTATTTTCAAGCATAAATGATAAATAACTTTGGTAAAAACTAGTTACCTAGATAAAAATCAAAAGGGGTAAAAAGGGTTTAACCAAGAGGGAAAGACCAATAACAGGTTTAAAACATGTGTGTTAATGGGTTGTTGAGGAATTTATCAACCTTATCCCTTCCTCTATCTCCATTATTTTTCAATATTGTAGCTACTTTCCTTGAGAGTGACATCCCATTATTAAAAAGTTTTGGGTATTTAAAAAAATGTCATCCCTTTTCACTTATAAATGGGGCACTCTTATCCTTACTTATCGTCACACCAGAATCCACTTATTTCAGCCCAAACTCTATCCCAATATCTCTTAAAAATTACTAAACATCTTTAATTTCTTTTGTTATTTTAAAAATACCATCCCTCAAAGGATTAACCCCCTTTTCAAAGCAGATAATCTAAGAAGTGATGTATACATTTCTAACCACCCCTTTCTCATTTCTATTTTTTATAACCATTTATTATTCCTTAAATTACATTCAACCATATTAAAATGATAAAACTAGTATCATTATTATAAAAATATGTTATTATAATGATTTTACAATCATTAACCACCTTTACCCTTTCTATTAAGAAAAATGAAACTGTCATTCATGCATTGTACAGACTACGACCTCCATGATGCAACATATTTTACTTCACTTCACTACCATATAATGTTGGGAATAATATAGAATTTAATATATAAGTATAATAATTATGAAATATATTATATTCTGAAATTATAAACCATATTACCCATTTTACCCATTCAATGGAAAATGAAATCATCATCCATGCGTATGTGTGGACTTCCACCTCCATGGAATGCTCGATATACATTTTTATTTTCATCACCTTCTTAAATGGATGGCAATGATAACAAGTTTAATGGTTAATTATTATGTTTATAAAATTATTAAGGTTTTGGAAACACAATTTTACAACCTATTAACAATATGATAAAAAACAATTTTGGTAAATTCAACTGTTGAAAAGAGCATTCTAATCAAAAAAATGATTTCTTCATATCATGTAATAACTTCATATAGGTTATATTATTATTTTAATTATTTAACAATATAATATATAACACTAATAAATACTAAATATGGTATTTATGATTCTATAATAATGATATTATAAATAAATCACTTCATAATCATCCATTAATTATGGTATGTTCTTGTTTGGGTTGGTTTGACTGCCTGCTGTAATAATTATAAAAATTTATATCATGGATGACTCTGTGAATTTAATTTAAGGTAATATATGACATAAATAATTAAATAATGAGTTTTTTGGGTTACATAATAGTAATATACACATTTAACTCATTATTTAAGAAGCACTCTTCTATCATTAAGAATCATCGAAACATGCTCTTCACTGAATTCATCTTTAAGGATCATAACAAAAGATCCCACATAATGAAATTATAACATCATAAATAAATATAAAACATAAATTCCCTTAACTTTTATGATTTTATAATGATTAAATTTGGTATAATAATTAAGAATAACACTATTATTACAAAACTAGTTTAAAATGATCAAGATTACTCACCCCTAAAAATTGAGAATATATAGTAACCAACCAATATATATCCAGAAAATAATTGTAAATGAAGTTTATTAAAGTATATAAACTTGAATAATCATTAATAAAAAAATAGCCTTTAATAGCACTAGAATAAGCCTTTATCAGTGCTAAAAAAGTGCAGATAATTTGAGCATGGTTAAAGGCCCAAAGCTTTTATCACTACTAAAAAAGCACGGATAAAGGCCTCGCTGATAAATGGTATAAAAAAATTCCAAGCCCCAATCCACCCCCTTCATCAGTGATTCTAACCCCCACACCTTTCTCAATGCTTCACCTAACCCTTTATCAGTGCTTTAGATAATCCCACCCTCCTGCGCACACCCCTGCCTCTAGTGAGTTTTGAACCCTAGACCTCCAACATGTACATCAAAGCCCTTTGCACTCCCCTATACAGTTTTGTATCACATTTTTTTGATATATATATATATATGTATTTCATTATATTGTTTTATCCATATATTAATATATATGTTAATATATTAATAAATATATTTTATAGGTAAATATGATTAATTATTTATTTATAAAATTAATTTTTTATGTGTGAATATATATAAAAATATCTATATATTGTTATAATTTGGTTATAAATAACAATACATTATGAAATATGATAAAATTTCAAAACAATAACATCAATATGAATTTAATACTTGGGGATAAATTCAATCCCCACCAAAAGGGAAAAAAGACCCCCATAAATGAGCCTAAAAATCCAAAAAATGTTAAAAAATCATGGTACGTTGACTAAAAACTCAATTTTTTGAGGCCTTATGGGACTTTTTTTCCTTTAAAAAAATATTATATATGCATACCTATGTCACTAAGAGCATATATATCATCTATGGATTCTATTCGATATGTGGTAGAGCCCAAAGAGACACTCGAATCAAAAGTTATGGTCTTTGAAGTTCGAGTTACATTTTTAACTTATTTTAGATCTTTCATTAGTTTTTTGATTTTTTATCTTAGAATTGATATTAAATAACTATTAATTGGTAATAATATGCAAATTATTAATTAAAAACATTTTTTAAATTATTTTATAAGTTATTTTTACTAAATATTCTATATATTAAGTATAAATGCCAATTTACCTTATCTAAAAAATATTTTAAAAAATATATATCATATTTAAATAAATAGAAATATATTTTTATATTAATATATTATTTTTAATAATATATATATATATATTTAACTATACTTTTATCAGTTCTTGTAAAAAAGCAATGATAAAGGGGGGACTTTTATCCGCACTTGTAAAAAAGCACTGATAACCCCCCCTTATCAGTGCTTTTTTATAAGAAATAATAAATCCCCCATTTAATATCAATTTTTAGAACTATTTAATACCCCCTTTAATAGCGCTAAAAAAGTACTATTAAATACCCCTTTAACATCAATTTTTTATCACTGACAAAGGGGGTCTTTAACATTGTTTTTTGCTAGCACTGTTAAAGCCCTAACACTTGATAATCCTAGTTTTGTAGTAGTGAAGGTTATAAAATAGTTTATTAATATGGTTATGTTTTTAATACAGGATGTTAGAGTGGAACCAATTAAGCAGTAATTTAAAGTAAGAGTTTCTTGTCTCACATTTAATTTCGTGAGTAATATTTATTATTGTTCACCTGGAGACTATGATATGGTATGATTACTGTCTAATGAATTCATTTTACTATATTTTATTAATTAATGAGGTTTTAATATCCATATCATTGTCTTTCTTTAAATTGATTTATATTCAATGGATACCAAGATCATAAGGTTCTTTGTTAACTCACATCCCTTTATATAGTTAAAATGATTCTTCTTGAACTTATTTCTTTTAATATTGATTTCATCCACCCTAATATTATATATATTTATAATATCTATTCCTCTCTTGAGAAATGTGACTTTTAAATACTAATATTTTATATTGATAAATTTATTTCTCAAAAATTAGATCATCATTAAGAATAATTCTCATTCTCTTTAATGATGGATTCTCTTAAATATCATGTTTTCCCTTCATATAAAAGTTATCTTTTATATTTGGAAACCTAATCATGTGTTTTCTCATTTTACATTCATCTTTCCATTATCCTCATTTAGAAATTAAGCTTTATTAACTCTTTTCATGATTTGGGTTTTTAAAAAAAGTATTTTAAAATATCAAAAAGGAATTCCATACTTTAAAAATAAAATGTTTTATCTTTCCCTCTAAATTTATTTCAATAATCTTTATTTAATTTCAAGTATATATTATAGAAGTATCTTTTTTTTAAAATTAAAAGTTTTATAATTTTTTCAAATCACCTTTTTGAAACCTTTATGTCCTTTTCAAGGCTCATTTTGATGATTATTTTTTAATTGAATGTTTTTTAAATGTTTTCACATAAATTTTTTGAAATCCTTGTGTGATTTACAAGGTACTACTATTTAAGATTCCTTTTAAAATTAATTTTTTTAATATTTTTTCACTTCACATTTTTTAAAATGAATTTTTAATATGAATTGTAACTTTATATTTTATGATAATGATACAAATGTTTTATAAAAACTCTTTAGTGATTTAACATCCATTTTCCTCTATATATTTAAATATAATATTTACATGGAAGTTATATTTCATGAACTACCCACTAAATGTTTGTATGAAATAATATTTTTGTGTGATTAAATTCTGATTATTAACTATTTACATTATTGGCATCAATTTTAAAGATTCCTTCTAGAAATGTTACCAGACCCATTTTTCATTCTATGGGTTATTTCTATTGTGATGGATAATTATTATCAATTAGAATACATATATATGAATGAACAGTGTTTGGGGTCCTATATATCCCTTTAATGGATTTGTAGTGTTTATATATCATGATCTCGAAAGGTTACATGAGAGGATTTATCTGAAGACAAAGGGTACATTAGAGGATTTATCTTAAGTAAGAGGGTGTTAGGAGGATTTATCCCCAGACAAAAGGAAAACATTAGGATTTATCCCAATTCAAAGGGTAGACAAAAGGATTTATCCAAAGACAAATGGTATACAAGAGGATTTATCCCAATCCAAAGGGTACATGTGAAGATTTATCCAAATCCAAAGGGTGTATAGTAGGATTTATCAACAACCAAAAGGTGTACCTAAGGAATTATCCCAATCTAAGGGGTACATGATAGGATTTATCCCAAGAAAAATGGTACACAAGTTTATTATACCTAGCCCAGTAAAGTATATAAGTGATTATTCCAAGCCTAATATATGATTAATGTCTTGGTGGGTGTCCTTGAAATATGATTTCTATGCTTATGTTTATGCCACACTCTTATGTCATAATCATATACCAAGGAATATGCTCCTGAAATCATGTTTAATGTCTCACGATTCCAAAATAAAATTTATAGGTTATATTTTTGTTCATTTGAGATTACATGTAATTATATCACAACTTATAGAGAATAATTACAGTTCTATTATATTTTAATAAGATATTTCTCTCTTGCTCATGTTTCCTCATATACATATGATCTAACCCTTGATGATATATTGATAAATTTTTCCTTACTAGAATTTGAGCTAACCAATTCCTTATTTTTCCCTTACCTAGGTTATTAAGATGAGTATAACTTATGATAAGTATATAAGGGATACTATTGTGGTTCAAATATAAATAATTTTTCACATATCTTGCTTATATAGTTAGTCCTCAAAGAGACTAAACATTCATTTCTCGGGTTTGTGTGACTATTTATGAGATGTAAATATTATTCATGTAAAATAAAGAAATAAATTTTCACATTTAGAATAGGTAAATGTATTATTAATGGGTTTTACCTCAAAATTTACTTATATTATGTCATTTTAATTTTACTTGAGTTTTTTATAATAAATTTTTAAAATTCAATACTCTTTGGAGTTGAAGAAACCAACGAACATCTAATGTTTTTAACAAAGTTTCTAGGGATGGTGCTAAATATGAATTATTAAATAACTAGTTCATTTTTATTAATATTTATACACACATGTATAGTATTTCTGTCTTCATAGTTTTTTTTCACATCCTGATGTTTCTTTCAAGTACTTAATTTCCTTTATTTTGACTATCTTTCATTTGGGTCTTCTCTCAGGTCATGTTAAGTGAATTTTGAATGTTTTTTTTGGGTTTTCTGTTTCTATTCACAATTGGTGAACAGTTTGGAAAACAATATGGGTATTCTTAAGATATCATACACTTTTTTGGGGTTCTAGAGGATAGTGCACAATTAGTTACACAATCAATGCAAACTGTGAAACCATCTCCTCAAATTATGAAACATGAGGAAGAGATTTCACAAAGTTGGTACAAATTTTTTCAAAACACAAAACTAAAACATGTATCTTCTCCACTATCCTATAAAGTGGTTCAAAATTAGCACAAATTTTGTTAAAACATGTGGAAAAATAACATGAGGCTTATTATTTTTCAAAATTTTCTTTTCCATGGAAAAAACCCATCCGTTTTGGATCATTTTTCTTCTGGTGGAATGGGATATCGACCAAGGAGGATCCATTTAGAGATTTTAGATATTACTTTACTTCTAATGATCTTTTTTTATGAATCTTTGGGTATTAGATCTATTTTTTAAAGGAATATTACCTTTCTATTTCATTATTAGTTTATCTTCTAGACCCACTATTTTTTCCTCAAACGAAACCTTAGATCATGGATATTGATACTAGATATAAGGTTTGGGACTTGATCGAATTTGGTATCTTATAGATATATCATGGAATTTGATTTTATTTTATGAATATTCATTGATCATTGTCAGTTATTCAAGAATCATTGTCGTAAGTGATTTATATCTCTCTCCCATTATTATAAAAATGATTAATTAGATATTCTTATTTAAGAATTTTTTATTTGGGATCCCTTCTCAGTTACTAAGACCCTAAGATTGTCTCATATTGTTGTTTTTACTATAGTTTTTTGTATTCCAAGTGATTCAAGGTATGTGGTTTTATGATTCATCTTTATTTTATAATCCTTTCTTATTTTACCTTTAAAGTTGGGTTATAAAATGGGTTGAAAGCATGTTTTACAAAATTATATTGGAAATGGTTTTGAAATGGTTTTAAAAGGGAATGATACATATTTTGATAAAATATGGTTCTTCTGGAAATGGTTTTGAAAAAGGATTTTACCCTTAGTGTTATTATGGAAAATGGTTTCAAAGTAATTTTTGTGGTTTTAAAGATGAGATTGTAATTGAATGATTATAACATGTTAAAACCAAATGTGGTTGATGATAAGTGATGGAACCATCCTCAAGGATGAAATCTTGCCCCTAGATCTATTCTGTTATGGTAATGTGTGCACTGGGTTACCTAAGTTGTGGCAAGGAGGAACACTCAGGAGTGAACTATTACACCCTAAACCTATTCTTATAGGGTAATGTGCACAATATGCGACCTAATAATCATGATAATGTTATAAATATCCTCATTGATGTGGAATTATTTATATCCATGAGTTTGTTTTCTCTAGTGATTATTCTTGAAATGTTTTATTGGGATGTCTAATAAAATTATTTGGAAACCTATTTATTGGTATGTTTTATTAAATTAAAAAGGACGATTTATCCACGTTTTTTACCAAAATGTGTAGAATTGTATCTCATGAATTATTTCTATTTACCTAATCATAATTTGTTTATTTTATAATGTCTTCTTATGAAACACTTGGTGGTATCCCACTTGGATCATTCTCTCTCACCCGACATACACATTTCAGTGTATGTAAATATATTTTTTATCTAATACAGGTAAGGGAAAGGCACCTTAAGGTGGTAGCGAGTTTGTTCCTTAGTAGGGTGTGGGATTCTAGAAGTTATGTTATGTTACATAGAGTTATTACTTAGTTATTTTTGAGTTTTTTAGTGATTTAATGTACTTTGGAACTTGTTTTTCCTGAAATTTGCATATTTTTAGTCATTGTATTACTTTTTGAATTATAATGTTTTTCTGTATCTTTATTACCTTGTTCCAGGTTATTTATGGAAAAAATATTCCCAAAGGCAGTTGTTGATGTCTGACTACTTTTCATCAGCCCATGGGGATTGGGAATTATCATTGAGTTCTATTAGGACCATCTTAGGTTACTGATAGTTGGGTAATCTAGGTTAGTTAATAATAAATTAGTAACAAAGGGAAGTTTTTCTATTACCATTATTAGTATTTATTTTGGTATGTATTGGTAGACAAAATATAGTAATAAAGGGACTGAAGGGGTAGGTTATGAGACATTGTTTTCCAGATCTCATAATAAAGAGCCTTAAGCTACCATGGTGGTTGGGTATTATGTTTCTTGGGATTTAGTGTGTTTCAATCCCAATTTTTTATTTTGTATGTTTATTGATAATTATAGTTGATTTTTGATATTCTAAACAATAATTGATTATTGGATCTCATGTTCTTTTGTGTATTTTTCTATTGATGTATAACACCATGCCCCCAAAATACTTCTAATGATTCCTCAGGAGGGTGTTTCCAATGAACCAAGGAGGAGAAACCCTCAAGTTTATTCGAATCTGATTAAAGTAGTGGTGCACAATGTTTGTGTTATAGACCAAGGTGTTTCAATTTACATTGTTTGGGCTAAGGAGGTGGATCCTAGAGAAGAGTACGATTGGTTGGGGAAGCTTTAGAGGCTTTTCAGATTCCTATAGATTCCTAACTTGTCCAAAGTGAAGTGATCATGTTTAAGATTTACAGTCCAATTAGAAGGTGGTGGGACTCAATTTTATAGGCTAAGAAGTATGATATCTTAGAGTAGTAAGACTTTAAGTCCATTTTCAATAAGAAATTATACCCAAAATCTTGGACTATGGTGAAGTCAATGGAGTACACTAATTTCTTCACTAATATTTCCTTTTTTTCATATAAGGTTTTATCAAATGTTAATATGAAATCTCAGAGGTTTTATATAGGTTTTTAAACCTAATATATAGTCACAAGTATTTATGATAAAGATGAAAACTGATAAAACACATTTTTATAGAATATTTTATTGATATTAAATGATAACATTTCCTCACATTGTATTAAATATGTTTATTTATAAAATATTTGGGATTAGATCATTCATTTGTAAAGTTGATGGAAATTCAAGTTTTACCCTTTATAGGGAACTGTAGTATTTTGAAGTTAAATATTTTAATATTTATTATTGGAACTTGAAATTTTGTAACTATGTTCCTGACTTAATGGGATTCAAATTTTTTTCAGGGCATTGGAGCTAAATTGTGTATTTGGTTGGAAAAAATAGACCATGAAATCAAAGGTGGGATGGGCCTGCCAGATTGGACATTGGTTTTGTATTTGGAACATAACTTCTTCATCCATGATTTAATTAGGCCTAAATTTTGAGAGGATCTCACAAAACCAATTTTTTACAAATCATTATTCTGTAATAATAGATGGTTCATGCGCTTTGAAGGTCAAATCGGTGGTGTAAGTTGGATTAAAACATTTGGATGAGATTCCCCATTCACACTTGAAACCTCTTTAAACCTAGACTCCCCTACACTCTATAAATTAGTTTTTTATCATTTGGAGGGTCTGGGACGTGAATTAAAATTTTTAGGGTAGAGGATAAGTTGATCCACTCCAATTCTCCAACCATTTCAACAAGGTTATCTCTTGAAGCAAGGATCCCTTTGACGAATCCTTCTTCTTCTTCTTCGTGTTGTAATGATTTTGTTTGTGTAATAAACTTTTTGATATTATTTTATTTATTATATTTTCTTCTGTTTTGTTAAAATTTATTATTATATTAATCTTCCTAATTGGATTTGAATCAATATTAGAAAAGATATTGGGTTCTACCCTCTCTAAACCTTTTGAAATGCAAAACATTTCTACGATGACTACACCGCCCATGAAAGATTAGTTATTTTTAGTAATAAATCTACCTCTCACCTGGTTAATTCATTTATTTTGAATCAATGAGATATTTTAATTAACATAATATGATCTATTAATTAATTTTTTAATTAAAATAAAACTATGAAATTAATTGAACAATAAACAGAAATCACGCGAGGTCAGGAATTGTGTGAATCGTGAGAGCGTGATCTTAATCGGTAATACAAGACCACACACGAAAAGTTTAAAGAGTTCAAATATAATCTCTAAACTCAATTAATACTCATTTCCAAAATTGATATGGTCTCTAATTAACCACTGACCTTAAGTTAACCTTATAACATCAATTAAAACAGGGTGCTGCGATTGCGTGTTCCGAAGCTAGCCTAGGGTTTAAGTAATTTCATTTTTGTGGTTAAGTTAACTCCTATAGGGTTAGAGGGTTAACAAATTAGGGGATCATAATTAAGTGGGTATTAATTTAACTAATAATTATTAATAAGTAAATTAATAGTTAGAGTTAGATCGATTTTTCCTTTTAATATTTTCTAAAAAAACATCTTCTTGTTGTGTCATTTTAATCGAACTTCATTTCAAAAACAAAAACAAAAAAATATAATCTTATTCCCTAAAATTTATTCTAGATTTATAAACGATAAAAAATACACATAATTTTAATTAGTTTTCTTACTTTATTTATTTTATTTTCAAAAATTCCTTTAATGTGTTGTTAAATTTACTTCCTCCTTTGAGAGACGACCTTGGTCAGCCACTCTGCTACACCTAAGTACCCAAAAATCACTAATCATTTGAGGGCACCCATGATAGCACCTTTTAAATTGGCACAGTTTCTGGGAAGGAAAGTAATTATTTCTATTAATTAGAGGTATTTATTTTATTTTACATTTTATTCTATTCTTCTCTTCTTTCTTTTTTCTTTACCCAATTTTATTTTTTTCCTTCTTTTATTTTCTTCTTCTTCTTTTTGGACCATCAACTCAAAAATTTTATCTTTTATTTTATTATGGTCCACTTTTATTATTTTCATTTTATTTGATTTATGACACAAACTAATGCCAAATATCTCTTAGATCTTGATCTTGATATTGAACGTAGCCTTCGGGCTTGAATTAGACATTCTCAGTCTACGGGAAGTTTCAACATTCAACTAGTTAGAGAATTCCTCCACTCGCAGAACATTGAAATTGGAAGAAATTAAAATTCAAACGTAAAACAAGAACCAATGTATGAAAACAATGAAAATTAACTTAATAGAGCCGTTCAAGAATTGGTATCACCTGATATTAAATATCAACCAAATTTCATTACATACCCAAATATCGAATCAGACTTTGAACTAAAATCTGGGTTAATTCACCTTTTTCAAAAGTTTAATGGTTTATTTGGTGAGGATCCAAAAAAAACACCTTAAAGAATTTAATGTTATTTCCTCAACTCTAAAACTAATAAATGTATCTAAAGATCAAATCAAACTATGATTATTCCCATTATCACTTGATGGAGCTACGAAATATTGGATGTATTATTTACAACCTGAAGATGTAACATGTTGGAACAATTTGAAATGTATTTTATTGAAGTGATTTTTTCTAGAATCAAGGACCAATTCCATTCTTAAGAAGATATATGGGATCAATCAAGTAAAAGGGGAGTCAATTAATGAGTACTGGGAGCAATTCAAGAAGTTGTGTGAAAGTTATCCACATCACCAAATCAGTGAGAAACTCATCATCCAGTACTTCTATAAAGGAATCACACTTATTGGGAGGATAAAGGTGTATTCCACATCTAGAGGGGAATTGGTCAACAAAACACTAGTAGCTGCACGTGCATTGATTGTAAAAATGTCCCAAAACTCTCAAAATTTTGGCGATCGAGGTACACCACATGTTCGAAGAGTACATCAGATAAGTCCTTATTTTCTTGAAAGTCATTTTATTAATACCAAGTTGGAAGAATTGACCACTATGGTAAAGAAGATTTCATTGGATCAAAAAAAATCCCAAACCCCTCATTCAAGGCCTTATGGAATTTTCACTGAGACAAGCCACCCAACTTACTGTTTCCCCCAACTACAAGAAACATAAGAATGTGCAGCAGTGTTTCCTAGGAGACCATATCAACAACAACAACAACCATATCCACAAAAGAAGCTTGATTAATTTTCACCAACATATAACCAAGGATGGAAGGATCAATCAGACATGAGGTATGCATATGGAAGACAACAAAGTCTCCCTTTTCAACAAAACATCCAGCAGCCTCCACCCTACCAACAGGGTTTCCAACAACCCCAAATGTGATTTAAAGCTCAAGCATCAACAATTCAACAATAAGGGAACTCTTAACCAAATTTAGATTCTAACACTGATGACCTTTTGAAGCAAATTGTTCTTAATAAACAGAATGAGCTGAATATTCAAGGTTTGGAGTTGAGGGAGTTAAATACTCAAAAGGGAGAGATTTCCACCACCCTCCCTGAACTGGTAAGTAAGAATTCTGGAAATATACCTTCCCAACCTACTCCAAATCCCAAAGGGAATATCAGTGCCATCACATTGATAAATGTTAAAAAAACAACTGATACATCTACACCTATCATTCCACCAGGATTCACCTTAACTTTGAAGAAGCCCCATTCCACACCAAATATTGATCAACCCAAGGAGAAAGATAAAGGTAAGAAAAATATTGATGATATTCCTCTTAAACCCCTTCCTTTTCCAAATAGAGTTGTTCAAACCAAAAATATGGTTGAAGAGGCTATGCAAAAAGAAGTTTTGGACACTTTCAAGCATGTAGAGATAAAAAATTCCCTTGATCGAGGAAATTAAGAAAATACCAAGGTATGCCAAATTCATAAAAGAACATTGTACCAATCGAATAGGTCTCAAGGGAAATGAGAGGATAAATCTTGGAATAATGTGTCAGCACTCATTACACCAACTCTAGCAATGCCAACAAAGTGCAAGGATCCCAAGACATTCACCATCCCATACACCATAGGGGAGTTACACTTTTTCTGATGCACTTTGTGAATTAGGATCTTCCATAAATGTTATTTCTCACTTTGTATTATCTTATTTGCAGGTTGGTGAGTTGAATCCAACAAGAGTAGTGGTGAAGTTGTAAAATAGAGCTATAACATATCCAGCGGGAGTCCTTGAGGTTGTACTTGTCCAGGTAAGATACATGATCTTTCCAGCAGATTTCTACATTTTTAATATGGAGTATGATCAGGTAAGTTCTCATGATCCCATTATCTTTGGTAGACCCTTCCTAAAAACTGAAAAAAACTATCATAAATTCAATGAGGGTACACTTTCCATGGAATTTGGAAATGAAGTTGTGATATTTAATGTCATAGAATCCATGAAGTACCCCTCAAAGGACCATTATACTTCTGTTATCTACCATTTTGAACCACCAAGTAAAAAACCCATGGATTTTTATTGTCATATGTTTAGGGAGATTATGGGTATTGGTTCTAGTTTGATGTCTAAGAGAACTTTCACATCTGTTTCAAATGAAAAAGACTCTCTTAGATTTGATTTTGAAATGGATTCATATTTTGATCAAGTGAACTCCGATTATGACATGGTAGTTGAGTACATTAATAGATTTGATGAACTATTCTCTGATTTTGATGATGTATATTCTAATACTGATGCTCTTTGTGCACATATTTTAGTTTCTTCACTATCTCCATCCATACATCACCCCCCTATATTGGAACTCAATCCATTTCCACCTAATATCAAATATTCATACTTGTTGATTGGTAAAATATTACCTGTTATCATTGCTAACAATCTCTCTTTTGAACATGAAGAAAAACTTTTGAATATTTTAAGGGAGAACATTAGGGAAATTGGGTGGACCGTGGCTGAAATATCAGGTATTAGACCCTCTATTTGCATGCATAATATTCTTTTGAAGGATGGGAAAAAACTGGTTAGGTAGCAAAAAAGGAGACCCAATCCAATACTTTTGGTGGTTATTAAAAAAGAGGTTGAAAAATTGCTCAAGGCGGGTATAATCTTTCCCATTTTAGATTCTCAGTGAGTAAGTCCTATTCAGGTTTTGCCTAATAAAAGTGGTGTTACAGTTGTTAAAAATAAGAAAGATGAGTTAGTTCCAATGAGGGCACAAAACAATTGGCGTGTGTGTATTGATTATAGGAAACTAAATCAACCCACTCACAAATACCATTTCACCCTCCCATTTATTGATCAAATTCTTGAGAGACTATTTAGGAAGACACGTTATTGTTTCTTGGATGGATTTTCTGGATATTTTCAGGTTCCTATAGCTCTGGAGGATCAGGAGAAGACTACATTCACCTATCCCTTCAGCACATTTTCCTAGCAGAGGATGACATTTGGACTTTGCAGTGCCCCATGTACCTTCCAGAGATACATGGTGAGTATTTCTTCTGATTTTCTTGAGACCTTCATAGAGGTATGTATAGATGAATTTATAGTATATGGATCGTCATTTGATTAATGTCTAAGTGGTTTGGGAAAGGTGTTGAATTGTTGTATTGAGAATAATCTGGTCTTGAATTTTAAAAAGTGTCATTTTATGGTAGATCATGGCATTGTGTTAGGGAATGAGGTGTCAAAACATGGGATAGAGGTCGATAGATCTAAGGTAGACATCATCTCATCTTTACCCTATCCCTTTTGTGTGTGTGTGTGATGTTAGATCTTTCCAAGGGAATGCAGGGTTTTATCAGTGCTTCATCAAATATTTCAGTAAGATCGCTCTTCCTTTGTCACGATACTTAAAAAGGATTCTAATTTTGTGTTTGATGATTCATGCAGGGTAGAATTTGATGAGCTGAAGAGGTGTCTGACCACTCCACCGATCATACAGCCCCCATAATGGGGAATTCCTTTTGAGCTTATGTGTGACACATCCAACACTGCAGTTGGAGTTTTCTTATCAATGAGGGTGGAGGGATGTTCACATGTGATTTCCTATGCATCTAGGACATTGGATTTGACCCAATCAGATTACACAACCATGAAAAAGGATTTTCTTGTTGTCATATTTACTTTAGTTAAATTTCATTCATATTTATTGGGATCTAAAGTAGTTTTTTTTCTATCTATTCAGCTCTGAGGTACCTCTTTAAGAATCCAGACGCAAATCCCAGACTTATCCTATGGATGATCCTTCTTCAAGAATTTGATATTGAGATAAAGGCTAAGAATGGGTTAGAAAACCTGGTGGAGGACCATATGAGTAGGCTTAATCACACAGTAGAGGATGACACCTTGGACCATGTACCACTTCGGGACACTTCCCCAATGAGCATCTTTATCCCATCTTAGTGGAGATCACACAAGAGGACACATGAAGGAGCTTTAAAGTCAATGGGTAACATTTTAATAAATACATTTAGGGACTTCTTACTAATGCAGTGGATTCCATCACACTACATGACCCCATCATCACTTGATCATATCAGACTGTTCCTAACCCTTCACTTCTTTATTCTTTGTCCTATTTAAAATCATACATTTCTTGTGCATATAACATCTCATGGGTTCACATTGAAGACAATTAAATATTTTAAGTGTGGGGGAGGGAACCTTTTAGTTTATCAATTTCAATTGTTTTCCTGTTTTTCAATGATTTTCAAAAAACAATTGTGCATTTTTCAAATTTTGTGTGTTTATTTTTCAGATTATTGTGTGTTTTTTAAACTTTTGAGCTGAAATTATTCTCATCACCATTTTGAAATTCATATCAATAAGTGAAAAAATTTATCCCATGAAATCGAGCTTAAATAAATGTTGAAAATAATTTTGTTTCAAGTTTAAATATTTTGTAATTTCATGAAAAGTACTCAGAATTTTGAATCCCATGCCACATCTCACTATCTTTATATTTGAAATCACTTTCCTGTGAGGCTTCTGAACCATTATTTTCATATTCTTTACATTTACTTAACTTCTTGAGAGAACCAAACCATGCTCTATTTATCCAAAATTTGATTTATTCCTGTAAAAACTTGAGGATTTGACGAACTTATGTTTTAAATGATTGAGGCATGTATTAAATCCCCTATTTCAATGAATCCTTTTTATAATGGCCTAAATTGAACATTTAATTCTTATAACCCTTAGAATCCATGAATATCCTATTAGGTTAGACACATTACAATCCAATTTCCCCTATCCAACCAACTCTTAAAGTGAAATTTCATAATCTATTTGAACTTAAGTGTGGGGGAAGCTGTCTTGTGTTATGCTACCACATTCTGTGATACTTTGGGTAAAAAATTAAATTCTGAAGAGATGTGTTTGCTACTGAAAAAAATAATTATATTAAAAGTTGTTCCTTTTCTAGAGCTTTCATGATAAGTGAATTTGTTCCTTTTTTGAGCTTCTAATAGTGGGAGAAAGTTGTGCCTATCTAGAGCTTTCAAGAAAATCATGTTTGAGAAGATTGACATTTTTACTACTGAAATTTTGAATGGTGTGCACATTCCTTTATTTTTCATGATGATGAACATGAATTGATGCTATGGGGATTTAAGAGGAGACAATATTTAAGTGAAAATTAGATTAATGCAAATTTTCTTCAAAAAGAGTCTAGCCCTCCTCATTCAGCCTCAAAAATTTTCACATCTAAATCCTACCAACCAAAATCCATAGAACAACCCAAGAAAGTCCTCATGATTAACATTTTTCCTTGACTCACATCAGGTGGTGATGTAGAAATTTATCAAGACTATGGTGGCCCTTTTATGAGTTTGGATGAGAAAGACATTGCTAAAAAATTGACATTTTTGTGATAAGAGAAAATTCAAGTGAGGTAAGTGTTTTGTGCATGGGAGGATAAATAAAGTGGAAATATATTGAATGATATAAATGGAGAACTTGAAATAATGTTTTTTATGAGATATGATATCTTTTTTTTCTTTGTGTGGAATTTTTTGATCTCAAGGATATGTGTTTTAAAATTTCTTTTGATTTGATATTGATTTTTACTTTTCACAATTTTTCGAAATACGTGATATGAGGTTTTGCCCAGTAGTGAAAAAGGGTAAGTGTAGGAGAGTTAATAAAACACGTTTTTATAGAATATTTTACTGATATTAAATGATAAAATTTCCTCAAATTGTGTTAAATATTTTTATTTATAAAATATTTGGGATTAGACCATTCATTTGTGAATTTGAAGGAAATTCCAGTTTTACACTTTATAGTGAACTATAGTTTTTCGAAGATAAATGTTTTAATATTTATTATTTGAACATAAAATTTTGTAATTGTGTTCTTGAATTAATGAGATAAAACTTTTTTTCAGGACAATGGAGCTAAAAGGGAATTTTTTTGGACTCAATAGACCATGAAGTCAAAGGTGGGCTGGGCCCACCAGATTGGACATTGGTTCTGTATTTGGGCCAAAACTTCTTCATCTGAGCTTTAATTGGGCGCAAAATTTGAGAGGAGATCTCCAACAAATTTTTTCTCAAATCATTATTATAGAATAACAACTGGTTAACAAGTTTTGGAGGTCAAATTGGCGATGAAAGTTGCATTAAAATATTTGGTCGAGATTCCCCATTCACACTTGAAACCTCTTTAAACCTATCCTCCCCTCCACTATATAAATTAGTGTTTTTATCATTTGGAGGCGATGGTACGTGAATTAGGAAGTTGAGGGAAGTGGAGAAGTGGATCCACTCCAATTCTCCTACCATTTCAACAAGGGAATATATTGAAGCAACGATCCCTTCGATGAAGCCTTCTTCTTCTTCTTCGTGTTGTAATGTTTTTGTTTGTGTAATAAAATTCTTTGTTATTCTTTTATTTATTATTTTTTCTTCTGTTTTGTTAAAATTTATTCTTCTATTAATATTCCTAATTGGTCTGGAATCAAGAGTAAAAATGATACTGGGTTCTACCCTCTCTAACCCTTTGCAAATACAAAACGTTTCTACGATGACTACACCGCCCATGGAAGAGTAGTTCTTTTTAGTAATCGATCTACCTATCACCTCCTTCATTAGTTTATTTTGAATCAATGATCTACAGTAATTAAAATAATATGATCTATTATGTAATGTCCCGGACCTCTCCAGTCCATTCCTTTGTGAAAATTTGGTGCTGGGGGTGTTCTGGGGAGTCAAGGTGACTTAGGGGTGCGTTTAGGTGGAATTTTGAGAAAGGTTAAAGGGTAATAGCTTTCTCACGATTGGCACACAGTTTGCCTAAACCGTGTGGCCAAATCATGAAAGGCTCGTATTGAGGGCAGTTGCTAACGCATGGTTAGCACACGGTTTGTCTAACCGTGCGAATTAACTGTGCGAGGAGGGGTTGTCGAGGCAGAAGCTAATGCACGGTTAGCGCACGGTTTGTTAAACCGTGCGGACTAACCATGCGGGCACTTAAAGTTAGATCCTAAAATTGTGGATCTAACTCATTTTTCCTTTAATCACCTCTTTTAAGCCCCTAATCGACCATAACTTGGTCTTACCATTCCATGGAGGTGGAAGAACATCTCCCAAGCATTTTGGAGGCGATCTGGAGGCTTCTCATTGCGAATCGAAGCCGGTTTCTCGAGGTAAGTGATCCTTTTTGTTTGGTTTCTTAGATATACCTAGATCTACTCCTCATTTTCCCTCAGGATCTTAGATCTACACCCGTTATGGGTAGATCTAAGTGTGTGGATGATGTTTGTGATGAGATTTTGTCTTGGTTGTGTTAGGAGAGGATATCTAAGGGGGATTCGTAGAGAATCGACCCGGTTTCTTGGGCATTCATCGACCGTTGTGGTTTTCCTCGAAAACCATTGAGGTAGGGGATTCGTGGATTCTCTAATTGTTTATGTACAATTGTAGAGTTATCATGATTTATCCCATTGGATCATAATGGAATTGACCTAATTAAATACTTGAACTGGATTAAAAGAATTGGTTTGGTCGCATGTTGTTGCTTTGTACTGTGATAACAGTTGTCCTCTTGATTTTCCAGATAAGTGTGATATGTATGCCTTGCTTGTTAGCATGTTGTTCTTGATGGAAATTGATAAAGAACATAAAGCTGGAATTAATTGATAATTAATTGGCTAAATATAAAGAGTCATGTAAATGAATCTGGTTGTTGTCGTTGTTGTAGTTGTTCTAATTTGATGTTGATAAAATTTGGTATAGTAAGCATGTTTAATATTTGGTGATAGTTTATTGAATTGGTTCATGATGTTGGAACCAACAAATTGAAATTTTTTACTTCAAGATGGATTAAATAACTTAATTTAGTTCCATGAAGGGTTCAGGGTTACCCTCTTGTTGTGAATTAGGGCTAAAATCCCATTTGATGTGATTGTTGGTGTTTGTTGTTTAAAGGCTGAATGCCTTGTTAAAGGGCCAAGAGCCAATTTGTTGTAATGATTATTTTCCTGCTGCTTGTGTTGTGCTGTGACCCTGGAAGGGGTGCTGTGATATCTTGTGTTGTGATGTGACCCTGGAGGGGTCTTGTGATATGTGGAGGTAGGGAGGCCTTGTGGTTGTGGCAGCGGATGACGCCTAGAGTGGCGAGATGCATCAGTTTATGCATGTGGGTGTCGAGGAGGACATCAGGGATGATGGAATTGGATGGATTTGGTTGTTGGAATCTTGGTGGTTTGATTGGTTATTTATTTGATTTACTTTTACCCACTACTCAAGGCAGCTGGTCTTGCTTACCCTTCTTCCAAAGGAGGTGAAGACACGCAGGGTATGCCATGTGCTTTCCGTGTTTAGCCTCTCAAGGTAGAATGGGTCTACACTCTTACTATAGGCAGAAAAGACTCGATGGGTAGTACATCTACTCATCGTGTTGAGCCCCCTTCTGTTTAGTAGCATAGGTTTCTTTTCTAGAATTCCTGGGAATATGGGAAAGTAATTCTGTAATCAATGTTTGAATAAATGATGTTAACCCATGGGGTTGGAGTTTGTTGGAACTTAATGATGAGATTGAGAACTTTTGAAGGGACAACGGTTTTTGAATGTGATGCCAAGAAAGTTAATGTGGGTTTATCATGGTTAATTAATGATGGAATTATTAATTAACATACAATGGAATTGATGAAAAAGGGAATGAAGTAATCTAATGAAGTTCTTTAATTAGTTGTGTGCTTAAAGGATACCTAGTCTTAGAAATAGTAGCATGGAGTCCGAGAGACTTTAGCTGCAGTTGAGGCTAAGACTCGGTTATGAACATAGTGTGGTTGTGAGTTATATATATATATTATGTACTTTTTGCGTTTCTATATGCTACTCCACCCTGTCGGTAAGGGAAACTGACACCCTAGAGATTCTGAGCCCTGGGGGGTGTTTTCACCAATATTCCAATGGGAGGGTGAATGCCTGACTACCCCCTTTGACCCCGCTTGCTTCTCTTGGTAGATACTAGTATCGTTGGCATAGTGGTTAGTTATCCCCATATATGTGTGTAGAGGGCTTTAATGTCTTGTGGTTATTTCACACACATATATTCTAGATATAGTGTCCTATGGACTACTATAGGTGTAACGTGTACGGGCTGTGATGGCTTGAGGATCCTTACTCGGTGTATGGGCTGTAATGGATTGAGGTATAATACCCAACGTATGATACACGTTATGAGAGCTGTGGTGGCTCCCGGAAACTACCTGGTTACTTTTGGTTGTGAGGATGGTGTGGTGCTTAGACTAGGTGTCTGCGGGCAAGCCTTTGTGATGCACGTGGTGCAGATTATGGAGCTTAGCCCATGTTTATATGGGAAAACCTTTGGAGATAGATGTACATGACGTATGTCGTTGGGGAAAAGTAGCAAACCAGTGGGGAAGTAGTAGCGGGGTACCCTTGATATTCTTTACTATATGCTATACTCTTGAATGCGTTACTTGGTGAGAGTAGCTATGGTGAGGTTGGGAATATAGTATACCAATTAGGTGACGAGTTAGTTTCACTATTATTTACTGTGCTTTAGCATGATTTCCTTACTTTTGCACGAGAGGCTTCGGGAGGATCCTACTGAGTATGCTGTTATACTCACCCTATGTATACATAAACTATTTTTCAGGTCACTTGGATCAGGTTGGAGATCAGGCTGGTTACTACTAGCTTGTAGTTGCAGGAGCTGTTCGGGCTTGTGTTTTCTATTGTTTTACTTTCTTTTGGGTACTTTTAGTTTTCCCTTTTCAGTGGTTGTACTTTTTCATGGCATTTCATATATGTACATGGGTTTCTTTTATATTTCAGTTCTGAGTTGGAGTTGGTTGGTGTTTGTCTTATCTCTCTCTTCTTCATGTGTTCTCTTAGAGGGTAATGCCTACCATTTGTGTGTTTACTATAGACTTAGTGCTAGTTTCCAACCTGGTGCCTACTAGAGGCGGGACTCGGGGGTCATTATCTCCATTCTCACATTTCCGGCCCAGGAGGGGTACACTTTGTGGGGAGGGGGTCGTGATAGAGTGGTATTAGAGCTCTGGTTGAGGGATATGATGGTGTTTGGATCTAGGAACATGTGAGGATTCATGGGTTGGTAGGGAAACTGTGTCATTCATGTTTAGAAAGTGGGGTAAACACTAGATATCGGTAGAGACATAGGCATTTAGGTCCCCCTATGATATGTTGAATGGACCTTTAAGTTTACAATGGCTACTAAACAAGGTGATACTGGTTGCAGGGTAGAGACTTAGGAAAGGATCATGCATCATTCTTCTTTGTGCATGTGTTTTAATGGGTAGAACTTGGGACAGGTTAACCTAAAATGAATGAAAGAAAACAATAAATTAATTAATGTTGAGTATTTCATATTCCAATATTTGGAGCTTTAACAGTTTGTTATTTTACAGGTATAGATCCAGGTCGACGTCCTCGTCATGTTTGCGTAGAAGATGTCCAGCAGGCTGTCCCAGCAGATCGCTGCCGGGTGGAGGTCAACGACAATGACACTTGGAGGAAGACACTCCGAGAGTTTCAGTTCCAGAGTCTGCAAGAGTATGAGGGCTCTGTTTCAGATGCAGTCACGGAAGACTGGTTGGAGGAGGTCGAGATAGGCTTCAGTTCGATCCACGCTCGGAAGGAGAACTGGGTGTCCTTGGTTGTGACGATGCTGCATGGAGCAGCAAGGAAGTGGTGGTTGTTGTTCCTTGGGGATTGTGAGGAGTCATCGATCTCATGGGAGGAGTTCCGAGACAAGTTTAGAGTCGAGTTACTTTCTTCGACTGCGAAGGTGTATAGTCACCGGGATATTCTTACCCTTCGACAGGGGAGCTCCACTATTTGAGATTTTGGAATCCATTTTAGGAACCTTTTATGACATGCTTCAGACCTGTTACCAGATGAGAAGGACAGGGAGAGGCATTTCGAGGAGGTTTTGAGTCCAGAGATCCAATGTCAGGTCACCCCATTTATGTTAAACACATATCTTGAGGTGTTTGAGAGGGAAGAGGTTTTTGAGAGGACTTTGGCCAGGATAGGATCATCATGAGAGGGGAATCAACATGATTCCTCACAAATCAAGGCTGTGGTCTGGGGTTCTTGGTTTTCAGGGAAGAAGAGTTTCCATTTAGAAGGGGGTAGGTCCCATCCCTTCACATCTCGTTTCTCCGGAGGCAGCAACTCTCAGGCCTATGCCAAGGGATCAGGCTCTTGTTTTTATTGTGGTGGTCTTGGTCATCAGCAGCAGGAGTGCCCGACCTTTCAGAGCAGTCATCGTGCACTGGGCGCTCCGCTCCAGGTTCCTCTGTTGAGGTAGTTCCAGACGAGGCAGCTGCACCCAGTTTCACCAGCTTTTGATCAGGAGAGGGGAGATGGGGCGGGTAGAGGATAGCCCCATGACACTCCCCGTCCTCAGGGAGAAGAGCGCGACTGTGGTGGTGGTCTTCATCAGGGTCACAGAGGCTATGGAGGAGGTTGTGGTCAGCTTTATGCTCTAGCGTTTCTAGCACCAGATGAGCGAGATGTCATTCGAGGTACCCTTTGCTTGTTTTCTACCTTGGTGTATGCCTTATTTGATTCGGGAGCGGCACACTCCTTCATATTACCTACCATTTTCCATGCCTTGGGACTTGAGGTAGAGAGGCTTCCAGTCCCCTTGGCGTTGACTACACCAGTTGAAGGTTGAGCTAGCTTGTTTGAATTATGTAGAGTCTGGGAGCTAGTGTTGGGGAAACACCGCTCTTGGGGAGATTTCCTATGTTTACGGATATAACCATATGATTTCCTCCTCAACATGGATTGGTTATATTTGGTGCAGGCTATCCTGGATTGCTTCAGGAAGAAGGTCATCTTCATCAGTGTGGATGGAGAGCAGGTGGTGTTTGTTGGTGAGAGAGATCCTCGGATGGGTCATAGGCGCATTCTATCCTTATCAACCATGGCAGCTGAGATGATGTTGAGTTCTTCAAAGAATCGACAGTTGGCGTTTACTAGGGTCATAGAGGAGTACCCTGATGTTTTTCTAGAAGAGGTTGTAGCCTTACCCCCTCGACAAGAGATCGAGTTTGGGATAGATCTATAGCCAGGAGCATCTCCAATATCTATGTATCCATATAGGATGACCCCTTCTGAGTTATGATAGCTACATATATAGATTGATGGTCTGTTGCAGTGCAGTTTGTTTTGTCCAAGTGTGTCACCATGGGGTGCACCAGTCTTGTTCGTAAAGAAGGATGACGACAGTTTGCGGTTGTGTGTCGATTATCGCCACTTAAAATAAGTGAAAATAAAGAATCGTTATCCTCTTCTACAGATTGATGACTTATTCGATCAACTGAAGGGTGCAAGTTGGTTCTCAAAGATCTACTTGTGGTCAGGATATCATCAGATGCGTGTGAAGGATGAGGATATCCCGAAGACTACTTTCTGTTGTCGTCATGGGTATTATGAGTTCATTTTAATGCCATTTTGTGTGACAAATGCTCCAGCTGTGTTCATGGGTTTTGTAACACCCCAATATTTCATAGTGTGTTATTTCTTCAAAATAATTCAATAAATTGCACTACACGCAACACCGAGTTCAATCACACCATGACTTATAAAAAAAAATCCATTCAAAAGAGGTTATGAATAGTATTAACTAAATTTTAAACTTTATATAATCCTTATAATTTTAGAATCCATATTATGAGTTTCTTATACATAATGCAAGAACATATTCATTTTCAGTATTGCACTTTTATCAACTTTTAATAGTGAAACCTTTTTAAATACAATATTTTAAACTTTTTGACTAAATGGGGACACCAAAAAATTTAAAATGAAACATCCCAAGCTTCCACGGTATGCTTTCCTTTGAATAATACAGTAGCGTGTGTTGTACGCAACTTCGAGTTCTAACACACCAAAACCAATCAAACTAGCCGTTATGAATAGTAATACCTACCTTTTAAAATTTTAGAAATTTTATCTCTCAAAATGGACTTCATTTTTGGATTCGGAGTATCGAATTTAGCCTAAGGTGAAATTTTGGTACTTTTCGGATAACTTTCATATTTTGATGAATAGTGAAAATTACTAAATTTTAATTAAAAACAACTTTTTAAATCAAAATAATTAATAGTGATAAATTATGAATTTGAGTGGTTTTAAAGTATATTTAGAATATATTTTTACCATTTAATATAATGTTGGTCATTGGACATAATTTTACAATTAAACCGAACATAAACAAGTGTCAATCTTTTGATAGTTATTATCTCTTAAAAACACGCTTTCTTGTTTTGACAGCAGGAATTAATTTTAAATTAATTTTTGCCAATTATGTGTTTTGAATTTAGAAAAATGGATTCCATATTTGGAATCAGGATGTTCAAATTGTGTAAATAGGTAACTTTTATTTTTAGACATTTTGAATAATTACTACGGTAAATATTTTATTTACCATGGTTAAGGGTAAATCCGGTAAATAAGGGTTAAAAAAATTAATATTATAATAATACTAAATTACCCTAAAACATGTCCTAGCCTTATTGGTTGATACATGTTCGACCATAGGCATCTTTGGGTCGATTTTGGGACCCCATGGTGCCACTTGTAGGTGATAGGGACACTTTATTTTAATTAAGTTAAAATGAATACAAAAATGACACAAGCATATATCTTTTAGAAAAACAATTTTTACAAAGGGTTATATATGTTGTCTTTTAGATTATAAATATTAATTAGAAAGAAAAAACTATTTCCTACATAATTATATTTTATTTATAATTTTTAGACATTAAATAATTTAATTTATTTATGACACAATGATGATGAATTAATTACTATAATAGTGAAAAATTAAAATAATTGATATTATAAATACCCAAATAAATATAATATGAAACTTTTAATGACTTAAAATAATTTTATAGGATAATATGATATATTAGGATTGATTTAATTGACTTTTTTAGAAGTAATCAATCTATTATGAGTTTCACAAAAATCAACTATTGAATAGTGTCAAAATTGACATAAAAGAGTTCTTAAAACAAATATTATATTATTAATTGATATTAAATTACTAAAAATCTAAGGTTCGGAAAAGAGACTTATATCATGATAGGTTCATACTTAATGGAGCACTTGGGGGTCTCTTGGATGTATATAGAAAGTTTATTAACCATATTATATAAAAATACAAAGAGACATTGTAAAAGTGAAACTAATTAACCTATAGTTAATACTTAAAGATAAGGTTAATATTAGTACCCAAACCTGTCTAAATTCTATTGGTTGAGTTGTTTTCGACCCATCCCCACCTTAAAATTTAAATAATCAACTTTGGATCCATTAGAAACCGAATATGAATTTATTATAAACTAATATTTCTAGCTTTTCCAAAGGTTCCCCTCACCCCTCTTATAAAAGGGCACTCCTCATTCTCATTTCTTCACACTTTAAAAACCTTTTGGTTCAGAAAAACTCTGCCCAGATACTCTCCCAACATCCCTCACTACAACCTAGAGGCCTTAGTTTGATCAGAAAGCCAACCTAAGGAGCCCTTTTGATCAAATCAAAAGGAAGAACCTGAAGAAGAGGTAATGATTTCACCACCCTTTTCCAAGTTCCTTTCTTCTTCCACTTCTTCTTCCTTTGTTATTACCATTCTAAAATAATAACTCCAAAATCATATATATACTGTGATGTTACTATAAATATGGTACAACCATATTCATTATTCTATCCACCCTTTGAATAACATGTCACCATACGTGCGTACGTACGGCTTACCGTCTCCACGTCGTGGTGTAATTGTTATTCAATATATTATTATTTGGATGGGTATAATATTGATATGTAACTCATGCAAATAATAAATATAACATGTTAATGATTCTGTATATATTATATAACAACCATTTATATATTATTTCAAAAGAATGATATTATCGCTCGTGCGTACGTACGGACTACCGTCTCCACGAACGCGATGAGATTCATTCTCCATCGTATCCATTCAAGTATAATTATCATTTGATGATTTAAAAATGATGTTTAAGGACTTGATATAATTCTGGATATGAATAATATACAACCTATCCATTACAAACATGGCTTACGTAACAAAACATATAAAAGAAAACAAGTAAGTTAACACCCGAAACAACGATAATACTAAGATATTATTATCAAATCAATATTAAAAGATCATATATGATATCATATTAATGTATATGATTCTTGTATAATTTAATAACAATTATTTCACCATTATACAGGAGGTTAACCTACCTCAACCAAGTAAAAGTACAAGGTAAGGGGTTTTCATCTCACTCCTTATTCCCGTGAGATTCATACCATATTGCCACCATCACCTTTTGTGTGGTGTATGTACTGCCCATAATTATATTCTTTGTGTAATACACTCTAATTTATGTGTATTTACGTATTCATTGTATGATACCTCTTTCATGGGTTGTATGTTTCATAAGTTACCAAATTGGTAAGGGTTATTTCACAATCTCTTCATTATCCGAGGTTGTTTATACGTAATAATCTACTGGGATCTCTTTATCATCCACATCCATGTTTCTTAAAAATGAATTTCAAATCATTTTTACTATTTACTAGAATATTGGTTAAATTCATTTATACCCTTGTTTGACTTTTATAAGGGGTTTATAAATGAATCTTTCCGTCGTTTTCCAAACAAGGTGCTTTTTAACCTTTTCGACAAAATTAAGGTAAGAATGTTTTTTTAACTTATACGACGGGTGTGGCTATTTTCCACCGTTATAAAATCGTCGAAGCTTCCCTTACAAGATAATAAGAATATTTTCAAAAAAAATATTTTATTTCATAAATATAAGACTCTTAAATTATTTCAAAATAGAAAGATATATTTTTCTAAAATAGTCTTTATTTCATCTATGTCAACATCCTTTGATGGATTTTAAGCTTATTTGAAGTTGATTTATTATGATACAAAACATCCATATTTTACTGAAGGTTTTGTGATATTTTTGACTGTGGATAAGTTATTCTTATGTCACTCATGGTTTTTGTTTAGAGTATTGACATTTCATAAGTTATTTGTAATCCAAATGTTTATGTTATATTTCGACCTTTCATTCAGATGAATGTGTTAGACAAGTATGTTCCGGGTTGGGGACAGGTAAAAGTAAGCCCTCCGGTTTGGTCTCCGGTTATTAGAGGAACTCCGGTTTGGTCTCCGGTTATTAGAGGAACTCCGGGTTGGTGTCTGGTTATTAGAGGCGCTCCGGGTTGGTGTCCGGTTATTAGAGGCACTCCGGGTTGGGTTCCGGTTATAGTTAGCCCCTAGGTCTTGGGATGAGGCCTTGACAAAGAAATTAAAGTTCAGCATATTGAATTCTGACATTATGAAAGTGGTTATTGATATTGCATGTGATTATTCGATTAGTAGAATATCCATGTGAATAAGTAAATGGAATTATTTCATTTTACTTTTTCCATACTATGTTGAAGTTCAAGTTTAAAATGCTTTTGTTTTAGTAATGCATTGCCTTAAATGTTTATGCCTATTTTTGAATGTTCCGTTATATTGTTATCCTTACTGGGCATTTGAGCTCACCCCTTTTCTATGTTTTATTTTCCCAGGATGTGAAGAAGTAAGTTATGAATGACCTGCAGGGATATTATGAGGGGATAATAGTGTGGACTATGGAGACATTATGTTGTCGTAGTAGTTTTTCACTTTATGATGTAATGTAAAACATTATGAATATATCTAGTGTTTCCAAGGCTACTAAACCAATCGGTCTTTAGAGATTTGATCTTTCTTGTGATCATGCCAATGTTATGTAATAATGCACTGACTCTGGGTAACTAGGGTCGGGGCGTTACAGTTGTTATCAGAGGAAGTTTATTACAAACCTTGGAAGCTAGATTTAGATAAAATCTGATTAGAGAACATAGATTTAAGATGAATTTTGATGATTAGTATAGAAGAACTTCCTATAATTTTGGTATTGTAGAGATTTTGTGAGTTTTCCGAGAAATACATCCCTGTCTGGATACGAGCAGGTAGAGGCGGCTCTGGCACAAATGTACCTAGGGGTAAAACCCGAAAACACCGCTTTGAGCTAGACTCGAACGAGAATTGGTGCACGACAACGGGCCTTGCTGCACTCTTGGTTACGACACTCTCGGGGGATATGCTTATGATAACTCTCATTTTCTTTACAAATCATTATGAAGGGTTTATGAGTATATACTTCCTCAAAGGAGACATTTTTATGATTATGGATTATATCCATAAACTATTTAATTTATGTTATGTGTTTTAGAAGTTTGGGATTAGGTATTGTTATTCATAAACTAATCTAATGTATGCCATTGTTTAGAAATGGAGTCCAATAGAAGGAATGAGAACTCTAGCAATGCACATGATACAAAGAGAAAGAAGGATCATATATTTTATGGTCTTAAGCCAGAATTTACAAGAGAAATAGTCTCGCGTGTATTATCATCATATGAAGAAATAATATCATGTGTTGATAAGATAAGTAAAGAGTTTACTGAGTCCTATGACTTTTATGGGAAGCGAGAGAAGAAAAGGATGGAAGATAGAAATATGGATAAAGGGAAGAGGGAAAAGAAGAATTTTTCCATATGTGATAACTGTGGAAAAAAACACCCTGGAACTTGCCTGAAAGGAATGGGAGTTTGTTATAAGTGTGGAGGAAAAGGGCACAAAGTACGTGACTGCAAGGGTAAGAAAATGGTTTGAAATGTACAATGCTTCATTTGCAAGGAGTTTGGACACTACGCGAACCTATGTCCCAGTCATCAGACTATGCTGCAAATGATGCTATTGGATAATAATCAAGTTATGATACTACCACAGATGAAGAGGAATGATTAGAGTTCTTATGTTGATTATGTCAATTGAGTGTTGTATCAACAATGTAATTGTTATAATAATTATGGATTATATAAGGATTGTACTGCAGTACTATTTCATTAAGGACTTGAGATTGTGTGGAACAAATAAAAGTGACTCAATAGCAGGATAATTTTTTGGAAAATATATGGTTGAGAGAATGATAAACCATAATATGGTTCTGATACCGAGGTAGTGATTTTGGAATAATACATGATTGTTTTGGATAAATTATATTGGATATTCTTGACTACCTTGGAACTTATTAATGATTTGTATATTCCATCATTTTTGGGGTTTAAAACATTTTTGGATTGATGAAGTATATCCAGTATTCTATATGGAATAAGGGAGCATAAATGTAATCAATAAGGAATATGGTAATTCAGGATGCTTCAGTGTATTAAAAAAATACATGATGAAGGTATTCATATGCTATTACGGGGTAAAAAGGATCTACATTATGTTTACCTTCCTTATAAATGTTGGACTGTGAGTTTGGACAGAAGTATATTGGATAGTTCTAGTTTGGATTATTTTGTATTTCCATAAAAGGACAACCCGGAGGTCGGGCGGCAACCCGTCACGTCCGGCAAGGCTGCAAGACTTGAACCCGCAACCGAAGGGCGACAAGGGTGTATCACCTACCACTGGCCCACAAGATGTCCTGGATTAAATAATGTAGTTTTTTTTAAAAGATCTGGTAGATGAATTATAAATTCAGTTATTTTGGAACCCTTTACGAATAGTATAAATAGAATTTTTTTTACGTTCTATTATCTTTTAGAGTGAAAGATGAGTTTGTGGTAGAAATTTATTAATGGATAAAACTCTAATTATAAAGTAAGTATATCTCCTTATGATCTTAGCCAATCTCATAAATAAATTCCTCAACATTAATAAAAGAAACTTAGAACAAAAATGTTGTCCTAGATGGTACCTAAAACCATCACTAATTTATGGCTTTGGGATTGTTGGCCTTTTCATAGCCATGTTCTCTACCACTCTCCATAAGATAATTTATGGTTAGATTTCTCTTCCATATCCATATTTTCCTACATGGAACCCTAGTATGTGTTATTTTTGGTAATCTTCATACTTTCCACTCTTTATTTTAAATAGAGGCCTCATTAATTCATTTTTTGATGCGGGATTTCAACTAATATATTTTGAAACGTCAAAAATGTTTTATCCCAATACCCTATGTTTTGTTGAACCGATGGTATTTCAAATCATCATAGATTGATGAGTTTAAGGAACTCAATTTTATACTTGTTTGTGATTGATGACCTCAATCACTACCTATAAATATTTACGTTTTTCCTCCAATTATATGTCTCTAATTGCCACCAATGTTCTCCTAATCGAGATCATAATTTGGTGGTGACCCTTTCATTTCTCTTTTCCTCATATTAAGACTAAATTTTAGTAACCCAATTTCCGATGTGGGTTTTCCCACAAATACATTTTCTATTTTGAACCTTTTATTTTCAAAGAACAATTTCAAATTGCGAGGACGAAATTTATTGAAGGAGGGGAGAATGTAACACCCCAATATTTCATAGTGTGTTATTTCTTCAAAATAATTCAATAAATTGCACTACACGCAACACCGAGTTCAATCACACCATGACTTACCAAAAAAAAGCCATTCAAAAGAGGTTATGAATAGTATTAACTAAATTTTAAACTTTATATAATCCTTATAATTTTAGAATCCATATTATGAGTTTCTTAGACATAATGCAAGAACAGATTCATTTTAAGTATTGCACTTTTATCAACTTTTAATAGTGAAACCTTTTTAAATACAATATTTTAAACTTTTTGACTAAATGGGGACATCAAAAAATTTAAAATGAAACATCCCAAGCTTCCACGGTATGCTTTTCTTTGAATAATACAGTAGCGTGTGTTGTACGCAACTTCGAGTTCTAACACACCACAACCAATCCAACTAGCCGTTATGAATAGTAATACCTACCTTTTAAAATTTTAGAAAATTTCTCTCTCAAAATAGAATTCATTTTTGGATTCAGAGTATCGAATTTAGCCTATGGTGAAATTTTGGTACTTTTTTGATAACTTTCATATTTTGATGAATAGTGAAAATTACGAAATTTTAATTAAAGAAAACTTTTTTAATCAAAATAATTAATAGTGATAAATTATGAATTTGAGTGGTTTTAAAGTATATTTAGAATATATTTTTACCATTTAATATAATTTTGGTCATTGGACATAATTTTACAATTAAACCGAACATAAACAAGTGTCAATCTTTTGATAGTTATTATCTCTTAAAAACACGCTTTTTGTTTTGACAGAGGGAATTAATTTTAAATTAATTTCTACCAATTCTGTGTTTTGAATTTAGAAAAATGGATTCCATATTTGGAATCAGGATGTTCAAATTTTGTAAACAGGTAACTTTTATTTTTAGACATTTTGAATAATTACTGCGGTAAATATTTTATTTACCATGGTTAAGGGTAAATCCTTTAAATAAGGGTTAAAAAAATAATATTATAATAATAATAAATTACCCTAAAATGTGTCCTAGCCTTATTGGTTGATACATGTTCGACCATAGGCATCTTTGGGTCGATTATGGGACCACATGGTGCCACTTGTAGGTGATAGGGACACTTTATTTTAATTAAGTTAAAATGCATACAAAAATGACACAAGCATATATCTTTTAGAATTTTTTTTTTTACAAAGGGTTATATATGTTGGATTTTAGATTATAAATATTCATTAGAAATATAAAAATCTTTCCTACATAATTATATTTTATTTATAATTTTTAGACATTAAATAATATAATTTATTTATGACACAATGATGCTGAATTAATTACTATAATAGTGAAAAATTAAAATAATTGATATTATAAATACCCAAATAAATATAATATGAAACTTTTAATGAATTAAACTAATTTTATAGGATAATATGATATATTAGGATTGATTTATTTGAATTTTTTCGAATTAATCAATCTGTTATGAGTTTCAAAAAAATCAACTATTGAATAGTGTCAAAATTGACATAAAAGAGTTCTTAAAGAAAATATTATATTATTAATTGATATTAAATTCCTAAAAATCTAAGGTTCAGCCAATAGACTTATATAATGATATTTGCATCATTAATGGACCACTTGGGGGTCTCTTGGATGTATATAGTAAGTTTATTAACCATATTATATAAAAATACAAAGAGACATTGTAAAAGTGAAACTAATTAACTTATAGTTAATACTTAAAGATAAGGTTAATATAAGTACCTAAACCTGTCTAAATTCTATTGGTTGAGTTGTTTTCGTCCCATCCCCATATTAACATTTAAATAATCAACTTTTGAGCCATTATAAACCAAATATGAATTTATTATAAACTAATATTTCTAGCTTTTCCAAAGGTGCCCCTCACCCCTCTTATAAAAGGGCACACCTCCTTATCATTTCTTCACACTTTAAAAACCTTTTGGTTCGGAAAAACTCTGCCCAAATACTCTCCCAACTTCCCTCACTACAACCTAGAGGCCTTAGTTTGATCATAAATCCAACCTAAAGAACCATTTTGATCAAATCAAAAGGAAGAACCCGAAGAAGAGGTAATGATTTCACCACCCTTTTCGAAGTTCCTTTCTTCTTCCACTTCTTCTTCCTTTGTTATTACCATTCTAAAATAATAACTCCAGTATCATATATATACTGTGATGTTATTATAAATATGGTACAACCATATTCAGTATTCTATCCACCCTTTGAATAACATGTCACCATACGTGCGTACGTACGACTTACCGTCTCCACGTCGTGGTGTAATTTTTTTTCAATATATTATTATTTGGATGGGTATAATAATGATATGTAACTCATTTAAATAATAAATATAACATGTTAATGATTCTTTATATATGATATAACAACCATTTATATATTATTTCAAAAGAATGATATTGTCGCTCGTGCCTACGTACGGACTACCGTCTCCACGAACGTGACGAGATTCATTCTCCATCATATCCATTCAAGTATAATTATCATTTGATGATTTAAAAATGATGTTTAAGGACTTGAAATCATTCTAGATATGAATAATATACAACCTATCCATTACAAACATGGCTTACGTAACAAAACATATAAAAGAAAACAAGTAAGTTAACACCTGAAACAACGATAATACTGAGATATTATTATCAAATCAATATTAAAAGATCATATATGATATCATATTAATGTATATGATTCTTGTATAATTTAATAACAATTATTTCACCATTATACAGGATGTTAACCTACCTCAACCAAGGAAAAGTACAAGGTAAGGGGTTTTCATCTCACTCCTTATTCCCGTGAGATTCATACCATATTGCCACCATCACCTTTTGTGTGGTGTATGTACTGCCCATAATTATATTCTTTGTGTAATACAATCTAATTTATGAGTATTTACATATTCATTGTATGATACCTCTTTCATGGGTTGTATGTTTCATAAGTTACCAAATTGGTAAGGGTTATTTCGCAATCTCTTCATTATCCGAGGTTGTTTATACGTAATAATCTACTGGGATCTCTTTATCATCCACATACATGTTTCTTAAAAATGAATTTCAAAACATTTTTACTATTTACTAGAATATGGGTTAAATTCATTTATACCCTTGTTTGACGTTTTATAAGAGGTTTATAAAGGAATATTTCTGTCTTTTTCCAAACAAGGTGCTTTTTAACCTTTTCGACAAAATTAAGGTAAGAATGTTTTTTTAACTTATACGGCTGGTGTGGATATCTTCCGCCGTTATAAAATCATCGAAGCTTCCCTTACAAGATAATAAGAATATTTTCAAAAAAGATGTTTTATTTCATAAATATAAGACTCTTAAATGATTTCAAAATAGAAAGATATATTTTTCTAAAATAGTCTTTATTTCATCTATGTCAACATCCTTTGATGGATTTTAAGCTTATTTGAAGTTGATTTATTATGATACAAAAAATCCATATTTTATTGAAGGTTTTGTGATATTTTTGATTGTGGATAAGTTATTCTTATGTCACTCATGGTTTTTTTTAGAGTATTGACATTTCATAAGTTATTTTTAATCCGAATGTTTATGTTATATTTCAACCTTTCATTCAGATGAATGTGTTAGACAAGTATGTTCGGGTTGGGGACCGGTAAAAGTAAGCCCTCCGGTTTGGTCTCCGGTTATTAGAGGAACTCCGGTTTGGTCTCTGGTTATTAGAGGAACTCCGGGTTGGTGTTCGGTTATTAGAGGCACTCCGGGTTGGTGTCCGGTTATTAGAGGCACTCCGGGTTTGGTTCCGGTTACAGTTAGCCCCTAGGTCTTGGGACGAGGCCTTGACAAAGAAATTAAAGTTCAGCATATTGCATTCCGACATTATTAAAGTGGTTATTGATATTGCATGTGATTATTCTATTAGTAGAATATCCATGTGAATAAGTAAATGGAATTATTTCATTTTACTTTTGCCATACTATGTTGAAGTTCAAGTTTAAAAGGATTTTGTTTTAGTAATGCATTGACTTAAATGTTTATTCTTATTTTTGAATGTTCCATTATATTGTTATCCTTTCTGGGCATTTGAGCTCACCCCTTTTCTATGTTTTATTTTTCCCAGGATGTGAAGAAGTAAGTTATGAATGACCTGCAGGGATATTATGAGGGGATAATAGTGTGGACTATGGAGACATTATGTTGTCGTAGTAGTTTTTCACTTTATGATGTAATGTGAAACATTATGAATATATCTAGTGTTTCCAAGGCTACTAAACCAATCGGTCTTTCGAGATTTGATCTTTCTTGTGATCATGCCAATGTTATGTAATAATGCACCGACTCTGGGTAACTAGGATCGAGGCGTTACAGGTTTGATGAATGCTGTGTTCCGTGAGTTCCTGGACAAGTTCGTGGTAGTTTTCATCGATGACATCCTTGTGTACTCCACATCTAAATAGGAGCATGCAGAGCATCTGTGAGCCATATTGGGAGTTCTTCGTCGACATCATCTATTTGGGAAGTTTTCAAAGTGTGTCTTTTGGGATCGAGAAGTCCGTTTATTAGGTAATGTTGTGTCCCAACATGGAGTAGTTATGGATCCATCTAAGATAGAAGCAGTGGTGTCTTGGGAAGCCCCCAAGATAGTGTCATAGGTGCGAAGTTTCCTTAGTCTCACAGGCTATTACAGGAGGTTCGTAGCCAATTTCTCATGGTTTGCGACTCCTCTGACATCTTTGACCTGGAAAGATAAGGCTTTCATATGGACTGATCAGTGTCAGATAGATTTCGAGTATGTAAAAGGGAAGTCAGTAAGTGATCCAGTCCTTTTTCCTCTAGCTGAGGGAGTTTAGTTTGATGTTTTCTGTGATGCTTCACATCTGGGGTTAGGTTGTGTCCTCAGGCAGCAGAGGTCAGTTGTTTCTTATGGGTCTCGGCAGTTGAGTCCCCATGAATGCAACTATGCCACCCATGATCTTGAGTTGGCAGCCACGGTGTTTGCTCTGAATTTGTGGAGACATTACCTCATTGGTGAACGCTTTGTGGTTTTCACTGATCATAAGAGTTTGAGGAATGTTTTCTCCCAGCGTGACTTGAAATTGATGCAACATTGGTGGATGGAGTTCCTACAGGAATACAACATTGAAATATCGTATACACCTGGAAGGGGGGATGTTGTAGCTGATGCGCTGAGCCAAAAGTCACGTAGTGATGCTATGTGTGAATCCGGTGATTCTTGGAGAGTAATGGAGGAACTGTCAGCTTTGCATCTTGAGATGGGAGAAGTGGGGGGTAGAGGTTGTCTTTTCCAGATGATGGTACAGTCATCCTTGATGCAGAGGGTGGAAGAGTCCCAGTTGGGGGATCTTGAGGTGGATGTCTGGAGAGACCGAGTTGTTTGTGGTGAGTCCCCTGATTGTTGGTCTGAGGATGAACAACACAAAGTGTTGTATCAATGAACGTTTTTGTTTCTTTGATGATGCACAATAAGGTTCTCAAATAGTTCCATGGTTCACCTCTAGCTGTACATCCTGGTGTGACAAAGATGTACCGAGCTTTGAGGAGTCAGTTTTGGTGGCCTGGGCTGAAGTGTGTGGTTGCGGAGTTTGTGTCTAGATGTTTAGTCTGCCAGAAGGTGAAGACCGAACACTGTGTTCCTGGTGGTATTCTCCAGCCATTAGAGATTCCTCAGTAGAAGTGGGAGGATATCTCAATGGACTTTGTTACTGGTTTACCTTGAGATTCGGGAGGACAAAATGCTTTTTGGATGGTAGTGGATAGTTTAACAAAATCGTCCCACTTTATAGCAATCAAGTTGTCGAGCTCAGTGGAAGTTTTGTCAAGGAAGTATCTGGAGGAGGTAGTGAGACTTCATGGAGTCCCATGGATGATCATTTCTGATCGAGATCCTCGTTTTACCTCGAGGGTGTGGAGGGGTATCCAACATGATTTTGGTTCTCAACTATTCCTTATCACTACTTTTCACCCTCAAACGGATGGTTAGACAGAGTGAACCATCCATACTCTTGAAGACATGTTACGCTCTTGTGTTATTGATTTTGGAGGTTCATGGATGAGTCACTTACCCTTGGTGTAGTTCACTTGCAATAATAGTTTTCACTCCACCATCGGTATGACGCTATTTGAAGCCTTGTATGGCCGACCTTGCCGTTCTCCGTTGTGATGGACTGGGGTTGGAGAGTCAGCAATTATCAGACCAGAACTAGTGCAGAATACAAAATAGATGGTTCAAGTGATTCGTGAGAGGATGAAGGCAGCGCAAGATCATTAGAAATCATATGCCAATAAGAGAAGGAGACCATTAGAGTTTAATGTTGGGGATCATGTGTTTATGAATGTGACTCCCCATCGTGGGCAGCGAAGGTTTGGTCATGGGAGTAAGCTTTCTCCCTGCTTTGTTGGGCCTTTCGATGTGTTAGTTCATGTTGGATATATGGCGTATCGAGTAGCACTTCTCCCTCAGATGAGTCGGATACATGATGTTTTCCATGTATCACAGCTACGTCGTTATCTTCATGATGACTCCCACATCATCGATTGGGCGGAGATCGATGTTGATGATGATTCCACCTTTGAGGACCGACCTGTGAAGATCCAATACCACAAGGATAAGGTGTTGCACGAGCGATCCATCCCTTTAGTTCGTGTCTTGTGGTGACACAGTGGCTTGGAAGAGAGTACTTGGGAATGTGAGTCACAGATATGTGCTCAGTGCCCAGAGTTGTTTGATGTTTATCTCTTTTCATGTATCGTTGTAACTTATGTGGATGTGGAACTTTCATGTTTATGAGATGGAATCCTTCATTTCTTTTGTGGTTTTCTCTCTTTTGAGAAGTATCTCGGTGGGTGGTTGTTCCGAACTTGTTTCGTTTTCTCTTTAGGTGGGTTTTGGATTCTCGAGGACGAGAATGTTTTGAGAGGTATCTGATGTAATGGCCCAGACCTCTCTGGTCCATTACTTTTTGAAAATGTGGTGCTGGAGGTGTTCTAGGAAGTCAAGGTGACTTGGGGGGAATTTGGGTGGACTTTTGAGGTAAGTTAAAGGGTAATAGCTTTCGCACGGTTGGCACACGGTTTGCCTAAACCGTGCAGCCAAACTGTGCAAGGATGGTCTTGAGGGCAGTGGCTAACGCACAGTTAGTGCACGGATTGCCTAACCATGCGGACTAACCGTGCGAGGAGGGGTTGTCGAGGTAGAAGCTAACGCACGGTCAACGCATGGTTTGTTAAACCGTGTGGACTAACCATGTGGGAACTTAAAGTTAGATCCTAAAATTTTGGATCTAACTCGTATTTCCTTTAATCACCTCATTTAAGCCCTTAATCGGCCATAACTCGAGATTACCCTTCCTTGGAGGTGGAAGAACCTCTCCCAATGATTTTTGAGGCGATATGGAGGCTTCTCTTCATGAATCGAAGCCGGTTTCTCGAGGTAAGTGATCATGTTTTTTGGTTTCTTAGATCTACCTAGATCTACTCCTCATTTTCTCTTGGGATCTTAGATCTATGCCCGTTATGGGTAGATCTAAGTGTGTGGATGAAGTTTGTGATGAGATTTGGTCTTGGTTGTGTTAGTAGAGGAGATCTAAGGGGGATTCGGGGAGAATCGACCTGGTTTTTTGGGCGTTCATCGACCGTTGTGGTTTTCCTCGAAAACACTTGAGGTAGGGGATTCATGGATTCTCTAATTGTTTATGTGAAATCGTAGAGTTAGCATGATTTATCCCTTTGGATCAAAATGGAATTGACCTAATTAAATACTTGAAATGGATTAAAATAATTTGTTTGGTCACATGTTTTTGCTTTGTACCGTGATAATGGTTTGCCTCTTGATTTGCTAGATAAGTTTGATGTGTTTGCCTTGTTTGTTATCATGTTGTTCTTGATGGAAATTGATAAAGAACATAAAGATGGAATTAATTGATAATTAATTGTCTAAAGATAAAGAGGCATGTTAATGAATTTGATTGTTGTCGTTGTTGTAGTTGTTCTAATTTGATGTTGATCAAATTTGGAATAGTAAGAATGTTTAATCTTCGGTGATAGTTTATTGAATTGGTTCATGATGTTGGAACCAACAAATTGAAATTTTTTACTTCAAGATGGATTAAATAACTTAATTGAGTTCCCTGAAGGGTTCGGATTTACCCTCTTGTTCTGAATTAGGGGAAAAATCCCAATTGATGTGATTGTTGGTGTTTGTTGTTTGAAGGCCAGATGCCTTGTTAAAGGGACAGGAGCCCATTTGTTGTAATGATTATTTTCCTACTGCTTGTGCTATGTTGTGACCCTGGAAGGGGTGCTATGATATCTTGTGTTGTGATGTGACCCTAGAGGGTCCTTGTGATATGTGGAGGTAGGGAGGCCTTCTGGTTGTGGCAGGGGATGATGCCTAGAGTGGTGAGATGCATCGGTTTATGCATGTGGGTGTTGGGGAGGACACCAGGGATGATGGAATGGGATGGATGTGGTTGTTGGATGCTTGGTGGTTTGATTGGTTGTTTATCTTCTTTACTTTTCCCCACTACTCAAGGCAGCTGGTCTTTCTTACCCTTCTTCCGAAGGAGGCGAAGACACGTGGGGTATGCCACATTCTTTCCGTGTTTATCCTCTCAAGGGAGAATTGGTCTATGCTCTTGCTATAGGTGGTAAAGACTCGACGGGTAGTACATCTACTCACCGTGTTGAGCCCCCTTGTGTTTAGTAGCATAGGTTGCTTTTCGAGAATTCCTGGGAATATGGGAAAGTAATTCTGTAATAAATGTTTGAATAAATTATGTTAACCCATGGGTTTGGAGTTTGTTGGAACTTAATTATGAGATTGAGAACTCTTGAAGGGACCGTGGGTTTTGAATGTGATGCCAAGAAAGTTAATGTGGGTTTATCATGGTTAATTAATGATGGAAGAATTAATTAACTTACAATGGAATTGATGAAAAAGGGAATTAAGTAACCTAATGAAGTTCTTCAATTGGTTTTGTTCTTATAGGATAACTAGTCTTAGAAATAGCTACCTGGAGTCTGAGAGACGTTAGCTGCAGTTGAGGCTAAGACTAGGTTATGCCCATAGTGTGGTTGTGAGTTATATATATATTATGTAATTTTTGTGTTTCTATATGATAATCCACCCTGTCAGTAATGGAAACTGACACCCTAGGGATTCTGAGCCCTAGGGGGGGGGGGGGGGGGGGTTCCCCAACATTCCAATGGGAGGGTGAATGGCTGACTACCCCCTTTTACCCTGCTCTCTTCTCTTGGTAGATACTAGTGGCATTGGCATAACATTTATTTTTCCCCATATATGTGTGTAGAGGGATGTAATGGCTTGTAGTTATTTCACACACATATATTCTGGATGTAGTATCCTATGGACTACTATAGGTGTAACGTGTATGGGCTGTGATGGCTTGAGGATCCTTACTCGGTGTATGGGCTGTAATGGCTTGAGGTATAATACCCGACGTATGATACACGTTATGCAAGATGTGGTGGCTCTCAAAAACTACCTGGTTACTTTTGGTTGTGATGATGGTGCAGTGCTTCGCCCAGGTGTCTACGGGCAAGTCTTTGTGATGCACATGGTGCAGATTGTGGAGCTTAGCCCAAGTTTATATGGGAAAGCCTTTGGAGAGAGATGCACAAGACGTATGTCATTGGGGAAAAGCGGCAAACCAGTGGGGATGTAGTAGCGGGGGTACCCTTGGTATTATTTACTATATGCTATACTCTTGTATTCATTACTTGGTGAGATTATCCATGGTGAGGTTGGGAACATAGTATACCTGTCAGGTGACTAGTTAGTTTCACTGTTGTTCACTGTACTTTAGAATGCTTTCCTTACTTTTGCACGAGAGGCTTCGGGGAGGATCCTACTGAGTATGCTGTTATACTCACCCTAAGTATACATAAACTGTTTTTCAGGTCACATGGAGCAGGTTGGAGATCATGATGGTTACTACTAGCTTGTGGTTGCAGGAGTTGTTCGGGCTTGTGTTTGCTGCTATTTTAATTTCTTTTGGGTACTTGTAGTTTTCCCTTTTCAGTGGTTGTACTTTTTCATGGAATTTCATATATGTACATGGGTTTCTTTTATATTTCAGTTCTGAGTTGGATTTGGTTGGTTTCTATCTTATCTCTCTCTTCCGCATGTTTTCTCTTAGAGGGTAAAGCCTCCCATTTGTGTGTTTACTATACCATCGGTGCTAGTCACCAACTCGGGGCCTACTGGAGGCAGGACTCATGGGTCATTATCTCCCTTCTCACATTGCTGGCCCAAGAGGGGTACACTTTGTGGGGAGGGGGTCGTGATATAGTAATTGAGGTTTTAATTTAAATTTATCTAATAAAGCAATTGATCAATAAACACAAATCACACGAGGTCCAGAATTGTGTGAATTGTGAGAGCGCGATCTTAATAGAAAATACAAGACCACATGGGATA
Source organism: Viscum album (assembly GCA_963277665.1). Taxonomy (NCBI): domain Eukaryota; kingdom Viridiplantae; phylum Streptophyta; class Magnoliopsida; order Santalales; family Viscaceae; genus Viscum; species Viscum album. The sequence continues at coordinate 2,093,985,968 of OY728148.1, read as the reverse complement.
AGTTTGTAGAGTTAAAATATAATCCCTAAACTCAATTAATCCTCATTTCCAGAAAGGATATGTGATCTAATTAACCACTTTCCCTATGCTAACCTTAGAACATCAATCAAAGAAGGGTGCTGCAATTGCGTGTTTCGAAGCTAGCCTAGGGTTTAAGTAATTTCATCTTTGTGGTTATGTTAACTCCCATAGGGTTTTAGGGTTAACAAATTAAGGGATAATGACTAATTGGGTATTAATTTTAATGATAGTTATTAATAAGTAAATTAAGAGGTTGAGTTAGATTTATTACACCTTTTAATATTTTCTAAAAAAACATCTTCTTGTTGTGTCATTTTAATCGAATTTCATTTAAAAAAAATATTATTCTTCCAGAAAAATTATTATAGATATATAAATGCTAAAAAACCCCAATACTTTTAATTAGAGTTTTTATTTCCTTTTATTTTATTTTCAAAAATTCCTTTAATATGTTGTTAAATTTACTTCCTCCTTTGAGATACGACCTTGGTCAGCCACTCTGGTGCACCTAAGTACCCAAAAACAACTATTCATTTGAGGGTTCCCATAGTAGTGCCTTTCAAACACCTATATTTTTATGGTGGATAGGGTATTCATGGTCAAGCTAGACTTGGTGGGTAAGTCAGGATTAACTAGATTTTCTTTTTCCCATGGTGGTAGTTCCAATTGTTCTTATAGGGGAAAGAGGAAGTAGAGTGATTTTCATGGGGGAAATAGTGGTAGTGATTCTTATAGGTCTCTCCCTACACCATCATTAGCATATTATGTCTTGAAATGTTATCGGTGGTGCTAGAATAGACACACAAAGCGTTTTTACCATGTTCCTATAAAGGTTTGCAACCAGAGTGGATTTTTTGGTCACTTATAGAATTTTATCCAGGGCACATATATACCTAGTTTTGGTTTAGCATCATTATTACCTAGAGTATATATGTTACAAATAGATGCTTCAAAAACCATAGGGATTGATCCATAGGCCTTCTAAATGAAGTTGTTATAGGAAGTGGAAGAGTATCCTATAGATGTTTATGGGGATATTTTAATGATGAGAGGTAACATTTCTATTAACTATAAATTAGAAACTGATTTATTTGTGTCATGTACCCCTCTAAGGTTGGAAAGGAGATAACAGAGATAATGGAACCCATATCTAACCTCCAATAGGCCACGGGTTGGCGATAAGCATCGAGGGTATATCATACACACAAATGGGAGGAATTACCATCTAAGATTTGAGAATATGGGATATAATAAAGAAAAAACCAAATACTCATGCTCATAAAAAAATTAAAGAGAGATCCCAATACATGAATGTAATGTCATATAATGGAACAATGGTAAGAAAACTACAATTATCAAAATAAAATCCTCAAAAGTGACCACAAATCCCAAACAACTCCCAAACAACCACGAGCGTATAATGTCTAACGTGATCACCTAACTACTCATACTAACATAAAAAATATTTTATATATACATAGGGTGATCATAACATGGATACTCAATAGGATCCTCACTAGAGCCCCTTGTGTAAAAGATAAAGAAAGCATGCTTAATCCCATTGGACAACAAGTGAAGTTAACTCATCATCTAAACAGGTATGCAAAGTCCCAATCTTCCCATGGATATCTCTCACCAAGTATCACATAAAAGTGATCATATAATATAATATCAAATTAAGTGACTCCATTACCTCTTCCTCATTTGTTTGAGACACTACCCCATTATACCACATCTTGATCCATCTCTCTCCAAAAGTAAGTTAGAAATGTTAGGTTAGAATAATATAAAGATCATAGAAGAGGGGGTGAATTTTTTATTTTAGATAACCTTCCTTAATTCAGGATTTAAAATCCCTTTGTGGATTATAAAGATATGTAGCGTTTTCGTCTATAAAAAGTATGAGCATTAGATTAACAGAATGAAATAACATAACAAATTTATAGTGGTTCAGGGAACAAATATCCCCTAGTCCACTCCACCAACACTCTCTCTATGAGATTGGTGAATTTCACTGGAAATTTACTCTTATCACGAGACCTCAAATCCACAACCGAGTATATGTATTCGACACCTTTACAACAAGGGTAAAATTGAGTGTTCTTGTTCTTTAACAAGGAACTGATTATCCATAGATTAATAAAAGATGTAGATACTTCCCCACAACTGATTACTAGCAGTTGAAACTCTAATAAATAAAAAGAGTTTGATTTGTTTATGGTTTGGGTTAATCTTCACAGTTGCGGCTGCAACAACTAACATTTGATGGATCTTCTTCTTCAGAATTGAAAATATTCAAGAAAGAGTAATTCCAAAGAGATCTCGGTTGAAAATGAACTTCAATATGAATATAAACTAATATAAATAGTAATATTATATGAATACATAGCTAAAATATTTATGTATCCAAAGTGCATTCTCTTCTACAAATAACCGAGTCGATCATTTGTTGTATCATATCTATAAAATATATTTACAAGAATACAGTTGTATGTGTACGAATATTAAATCACCTATATCACATGAATATATTATTTGAAGATACTTTTTTCATATAAATAGATTTCTTTTTGTCTAACAGATCCAAGAAAATTGCCGAATAGATCATGGATATTCAAATTCAAAAAAAAATCATGGGGAGTCGTAACTTCCCTTAAGAATAGGACTAAATTTCTCTATTGAAAATGGTTCATTAAAATAAGATTAATGAGATTTGAATTCATCGTAAACAATATTTGAATCATCCTTTATTTATATCAATAACATTTTAGAAATATCAATCAAAATATTGAATTTAAATCTCTAATATTGAATAGTCAAACATAGGGTTCTTTCACAAAATGAAAAAATACCAAATGTAAGGTTAAACTCTGTAGAATTCATTTTTTGAACGTAAGGTTAAAAATGTAAGGTTGATCATAAAATTAAGGCTGATGATTAATATGTTTGTCTCTCAAATGTATTTTTCCTTACTTATGTAGGTTTCTTTAACCATAATTTCATTTATTGAAAAATGTAAGGTTTCATCTAAATGTATGGATCTTTAACCATAATTTTCTAATAACGTAGGGTTGATTAACTATATGTACTATTATGAATGTAGGGTTCATTCCTTACATGTTGTTCCAAGCATAGGGTTTATTTCTTACGTTAAATTTATCAACGTAGGGTATGAACTGTGTTTCCATAATATATTAAAATGCATTCTGAACACTTCAATGAATATTCCTTGTGAATTAAAATCTTGAATATAATTCCAGAATAAATATTATAATAAATATTAATTTCCTAATATACACTTAAAGTCATATCATTAGTAAAACAAACAAGGGTATTTTTTAGCATAAAAATAAATAAGATTTATATATTATTGTTGAGACAATACATTCCCAACAATCTCTCCCTTTTTGATGATCAAAAGACCTATAAAATAACTAACATAAAATATATAATTTTGTAAACACATAAAAATTATGATATCTATTTCACAATACTATTTTGAAAAGAAGTACATTTGAAAGATATGTTAAATAAAACATTGTGTTTACTAAATTTTTCTCTCCCTTTTTTGTGATAACCAAAAAAAATTATAAGAAAATAAAAAAAATATTACACTTTCAATTTTGCATAGAACAAAAAATTAATGTTTATAATGTAATATTTGGATAATTAAGAAATTGATTCTGGTAGTAAAGACAAACATATAATAAAATATAGAAATGAAGCACACAAATTATAAAAATAACAAAGGAAATTTTATTATAAAAACTATACAGATACATTAGAGTTTTTTGGCTTGGTAGAAGGGTTAGAAAATAGGTCTGGTAGAAGGTGAAAGTGTTTGTTCATGGGCATGTTCTGGTGCTGGTTGATCCACTTGAAAAACGTATTTCAATTCTTCCATATGATATTATAATATATCAATTAAATTCTATCCCAACTTACTTATCAAAATCCTTGAATCTTGACTAACATTTAAATTTTTAATCAAATTGAATATTAAAAATTCATGCAAATTATCCTTGGCCTAGAAAAACTAAGAAATTTCATCACTAAACTTATTGAGTTGATTCTTGATACCTGGTTCACTTAAAGTGAGTGTCTCAAAAAATATATCTTTTATTATCCAATAAGGCTGATAAGGGTGCACTGTTGCACTAAAGATTCTGAAGCTTGTCATTTATATCATCTATTACTGATGTGATAGCTTGAAATATTATAATCAAATCTGGTGAGGTTATAGGGGTATATGTAGATGCTTTTGGATGACTGATACTTCCCTTGATAGATTCAAACTTACTTCCCAAGTTCCATTTAATACAAAATCTATTTTAGAAACAGATTCTGATCTTAGCTTGCCTAACTGATCCAACATCTCACTTTTAAACGCATTAAAATATCATTTTGACATAGAAGTTTCCCTTGTCTCTTGAAGCTCATTCTAAATAGACTCTAATTCCATCGTTGGATTAGATTAATTTTTCAAATCATCAAAATATTTTCTAGATTATTTGATCTCCTACCAAAGAATAGATTTCTCCTCATTAACCTTGTTAAAATTAACTACAATATCTTCAATTTGACTTTCAGTGAATCATATGTCCCTTAATCTAGATTCATTGAATGAATAAATTCAAAAATATATAATAGATTATAAGAATAATTTTCCATAGACTTATCACTTGAATAAGATACAACATCAAGTACATCTATCATTTCTCAAAATATAGATGATGGTCTCTCTATTGAATGAACAATGGTAGAAAAATTAGGATTTTCAACAATATCAGTGGTATTAGTGACTAATTTAGGAAATTTTTGTTCTCTTTGAGCATATTTTTCTTGGTTATCTGGTTGAGGAACATCTTGAAGCTATTGATATTGTCTCTCTACATCTCAACACTCATCATCATATCGTTCTTCCAAATTAACTGAATGAGTTGCATCACAAGATCCAAACACTAGTTCTTCATGCTGGGGTTCTTAAATATTCCTTGTTTTTAAAAAAAAGTTCATCATGAACTTATTTTTATTCTCAAACTTCTTAAACTAAATCTATATCAATATATCAAAGCCTTGTCTTATTAGGCAGAGAAACACTGGATTCTCTAACTTCTTCATGTCTTAATTTTCTTTTCTCTCCCTGAGTAAACGATCAAGATTTAATGTTGGTCATCCTCACCAATAGGCACTGGATTTTATTTCAATTTACTCCAAAAGAAACAAAATTTCATAAGAGTCCCAGTATTCAACACATTTTTGTAATGAAATTTCACTCTGGAATTAAAAGGTAGAATCATGTTTTTTTAACAAAATCAGAGAAAGTATCCTTCGATAAGGGTAGAACGACATCCTTTCCTTTGAATGGAAAAATAACTTAGATATGATAACATATATCTAAGAAAATTTAAAATCATTTCAATAATAAAAAAACATAATATACATGTCTGGTTATAAAAGTATATCCATTTCATCAACCCTTAGAGTAATATCAGTTTGAATAAACTTCACTAACACTTTCTGATCTACGTCAAGATCCATAAAAATATTTTCCTAATGATTATTGAATAGAAAAATAGAATAAAATGATTTCCTATGACTTTTGATCTTGATTTTTATTTTATAAAAGATCAAAATGGAAAAATACTTCATCAAGAAATTTTAAAATTTCTGAAATTTCAACTTAAGAAATTGAGAATTCCTTATCATCTATTTGAGAGTATACTGTATCTTCTGATTCACCAAAACTAAAATGAACACTACTAAAAATGTTCTTTAGTTCTACCTCATAAAGAAAATATGTATTTTTTTAATTGAATATATATTCCAAATATTGAAATGATAGATATTGTTTGAGTATAATATTTATCTCATACAACCACTCAAAATTGACAACCTTTCCTTAAACAATATTTCTAGAGGGAACACACTAACACTTCATATCACTTGGGTCACCTTCATCGGTTCACTTGGTCTTCTTAATTTATAAGAATATAAAGGTTTAATGTTTTCAGATTCTAGGGTTTAAGATAAAGACAAGAATTCTGGGAGGCAAAACGATTCTAAAACGAAAGGGTAAGGAAAGTAGAAGTGTTTTCTTATGGATGATGAAATGGTATGGTTTCTCTTGCCAATTACATAGGATAATAATTAATTTTTAGTTAAATTTTTTTTATTTAAAACTAACAACAAAAAAAATATTTAAACAAATAAATGAAATAATAATTTGATATTGAAATTAAAGTAAACAAATAAAGGCAATAAATAAATTTGACCGAAATAAATTGAAACAAATTAAAATTATAAATAACTTAATTTAAAACATTTATTTAAAATTAAATAAACCTAACACCTCCCCCTTAATAAAATTAAAACTTGAAGTTGGAAGTGGTTTAGTTAAAATATCATCTAACTGATATTTAGTATTAATAAATTCTAAAGATACACCGTTTTTATGAACATGGTATCTCAGAAAGTGATTCCTTATGTCAATATACTTATTTTTATAATGACTTGTAGGATTTCATGAAATATTTTTAGCACTAGTACTATCACATAAAAACAGTGTATTATTAAAATTATTTTAAAGTCTCGTAGAGTTTTTTTCTCTACAATACTTGAGCACAACAACTGCCAGCAGACATATATTTTCCTCGGCTATTGATAGGGAAACTGAGTGTTGTATCTTACTTGACCATTATACTAATGATTTTTATAAAAAGTGATAAGTTCCTGAGGTTCTTTTTTATCTAATCTACAACCTCCGAAATCATCATCTTAATATGAAATTAAATTAAAATCATACATTTTTTTGGTAAATAATAGATTTAAAAACAGTTCCTTTTAAATATATAAAATTTATTTTAATAGTTGTAAGATGAGATTATTTTGTATTTAACTGAAATCTATCACATACACAAAGAAAACATAATGTGTGGTCTGCTAGCAGTAAAATATAAAAAACTTCCAATCATACCTCTATATAACATGTTGTCCACTAGTTTTCCAGCTTCATCTAAATCAAGTTTTTTATTATTTAACATAGGAGTTATGTATGTCTTGTTGTTATCAAGTATTTTTTTTCAATAAACCAATAGTATATTAACTTTAATTTAAAAAATTTCTATAATAATTTTGATAAATCTAAAATCATAAAAAGAAATTCAGTTCTCCAATCATACTCATTTCAAATTCTTTTTTTCATTTTTTTGGAAAATCACTAAAAATCTTTTTATTTGTTGAACAGAAAAAAATCATCAACATCAATTTTTACTAATAAAATATTAGAAAAAAAAGTTGTCTAAAATGGTGTTGGATCTTTCAATCCAATATTAAATCAAATTTTCAAAAGAAAAGAACTTAATCTTTTATACCAAGCTTTATGTTCTTGTTTAAGTCCATAGAGAGATTTATTATGTTTTAAAAATAATATTTGGTTTTTGAGGATTTTAAAAAAATAATGGTTTTTCAAAATAAACTTACTCCATTAAATATGAATTTAAAAGGAAGATTTAACATCCATATAATATAATTTAGATTTCATATGTGATTGAATAATCTAAAAAGATTTTAATGGGTTCTAATCTTGCGATAGGGGAAAAGGTTTCATCATAATCTTTACCTTCTTACAGATTATATCATTTAGCTAATAATCTGGCTTTGTTTTTTGTTATGATCCATTAATCATCCTATTTATTTCTAAAGACCCGTTTAGTTCCCATAACTGGATAATTTGTTGGTCTTTCTACTAATTCCCAAACATCATTTCTTCTAAATTGATTTTTCTCTTATTATATTGCTAACATCCAACTCTCATCTTTTAAGGATTACTCAATAGATTTAGTTTATAACTGAGATAAAAATATAGATAATTCATCTAGTTTTTCTATATTTCTTATAATTTTGATTCTTGTTTCTAGGTCTCCTATAACAGTTTCTAAAGGATGGTTATTTAAGGTTGTAGACTGTCTAGGTATGACACTTTTAGGTTCTTCAGTTTCATGTTATTTTGAACTAGACTAAATTTTGTTTATATCATTTTCAAAATCATCCTTAGGGGTTTCAAGTATCATGTTGTCAAACAAGTCTACAATTTCATCTGTTTGATCTTTCTATTTAAAAAAAGGTTTAGTTTCATCAAACTTCACATGAACTGATTCTTCCATAATCTTAAACTTTTTATTAAACACTTTATAGGATTTAGAGATAGTAAAATATCTTAAAAATATTCCCTCAACAACTTTTGGATCAATCTTACTAAGGTTTTCCTTAGTATTCAAGATATAAACCTTGCATCTGAAAACTTTAAAGTACTTTAGTTTTTTTGTTATTCCAAATTTCATAGGGAATAATTTTAAAAATTGGCCTTATTAAAACTCTATTCAGGATATATCAGGTTTTTATTATAGATTCTTCCCAAAAATAGATAGGAAGACTGTATTTATTTAGCATAATCCTTTCCATTTCTTGAATAAATCAATTTCTCCCTTTCAAATTCCATTTTTTGGGGTGTTCTTAGTGCATAGAAGGTGTGTTTAATACCAAGATTTGAGAACAAAGAATTAAATTCATGATTATAAAATTCTCCACCACGATCAATTCTTAATGAAATTATTTTAAAACCTTTTTCCTTTTGAAAAATATTGAAAATTATTTTAAAAACAGTGAAAAATTCACTTTTGACTTTGAGAAAATATGCCCATGTAAATTGAGAATAATAATAAACTAAAACATAGATATATAATTTACTAGCCAAACTTGCTACACTAGATGGTCCAAACAAATCCATATGGATATGTTATAAAGGTTTATATATAGAAATTTTGTTGATATATTTGAAAGAATATTTGTGTTTTTTTCCAATTTGGCATGCATCATAGAATCTATCATTATCAAATTTAAGACAAGGAAAATAAGAGACCAACAATTTCTTAGATAGTTTATGTAAATCATATATATTACAATGACTAATTATCTTATTCTAGATCCATGAATCATTTTTATTAGTAGTTAAACAATTCAATTTTTGTATACATTGGGAATTTAAATCCAGAGTATAAAAATTTTTAGTTCTAGGTGCTCTAAATTTAAGCATATTATTTTTGAAAATTGAGTAGGAATTGTTAGAAAAATCAACATAAAATCCACCATCACAAAGTTGAGAAATAATCACAAGGTTGTGTTTTTTACCTTGTACATACAATACTTTTTTGATTGATATATTCTTTAGATCTCCAAGAGTTCCAACTCCAACAAATTTTCATTTGGAATTTTCACCAAAAGTGGCTAGACCTTCATCTATTTGAGTCATACTATTGAAACTTGATGAGTCTCAACTCATGTTCCAGGAACAACCACTGTCCATATACCATATATAATTCTAGTTCCTATGGCATGTTACCGACAAAATAATTTAATTTTTTTTTTGTTTTAGTACTCATATTTTCTTGGTTCCCGTAGTGACAACAAGAAATGATTTGGGAATCCATATTTGCCTCATTTTACCATATTTTACATCAATTTATTTAGAAATAGTTTTATAAATAAAAGACTTTTTAATACCACTAATTTGAGGATTTATGAAATAACATTTATTAGTGACATGACCTTTTGTTTTAAAATAATAACAGGTAACATTTTTTGAATTGGGAACAATGTAATTCTTATATAGTTTTTATTTTCACCCTTGCTTCCTATTCCAATTTTTTTATTTTAATTGATTTCTTTCCAAGAATATAATTTAAAATCTTTTACCCTTTCATAAAAATAAGAGTAGTACTTTTATAATATTTTACTTTATCCTTCAATTCATTAATCCCTTTTTCATGATCAATATAATTTGATACATTGGAATTGAATTTTTCAACTAAATCTTGATGTTGTTTTAGCATAGTATCTCTTTCTCCTAAAATAGAATTGTGAATATTTTTTAATGATTTATGATTCTTTATTAAAGAATCATATTTTTTTATAGAATCAAATATTAGGTAGCTAATTTATCATTTGAGAAACTATCAAGTTCAAAAGAATAATAACAATAAGTTTGTACCTATTCTTCTTCCCTAGCCATAAAGCATATATTGGATTTGAGATTTTGTGGCTCTTTCTATGGATCATATTTTGAGGAGTTTCTGGAGTCTTCGGATACACTCCATATAGGTTTGATTGCTTATTTTCCATTTATTCTCATAGTCAACATTTTTCCTGATATTTCTTTTCTTTCCTTTTTATTTCATCTTTCAATTGAGGCAATCAGTTCTGATATGTCCCAATTTGTTTCATTCATAGCATCAAACTTCTCTAGGTTCTTTCTCATCCTTTATGAAGGATTTTCTAAAGCCTCTTTTCTTCTTGTAAAATTTTCGGAACTTTATGGCTATCTGATCTAGTTCCATTTCAGAATATGAGGAGTCTAAATTATTATCTATTTTGAATTCTTTTTTTATTTTTTGGTTATGTTTATGAGATGTAACTTTGACAGAAATATTTTGATTTTTCACTAAAATATTATGATATTTAACTTCATAAATCATTTATGGTTCATAAATCATCATTATTCTAATTAATTCGTTTATTGTAAAATTCTTGATATGTGATGATTGATGAATAACATAAGATATACTATTCAATTTTGATGGTAGTACTCTGAGTACTTCCAGTGATTGATCAGATTGACTAATGGGATATCCTAAGGTTGTAATATTTTTAACAATATCTATTAACCTTCCATTTATTTGTGTGATTCTTTCCCCATCAAATATTCTAAAGGTGTCAAATTTTAGCTCAGTGGTAGAATATCTCATCTATCTTATATTATATGTTCATTCTTAAGAAAATAAAATAGTTTGAAACATATTATAGGTAGTATGACATTCTGATACATGATTAAACTCATCAGGACTAATTCTGTAGATAATATCATTGATTTATTTTGAATTGATGTCTTATTCAGATTTTGTTTCATTAGTCCATGTCTCTGGTTTTTTAGGAATCACATAGAGAGGAATGATTTTTTTAATAAACATTGAATCCAATAGTCTTCATATAGATAATAATTCTTGATTTCTAGCATCCATACTTTTTTCCATTGAAGTATGGAGAACATACCATAGAAATTACTTCTCTTTGATCATAAATTGTCATCTGCTTTGTATAGACCTTATAATTTTTATCTTGGTATAGATTTTTTCCCAAAATATCTCCTCTGATACCAATTTTTAGGTCTTAATAATACAAAGATAACATTAGAGTGGATGAATTGTGTCTTTTGAATAATCTTCCACAATTATGTATTTAAAATTCCTTTGTGAATTATGAATATATGTAGTGTTTTATTCTAGAAAAAGTACGAGCAGTGGAAAAATACAATGAAATAACACAACGAACTTATAGTAGTTCGGGGCATAAGGATCCCATAGTCCACTATACAAAATCTATCTCTGTAATCTTGATGAATTTTACTAGAAAGACCCTCTTATCATAAGTCCTAAAATCCACAACTGAGTACAGGCAGTTGAAACCTTTACAACAAGGCTAAAATAGAGCCTCCTAGTTCTTTAATATGGAACTGATTATCCAAAACTTAATATAAGAAGTTTAAAATTCACTATAACTAAGTACAGTCATTTGAAACTCTATTAAATCAAAAGTGTTTGATTTATTGATGGCTTGAGTTGATCTTTATAGTTGCAGCAACATCAGATGATAATATATGGATCTTCTTCTTCAGAAAAAAATATTCAAGAAAGTGTAATTACAAAGCGAACCCAATTGTAAATGATCTTCAATATGAAAATCAACTAACAACAACAGTAATCTTATAGTAGCATGAGGTTAAAATATGTATGTATCCAAAGTGTATCCTTTTATTCATATAATAGAGTTGATCATTTTTTGTAGCAGATCTGTAAAATATATTCATGAGAATGTAGTCGTATGTGCATGAATCTTGTATCACCCGTATGACACATATATATGATTTTAAAATACTCTATTAATATAAATATTTATTTGGTCAAATAGATCCAAGAAAATCGCTTAATAGATCATGGAAATTCAAATTCAAAAAAAATAGTCCAGGGGAGTCCTAACTTCCCTTAATAATAGGAATGAATTTCTTCATTGAATACGGTTATTTGAAACAATCATAAGGTGATTTGAATCGATCATAAATGAACTTTGAATCATACTGTATTTATATCCAGAATATCGCCTAAATATCAAATAAAATTGGGAATTTAAATCTCGGATGGGGAATAGTCAAATGTAGGGTTCTTTCAAGAAATGAAAAACTATGAAGCATAGGGTTAAATTACATAGCATTCATTTTCTGAAATAAAGGTTGAAAATGTAAGTTTGATCATAAAAGTAAGGTTGATGATCCATACATTTGTATCTCAAACATAGGGTTCCTTACTTATGTAGGGTTATTTAACCATACATTCTTCTATTGAAAAAACATAAGGTTCCATCCAAACATAAGGTTATTTGACCGTACTTTTCTGATAAAGTATGGTTGATTAACCATATGTACTGTTCGGAACATAGGGTCCATTCCTTACATGTTTTTCCAAGTGTAGGGTTTATTCCTTACATTATATTCATCAATGTAGGTTATGAATAATGTTTCCAAAATTTATTAAAATGAATTCCGAACACTTCAATGAATATTCCTCACGAATAAAAATATTGAATAGAATTATAGAATAAATATTGTAATGAATATTAATTTCCAAAAATATAATAAATGTAATATCATTAGTAAAACAAACAAGAGTATTTGTGAATATCAAAAACAATAAGATTTGTAGAATATTGTTGAGAAAATGCATGCCCGACAATCCCAAAGACACTAAGGCTAAGAATCATCTCATGAATCTCATGCATCATATCATATCATCACATGAATTTCACCCAATGCATCACATCATCACACGAAACATCTCTAAATAGTAACTGAGTTGTTTCTGGGAGCCAAAACTGCCCGTATGTCATGTATTATACCTTAATCCATCATTACACATGCACGAAATACCAATAATATTCTGAGGGATACTATATATGGAGATAAATGTGTGTGAAATAATCACAATACATTATAACCCTCTATACACATATATGGTAATGGTAAGCATTATTTATACCAACACATAATACTTCCAGCAGAAGAGGGTGGGGTCATAGGGGATAGTTAGTCATCTGTTCCTCGCCAACTTAAATGTTTGGAAAACACCCTCCCAGATTTCATTGGGTATCAGTCACCCTAACAAAATGGGTGTTTTAGTGTATTAAATCATATAACATACAAGATATTATATATCTCAAAAGCAAACTATGGTCATTAACCTAGTCTTAGGCTCAACAACAACAACTATCTCCCAGACACATGTCTTATACCACTAAGAACTATATTTCATATAAGCACACATGAATTCAAGGAACTTATTTTACTTTATTATTTCCTTTTAACATTTCACTTTATGTTAATTAATTAATTATACATTAATTAAAATTATTCCATTAATATTTTATTAACCACTAATTGAATCCCATTCCCCACCAAGCATATTCCAACTGATTCCATGGTTTCATAAGATTATCAAAATTTTCATTCCATTCAAGAACCATCCCTATGGGTGAAAAAAATTTAATAATCATCATCATTACATAATTTTAGGTACAATAAGAAATTTACTAAGGAACCATAAAAGAGATTCCAAAACCTGGAACAACCAACTATCTCAAGTAGTGGGGAAAGAAATGTTAGTAAATAAGAAACCAAGACATAAAAACTTTAAAGAAGAATATTATTATGAAATCATATAGCATATAGTATAAAAAATGGGCAATCCAACCTTCAAATAATTCTATAAATCCCGATCCCATCCTCGACATGACCATTCATATCACTAGAAATCCATCTTGCCATCCCTAATGTTAAATGCATCTGCAAACTTGGTCCTCCCTACCCACATATTTTCAAACCAATAGTCATCTTAGGCTCATATAACATCCCATAGGATGTATTAAAGTAGAGAAAAAAAATAAGGAAATAAGGAAACAAAAAACAGAGTCAACAAGGAATTTAGAACCTAAAAACCAAGGCATCCAGTCATTATAAGAAAATGTGCATGCTCAGCCCCAAACATTTATCTCTATTAAACAACTAGTTCTTTACCATCTTGAAATAACCAATTCATTTATCACAAGTTACAACTATGGATAACCTAGGGCATTAGATACTAAAATACATCAATTATATATACATTTTTTCTAGAATAACATTATGTTTCAACAAACTAAAGAAAAACATTTTAACTAAAAATTTCACTTTATCAGTTCATCAATAAGAATACAAGATTCAAATTATTTATCCAAAACCATTATCATAATAATAAAATTTTAATTAAACATTCATCAAGCATAATTTTATTAACATAAAATTATAAGAATCAACAGATTCAAAAAACTTGACGCTTTAATTATTTTTCCATGAACATTATCATCTTTATATCCTTAACCATTTTCCTCAAATTGAGATGCTAAACACCAGCATAACAAATAAACTAATAAAAGAATAGACATAAATAGTATACTATCTAGTAAAACAATAGGAAAATCATTATCATCATGGATACACTTGAGATCACTAGAACCATAAACTAATTTTTTTCATTAATCTAGTTTATTATTTATTAATGTTAATTCCACTATCACCTAATGTGAGCCAATTATTTTTATATTTTTTTTATAGTTATTTAATGATAATTACTCCACTATTAATCTAATTCCTCATTAAATATGTGGGTTTTTGTGATTTTTTGGATAATTCTATACTTCACTATAAATTGGATTTAATATTGGTTTTTAATGCGTTTTTTCATTTTCAATTTCCATGTTAAAGCCAAATTTTGATTTAGAACTCTAATTTATTCTATTTAAATTTAGAACTAATACTATTTTTAGGGGATTTATTTTTTATTTTAATTGATTTATTATTATTTTTTAAACTAACATATATCCATATATTAATTTTTTTAAAACAATTATTAATTTTCAAATTTTTATAAAAACATGATTTTTAATGATGAAATTAATTATGTTTTGTAAAAGTGGATTCTGAATTGTTTGATTTAAATGAAATTGAAATGAATTTGAAATAAAATTTGGAAAATAATAAATTATGATTTTAATTGTTTTTATCATTTTTAAAATATATTAGAGAAAAGGTATACACTAAAATAAAATGAATTAGTGGAATGTAGGTTGAAATTCAGAATAGTCTCGATGTGACCATTCTTAGAAAACCAAAGTGACCATGCTATTTTTCTACAACTTACTACATGTAAAATTAAAAAGTGACCATTCATGAAAAAAAATCAAAGGCATGGTATGTGACCACAAATTTAAAAAATCAAGTGTCCACATGACACTCACAATTACTTCCCAATGTTAAAACACTACTTCTCCATAGTGACTTAACTGACCATGGATTAACCCCGCCATCAGACTACCATACTGCCTTTATGGCCACTTCCCTCTCTCATGTAAGCTACCACATCACCATCCTCATCAGGTGACCAAATCATCATGATCAATACACTTACCACATTCCTTAACTTATTTCAACCTACCACATCTTCATAGCAGCTTAAGATACATCAAATGAACCAACCATGATCATCCCCTTCCAATGCAGGCGTTGATTGAAGTTCCACTGGACATTATTGAAGCTTGAATTATAGTGAGACATTCTTGTCCATTGTTGTGGAATCTTAAAGAAAAATAAAACCCAATAGTACCTCTAAAGAACCTTTCCATGCCTATAGAAATTGGATTTTTTAATTCAGCACAACATGTTGATACCGAGATTGAATCTAACCGCACTAAGCCCAAAATTTGATCATATAAAGTTATGGGAGCCAAACAAAGATCACTGATCAAGGGAGTTTGAATTTATAAAATTATTTTCTATTGTGTTCCTTTTCTGTATAGATTCCAGTATCAGTGTGTCTAAGTTATCTTCCTTATTAACAAACTATGGTACTATAGAACGCAACACACCAACCATTTGATGAAATTCCCCAATGATCATCTCAACCTTTTCTATCCCCAAACTAGTAAAACATCGTCCCCATTCAAGGATATTGTTTGATCCAATTATCCATGATCTTCTATGAAAATCAACTAATTATTTACAATAAATTAATTGACTAATAAATCAATTTTTAATCCCAACATCATTGGCCTGCTCCTACCAACTCATAGCCCAAATTCAATTACATCCAAGTCCAAGCCCAAATCACTACCAGGACCACTGATTCATTTTTAAACCCACCCGCCAACATGTTCCTCACTAAAATTACTATTTTCTAACCCTCATTTTACACTACATTTGTAAGGTAGAGAAAAACATCACTAATAAAATCCTATAAATAATTCATAGCACAATCATGGAAAGAGAATATTTTTAAAGATTTTATTTATGTGGATCATGACCCATCTTCGTTGCACATGGAATTCATCCATCCAAAGTTAGTGGTTGCCTCGACATTAAAAGAAAGAAGAATAATTAATAAGATTCAAATATTATTAGAAATATTTTCCCCTTGACTAGTAGAAATATTTGTCTCTTTTTTTATTATAGAATAGGAATCTATATATTTCTTAATGTATTTTAATTTTAAATTGACTTTATTTCATTCATGTGTGTGTGGTTCTCTTCTCTCCCTTCTTTCTTCATGTTTCCCTTGACCTCTGTGAAGTTTTGTGATCTCTTGATCTCTATGAATATATAGAAATGACCTGAGGGTGTATTTTCAAGTGAGGTTCACTATTTATCTAATCCATATTCAAATTTCTAAGGTTTTTATTTAATTATGATAATGCAGTGGGGGTTTTTTGTGATTGGAATGATGATCTTGAACTTTTTCTAATTATTATCACTATTTCATTAAATTTTCTATTGATTATACCCCCATAATCTTGATTCTATTTATATGTGATGAAATAGAGTGATTTGGGGCTTTAAAAACATAAAATGGTGTTGGGTAGAGTTTTATGGATTGTCTATGATTGTGGCATATTCATCACATGAAATCAAAGAGGAAGTATAATTCTATATCCCTAGGAGATTTTTGAAAGTGTATAGGATCTTAAAATCTTAGTAGAGGATGGTGATGCATGAATGATATTGAATTCATTATCAATTGGATGAAAACATCAATAATTGACAATGAATGTTATTAGTGGCCTAATTATGGATTGACCATTTCCCCACTCCTAATTGTCTTTGTTTTTTACTTATTTCTGTTATTCCTCATTCATAGAATCAAAAACAGAAAAAACAACACTTTATATCCACATTAAAAATAAAAAATAAAAAATAAATATTATTAAGTGATTTTGAATAGTGAATAAATGACCCACACATGCTCTTTGGGAAATAAACTTGGTGAACCCTATACTACATACAAAGTTTTAATAAAATAAAAGTTTTATTTGACCATAGACCTTGAAAACAAAAAAATCAACTTGGAACTATTTCCAGTGAGAATGGGTTGAGTATTCACTATTTTAACACAATTATAATAATTATTTTTCTGTTTTTATTTGTTTTTTTAATTTCATTGTTTTTTTTTGTTTTTCTCTTTTCCTTCAATATGGGATAAACAAAATAATGCGACTATTCTTTAATGGATCCTCACCCATTTTCTGATTCCCAGTCCCATAGGAACTCTATGAGATTTATTCTCAATGGAAACACCATTAGTAACATTTAGTATACTCCAATGGGTGGGAGGATAGAAGCTAATACTTGAATGAACCCAACCATCATCAATAGTACATAACCTCACACAATCAAGATAAATATTACTTTACACCAGAGGAGATTCAAATTTATATCAATAACTCCCTACTAAGGGACCAATAACTAATGAAACATAAAGAAATTATCGTAGAACTAAATAATTTGTTAGCTACAATATCCACCACCCTCTAAGAACTCATAATGAAAAGGAAACAATAAGAAGTTAAATAATTAGTGGACATGGTCTATTCCCAAAAATATATTCAAGAGTTGAAGGAGTATTATTTATAAATAAAAGACCTTACACTGTACACTATTGAACACATCCACCAAGAGATATTATACTTTGAAAAGAAACTTAAAGTTAAAATTATTGAGGGAGACTCTTTTCTAGACTTTTCATTATTTAATTTTATTGAAAACCAATTGTATAATTATATCACTTCTATTAAAAATTAAATAATCTGATTAGAATTGTTGCAAGCCCTATAGGATCAAGATAAATTAGACGATATTATATTTGAAGATAAATTGGAATGCCCACTTCCAGCCCCATCCACCCAAGAAAACTTCAAAGAGGAATTGCACTTGGGAAATGACCTACATTATAAAATTGATGAGGGAGATACCACTAAACAAAACTCACTTCATTATAAATTTGTATAAGATAAATTATATATTAATCTCTTCAATTTTAATTTTATAAACCTTGACTAATTAATTTAAATCTTGGATGATGAAGAAGAAAAATTTAAGAGATACTTCTTTATGGTTATAATTGAAGAACCACAATCCCCAAAAATTATAAATGTGCCTTCAAGGGTGTTGTATGAGAAAACAAATTTTAAAATTGGTATATATGAGGGAGTGGATCAAACCTTAAATTTATTATATGTTTCAAAATATGTTCAATAAATTGATCTCCATTGTTTAAAGATTCTAGGACCATATCCATTTTTATTACCCTTAAATAAGATAAGGAACTAGAGATAACTATTTTAGAAGGAAAACATGAGATAGAAATAGGAGAAGATTCCAGCAAAGGAAATAAAGAAATAGAGATGTATAAAGATTTCTTTGACAAACTAATCAGATCCTCTCTAGAATAATTTAAAGTATATGTCACCCAATTAGTGGATAATAAAGTAAAATAAGCTTTGGGATATATGGTGAATTCATTAATCGCTCAATATAACTACGAATATCAACTTGAGGGAGGCATAATAGAGGAAAATATCATAGTGGTTTTTTATTAAGAAACTTAAGTAGAAGTTGTCATTTATGAAGGGGAAATTTTTTATATGAACTCAACTTGTTTTAATTTTATTCATGTTGAACTATTTACTAAATCTCGTTTGGGTTTTTATAAAGTAACATTAATAGAGGATCCATTAGAAGAAGAGACCACCAAAGTTATGGAAGAGTATGAGGAGACCCCATATATCATAAATATTCCACCCCCACTTAACAAAACACACCACACCGATCAGGGGGTAGACCTGAAGTACTCTATCAAGGGGTATCTAAGAAGTAAAGCTGAGCAGTTTTAGAAGGAACTGAATATGGTGATTCACAAAATATAAAACCCATCCTATGGTGGATTGGGGATGACAAAATGACTTTTTATATGTGGATATTCAAAATATATCCCCTATCAGGAGGAAAAAACCCATGATTCTTAACCATTTATTTTTTTTCCATTTTCCTTACTTTTTAATAAACTTTTCTAATGATTAGTTTATTTTTATAGGTCTTCTAAAGTGGATAACATTATGAGGATAGCTTAAGGTGTGCATAGAGAACCCATGAAAGTGATTCTCTCAAACATTCTAGAAAAATAGCCCAACTTGTACCTATCCTTTTACATAATTTGATCATTGAAATTTTTATACATGTATGTTATAAATTAAGTAGTAAGTAATTAATAATTTTTTGGGAATATATTCGAACCTATTTGAATATTTTTTTCTTTTTATGAATTATTTTAGAATATGTAGATAAAAATATTATTTACTATTTTAGTATGCATTTAATGAATATATATTTTTTAATATAAAAAATAAAAACATATAAAAAGTGCGCATATTGTAAATACTATAAATTTATCTTTGTATAGTTTTTATTTTCATGTTTCAAACTTTATTTGAACCTCAATAATTCCCTTCATAGTGAAAATTTCATGTTAGAGTTGATGAAATCACTAGTTATGAGATTGTGAGACTTAGATGATTGTTGAATGAAATTTTTCACTACCTTAATTTGTAATTTTTTCTTCGAACTAGGGAAGGGAGTGTGAGTGAAAATATAAATGTGGAATTATAATTATTACATGAGTTCGCTATAATTTTGAACTTAATTAAAGGAAACTTGACCTCTTTTAAAAATCAATACCATAAGGATCAAAGTAAAAAGAAATTAATATAAGTCAATTTAAACTAGAGTAAATTATAAAAATGGGATCCCACAACAAATAACTTAGACTATGGAACCGATTACATGAGTAATCCATCTATACATACTCAATAAGTTATTTTGAATATTTATTTTCACAGACATGGTTGATAAAAATTCAAAAAATGAATAATTTTTTAATAGTAAAAAATGAATTCATTCGGGTGAGGGAGATATTGAAACCAAATGAAGAAGGAATAAATAGAATTATATAAATTTTTTTGATTTGTATCAATGAAGTTGAAAATAAAACTCTGGTTTACGAAAAATTAGGAGAGATGGATAAATGTAAGTTCTTCTTGTTAAAACTTTGATTCCATTTAAATATAATATGATCTACTCATGTACATAGTACTTTGATTTTATTAAAGTGAGACGTGAATTGAAATTACAAAAGTGGAATGATAATTTAAAAATGAGATGAATCTATGTTTATTTATTCATTGGGTTTATATATAGACATGGGTATTATAGATTTTTTGTTTACATTTTTCAATAAATTAAATTCAATGATAAAAATTACCAGGAGTGAAATAATCCAATTGTGTTGGGGGTGGGGGTAATGTGATCCATAATTTTCAAAAATAGTTGACTATTATTAGATCATAATTACCTCATTATTAATCCAATTCTTAGGTAAATTTTTGGTTTTTTGTGATTTTTTGTATAATTTTGTACTTCACTATAAGTTGGTATTAATACTGGTCTCTAATGATTTATTTTATTTTTTAATTTTATGCTAAAGATATTTTTTTATTTTTTATTTTAATTGATTCAATTTAAATTTTTAACTAGTAGTCTTTAAGGGATATATTTTTTAGTTTAATTTATTTATTATTTTTTAAATTTAACAAAAATCTATATATTGATTTTTTTAAAGAATCTTTAATTTTCAAATTTGGATTAAAAGGTTATTTTTTTAATGATGAAATTAACTATGATTTAAAAAAATATAATTTTTAATTGGTTGATATAAATGAATTTGAAATTAATTTGGTATCAAATTATATAGATACATTAATTTTTTTATCATTTTTTATACTTATTAAAGAAAAATAAAACACTAAAAAATGAATTTGTGGAAGGAAATTTGAAATGTGTCAAAGTATTGAAGTGACCACGCTTGAAGAATATAATGTGACCATACCACGTTTATTTAACCGACTACATGTAAAATTCACAAGTGATTGTGTGAGAAAAACATTCAAAATCATGGCAAGTGATCGAAAATGAAAAAAATCATGTGGCCACATAAAACTCATGGTCACTTCCCAATGTTATCTTACTACTTCTCCATGACCATTTAACCAACCATGGATGACCCCCACCATCAATCTACCATGCCACCTTTATGGTCACTTCCCTCCCTCACTTTATTTACCACATCACTATCCTCCTCAAGTGACCACATCCTCACGACCACTACACTAACTACAATCCTTCACTTCCTTCAACTTATAACATCTTCAAGGTAGCTTAAAATACCAAAAAAACAACCATGGGAATACCTTTTCAATTTTGGCACCGATTGAAGTTATACTAACCATGATTAAATATCGACCTATAGTAAACCATGCCTATCGCCACTATTGAAGATGAATAGAGAATAAAACTAGAGATTTCCTTTAAAGAATCCTACTCTATTGATTGAAACTATATTTCTAAATCTGAAACAACCTATTGATACTAAGAGAAAAGATAGCCACACAAAGACCATAATTTGATCATATGAAGATAGGCTGTGAGGAGAAAATTCATCCAGAGATCCACTGATAAAGAACTAATTATAGCCATGCCACCAGATCACTGGGGATGAATAACTCAAGCATCACTATTGAATTTAATCTATGAACATTGATGATGAAGACCTGAATCAACCGACATAGAAGCCTATGGATGCTAACCAAACCTCATGAAGCATGGAACTATGAAGAATAGAAGGCTATTGAATCACAGGATAACCAAAATATGAAGCGATCCATGCCTTAAAGTTGAAGGTTGAACTAATGTGTATGAATAAATCTAAGCGTGTCAATCATGGAGAATTGAGTATGAGATTCCCATTTTAAAATAGGGGGTTGATGCATTCCAAGACTGACATTTGATCATACGAATCCATGGAGGCAGGAAAAATCTTGCTAATCATGGGAGCCTAAATTTCTAAAATTATTTAATGTTGTGTGTATTTTATTTATATATTATAATACTGGTGTGGCTGAGGTATCTTCCCCACACATCAGCTATGGTTATGAAGAATGGTGCACACCATCCATTTAATAAAATGACCCAATGAAATTCTTAGCCTTGTCTATCCACAAAGCAGTGAAAAATCTCCCCCATTCTAGGAAAATATCTAATTAAACTTCCCAATATACTCTATGTCACATCAATAATTTATTCTATGAAATTTAGTGATGACTAGCTCAATTTGGTATCCCAACTTCACATTCTCAATCCTATACACTCACATCAAAAATTAAATGAAATCTAAGTCGAGGATTAAATCACCACTAGGACCACTAATTTATTTTAGTCTCACATAAAAGTATGAGCCTCAATTAAATTACTACTGGAAAACACTCATTTTACACTACACCAGCAGATTAGTGAATCACATCACTAAGAAAATATGAAAAGAATTTGGAGCCTGATCATGGGAAAATAATATTTTTGTTTGATTATTTTATGGATGTGGATAATTACCCTCAACTATGACACATGAAATTCATCCATCCAAAGTTTTTGATTTCATTAGCTTTAAAGGTGAGGAAAATAATGAAAAAGGTTATTGGATTCTTATAAATATTTTCCCACTCACCCAATAGAAATATTTTGGTCATGTATATTGTAGAATAGTAAAATCTATATTTCTTTATACATTATTATTCAAATTGGACTATGTTTCATTCATGTGTGTGTTGTTCTATTCTCCCATAAATTTCTTTATGTTTTCTTTAACTTGTGTATAGTGTTTTGATCTATTAAACTCAGTGAACATGGAATACTACCTCAAGTTTGAATTCCTATGGGAGGTTTACTATTTATCAAATGCTTATTTTAATTTCTTAAGTTTTTATTTAATTTTTATGATATAGTGTGGGTGTTCTGTGCGGTGATCATCCACCTTCCCTATTAATTTTTATTATTTAATTCCATTCTTTGGGGATTTTTCCTAACTTATCACAATTCCCTTCATATGTGATGAAATGGTGGGACTCAGGGCATGGAAAAAATAATATGATGTTGGGTGGAGTTTTATGTATTATCTATTACCATGGATTTTTCATCGAACAAAAACATTGAGTAAGTGTAATTCTATGTGCTAAGAATATTTCCAAAAGTGTATAAAATCATTAAATTTCAATAGAGGATGGCGTTTCATGAATGATATTGAGTTCATTATCAATTACATGAAAACATCAATAATGGATAATAAATATTTTTAGTGGCCTAATCATTGACTAACCCTTTCCCCACTAACAATTGTATTTTTTATACTGATTTATTTTATTCAACATTATACAATAAAAAACACATTTTGGATTCTTTAAAAATTAATAAAATAAAATAAATATTAATAGGTGATTTGGAATATTGATGAAAAAACCGACACATAATCCATGTAAAATGATCTTCGTCAGTCCTATGATGTATTCCATGTTTTAATAAAACAAAAATTCCATTTGACTGTATCCCATGAAAATTGTGTGATCATCATCCTAAGAGATATAATATGATTACTTTATGATTTCACATAAAATTAATAGAATAATAAATGAATCCCCTACCTAAAATATTCCAATATTCTTTGTATGAGACCATA
This sequence comes from Viscum album, assembly GCA_963277665.1. Lineage (NCBI taxonomy): Eukaryota > Viridiplantae > Streptophyta > Magnoliopsida > Santalales > Viscaceae > Viscum > Viscum album. The sequence continues at coordinate 2,093,961,864 of OY728148.1, read as the reverse complement.
ACAACAAGTGAAAACCTCTAATTACCTCCTTTATAAGGAAACTATATCCCCATGAGAATTCCACACCTCAACCATTCTAACAAATATCAAGAAAAAATTCACAAGAATAAAAGATATCTACCTCTATAGCATTCCAAGAAATAATTAGAAGAAACATGATCAATTTAATAAGATATCACAATATAAAGAGGGAAAACTCTACTAGGATTACCACAAATCAAACATAGGAAGCCTAGGATTAATCCCTTTTGAAAGTGCTTAAAAAACCCTGAATAAGAACCTATAACTTCCTAGGTTTGTGAGAGAATCAAAGGATTTGAGAAAATTCAAGGGTGTAAGAGGCTTTAAAGGCATTTTGTAAGATAGAATTTCATTGCGTGAATGGGTCACTGACGGTGGATGGACTGAGTTTAAGTCTTGATGAAAAATGCATCGCCTAGACTAAAAAAATTTAGAATTAATTAATGTCATGAAACAAATTTTAATATCACGAGTTTTTAGAGATATATTCATCAAATCCGACCCCTCATCACTTCATAGTATGGGATAATGTTACACGTCATGAATCACACTCTATGAACTTATCTTCTTTTGCTACAAATTTCTATTCAAGTAATGAATCTCTTTCTCTCTCTCTCATTTTTAACTATTGTTCACATCATTAAATTCTCTTGAACCCAAATTCTATCTCTTAGACTCTATCAATACTAAACCAGTCTTTGGTGAAACACTTCGGAAATTAGAAACACTAAAATGAATAGACTAGAAGGATTCAATACCTTACATCAGATACCTATCAAACAATTATCATCCTTGTGAATTTGAAACTAAACCCAACGGGGGGGATAAATGAGGTTATCTGAACAAACACCCCATGAGATAGCTCTCAATAATCTCTCCATCATAGGATCCCAACCACCTCACTTAGAGGAACAAAACAAAAAACCACACAATACTAGAAATAAGATCCCAAACACTCTTTTGAGGGAGATACCTTAAAAATAATATTAAGGATAAAAAAGCATCAAGAAGAGAAATAATATAATAAACTAGATAAATGTCACTAAACATAAACCAATTCACAATACTGATCTCTCATCTATGATTCATGTTTTCATGTGATCTACTCCACTCCATTATGTTACCACAAGATACAAACCCTGGGAATATCATGCCCATGCAACACCTTCTACTGGTAGACCTGGATCTCCATAGGCCACTCCTAGAAGGTAACATCATTATCAATATCTATATAACCCCAATTTATGATGTGAGTTTTGTTATAAATATAATATAAAATATGAAACACATGTAATAAGTAATGTATATGGATCATCTATTGGGGAAGTGTTATCCGATATGTAATAACCCTAACACAAGAAAACACCTCGAAATGCCCAAAAAATTGGGGGAAAGATTACTCCCATAACCAAACCTTTACTTTCCATGATGAGGATACACCTTTAAGAAAACATGGTCTTCAATGTTAACCTCCAGAGGTCTCATATTTTGTTTTAAATAGGACTTATGACAATCCTACACTACCATTATCCTCTCATTAATTTCCTAAACTAACTCTATCATGCTCTGCACTAGTTCTATATTGATAATTACAAACTCTCTGACCCCAATACAACACAATGAATTACAATAAGGCTTGTCATTAAAAACATAAAATGGTTCCATACCAATGGTGGAGTGATAAAAACTATTATAATAAAACTCGACTATAGGTAGCTGCCTCATCCATGACCCTCTAAAATCCAGGACAGAAGCATGAAACTTATCTTCAAGATTCAAGATAGTCAAATCTATCTGGCCATTATTATATGGATGTAAATTTGTTCTAAGCATAACCAACAACTAAATTCATACTAGAGACCTTTTTACAACCTAAAGGTAAAACTAGGATCATGATCAAAGATAATTATCCTTGAGACTCCATGGAGTCTCACTACTACCCCTAGTTACTGCCTCGATAAAACCTCTAATGAACTTAACTCCTTGATAACTATATTATGGGGTGATTTTTTCAAATGTTCCCATATAAAACATATAATATTATAGCCTCCCTGAGCTTGAGGAAGTTTTTTAACTCAGTTGATAAGGGATGGAAGCTATCACAACCATAAAATTTTCATTTATATCTCATACTCACTACTAGACAATGGTAATAATGGTTGATCAAGAGGGAAGGTTGGTGAGATGCTTATAGGGATTATTTAAATGTCTTAAACTACTGAGAATAGATAATGAAAACTATGAATGAATCGGTGAAAAGTTTGTCAAAAATGATAAAGATAAATACAATATTATTTTTTTAGAACTAACAATGTCAATATTAGAATCATGTGAGAAGAATTTTAAGAGAGAAATTCACTAAATAGATTAAAATAATTGATGTTGAAGAAAATATATTCAACTCAACAAGTAACTAGATTTTTATAAGTATTATAATATCCCTTGATAATTATGAATACTTACATGAAATGTCACGTACTTACTTAGGATAAGAAATAAAAAAAGATGACTTATAATTGAGAAGGTAAAAATAAAGAATAATAAAATATTAAAAAGATTCAACAATAAATTATTCTTGAATAAATTAATCACATTGAATGTTTTTATAGATGAAAAAAACATTACCACATGAAGTTGGGATAAAACATAAGAAAATGTGAAAGAGAGAAGAAATATCATCTCTCGATTCAAAGTTAACATCTCTTTACTTCAACTCTATCACTCTCTCATCCGATAAAGCTCATCCTCATGCTCTAGAAGAAGTTCACTTCTCTCATATCTAGAGAATAAATTCTAGCACTCATCTCCCAAAGACACTATCAATAATTTATCCATTTATCTTTTACTGAATTCATGTGTCAGATCCCATGTTGAAGCTCATAGAAAACACCCATTTACAAATCTTTAGGTTCCATATGGTGTATGTCATTATTCACTATATTCATTATGTGACTTGAGTTGATTTACCTAACAAATTTTTATAGCCCTTATGATCTTAAAAAACCAAAGTCTTATTCTACAAGTTTCAATATTCTTTAAATTCAACAAACTATTCAACAAGATCGTCTTGAAGATTCCATTGATTATGAACTGAGTTGAAAATTTTGGGAAATCATATGTGTATTAATCCTTCACAAAAATAGTCTTTAAAGAGAATGACCTTTACAAATCCACATCGAAGTAAGGAGGAACATTATGAGAGATTCAAATGTGAGGGACTAACCTTACATAAGTACCAACTCTCTTTTCCATAGTTGAACATCTACCTTGACATAGATTTTTAATCCTCAACCTAAAATTTATGCAAGTTATTGGGGTGGGGGGGGATACCCTTACACCATATCCAATTCACCATTATGTAAATCTTCAACCCATATAATTTACCCTTATATAGGTTTTAGGAACTTGGGGTGACCCTTATGTAGTCACTATTTCACCTTTATGCAAACTTTGTAGCTGCATAACTACCTTTAGGTAGTGCATCACTACCCTTATGCAACACTTCACTACCATTGCACAATGCTTCAGTACCTTTACACAACTCATTTTATGCATTAGTGTACCTTTATTTACACTATGAATCTAGATAAGGACCTTTATGTAGGTCTTGTCATGACCTTTACATAAATAGGTGTACCCTTATGTAGCCTATCTCATTCCAAAGTTACCTTTTTCCAAGCTAGTGTTATGCTTACACATGCTCACTTATACCTTTACAAAACCCACTTCAACATAAAAAACTCAATATTTAGTGAAAATAAACAATTCGAAGAACTAAATCACAACTTTGAGTAAAAATATTAAACCACCAAATTCCACAATTCTAGAAATAAATAAAATAAATATTCTATCAAGTAATGTTTAAAATAAAATATAGAATTTGAAAGAATTTATTTTTTAAAACCACAAACTAAAAAATCAGTTCCAAAATATTATTTAAAGAAAAATTCACTAAAACAATAACTGTTCTTAAAGATGTATAAATTAAATTTGATAACTTGAAATCATTTAAAATCCAAGAAAACTAATTTTCAGTATTATATTCAATGAATAATAGATTCATTATCAAATTAAACAACTTCCAAATACTCTCTAATATAAGAATAATTTCAAAATAGAAGCACATTTAACTCACTAAAATGATGTGGTATACATGTAAAATATTAAAGGCGCAAAAAATTCCCCACACTTAAAACATTACTTGTCCTTAATTAATCCTTTAATCAAATTTAGTGGTAAAAAATAAATCTCAAAATAAAAAAATTGAAATGTCACAATGAATTTATCAATCAAACATATTTTCACCCATGAATCCTCTTAAAAAGGATTCGTGGATACCCAATTAAAACTAAGTGGTTTCAGGGAAATATTTAATTATTAATTTACAATAAATACTATTTTTAAAAACTTTTTAACCAAATTAAAAAACTTCAATATGAATTTAAAAAAAATTCTAATATATTATTTACCTCATAGAGAACCAAATCACAAAATTAACCAGCATAATATTTAGGCACTCTATTTGTATGATCAAATTAAATTGTTACAAGATAGTATAAATAACTCATCCAACAGCTTGAATAATAAATGAATGAAATAATAAAGGGATAAATGCTCTTCCTGTATTAGGATTTTTATTTCATAACCCATTTTAATGCATATCTTAAAAGTTTTATTCAATAAAAAGGTTTCAAATTCAATGATTTTTATATCATATTTTCTCAAATTTTGACCAAAAAAATGATTTCAAGAGGTAAATAAATTAATAAAACCAATTGAACCCATGGGGTAACAATGTATAAACTCTTAAAGTGGCATTAAAATTTTCAAAATTGAGAAAAATTGTCACATGTGAAAAATTCCTAAATGGTTATTAAAAAATCACAATGTTTGAAAAATTTTAAGGGGTTCTTTATGTTTTTTACATTAAAGCAAAATTTATCTCATTGAATCATAGTTTATATTATTTTAAAAGACCCCATACCATAAACATAAAATCAAAAAACGTTTCTATTGTTGAACGTCAAGGTGGAATAAAAACAATTAAGCATTTTGGTTCAAAATCTATTTTCAAATATATAGTACAATGACTTTTTGAAGAGCTACAATGAAATTCAAATAGTATACACCCTGAGTTCTATAAATTTTCCAAAAATAGATTTTCAAATTCACATGATTTTTCCTACAATAGAATAAATGATTTTCAAATCAGAAAAAAAAAATGTATCATGTTAATCATTTACTTAAATAATAATAAATTCTTTGATTCTAAACACATTTAAAAAAATGAAAAGCAGGGTCTCAATTTTTTTCAAAATGACTATCGATAATGAAAATTAAATCACTTTTGACATCCATTTTTTTTAAAGTGACTCACTAAATAAATTTATAACAATAAATTATTTCTCCGACACCTAATTATCAAACAAAGGTAAAATTATATATAACGATTTCAAGGAAGCATGCAATGATTTCAAAAATTTATATATTCTTAGTAAATAAAAACAAAACTCCCCAAAACAATTATTACTTTGGTTCCTCATAGTTCAGATCAATAATCAACCTCCTTAAGCATTTCAAATGGAACTTATTCTCTCTATGAAAGTACCTTCAATGGTTAAAAAAACAAATTAATCCCATACATTGATAAAATAAATGATAAAACTAGGAAGTGATGAGAGTATGTGGAAATAATAATTGTACCATGAAATTATGATAAAAATGTAAAAAATAACTAACTAGGTTGATGAGTGATTTTTATTACTAAAAATTAAAGCAAAAGAAAAAAGGTTTTATTCAATCATGGGTTACCTCCCACACAACACTAGATTTATATTCCCCAACTAGACATTCCTAGTTAACAACTATAGTCACTAGGAGGGTGTCATTTCTTATATATAAACCACCACATGTGTTTATCCTCTTTTTTTTAATAATGAATTTATATTTTGGGCACCAATAGTTATAGAAACACAATCAATATTCCCAGAAGATACAAAAATATCTATGAAGAACCATTTAACATCAAGTGATTTCTAGAAGATGTCTCATAGTACAGTAGATGATTCATCACCCAAAAAAACTTACTTAGTGTTTTAAATACATTTAGGTTCATGTCTTAAGAATGGATCTCCCTCAAGAACTTCCAAGAAATCCCCAAGATCAATAACAAAAACAAATATTCAAAATTACTCTTGGTGAGAATACTATCCACTTATAGATTCAATTCAAATTTGACTATTTTAAAGTTCCATTGATGGGAAATGAGACAAATAGGTTATAAAAGATATTTGGAATAAATAAAACAATTTATTATCTTATTTTAAACTAATTTTTTATAGAATTGGAGTTCGAGGTGCCAATATTTTGGAAAAATGTTTCAATAAAAATATTAGAAACAATTTTATAACTAGTTTTAGATTCATTAGAAATCAAGAGTAATTCCACTTCTGATATACTTTCATCTTTAAATAGAATTAATCACACAAATAATATGAGTAAAGAATATAAAAGTTGGGAAGAGTTAACTTCTATTCATCCATAAACCCATGTGTCACCAAATTATGATTCTCTTCTAAAAATTACTCACCTAAAAATAGAAATTCATAAATCACTACCTTTAAAAAAATTATGGTTAATTTTTAGTGTGTACCCAAACTTTTATTCAAGATAAATTCCAATAATTTTAACCTCTAAATAGAAACCATTTGATTTTTTGATCTCATATTTTGGGAAAAAATTCAATTTATCTCTAAGAAAATTTTATTCGAGAAATTTTAGATTTAAGAAATTTTATTTGAATTTTTCAACACCAACATCCATTACACTGAACAAAATAATTAGAAGATTATTTAGTGATATTAAAATGAGATAAAAAATCATCAATAAAACTTTATTCAAAACATAATTCCTCAAAATTTTCATCAAACATCATTTCAAATATTATTGGGTTTACACTTTCAAAACTGGAAAGATCACATTTAACAAAAAAAATAAAAAATTATCCAAATTAGTGATTTCTTGTTTTTTTTATCTTCCAAAATATTTAAAATTTCATGTGAAGGTTCATTACTCAAAATTTCAAAAAAAACATGGTTAAATGAGTTTTAGAGTTTATAACCTCACTTCCATGATTTTCCTCAACCCCATATATCAACTTCTCAAAGATCTTATAACAATATGAATTTTCAAATTTAAGAATCATGTAAAATATGGGAATGTATTTTTAAAGTTCCTTTAGGTGTTTCTAAAAATTTTATGACCCAAATCCTTTTATGTTCTTCAAATATTGATCAATGTTTTTTTCTTCATTTAATGAGTTGGTTATGTCAACATTTTGTTCTTCATCTCATTCATATTCTTCCTAATAATTTCTCTATTGTTTAGTTTCACCCTCACTCTACTACTAAATATCATTTTAATATTGTACAAATTCAATTTACTAAGCAATAAATCCATGTTATTTTTGATTTTTCATCTTTTCCTATGATAACCATGTTTTAGTTTGAAATTTTCTAATTCGTTCTTATTTTTATCTTTGGTAAAATTTTAGAAAATAAATTCTAGATTAATTATTCTATTATAAAATAATATTTGGTATAGATTTCATAAAATTCATGGGTTTATTCAAATTCATCTTATCATCATGGTTAGTTATGAACACACTGCCAAGCAGTGTGCCCATAATAGCCACAAAAGGCATAATAAATTTCACTTTGTTCATATCAAACCCCTTAGTATTCCATATATATATATTGAAAAATATAAATAGAAAAAAATAATAAAAATTTTATTTTTTATTCAATAGTACCAAACTATAAGTTTCAACAAGAATGTAATTCTCAAATGTACACAAGATGAAGTATAATTTGAAATTAAGCACAATAAGTAAATTCAACAGCATATTTTTTTTTAATTTTTTAATTTTAATTTATTTTATATTTTTTTAAACCTAATAAAATCAATAATGAATTTCCTAGAAATAGCGACAAAATTTGATATAGGATAAAGGTCATCAGGACCATCAAATTTTCATTTATATCTCCTGCTCACTACTAGATAGTGGAAAGTAGGATTAATCCATAGGGAAAGAGAGTGAGCTTTTCCTATGAATTATTTAAATGTACTAAAATATTAAAAATATAGAATGAAAATGATGAATAAAGAGGTGAATATACTATGAAAATTTATTATGAGAAATATAGTGTTAAATTTGTTAAGAATCAACTATGTTAAGAGTGGAGACATGTGATAATATTATCAAGAGAGAATTTAATTGAAAAAGATTAAAATATTTGATGTTTAAGAAGATAATATTTAACTCAATATGAAACTATATTGTTAAAAAAATCATAATATCCCTTGAGAATTATGACTACTTACATGAAATATTATGTACTTTCTCAATGTACATAATAAAAATATGGGTTTTAGATGAGAAGCTATATTAAGAATAAGAAAATATTAACAAGCTTCAAAAATAAATTCTCCCCCAATAAATTAGAAAAATTGAATATTTTTATAGAATTAAAAAAAATGAAATTGGTATACAATATAAGAGAAACTAAAGTATAGAATAAATCTCATATCTAGAGATGAAGTCAATCTCCCTTTGTTTGAACTTTGTCTCTCTCCCATCCGATGAAGCTTATGATTATGATACTAAAGAATTTTGTTCTATCTCAGCTCTGAAGAATTAGTGTTATCACTCGTATCCAAATTTCACCCTCAATAGTTGGTCATGTTCTCTTTTAATGAAGCTTCATGTCATATTCCATGTCCACGGTCATAGAAAACACCTTTTTAGCCTCGAATCTTCAGATTCCACATGGTACAAGTCACTATTCACCAACTTTATCCTATGAATAAAGATGATTTCTCTCTAAAATTTCAATATCCCCACGTGATCTTAAAAAAACCAATGGATTCATCTAAAATCTTCAATATTCCTTAAATTCACTGTACTCTTCTTTATGATCAGCTTCGAGCTTGCATTTATTTTGAAGCGAGTTGAAAATTTGGGGCACCCATATGTTTTTTAATCTTTCACTACAATAGTCTTCAAAGATAATGAACTTTATAAATCCCATTTTAAGTATATATAACCCTTATGAAAGTTTTAAAGGTGTGGGACTACCCTTATTCAAGTAATAAATCTCCCTTCCATAGATCACCATCAACCTTGATATAGATTTTGAACCCTTGTCTTGACCCATACACAAGTTCTTGGATCCCAGGGATACCCTTATGAAACATTCCATTCACACTTATGTGCATCTTCAAACCATCAATGTTACCATTATTTAGGTGTTAAGAACTTAGGGTGACCCTTACACAGGGGCCTTTTAACCTTTACACAACCATTTTAGTCATAGAACTACCTTTACTCAAAGCATCGATACCCTTACACAACAATTAAATACCCTTATACAGTGCTTTAATACCTTTACACATCTCAATTGAAGCATTGGGGTACCTTTAAGTAACTCCTAAATCTAGATAAGGACTTTACATAGGGTGTAGCATGACCTTTACCTAACCATTTTTACCCTAATGTAGCCTCTCTTATTCTAAAGAAAAACTTTCATAAGCTAGTGGTACCCTTATGAATGCCTTAAAATCTCACAGCTACCCTTAAAAAAACTCACTTTTACCTTTAAATAGCCTTATTAAACACAAAAAAAATCAATAATTAGGGAAAATAAACAATTCCAAGCACAAAATCATAATGTAAAGTAAAAAAATTAAACCATTAAATCCCATAATTTGAGAAAGAAAAAAAATATAACAAGTAATGTTTAAAATAAAAACATGGAGTATGATAGCATTAATTTTTCAAAACAACAAATCCAAAAATCACTTACAAAATATTATTTCAATTAAAAATAACTAAAAATAAACAATAGAATTATTCTTAAAGATATAAAAATTAAACCAGAGATATTTAAACAATTTAAAATCTATAAAAACTGATTTTAATTATTATAATCATTGAATGGTAGATTCATCATCAAATAATCCAATTTCCAAAAATTCTATAATATAAACCCAATTAAAAAAACTTTTAATTATCTAAAATGGTATGGAAAATATGTAAATGATTAAGGAAACATCATAATTCCATTAAAATTCCCTCCCAAATCCACTAAGGAATATCTAACCACTAGAGAAAACCATTGGGAGCACGATGTTCATTCTTTACCTTCTAGAAAACCAAAAATCTAGACCCAAAATCTACAACTGAACACTTCAACCCAGGCCACCAAAACTGACCAATTAGAGTACAATATATCTTTATCACACCATGTTGTATTTAAAAGGGTGAGTTGTGGAACTCATGGAGAACCACCTCACACATCACTAAAGAAATGAAAATACACCCATGGGACAAAAATCGATGATTTTAATACTCAAACCAATGATCTAATGAATCACCATAGAAACATTAGTCACTTTAGCCCTTATCCTCAGAACCCCACAACTGGGACTCCTCCACCTATAATATAAAAAATTTCTATACCATTTTCTAAAAAAAGGAATCCTTCTCTACCAACCTCTCCCATATAAAGTTTTACTATTGAGAGATCTTCCATTACTCTCAAGGAATATCTAGATTCATGAGTGAAATTATTTTGAAAATTACACTTTATCAATGTATATGAAATTTAAAAGTCAAAATCCTATAATAATTTCATCAACTATCAATGTCACAAGTTCGTGTAATGCTGGGAAAAAATATACCTTAGGATCTTATGAATGGTAAAAACCACAAAACACGCACCAATGAGGTAATATTTCCAAAAAATCAAGGAAGAAACGATTTTTGATAACCCAAGATCATGGGTGGAATAGTTACACTCATGGGTATGTAACTACGGAGTCCTATAAGAAAAATTAATCTCTACCACATCAGAACAAAACCCGAACCAAGACATAAATTGTTAAAAAAACCTCTAGTTGAACTCCCTCTTATGGAAAATGAAGAAATGGAATGATTACAAACTTTTTTATTTAAGTAATTGAAAGTTGACACTCATCAGTCCACAATAAAACATGATATTTTTTTTCAAGGATATTAGAGGAGTCGTAACCTGAGAAAATTTAGATATGAACTTTCTATAATAGACATCAAGTCCAAGTAAACATCACACCTATGTAACTATTTTGGGGGATACCCAAGAAACAAACACCCTGATATTTTAAGGATCTAAAGCTACACTATGCTAGGACATGATAGTCCCTAAGAAATAAACTTGATTATCCAAGAATTCACACTTTGAAAGCTTATTTAACAGATACTAATGATGAAGAAATCCCCAAACAACTTGCAGATTATCTATGTTCTCCTCTTCAGACCAAAATTACCCAAGGTTTTTTAATAAAAAAAACTATGAACTGATCCCATATCTCTCAGAACAATGCATTAATTAAACCCGTGAACATGGATTGAGAGTTCTTTATGTCAAATAGAATCACAACGATATCATAATGCCCATGACAACATCAAAAACCAGTCTTCACTATATCCTCATCCTCCACCCTCATACAATGATATAACAATCATATATCAATCATTGAGATGAATCTATCCCCTTTTATCATATAAAATAAATCATTAATCCATTGAATAGTATAAAATTTATTCACCATCACGTGCTTCAAGATATGGTAATAAATATGGTGACATAGATTGTCATCCTCCTTCTTTATTAGTAGAACTGGTGAACCCCAAGATAACAAACTCATCAAAACAAAACCTCACTGAAATTAATCAACTATCTGTACCCACTTCTCCTACAAATCATAATTCACCATCCTATGTGGATAAATAAATATTGGAGAAGCACCTATCATAGCACTATCCCAAAATTGATCTTCCATCATAGGGGTAATGCCACATCCTCCTTAGGAAATACATCAAGGTATCTTATAAAACCCTAGAAAACACCACCAATTAAGCTTTTGGAGAACTCAAAATTAGTTTGAAAATCATGAAATACAAGTAAAAAATATGTATCTGACCCATCTGAGGGTCTCTCTCACAAAATAACATTGGAGACTCTCCATCGTTATCATAGAACACAATCTTTCTCTTGAAAAATCCACAATTACCAACACTAAATATAGCTATTCTATGAAATAGATGATGTCATACGGATGTATCTATAAAAAAATTAAGTCTCCCTAAGAGAATTTATTCCCCAACGTTATCTCAAAATTTCTACATAATTCATATAGATATGCTCGACCTCCAGCTGGTGTAGTCAGCACCAAGGCACTGAAATACCCTCAACCTAATTTCCCAAAGCATGTGCCAGGGAATGTGATTTAAAGGATTTTGTATCCCATAAATCAAATAAATAATAAAAACAAGTGTAAAATAAGTAAAGGGTACCTTTAACGATGTTTTATATTCCTGGAGCTGACAACTCTAAAGCATGAAACTGACCATGACCCCATCGGAAACCTCTCTAACCCTGATGGTGACATCAACCGTAGTCGCGATCTGCTCTATTAGTATGAGTAACATCTTGAGATATCACATATATTTCTTTTATCCTATCTATTGGTCAAAAGTTTGGGTACCATGCTACTACTACCTCGGCTGAAACTACCTCAATGAAGGAACCTAAAGAAAAACACCAACAACACACTATCTACTCAAAAGGCAGGGAACTCTCACCTATGATGACCTTATACTCCACTCAAAAAAACATTCTTCTAATCCCTTAGTAGGGTCATGGGAACCACCACCCCTAAAGAAATGAAATGATGAGGTTTGGGACCTACCCCTGACTATTTAAGAGATCCCTTTTCCCAGAAAACTAGGAACCTCATACCAAAACACTACTACACGAGGGATCCTAATGACTCCCCTTTCATAATGAACCTATTCTATAAAAAATCCTCTCAACAACATCTAATCATTCCAAAACCTTGAGATATTTTGACATCATAAATAGGGTTACCTGGCACTGGTTCTCTGGATGAAAAGACTCCTCGAAATTCCTTGTTCTAGCCTCCTCATCTGGAAATAGGTTTGAAGAATAATGGAGAAGGGTCCTGAAATGGATCCAAAACTCTTGAACACTAGAAATCACATATCAAAGGGTAATAATATTATGACAACTATATTCATTTAAAGTGGAAAAAAAAAGAAACAATGATCAGATATAGTCTTCAAACATATCCCACAAGACTACTGAATGCTTATGAACCCAGAGGATAAGAACCACCACTGCCTGACTACTCCCTATATCACCATCACCACCAACAAAACCCAATGCTCATTTTGATCATAGATCAAAATAAAGTAAATATATACCTCCTCTAATCGGTGCTCTATCACTAAGTCTAAAACAGAGCTCACATACTTTTATAGACTCTAGTGCTCAAAATATTGGAGTATCCTCCTCTAGGAGTTTTCATTTTCAACCTCTACTCTATAGTGATCTACTGACAAATACTAATGAACATATTTGGTGAGAACCTAATGAACATATTCCGTGTGAACCTAATGAGTATGTTTAAATGGAGATATACCTACAAAATAAAAAACTACTAGAGTCTCCTAGACTTGGAATATAGAACATTTAAGATAAGTTTAATTATTTATTTATTCATGGTTTAACCTAATATCAATGTCTACCCATTTAAAAATATTTTCAAAGAAGGTTGATTCATGACCCTTTCCTAGGTATCTACCCTGAAACTTTATTCAATTCACTTAGTAGAATCGATAAACCTAATGTTCCATGCATCATATCACAGGGGGGCCTAAATACCACTCTTTCAAGACCCCCTCCTCCCAAATGTATCCCTCCTACACCAATAATGCGAGATAGTAGGTAATTATTCATGAATCCCACCTTAGCTATACCATAGGTTGGTGAAAAGTAATGATGGAATATCATACACAAATGGGAGGTGTTTCCCTATAAGATCTGATAAGATGAGAAATATGATAGAAACACCTAGAAAATCCTACACATAAAATAGTAAAGATGAATCCCAATACAAGTATATAATTTCATACAATAGAACAATAGTAAGAAAACTAAAAGTACTAAAAGACAATAATCAGTGGTGACCACAAATCCCAGATAGTTCCCGAACAACCACAAGCTGGTAAAATCAAGCTCGGTCACTATGATGATCTTGTTAACCTAAAAAAATAGTTTTTAAATATGTAGGGTGATCATAACATGTATGCTCAGTAGGACCCTCTTCAGAACCTCTTCTGTAAAAGATAATGAAATTATACTAAATCCTAGGTAATAAAAAGTGAACTTAACTCATCAACTAAATAGTTATGCTATGTTCTTAGCCTCACTATGGATATCTATCACCAAGTATCACATAAAAGTGATCATATAATATAATATAAAGAGGGTACCCTACTACAACTTCCCCATAAGTTTTTTCACTCTTCCCCAATGTTTCACATCCTGGGAAATATCTCTCCAAAAGTGTGTCAGGAAAAATACACCTAGGATAAGTATCATCTCATGCATCCCGTTCATTATATCATATCATCACATACCATGAAATCTAGGCATCAGGACATCACATCATCCCATTAAACATATCTAGATAGTAAACGAGTAGTTTCCAAGCACCAACATAGCCCATATGTCATTTATTATACCATAATCGATCACAACCCATACATATCATACCTATAATAATCCATAAGATACTATATTTAGAGATACATGTGTGTTAAATAAGCACAATACACTGAAACCCTCTATACACATATATGATAAATGTAACCACTATGCATACCTTCACATAAAAATACCAAGACAAGAGTGTGGGGTTGGAGGGGGTAGTCATCCATTCATTCTTATCCACCCTAGATATTGAGGAAAACACCCTCCCAAATTCCACTATGTGTTAGTCAACCTACTAACATGGGTGGGTTAGTATATGAAATCACATAACATATAGGATATAATATAACTCACAGACACACTATGGTATTAACCGAGTCTTAAGATCAATTTCAGCTATCATCTCCCAAACACCTGACTCCCACCACTAAGGACTAGATATCCTATAATCACACAAGAATTTAAGTAGCATTATTTAATTAATTATTCCCTTTTAACATTTCAATTTATGTTAATTCGTTAATTAGATATTACTTAACATTATTCAATTCACATTTCATTAAGCACCAAGTGAATTCTATTCTCTCTAAGCATATTCCAACCAATTCCATGGTTTTACAATATTATCAACATTTTCATTGCATTTGAGTACCAATCCCAATGGTTAAATCATTTATTAATCATTATTATTATATAATTCTATGTACTGTAGGAAATGTACTAAGATACTATAAAAGAGATACATAAAAATGAATAACCATCTACCTCAAGAATTGGGAAAAGAAATATTGGTGAATAATCAACCCAACCATCTGACCATTAACGTAAAAAATTATCAATAAAACATCCATCTTCTGGTACAAAAAATGAGAAATCCTAGCTTCAACCCATTCTATCAATCCTAGTTCCATACCTACCACCACCATACATATTAACATGCATCCATCCCCCCATCACTGGTTTCAACAACTACCACAAACCTGGTCCTCCCTTCCCATATATTGACAAACCATCATCCATCCCAAGATCACATCATATAACATAACAAGTCTCACATTATTGAAATACAAAAGTAAATAAGGAAACAACAAATAGATCCAACATGAAATCTAGGCCCTAAAAACCAAGGAATCCATCCTTTGTAATAAAATGTTTGTTCTCAGACCCAAACAATTATCTTTATTAAGCAACTAGTTCTTTACCATATTTAATTAACTGATTCATTTATCATAGGTTACAACCATAGGAAACCTAAGGAATTATCAACTACAATCCTTTAATTATTAAAGAATTCTTTCAAGCAAAACTTCTAGTTTAAAAAAACTAAGGAATAAAATTTTAATTAAACATGACTCTTTATCATTTCATCAATAAGAATAACAGACTTTCATTATTTAGATAAAAAATTACAATAAGAAGAAAATATTAATTAAACATGTGTCAAGAATCATTTGATTTCCATAAAATTATAAGAATAAATGTATTAAATAAACATTCCCATTTATTTATTTATCCAACAACATTACTGAATTTACATTCTTAACTATTTCAATTAAGTTAACATTCTAAACATAGGCATAACAAACATGATAATCAAATATTAAATCTAAATATCACACTATCTTGTTAAAAAATAGGTAAACTATTACCATTATGGAAACACATATAATTGATACAACCATAAACCATTTTTTTCATTAATATAGTTAATTCTTTATATATTATAATTCCACCATCATCCAAAGAGATAAAACATGATTACTTTATGACTACACAAAAAAATAATATGATAAAAAACAAATATCATACCTTAAGGATTCCAATGTTCATTGAATGAGAACAGAACAATAAGAAACAAACCATTGATCACCTCTCTATTAAGAAAACTACGGACCCATGTTAATATTGTGCTACAACAATAAAAAAACATAAAAACTCCTTAAGAAAAAAGTAGAGAAACCTCCATATAATGGAAGGAAATAACGTGAGGAAAATAGACCGATCGAATAAGAAACCATAAGAGAAAGAAGGAAAATAAACCTTGGATCACCACAAATCAAACAAAAGAAGTTGGGGATAAATCTCTTTTGAAATATAATCAAAACACCATGAAGAAGAACCTATGGCCATTTGGGGTTGGTAGAGAAATGAAGGTTTTAAGAAAATTCAAGGGTGAAAGAGGCTTTATATTAATTCTTCTAGATAGACTTTCCTAGAATTAATGGGTCATTCACATCTTGAATATCCTATGTTTAAGATCCACTAAAAAACACATCACCCAAATCCAAAAAAACTGGTATTAATTCATGCTATGAAAAAAAAAATTCACATCATATTTTTTCAAAGAAAAATTAACCAAATGCGACCCTCATACCTTCACATTATGAACTAATGATACATGTTATGAATAAAATCATGTATAATTCTCTTCTCAGGATGTGAATTAATATTAAGGCTACAAACCTCTATCTAAAATTGTGAACAAAATCTCACATTGTGCAATTCTCCTATAACAATATTTTATCTCCCAAAATCCATTGATTCCAATAAAATATTTCCACAATAACTTACCTTAGAAACATGAAAATTAATGGGCTAGAAGGAACTAATCCCTTACAATTTGATATAGATTCCTATCACTCTCTTATATTTACTCACATGGTGAATATTTCTAAACATCCAAAAAAATTTATTCCATTTATTAAGTAATTGTAGAAACCTATATAAAAGGAGAATAGTTTCTATTATCTCTCATTCTCTTTATTTACATGTGACATAAGGATGGTATGGGATTTATTGGTTCATGACTTGGACCTCTTTGATGTGATAATCTAGATGAATCGGTTGATCTCTCACAAGGATCAGATCTTATTTTTATCATTGGTGGGTTTCCTTAACCACTTCTTATGGAATCTCATGTGTGTATCAAGGGAAATAAAACCTAAGTATATTTTGGTGGGACCATATCTTATAGATTTTAGTAAGATAATTTTTTATGTAGTGTTGGAACAAAGGATATTCTTTGTTGTAAATGGATTCTGGTTTGTGTTTGTTGTCAATCCACATTGGGTTGATCAAGGAGTTTGCAAGATAAGTTCTATTATAGTACATGATATCAATAGTGATGAAGGTGGCATTGTTTCCCAGTGTTTTCCAAATTTTTGGGATTACAATATGGAAGAAGAGGCTAAAATCACAAAGGGTAATTTTTTGGAATCAACACTTCATAAATATGGTAATGGCATGGGTTTCTCGAAAACTTGGATTTGTAAAGGCTATTATGTGAATGAAGTTTATGGTGTTATCCATGATTTCAAGAATTGGAGCATCATTAGTGTGTGATGATTTGACAAATATCTTCGTGACAATTCCAAATCTTGGGGGAGATTCATGAAGGGAGTATCACCATGAATATGATTTTAAAAGATTCAAAAAAATGCACTAGAGGCAGTGGAGCATCACGAATGGACATGAATATAAATATAAGGATACCCCAACTTCATTTTATGATGAAAAAATTCAAATAAAATACATAATTTCTCTGATTTCGTAAAGGAAAAGGAGCTCTGCGAATCTTGGTTTCCATACGAGCTTGATCATCACAAAAATACTAGTTTAGTCTTAACTAATGACAATTATTCAGAGTAATTGTGGATTTGAAATGACTGGGTATTCCTCATTGAATCAGTGAGATCTGTGAAGGTATGTTTCTTCACAAAGGTTGTGAGTTTTATGAAGGATATTTGAACAAGATAGTTTTGAATATCGAGTTTTCAGTGAAAAAGGATTTCAAAGTGCATCAACTAAGGTCTATGGTGAAAGTAGAGTCTCATGCTAGTTAGGGACAAAAACATTAATTCCAATCTACTAAAGTGACCTTTATGTTTATAAACTGATTAATACTTCACCACAGGTAGTGACATAGTGGAGTCAAAGGAATTGCTTTGAGGGACACAATGTGTTGTCCCTAAAATCTTTCAAACGTAGTGTGCCTAAAAAAAGTGACTATCTATGAAGTCTTGTATTCCATAAATAGTGAAGGTTAGTGGATTTTGGTATAACAGACACACTATCGGCATATGACCCTTATACTATCCCTTAGTGGAAAACCAAGTAAAAGTGATGTGATGTATTTCTACATGTGAATGTTTAATTGCTGATCGAATCCATCATACATGTTTGACAAGTTCCTAAAAATGTTGGAACAAGATCCATCCTATTAAAAGAAAAATTTGACACCCTGATTCATCCCTCCCCTATCAAGGTATTCTGGGGTCATACTTGTAGTTGAGTTGGAATATGAATCTAGTAATGGTAGCCTTCCTATGATATGAAATGAGTGTTTAAAAGTGTTTCCAAATGGCTGCTCAGGTTTTCCTTTGAAGACAGGGATGGATTTATTGATTGACTTAGTGCTCAAAAATCAATCAATATCACCTTCATCTTATCATATGGCTCAAGATGAATTGAAATAGCTTAAAATTTAGTTGGATGACTTTAGAGGCAAGGTGTTTATATGAAAAAGTGTGTTACCTTGGGTTTCCCCCATTATTTTTACAAGAAGGCTGATGAAATTATTCTCTTATGTGATAATTATTATAATCTCAATTGAGTAATGGTTAAGAATAAATATCCCGTACCTCACATTTATGATTTGTTGACTAATTGAAAGAAGAAAAGTGGATTTATAAAATTGATCTTGATATGGTTATCACCAACTCAAGATTAAGAAGTAAGATATTATAAAGACTACCATTAAGAGCAGTTATGGATACTTTTATTACATTGTGATTCCGTTTGTACTAACCAATGCCCTTGCTATCTTCACAAAATTGATGAACCTGGTTTTCCTCCAATATCTAGACTCTTTTGGTTTAGTTTTTATAGATGAAATTTTAGTGTAATATAAGGCTGAAGAAGATCATGTGATTCACTTGAGGCATGTTTTGGGAATTCTGAGCGATATAAATATTTATGATAAAATATAAAAGTCCCAATTATAGATATGAGAAGTTAAGTTCTTTGGACACGTTATATCAGAACATGGTATTTTAGATGAACTAGAAAAGGCAATGACTATCATGTCATAGTAAGAACCATGAAATGTCTTGGAAATACATAGATTCATAGGTTTAGTGAGATATTATCAGTGGTTAATAAATTATTTCTTAAATATTATGTCTCCTTTGACTGCTCTCACCACAAGGGGTTGAAGTTCTTTTACGATTTGATGTTCCAGGCATCCATAAATGATTTATAGAGGCATTTTAACTCAACACTAACTATGAATTTACGAGAGGCTGGTTTGGACTATATGGTTTATTGTGATGCTTCAGGTTCAAGTATGGTTTGCATCCTTATATAGGGAGATCATGTAGTGGATTATAGATTGTTTCAACTTGGACCTCACAATAAGAATTATCCTACTCGTGATTTGAAACTTATAGTAGTTGTGGATTCCCTCAAAAAATTTCATCACTATATTTTTAGATAAAGTTACATTGACCATAAAAGTTTGAGGTACATATTTTCCAAGAAATATTTAAACCACCAGCAGAGACGTTGGATTAAATACCTGTATTCATTCAAATATGAAATTACCTATTCTTAAAGAAAGTGTAATGTTATTATAGGCACACTTAGCAGGAAGTTAACCCCTCCATATTTAAGAGAGTCAAAGAATGAATGAAACTTAATGGGACTTTTTTGATCAGATGCACATGGCTGTTAGGGAAGAGAAGTCCGAGTTTATTCTACAAATTGTTCCTTTTTCACCCTCTATCATTGAAATGATAATTTAGGATCAACAATAAGATAACAAGATCTAGAGTATCAGAGATTTTTTATATGGTTCCACTACTACAAAAGAGGCCTCTAACAATGTTTTCATTTAACAGTGAAAGAAAAAAGTGATGATAAAGGTCACCTTTATCAGCGCTAAAAACACTCATAAATGATACCTTTTATCAGTGCTTTATTTTTAGCACTGATAAAGGGTACCTTTTATCAACAATTTATTTTTATACTGATAAAGGGAAGCCTTTATCAGTGCTTTATTTTTATCACTGATAAAGGGTAGCCTTTATCAGTTCTCTTTTAGCATTGACAAAGGTCTAGAATGAAATGAATTTATTAAACAAATAATTTTTTTATCAATTTTATTAATAAAACAATTATTGATAAAAATGAATAAATTGAATATACATACATATATATATATATATTATAAAAAATTAATAAATATTATATATTAAATATATAGATATGTAAAATGAATAAAATGAAATAATAAAATGAATAAAAATATTAAACATTTTATTAATTAAATAATTATTGATAAAAATGAATAAATTTAATATATATATATTATAAGTATTGATAAGTGGTATATTTTAAATATAGATATCTAAAATGAATAAATTTTAATAATTAAACAAAAAAATAAAAATAAATTAATTATAAAAATTATACAGAAAAAATTAAAAATGAATAAATTAAAAAATTATTTATAAATATATTAATGAAACAATTATTAATAAAAATGAATATGTAGTTGGGGTTTGGCTTAGTGGTAAGCACCTCATAATTCTACATGGAAAATGGGGGTTCAAAACCCATTGGGCGCAGGTTACTGTAGCAGCACTGTAGCGCTACTGTAGCAGCCGAGATACTGTTGCAACGACGACACTGTACCGGCGGCAGGGGCACTGTAGCAGCGGCGGGTACTGTAGCAGTGCGGGTACTATAACAGTACTATTCACAGAATGGCCTTTGGGCCAAAAAATTGGGCCTACGGGCTATGTAATGGGCTAAATGCCCACTGGGCCTTCAGGCTATGTAATGTGTCTTCCTCTACCCATTAAAGAGGTCTTTGCTTTGTTTCAATTATAAAAATGAGGCTTCGGCCCCAACCTTTAAAAAAATTAATAAAAATGAATTTTTATAATATATATATATATATATATATAAATTATAAATAGTAATAAATAATATATATTAAATATAAATATATAGAAAATGAATAAAATATAATAATTAAAAACATATCAATGTCTTATTCATTTTTAATGTTATTTGATTTGTTAATTTAAAATTTATCAAACATTATTTTTTACATTGATTTTACATACATATATGTAATTAATTCATTTTTATATACAATGTAAACACACAAATATTTATGCAATTAACGAAATCTTATATAGAAACACATACACCTAATATTTATGTAATTTATTCAAATTTTAGTATATTTTAGAATTTCATTATAACATGATACATTTAATATATTATGTTTTTAAAAAATCAATTTTATTTATTTCTTTTTAATATTATTATAGTTAAGAATTACTTATTAATTTTTTATATTTTATATTTTATTTTTTGAATTTAATTATCTTCTATTATTAATTTATGTATATTTATTTACTATGTTTTAGTATTTTCAATATGTATTTATCTTTACTTCAATATATATATATATATATATATATATATCCACATTGTTTTAATAATTTAAATTTTATTAATAAAACTTATCCATTTTTTCAATATTTTTAAAGTGTACACATTATAAATTATTCAATTTCACTCATTTCTGAAATGCATGTATTTAAGAATATATATTCATTAATAATGTTAAAAATATATTTGTAAATAAAAATTTATAATAAATATATTTATAAATTCATATTTACTATATTTATAAATTTATAAATTTATTTAATTATAATTATTATAAATAAATAAATACAATTTTTTAGAAAAGTATTTATATAATTATAAATAAATAATTTTCTATATTTAAATAATTTTAAAACTAAAATAAATTTATTTATATAATGAATATACTATATATATTTAAGGTAATTTTGAAGCCTTAGTTTATTCATGAAAAGGGCTACATTACAAAGAAAAGTAGGCAGTCTATAATGCACAGATATAATCAGTGAGACTCAAACTCGAGACCTCACCGAGACCTATAGGGTCAACTACTGATGTTCTGTACTATGTGGGCTATATATATATAGTTATCTAAATATATAAATATTATATTTTTAAAAGTATTATTCATATTTTTATAAAGAAATAATTATATATTTAAATAATTTAAAAAATTGTAATAAATATATTTAAATAATGAATGTATTTATATTTATATTTCCTTACCAAATATTTATAAATATATAAATATATATAATGATATAATTATATTTACTAGATTTATAATTATATATATTTATTAAATATATATATAATTATATAAATATATATAATGATATATGTATATTTATAATTGTAAATAAATAATTATAAATATATTTCTAAATGTATATTTAATATATTTATAAAATTAATTATTTATAATTATAAATAAAAATAATAATTTTTTTAAAGTAGTAATGTAATTATAAATAAATAATTATATATTTAAATAATTATAAAATTATAACAAACAAATATATAATTATATAAATATATTTATATATATAATATATATATATATATATATATATTTATATATTTTTGTTATATATATGTGTATAATTATATAATTATAATAAAAATATATAATTATATAAATATACTTACAATTTTTTAATTTGTAATTATAAGCTATAATAAAGCACTAATAAAAGGAATATTTATTAGTGCTAAAACTTTAGAGCAGATAAAGATGTATTTTAGTAATGCTTTTTTAGCATTGATAAAACTCAACCTTTATCAATGCTAAAAAACGCTGATAAAGATGTTTTTTATCAGTGCTTATCAATTTAGCACCGATAAAATAGATCTTTATTAGTGATTTTTTGCAAGCACTGATGAAAGTGTGTCTAATCTATTTAAACGATCCTAACCACGACTCAGAAGTCGCAATTCTCAAGCTCTTGTGGAACTCCCCTACTGCTGATGCTACTCCTCTATGTTCTCTCAGATGAATCAAGGCTAGAATCCAAGGTATGTTATTTTATCTTTTTTCCTCTCTAGTTGGTTTATTTTTTGGGTTTGTAGTTTACATTTTTGCAATGTTCATAACCATGACAAACCCTACATCATATATATATCTCTCATTCAATTACCTATTGTAGACCACGGAAAACTCATCCCCAAAATTTTCCAGATGCTTCTATACATGATCCAAGATCATAGTCCTTTTCTCAAGCTTCGATTTGGTAGGTCGCAGGCCCCGAACAGGGTTACAGATTAGGGGTTATGAACTTTTGAAGTTGGGATGGAATAATGGTTTGCGAAGCCCGTTCGTGAAGTCCCCTCCGCGACCGTGGAGCGCCGCTGTGAAGCAAGGAGGTAGGATACTCCACGAACCCCTTTGACATTCGTGAACTCGCTGCAAAGCAAGGAGGCATGATGCTCCATGAATACCTTTGAAATTCATGACGCGCTGCGAAGACCCGTCACGAAGCTAAGAGGCGGGATGCTCCGTGAACCCCTTTGATGTTCGCGAACCCTCCGTGGAGCAAGCTCTGTCTTCGCACTGAGCGAGCTCTGCTTCACGGAGCCCCTTGCCTATAAATACCCAGCTCACCCCCCTTCAGACGAGGACCACTTCACCCCTTGGGGAGCCGATCTCCCGGTTCATAGAGCTCTGCTTTGCAGCTCCGTGAGTCCATGCTCCGCGAGCAGCTTCCTTCACATTGCTGCTCCGCGAGCTGATGCTCCACGAGCTGATGCTTCGTGAGAAGATTCCTTTGTGTTGCTGCTCCACAAGCCGATGTGCCATGATTCCATGCTCCGCGAGCCAATGCTCCGTGATGCTGCTCCGTGAGACCATGCTTCACAAGATCCCTTTGCTCCGCGAGAGACCTTTGCTCCGCGAGGCCATGCTCCGCAAAGCTACTTCACGAAGAGCTATCCTTTGCAATACTCCTACCTTCGTTCCCACTTGTCCATACCACAGGGGTTACAACCCTGCACCCCCGTTCGAGGTCAGTGCCGGCCTACGGTCCTGGCCCTCTAGGCCAGTCCCTTTACTATCGTCACAGACCCCCATGAAAAATGGAGAGTCTCACCACAAACTTTTCAGACTGGGGTGTCGGCATTTTCCATTGCGCCCTTATGCGCATCCTCCTTCCACCTATGGAATACCATGATTTGAGAGACTCCTGCACACACCATGAAACACCTTGAGTCGACATATTCCTCTCTGTCTCGTGCACATGTTATGATTTGAGATTCTCATCATCCATTTCTTGAGTACCTTGAGTCAAACCATTCTTCAGGAAACTCCTCCAAACCCCATAACCTGACTCCTATGCCAGGTTTAACCAGAAATGGTTGCCCTTGAATAAGTTCCAACAACAACCATTTCTAGGCACCTTATGCCCAACAATCCTTTCTATATGACTTTAAACTGTAGTGAACCCTATGTGACAAACATAGGATGCCTCTTGCTCAATATGAAAGATGCCTCATTCTCCAAGCATGAGATGACAACAGTCCTATCTACATGACTATAAACTGTAGTACTCCCTATGGGCTAAACATAAGATGCCTCTTACTCTAAATGAGAGATTCCTTATGCTCCAAGCGTAAGAAGCCAATAGTCCTATCTATAAGACTATAAACTATAGTTCTCCCTATGTTCCAAACATAGGATGCCATTTTCCCCAATCAAGAGATGCCTTATGCTCCAAGCATGAGATGCCAACAGTCCTCTCTGTATGATATAAACTGTAGTGCTCCCTATGTTTCAAAGCTAGGATGACTCTTGACCCAAACAAGAGATGTCTTATGCTCCAAGCATGAGATGCCTAACAGTCCTATCTACATGAATATAAAATGTAGTTCACCCTATGTTCCAAACATAGGATGCCTTTTTCCACAAACAAGAGATGCCTTATGCTCCAAGCATGAGATGCCAGTAGTCCTCTCTACATGACTATAAACTTTAGTATTCCCTATGTTCCAAATATAGGATGCCTCTTGATCCAAACAAGATATTTCTTATGCGCCAAGCATAAGATGCCTAATGCCATGATCACAGTGGCGTAATTTCAAGAGCGTTGGAATCCGTTCAAACATTCCATCACTCCACCTCACGCTTTGAGTGTCCTTTATTCGGATCATCATCCACTTCCATGTTTGGAGGGACCCCCTAACGGCCTGGTCCCATGCCGCATCTGCTCACCTACCATCCTGGGCCAACACCCCAAAAGACTTTGGACAACACTTCGAGTCAGGTCTTATGTTTCAAACACGCTCAGTAGTCAAACCTCATTTGTTTGTCCCCATTTTAGGCTAACGTGATAAGGATGTTGTGTTTCGAACACGGTCAACAGTTATCCTCCATCACCATGCCACCCTCATTTCATTC
Organism: Viscum album; assembly: GCA_963277665.1. Taxonomy (NCBI): domain Eukaryota; kingdom Viridiplantae; phylum Streptophyta; class Magnoliopsida; order Santalales; family Viscaceae; genus Viscum; species Viscum album. The sequence goes on along the minus strand of OY728148.1, from coordinate 2,093,935,896 downwards.
CGAATGTCGAGCATGTAATTCACACTTCTCATCTCCCTTTGTTCGAATAGATTCCAACAACTCTTGGAATTATCCTCTTATGCAATAGCATATAGGTGAAGGCCTCAACCCACTAGTGGGTTGGGATGCCCTAATGGCCAGACATGAGGAAGACATTATGGGCAACATCCTTGTGTAAGCCCCATCCACGATTGCCACTCCATAATGGAACATGGGCAGTATCCTTGCGTAAGCCCCATCCACAATTTCCGCTCCATAGAGTCACATGGGTAGCATCCCTGCGTAAGCCCCATCCACGATTGCCGCTCCATAGTGGCACACGGACAACTTCCTTGCGTAAGCCCCATTCACCATTGTTGCTTCATAGCGGCACATGGGTAGCTTCCTTGCGTAAGCCCCATCCCCTATTGCTGCTCCATAGTGGAACCTAGGCCTCCATCTTGGAGTAAGTCCCAACCCCTTTGGGCCGCTCCATGCGTAAGCCCCACTCCATCTCCCACGGACGCACCTTTCGCGACGTGATTGTAAGATATCTTCTATCTCTTTTTTCTCACACCGAGCATGACTCACATGAGCTTAGAGCATGAACCGACCATGAAAAACACCTTGGGCCTCATAGTGAGTAAGCCCCAAATACCCCCGACCTGCATGACGTTAAACTGTATGCCTGCACTACATGGTCTTTGATCTATATCAAGGCATGGTATGTAGGAATCCTCATGAGGTTCAAGCCCATCACCCATCGGACCCCCAGTCCATATTCACATCGATTCTCCAACATGCCCTTACCGAACTATGGGGATTTTGATCCATGTCAAGGCATGGTACGTAGGAATCCTCACGAGGTTCAACCCACCACCCAATCATTTCGACCTCCTTCACATCGGTTCACCAAACACCATTCATTCTACTGAACTACGCGGACTTTGATTCCTTGCCATGGGGATATGTAGAAAGTCTCTTCAAGACTCAATCCCAACATCACCATCGTCCTCACATCAGTCCCATCTCATTCCCCCTCCACATCATTCAAATATCCATCATCCATCATGATTCTTACCCAGGACACTGCATCCCGGTGGGATCATGTCATCCATTTCTTCACTACTCCTAGCAGTACCTGGGATGCTATCCCCATGAAAACCCCATCAATGTCCGGGTCGTTTTCCTTTATGTACACCCTGATTCATCACTCCTTCAATCTATGTGGGTTTTGATCCCTATCGTCTACACAAGATACATAAGAAACCTCCATAAGGTTCAATCCCATACAATGGTAAACCTTGGTGTTTCCCCATTTTGGGGTGCACACTCCGTGTTCCACCCTCAGTGGTGTCCAGATCAGCTTTCACGGTGTGACATCTCCCCTCTACGGGACACACCACCTCTGATCCGTCTCTATGGGATGTTCTGATCACCCTCATTCTGTCTCCGCAAGATGTTAAACTCATGACCTACCTCATTATAAACATGAGATGCCTGAGGAAAACCTCAGAAGACACGCCTTGGGTGTAACTGTCTCTGCTTGACGTTAATCTTTCAGCATACCATGTGTTAAACATGGGAAGCTAAGGAAAACCTCAAATTCATGCCTATGGAATATGATTCTCCACATTCAACGTGGGATGCCTTGGGTTCGACACCCTTGAGATTCCCTCTTATGAGGAAGAATACAAGTTCCCCAATTTCCACGCATCCAGAGATGCCTCGATATGCCTGATCTTTCCGTCTACTCCGACCGAAGGTTGATACCAGGTCAATACCCCATGGAATTTCCTAATGGAAGTAGTGTAATTAATTGGTGTCCATGAAGATATGGCACTGGGAACGAGATTCACGAACAACGACTTAATCTATGAGGGGGACCTAGAATAGGTGACGAGTTCTGAGGAGGAATCCATAGAAGGAAGAGCCGACATCCCATCATCCCATTTCATTCAAAGAGAAAATGTCCCTGAACAAGGAGCGGATACCGCCCGCCTTTGGAATGCGGGAATGTGGGGAAACAACTGTGTTTACTCTATAGACATATGTGTGCGCCCCGACAAAAGCGTCAGAAACACCTATACCTACAAAATTCCACCCTACTATAGAAACTCAACTCATACCAAATTCATACAAGACCATTGTGAACTATATCTCCACACAATGTTCCTACTGATGGTGATTTTCATGGTGTTTTCATTATTATTTCTTGTTAACTTTTAGATAGTGTGGATTTTAATTGTTTGAATCTTTCTTCCACAGTATAGCATGCACATGAAGATGAAAAAAAGTTTAATACAATAAGAATAACTAAGAATATATGTTTATCTATTGAGAAAATCATCTTTATAAAATGTCATAGAATGATAGGTGTGGATTTTAGATTAATTAATATTGGATGATTAGTTTCACATGGGTGATATAGTTGAATGAATAAATGGATTTTGTTCCTATATCATAAAATTATAGGATTTTTGGTTCCTGTATATTTTCTTTAATTTTATTATCTTTTATTGTTCATACAAAATTTAAATATAAATATGAATATAATTTATCATGATGCATATATTATTGAATAATGAGATGATGATACACCACATGAAAGATTTATTAATGTTGTTAAGTTAAAATAGTGTGAAATATTAAAATTTTTATTGCTATATATAACTATTATATTATATTTATGATTGAGGTAATTTTTACCATAAATGAATTGAAAATTCAAGCCAGTAAAATGAAATTTTTTTTGATGGGATTACATTATGGTTGGTGGTATATTTTAATAGAAATTGAATTATTTTTTTGAAATGTAATTTTTTAGAATCCGTAATTAAAACTACATTTAGGTTATTTTTTAATATGAATGGTTTTAGAGTATACATGGGATAAACATATTTTTAAAAATAATAAGTTCTAGGTTTTAATTATATTAGATTTGAGAAAACATGGGTAATATATAATATTCATCAATTATTATTTACTACACATGCTATAGTAGAAATATTTTAGTGATTGTCATCTATTATTATTCAATTAAAGAATTTTTTGTTTATGATACTAGATTAGTTATGGTTTTTATATATGTATTCAATGTTTTATTTTTTTGATGAAACTATTCATAATACATATATTGATTGGATAAATATATTCTTCAAAATATTTTATAGTAATCATAAAAAATATAGTTTCAATAATATTTATATTGTAAAATGAACCAATACACATTTATAAATAATTTTTTTCTAGACATTAGAATTTTAGGAAATGGAAAAATTATGCGACTTTTATTTATTAAGTCTCTATTTTTTTCTTTGTATACATTTTTTACTGATTTTTTAAATAATTTTCTTGTTTACATGTCTAACAATTTGTTCTCTAGAGTAATGTCTTTAAAAAATATTGTATTAAATTTAATATGTAACTATTGTTTTTGTTAAATTATGATAAACCTTTCCTTATAATATTTTCATTGAATAATCACTTGATATTATTTGAGATAATTTTTAATATACCACTCATTGTATAAATACAAAAATTTTCTATAACCTTTCATGTCTGGATGTGATAAAAATAATTTTTATCATATATTAGAATATAATGGTTATTATGTGAGGGCTAGGTATGGTATATTATAATGTGAGTTACTATAGTCATGTTAGCGATTCATCAAGGGCTAGAGTGAGGGTTATGTGACATTTGTGTTGTTATTTATACTTCTTTATGGTTTTTCAGAAGTTAGGTTTAACTAATGTATTATGGAACCCATTTTGTGGCTATTTCCTAAGGGAAAAAATTATGTTAAGTCATTTCTATATTTCAAATGTACTTCTTAAGAAAAATGGCTATGTTATACCCATTTAATTATTTGGATACAATAAGTAAATGTGATGGTTATCCCTGATGTATAATCTTGAATTCTAGGGGTCCGAGGTCAAATCTCAAAGTACCTGTGATGTAGTTATTTCCAGAGGGAGATAAATAATTTTTTCTCCTCCTATGATTCAAATTTTAACCTCTTATTAGTGAAATTATTTGAATTTAAAGGTACAACCATGATATAAACTTATGGTATGATTAGTATAATTCACTTGTATGAAATTAAGTCGGTACATTTTATTGTCATGGTGTCCTGGTTAGTGCACAATTACTTGACTCAAATGTGTATTTTTAGTGTTACTACTTTGAATAGATACTCTAATATATGTGCTGTTGTATATTTTTGGGGCCCCGTTTGTATTTACTAGTTTAATTTTATACTCACATTGTTGATATGAACCTCAGTGGATATAGAGATCTTATATTTGAGATATAGGTGGAGGAAAAGTACTAGTAATATAGATTAGAATCAGTGAAACTCCATGGGGGTGAGTAGTTGTTCTCATGGGAGTGTTATGGACCTTTTTTTCATTTTGAGATGATATTTGAAAATTTAAATTAATATGTGGTAATTTAAAAAGTTTTAAGGAGAAAAATATTGTCACAACCTTTCCCAGTGAGTCCTATATCATGACTCCCCATGACCTCCTCCAATAGCCTAGGGGATGGTGACTAGAACCGAGAAGGAATATCAATAATATGGGAGGCCTTAGCCTAAGTACCTATACATATGCACACATCTCAAAGACTGTACAATGTTTAAATGTAAAAACTACTGAACAACCATGCATGAATAAACCTAAATCCCATAACCAGAGTACGACATGAAATAAAGGAAAGTAAATAGGTCCAAATACAACCCACCATAAAGAGTCTAAAAACAATTCCAACCTTAAAGGAAGATAGGGACTATTGTCAACATTCCGTAGGAACACACCTTAGTCTGTCTAGTCTTATTCCATCTCAGAATCTGTCAAAAGGTCAGTTGTTTTCACAAGCGTTGATATGTGAGGGAAAAACCCATGTAAGAGTTAGTATGACAATACCAAGTAGGATACCCCAAAACCACAAAGCATACCACAAAATAATACAATAATCTCTACCCAGGTATATGTCTACAGACATGTAATATATAGGTAAGTAAAAACTATATTATACCACTGAGGATTCTAGATTGAAGATTCCACCCAACACTCATCTAAGAGAACACTCTACTAATACTGGTAATACTGAAAACATTCTTCCAAGAGGTAATACTCATCGGGTCTCACCATTAGAAGCACACAATGAGGGTCTGAAGAGATATGATACATAGATAACTATCACTCTCAAGGTCATGAAATGATACCAAAAACTCAATCTGGATTAACCCACTAAGTATAAGACCAAATCCCACATATTGTTGATCATGAAGATACCATGAACTCCACCTAGGGAGTGAAGATGAATATAGGTTCTCACTCCAGGCCTCATATATATATTCTAATAACCCTATCCAAGAATTCTTTCTAAAGGGATCATTCTATTATGTGTTAGAGATGATTCCATACTAACCCTCAGGGAATGTATATAGGGAATTCACCCTAATGAAACATGTACAATCTACTAATGTAAAGAGATCCAAGACATGTATAAAAAGGTACACGGTGTGTAGTAGGGGTCACACACCGTGTCCCTTGACCTCAGTTCTAGCCCGTGTAAGAGTCTCATGTCATTATGTTGTGTTTGTATCCATGTAGTAGTACATAGAGTATAGGCTTATTTTGTACTCTACCTGTGTTCTAGAACATGAATTATCCTATGTTCTCTAGTTCAGGTCATGTCTATATTGGGAAGTAAACAATATGATCCAACCCATGTACTCAAACCTGTGTCCATGTACCCTATGAGGTACATGCCAAGTCACAAGGAGGAAACCACACACCATGTGATAAGGTCACAAACTCTATGATACTTACGTTTCTCCAAAAAACCTAGCCACCACATAAAGGGTCGCACATGGTGTGTAGATATGGTTTAAGCACCATGTATTGATAGATTTTCTAGAATCCCTAATCTGGAATCCGCGTGTCTTATCCTTCATCTGATCTTCAATCTGGTGACCACCTTTCTGGAAAATCATATATCAAGTCTCTTTGAGTCATGAAATCACTGATTTAACATGCTTATAGCTCCAATCTACTCAGAAATGATATCTTGAATCATTCTTCATTACGTACCAAATATCATGAAATTAGGTATCCAAAGCTATCTGATTCATCATTACTTCCATCATCGCACCACCATCTTGTTGTGCTAATCCTAGCTCTATGACATTGGATCATTTCACCAAGAAACGAGTGCACAATGATTGATTATTTGGAATATGTCAAATCATAGGCCAAACGAAGAACACCCATGATGAACAAATAACTAGGGGAGAAAAGCACAAGAACAATAAAGTGGAATGGACCATGATCAATTTTAATGTCAATATAGATGTGTTTTCATGAGAATAACAATGAAGAACTCAATAATCATAACATAATTCTCCCAAATAATCCCTATAAATAAACCAATACCCAAATACTCATGATTCATGATTCAAACTGTTTCACCATAGAAATAAATAATGGGGAAAGAATTAAAATTAAACAACCACACTACCTCGATTTGGATAAATATCTAATAAAGAACAATGTGACACCATTGTCATTGGTGAGATCCTTCAATGCCATTGTGTATTGATCATCAATCCATGATCCGATCCCCATCCATCAATAGAATACTATTCCTCTCTCTCTAATGAATCTACAAAGATTTTCAGGGTTATGCAGCTAGACCTGAAAAACTTCTATAACATGTATTTAAGTAATAATATAGGTCATTGCATAAATAAATAAATAAATAAATTTATTTTATTTTATTTTATTCATTTTACACATTTGATGACTTTTCCACAAATGCCTTGTGCTGACTGAGGTTAAGTCTCACCAATGCTGAAACCTGCATTTTGAACTAAACGATGCCCTCATATTTCTAATCTGAGCCTCCTTTAAGAAGTTATTCAACTTGTTTTGGAAAAATATGCATGTGTACTATTTAATATATTTAAAATATTTTAAACATTTATTCTGGGCACACAGGGCCTCAAAATCAAGCACCATCTCAATGACTAGTCTAAACAATAATCCATACAATATCCAAAAATAATACATGGAAAATATGAGGCATTACATTATCCCCACCTCCAAGCTTTACATCTTTGAAAATCCAAAACAAGGGCTACTCAAAGAGACATGGTCACTGACCATGAATCTGAGCATTTCACTCCCATGTTCTCTCTTAAATATTATAGTGTTTCCATCAGACACACACTAAAGGAATTGATCACCCATGAATTATTCTCTCCTATCTATCAATAATCTCTATCGAGTAATCAGAAAAGGTATATCCATCCTCAATGTCGAACTCACCCCAGTCAATAATGTGTTATGGGTCATGCACGTACCTCCTCAGCTACGATATATGGAAGACATCATGTATTTGGTCTAACTATAGAGGTAGATCTAAGCGGTACACCACCTCACCAACTCTATATAATATCTAGAAAGGGCCAATGAACCACAAAGATATCTTGATGCCCCCACTAAATCTCTATAATCCACATTGTGGTGAAACCTATAGGAACATATGGTCTCTTTCCATGAAATCCAAAGGCCTTCATCATCTATCTGTGTATGACTTATGACAGATCTATGAAGTCATCATCTGGTCCCATATGATCTACACCTTCTTAGTAGTTTTTCACACCAACTATGGTCCCATGATCACTGACTCTCCTAGGTTAGTCTAGAAAAGTGGTAATTTGTAGAGTTTCATGTACAAATCCTCAAATGGTTCCATATCGATGGTGGAATGGTAGCTGTTGTTGTACGCAAACTCCACTAGTGGTAGATGATCCTCCCAACTATGACCAAAGTTCTACATGCAAGATCACAACATCTCCTCTAGAATATAAATTTTCCACTTAGTTTGGTAATAAGTTTTGGGGTGGGTTGTTGTGATCTTTAGCGACGAGGTCCCATCGGAAATAGCCCATCACAGAAAATGGCATTGCAAAAACTATTATTTGCGATGGTGTCCCGTTGCAAATAGCACATCACAAATAATAATTTTTTGTGACGAGCAGCTTTACCGTCGCAAATAAGTCTCCGATTATATACTTTATATATATAAACTTTTTTGTGATGGGTCCATCACAAAAATTATTTGCGATGGGCCCATAATCCCATCAAAAATATGTTTAAAAAAATATTTAGACTATTTGTGACGGGTCCCAAATCCCATGGCAAATACTTTTAAAAAAAATTATTTAGACTATTTGTGATGGGAACCCGTCTCAAAAGATCCCGTTGCAAATAATAAATATTTTTTTTTAAAAAGTAAATTTAATTAAATTATGATTATTGAAAAATTAATTTTAATATTATTAAAATAATTAAAATAAAAATATATTAAAATTCTCAATATTTACAAAAAAATATAAAAAAATCATAAAATGTTATTATTATTATTAGTAAAATAAACAAACATTAAAATGGTTACAAATTTAGAAATACTACCAATACTTAGAAAAATGAAAACGGCTTGAATAATGAATGGAAATTTTCTAATCATTATTGTGGAGATGATTACAAATTTTCCCTTCATTATCTAAACAGATTTTGTTTACTAATTATTTATATTTGTTTCCTCATATCTAGTACTTAATGATTTTTAATGGTTTCCTTATTTCTAATGCCTTATTTTTAATGGTTTCCTTATTACTAATGGTTTCCTTATTGCTAATGGTTTACTTATATTTAATTATGTTATTAATTATGTAAATAATTATGTTACTAATAATGTTACTAATTATGGTACTAATTATTTCACTAATCATGTTACTAATTATGTTAATAATTATGTTACTAATTATGTTACTAATTATGTTACTAATTATATCTAATGATATCTAATTATTACTATTCAAATCTACTGATTACTAATCAAATAGAATCAAATCTAATCAAATCTAATCTAATCTATCTTATGATTACTATTGATTACTAATGATATATAATCATATATAATCATATCTAATCAAATCTAATCAAATATAATCAAATATAATAAAATCTAATAAAATCTAATAAAATCTAATCAAATCTAATCAAATCTAATCAAATCTAATCTAATCAAATCAAATCAAATCAAATTTATTCAAATCTAAACATATCTAATCATATATAATCATATATAATCATATCTAACCATATCTAATCATATCTAATCATATCTAATCATATCTAATCATATCTAATTATTACGAATTATATTTAATTATTACGAATTATATCTAATTATTACGAATTATATCTAATTATATCTAATTATTATTAATTATATCTAATTATTATTAATTATATCTAATTATTACTAATAAAAAATATATTATTGTAATATTAATAATAAAATAATTCTAATTATATATAATTATTACTAATAAAAAAAATTATATTATTAATATTTATGAAAAAATAATATTAATATTATTAAAATAATAAAAAATTTATAAAATATTAAAATTATCAATATTCGCAATAGGCTTTTCTTTATTCTTAAAATGTTTAAATCTCAAAGGGTCTCCAATTTTCAGGTCATGCTCAATAAAAAGTTTGCATTAGCCACGTCCAATGTAAACTCTATAATTGTCCTTGCATGGTTGATCACCTCGCAAGTAGTGTTGTAATAGGACGACCAAAGCAATGTCATTCCCGTCTCTAAGAATCATCTCTCTCCCTTCATATAGATCATTCTTCCTTAAAAATTTAAGTGGAATCTAGTATCTTTTCCTTAAATTTTCAAGGAAGAATGGTCTATGTAAAGGGTCAGGTGAGACAATTCTTATAGATGAGAAGGGCATGACTTGGGTTGTCCTATTGCAATGCTACTTGCAAGGTGATCAACTAAGCAAGGAAAATTATAGATTTTACATTGGACATGTCTGACACTTACTAATAATTTTTAATTATTACTAATTATTACTAATTATTACTAATTATTAATAATTATTACTAATTAGTACTAATTATTACTAATTATTACTAATTATTACTAATTATTACTAGTTATTACTTATTATTACTAATTATTGCAAATTATTACTAATTATTACTAATTATTACTAATTATTACTAATTATATCTAATTATTACTAATTATATCTAATTATATCTAATTATATCTAATAATATCTAATAATGTCTAATAATATCTAATAATATCTAATAATATCTAATAATATCTAATAATATCTAATAATATCTAATAATATCTAATTATTACTAATTATATCTAATTATTACTAATTATATCTAATTATTACTAATTGTCTCTAATTATTACTAATTGTCTCTAATTATTACTAATTGTCTCTAATTATTACTAATTGTCTCTAATTATTACTAATTGTCTCTAATTATTACTAATTGTCTCTAATTATTACTAATTGTATCTAATTATTACTAACTGCCTCTAATTATTACTAATTGTCTCTAATTATTACTAATTGTCTTTAATTATTACTAATTGTCTCTAATTATTACTAATTGTCTCTAATTATTACTAATTGTCTCTAATTATTACTAATTGTCTCTAATTATTACTAATTGTCTCAAATTATTACTAATTGTGTCTGTAATTATTACTAATTGTGTCTAATTATTACTAATTGTCTCTATTTATTACTACTTGTCTCTAATTATTACTAGTTGTCTCTAATTATTACTAATTGTATCTAATTATTACTAATTGTCTCTAATTATTACTAATTGTCTCTAATTATTACTAATTGTATCTAATTATTACTAATTGTATCCAATTATTACTAATTTTATCTAATTATTACTAATTGTATCTAATTATTACTAATTATATCTAATTATTACTAATTATATCTAATTATTACTAATTATATCTAATTATTACTAACTATATCTAATTATTACTATTCATATCTAATTATTACTAATGATATCTAATTATTACTAATGAGATCTAATTATTACTAATCATATGTAATTATTACTAATCATATCTAATTATTACTAATCATATCTAATTATTACTAATCATATCAAATTATTACTAATCTTATCTAATTATTACTAATCATATCAAATTATTACTAATCATATCTAATTATTACTAATTGTATCTAATTATTACTAATTGTCTCTAATTATTACTAATTGTCTCTAATTATTACTAATTGTATCTAATTATTACTAATTGTATCCAATTATTACTAATTTTATCTAATTATTACTAATTGTATCTAATTATTACTAATTATATCTAATTATTACTAATTATATCTAATTATTACTAATTATATCTAATTATTACTAACTATATCTAATTATTACTATTCATATCTAATTATTACTAATGATATCTAATTATTACTAATGAGATCTAATTATTACTAATCATATGTAATTATTACTAATCATATCTAATTATTACTAATCATATCTAATTATTACTAATCATATCAAATTATTACTAATCTTATCTAATTATTACTAATCATATCAAATTATTACTAATCATATCTAATTCTTACTAATCATATCTAATTATGTCTAATTATATCTAATTAATTATCTATAATCATCTCTAATTATTTCTAATTAACACAAATTATTTATAATTATTACTAACAATATCAATTTATTACTCCCATCACAAATAGTGGTATTTGCGACGGGTCCCGTCGCAAATAACCTCACCCGCATTAATTAAAGCCGGCGATTAAAAGGGTATTTGTGACGGGCCTCATCGCAAATAGTGACCTACCGACATACTATTTGCGACAGGCGGATTTCCCCATCACAAATAGTATTTACCGCTGCCTGTTATTTGCGACAGGGAGCCAACACCCGTCGTGAATACCTTTTACTGCCGTCGGGCTTTTGCGACGGGGGTGTGACCCCGTCGGAAATACCCTTATCACGTTTTGGCGCACAGTTCGTTCCAAACCTATTGCGATGGGACCCCTATTCCCATCGCAAATAAAAAACTTTTTGGGACGGGAATAGGTTCCCATTGCAAAGACTTCTTTCGTCTAACCTTTTGCGACATGATATATTCTCGTCGCAATTAACCCGTCGCAATAAACCACTTTTTCCGTAGTGTCCCTCCTATAATCCATTCCACAACTAGGATGTGAAGTGATCATCATTGTCAAAAATGATCCTTGATGGAACTCAATAGAGTTGGACTATCTCCTTCATGTTGAGACATCACAATCTTTGTACTGAACTCTGCTTTTGAATTTCTAAGAATTCGGATGACTTGGTGAGTCGGTCTATAATCAACCAGATGGAATTGGGGCTCCTAGACATACATGGTAATCCCATCACAAATTCTATAGATATCCCATCCCACTTTCACTTTAGAACCTCAAGGGGTTGAGATAAACCCACTGAAACTTGGTGCTCGGTCTTCACTTTCTAACAAGTAAGGCATCAAGAGACAAAATTTGCAACTCCTTTCTTCATCCCTATCCACCAAAACTAATGGCGGAGGTTTCGCTACATATTTTACACACTTGGATGTACTAAAAAAGAATATTTATGAAAATATCATAGAACGTCCTTCCAAAAAATCGCTAGTACCATCATGTGTCATTTGAATAGAAGGACATGCTCCCCATGTTCAGAAAATCTATCAGGAGAAAGTCCAATAGATATATGAGTATATAGAGTCTCACAGTTGGTATCACCTAGTTGTGCCTCCCTGAATCACTATAAAGTAGAGGGGTAATAACCTTTGACTGGAGGTAATCTAATCCATTTCTGTTCACAATGGATTACTGTAATGAGGATAACTACTTCAATGAATAATTAAAAAACATCAAAAAATATCTCATGTTAAGAGAATCTACTACCATGTTCCCATTCCCAACAATATAGATAATCTTGAAGTCATAATCCCCAAGGAACTCTAGCCATCACCTCTATCTCAAGTTATGATCCTTCTGAGATAAGATTTATTTGAGACTCTTGTGATCAGAATAGAAAATAAACGGCTCACCCATCAGGTAGTATCACCACATATTTAGTGTGAAGATTATTATTTATAACTCATGATCATGGGTCACATAGTTTTTCACATGTGGTCTCAACTGGCATGAACCATAAGAATTCACCACATGCCTTTACATTATAATACAAATATTCCCGATTCCTGATGTATCGCAGAACACTATAAATTGACACCCTCATATAGAAATCTCAAGATGATAGTGCTCATCAATCTTTATCTCTACATATAAAAATCCTTCTGAAATTATCTTTTTACACGAAAGGATGTCCATTTTGGGTCAAATCTATCATTGGTACTGATATCCTGGAGAAATTAGGTATGAATCTCTTGTAATTTCCTACTAACCCAAGGAAGCTTCACACCTTCATCATGCTCATGGGTGGCTCCCAAGCTAACACTGCCTCAACCTTCACTGGGTCCACTACCAATCCATCTTCAGATATAACATTTCCTAGAAATTGGACCACCTGAATCCAAAACTAGTAGTTTGAGAGATTTCTGTAAAGCTAGTTCTCTTGAAGTACATCCAAAACCATCCTCAAGTGTCTTGTGTTCCCCTCCTTAGATGATGAGTATACAAGGATATCTTCGATGAAGAATACCACAAACCAATATAATAAAGGATTAAAGATCCTATTAATGAGTCCCATGAAAACTACTGGGGAGTTCTTCATGCCAAAGGGAGTCACCAAGTACTCATAGTGACTATAGTGACATCTGAATTCTGTCTTCGGTATATCCTCACCCCGTACCTGCAACTAGTGATAGCCTGAACCGAGGTCAACCTTAGAGAACCATCATTCCCCTCTCAACTAATCAAAGAGGACATAGATCCCTAGTAGTGGATATTCTATCTTCACAGTCACTTGGTTCAAGCGCTGGTAGTCCACACATAACCTCTACCTCCCAACTACCTTTTTGGAAAACAAAATTGGGGTTTCCCGGGGTGAAAAACCATGTTTAAAAAATCCATTCCTTTGCAAGTCCTACAAATTCACCCTTAGATCATGAAGCTCTATGGGAGCCATCTGATATGCTGGGATAGATATGGATTCTATCATGAGGTGTAGATCAATGAAAAAATCTATCTATCGTTGTGGAGGTAAACCAAGAACATCCTTAGGGAAGATTTTCTCGTACTCCACCACCACTATAGGAAACTGGAAACACATAACATCCACTAAACCAAGGGTTAGTATATACAATTGATGAGTAATTGAATTCACACTCCTATTCATGAGCCCATTCTGTATGGCCTAGGTTTCCTTTTCATGGATAAAGGAGAACTTATTTCCATCACTACGGACACACCGCATCCTCCACCTAAAAATGTTAATCCAGGAATAAACTATAGATGACCAGTTCATACCTAGGAATAATTTGTAATACCTCATTACTACAATAAATATATACCAATAGAAAACGTTTACTTCAAGAGTCAGGTCACACTATCAACAAAAGTGTGTGATCGCTGAGTCGTCTCTATTAGAAACCACCAAGCATAATGGTCGAGCCAAAGGCTTCACCCGAATCTCTAAGTCTAGAACATGATATGTGGAAAAAAGTAATGACTGGAACCTATGTCTATAATTACTGAAGCGAAGACATAAAAGTAAAATATCATACCTCATATCATTCTTAGAGCCTCTAGGTCATATGCTTCAACCGCTAACAGATGTCCCCACCCCTTTCCTCTTATCTCCTTTATCCTGAAGTGGGCCACTTGGGGGGGGGGGGGGGGTTGTAACAAGTCAAAGCATATACCACATTATGAAACACTCCTAGGTCCTATGAAACATCCTATTCCTTGTGGAACTACCTACTCTTGTAGCTGTATCTACCTCGATGGCCCATCCATGGTCTCTCTGTCAGCTGTACGACAAGTCAGAAAATATTATACAAGATGTCCCTTACTGTCACTTGAGTAGCACTACCTCTCATTGGGATGACTGGACCAACCATGTGAGACTTGAACCATAGATCCTCTATCATGGGACCTCCTCCTAAAATTTATCACATGTACAGGTCCCTAAGACTGACGTCATTTCCATGCCGCTAAGGTGTATGCTCCTGTGTGCTTTATATAGGAAACCACTGGTTGTATCTACTCAGCAAAGAAATTCTCAACCACCAAAGCTCTATCTAAAACCCTGACATAGGGATGAATTCATAGCAGTAAAAAACTAGCATAGATGACTCTACACAGACCTCAGTTAATGGTCTGATCCCTAAAGAACTAGTTGTGAACTAGATCCATTGAGTATCTGGAGAGGTTAGTAAAACCTGATGAATACTCGACTACTATCGTGAAGTCATACTGGTGCTACATAAGCTCCTAGATATGCACATCTCCCATCATAGCTGGATAGAACTCCTTTATGAAGAGACTCTCGAACTATTTCCATGGTAGAGTTACCTCATTATAAGACTTTGTTACTAAACTCTACCATATCCCAACTGATCCATGAAGAAGGATCACCGCTAGGACCACCATCTACTCTACTGGTGTCATAAATAGATGGAAAACTTGGGTCAGCACCTCAATCCATTACTCGGATGCCTATGGGTCAAGCTCACCTTAGAACTAGAGGGTTCACTATCACTAAAACTTTTGAAGTGAACTCATCCTTCACACCTCATCCGTCAGTATTGTGGATTTCATCAGCTTCTCAATAGGTGGTGATAGATCTAGTGCACCACCTTGATGTAAAACCTGTAGAATTGGTCCTTGTATCAATGCCACATCATTGAGGGGATCATCCTCATGATTCTAATTCTAAGTCCTATCTAGAATACATCACGAATGAATCTTGAATGTAAAGAATATGTACCATGGTAAATGAGTATATTTGGAGAGATGACTCAATAAGGACATGGAAACCACAACCCATTACTATATGATTCATGTTCCATTTCCTTCCTTGAAACCAATTTTCTAATGTACCAAGTTGAAAAGAAGGTCATTAGAGTCCTGGTGTACAGATATGTCGGCCACCAAGACACACACTGGAGTCCCTGTCTTGAAATGCATAATCAAAACACTCAATACTATTGTCACAGACCAATCTCAAATACTCTTGATCTTATGGTAGAATCAACTACTGTCCTACCACTCAGTCATGATCCATCCCACTAGGTCCTATTTTGTGACTCCCAAGGACCACCTCTAATAGTACAAGGGCTTGAGACTGTCACGAATAAGGAATATCACTAACATGGAGGCCTTATCCTAAGTACTTGTAAACACGCACACATCTCTAATCCTATACAATGCTGAAATGTAAAAACAACTGAACAAACATGAATGCATACATATATATCCCAGAGTAAGAAAAGAAGTAAAGAAAAGTAAATAGGGATAAATTAAATCCCACAAAAAAGAGTCTGAAAAAAATTTAAACATGTAAGTAAGGATTAAGACTGCTATCAGGCTGCCATAGGAACACACCTCAGTCTGTTCAGTCTCACTAAGCATTGTCTAGTCCTTGTCCGTCTAGGAGTTTTTCAAAAGTTCTATCATCTTACCAAGACACGACGCATGTGGGAAAATCTCAGGTAGGTGTTTGGATAATAATACCCAGCAGGACACCCCAAAACCAAAAATCATACAAAAAAATAATTTCATTGGATCTACAAAGGTATATGTCTACAACACATATAACAAGAATATACAGATATACTCAAAAAAGACACACAGTCTAGAGGTAAGTCACAACCATAGTATACCAACCTAGGATTCTTGTTCCAAGATTCCATATAACACTCATACAAGAGAACACACTTCTGAGTTTGATAATACTGATTATGTCCATCAGATAGGTAACACTCCTTGGGTCTTTCCATTAGAAGTACAAGCTAAAGGTCTAAAGAGATATAATACACATATGAGGATCACTCCTAAGGCTATGTGGTGATACCAACAAATCAATCTAGATTAACCTTCTAAGTAGAGTATAAAAACCCATGTACTATTGGTCATGAAGATACAAAAAACTCCACCTAGGGCATAATTATAAATAGAGGATCACACTCCAGGACTCACAGAGGGATTCTAATGACTTAATCCAAGAAGTTCTGCTGAAGGGATCACTGTCCTATGTAAATGAGATGATTCCATAATAACCCTAAGGGAATGGATATGGGGGACACATCCTAACAAAACATGTCCAAGCTAATGAGGAAAATAGCTCCAAGTTATGTATAAAAAGGTACACTGCATGTAGTAGGGTTCACATGTCATGTCTCTTGACCCTGGGTTCTACCCGTATAAATAGACCATGTCATCATGTCGTGCCTATTTTAGTATAGTGTACATGAAAAATAGGTGCCCATGTACTTTACTCATGTGATAATACACATCTTATCCCGTGTACTCTGGTCCATGCCATGTCCATGTGGGGGAGTACATGGTGTGCTCCAACCCGTGTACCCTCACCCATTTCCATTTACCCTCTAATGTACACACTAAGTCACAAGGAAGAGACTACATACCATGTGAAAGGGTCACATGCCATGTGATACTTAAGATTCTTCCAAAACCCTAGCTACCACACATGGGGGACATGGTGTGTAGATCCTATCTAAACACCATGTAACATTGTAATTTCCAGAATCCCAGATATGGAATTCATGCATCTTTTCCTTCATCCTATCTATGATATGATAACTACCTTGCTGAAAAATCATCGATTGGGTGTCATCGAGTCATTCCATAACTGATTTAACATGTTACGGTCCCTTTATCTTCTCAGAAATGATATCATTCATCGTTATTCATTGCGTGACGAAGAATATGAAATCAGGTATCCAAATCCATCTGATTTTTTTCTACTTCCATCATCGTACCACTGTCATGTTGTGAAAATTCTAGATCTATAATAACAGATCGTTTCACCGAAAAATGGGTTCGCAATGGTTGATTGATCAAGATATGTCGAATCATGGGACAGATTAAGAACATCTTCAATGAACAAATAAACATGGGAGAAAATTATAAGAAAATTAAAGTGGAACAACCCTAGATCAATGTTCATGTTGATCTCGATTCATTTATGTGATAATGAAAATGAATAAATCAATAATTACAATGCAATTGTCGCAAATAATCCCTAAAATTAAACCTATCCTACAATACGCATGATCCATGAATAAAACTGTTCGTCGATTTATTTACATTCTCCATAGAAATAAAGAATAGGGAAATAATACAAATAAAAACACCACCCTAATTCAATTTGGATTAATATTTGATGAAGAACGATTCAACTTTGTTGTTTTTTGTGATATCATTTGATGTTGTTGCTCATTGATCATCAATCCACGATCTGATTGTTGCTTGTCAATGAAATCTTGTTTTATTCTCTCCAATGTCTCTCCAACGATTTGTAGGGTTATGAGGATAAACCTCAAAAACTTCCGTAATCATGTATTTAAGGAAGAAACTAGGTTGTTTTGTCAATGAATAAATAAATAAATTTATTTATTTTATTTTATTCATTTTATTCCCACAACGAATTTTCCACAAACTCTATGGGCAGGGGTTTCCCGATCCAAAAGGATTTGAAGGTGTGAATTAGAGAGATGGGGGAGTGCCCCTTTATAAGAGGGGTGAGGGGCACCTTAGGAAAAGCTAGAAATATTATTTTATAATAAAATAATTTTCAGTTTATAATGGCTCCAAAATGAATTATTTAAAGGATAAGGTGAGGAAAAACACTCAACCAATAGGTTTTATACAGGTTTCGGTCACTATATTAACCTTATCTTTTAGATTTTACTTTTAGTTAAATAGTTTTACATTTACCATGTCTCTTTGTATTTTTATATTATATGGTTAATAAAATGACTATATACTTCCAATAGAACCCCAAGTGGTTCATTAATGATACACCTATCATTATATAAGTCTTTTTTCCAAACCGTATATTTTTAGGAATAGAATATCAATTAATAATATAATATTTGTTTTAAAAACAATTTTATGTCAATTTTGACACTATTTGGTATTTTATTTTTTCTAAATTTATAACAGCATTATTACTTCAAAAAAAATTCATATAACCAACCATAAAATGTCATATTAACCTATAAAATTATTGGAATTCATAAAAACTCTCAAATTACATTTATTTGGATATTTATAATATCAATTATTTTAATATTTCATTAATTAGGTAATTTCTGAATCATCATTGTGTCATAAATAAATTAAAATATTTAATGTCTAAAAAATATAAATAAAATACCATTATGTAGGAAATATTTTTATATTTCTAATGAATATTTAAAGTCAAATTTATCTTATGTATAACCTTATATGAAAAATGTTTTAGTTATTAAACATTGATTTTAACTCTTTTAACTCTTCTTTAAATAAAATAAAAATAAATATACTAATCTAATCTAAGTGGACCAAAGAGGTTCATATTTTATTCATAAGTTTGTTTTTGGTAGAATTATACTTATCCAATAGAATTATGACACATGTTAGGGTAATAATAATACCATTTTTACCCATAATTACCCTATTTACTTTTAATCGTGGTAAATAAAAGTAAAAATTTACTATTCACCAAAAATTATTTTCATCACATTGAACCACATTTTACTTACTGATATTAACCATGTCTCTCGGATTTTTTAAATTCAACTCACATAAGCGGTAAAATTAAGTTTTATGTAAAATTGCAAATGCTCTAAGGAGGTGGTTAAAAGACGGTGAAAAATGCAATAAAATGTTATATATCTAATATTATTAAAAAATGAATCCAATGAATTAAATTGAAAATATACATGTATTATGTATCTATTTTTACCTAAAATAAATTTAAATAAAATAATTTATTATTTAAATTAAAATTCAGTTTTAAACTATAACTTAGTGTTTTTCACTATTCATGAAAAATTAATGTTTTTCAGAAAAATACCAAAAATTCACCCTAAGCTAATTTCGATATTCTGAATCCAAAAATGAAGTCCATTTTGAAAGATAAAATTTATAAAATATAAAAAATTGGTTATTACTATTCATAATGGCTAGTTTGATTGGTTGTGGTGTGTTAGAACTCGAAGTTGCATACATCACATGCTATTGTATTATTCAAAGAGAAGCGTATCGTGGAAGATTGGGGTGTTACATTATCCCCTCCTTCAAATAATTTCGTCCTTGAAATTTCTAGAATATTATTTCATAAAAACACTCGGGTGGTTCTTCATCAAAATTTCCTCGGGATCCCACGTTGCCTCTTCCATCTTATGGTTTCTCCATAGGAATTGTACCAGGCGATTCGTCCGGTTTCTCAGCACTTGTTCTTTTGTTTCAAGAATCTTGATAGGATCTTCACAATAAGATAGATCTGGTTCTAGTTCTAATTCTTCATAGGTGAGTACATGCATTGGGTGAGGCATGTATTTGCTCAACAGTGATACGTGGAATACATCCTGAACTTTGGAGAGACTTGGCGGCATTACCAAACGGTAAGCTACAGCCCCAATTTGTTCTAGAATTTCTAAAGGTCCAATGTACCTGGGACTCAATTTTCCCTTCTTACCGAAATATATAACACCCTTCCATAGAGATACCTTCAAGAAAACATGATCTCCTACATGAAATTACAAATCCTTCCTTCGGTTATCGACATAGCTCTTCTACATACTTTGAGCGGCTTTGATGTGGGTTTGGATTATCTTCACCTTTTACATCATTTCCTCCACAAGTTCTGGGCCTATTAGTTTTCTTTCACCAACATCATCCCAACAGGTTGGTGTGAAACATCTCTTTCCGTATAACGCTTCATATGGTGCCATCTGAATACTTGAATGGAAGCTATTATTATAGGAAAATTCTACTAGAGGTAAATATTGATCCCACATACCTTGAAAGTCATGTGATCAAGATCTCAACATGTCTTATAAGGTTTGAATAGTCCATTATTATTTTCTATTAGTTTGAGGGTGGTAGGCAATGCTCAAACGAAGTTCAGTATCCATGGATTTATGGAGTCTTTTCCATAATCTTGATGTAAAATTGAGATCACGATAAAAAACAATCGATAGTGGTACTCCATAAAGTCTTAAAACTTTATTAATATATAGTATTTTTAATCGTTCAAGTGATAAATATTCCCTTATAGTAGGAAAATGTGCTGACTTGGTAAGACAATCAATAATGAACCATATTACAGCATTCCTTCTATGAGTATTTGGTAGTCCCATGAAAAAGTCCATCATAATATTATTCCATTTCCACTCAGGTATGGGAAAAGGTTGCAAGACTCCTCCAAGCTATTTACTTACAACTTTCACTTGTTGAAAAACCATACATCTTGACACAAAATCAGCAATCTACCTCTTCATGTTGTCCCACCAAAAATGTTCTTTCAAATCTCTATACATTTTGGTGCTACCAGGGTGTATAGAGAAATTTGAGCTATGAGAATCATCCAACAATTCCCTTTTCAGATCAGGTATATCGAGAACAAAAACTCTCTTCCCAAATTTCAAAAATTCCATCTTTATATACGAAGTCACTCAATCCTCCACCATTCATAGCTTTAATCTTCTTTTCAAACTCCTCCTCATCAACCTGAGAACTTTTTATCCTTTCTAGTAAATATGGTTTAACAAAGATTTGAAAAAGCATTGATGTTTCACCTTTCATGGTTATTCCCATTTCTATATTTACTAAATCCATGAAAATAGGATCCCTTTCAACTCTCATCTTGTTCAAAACTCCATGATCTTTTATGCTCAAAGCATCTGCCACCTTATTTTTCTTCCTCGGGTGGTAGTGTATCATGAAATCATAATCCTTGAGTGGATCAATACATCTCCTTTTCCTCATGTTGATCTCTTTCTATGAAAAAATATACTTCAAAATCTTGGGATTGGTATATATCTCACATTTTTCACCATAGAGATAATGTCTCCATATCCTCAAAGCAATGATTACAGCTGCTAACTCAAGATAATGAGTATGATAGTTTTTCTCATGAATTTTTAGTTGTTGTGATGCGTAGGAAATAACCCTATCATTCTTCATAAGGACACAACCAATTCCTTTCTTTGATTCATCACTATAAATAACAAAACCGTCATTCCCCTATGGTAGAGTTAATATAGGATAATTGAATAATCTTCTCTTCATTTCTTCAAAACATTATTCACACTCTATTTTCCAAACAAATTTAAACCCTTTACGTGTGAGCTTTGTTAATGGGTAAGCCAATCTGGTAAAATTCTGGACAAAACACCAATAATAACCTATTAAACCAATAAAACCGCGTACCTCGGTTATACTCATTGGTGCTAGACACTCTTGGATTTCCTTGTTCTTAGAAGTATCAATAGAGATTCCATCCTTAGAGACAATATGGCCAAGAAA
The DNA here is from genome assembly GCA_963277665.1 of Viscum album. Taxonomy (NCBI): domain Eukaryota; kingdom Viridiplantae; phylum Streptophyta; class Magnoliopsida; order Santalales; family Viscaceae; genus Viscum; species Viscum album. The sequence continues at coordinate 2,093,913,518 of OY728148.1, read as the reverse complement.
AGATATCTCCTGAAGCCAGAATTCACACCTGCAAAACTTCCCATATAATTCGTGTCTTCTAAGAGTCTTAAGGATAATGCGCAAGTGATTTTCATGATCTTCATAGATTTTAGAGTATACCAAGATATAATCAATAAATACCACTACAACGTCATAAAGATATTACTTGAAAACTATATTCATTATATCCATGAAGACAGAGGGTGCATTAGTCAATCCAAAAGGAATTACAGTATACTCGTAATGCCCGTACCTGGTTCAAAATGCTGTTTTTGGAATGTATTCCTTCTTCCCACACAACTTATGATATTCAGATCGAAGGTCACTCTTTGAAAAGTATTGAGCTCTATGAAGTTGGTCAAATAAATCATCAATGTAAGGTAGGGGATACTTGTTCTTTATTGTTATAGTATTGATCCCCATGTAGTCAATGAACAACCTCATAGATCCATATTTATTCTTAACAAAAAGGAAAGGGGCTCCCCATGGAGAAACACTAGGGCGCATAAATCCCTTATTACTTAATTCCTCTAGTTGTTTCTTTAGTTCCAATAATTATACAGTGGCTGTTCTGTAAGGGGTCTTCAATATGGGCCTTGAACCATGAATTAAATCAATGGAAAACTCAATCTCTCGTTCTAGAGTATGTCAAGGTAAATCCTCTTGAAACACATCAACATATTCTTTCACAATAGGTACATCCTCTATTTGAATAGTCTTTTACTCACCCACATTTATTTCATTCTCTTCCTCCCCAATAATTGAATTTAGTTGAGCTACTAGGGGTGGATCTAAATAAGAATTAGGTGGTGATGATTCTGCTCTAAAGATAAGGTGTTCTTTTATCATCGTCATGAAAAATAGTAACCTCCTTCTTATTACAAATTTTTTTTTCATCATGGTTTGAATGCCAATCCATACCGAGGATTATATAAAATTAAATCATGGGTATGAAGATGAGATCATCAGATAAAGAACATTTATATGCCCTAATGGGGACTAATTCACAAAACTTTGTTGCAATGATACTTCCTTTAAGAGTTTTGACTGAAAACTCCCTTATTAAATCAAATTGGAAATATCTAATTTTTTTAGAAAACTAGGAAGATATGAAACAATGCGATGATATAGAATCAAATAAAGAATTGGATAAACTTTATAAACCCATTAAATTACCTGCCACAACGTCTTTAGGAGCTTCAACCTCAGCAGTAGTGATATCATACGTTTTTCCTTGATCCATTTTTCTTTTCTGAGGTAATTTCCCTCGATGTTTATGAAATTCATTTGCTTAATGTCCCCTTTCTCTACAATTTTAGCATTCAACATCGACAACCTCTTTCTTCCCCTTGCAATCACGAGATTGGTGACCTTTTTCACCACACTTGTAACAAACTCACATTCCCTTCAGGCATGTACTAGGGTGTTTCGTCCCACATTTACTGCAAGATGGATATTCAAAATTTCCCTTATTCCCCTTATTTCCATTTCTAGAGTGTTCAGCATATCTCTTCTTCTCTTTCTTTGCTTTAAAGTCGTAAGACTTAGAGAATTATTTTTCTATCTTGATAGCACATGAGACAATATCTTCATACGATGATAAGGATTGTGAGAATAATGCTTGATGGGGAAATGGTTTTAACCCATCAAAGAAACGATCAATCTTATTTCTTGGGATACGTATATAATCTATAACATTCCTCTCTAACCTTGTAAAGTTAGCTTTATATTTTGTGACATTCTCATCCTCCTTTTGCCTCAGACTCAGAAATTGCCTTTCTATATCTGCTCGATGGTCATAAAGAAAGTATTTTTCTAAGAAAATTTCTTTAAACTCCCTCCATTACATATTTGATTCTTAATCATCGTCCTTTGTGTTTTGAATCAATGACTACCATTGATCAGCATCTCCAGTGTGGCAGAAAACTACCTTGACAACTTTTTTTATTTCGCTATCCTCCACGCTGCGGATCAGGGTGCTCCATACGGGTATGTTTATTATTCATAACCCGAGAGAGTTGTCCCAATATAGTGATAATCTTATCAGCACCAGTTTTATCACAAAATCCACTATAATTATCTTGAGTAGGTGAGAAATCCCTACATGTAGTGCGTGCATTGATACAATTTTCATTCCTTCCACTAGGATCCATTTCTAAACAATGGCATAAACTAGATTAGTTTATGAATTTCAATACATAAATCCAAACTTTTAAAACACTTAACATAAATTGAACCGTTTGTGGATATAATCCATAATCATAAAAATGTTTTCTTTGAGGAAGTATATACTCATAAACCCTTCATAACAGGTTTTAAAGAAAATGAGAATTATCCTAAGCATATCCCCCAGGAGTGTCGTAACCAAGAGTGCAGCATGACCCATTATCATGCACCAGTTCTCATTCAAGTCTATCTCAAAGTGGTGTTTTCCGGTTTTACCCCTAGGTACATCTGTTCCAGATCCACCTCATTCTACTCGTATCCAGAGAGGGATGTATTGCTTGGAAAAATCACAAAATCTCTACAATACAAAAATTCTAGGAAGTTCTTCTATACTAATCCTCAAAGTTTATCTTAGGGTAATGTGCTCTAATCAGAGTTTATCTAAATCTATATTCCAAGGTTTGTACTAAACTTACTATGATACCAAATATAACACCCCAAACCTAGTTACCCAGAGTCAGTGCATTATTACATAGCATTGACATGATCACAAAAGATCAAGTCTCAAAAGACTGATTAGTTTAGTGGACTTAGAAGTATTAGATATATTCATAAGGTTTACATTACATCATAAAATGGAAAACTACAACAACATTGTTTTTATGGACAAAACTGAGATCCCATAGACTATCCCTATAGGTCAGTCATAATATTCTTCTTCGCATCTTGGGAAAAATAAAACATAGAAAGGGGTGAGCTCAGATGCTTAGTAAGGATAGTAATATAGTTGAAACTTTCATAAATAAGCATAAACATTTAAGGCAATGTATAGAACTAAAACAAAATACTTTTCAACATAAACTTCATCATAATATGGCTAATATAAATGAAAATAATTCCATTTACTTACTCACATGGATATTCTACTAGTCGAATAATCACATGCAATATCAATAGCCACTTTCATAATAATGGAATGCATAATGTCAGACGTTCATAACCACATAGTCAAGGACTTTTCTCCAAGAATACAAATAAGATTTTGTCAAGGCCTTGTTTCAAGACACTAGTTTGTCTCATGAGACCTACCGATGCATCGAGGAGATATAGAGGTCTCCACCTGTCACTTATTAAGTCCAATGCATTCCCCATATAAAAAAGTTTAAACATAACATAAACATTCGTATTAAAACTGGCATACGAAATATCGATACTTTATCCATAAACCAATAATGGTATGAAATAATACATCCATAGTCAAACATATCAAAAAACCATCAATACAATATGGAAGTTCTGTATCATAATAAATCAACTTTAAACAAACTTAAAATCTATCAAAGGATGTTGACATAGATGAAATCAAAAACTTTTTAAAGAAATATCTCTTTCTATTTTGAAATCATTTAAAGTTCATGTAATTATAAAAAGAAATTATCTTTGAAAATATTCTTATAAGATTATAAGGGAAGTTTCGACGATGGTATAATGGCGGAAAATAGCCACACCCACCGTATAAGTTAAAAAAACATTCTTACCTTAATTTTGTGGAAAATGTCATAAAGTACCCTTTTTGGAAAATGAAGCAAATATTCCATTCAAATAATTTTATAAAAAGTGAAAAAAGGGTATAAATGACTTTAACCCATAGTATAGTAAATAATAAAAATGTTTTGGAATACATTTTTAAGAAACATGGATGTGGATGACAAAGAGGTCCCAGTATATATTTACTTAAAAACAACCTCAGATAATAAAGAGAATGTGAAATTAAACCCCACCTTGTACTTTTTCTTGGTTGAGGGTATTTTAACCTCTTGTATAATGGTGAAATAATTTTTATTAAATTATACAACAATCATATACATTAATATGATATCATATATGATCAATTAGCATTGCTTTAATAATATCTTAGTATTATCGTCGTTTTGGGTGTTAACTGATTCATTTTCTTTTGTATGCTTTGTTAAATAAGTAATGTTTGTTATAGATTGGATGTATATTACTCATATTAATAATTATATTAAGTATTTAAACATTATTTTTAATCATCTAATGAAAATTATTCTTGAATGGATACAATGAGGAATGAATCTCATCGCGTTCGTGGAGACTGTAATCCGTACGTACACATGAGTGACAATATCATTATTTTGATATTAAAATAATATATAATTGGATGTTATATCATATATAAAGAATCATTATCATGTTATATTTATTATTTACATCCATTAAACATCATTATTACACACATCAAAATAATAATGTATTTAATAACAATTACACCACGACGTGGAGATGATAAGTTGTACGTACACACGTATGGTGACATGTCATTCAAAGGATGGATAGAATAATGAGTATGTTTGTACCATATTTATAATAACATAACAGTATATAGGAAATACTGGAGTTATTATTTTAGAATGTAAATAACAAAGAAAGAGGAAGTGGAAGAAAAAAGGATCTTGAAAGAGGTGATGAAATATTTACCTCTTCGTCGGGATCTTTATTTTGATTTGATCAAAAGGGATCCTTAGGATGGATTTATGAATAAATGAAGGACACTAAGATGAATGGAGGAAAATTGAGAGGGTATTTGTGTAGGTTTTTACCGATCCAAAAGTCTTTGAAGGTGTGAATTAGAGATAAGGGGGAGTTCCCTTTCATAAGAGGGGTGAGGGGCACCTTAGGAAAATCTAGAAATATTATTTTATAATAAAATCATTTTCTATTTATAATGGCTCCAAAATGAATTATTTAAAGAATAATGTGGGGATGGGTTGAAAAACACTCAAAAAATAGGTTTTAGATAGTTTTGTGTCACTATATTAACCTTATCTTTTAGATTTGAATTTTAGTTAAATAGTTTGACATTTACCATGTCTCTTTGTATTTTTATATTATATGGTTAATAAACTTATTATATACTTCCAAGAGAACCCCAAGTGGTTCATTAATGGTAAAAATATCATTATATAAGTCTTTTGTTCAAAACTTAGATTTTTAGGAATAGAATATCAATTAATAATATAATATTTTTTTTTTAAAAATACTTTTATGTCAATTTTGACACTATTTGGTATTTTGTTTTTTCTAAATTCATAACAACATTATTAATTCGAAAAAATTCATCTAACCAATCCTAAATTGTCATATTAACTTAGAAAATTAGTTGAATTCATAAAAAGTCTCAAATTACATTTATTTGGATATCTATAATATCAATTATTTTAACATTTCATTAATTAGTTAATTACTGCATCATCATTGTATCATAAATAAATTAAAATATTGAATTTCTAAAAAATATTAATAAAATACCATTACGTAGGAAATCGTTTTATCTTTTTAATTAATATTTATTGTCAAATTCATCTCATGTATAACCCTATATTAGAAAAGTTTTAGTTATTAAACTTTGATTTTAACTCTTTTAACTCTTATTTAAATAAAATATTAATAAATGTCCTAATCTAATCCAAGTGGAGTAAAGAGGTTCATATTTTATTCCTAAGGTTTTTTTTGGTCTAATTATACTTACCCAATAGAATTAGTACATGTGTTAGGGTAATAATAATATCATTTTTACCCTTAATTACCCTATTTACTTTTAACCGTGGTAAATAAAGGTAAAAATTACTATTCACCAAAAAATATTTTCTTCTTATTGAATCAAATTTTACTTACTGATATCAATGGTGTCTCTTGGATTTTTGAAACTCAACTCACAGAAGTGGTAAAATTAAGTTTTATGTAAATTTGCAAATGCTCCTAGGAGGTGGGTAAAAGACGATGAAAAGTGCAATAAAATTTTATATACCTAGTATTATTAAAAAATGACTCCAATGAATTTCATTGAAAATATACAGGTATTGTGTATATATTTTTACCTAAAATAAATTAAAATAAAATAATTCATCATTTAAATAAAAAATCAGTTTTAAACTATAACTCAATGTTTTTCACTATTCATAAAAAATGTAAGGTTTTCAGAAAAATACCAAAAATTTACCTTAAGTTAATTTCAATATTCCAAATCCAAAAATGAAGTCCATTTTGAAAGATAAAATACTTAAAATTTCAAAAAGTGTGTATTACTATTCATAACAGCTAGTTGGATTGGTTGTGGTGTGTTAGAACTCGAAGTTGCGTACATCACATGCTATTGTATTATTCAAAGAGAAGCGTACCGTGGAAGCTTGGGGTGTTACAGTTTTAATACTACAAAATCCCTATTTTTAATTATAAAAGACAACTGATATCACTGGTGATGTTGTTAAATATGATTAAGAAGGAAAAAATTTATTTTTCTAATTTTGACTAAAGAATTGATACAGATGGTTTATAAAATATTTATAAATCATTATAAAGTGTATTTTGAAATATTTTTTAACTTATAAAGGTGTTTCATGGCCCAACCCACTGAGTCCCACCTGGATGATGATAAACCAAGTGTGACTACCCCAATAATTCCTCCAATAGGTCAGGGGATGAAAACCGAAACTAAGTAGGCATATCACACACATAAGAGGCATTAACATAAAGTAATTGTATAAACCCAAACATCCCCAATACCATAGAATGTTGAAATGTAAAACCAAGAAACTGATACTAATTCATGCATAAGATCTATACCACAATTAGTGTATGAAAATAAGTACTAGAAATCATAAAGGTAGAAATAAAATCCCACCAAAATTATAAATATTTCCAACTTGCTAAAATGAGGGGAATACAGTAAAATGTGACTCCTAGTATGAACCACAGTTTATCTAGCCCAATCTATGATTTGTATTATCCTAGTCCACCATGAACCATGTTGAATAACCTATCGTCTGCATAAGACATGACATGTGTGGGAAGATCCCATGTAGGGGTGCGTATAACAATACATAATAGGAGACCTTGACATCACCAAGCATAAACAAATCAAGATAATAGTCATATCATCACATGGGAATTACATTATAAAGTTTGAGACATATAGAAATACACATATAGATATACCCATAGTAGACACTGAGTCTCAAGGTATGGTAACAATCACATTGCTAGAATAATATTCTACTCGAGAGTTTGTAGAAACACTTATCTGGGAGAAATCACTCCATGGGTCTGATAACATTGATGGAGTCCTTTTGAGATATTGTTCTTGTAGGGTCTTTCCATGATAAATTACATGTTGAAAGTTATAAGATATCAATACACATATGGGGGATCATACCCAGTACTATGTGGTATACCGACAACCCAATTTGGATTAACCTACTAAGTAGGGGATCAATTCTAATGAATGTTGGTCACACCAATTTTTGGAACCCCACCTAGTGAACAAGATGATAGAGGATTCCACCTTGGCCTCATAAAATAATTTTGATAACCCTATCCAAGAATAATTCTTTAGAGGGGATCACAATCCTATATACAGGACATAATTCCACACCATACCCTCATAGGGATGGATTGAGGGAATGTACCCTAATGAAACTGGTCCATCCTGAAGAGAACAAGATAATCATACCTTTCTAGGAAAAGTACATGGTGTCTAGTTGAAATACACAACATTCCTTTCCTATACTGGATCTTCTCGTTTGCTCCCACCCATTCCTGTGTACTCCAAGCCATGCCCATGTACACCTAGTGGTTCCTGGGTACCTTTTAACATGCATGTGTACTTGGCCATCTCTGAGTACATTGTCATGATCATGATCTCTACATATTCCTATGTTCCTGGATATTTCCATACTCATATATCCTCTCAGATATAAGATGAGATTCTAGGAAAAGGCCACATGGTGTGTGACACATGTCACATGGTGTGTGATACTTTCTTCTATGTGAAAACCCTAGAACTACAAACATGGCCCCACATGGAATGTATCTTTGGAAACATTCTATAATGCATGATTTTATAGAATCCCATGGTTCTTCAAGTGGGCTCCCTATTCCACCACCATCTCCACTGATCATTCCTGTGTATCTTAGATCGGGCCTTGACTGAGCCTTGCTGTCACCGTCGCTAAAATCCAAGCTTTTATCTTCCCATAAAAGACCCTATTGAGCCACACCGTTGTTGCAACACACCACCTTCATGCATCAACTAGAACAACAGGAACCACAAGTATGATTTGATCCACCTCTAGTCATTATCCTTCATCACACTTTGATCGCATGCTCAACCCTGAACCATACCCATGTTATCAATCTATTGCACAGAATAATAGTCACACAATAATAAAATATTATGTATTCATCAAACCATGGACAAAATACATTTCTCATGACGAACCTGTGAAGTAATGGGGGAAATATAAGAAACAAAAAGTGGAATGGATCTCAACAATTGTTTTTGTTGGCCTTAACCTATTTTCATTAGAACAACAAATGAATTAATCTAACGAATAATCAAATAAATAAATCTTAAAATCAACCGTCAATATGATAATAAATTCTTGTTAGTGGATATGATCCATGTTTGACATGATATAAACAAAATGGATGAATCCAAAAAAATAAAAACACCCTACCTCGAGATTGAATGAATCATTGATGAATAATTGGTCCAAGACATCATCATTGGAGAGATCCACAAACGTTTTTGGTGTACTAATATCTAAAGCATGACCTGCTGATGGTTGTCCATGAAATTCCCCCCACTCGATCCTATAAAAATAACTTGGGTTTTTTTCCAACCTTAGTGATTTTTTATAACCATTTATTTACAAAGGGTTTCTAGTTCATTGAGTAAAAACATAATAAAATAAATAAATAAATAAATAAATTTATTATTTGTGGCCAAAAAAACATTTTTACAAATTCTCAATGCCAAAAAAATATTATGATGTGACTAGGGAAAAAACAATGTCCCAAATTAAAAGGTGGTATCATATTTCCAATTTGAGACCCCTCTCAGGATTTTTTCTATATTAATGGAAAAATGTTCACATGTGATATCAATTTATTCAATATTTTTATAATATCAATTACAAGATTACCAGGCATCAGAATCTCATGCCTCCTTAGTTCCTCATTATAAAAATATCACTAGATATATTCCAAATATTTAAAGTGAAAAAATATAGATGTTATTTTATCCCCAACTTAGGGATTTTCATCCTGAAAATTGAAAAGCATACTAAAAAAGATGTGGGTGTTAAGCTATCATTTGAGAATTCTACTCTCAGACACTCTCCTAAATATTATTATGCTTCCACCAAACATGAACTAAGGGAAATAATCACCCACATAGGACCTTCTCTTACTGATCCTTGATCTCTATTGGGTACACTGAAAAGGTGTCTCATTTATCGATGTTTATCTCACCCTAGTGGATAACACGCAACAAGTCATGCATGTAACTCTTCAGATGTAACACTTGGAAAATGTCATGTAACTAGTATAACTATAGCAGTAGAGCTAAGTGGTATGCTACCTCACCGAATCTGCATAGTATTTGGAAAGGGACAATGAATCTTGGAGATAACTTTCCACCCTAGCCAAATCTATGAAATCTACATCGAGGTGAGACCTTCAGGAACATGTGGTCTCCCTATTCGAACTCCAAAGTACTTTTTATCGATATTTATAAGACTTATGAAGGATATGTGTGGTATTTATCTACTCCTAGATAATATGAACCTTCTCTTTCATGGCCTGCACAAAATTTAGGCTTATAATTATTAACACTTCTTGATCATTCCAATATAGTGGTGAACTATAAGGTCACCCATATAAGGCCCTGAATAGTGCTATACCAATGGTGTAATGGTATCTATTATTGTAGGAAAACTACACCATGGGTTGGTGATCCTCCCAACAATGGAAAATATCGAACATGCATGCCTGCAACATATCCTCTAGAATCTAAATGGTCTTCTCTGTCTATCCATCAATCTAGGGGTGACATTCCATGATCAAACACAACTGATTCCCAAATTCATCCTACAATACTCTCCATAATCATGATTTGAATCCAACATAAATGTATAAAATAATAATTGAGGAAAATATATGGGTTAAAACTATCTATTTCACATAAAGGAATTCCAGGCTCTCTTATCTTGGATAGCTAGGAAGTGGGATGACTTGGTGAGTCAATCTATGATCACCTAGATGGAATTGTGTCCTCTAAATTTACATGGTAATCCCATAAAAAGTACATATATATATATATATATATACCATCCCACTTCCAATCTATCACCTCAGGGGGTTGAGATAAACATGTTGGAACCTAGTGATTAGCCTTCACCTACTGACAAGTGAGGCATCAAGAGACAAAATATGTTGTAACCTTCTTTATATATAGCCATAAATACTGTCATCCAAGGCCTTGGTATATCATTTCCCCACCTAGATGTTCAAACATGGGGGATGTATGAAACTCCCTCATAACCTCCCCCCACAATCTAACTGGTACCATTGTATATCCTCTAAAAAATATGACATGCTTCCCACCTTCAGAAAATCCATCAAGATCATTACCAGTGGATATCTATGTACACAAGGACTTATAGTTGGTATCTATATGCTGATAATCCCTATATAAGTGGTGGGTTAAAAACATAAAATATAGATAAGCTACACCATCATCATCCACTAGGGACAATTGTAATAAGGCTAACTAATCTAGAACACCATCCAAAAACTAAGAAAAATATCTCTTGCTAAAATAATCTACCGCCATGATCCCCTTCTCAGGAGTATAGACTATCTTGAAGTTATAATCCTAGTGGAATTATAACAATTTCCTCTTAGTTAAGTTAATATCCTTCTATTAGAAGATATGATCAATACTCTTATGGTCATAATATATGATAAACTACTCACCCAAAATATAGTTTCACTTCATATTCAAAGTGAAGACCACCACTACCAACTCTAGATAATGTGTTACATAGTTTAGATCATTATGTATCAACAATTTGTACCCATAGGCATTCAAGACCTTCCTCTGCAACAAAACACAACCATGTGTAGTCCCTAAGGATTCATAGAACATCGTGTACTTGAAACCCTATTGTGGTAATATCAAGAAGGGGGTGCTTATAAAACTATTCCACAACTCCCAAAAATCCTACTAGAACCTCCCCATCCAAATGATAGGATTCTCCTTTCAAGTCATGTAACAACCCAAAAATTCATTAATGAAAATTCATCATGGTCAATTTAAATGTCTTCTTATGGTTATGTAAAACATATGCACTTATTTGGTTTTATGTTTTGGATTTTAAAATACCATTAAAAATTGTGACCACTTCTAAAATATCTATTGAACAGTGATCACATGATTAGTATAAATATAAGGCTTTAAAAAATCCAATTTAATCAGACAAAGGAAGTGATGGCCTCATCTAGTAGACTTGCCCCGTACGAAACCCATTTTTTGGAGCTCATAGAGAAGTTCAGGTCATTGGGATTAACTCTTGACCAAGCCCAAGATGATCTTGAACATGTTAAGCTTGAGTAGAACCAAGTACGGGAGAAGTAAAAGTTAGTAGAGATTACCACCCGAGTGATGTTATCCGAGCCACCCCAAGAGTCTGTCACCATCACACACCTTACCCATAGGTCTTATGTGGGTGTTATAAAGGGATTATGTAATGATACCATAGAACTATGACTATGTACATTATTCTTGTATAGATAATATACATTCTTTTTATTGCTACTTTGTAAATAGTTTTTAAAGCATAAATAGTATTTTTAGTTAATATTCGACTAGAAAATCTATTTTGATGAATTCATGAATTTTTTAATTAAATAATTTTTTAATAAAATATTATTATTGTTATTAAGTTACATTTTATTAAATATAAATTATAGTATAATTTGATGAATGCAATTTTAATTTTTATTAAGGTTTGAAAGCTATTTTTGTCAAAACCCATGTTTTTTTTATAAATGTTGGTTTTTATTTTAAATGAGAAATTTCACATATTTAAAAAATTATTTAGATAAAATTAATATATTTTTTAGAATCAAGACGTCAAAATTATATAATGGATAATTTTTCATAATTTTCTGAGACAACCAAAGCTTTGGGTAAAAATTAAATACCGTTAAATATATAATGAGTTTTATGACATCATAATGACCCAATAGTGATGTAATAAAATACTATAAACATTATGTTCGGACAATATATGTTTTATCATTAAATAGTGTGATTTTAGATTGGTTTGATTTATTTTACAAAGATTTAGTGGACCCTCCAATACTTATAAAACATTTTGTCTTTTTAAATTGTTTTCCTTGAGAGTGTGACTCACCTCCACTTAAGCAACCCAGTTATTTTAAGAGTTTAGGCCATTTTACTCATAAAATCTTGTTTTCAACTCCCCTTTGGATACAAACATGGGAAAAACCATGGGCTGGTTTTTGGTTTTGATTAGTTTAATGTATGGTGTCTCAAACCAAAATAATAAAGAATTCCCTCTCCTTTCTTATATAAACCCACCCAAGCTCCCACTTCCTCTTCACTCAATGCCTTTTGAGTTCGTCCAAACTCTGCCCTCCTCTCTCTGAAATCCTCCCAAGGTGCCCCAAGCTCCCAAGAATCCTATCTCAAGCCTCTCCCAAGCTTTTGGGATCACACTTCCAAGTAAGGGATTTTTTTCCTTTCTCATTTTTGTCCAATTTTATTTAAGTTTTTATACCATTGTTTTCAATTAAAAATGTAGGGGTATGATTTTGAACCTCCCCTATACTTCCCTATTCATGTTTTGATTATGGTATATCCCTTTATAATTCATTAATTCCTCCTATGTACACCTGTTACCATGCTGAAATTCTGTGAGGGATTTCCCTCTCCTCTTTTACATCTAAGTAATTCTTTTGTATTATGCATCTAAATTCCATTTAGTTTATTGGGACATGTATCAATATGACTACTTAATTTCCATTTCATGTAAATATGATGAAACACCCTTTTCTCTCTCATAACCCATTTTCATGAATCCTTATGTCACGTCGTTATGCTGCTGAAATTGCACCGTGTTTTTCCAAGCCCAGATCATTATGTGATGAATACCATACCCATGTCTCTATCAAGGGTATTCAACTTTATGAACATATACATATTTAATGGTAATTTCATTTATTTATTCCACATTACATAATCATGGAATAACTAATGATATTGATTTATTCCATGTTATATGATCCATGTGGCACACTTATGCATGAAACGACATGTTTAAGAGGGGTGTGCCCTGATAGCGCTCCAATGCATTGGGTAAGGTATAGTATCATGATACATCATGTGAAATGAGTGTTAACTCGTGATAATTAAATTAAAATGAGGGTTTACTCATGATTAATGTTCAATGAGGGTTTACTCATGATCTATGTGCAATGAGCCTTGGATCATGCTAAATTCTATGTTAAGTGTTGTTGCCACATTTCCATGTTATGATTATCATGATTTATCATGCATTTATGTTCATATTTCTCTTGTCCTCCCATGATATGACTATTTTCTAACATGTATTGTATTCCTCATATTATTCCATGTTTATTCCTTTACTGGGCTTCATAGATCAGCCATTTCTTATGCATGTCCTCAAGTTATCCCATGCAATGCTAGGTATGAGGGAATGTAGTGGTCATGTAAAGGAAGTTTTTAATAAAGATATTGTATTTCATGTTTTAAGTTATTATGTAATGATCTTAAGCCCCAAAGACACTATACCTATCAACCTTCTATGTTGTATCAAGTTAATTTTATGTAATAAATCATTTTTTAGTGTGTAATAAAGAGTAGGGTTGTCACAGATCAAATCTGTCAAAGGTGTTAATATCCAAGATAAATCAGACACAAATATCTTATAGTGTATTTTCAACCCAAGGAAGCTCTGCACCTACATCACACTCTTGGGTGGATCTCAAGCTAACACTTCCTCAACCTAATTTGGGTCCATTGCTATACCATCAGATGAGATGACATATCTTATAATGTGGGCCTCTTGAATACATAACTAACTCTTTGAGAGATTCCTATAAATCTGGTGCTCTCTGAGTATGTCTAGGACCATAATCAAGTGTACTGCATGATCCCCCTCGAACGTTGAGTATACATGGATGTCATTAATGAAGACTACAAAAAAATGTCTAATAAAGGATGAAATATCTATTTAATGATCTCCATGAACACGACTGGGTAATTCTTTATTCATAAATGAATCACCAAGTACTCATAGTGACCATAGTGATGTTTAAATTCCATCTTTAGTACATCCTCATCCCTTACTCATAGTTGGTGAAAGATTGATATAAGGTATATCATTGAGAACCATTGTACCCCACTCAAATTATTTAAGAGGTATTCAATAATTATTAGTACGTACACATTCCTCACAGTCACCTGGTTTAGGTATTGATAACCAACACACAACCTCAATCTCCTACCCACCTTCTTGGGGAACAACACTGGTGTTTCTCAGGGGAAACACTTGGTCTCAAAAATACCTTCCTCTATAAATCCTCCAATAATACCCTCGTCTCTCAAAACAGAAATTGTAGACATATAACATACTAGAATTGAAATCTAGGCTTTCCTGGGATGTAAATCAATGTATAAATCTATCGCTTAGTGGGAAGGTAAGTATGGAATGTATTTAAGAAAGACATCATTGTACTCCTCCACCACTATAGGAAACTTGTATCCCATAATATCCAATTCTCTATAGTCATTCTATCAAAATGTTGAGTAACTGGTTTCACCCTCCTATGTTTGATCTCATCCTTCTCTGCCTAGGTATCCTTCTCACCCACGAAGGAAAACCTCGCTATGTCTCTGTGAATATGAAACATCCTCCTCATAAAGTAGTTTATCTGGGCATAAAACTATGGATAAAAATTCCATACCTAATATGATTTTATAATGCCTCACTTAAAATATAAAGAGATCACATAAGAATCTCTCACCTCCAAGTGGCAGGACACACAGTTGGAAGAAGTATGCGATCACTGAGTCAAGTCTAGTTAGAGTCTCTAAGTGAAACGAGCAAGCTAAAGGATGAACCAGAATATCAAAGACTCATACAAGGGATATATAAATAAATTAGTGTCTCAAAATCAAGTATATAATTTTTTTAACTAAAGAATATAATACAAATATCATACCTCTAATCATCCCTAGAGCCTCCAAGTTGTAGACCTCCATTACCTATAGTTATCCTCACCCATGTCCACCAACTCTCTCAGCATGATGGGGACCACCTGAGGTAGTGCTGGTAACAAGTCAAACCATATGCCACATAAATCTTCTCCCCATGATCATATTCCACATCCACTACTATGAATAACTCTCTGTTCCTATAATTTCCTCTACCTAGGTGTCTCATCCAATATCTCATTGTCAGTTATATGATGGGTCAGAAAATCTCGTGTAAGATGTACCTATCCATCATAAGGCTACCACCTCCTCTATCTATGGTAACAAAAACCACCATGAGATACCTAAACTATAGAACCAATATTCTTATATCACTGCCCGAAATATCTTGCACATTTAGATCCCTATGTTTATCATTAGCTACATCCTGTTGATTTCTTAACTCATGTGTTCCCACAACTATCACCCACCGTTGGTGTTTGCTCAACCAGAAATATCTCCACTAAAAATAAATTATTTATCACTATAGTATATGTATAAATGGTTAAAATTATCAAAATATCCCAGATGTCTATACATAGACCTAGATTAAAGGTTTGAAATCAGAATAACTGATCACATACCATATCCATTGAGTATCGCAAGAGGTTGGTAACCTCAAAAATACATAGACACTATCGTGATTCCCTACTAAAGGTGTATAAGATCCTAGATGTGATCTTTCTATAACATAGATAGAGAAAAATCCTCTCTAAAGTAGTTCTAAAACTCTATCCATGAAATATTCACCTCATTGTAAAATAGAACCACTAGGCTCCACCATCGCCCCGTGGGGTCATGAAGGAGGATCGCCACTAGGACCACCATCAAGTCTTTAGGTGTCCTCACAAGGTTAATAGCTCACATAACCACCTTGAGAAAATCCTCAGATCCCTATCTTTCTAGCTCACCCGAAAACCTGAGGCTCCATTGAAACTAAAACTCATGAAGCTTGATTAGTTTGTGAGTTACATCCATTGGTACTGCTAGTT
Organism: Viscum album; assembly: GCA_963277665.1. Taxonomy (NCBI): domain Eukaryota; kingdom Viridiplantae; phylum Streptophyta; class Magnoliopsida; order Santalales; family Viscaceae; genus Viscum; species Viscum album. The sequence goes on along the minus strand of OY728148.1, from coordinate 2,093,897,195 downwards.
CCATCTGGTGCTCAATGGGTTGGGGTGTGGATGGAAAACTACCCAGAGGAACCACATCCTGAAAAAAATCCCTATATCAAAGCCCTGTCACTATTGGGATCATACTCATGATCCTACTGCAAATTATAGGTGGAAATCATCATGGAGGCATCCTAAAATAGACAATATGTACCATGGTCAATGTGTATATCTGGGGAGATGACTCAAGAAGGGCATGTAAATTAAATCCTCTTCCTATATGATACATGTACCAATGTTTTCCCTGTAACTAGAGTCTAAATGTAATAATACAAAAAACAAGTATTTAAGGTCCTGTTGAATAGATATGTTGGCCTCCACACTAACACTGGAGCCCTTGACCTGAAATCCAATCTCAAATCACTTAACACTATTTTCATAAAACCCAAACCACTATCACAACTATACAAAACTCCAAACTTTAGTCCTAGTATGAGAGCCTCTAATACCACTCCGTTATGAATCAACCCACTGGGCCTACATGGCTGGTGATAAACTGAGTGTGACTACGCTAATACCACCTCTAATAGGCCATGGGATGGTGACTAGTGCTGAGTAGGAAAATCATACACGTGGGAAAAATTAGACTAAAGTACATGTATGGGAACATACATCCCTAAACCCATAAAATGTTGAAATTTAAAACCAAATAACTGATACTAATGCATGAATAACATCTATAATACAATCAGAGTATGAAAATAAGTACTAGAAAGCATAAAGAGATAAATACAAGATCACAAAAAACTGTAATGAAGTCCATCCTGCTAGAATGAGGGGACTACAGTCGAATGAAACTCTTGGTATAAACAATAATCTGGATATAACAATATAAGATCTGTCTTGTTTTGGTCCACCAGGAACCTTTTTTAATGGTCTTTAATCTACATAATACATGTCATGTGCGAGAAGACCCTGTGTAGGGATGAGTATAACAATACCTAGTATGACACCACAAAATCACCAAGCATAAAACATCATGATAATTTTAATCTCATAATAGCGGAATTACAATCATAAGTATGATATATATACAAATAAACATATATATATATATATATATACTCATGGTAGACACTAAGTCTAAAGTTAAAGTCAAAATTGTAGTTCCAACCTAAGATTTTCCTCGAGAGTTCGTGGTAACACTTGCGCAGGATAACTTACTCTGTAAGTCTGATAAAAATGATAGAGTCCATTTGATATGTCATTCTCATCAAGACTTTACATGAGGAAGTACATGTTGGAAGTATAAAGATATTGATACAAAGATGGGGGATAAAAACAAGGTCCATGGGGTATAACAACAACCCAATTTGGATTAACCGACCAAGTAGGGGGTCAACACCCATGTATGTTGGTCATTCCAATTTCTAAAACACCACTTAGTGAAAAATATGATAGAGGATTCCACCCCAACATCGTATAGGAATTTTGAAAACACAATATGAGACGAATCATTTATATTGGACCACAATCCTATACTTAGGACATAATGCCACACTATACCCTCACAAGGATGAATCAAGGGTACTTGTCCTAAAGAAATTGGTCTAAACTGAAGAGAACAAGTGTATCAAACCGTTCTAAGAAAATTACATAATTTGAAATAGTACTACATGATGTGTCTTTCCCACCTCGAGTCTTCTTGTGTTCTCTAACCCATGCGGATGTTCTCCATGCCATGCTCATGTACCCTTGGTCATTACCATGCACCAATGTCCATTATTGTGTACATGGCCATGTTTTAGTATTGGGCCATGCCCGTATACTCTACCCATGCCTGTGTGGATGGGGATGTATCTTCCCATGTATCCTCTTAGATACACGTTGATCTACTAGGGAAGGGTCACATGTCATATGATACATGTCACATGATATATGATACTTTCTTCTCAGTGGAAAACCTAGTGTTGTAGCCAATGCACCGCATGACATGTATCTATAGACTACATGTACTATAATGTGGGATATTATATAATATTGTTTTTCTTCATGTGTTCTCCTAATTCCCCCACCATTATCACCAATCACATCCACATATCTTGGATTGGGCCTCGATCGAGTCTCACTATTACCGATGGCTAGAATCTTGACTTTGTTCTTCTCGGAAAACACCACATCAAGCCATAAAATTGTTGCACCACACCATTGGTGCACATTAACCAAAAAAATATGGGAACCATTAGTCAGATTTGATCCACCTCCAATCATCCTCTATCGTCTCACCTCTATCTCACCCTTAATATTGAATTTCACCTCTGGTATTGACCCATTTTTCCAAAGAATGATCATGCAACAATTGAATACTGGGTATTCATTGAACCGTTGGCCAAAGAAATTTCATGTATTGTATGTGAGAAGAAATGGGTGAATAAAACCCAGAAAAAGATAGAGGAACAAACCATAGACATTTTTTAGGTTGGTCTTGATCCATTTCCATTAGAACATAAAATGAATTAATCTGACCAATAATCAAATAAATAAATCTAAAAATCAACTATTGATATGAAAATCCATTATTATGAGTGAAATTTATCTTTGTTGGACACGGTATATAAAAATGGGATGAATCCATAAAAATAAAAATGACTTACCTTGAGATTGTATCAACCATTGATGAATAATGGGTTTGTACCATTGTTGTTGGCGAGATCCACAAACTCCGTTAGTGTACCGATCTCCAAAGAACGACCCATCATTGGTCATCCATGAAAGCACCTCTCACAATCGCTAGGGTTTTGCGGCCAACCCTAGGGATTTTTTTATAAATTGGTATTTATAGAAGGTTTCTATGTTTCTTTGTAAAAACATAATAAAATCAATCAATCAATTTATTTATTTATTATTTTTACATGGGACAACATTTTTACAAACGCCCAACACTGAAAATATTATATTGTACCTAGGGTAAAACCCATATTTCATAATCAATGGTATTATTAAATTTCTAATTTGATACCCCATTCAAGAAAAAAAAATTAGGAAAATTTTTCATGTTTTATATCAATATATTTAAGATTTTAATAATATCAATTCTAGATTCACTGGGCCTTAGAATCTCACACCATCTCAACAGCTAGTTCTGAAAATATCATTAGATATATTCTAAATTTTTACATTGAAACCAAATTACAAGGTTTTTATAATTTAATTAATTATAAATTATTTATAATTAATTAATTAAATGTTTATGATAAATTTAATAAATAAGTATCCATAATATTAAAATTTAATATTTAAATACATTTTTTAAATTATATGGAATGACTTATAATTTATATATATAACGTTTATATGGAAATTATAAGGGTAATTTATAAATTATTTATAAATTTAAAAATAGGGGATAAATTTAAAATTATAAATATTTAAAATTATGAATTATTGATAATTACATAATTTTAATTGTTCAAATTAATGGATTTATTTGATAAATTATTTAAACCATACCAAAAGGGGTTTTGAAAATTAATTTGACCAAGATTTATATTATATTAACTATATGAAATTTATATTATGTAAATTATTTACATAATAGAATAAAAATATAAAATTTTGATATTTCATATATTATTATATATTTAAAGAAATGTCATGTAATGAATAATACGAATAAATTAATATTGAAAAAATTAATATATAATGTTTATGTTTATTTAATTATGGAATGTAATAATACATGGTTAGTTATAATGTTTTTATGATTAGTTTTATGTATAAATTCTTCATAGATAGTTTATCTCATGTTTAAATATATGAATTGTTAATTTATTTAATTTTTTACCTGGTTTATTATTCATGAATATAGATTTTATATTATAAACTGTGATGTATGATTTATTTTAATGTTGTTAAACTAATTCTATAAATTATCATACATGTATCAAAATAGTTACATTCTATGTGTGATAATTGATTTAGTTTTAATATACCTTGAATTTAGGTTTTAATTGGATATGAGATTAAATTTAATGGTTAATTATAGTTTATACATATTAGGTATTATAATTAATATGGGATGGAAATTTATCTTGAATAAAGTATCCTTGGGTAGCAGGACTTTAAGTTGGATTGCGCACTAGCCTGGCAGTATAGGCCATGTCTAGAAAAGCGGGGGTCGGATCTATATCAATAAAATATTACTATTATGAGGATTATTTATTTACTATGACTCTAAAACTTTACATGTAAATATTTCATGCATCATATGCATGGGATGCATTCATATATGTATAAATATAGTTGACTTTTTTATTGGGTTAATAACACAAGCTATGAGTTGTGTAAAGAGTTACATATCAATATGGTTTGAACATATTGATTTAATAGAAAGGAATAGTCTTCCAAACTAAATAATTAGAAGCATGAATACATGTAAAGATAATACATGAGAGAAGATACTTTGATTAAATCTACTTTTCAAAATACAAAGTATTAAATTACTTTTATAGAAAACACATGTCCAGACATCTATTGTCCAACTCGATAAGTACATGATAAAGGTGGGTTCCCATAGATTTTATTATGTAAGGAATAATTTAAATCGATAATCTAAAGTGTTAGGCAACCTAATCCCATTATTAACATTGAGTTAAACTTAACAGTGAAATGTTATGAGATATGATACCTAAGGAATAGAGTTTTTCTTATATCCATATGATGGTTTTGAAAAAAAATGTTCCTAACTAAACTATAAAAGAATCATATCTAATATGATTGGAATCATTTCCTACCTAAATAGTTATGTGGTGAGAGGAACATTAAAGTGGACTCATTACTTATTAAAATATGTATCTTTCCCATATAATGGATATAATGAGTTTAAAAGGGTTCATCATTTTAGTGAGAGTATAAAATTCATTATTAAATGAATTTAAAACATGAGAACCGACAGATAAAATCTTCCTTTTCAGATAAATAAAAACCAACTTCATCTAAATTAATTTTGAGATAAATCCTTTAAAAAGAGAATCTTTATGTGAGTAACTCCCAAAACTAGTAACTTAATATAGTTATCAAGTATGAAAAATTCTATGTGTTAGAGTAACACCATATTAGGATAACCAATTATTTAAATTGTTCAAAAAATGAATCTAGATACTTATGAGAACCATATAATGATTCACTAGAAGTTTTATTAAGGTTTTTTCTGATTATATAATTCATTATGTTTTCATCATTGGAAATTTTCAAATAATGTGAATGAATTCAAAAAAAATTTACAATATTTTCTTGAAGTGATGAGGATAGATGAACCGGGGCATGCAATATCTAGGAAATAGTGATGTGTTGATAGCATATGTTCGTAAAAGTTCTAACGAGAGGAATAAAATTTAGTAGGAAAGTTTAATAATGTCTCTTCAAGTATCCAGTCAAGGCCATTGAGAAAAAAATGAGAATTAATAAAGAGGTAACTATTTCTATATGATAGATTTTTTATTCGATGTCGGAAGTGGTTTAAGAATCTCAATGGAATGTCCATGTCAAATAACAATGTTTTAGAAATCAATTATTTTATTTTTAGTGGTATATAATATTTAATTTATACATTAAAAATATTTTGAAAATATTTTGAAAATATTTTAATTCAATATTAGGGAAATAAATGATGAGGCTTATAGTTTTTATTCAAATGATGATATAAAGGGTTATTAAATCATGTATTTGAATATAAAATAATATTATCAAGATTGAATGGATATATATTAATGATGTGTATTTTCATAGTATTTATCATATATAATAATATAGATAAATTTTATACACATGGTTTATGAATCATTAAATTCTATAAGATGTTTTGATAAGAAGACAAGGATACAATTGTTTTAACCAAGATAAAAGTGTTTACCAAGATGTTTTTTAAAATATAATGTATTTCATCCCACAAACATTAGTGGGATATTTTAATGAATGTAGTAATATATTTAGAATATTTATCTAAAAACATAGAATACCACGTAAGATATGTAAACAATAGTTTATTAAATATTCCTACGTAAGGAAATAAGTGTTATTTCCAAACAAAAAGGTGTTTGTGTATCTTAGAAATATAATATGAAGAGAATATAATGTCTAAGAGGATAATGGAAGTATCTTTAGCCTTTTATAAGTTAAATATTAGAAAATAAATTATTATGCCAATCATAATAAAATGTAAATGTCACTTAAAATACTAAAAGGTTTAGTGTACATCGATAAAAGGTTAATGTAAATACTTTCATTAGTTTTCATAATATTTAAAGGGAAAATTCTGATGAAATATCTTCCATGTATGATGATGAATTAGGAAAATTTCTTGGTAGTAAATAGAAGTTATTAACATCATAAGAATTGATGTTCTAAAGTTAAGAAGTTTGAATATTTTATACAAGGAGTTGAACATTCATAATGTGATTTAAAAGTCTCATCATTGTTCAAAATAGTCTTTTTTATATATGTAACTCACTAAAGAGTTTAGTGGGACGATTTTATCCTATTTTCACATAGATATGTGGTAGTAATTACATAGAGATGTAATATGTTTAATAAATACCTAAAACTGGAACAAATAAAAGACTGATACGGAAAAAAATTATATGTGATATATTATATAAACACTCATGTATGTTTCTGTTAAGTATTATTAAATAAGTTTAAGGATATAAAACGTATCATGTTATAAAAAAGGAAATATCTACTTTATCGTTCTTTTACTTGGCCTACGCATGCGCGCACACACACATATATATATATATATATGTATGTATGTATGTATGTATGTATGTATGTATGTATGTATGTATGTATGTATGTATGTATGTATGTATATATGTATGTATGTATGTATGTATGTATGTATGTATGTATGTATGTATGTATGTATGTATGTATGTATGTATGTATGTATGTATGTATGTATGTATGTGTGTGTGTGCATATATATTTTATGAGGTGAAAAGATAACTGACCAGTCAAACTTTAACTTTGAGTTATACTTAAATGATGTTTTCCATATAATATTAAAGACTGTGATTAATTATTTAGGTTAGAATAAGTGTAATTCTTGTATTGATAAAGAAAATATTATCATGGGACATAAAATGAGTTTTGTGTACTGTATGACCCATGAAGTATACCACATAGAGTGTTATACACTATGAATTTAGTAAACTAAGGGTTCGTGGTTCATATTTAGAGTCCCCAATAACTAAGTTTGGAAAGTTACCTAACCTGAGAACCTTTATACATTGATACCATTATTACGAAATCATCGATGCTTAGCTAATTAGGGAATGATTGAATATATTTTTGATTATGTCATTGGTTGTAGCTTAACCAAGATGGGATTTTCCATACATATGATGAGTATGACATATGGTCCCTCGATTGATATTGTATAAGGAAGTGTACAACTATAACTGGATAACACATATGATGTTCTTATCTATTGGGTTAGAGGAATATGACATTCTAATCCATAAAAGTGAATAGAATGTGATATATTCATTGATCAGGTTAGTTTATACATGGAGAATCAGGAATACATGAGTTTTCTAAATGGTATTGACAAAATATATGCCCCATGGTCACTAGATGTATTGGAAAAATGGATCATATAAAAATGAATTCCTTCATATGATGCACCTGATGGTCACAGGTATAGAGATACATGTGTCTAATGGATATCTTGCCTGATCCATTTATTGTTTGAGTATTAATGATGCTTTGATAGAGGCCTCTTTTTTTCTTACAATTATGAATTTAGGAATTCATATTCATTGGTAATGATATAAAGAACCAGGGGGCCACACTTTGTGGTTGAATGAATGTGAATTGAATTTTACTCAGAGAGTTGTTTTAAAAAAAATTAGATTTTATCCAAAATGAGTTTTTTATGGGAATACATAAGGTGTTTCATATGACATGATACATAGTTAATTTGATGGTGTCTTTTCAAAAGTGTTTTGGAAGATATAAAAAATAATTTTTGTATACGGTTTCAAAAGTTATTGCATAGGATTTAATATGAGGAGAAATGAAACAATGTTTTTGAGGATTTAGTGTATGTGGTAAATTGAAGGAGATGTGACTTAAATCCTACATCATATGATATGATATAAGTATGTCTTAGGCCTTGACCAACATGAATCAAAGGTATATTTTATTACATAGATTGGGTATACCATAAGTGTTGATATATGTTATAATGCCACTAAATTTTTTGATATCATAAGTTATAATATATAGGTATTATGAGGCCATGATGGATTGTAATGTATGATTCAAAGGGAAACATATGATTAAGAATTGGTATCCAAATGTTAAAATTTAATATTTAAAAAGATATTACATGTAATTTATCATTTGAATAAATGAAACTGATGATGAAATGTATGCGAGTTTGGATGAAAAAAATGATAAAAAGTGTTTGTGATCATTACCATTAACTCATACATTTCATAACATATAAATTAATTCAATCATACATGATAGAATCCCAGTATCCAAATAAGAAGAGAAACACCATCAAGATGACGATGGCTCAAGCCTAAATCTACCCTTATGATTCTCTCTACCCAAAGTTTTCATCTTATTCCTACTTTAAATTATGAGATATTAGAATATCATAGAGAGAAGAAGATGGTATATTGAGTGTTAGGAGATTCACATCAACCTATGGATAATCCATGATGGTGGGAGTCTATCAACTTCATATGAGGGGTCTTCACCAAGTTCATGATTAAAGAAAAAAGTAGTAATGACTGAAGATGTATGGTACACATAGTGTTATTTGTTTTCTATTTTCAAGGTTTTGGTTTCATTTATAGTTGATCTTGGGTTAATGGGTTTCTAATCATTCTCACTACATTGAATGAGTATTGTTCGATTCATATAAACCCACAAAAAAAATAAATGTCCCAATCTAAGATTTTTTTCTTTATAGATGAAATTTTTATGCTAAAAACTCTAAAAGTATAACATGAACTCCTTAATTAAATATCTTACAATAGTAGAATTAGGAAAAGTGAGATAGAACTACCATGGAGGTAAATTCACCAAGTAGAGGGAAAAACATCATGGATTGTTTAAAATAGATCAGTGTTTCATTGTTTTATTATAATGACCCAAAGAAGATCCCATCTAGCGGTGATCCAAACATGCTCCTTCAATATCTGAACAATGCCGATGAAAAATTGGGTGAAAGCATCAACTATTGATATTATTTCATTGTTCACTTTGATCACTTTAAGTTATTTTGGGATTGAATAAATTTCTCTTGTTCTTCTCAGTCTTGAGAGTAATAGAGGAGGAGGGAGACCTTGAGCTAAATATTGTGAACAATGATTAAAATTTATTTGATTGAAATACCCATATATAAATAGATCTAGGTTTAGAGTTTAATTACAATTAATTGACCAAATTACCTCAAATATGAATTAATCCCCAAAAAATCCCATGCCAAGTAAATATTATTATTATTATTACATGTGAAAAATAACTCAATGATAAAATTTAATTTTAAAATCTAGTAAATAAATATTTATCCTAGGACCTGAAACATGGTTCATTATTCCTAAAAAATTATTGAACTATAAAATAAATATTTAAACAAATATTATTCATTCAAAAAATAAAATAAATATTTTACCCATAGTCCAAAAAATAGATATTTACTAAATATTTTTATAATTAAGTAATTTTTTTATTAATGAATAAATTAATATTTATTACCTTGTGAATAACACGAGGTAAATAAATATTATATATTCACATAATTAAACAATTACATCCTGAATAAATATTCATTTAATATTTTTGATCGATTAATAAATCTTAAATAAATATCATTTTTCATTCTGGAGAATAATATTTATTAAAAAATTTAAATAAATAATATTTAACTAAGATTTATGGTAACACTTTGTGTATAGCCTGATAAGACTCTTTTTGAGTGGAATTAATAAGGCTTTCCAAAATTCCAAGATAGTTATCTGGAAATGGATGATGGTATACACAAAGTAAGAGGATATGTTTCAATGAAAACAACTACATATGAACACTCACTTTGTAATATAATCACATTTTCATGATAAATCATCAAACATGTTTCAAACCTGTATCATCAATCTATATGTTTGATACATATTTTTATGACTATGTAAAATGAACTTGTCAGTACACCTGATCCATGGAATTTAATGTGATACATCCATTTCAATCAAATGGTAATGATATCACCTTCTATAAAGATGGAAGGGAAAAATTATCCATTGACTTATTCATTAATAACACATCATTTTTGGTCCACCCAACCTAGACAATTTTGGTTTTGATATGATTTCATGATCGTTTCTGACAATACATCGAAGTACATGATTCATGACATGCATTAATAATAATCATAAAGACAAAGTATTGTTACACATTCTCATAGATATGAATACACAATGACATGTAAGAATACATAATTTTTATTGGCGGTCATGTTCTCATAATCTACCATATTATAGATTACTAAGGGAAAAATTCACGAGATGAAGTCTCACCCACTTACGAGTACTTACGCCTAAAAACCAATATATTACGTGTCCCATCATAGAATTTTATCTAACTATAGAAAAATATTTAAGAATATCTCATATCATTTCAAGGTTCTCATCATTATAGGGAACTTCTATAAACTTTTCATTGTGTAAAATAATATAGGGAATTATTAAATTAAAGTCAAGGAGAGAAGTAAAAAATATGTAATAAGATATTTTATTAATATTACCTTCAATATATATATATATATATATATGAAATCTAAAGTATAAACAGATTTTACTATGACATCAACTCCAACAATTCCTACACCCACTATCATTTCATAATATTATGAGATGTTTAGAGAACCCCAGGAATACTAAGAGTGTTGTGATGGCTCAAAGGAAAACCAAAATTTGTATTGAAATTATGTAAAGTATAATTGAAATCCTAAATAATTTTATAATTCTTACAGGATATTGAAAAATATAAATATAATTTGATGGAAATAGAAAATAGAAGACAAAAATTCAGTCCAAATCAAGTCCTGTCTAGATAAATCCCTTAGCCAAAAGGTCTAAGATTATTTTTAAAAAATATTAAAACTATAAGGATCTAATTAAATCACTAACTATAACAGTTCTATATGTAACAATAGAGTGCAAGACTTTCTATCAAGGATATTATCACATATTACATTGAAACATGGACCATTGGATGATAAAAAAAGATATTTTTTATAAATCAACAAGACAATATCCATAATCTTGAGCACAAAGTAGATAAAATTACCACAACTTTATTAGAGTGATTACCTGATACACTATTTGGTAACATGGAGAAAATACATGGAGGGAAGAGAAAGTGGTGACACTTAAAAGTTAGTGAGATATTAAGAAAATGAAACCAAATTTGGGTAAAATAAAAGAGGAAAATGAGAAAAAAGAAATAAATATCCTGATGAAAGAGAGGATAAAGGGAAAAAATATTGAGAATATAATTTTTAAATAATAGGAAACTCTAGAGTAATATATGAAAACTGACCCATAAAATCTCCCTCTTTCATTCTTAGAGAGGATGAAGTAAGTATGGATAAATAGTTTACATGATAATTTTTTGAATGTCTTTAGGTAACTATATATAAACATAACATTCACCAATAAATTCTTTCAAATTACAGTGTATATGAAAATTTTAAATGATATTTTTTATAAAAAATAAATATTAGAGGATATTAGAGAAATCTATATTAGTAAGGATTACTCCACTTTTGTTGAAATAAAAATTACACTAAATCTTATAGATCTAGGAAACATCTTAATCTCATTCATAATTTAATTGTACTCATTTGGGAATGAGATTTTTGACTTGGGAGTGAGAATTAACCTGATTCCAATAAGTGTTTTTCTCAATCTGAGATTAGATGAACACAAACTGATACGAGTGACACTTCAACTTGTTGATTTCTCAATGAAATACCCAAATGAAATTTTTAAATACATAATTCTTAAGGTGGTAATGTTTTTATTTTTCCACTAAATTTTTTATTCTTGATAAGAAAGAATAATGTGATGTTCCCATTATCCTTAGGAGACCATTCCAATCCATGGGAAGTTTCTAATTGATGTGAACATAGGATGTTGATATTCATATTTTATGATAAGAAATTAAACATTTATCTAATGAAATTCATCAAGTATTGTGTAGAAACTAAGGTCTATAATTCTATTTTCACTGTTGGGGATTATTCAAATATCATGAGTATAAAGTAGGAAGAATAATAAAACATGATGAAGTTTATAAAAGAAATGATGGACAGAATGAATATAACTAATTATTTAGAGTATAAAAATGATGTTTGAGACATGTAGTGGATAAAAAACTTATCAAGGGACTCTTATAAAAATTTGACCTCTTCTATTGTGAAGCCACTATAGTTGGGACTTAAGTTTTAAAGCCACTAGATACTATATTTTTTTATTTTAGATAGAGAATGGGATAAACCATATCAAGTTATTCCAAATAAATTATGCATGGCCATGAATAAGAATGATGATAATGTGTTTATCCCAATAAGAAAATTCATGTGATGGAAAATGTGTGTGGATTATCAAAACATAAATGTAGGAATAAGTAATGACCACTTTCCACTCCCATTTATGTATAAAATGATTAAAAGGTTTGTTATACATGAGTATTATTATTTTATATATGGTTATTCTATTTACAACTAAGTACTAAAAAATTTGGAAGACCAAGAGAAAACATCATTCACATGTCCATATAGAAGCTTTTCATATTGTCACAAGTATCTTGGCATGTTACATACACTAGTGAAATTTCAAAAGTGAATTCCATATATTATTCATGATATGGTAGATTTTATGGAAATATTTTACATAACTTGACCCATAAAGATCCTTCCTAGGATGACAATAATTTTGGTGTGCCATCTCAAGCCTACTTCCAATAGTCCAGTGGTTGGAAACAATCACCAGGTATACATATTACACAAATGGGTGGCCTTAGCATATAGACCTATAAACAACCAAACATTTCCATTAAAAGATATATAATAATTCAATCCCATTAATAAATAATTCAATTTTAGTACAACATGTATTTGATTAGGATAAATATCCCAATAGTGAAGTATAAACCAAATCTAGTAACAAGGAAAACTAAAGGCCTCATATCCATGAAAAAACCAACCTCAAACAGCTAAATTATGTGAACTCTATGATATTTCAATGGAAAATTAAACACCCTTAGCATAAAAAATATCTAATCACCTTTATGCACTATATCAACCATATCTAAACTATGAACCTTCTTCCCAAGAACAAAAGGTGTGGTAATTGAATAACCTAAGTGAATATTTATTTTTTAGTTAATAGGTACGACTGAAATCATAATAAAAAAGCTATTAATATGTGTCAGGGAATATGTGAAGAGATGAATGAGATAATACCACCAAACATTTAAATATAATATGAAGACTACTTCCTAGATATCTCACTTGGAATTATTCAAGATGGCATCAATATAAATTTGAAGGTGTCAGGACATGCAACAAAAGTAAATGGGCTGGGGATTTAAAATCTTTATCACCCGATCACCCTAACTATCTAATATTTTGTGATATATATCACATTACAAAGGTTGAGGATCTAAAATTAAGGAATTAAGTAAAAAAATAAATTTAATAATTACCTTGATCGATTTAATGGATCGTTCAACAACCACTCATCACCAATAATCACTGTTTGAAGGAATGGAAGTCAAATCCCTCTAGATCAACCACACACATTGAAAAAGTCTACTGTAATATTGATTATCTATATCTAAGTTCTAGTGTAGAGGTTTGATTAAGCTTCAATGTCTCGATGATCACTACGAAATTGATCCTTCGATCCATGATGGATAACTTGGGTCTATTTCTCATATCTACGAATTCTCTCTGTAGGAAACATGAGAGATGAGAGTATGGTTCTAAAAATCATTTAATGAACAGTGTTCCAAATGATATCCACCTCTCAATTATATAGTGAGGTATAAAATACCGTTAAACGACTCCTTGGATCCCAAATATGTTTTACTTACTAAATAATCTATAAGAAATATCTTTTAACTATTTTATTGATCAATAAATATCATTTATAGTTTTATCAGTTACTTATAGTATAATATATATATATATATTAAATGTAGAGACCCTCACCCCAGCATCCCGAATCCTTTTTATGGTACCATTACATTGGAATAAAATAAAAGGAATCACAATCCCAAGGACCAACCCATTTAGTAGTCTGGGTAAACCAAACACATACATAAGTATTACATTATATTGTCAATACATAAATTAAAACAATTTTTTTTTTAAAATAACTTTTTCCATCTATCTTTTCCCTACATATCAGTCATAGGAAACTTCATGAAATCCTAGGGAAAGGAAAAAATATGGGTGATCTCAAACACTCAGTAAGGGTTAGTGTATATTGTAAGTTATGAATAAATAAATCATAATAAAAATGTCAAGGAAGGTAAATAAAACACATTCTATTAAATTAATAACTTGATTATAATATGGGAGGAATAAAATGAGAGAATATAATTATATATAAAAAATAAAATTCTCATTAATCTTAACCATGAATTTTTAAACTAATCGAATAATCACATAGAATATCAAAAACTGAATTTAAAATAATGAAATTCATAATGATGGATATCGAAAAAATACCATCAAGGATTCATGAAAAGATATATAATACAATTGAATCTTCATTCCATGACATCTAATACTACTAAGGTTTCTTTCCAAGACATCTAATACCATCAAGGATTCTTTCCAAGATTTATAATAAATGGGTAAGGCCTCATCCAAAACAATATCTTATTTTTCTCATGAAACCTACTGATTAATTGGGAGTATATTTCATTACCTTCCTATCATATATAAAATCCAATCCATTCCTCATATGAAAGGGTTGAAACATAATCAATATAAACATTCATATTAAAAATAACATACAAAATTTAAATTCTTTCCCTAATCAATAAACATAATCATAGACCATTGGGAGTAAATTGAATGGTGTCAAAATAGTGTATCCCTAGTCATACTAATCATAAAACAAATGAATGAACACTAAGGATGATATCATTAAAATATATAACCATTTGAGTGAGGGTAAATGGTTGTTTTCATTTATGAATAGTAATACTAAGAAAATATCTTTAAAAAATATTCTTGAGGGAAATATCATTTTCCTTTTGAATTTTTTTGAAAGTCCTTTTTATTTGAAAATTACTTTTTAAAAAAAATTATTTAAAAAGAACCTCATAAAATTGAAAAGTAATATTCAATGAAATTAAGTTCATGATGGAAGGTAATTTCATACATTCCATAAATAAAATTCCATTTTCATGGTAAAAATTTTATAAGAGTGCCTTGTTCGGAAAGTGACAAGAATATTACTTTGAAAACATTTTGTAAAAAGACCAAATGGGAAAAAATACTTTTAATAATTAATTTTTAAAAGGATAAAGAAAACATTTTTCATGTTTTTTTATAAAAAATGGTTTTATAAGAAAACGGATTTCTGACCGAAGAGAGAAATGATGTCATATTTTATTAATAATTTTTCCCTATAATTCTAAGTATAAAAGAGTGAAAAAATGGTAATATCAATTAAAAAGATCATGAATAAATATATAATAATAAAATTAATGTTTTTATTATAATATAATTATATAATTACTTTTAATGTAAATCTAAGAATAAACAATCTAGATTAGAATGTGATTGGGAAATAAAACCTTAAAATGATCATAAATTGAACTGAGAATTGAAAAATGAATTGATTATGTGTATCAAATGTAAATCCATATAAATTAATTGTAAATACAATAATATATATTAAAAATTTATTATGAATATAATCATATAATATTAACAATAATGAGGAAGTAATGCAACCCAATGAAAAATAATTGAGTTATGAAATTCTTTACCGTTTGATAACTTTTAATTCAAACCCCCTTAGATGAAATAATTCAAATTGAAATTTAAAATACCACTAATAATGAATTATTAATGATATTAAATTTATATGGTTATTATATACACCATATAAAATTAATTAGCTTCATTACATTACAATATTCCTTAATGAAATGAAATTGAGACGAAATCCCTTACCTCGTGCTTTCTTTTTTTCCATACTTGATTTAACCTCCTGTATAGTGGTTTTAAAAAAATTATTAACTTATTTTAGAACCATATTAATATTTATTATATAATATATGATCCTTTTATAACATATTAATACATGTTCTTTGATAATATTTCATTATTGACATCGTTTTAGGTGTCAATTACCTTGTTTTTGGAATATATTTTGCTTGTTATTTTTTGTTCCTCTTACTTAGATCACGATTTCAATATCTAAAGAATGTAAATCATGATTTAAATATCATATGTGTTAATTATATATTTATTTATATTAATCCATGAAATTGTGTGATAGGAAATGAAATACACTATACATGGAGATGGTAGGTCGTATGTACGCATGACCACTCTTTTCCATTTTCTTATCATATTGAAATAAAGAAAGTTACGTGTTATATAAATATATATTATCAGTATAGATTCATTATTATGTCATATATATCAAATATTGTTTTAAAACCATCCTCAATACATTCCATTTAAATTGTCAATGTATCAAATCGCTTCGCAAGGTGGTAGTCCGTCGTACACACGAGCTACGATATCCTATTTCCAAAAAATGGAAAGCCTAAAATTATGTGTTATATAATAATTAAATAAGAATAATAACACTATAAATATCATATAAATCAAATATAAACTATAAATTCATCATTATTCACAACCATTAAAGGTGGTAATGGAAAAACAAACAACATCGGTTTGCGAGGCGGTAGTCCGCCGTACACACGAACGATGATTTCGTAACCCATTTGATGGAAGCGTATGAAGTTATAGGCTGTAACGTTAACATAAAAACATATAAGTATATATAATATAGTAATTTTATTATATAATCATTGTATAATATGAATTAAAGGAGGTGGAGGAGGAAATAAAATAAAAATGCTTTTAGAATGACATTTTCTCCTCTTCTTGTATCCTCCTTAGGTTTACACTAAAACCTTACATGATTTGTTTTATGAAAAAAATAAGGATTATATGATGAGGTAATTTAATTTTTGGAGTTATTTTTTCATTTATTATTCGAACCAAAGTTGTTTGAGGAGAGGGGGTGGCCTTTTATAAGTGGGGTGAGTGGCACACTTGTAATATTTTGAATGAGTGAATTACAACCATGTTTTTTTTAATTTAAACAGGACACAATAATGATCTATTATCTATAATATAAGATATAATGTCTAAATATTACAATAAAATGGGTTTTGTATAAGTTTGGGGCCATTTTTACACCTTATATTTTAATTTTAACCACTAAGTACACACTTTTTATCTTAATTGCTATAATTAATTTTAACTATTTTCACTAATAATTTTGGTCAAAAATTAAGTTAAATTTTTTAGAAATTATATATTATGATAATTAAAAATATTTCATTAATTTTTCTAAATTAAATTCACATTAATGGCAAAAATTAATTTAAAATTAATCATACAAACAGAACAATAAATAGAGTTTTTTAAGTTAAAATGATCAAAAGTTTACTATGTTTTATATATAAATTAAATATAAAAATGATTCCAATGACCTAAATTGGATTAAGAGATGAATAATTTTTCAAATTTTACTTTTAAATAAATTTATAATCTAATTTACATTATAAATTATTTATATGAAAAGTAAGTTTTCTATTGAAATTCAGTATCTTTCACTATTCAACAAAAAATTTAAATTCCTAGAAAAAAAACAACATAAGATAATTTTTAAATTAAAATTTTAAAAAATAATTCTATTTTCAAAATAAAGTGGATAAAATTTTCAAACTTTTGTTTTTAAAAAAGTGTTCTTCTAAAAGGAGACAAAACGGCCTTTACAAAATTACAATTTTTAATGAATAAAATTGGATTTGTTCGTATATTATACCAATCAAATCTATTTGATGAATATAATTTTTTTATTAAATATATAATATATAAAATTAATTAATATCATCCACTAATATTAATTAATTTAATTTATTAATATAAAATCCCTTTGGAACATAAAAATAGTTTTTTATAAAAATAAATTCTTTATATTCAATTGGTTTTCATATTAATTTATAATTAATAAAAAATGAATAAATTCCAGCCATATATTTTAATAAGTTATTTATTCATATTAATAACCTCTAATTTAATTTCTAGGATAAAATTTTATTTTTAAATAATAATATTCAGTAAAACTCAGTCTTGTGTGTAACACAAGTTATCGAAGAAACGCATTGTTGTGTGTAATGAAATCTAAACCCAGTGTTGAATACATTTAAATATAAACTCAATGTCTCATATTGAATATTTTTTTAATAAAATGTTTTTTTATAATTTCATGGTGTTACATTCTCCCCACCTTAAATAAATTATATCTTTACATTTTAAACTTGATCTTCGAAATCATGGGTTTAAAATTTGGAAATACCATTGTTAGAAAACTCACATTGTAAAATGGTTAATAAATAATCCTATAAATAAGAGAGAAATTGAAGTACCAATATAATATGGAATAACACATAAATAGGTTTCTGATTAGAAGAACATCAGTTGAAGGTAAAGATATGGACATGGATGTAATGTGTAAATACTATAGAGAGTGATTGAGATCATTAATCAAAAGAAAGTGAATAGTCAATGGAAAGTTAATTATCTCAAAACCATAAATATGTGATTATTTAAAAGACCATATGATTCATTGGTTATGAAGTTAATAGGATAATTTATTTGTTTCAATATCATTTTCCAAAAGTTGAATAATTATTTTACTGTTTAATAATATAAGGAAACACACTTATTTTATGTGTTTCTATTTAATAAGTGAAATTTCATTATTTGGTTGTGATTATATCAATTTATAATTCGTTACTTATTTGAAGAAATAAATATCCATTAATTAATTTCTATTATTTTTTTATTCTTGAAGCACTAAAATTCAATTTTAACATATCGTATTGTCTATAAAAGAGTGACAAGTCTTTCCGTTTGTCTCTAACTATTTCCCAAAACTAATATGGTTAGAACAATTTGTCCAATATAATAAATTATTCACTAAAACCTCATCCAAAGTTACAAATAAAACATTACATAAATAGTTAACCATATAACTCTTCCAAATTATTAAGATCCATAACTTTAGAAGTAAGGTTATAGAATTTCCAAAAATGAACGTATCATTAATCAGTTCCAAGGTAGTTAGTTATATCCTGCTTACATTATCTATATCAATCATCTCATTTTACCAACATAATTATCTCAACATTAGGAACATATTAAGGGTTATATTTTCCTCAATTATTAGTTTTCTTTGAAGTTTAACTTTCCACAGAATCATTTTTCTTGGTCATCAGTACCATTCAACATATGATTTAAAATCCTTACTAAAAATTACTATAGTACAATCATTATAAATTTCATCATTATTTATAAAAGAATATCATTAGTTAACATAATCTTATAACATAATTATTGAATCCCAAAGTAATAACATTAATCATTCCCCTTCATCAATGGTATTAACATAAACTTGACCTTGATCCATTATACTATTCTGAGATATATTCCCTTGGATCTTAGAGAATTCATTTTCTTAGTGACCCATATCCTTAATGTTGAATCATTTAACAATAGAAAATCCATTCCTACCCTTAAAATATCGAGAATATAAGACTTTTTATCCACACCTGAAGCAAACTCATTTTTCTTTTAATCATGTACCAAGGTTTTTTCTTCCAAAAAGCATCAAATGTTGAAACATCCTTCATTCCCTTATTCCCTTTATTCACCTTTTCTTGACTATCCTATTATTATATTTATTCCCTTAGAATCCATAATACTTGGAGAAATATTTCTATATCTCAATAGAACATGATACTATGTCCTTTTATGATGAGAATTTTTGAGAGACAAGTTCCTATCAGATAATTGGGTCAATACCATTAAATAAATGATCAATCATGCTCTTTGGATTACATATATAGTTCCAAACATTCCTTTATAAACATAAAAATTTGGCTTCATACTTATAAAATATTTCCTCTTATTTCTATATTATACTCAAGAATTGTATTTCTAAATACTCTTGTTCCTCATGAGGAAAATATTTTTTCAAGAAGGTTACCTTGAAATAATTCCACTCCATGATTCATATTTCCTTCTTGATACTTAGTGTTTAGAATCAATGAACACCATTTAGCCACATATCTTGAGAGACAATACAATTCCATGAAAACTTTCCCACTTTAAATACTTCTTATAGTGATAAATGTATTCTCTAAATAACTTATACATTGATCGAATAAAAATGGATTTGTAGTGCCATTGAAAAATAGAGGTTGATGATGTATGAATTGGTCTAACAGTGTTACAACATGTAGTGGATCAGTAGGCTACTCCATATGAAAAAGGTTATTACTCATAACCCAAGTCAGCTACCCCAATATGGTTATAATTTGATTAGTTCTATACATAGCTCCAACTCTAGCTTCATTATCTTTCCCTGGATGGAAATCCTCACATGGAGTATGTGAATTGATATAGTTCCCATTAATTATGTTAGAAAACATTTCTAAACAATGAAATACACTAGACTGGATCATAAAATTATGAAACATAATGTATAATCCTAAAACTAGTGAAATACTAACCAAATATAATATCATAATAATAAACATGGTTTATTTGGGAATATATTTATTTACCACTCCTTCATAATTGTTTGTAAATAAAATATGAATTATCCTAAGAATATCCCCTAAGTTTATCAAAACAGGTGAGTAGTAAGTTATGTTTTCAAGTACTAGGTAATGATTGAGTTAATCATGATGCTCCTTTTTCGTAGTTATTACCCCAAGGTACCTCTTTTCTAGAACCACATCCACTTTTAGTATTAAAACAAGGATATATTTCAAGAAAAACCCACATAATCTCTTTCTTACCAAAACATTAGGATGTTATTATAAACTTATCCTCAAATTATATCAAAGGTTTATGTTCCAAAATCTATGTTTTCCTAAATCTAGTTCCCATGATTTCTACTAAACTTCTCTAATACAAATTGTATTGACCCCAACCCTGGAATCATAGGGTCATTTCTTTCTAGCATTACATTTGCATAAAATATAAGGAGTTTCATCCCAAAGGACCGATCTGTTTATTGGTCTTTGTTAATAAGATACATAAAATATTTTACATTACATTTGGAATATAAAAATTAAAACATTTTTTTTCAAAAATAAATTTACTACATCTATAATTTCCCTACATATTCGTCATAGTAAACTTTCGGGAATATTGGGGAAAGGAAACAAAATAAGGGTGATCTCAAATTCTCAGTAAGGGTAAGTGTAAAACAAAATATATGAATAAATAAGGTGTAATCAAAAAGGAAAGGTAAATAACTGAAACATGTGCCATTAAATTAATAACTTTATCATAATATGGTAGGAATAAAAGTTGATAAAATAATGCCATGAAAATAATCACATGATCATGAAACTTTACCATGTATATTAGAATAATCACATGGATATCAATAAATGAATTCATAATGAGGGAATACATAACAATGGATATCTAAAACATATAGTTGAGGATATGTGCCAAGAAATCTAATAACGTCAAGGCTTTATGCCAAGACATCTAATATCATCGAGGCTTATTTCCAAGATATCTAATACCATAGAGTATTATTTCCAAGACATCTAATAAATGGGTATGGACTTAGGAAAAACCATATCTAGTCTGTCTCGTGAGACCTGCTGACACATTAAGGGGATATATCTTTCCCCACTAATCACATAAAAATACAGTTCATTTCTCATATGATAGGGTTGAAACATATTCAATATAAATTTTTTTATTAAAACTTACATATGAAATGCAAATAATTACCCCAATAAATAAACATAATCATAGACCATCCGAAGTAAAATGAGTGGTATAAAAATAGTAAATCCCCATTAAAACTTATTATATATCACATAGATAAATAACAAGGATGATATCTTTACAATATATACCCATTTGATTAAGGGTAAAGTTTTTTGTTCATTAGTGAACATAAATACCATGAAATTATTTTCAAAAAATATTATTGAGGAAAATATCCTTTTCATTTTGAAAAAATGATTTTTTTTTTAATTTTTTTTTTAAAATAACCTCATAAATTTCCAATGGAACATCCCTGTTTCATGGTAAAAAGGTTAGAAATGTGCCATGTTTGGAAAGTGACATGAAGATTACTTCTCAAATATTTTAAAAAATAAAAAATGGGTAAAAATTTCTATTAATAATTAATTTTTAAAAGTTTAAAGAAAACCTTTTTGAAAACATATTTAGAAAACATGGTTTTTTAAGAAAACAGATTTCTGACTGAAGATAAAAATTAAGTCAGATTATATTAAAACATTTTCTCAATAATTATAAGTAACAAATTGTATAAAAATTGAAATATAACTTGAAAAATATCATGAATATCTATAGGTGAATAACATTAAATTGTTTATTAAACACTGATTATATAATTTCCCTGAATGAGAATTCAATAATAAACAATCCCGATTAGAATGAGATTGTGAAATAAACCCTTAAAATGATCATAATGGTGAAGTGAAAATTAATTAATAAATTGATTATGAGTATCAAATATAATTCCACAAAAAAAATTTTTAAATAAAGCAATATATTTTCAAAAGTAATTATGGACATAATCCTAGAATATTAATGACAATGAAGAAGTAATGTGACCCAATGAAAAGCAATTGTGTTATGAAATTGTTTACCACTTGGTAACTTTTAATTAAAATATCTTTAACTGAAAGAATTAAAATTTATAATTAAAATACTATAAATAATTAATTATTTATGATATTACATTTCAAGGGGAAATATGTACACCATATAAAAGTAATTAAGTTCATAACATTACAATATGACACAATGAAATGAAATTGAGGCGAAATCCATTACCTCACACTTCCCTTTTGGTTGTATATGATTTAACCTAATGTATAGTGGTTTTAAAAATTTTATTATCTTATTATAGAACCATTTAAATATTTATTATATCATATATGATCGTTTTATAATATATTATTACCCTTCATTAATAATCTTTCATTTTTTCATCATTTTGGGTTTAAATTCCCTTCTTTTTTAGTATGTTTTGACAAGTTATTTTTTTATCCACTTAATTAGATCATGATTTCATAACATCAAGAATTTAAACGGTGATTTAAATATCATATATATTAACTATATATGTATTTATATTAATCCAATAATTGTTTTAATATAAAATGAAGTACAATGTTCATGGAGATGGTATATCCTTTTATTATCTTTTTTTTCCAATATAAAGCAATGCTTCTGACCATTTATTAAAAAGAAAGAAAAAGTACATCAGAGTGTCGGACGAGGTCAAACAAACAGAAATGCCCTCATCCACCAAGAACAGTTCTACAGATCATAGTACGACATATCTTTTCTATAATCAGAGTCACAAGAAAACTCCCACTCAGATTGAGACATATTCTGATGTAAGAATTTAAAGATATTTTATCCACCACCATAGACGACGATCTGGACGACACGGTTCTAGGAACATTAGAATAATCCTTACAGGGTATCTTCTTTGAGGGGACAGAGGTGAACTCTCCATCATTAATCTTCTTCGTGCCAATTAATATTGCATCCTTGTAAGAGGTGTGCCCACCAACCCGAAATGCTAATCGGGGTACCCACCTTCTCCTTTTCATCCTCAGAAACGTTTTCCCATTTCTCGAGTAGTTTAAATACCTTAAAAATCTTATGTATTTCTTGCTGGAAATCAATTTGTTGTTGCGCATCATTCTAATTGGAGACATCAACCTGAGAAATATCAGGGGTCATCATTCCAAGAGGCCGTATGTGAGTGTCCTCAACTGGAGTAACCTCTTTAACCTTGTTAGAGAGAGTATTAGAGGGCCCACTATGATCCTCCTTTGGAGATACATCAACTAGAATCACTTTTCCAGTGTTAGATTTCCCAAAAATTGGTGCATCAGCAATAATGGGAACTTTACCATTTAATGAATCACCATCATGAGCAGTTGACAACATCAAGTTCTTTACATTGGACTTCCTATGACATATAGCAACTGAATGACCTCTCACCCCACATTACTCACAAGAAACATTCTTTCAGCATAACTCTAAAGAGTTTCCAATAGCCATACATTCATTATAGAAGAGAGGCTTTTTTTCACACTCGAAGTCAATTTGAATGTTTTCAGAAGGGGTACAAAGAGATACCTTGTCAATAAAAGTGGAGTTATGGTCAACCTCCACCAAAATCCTAAAAATTTGACAAAACCAAACATCTCCAGTCTTCTTATCAAACCGAATCGGAGTCCCAATTTCCATGCCAATATCATGCAAAAATTTTGGATGCCAGAGGACCCAATTGAGTCCATGAAGACGAATCCAGAGCTGAGAAAAGGCATTTCATGCATGCGAGACATTGAAATCCAAAGACCATTCATGCAAATGAAGCCAACTAGGTTTCAAAAATAGAGTTCTCGTGCTCCATGCTCGAAGCTTCAAATCATCAGATGGAAAAAAGAAATGAAAAAATCCTCAGCCAAGAGACGCACATTTCCAGTTAGAGAAACCCCACAAAGGTGAGATTCTGCGAATCAAATCATCTCGTTTCCATGGCTATGCACCTTTAGGAAGAACAATACGTTCAATCAAAGATGTTTTACCAACTGACATTCTCTCAGCAAATGCTGCAGGTTTGGCTTTAACGTGAGCAGATGAACCTTTACAAAGAATTCTACTAGTACATGAGTCCTTGAACAACACCAATGAACCAGCTTCAACTAGTTTCAACCCTCAAGTTGATTTTTCCACCGCACCAGAGTCAGCACCACAGGGAAAATCACACAGCACCACATCCGTCATATCCGCAACAACACCCATACCAGTTGACGTCCACGAATCACAGCGCTGTGTCGAAGTCTTCGAAGCCTCAATGGATCGTTGTGATACCTCCAAAGATCTAACGCCCGATGATGAATGAAGATCAGTCAAGGAAGTGACCTTCAACACACCTGTAGGGTTGCAAACCTCGACGAAAGACCGAGGGTTGCAAACATCAATGGAAACCCAAGGGCCAGGAGCAGATGTCGAGGAGGGGATCATCGACGCCACACCACTAGGAGGAGCGCGACGATAGAAGCCTAGGAAGAACGGAAGAACCATGGAAAACCCTAGAGTCCATCGCAGTGGAAGGGTCCTCCCACAGCCCGTAGCACCATACTCAATTTTCTCTTACCATGGAGATGGTATATCATACGTACACATGAATGAAATTTCTATTTTATTATCATATTCCAGAATAATTATTATTTAATATATATTAAATATTTTTATTAAAAATATCCTTAATACATTCTATGTAAAGCATGAACAAATCATATCGCTTCATGAATCAGTAGTCCGTTGTACACACGAGCGACGATATCATATTCCCACAAAATGGAAATAATTAATGAATGTGTGATATAATAATTGAAGAAAAATAATAACTCCACAATATATATCATATATAAACTATAAATCCATCATTATTTTTAACCTTAAAAGCTGTTAATGGAAAAAACAAATGACATTGGTTCTTGAGGTGGTAGTCCTTCGTACACACTAATGATGATTTTGTAACCCATTTGATGGAATTGTGAGAAGTTTTAGGTCATGAAATTAGAATAAAAACATATCAGAATATGGAGATGATTATTTTTCTATATAATAATGTTATAATATAAATCGAACGAGTTGGAGAAGGAAATAAAATAAAAACGCTTTTAGATGTATATTACGTCTTCTTCAGGTATCTTCTTAAGTTTTCACTAAAACCTTAAAATGTTTGATTTCATACCAAAATAAGAATTATAGGATGAGGAGATGGAATTTTTGGATTGATATAGGTAGTTATTTTCCAAACCAAAGTGGGTTTAAGGTGTGAATTGGAGAGTATAGGGGGAGGCCTTTCATAATTGGGGTGAGTGGCACACTTGAAATTTTTTGAAAGATTGAATTACGCCCATGTTTTCTTCATTTAAAAAGAAACCAATAATGATCTAATTTAAATAATAGATATTATAGGGTAAACTTATGGCCATTAAATGGGGTTTAGACATTTTTTTCATTTTTATATCTTATATTTTAAGTTTAACCACTCAGTAAACTCATTTTTATCTTAATCATTGTAATCAATTTTAATTGTTTTCACCTATAATTTTGGTAAAAAATTAATTTGAGTATGTTAGAAATTATAAATTATTATTATTCCAATTATTGAATCCACTTCTTCATATTCAATTCATATAAGTGGAAAAAATTAATTTAAAATTAACCCTATGGACAGAATAAGAAAGCAGGTTATTAAAGTGAAAATGTTCAAAAGTTTACAAAATTTTTATATCTAAACTCAATGTAAAAATGATTAAAATGAAATAAATTGGATTAATATATGTATTATTGAAAAAAATTACTTTAAAAAAAATTAAATAAATATTTATATTAAAAATGATTTAGATTAAAAGTTAGTTTTCAATTGGAATTTAGTATTTTTCAATATTCATCCAAAAAAGAAACTTCTTAGAAAAATACCAAAAATTCACCCTAAAATAGTATTGAAATTAATATTTTAAAAAATAATTTTATTATTTAAAATAAAATTTATAAAAATGTAGAAATTTAGTTTAAAAACAAGCACACCATTAAAAGGAAGCAAAACTACCCTTAGAGAACTACATCTTTTAATACGTAAAATTGGATTTGTTCTTATATTATGCCTTAAAAATTTGTTAGATTAATGTAAAAACAATTATTTAATATATAATATATAAATTTCATTAATATCATCCACTAATATTAATTAATTTCATTTATAAAGATGAAACACCTTTGGTGCATAAAAATTCTTTTTTCATAAAAACATTTTCACAACTAGAAAAACACGTATTTGCGACGGGGCATTTGCGACGGGATCCCGTCGCAAATGGCTTGTTGCGACGGGGGCCCGTCGCAAATAGCCCGTTGCTGAAAACGCCGTCGCAACTACACTTATTTGCGACGGGCCAGTCGCTAAAGCCTTTTTTTGCGACGGTCATTCTCCCCGTCGCAAATAGTATTCCGTATTTTTGTAAAAAACTTTTAAAATAGTTTTTGCGACGGGACCCGTGGAAAAAACTATTTTTAAAAAAAAATAAAAAACTATTAATAATACTAGTATTTGCGACGGGACCCGTCGCAAATACTATTTTGTTTAAAAAAATAAAAAAATATTAATAATACTAGTATTTGCGACGGGCATAGTATCCCGTCGCAAATAATATAAAAAAAATAAAAAAAATAAATTATTAATAAATTATTTTAATTAATATAATAATAGAATTATAATTCACAAATAAAAATAATAAATTATTAATAAATTATTTTAATTAATATGATAATAATAGAATTATAATTCAAAAATAAAAAATAATAGAATATTAATAAATGATTTAATTAATATAATAATATTAGAATTATAATTCATAAATAAAAAAAATATTAATAAGTTATTTTAATTAATATAAAAATAATAGAATTATTTTACATTCAAATATTAAAATAATTCAAGTGTTACAAAAAATATAATTAAATTATAATATTATAAAATTTTAATATATATATAAAATTTAATATTATAAAATTTAAATAATATTATTATTCATATTAATATTGTTATTTAAAAATATAATATTATTAATATTTTATAATGAGACAGAAACTACGAATAGAAAAAAAAATATATTTTGATTTCAAAAATTTTATAACATAAATACAATCTCTAATCTGAAGGAGGGGGGGGGAGGTGGGGGATCTGCTGATGGTGGTGGAGGAAACTCCATCCCTAAAGCATGAGTGAGTCGGCACATGTACTCCATCTGCTCCTGATGCTGCTGCTGCCACCGACTCGCCTGCTCCTCGTACAGCTGCTGCTGGCGTCGACGCTCCTCCTCATGCTGCTGACGCATCTGCTCCTGCTCCTATCAGAGACTCTCTATCCGTGCAGTCTGAGATCGCAACTGATCCTCATACTGTGTAGTAGAAGAAGATGCACGAGCTCCTCTCGAGCTGGACGCCGACATCGCAGCACTGCCATAATAATCTCCAGGAGTCAGTCGAGAGCCGATACCAACTACCCGGCCCTTCTCGAAGGCATACTGGGTGGCCTGCATCCATGCCGCTTCATCAAACTAACGGGCAGTGGTCTGATCTGATGACTCGGCCTGACTCTCAGGTCGGGCCTGTGACGCTGTGGCCTCATATGACTCCTATAGTTGCAATTTAAAATTAAAATTGTGAATATATTATATGCAGTTAATTTTTAAACTTGAAAACAAATAATACTGACCACGATGTGATGCTGACGATCACCTCTGAGCTCCCCAGTAGCAGGATCACTATACATCCTCCGATATACGTCGTACTCTGTAATATCGGGGTGCTCGACAGGTGTTTGACATTCTGTTATCTGATTTGATAGCCATAAATTTTGCAACTGCTTCTAATTTTCTCATCTTGCAGCCAGGATATAATGCATCCTCAGCAGACTTCAACAACTCATAAAATTCAGACGGTACCAACTCAGGATTTGAAGCTATATCAGCCGGAGTTTCTGTATGTTGAACAGATGAACCTGCAACATCATGTACTAAATCTTGAAACTAGGATGGATCCAGAATCAAGTTGGTATCACCTGCTCTGGAACTACGTTCACCGTGTTGATACCAAAAAACATAATCTGCTTGAAAACCAAAACGCAAGAGATGTTCCCCCACTTTGTCAAACGTGTCAAAAGTTCTCAATGCACATTTTCTACAAGGGCATTTTATTTTTCCTTCTGAAACAAATTCTGGATTTGATGCCGCAAATGATAAAAAAATCTCCACACCCTCTATATATACTGGATTTAAACCAGAACCATTTGGATTTCTACGTTTATTTATCCATATGTGGTCATCTAATAATGACTGTTGACGACCTCGTTGTTCCATATTTTTCTATCAAATATAAAAGCATTACTGATTTTGAATAATTTGTTAGAAAAAACACTCAAGCAAGGATTGAATATATTGAGAATAAAGCAAAAATTGTTACAAATATTGATAATTTTAATATTATATTGATTTTTTATTTTTTTAATAATACTAATATAATTTTTTTCATAAATATTAATTATATAATAATAACATTATTACATTATTAGTATATTTTATTATTAATATTAAAATAATATAATTTTCTATATTATATACAATTCTCCTTTCATCTGTGTGTTTAACATTCTGTCTCCACATGTAATATTGACATTCAATTTCACCTCTCCATTGGCGAGTAGGTTGATAATTTTGAAAAAGAATGCCAATATTACATGTGGAGACAGAAAACACACAGAAAAAAAGAGAATTGTATATAATATAGAAAATTATATTATTTTAATACTAATAATAAAATATACAAATAATGTAATAATGTAATTATTCCTAATTATTACTAATTATTGGTAATTATTCATAATTATTACTAATTATTGGTAATTATTACTAATTATTGGTAATTATTACTAATTATTGGTAATTATTACTAATTATTCCTAATTATTGGTAATTATTCATAATTATTGGTAATTATTGGTAATTATTACTAATTATTGGTAATTATTACTAATTATTGGTAATTATAACTAATTATTGGTAATTATTTCTAATTATTCCTAATTATTAATAATTATTGCTAATTATTGCTAATTATTGCTAATTATTGCTAATTATTGCTAATTATTGCTAATTATTGCTAATTATTGGCAATTATTACTAATTATTGACAATTATTGCTAATTATTGGCAATTATTGGTAAATATTGGCAATTATTGGTAATTATTGGCAATTATTGGCAATTATTGGTAATTATTGTTAATTATTTCTAATTATTGTTAATTATTTCTAATTATTTCTAATTATTTCTAATTATTGTTAATTATTGGTAATTATTGGTAATTATTGGTAATTATTGGTAATTATTGGTAATTATTGGTAATTATTGGTAATTATTGGTAATTATTGGTAATTATTGGTAATTATTGGTAATTATTGGTAATTATTGGTAATTATTCCTAATTATTCCTAATTATTCCTAATTATTACTAATTATTGGTAATTATTACTAATTATTCCTAATTATTACTAATTATTGCTAATTATTACTAATTATTGCTAATTATTACTAATTATTGCTAATTATTACTAATTATTGCTAATTATTACTAATTATTGCTAATTATTACTAATTATTGCTAATTATTGGTAATTAATACTAATTATTGGCAATTAATACTAATTATTCCTAATTAATACTAATTATTCCTAATTATTGGTAATTTTTCCTAATTATTGGTAATTATTGGTAATTATTGGCAATTATTGGTAATTATTGGTAATTATTGGTAATTATTCCTAATTATTCCTAATTAGTACTAATTATTCCTAATTAGTACTAATTATTGCTAATTGTTGGTAATTATTGCTAATTATTGGTAATTATTCCTAATTATTGGTAATTATTCCTAATTATTCCTAATTATTACTAATTATTCCTAATTATTCCTAATTATTCCTAATTATTCCTAATTATTCCTAATTATTACTAATTATTACTAATTATTACTAATTATTACTAATTATTACTAATTATTACTAATTATTACTAATTATTACTAATTATTACTAATTATTACTAATTATTACTAATTATTCCTAATTATTCCAAATTATTCCTAATTATTCCTAATTATTCCTAATTATTACTAATTATTACTAATTATTACTAATTATTATTAATTATTGGTAATTATTGATAATTATTACTAATTATTGTTAATTATTGGTAATTATTCCAAATTATTGGTAATTATTACTAATTATTGGTAATTATTACTAATTATTGGTAATTATTACTACTTATTGGTAATTATTACTAATTATTGGTAATTATTACTACTTATTGGTAATTATTACTAATTATTGGTAATTATTACTAATTATTGATAATTATTACTAATTATTACTAATTATTGGTAATTATTACTAATTATTACTAATTATTCTTAATTATTGATAATTATTGATAATTGTTCCTAATTATTAGTAATTAAATGAATAATTATCAATAATTAGAAATAATTACCAATAATTACAAATAATAACATTATTAATATATTTTATTATTAATATTAAAATAATATAATTTTCTAATTTATATACAATTCTCCTTTCATCTGTGCGTTTTCTATCTTCACATACAAATAATACATGTGAAGACAACAAACACACAGATGAAAAAAGAATTGTATATATATAAAAAATTATATTATTTTAATATTAATAATAAAATAAACTAATAATGTAATAATGTTATTACCTAATTATTGGTATTTATTACTAATTATTAATATTTATTCTTAATTATTAAAAATTATTACTAATTATTCCTAATTACCATTAACTATAAACAATACTAATAATTTAAATTTATTAAGTAATAAAACAATGTAAACATAATTAAATTACAACTAATTAATAATAATTGAAACTAATAAAAAATTAAAAATAAATAAAAAATTAAAATGAACATAAATACCTTGAAAATTGATCTGCTCTAATCGTTCTTCAAAACTTTAATATCAGCTCCGGAGAAAAAAATTAAACTGGAGAAAAACTCAACTCTAGAAATATAATCTTGAGAGAAGGAGAAGATAAGGAATGAGAATGAAATGAAAAAAACGGATTGGGGTATTTATAGGTTAGATTATTTGCGACGGGCCCATTTGCGACGGGTATCCCGTCGCAAATAGTATTATTTGCGACGGTGCCCGTCGCAAATACCTTAGACAACATTTATTACGGTCAACCGGTAAATAGTTATTTGCGACGGGTCCCGTCGCAAATAACCACCTGCCGACATACTATTTGCGACGGGGGAATATTCCCGTCGCAAATACCTTTTACCGCCGCCGGTTATTTGCGACGGGAATATTCCCCCGTCGCAAATAAGTTTCCCGCGGTTTGGCGCGCAAACCGCGCCAGTCCTTTTGCGACGGGGAAAGCTGTCCCGTCGCAAAAGGCTACTTATTTGCGACGGGCAAATAATCCCGTCGCAAATAAGTTTTTCACGGGACTATTTGCGACGGGATTAAATCCCGTCGCAAATAACCCGTCGCAAATGCCCTTTTTCCCCGTAGTGTTTCTTTATATTCAGTTGGTTTTTATATTCATTTCTAATTAATTGGTAACAAAGGAATTAAAAAATATATTTATATATGTTATTTAATACTATTCCTAACTTAAAAATTTATTTATAGGAGATAATTTTCATTTTAAATAATAATATTAATAGTATTTGGTAAAACTTGATCTTGCTTGTAACATAAGCTATGAAAGAAATGCATTTTTTCATTTTACATAAGCTAAAATCAGTTTTCCATGCATTTCAAGATAAGATAAATTCTTCATTTCACATATGTTATTTAATAAAATTTTATTCTTTTTGAATTTCAGGGTGTTACATTTCATGATAAAAGTGATCCATTAACTCGACTCATCCTTCCCATAAATATTAAACAAACATTAAATATTAAAATAATACTCATTTGTTAAATATTTTCCCATGTATTATCTTAATACATCATGAATAATTTTAAAAAATAAGATAAATACCAATTGGTCTAAGCTTAAATAATATGAATTTATTATTTCATGTAGATTTTTCAAATTCAATCATCACCCAAACCGCATGGTGGGGCCACCATTTCTTAAACTCTTATTCTAAATAATATGCCAAAATTTTGAATACACTAAGTGTGTGACTCTATAGAACATTATATGGATAATAGTCATTACTATTCATAGACTAGGAGTGAAGTCTGGTAACCCATAAATTCCTCTAAGAAGATAAGGAAAATTCATAGTAATGACAACTTGTCATATGAAGACACGCCGTGTAAAATAAAATATTTCTCTCATGATATCACATAAAGTAGGATGCACACTTTGTGTCATCATCCTTTTTTCCTTATTATTTAATGACCTCACTAGATGTACATAACTCCTTCTATTGTGGACATGGATTTAGTAAAGGTACCACCATTCTAATCAAATTTCCTTGAGATATCACTTCATTTCAGAATCAATAAGTTCTATATTGATTATTCAATGAATACTATACCACCAATGACGCACCCAATGCAAGCTACCTCAGTATGAAAAAAAATTATATTTTGAATCTTGCATAAAAGTACATAATAAAATTTTACAAACCAATAATAACCTCATGTCATGTGACTAACACACATGTTCACAGATAGGAACTGCCAATGAAACCACAATCATGTGGTGTTTATATTGGCAGGCTAGTCCTCATGATATCATCTACTCAATATCACCAAGGGAAAAACTCAAGATAAAAAGTATCAATGCTTATGTTCCCCCATCACATGATATTCATAACTCATCTTTCTCCAGTCATTGTGATTATTTTTTGACCACAAGATTTAATTTAAAGATTATTATCATGGTATCTCTTAGTTCTCATTACAGCCATGGAACTTTTATAACATATTGATATGAAAAATAATCTATGGACATTACCATGTAAATAGTGGATATAGAAATATCAGAATTAGTATGTTAAGTTTACATCATGCATAACTCACTTTATACATGATATGGTTGTTAAAACACATCGTTCAAATTGGGTCTAAGGCGCCCACTTTCACAAAAATTCCACACACACTTGAGAAAATTTTATAACTATCCTTGTTAGCTCTCACATGATAAGATCATTCTTCTGTTGAGTTTTTTATTTCATTATTGGCACTTCCACATATCTATTTTATGGTTAATATGTTTTCTATGACTTTACCACATTGAGTAAGAATCCTCAAGATATTATATCCCTAGGTGTATTCATTTTTCCCCCTATATAAACTTTTTTTCTTTTATAATACAAATAAAGTAGGATTATCATAATTTATATTATGAAAAAACATTTCTTACTTGGTGTGCTTCAAATAAATAGAATAAATCATTTTGTATTTTACATTTCTTCTTCGACTACAATAGAATCCACAATTCACATGGTATTTGTAGATATGGATACCGCTAGCTTGAATGATTTATCTAGCTCATTACCTTAGCCGAACTATGATATTAGATCAAATTGTTCCAAAGGAAGGCTAGTTTATATCCCCTTATTACTAGTATCCATTCCCCTCCAAGTACCAGGAAAAAAATTCTTGTACTCTCTTAAATATAATTGGATAGTTCTTACTACTTCCCATATAGTTCTTCTAGATTTTACTGATATTCACCTATAATAAAGTATATATTGAAAATATCATTTATAGTACATATAATGGAATATGTGATAGATCAATTACTAGTGCTTATGTAATTCTACTCACCATTATAATCTCCTCATAGTTATTATACATGTATTCTTAGGGAGATTTATACCATGTGACATTGGTAACAATTATCCATTTAATTGATCTAACTTCTCATTTTTAATAACTTTTTAGTATATGTACTTTGAATTTTTGTAAGAAACCCATTATATCTACATCAGTTGATCTCATTCCCTGGAACTAAGGTTAAAAATTTAAGTTAGTATCTAGAGAGTTACTTTCATTCTATTCTTAAATAACAGTATGAAAAATATCATTTTCCATATTTCATCAAACATATTTTACATCTAAAACAATAGCACTCCTACTAAACTCTTGTAAAAGCATGGAAAAAATTCATTCTTAATGAATATTTTATGATCTTATTTCTTTCTTCAATCCAAAAATGGATTCAAGTCATTTCACATTTTATTGTCATTCTATGGTGTTTCCAAATCTTTTCAGTTTTATCATATTGACAATTTCCAATAAAGTAGGTCTTAACATCCGATTCCAAATAAAATGATCATAAATAATTGTCATGAAAAATAGAATAATAATGGATTTAGGAATACCAACATGGTATAAAAAATTGATCCTTATTAGTGACAATATTTTAGCTACCATTCATAGTGTCTCTTGAATACCCACCAATAAATATATATCAGTTAAAGAAACTACTAAAATATAAATATGATTTTGGTACATAGAATCCATTTACTGAATTTTGATAATCTTCTCAATCATAGCCTATTTACCTTTACTGATCCCTCATAATATCTATTATTATTAATGAATAATTTATCACTAGAAACAATGAATTTAAAACTTCCACTATGGCTTTATACTTCCTATATAGTATGTTTCTATGAAACATTCCTTTTCCACAAGATCTTATAGAACTCATTCATATAAGAACCATTTGTGCATCTCTGTAATTAACTAAATCTAATTCAATCTTTCTCCCACTATCTCAAATAGATATGTACACCCTTTTATTTAAATATAGTATATTACATGGATTTAATTTTTCTATCATAGGTATTTATATAATATCCTATATGAGCTTTAGGATAGTAATATAGATTCACTTTATGTTTTTATTGATGCAATTATTTTCTATATTCATAACAAAATATTTGTATATAAACACATTTTATTTTGACACAATGGATCTTTATTGTACTATAACTCATATGATATCTTCTTTTCATCATTTTTGGAATATATATATTTGGGATAACCCCTCTATTTGCGAAGCATGTCTTAAAAAATAATAGAGGTTTCTTCAATTCATATGAGTCTCAACATTAAAGATTATTTTACATACATCATGAATCTAATGTGTATAAAGAAATTTATGTTTATGAAATCCTCCATCATACTTTTTATTGATCAATGTTTTCATGTAATACTCATCATTGACCCCCTTTACTAATATCATAGATTTGCTATGTATAAAGAAATGTGCTTCGAAGAATTACTCCATGCAATATTTTAATAATAGATGAATACATGATCAAGATATTCTTTAACACATGGGACCAAAGAAACTTATATATACTAACCATTCATATTTCATAATTCACATTAACATTCCTCAAAACACATAATGTAATATTATGAATTATATTTTCCACTATCATAAATTTGGAATAGTTCTTACTATCTAGATGAATAAAATAGAAAATATTTGTGAATTACCTTTATTTTTAAAGGTTTATTTTTCCAACACTAGATAAGTAAATGTTTCGATAATACCTAATGTATTTAACTCCAAATATTCTAAAAACAATAATGGTTATATCCTTAACAACTACATATTTTTACTAGAAAAATAATTATCTTTCCACAGCTGGGTATAACTGAGTATTACATCAATGATTCAAGCATTAATGAAAAATTATTTCAGTGTTAGAAACCAAAAACAATATTTATTCATACATGGAATAATTTATCCTTGTTTTGAATGGACACATGAGTTAAGTTTTTTAGTAATAATTAAAAAAATTCAACTAAAACCATTAAACCTTGAAATTACAAGTTGTTTAATCCTCACCATTGACTCAGGAATAACCCTTTATCAGCCGCTTTGAGAATTCACCTTACTTCTTGTCAAATTTATTTTCTTACTTGGTTATTGTATTTAAATAAAAATATTTTATAGGAATATTGTATTTAATACTGAATAAGTTGGAAAAAATCATAACATATAATTATTAATATAAATTAAGTGTAAGTAACTTCTTTTTTCTACTTCAATTAATTAAAATTTATCTTACATAGATTTATCTCATGACATGTGAAGAAAATATTCTCATGTATAAAGATGAGAACCTTTTATTTTAATGATTTTGTGAAGGTTTCATTTGTTTCACACTTTCCACTAGCCTTTTCCCCTTTCTTTCAACTTTTTCACTATAATAAATATATATTAATCATTCCCTAAGTTCTTATTAACTTAAAAAACCTTACCGAAAAGTTAATGAAGTATTTTATCCATACTATTAATTTTTAATATTAAACAAAGAAAGCTTAAGTTAGTGATAAATATATAATTAGGGGATGTATTGAATGTTCATGGTCCATCTTTCAATTCACACCTCACTTCACTTTCTCTTACAATGATTCTCTGAGACGAAACAACATGTGAAACCATCCTTTTCTTAATGTTGTTTTTTCCAAAACATTGGTCATTTAAGACATAAATATGATGTAAACATGTAATGAATTATACATGAGTATTATGTAATCATTTTCACACCCTCACTTCCTGAGCTATATTAACAAGTAGTGGGTACAACATCCTGCCTTTTTATCACATAAACTTTCATTACATTTTACAAAACTGAGGATCTTTAAGGTTTAGTGTCTTGGAAACCAGGAACTTAAAACATGAAAAAATAAAACATTATTCTTAAAAACGTGAAAGGATTCTCCTCATGTTCATCCTAGGTTCATTACTGCATATCATAACCTGGGGACATACATCAAAAGAAAGGGTGAGAAGAAGACCCAATAAGGGAAACAAGAGAAACATTTTACATGTGAACTTGAGATACTTCAATAAGGTCATGAAAAGAACTTTAAGGCACGAGAAAGAAATCATGAGATATATCATAATAAAAATAAAATTTTTTCATAACTTGAATATGTGGCTACAAAATTTAATATTGAAAATCATTTCGATTCACCAAGGTCCATCCCCAAGGTGTCATTAAAAATTACCAAGGTTATTCACCAAGGTATCAGTCTAAAAAGTCATCTCTAGAGATTAATTCTTTACCCAATGCATTGCAGTGCTACCTGGGCGCACCCTTGACATGTCTTTATCATCATTTGATCCACATATATCATCATCAATAATTTAATAAACAACCCATATATCATAAAAGAAATGGTTTTCATTTCATAATCATAACGTTTTAAAAACTACTTTAAAGACATGATCTTTATGTCACTTTAAACCCACGGAAAAGGGAAAGCGGGTTTCATGTATGTAAATCCCAGAATTTAAAATAGAAAATTTTTATATATATGTGAATACCCCTGTAGAAATAAGAGCTTTGAGTATTCAATTAATAACATAAAATAATTTTGAGATAAAGAGGGAGTCATTTTGAGACGAAAACTATGTAGCATAACGTCTATGATACATGGTTTTAGAAAACATTGAAAAGAGAGGGGACATGGGTCACCCACTAAAAAATGATACATAAAATAGTAGGGGAACAGAATATAAAGTATTTAAGAACATGGTAATTAAATTTGAATGATATACCATATGAAATGAATAACTTGAAAGGAAGGAAAAAAATAAGATTTCTCTTATGAGAATTCGGCAGCCTAACGACGTCACTCAAAACATCCAAAAATGGATTGACGAGATCAAATAGGGTCTCTAATCATATGAACATAAATGATCAGTATGATAGATATAGAGATCATACCCCAACATAATAAAAAGGAACTTGAAAGACTTGACATGAAAATAGATCTTGAAAATGAGAAGGGTGAAAGAACCCCTTAGAAATTCGGCAGCCTAACAGCACCACTTAAAACTTCAAAATACTGAATTGAAGAGATAAAATAGGGTCTCTCATCATATGAACATAAAATATCAATATGATAGATTTAGAGATCATACCATAACATAATAAAAAGTAACTTTCAATACTTGACGTGGAATTAGAACTTTGAAAAAGGAGAAAGGTGAAAGAACCACTTAAAAATTCGGCAGCCTAACGGCGCCACTTAAAACATCAAAATACTGAATTGAAGGGATAAAATGGGGACTCTCATAATATGAACATAAAATATCAGTATTATAGATTTAGAGATCATACCCCAACATAATAAAAAGGAACTTTCAAGACTTGACATGGAATTAGAACTTTGAAAAAGGAGAAAGGTGAAAGAACCACTTAAAAATTCGGCAGCCTAATGACGCGACTTAAAACTTCAAAATACTGAGTTGAAGAGATCAAATGGGGTCTCTCATCATATGATCATAAAATATCAGTATGATTAATTTAGAGATCATACCCCAACATAATAAAAAGGAACTTTCAAGGCTTGACATGGAATTAGAACTTTAAAAAAGGAGAAAGTTGAAAGAACAACTTAAAAATCCGGCAGCCTAACGACACCACTTAAAACTTCAAAATACTGAATTGAAGAGATCAAATGGGGTCTCTCATAATATGATCATAAAATATCAGTATGACAAATTTAGAGATCATACCCCAACATAATAAAAAGTAACTTTCAAGACTTGACATGGAATTAGAACTTTGAAAAAGGAGAAAGGTGAAAGAACCACTTAAAAATTCGGTAGCCTAACAGCGCCACTTAAAACTTCATAAAATGAAATAATGAGAGTAAGAGGGGATCTATAATTATATGAAAATTAAAAGGGAAGTAATAGTAGTATAAAAGAACATACTTTAACATAAGAACATGGAGCATAAAAGAAATGACATAAAAGAGATTACTTGAAAAGAAAGAGAGAGGTCAGATCCCTTACCTTAAAATGTAACTCTTAAAACTCAAAGGTTTGGACCTTGAGGGCTTGGGGGCACCTTGGGAGGACTCCTTGGGAGGTAAGTATACCATAACTTCGTTGAGGATGGTTTTGGAGTCGAATGGATGAGAGGAAGGCTTGATATTTATAGGGAAAGTGAGGGGACAAGGCATTAATGGCCAAGGGACACCTCAAAAGTGGTTTTCTCAAAACCATGTGCTCTCCCATGATATTTCCCATGATGTTAAGCCACATGGGGCCCCCAATACAATAATTCATCACCTTTTGTCAGCCAACCCTTAAAATATCTCATGACATCATCATGACATAGTTATGATGTCATTAAACATACCGAAACCCTAAAACTGCTTTTTTACTATTCACTGAAAATTCATCCCTCTCAGAAAAAACCCAAAATTTCACCTTAATCAAATATTGACGCTCTGATTACAAATATGAACTTCATTTTATAAAAATAATTTTCTAAATATTTTTATTTTAATTTTTAAATAAAAACACTATTCACCGAAAATTCATTTTTTAAGAAAAAACCCCAAATATTACCATAACATAATATCGGTGCACTGAGTTCAAAAATAAATTCCATTTTATAAAAATATTTTTCTAAATATTTTTAATTTAATTTTTAATTAAAAAACACTATTCACCCAAAAAAACTAATACTTGACTAATAATTTATGAAACCGTTATTTACCCATTTTATTGAATCACATTACTTAATCAAGGTGCCTAGATTATTTTAATATTTTCTTTAAGTAAGGTTACTAATCTATTTGGTCACATTACTAATCCTAAGCATAAAATCACTATTCATAATTTACTATTCATCAAAAATCAGGTTGATATTATTAGACTCTAAATTTCGTACTGAACATAATTGTAGAAGACCATTTTTTGAAAATCATTACACATTTTTAATTATTTAAGGTTTACATAAACATTTTTTAAAATATCCTTTCTCTAAAATTCACCAGAAATATGCATACTATATTTATCCAGACATTTGAAAAGTCATAAACATTATCATAAGAAGAAATACCATTTTTTATTTAAAACAAAGGATTACACAAGGCAGTTACAGTCTCCTTAAATAGCCCCTTATTACACTAGCATAGGACCTAAGTGTAAGGTGTTCTAAGGTGAGAGAATCTGAGGGAGGCTCGACCAACATCGCACGAGTAGTAATTTCTATCAGGTTGAACTTCTCAAGAAGGCGATTTCGTTCTAGCTTCACACGATGAAGTTCGGCTTGGGTTTGGTCCAGAGCAGAGCCCAGTGGTGCTACCTCCTTCCCAAGTTCTGTTAGATGGGCTTCGATTGGTCCAAGACTACTGGGCAAGACCATCGAATCTTCTTTCTATAATAATTAACCAAGATTACTTGTATTTAGAGACAAAAATCAAAACGTTTAGTTTCCAACGGTCATATTGACCAATGGTCATATAATAGTCAAAACCCAACGGTCTCATTTTAATTATAATCATGTTATCAAATGAAACATTTTTGTTGATTATAAAAATAAAATAAAATAACCCATAAAATTAGGAAACAAGATTTATTCAAAATTTTGGGTCGTTATAGTGGGATCTATAGAACATAGAATTTATATTAAATTTGTAGTGCTTTGCGTAAGATCCTTTACAAGAAATGGAAACTAGAGACAGTTTAGATATGATCTTTATCTAGAACTAATCATAGTGAACTTGTGGTATTTTTTATAACTTTCTACAAAATAAAATTTTAGAATATTGTTACATCATCTTGGTTACCAATTAGGCATTATCGATTAAGTAAATCATTATATATCTCCC
This sequence comes from Viscum album, assembly GCA_963277665.1. Classification (NCBI taxonomy): domain Eukaryota; kingdom Viridiplantae; phylum Streptophyta; class Magnoliopsida; order Santalales; family Viscaceae; genus Viscum; species Viscum album. The sequence continues at coordinate 2,093,855,573 of OY728148.1, read as the reverse complement.
ACTATTTTATCCAACCCTAGTATCCCCCAATACATGATTCATAATACCAAGTATAATGTGTATTCAAGTGTAAATAATCCCTGAAATATCTCATCATAGTCCAATATATGTCCATGACACTACTAAAAGAGTTTAAAGTGATGTGTTTGACTGGATAACCACATTGACTCATGACACCATGAACTGTTGAGCGATGTCCTAACTTCTAAAAACCATAAACATGATTTACTCAACTCTTTACCTTTAAAGTAGAAAATATATAGCTATGAATAATTTTTTACTGCTAGCCTCAGTTAAGTCTTCCTATTAATCTTATAATATCTACTCAGTAGTTGGAGGCACCCTCAAATATGGTTGATGAGAACCTCATACACTCAGTTTTATTCAAATTTATGTGATGGAAAGGATTACGACTTAATATTTCATTAAGGGTTTTATTATTTCTTAGTTATTGAATTTATGTTCTTTTAGATGTTCATGTATTATGTGATATCACTCAAAACATGGCCATATAGTAAATAGAAAAAATTCATCACAAATTATTTTTTTTAATCTATAAATTTTAGTTTATTATTTTATGTGATCATGTAAAATTTTATATTCACAAAACAATAATAAATTGTGGCTATATTAAATAAAAAATGTAAATGATCTTGATAATTTACTGTTGGTTGATCCATTTAATGTAAATATATCAACCATGACCCTAGGGTAAAATACATGAGTCATGTCTCAGTTGTATTATGGCTCACACCCTAGTCTAATGTATCCATGTCTCATCGAGAATACCACCTCATCATGATGTGTTCCACATCTTATAATGTCCTTTACTTTATACTTAATAACTTGGGAATGTGTAAAGTACATGTAGAAAAATATTGATGGTCATGCATGCCATTAAATATGTAAAATAAAAAAAATATTACACACAAAACATAAAAAATAAATCAATCATTACATACATAACAGTTAATTCCAGTAATTAATTAAATAAATTTAATTCCAAACATTCACTGGTTGGTCGATGATCAAGGAAAATAGCCATGTAATATAAACATAATATAAAATTAATTTTTTAATAAATTATACTCAAAGGATATTTAAATGAATGGTCATAATTTTATTTAATTTAAATTCATAAAATAATGATTGGATGATCCATTTAAATTTTTAAATGAATTCAAGAAATTTATTTTTTATTTTTTATTATTTTTAAATTTATAGGCTCCCTAGTGGACCCAAAATCCCTAAAATGGGATTTTGGACCATATCTAGGTCTGGAGTGGGTGGGGAGGGTCGATAACGGATTGACACAGCTAGGTCATTAGGTCAGATGGTGGTGGTTCCCTCACGCATAGTGTGAGGAAGGGGGATCAGGAAAGGGGTTGTGTGGTTATCCCCCATGTTAGAATATTTTTTTTTAAATACACACCCTGACAAGGCATAGGAAAAATAAATATGCCACACCATTTGTGGGGAGAATCAATATTAAGAATGGGGTCTGTTTTAGTATCCCCCACCACATAACTGATTTATTTTTTGGATTCTTTAGTCACATGTTCACAATCCCTCTTTTCTTTTATGTTTTTTTCTCTTTTTGGATGTTGTGTGACAAGCCGCACCCCTTAACCACCTTTTCCGTTTTTTATTTTTTTCATTCTTATCTATAAACTACCCCCTTTTCTTTTAATTTTTCATTTTTCTTTTCATTTGGATTATAGTGAATAGTAACCACCCCTTTTGGAATTTTTTTTTCAAATCCTAATATTAGGATTTTAGAAAAACCAAAATTGGGTTTGTAATTTTTGTAATTGACATACCTTTGTGGAATATTTTACGTCACCTAAAACCACTGTTTCATCCAACAGAATTACAAAAAATGTTTGGTTTCACCAAAAATAACCAATAATGACCTATTAGGGTAAAATATAACATATATATATGTTATTATTTTTTAACCCAAATTAACCCTAAATTTTATTTTAATTAAAGCTTCAGATGAACATGGTCATCCAAGATTGGATCAAAACGCAATTCATTACAGTGTAACCTCCACAATTCACTCTACTAAAATTTAAGGAAAAATTAATTATCCTTTGGATTAAATCATCAAATGAAGGCTTTGATTAAAATTTAAGGTACCGAGGTGCATAGCGATAGAATATGATTCAGGGATTTAAAGTTTTTCTCACTAGATCAATGTAACTATGTTATCTCTAGTGATTCATATCCCTATACAAACGCTGAGGATCATAAGTGGATGAATTAATCATAAAAAATCATATAATTGCTTCAGTCAATTTGAAGGTGCATTAAACAAACACTCATTTTTGGGAAACCATTTCTTAAATGAATCAAATTTACATCACTCTAGATCTTCTAAACATGCTTCAAAAGTTAATGGGAATGTAAATCATCAATATCTAGGTGTTACCATGGAGATTCAAAGAATCCTTCTATTTCATAATGATCAACGCTATATAAATCCTTCAATTTGTGAAGGAGACCTTAGATAAGTTTCTCAAATCCAATTCTTCTATTTCTAAGATTCCAGATAGATGAGAGAGAGGCTCTCAAATTTGTATAGTGAATAGTTCCAAAAATGAGATCATTCTCTCACTAATATACCAAGGTACAAAATACCCAAAAATGGATCTCTGAACCTCTAAATATGTTTTACCTATTAAATAAGGTATAAATAACATCTTATTACTATTTTCCTGAGCCCAAAATTTTATTTATATTTTTATCACATAATTTTTGTATCAAAAATATAATACATGATAAAATCGATCCATTAACATGACTCATTATTCCTATAAATATTAAATGAACATAAAATATTAAAATAATATTCGTTCGATAAATATTTCCTCATGTATACAATTAATATCTTGTGAATAATTTTAATAAATAAAATCAATACCAGTTATTATAAGCATGAATAATAGGAATTTATTTATTTCATAGAGATCATTAAAACATTGGCATCACCCGAACTCTATAGTGTGCCCCACCAGGTCCTAAACTCTTATTCATAAGAATATGTCATACTTTTAAAAACTAAAAGTTTTTGACCCTCTAGGACCTTATATCGATAATAGTAAATATTATTCATAGATTAGAAGAAGAGTCTAGACACCCATCACGACCCCTAAATAGATAAGGAAAAGTCATAATAATTGCAACCTCTCATATGAACACACAGTATGTAAATTAATCTCATTATATCATGATATATCATTGATAATATGGATTCATATAAATCCTTTGGATACATTTATTAAATGTTTAATCATTCTTTATTTGATAATACACTGGGTTTGGATTTGTTTTCATAGGAATTAGGAATTCAAGACTCAAAGGTGGAATGATGGAAAATAGTAAAATTGCACATTATACATCATGAATCTGAAGTACACGATGTGTGATCCTCAAGAATACCACCTTCCAGCAGAAGTACAAGGCTTGAATACAAATTATAATGTGTGAACCAAGTACACAATGTGAATCTAGATTACTAGTCATGAAAGCCATGAATTTAAAACCTGATGAAGATTCATGGTTTGAACTCGATATGTCATGAACCAGGATGGGTCTCCATCTGACTCGGCACCGGACCCAGTACAAAACATGGCCCAAGGGGCGTTCCCAATCCCCACGGGCTGTCATAAGTTCCCATGTATCAAACATAGTATGAGGGAACAATTTGATCTAAATAGTAAACACAAAAAACCAAAAAGATAGATAAACTAAAACTGAAAACTGAAAACCAAATAGGTCCTTAAACTAAAATCAAGTTTAAAGGTTTATAACTTTAACCAACATGCAAAAACAAATGACCAAAAAACAAACTAAAATTATAACTCAAACCTCGAATCAATAAGGGAGGTACAACATCCACAAGAAACAAACACCAACCTGCATGAGAAGACCATCAACAACCTGAACCACCATTGCTGATCAAGATGCCACAACTTGGAATACACAAGGAAAAAGATCTACATACACCCCAAGGGTGTATGTAGGGTGTGAGCCAAGAGCCCAGTAGGATACCACCCAATAAAAAGGTTCCACATATAATTATTGAATGAAAAATACATCTGAAACCTAAATTAAAGAGACGAATTAAATACTTGAATATTTTTAAAGAAAACAGGATTAAAGAAAAATGTTTCAAATGGAACAAACTAATTTAAAACAAACACACACTAATTTTTTTTAAAATAACCAAGGTGTCGCATCAATGACCATAATGTAACCAAGGAGCACCAAATTTGGGAGAGGCCTCAAGGGTGTTAGCTTGATTTGGGCCCTAGATATTTGTGTCTCAATGAAGCGGGACTTAGAAACCATGACCCTCGAAAAACATGTCTTAGAAACCACAACTGTGAGTCATTAATATGTTTAATTAGTGTTTCAGTCATCAATACTGTTAATTGAAACAGGGCCAAAGCCACCCCCGGATAACTATCCCACTAGTCTAGTCCACCCACCAAGCTACCCGGGCTTCCCACTTTGTGATAAACCAAGTTTCAAGTTCATGACACATGTCACACTTATGAAAAAAAACAAAGTACTTACTCACACAGAATCACCATTTTCACACTCAAACCCTCTTTTAAAATCATACGCACACTAAAAATCTTTTCAAAAGTTAATCTACATAAGTTACCGATGCACTCAATTTGTGTATACATTTCCATATATATAATTGAAGATAAAATCATGTTTTCAGCAAATATCTGTTGTTTCATGAACATATTCTTTGATTTTGGTGAATCTGTTTACTTGTAGAAGATTTCTGAAAAAATACACGGATCAAGGGAAGTTTGTGAAAATTTTGAAACTACACGGAGTGTACTTTTATAAATTCCATGTACATCCAGACAAAGACACGGACCAAAGCAGGGCGTACACACACATGTCACCAGGCAGATATACACACCGTGTGGGGCGGCGTTACACGTCGTGTACCACTTTCTATAAGTGGTGGTTACTGAGAAAAGTCTACACGCCCATATGGCCGTTGAAAGAGACACGACGTGTTTAAATTTCTACATGTCGTGTCTTCTATTCTAGAAGGGGATGGTGGTGAAACATTTGATACTACACGCCATGTATGGTGGCGCTACATGTCGTGTACACTCAACTTACAGGCGGTGCCGTCTTCAAAAGTCAAAGACAACGTGTTTGGCCACCTGCCAGCGGAGAAATTGGCGCCAAAATGCATTGAAGAAAAGTACATGGTGTGTAATTTCTATACACGCCATGTACTTTATTTTTCTATAAAAAGAGGCCTTGGCCTATGGATTTTGGGAGTTCGAAACCTTTGGAGGAGAGAAGAAGCTCTGTTGCTACCATTTCCCGATCCACCGTGGTGCCGTATTTCTACTACTCCACCTTCTGACACCCTACCTCAACTCTTACATGATGAATCCGTCAGGTATCATGTGGGTCGTTTCTCCTCCACTTTCTATGTGTAACTAAACCCCTCGTGTTAGGGCTGTGGATGAAGGGATCATAATTTGTATGTTGTTTTATATAGTTGTGTTTTATCATTGTAATTCATCTTACTCTTCTTAATCTACTATTAAATATAACTGAGAATTTTGATCCGAACCAAGGGAAGAATTCTCAGCGATACAAAGGAAAAGTAACAGTGAAAACATCCATGATCATTGGAAGGGTTTCACCGATTCAAATAATGGACTTAACTTAATAAATAATTAAGAAACTGACTACCGGATCAAGGAGTCAACTATTTTTATTCCAAACAAGAGGAACCGGACCAAGGAAATCTTGTAACAAAACAAAATCCAGAATGATTGAATTATTATGAACAACACAACCAGTTAAAAAATCTGCATAAAACCTCCTTAATCACCACAACCCCGACATGTATTTTCTTCCCATTTTAAAAGCTCTTTAAATTTACCCGTTGTTTTCTTTCAAACTGTATCTATTTCTTCAAAGTAAATCAATTTAGTTTCAATAAAAAACCAAAATCAACTGAATTGATTCTAAATTCTGCATACTTCACCTAGTTAAGTATTAACTCAATTAAATTCATGCACGCTACGGTTCCCCGTGGATCGACCCAGATCTTAAGCTATTCTAAAGTTCTAAGAATGGGTAATTAATTTGGGGCGCATAAATCTTCAATCAACGATAAGCGAGACCAAATTTTTGCGCCGTTTCCGGGGAACACTGTTTGGTTTTAGTGCTAAGATCTAAATTGTGTTAATAATTGATTTAAGTGAAAATAAAAATAAAAATTAATCAAAAATCTATTTTCTAATCCCATTTCAAATTTTTATATTTTTTTTTATTTTTCCCTTTTACACCTGGTTTTTTTTTGTTGTGTAGAGCTTAAAGTGCATGTTTAGATGTTTTACACGATCCAGAAGCGCCGAGTCTTCGGAATTAGTTCCGCTTGACCTGGAAATCGAACAGACCTTGCTTCATCGTCGGCGTACACGAATAGAAACTCACAATAATCAACCACAACCCATGGCGAACAAGGAAAAGGGAGCACCAGCCGTAGATGTTGCGACTGAGCATCAGTACCAGGATCAGCAGCCTCCCGCTGCTGGTCTACCGGAGCAACCTCCTAGAGCCTTCATGGAATTCCTCCCAAGGGATTACCAACGGCCGCCGCATAAACTCTTCCCACAACCATACTTCGCCCCTCAGGAGCAGTTCATGCAAGCTCCACCCCATCAACAACAACCTCCAAGACGTACCTTTCTAAAGTACGGACTTCCATCGATTCACGGAGCCGATACGGGCATCGTTCATCCTCCGATATAGGCCCAACACTTTGAGATCAAGCCTGCTATCATGCAGCTGATCCATAACACAGTCCAATATGGAGGCCTGGCCAGTGAGGACCCGAATGACCATCTCTCCAACTTTCTGAAGATATGCGACACATTTCGGTACCATGGCGTGTCAGAGGAAGCCATCCATCTTCGCTTATTCCCCTTTTCTCTATGGGACAAGGCGAAGGACTGGATCAGGGGGCTGACACAATGATCTATCCTCACCTGGGAGGAGCTAGCCTAGGTGTTTCTGTCCAAGTACTTCCTACCATCCAAGATGGTGACACTCCGGAATGAGATTCATAACTTCCAGCAGCACTACTCCGAGTGGTTGTACGAGTCCTGGGAACGCTTCAAGGAGATGTTATGAAAATGCCCCCATCATGGACTCCCACTCTGGATGAAAGTCCAGACCTTCTACGGAGGACTTACCACGAATACCAAATCTATGTTGGATGCTGCTGCTGGAGGTATGGTGATGCGGAAATCCCCCGAAGAACTATTCGAACTACTGGAAGACATGTCAGCCAATAGCTTCCACAGGCACTCTGAGCGGGGGACTCAAAAACGAGGTATGCACAACATTGACGCTATCACTATGTTATCTGCTCAGTTGGATGCTGTGTCCAAGAAAATCGATGCATTGAACCTCAAACAAGCATCTCAAGTTCATGCGGCGCACCATCCAACATGCGGCGATTGTGGTGATAACCACATCATGGGAGAATGTCCGGGTATGACTGGAGGCTTTTAGACGAGTGAGGTGAGTTATGTTTCCTAAAATCAAGGGCCCAACCAGTGCTAGCAGTACCAGAACTCAGCATGGCGAGATCAACAGAACACAGGCTGGGGCCAACAACAGTAGAATCCTCCGCCCCAGCGACCGCCCAACTACAACCAGCCTCCATATCAAAACCAATACCAAAGTCCGCAACAACCCCAACGGGGTCCTTATCAGTAACAAGGGTATCAAAACCCTCGTCCACAACACCCACGAAAGCCACCTCCTCCACTGGCTCAACAACCACCTCAGCAGGAGAACACCTCAAGGTTAGAGGATCTGATGACTAAATTCATATCTACTGCTGAGACGCAGTTCCAGAATCAGTAAGCTTCGATTCGAGGCTTGGAGAATCTGATTGGCCAGCTGGAAAATCAACTCTCAGGGAGGCAGCCCGGTACACTACCAGGGAACACCTAAAAGAACCCAAGGGAGGAGGCCAATGCTATCATGCTCCGGAGTGGAAAAGAGCTCCACCAGAACAAATCAGCACAACAAGGTGCATCCACACCCACTATTGATGAGAAAGGTACTAATACTGACCCCTCCTGATCCAAAATCCTGCAGAAGAAGGCTTTACAAAATAAGGAAAAGGAAGTAATCCAACCATTCAAGCCAGCCTTAACTTTTTTGGAAAGATTGAAGCAGAGGAAGTTGGACCACCAGTTCAGAAAAGTCATGGATGTTTTCAAGAAGCTACATATCAACATACCATTTGAGGAGGCCCTGACACAAATTCCAGCATACGCCAAATTCATGAAGGAAATCCTCTCGAATAAGAGGAAGATGGAGGATTTGGGCGTTATTGCACTAACGAAGGAGTGCTCCACAGTGGTTCAACATTCCATTCCTCCCAAACTCCAAGATCCAGGTAGTTTCACCATTCCTTGTACTATTGGATCCTATGAGTTTGGGAAGGCCCTCTGCGACTTAGGGGCCAACATGAACCTCATGCCCCTCGGAGTTTTCAAGAAGCTGGGACTCAACGAGCTCAAGCCTACCCACGTAGCCCTTCAACTTGCTGATCGATCCATCAAACACCTGAAGGGACTACTAGAGGACGTACTGGTCAAAGTGGGTAGGCTGATTCTCCTTGCTGATTTCATCATCCTCGACTAGGGGATGACCAGGAAGCACCTCTTATACTTGGAAGACCTTTCTTGGCAACTGGGAAGGTACTGATCGATGTGCACCAAGGGGAGCTTATTTTTCGGGTGGGTGATGAAAGAGTTTCCTATAACGTCCTCAAAGCTGTCAAACATGCTTCTTCATTAGAGTATGAGGAATTTTATGCAGTGTCCACCCTGGTTAATCAGTTTAGAGAACAAGGGGATGATCTGGGATGTTCTTTTATTTCAAATAATTTAACTATTCTAGATATTCTATTAGAAGAAGCACCAGAAGACTTGAAATTCATAGAAGGTCAGGGCAGCCACTATTGGCAGCGTGTAGTTGTTCCTGATAGTTTGGAATAGGACAAGGTACGACCACTTGTGCCTTAGATTTTAAAGGTGCCTAAACTCAAACTGAAGCCTCTTCCATATTCTCTCAAGTATGGGTATTTAGGACCCAATCAAACTTTGCCTGTTATACATAATGCAGAACTATCAAAGGAGCAGGAAGATTCACTTCTGCAGGTTCTCAAATAGTGGAAGCATTCTATTGGGTGGACAGTCATTGATATGAAGGGCATCATCCCTACCATTTGCACTCATAAGGTGCTACTTGAAGAGGGTGCCAAGCAATCTCGGCAACCACAACGACACTTGAATCCTCCCATGAAGGAAGTTGTAAAGAAGGAGGTGATCAAATTATTGGATGTAGGCATCATCTATCCCATCTCGGATAGTCTGTGGGTGAGTCCTCTCCAAGTGGTACCCAAAAAGGGGGGTATCACTGTGATTTCAAATGAAAAGAATGAGATCATCCCTACACGCACTATCACGGGATGACGAGTCTGTGTGGATTACCAAAAGTTAAACAATGCCACAAGGAAGGATCACTTCCCCTTTCCATTCATGGATCAAATGCCAGAGAGACTAGTAGGGCACAACTTCTATTGTTTCCTCGACGGTTTTTCTGGCTATAACCAAATCTCCATTGCTCCAGAGGATTAGGAAAAGAGCACATTCACTTGCCCCTATGGCACATTTTCTTATCGAAGGATGTCTTTCGGCATGTGTAATGCCCCCGCCACCGACCAGCGTTGTATGATGGCCATCTTCCACGACATGGAGGAATGAATCCTGGAGGTATTCATGGATGATTTTTCTGTTTACGGAAAATCATTCACCATTTGTTTACGACACCTAGAGCTTGTTTTTGGAATGATGTGAGCACACTAACCTAGTCTTGAACTGGGAAAAGTGGCATTTCATGGTGTAAAGTGGCATAGTCCTTAGCCACAGAATTTCAGTGAAGGGGATAGAGGTGGACCAGGTGAAGATCAAGGTCATTTCATGACTACCTATATCGACATCCGTCCGAGCCATCCACAGTTTCCTCAGGCATGCAGGTTTTTATCGGCGGTTTTTCCGCGAATTCTCCAAAATAGCCTAGCCCCTCACCAATCTTCTAACCGAGGATGCCATTTTTGAGTTCGATGAGACTTGTATCAGATCTTTTGAGCATCTAAAGCAGCGCTTGGTGGAAGCTCCTGTTATGATTTCTCCCAACTGGGAGGAACAATTTGAGGTGATGTGCGATGCGAGTGACTACGCCGTGGGAGCAGTCCTGGGACAGCGACTTGACCGGATTTTCAGACCTATCTATTATTCCAGCAGGACATTCAATGAGGCACAGATCAACTACACTACCACAGAAAAGGAGATGCTTGTAGTGGTTTTCGCATTTGACAGGTTTCATTCTTACTTAGTGTTGTCTAAAGTTATTGTTTATACTAACCATGAAACACTAAAGTACCTACTCAAAAAGAAAGACGTGAAGCCATGATTGATCCGATGGGTACTCCTCCTGCAAGAATTCGATCTTGAGATCCGAGATAAGAAAGGGAGTGAGAACTTCATTGCTGACCATCTCTCCCGCCTCGAGCTGCCTTATTTGGAGAAGGAAGAAGATCGGGAGATCAGGGAGGATTTTCTTGATGAGCACATCTTTTCGATCAGTGAAACACCTTGACCATGGTATGCTGATATCGCTAATTTTCTAGTTACAGGTTTTTTTCACCCCGACCTCTCCTTCCTGCAAAGGAAAAGATTTTTCTCTCATGTGAAAAGGTACTTCTGGGAGGATCCTCTACTATTCTGATCCTGTGCAGATGGAGTGATCCGCCGTTGAATCCCGGAGAATGAATTTCACGGTGTCCTGGAGTTCTGTCATGCCTCACCAGTAGGAGGATATCATGGGCCAGACCGTACCATAGCTAAGATCATACAGTCTGTATTTTTCTATCCCACCATGCATAGAGATGCCCGGGCCTTTATTTCCTGTTGCGATCGGTGCCAGAGGATAGGTAATGTGGGACGTAGAGCCGAGATGCCTCAGCACCCCATCCTGGAGGTCGAGATTTTCGACGTCTGGGGCATAGATTTCATGGGTCCTTTTCCCCCATCTTTTGGGAACACTTACATCCTGGTCTGCGTCGACTATGTCTCTAAATGGGTGGAATCTACTACTACAGCTCACGACACAACCAAGATAGTCATAAATTTCTTAAAGAAAGATATTTTTTGCAGGTTTGGAGTACCACGAGTACTGATCAGCAATAGAGGGAGCCACTTTGACAACACACTGATGAGAGGACTATTGTCGAAGTATGGAGTAAAGCATCAGATGGGGACACCATATCATCCCCATTCTAGTGGACAGGTAGATCTTTCCAACCGTGAGCTTAAGCATATCCTGGAGAAAATAGTGAACACGTCGTGGAAGGACTGGTCTAAGAAGTTATATGATGCCTTGTGGGCCTATCAGACTGCTTTCAAAACACTATTGGGAATGTCCCTATTCCGCCTCGTCTGTGGAAAACCCTACCATTTTCCAGTATAATTGGAACACAAAACCTACTGGGCCGTCAAAGCCCTAAATTTTGATCTGATGGTGCTGAAGAGAAACAGAATTTCTAGTTGTCAGAACTATATGAGATCTGATTAGAGGCATACGAGAACGCCAAGTTGTACAAGGAGAAGACAAGATCCATTAATGACCGGATGATATCACAAAAATCATTCCAACCCGGTGATCAGGTACTTCTCTTTAATTATCATCTTCACTTATTTCTAGGGAAGTTAAAGTCATGCTGGTCGGGACCATTCCACGTTATCCGCGTATTCCATCATGGAGAGGTAGAAATTTCTGGAGAAGATGGTCAACCATTCAAGGTAAACGGGCAGTGGTTAAAAGCTTACCATCCTATAGACAACATGGTGGGAACGTTGTCCACTATACTCCTCAGGTAAGCAAGGTAAGTAGGTCGAGCCAACGACCTAAAACAAAGGCGCTTCCTGGGAGGCAACCCATAGGTTACATACTGTGTCCCACTTATTTACACGACATGTACTTATCTTTTTAATTTGTAATCTAAATAGTATAAATCTATAGGATAACAAATTAATAACTAGGGATGATGCTGGTGCCGGTGGCAAAGTCACTGGAGTTTATTCACGCCGTCCCCGGTTCGAATCCTCCTGACCTACCTTCGGCACGGGGTTCCTCCTTTTATTTACATAGTGTGTGTGGTGTTTTCCATATATGTATCTATATAAATTTGTTTAATAAAACCCATGATGGGGATGGACCGATTGGCTAGAATCGTAATCTGGTTTCACAAGACCCGGGTTCGAATCCAGACAAACGTCCCATTTCCATCATTTGTTATTTTAATAAAACCGCATGATGTGTATCTTGATATATGCCATGTGCACCATAATTCTTCAAATATAAATTAACAACATTTCAAAAATAAGAAATTTCATGCGGGTGAAGTTGGCGGATTGGCAGAGTCTCGGAATCAGGTTCAAAATGGCCAATTTCAAATCGCGCTAATCTCCGCGCTTCACCCCCCATCCTTTCCTAAATAAAAACCACACACCGTTCTTTTCTTTATTTCCATGTGTATAGGCCGTATAGAATAAATATATATATAAATTAAATATGAACAGCAGAACAACCTTTTCTCCAGTGGGTGAGGGCGTTCGTTCGAATCGGCCGATCGCCGGTTCGAATCCCACCTCAAGCACCGAACCAAAGGTTGTACTACTCTTTTTCTCATTTTAAAATACACGGAATGTATTTCCTGGTATACATCATGTATAGGTTTTTATAATAGAATATGTAGATATATCTATTTTATTTTAATTATTAATAATTATTATATAGTTTACTAAAATTATTATATTTATTTATATTAATTAAAAAACGGGGTACACGTCGTGTACCAAACATACACACTGTTTACCTCAGTTATATAAGCCGCGGTCCACCCGGATTGATGTCGTGTCGCACGACTGTCCCAATTTCCTCCCCCCTTCCCGTTTCTTCTCCCGAACGCCACCCAAACCCCCCCTTTTGCCAAATCCGTCGATTTGGGGCGTTTCAAGTTCTGATTCCTCTCACATTGTGATCCTCGATCCAGTTACACAGTTATACACCATCTGTTTCAAAATTTTAGACTCGTTTAGGGTGTTTTTCAGATCGGTCGACCGTTCAGCCTCTGGAAGTACACGACCACGAAATGAAGAACACACGCCGTGTACTTCTGAACACGGACTCACATAGATTTTTTTGAAATTTGAATATACATGGTGTGTCTATTTGGTACACACCGTTTCCTTTTCATCGTGCTCGAGTACACCGTTGCACACGACCTCACACACCATTTTCATTTACATGGCGTGTGTGTTTGGTACACACCGTGTCCGTTGTTTGTGTTGGCCCCTCCGTGTGTGGCACATAGCACGGCCTGTCACCCCATGTTCCCGAACACGACGTGTATGTTCGGTACACGTCGTGACCGTTATATCTGTCACCGGCCCGTGTTTCCCTTCTGCACGACCACTCAACCTATTTCCTTTACACGGCATGTGTGTTTGGTACACGCCATGCCTGTGTGATGTTTGACCGGCATGTGTCTCCCCCTCTACACGGCCATGTTCTTTGTGTGCAGTCCACGCCGTGTCCTGTACCTACATGGTGTGTATTATTTTTCTATGAACTGATAAAAACATGGCCGTGTCATTTGTTCCACACGACCACCAACACTTTGAGTGAACATGACGTGTATGTTCGGTACACGCTGTGTACTTTTCCATGGTCTATTTTCACCCTCGACGTGTCTGTCCAGAGAACACAGGAGACTCTCCATTTTGACTACACGTTGTGTACTCTGGAGTACACACCGTGTACTTTTCTTTTCTAGTTTTCTCACATTTTCATTGTTTTGTTTTCTTTCCTTTTTCTTTTTCTTTTGTTTTGTTTTCTATTTCTTTCTATTTCAGGATATGGAAGATCGTGATCCTTCGCACGGGAAGTGGATAGCCTCTTCCACTAAGGGCGAGGAGTCTAGTTATCGTCGGATCCGACTCCGACCACCTACGCAGCCGGACCCCAACACTCTAGTCTTTGAGCTCCCTCTGTTGGCCATTATTTCACCATTCACTCCGTCATATGAGGCTGGGTCTACTTCTACTGCACCAGCTTCCACTTTCCCTGTACCCTCATCCTCAGCATCTTGTCCCTCTTCGAGCACAGCTTCCACCGAGCCACCTTCTTCTTCGGCGGATCCACCTCCAAAGCCAAATGTTGCTACTGCACTGGCACCTGGGCTGGGACCTGTAGGTGCTCCATATCCCTGCACGGTATTCCCGGTCACCGACCTCACATACGACAGGATCTGACGCTTCTCTCATCGGCTGATACCATTGAGCGGCCAGTACCTTGATAACAACATTCTACAGCGGCTCGGTATTTAGGAGGAGTTGGAGGTACTTCTCGGGCACACCGCACTCCTCACTATTTTCCAGGTCAGCACTCCTGTGTTCCGTGATTTATTTTTGGAGTTTGCGGCCTCGTTTGAGTTCGACGGAGCGGAGTACTGAGAGAATCCTGGCGATGCGGTGCCTGTAGTTCAATTCCGGCTAGGTGGCCGATGTTTTTCTCTGACGATGACAGAGTTTGGCCGAGGGTGTAGCTTCTACCCCCATCCTTTCACAACACCCCCCGTTTCGGACTTGACCTAGCCTGAGCACTCTAACCTCATTGCCATGTGGTGGGAGATTGTTGGGCCTGACCACCAGTACTCCCCCACTTCCCAGAAGAGCACTCTTATAGCCGACCCCATCCTTCACTTCACCCACCGGTGCTTCAACACCATCCTTTTTCCCCGCCATGAAGATATGGGGGTCGTGACCGGCCTTGAAATGGAGCTTCTTACCTGTGTCATTCGGCACGCCTACCCGGACCTCCCCTATCTTGCCGCCTCCTATTTCCACTCCATGTTTACCTGCCGCCAGGGCAACCTGAACGATGGGTTTTACACCACCCGTCTTGCCCACCACTTAGGGGTATTCGAGTCTTAATTACCTCATGACTTGATAGGTTCACCCTAGCAGATGGACTTCCTCATTCTCATTCGAATGGGATTGGTCCGGAAGCAGGGGGTGCCTACATCCTTGTTCAGGCTCGGGCCCCGCCACCTGCTGACCCCCCTGCCCCACATGCTGACCCCGCTCCTCCTTCCCCACCCCCTACTGATCCCGCTTTTTCTGACCTTCTTTATTCTATCCCATCCACCATCCCACCTACCCCCGCACCCTCGGTCGATCCGACCCTTTCCCTCCACCTAGCCATAATGGAGCAGAAGTTAGCCAGTATCATCAGCCGCCAAGACACCATTGCATGCCATTTGATTCATCTGGATGACCACCAGGACCGGATAGAGCATCTATTGGTGCATATTTCTCAGCAGCTTGGTGTTCCACTGCCTCAGCCACCAGCCTCTGCCTCTGTTCCTGGCCCTTCTGCTGCTGCTCCACTGCCGTCTCCTGTGCTGGCCACAGATTCCGTTCTGATGACTACGGTGAGCTCTGTTACTGCCTCTTCTACCGGGCTCGGGCCTGCTGCTGAGCTTCCGATCCTGAGTCTAGCACTTGCGGCTCCTACTTCATCAGCTACCCTTCCAGATGCCGAGTCAGTGCCTCCCCCTTCCACACCTCATGCACCGTATCTACCAGCCGATTCTGTATAGGATGATGCCTCCCCTGAGGTGACCCCTTGATAGTGACATTTTTCTTTATCTTATATATCTCTTTTGTCATTTTCTGTGCTGTGATGTTATGCATGTTTGTGGTTTTCCTTTTTCTCGATAGTCACAGGTACGGGCATGGAGCGCCTTGGGCATCACTTTTCACGAGGGGAGTATTTTTTTCATTTCTATTTTCTTTATTTTTGGATTTACTTCTTCCACTACTTTCCCTCATTTTGTCCCCCATTTCTCCCTGTTGCCCACCCTTTACCTTAGTATTGCACTTAGTGGACCATGTGCAATATTATATGTGGGGGAGCATCTTTATCTTTCACCTTAGTCTTTGCCCTTAAACTAACCTATAAGACATCATTATTAGACTCTATATTTGAAAATTTAAAGCAATTTTGGTTAATCAATATTATAAATGCTAAAGTTATCAGTATGAACTCTTGGAAATTTTATATGCTTATTTTAGTTTTTAAGTATTTTAAAATGATTGCTGATATAGTTTCAATTGCAACCTTTCATCCTTGATTAAATTACATTAATTAGGCTAATCATTTATATGTATTTCATGACCTGATTGTCCCTTTATTATTTTTCCACTCCTGAGAGGTATTCTAAACCCTTTTTTGTATTTCTTTTATAATACCCTCTTTCTTGAGAGATTCTTAGGACATGCATCACTACCAGAATTTGCAAGTTTTTCTTTTCTAAACATGAAGAAATTTTTGAATTACTTTAACATTATTGAGGCATTAGATTGTTTCAACCCATTTATCTTGAGAACTACCCTACATTTAATCTTCGTTAAACCCATAGAAGCCATGAAAAGACTTTATAGGAAGCCACATTACAAGACTATTTCCCTTCTTACCCTATTTCTTTTTAAACTTTGCATGATTATTCATTTAAGATTTAAAGAGGGAGTTGGCAATACATGGAATATTTTTGTGTCCAGCCATGAAATAAAGTGTGGGGGAGTGCCTCTTGATTATTTGGGGCAGAATGGGTTCCAAACATCTACTCATTGTATTCATAAGTGTTTCCCTTATGGGGGAGTGCCTCTTAAAGCAACTTTGGTTAATCAATCTTATAAACGCTAACGTTATCAATAGGAACTTTTGGAAATGTTACATGCTTATTTTAGTTTTTAAGTATTTTAAAATGATTCCTGATATAGTTTCAATTGCAACATTTCATCCTTGATTAAATTATATTAATTAGGCTAATCATTTATATGCATGTCATGACCTGATTGTCCCTTTATTTTTTTCCCACTCCTGAGAGGTATTCTAAACCCTTTTTCGTATTTCTTTTATAATACCCTCTTTCTTGAGGGATTCTTAGGATATGCATCACTACCAGAATTTCCAAGTTTTTCTTTTCAAAACATGAATAAATTTTTGAATTAATTTAACATGATTGAGGCATTAGATTGTTTCAACCCCTTTATCTTGAGACCTACCCTACATCTAATCTTCGTTAAACCCATAGAATCTATGAACAACCTTTATAGGAAGCCACATTACAAGCCTATTTCCCTTCCTACCCTATTTCTTTTTAATCTTTTCATGATTATTCATTTAAGCTTTAAAGAGGGAGTTGGAAATACATGGCATATTTTTGTGTACAGCCATGAAATAAAGTGTGGGGGAGTGCCTCTTAATTATTTAGGGTAGAATGGGTTCCGAACATCTACTCATTGTATTCATAAGTGTTTCCATTGTGTTTTGTTAACTGAAAAAAACAAACAAACAACAAGGGAAGCTTATGCATATTTGCTCATGAACCCTACTTGCCTAAGGAAGATGGTGACAATTACAAAAGAATTCGACTGAGCTTTTGAAGGATGTATTTTCAGTGAGCTTTACTATAAATATCATGCAATGTTGTTTAAAGGAATTATCCTTACTTTTTCAAGCCTGAGAATTTATTTTCACATCTAAACCTACCAACCCTTAGCCACAGAAACATCTGAACCTTATTGATAAAGCCCTCATGATTTTTGGTAATTCAATTTTTCTGAAGTAGAGAACAAGATATCTTGAAATCCTATGGATAGAGTGTATATACCTTAGATTTATCATAACTCTAAATAAAAATATCTTGAGAGTGGAGTGTGATTTTGACTGGTACGGTAAATCATCAAATGGAATGCTTATTTTTGAAAGGTTGAAAAATGTGTTGAAGAGGATGAGAGTAGTTAATTGCATTATATATGAGGCATGATTTCAATATCTTATGAATTGAATTTGTTTGTACCTTTTATAATTTTTCCTCATTAACTTTATTAGTTATACGTGTGATTAATTAAATGCCTTCCTTTTAAAAGTATAGGCTCTCTTAATTAGATGTTGAGATTTTGCATGAGGGCAAGCAAATGACTAAGTGTGGGGGAATTTGATGCACCCAATTTGTGAATACATTTCCATATATATAATTGAAGATAAAAGAATAGTTTCAACAAATATCTATTGTTTAATGAACATATTCTTTGATTTTGGTGAATCTGTTTACTTACAGAAGCTTTCTGGCTAAATACATAGACCAAGGGAAGTTTATGAAAATTTTGAAACTACATGGCGTGTACTTTTATACACGTCGTGTACATCCAGACAAGGACACTGACCAAAGTAGGGAGTACATGACCATGTCACCAAGAAGAGATATACACCGTGTGGGGTAGCGTTACACGCCGTGTACCACTTTCTAGAAGTGGTGGTTACTGAGAAAAGTCTACACGCCCATGTGGTCGTTGAAAGAGACATGACGTGTTTAAATTTCTACACGCCGTGTATGCTATTCTAGAAGGGGTCGGCGGCCAAACTTTTGATACTACACGCCGTGTATGGCGGCGCTACATGCCGTGTACACTCAACTTTCATGCGGCACTGTGTTCAAAAGTCAAAGACGGCGTGTTTGGCCACCTGCCAGCAGAGAAATTGGCGCCAAAATGCGTTGAAGAAAAGTACACGGCATGTACTTTCTATACACGTCGTGTACTTTATTTTTCTATAAAAATAGGCCTTGGCCTATGGATTTTGCGAGTTCGAAACCTTTGGAGGAGAGAATAAGCTATGTTTCGACCATTTCCCGAGCCACCGTGGTGCCATATTTCCACTACTCCACCTTCCGACACCCTACCTCAATGCTTACACGATGAATCTGTCAGGTATCACATGTGTCGTTTCTCCTCAACTTTCTATGTGTAACTAAACCCCTCATGTTGGGGTTGTGGATGAAGGGATCTTAATTTGTATGTTGTTTTATATAGTTGTGTTTTATCATTGTAATTCATCTTACTCTTCTTAATCTACTGTTAAATATAACTGAGAATTCTGACTCGGACCAAGGGAAGAATTCTCAGTGATACAAAGGAAAAGTAACGGTGAAAACATCCATGATCATTGGAAGGGTTTCACTGATTCAAATAATGGACTGAACGTAATAAAGAATTAAGAAACTGACTATCGGATCAAGGAGTCAAATGCTCTAATTCCAAACAAGAGGAACTGGAACAATGAAATCTTGTAACAAAATGAAATCCAGAATGATTGAATTATTATGAACAACACAACCAGTTAAACAATCTGCATAAAACCTCCTTAATCACCACAGCGCCGACACGTATTTTCTTCCCATTTTAAAAGCGATTTAAATTTACCCATTGTTTTCTTTCAAACGGTATCCATTTCTTCAAAGTAAATCAATTTAGTTTCAATCAAAACCCAAAATCAACCCAATCGATTCTAAATTGTGTATACTTCACCTAGTTAAGTATTAACTCAATTGAATTCATGAACGCCACATTTCCCTGTGGATCGACCCCAAACTTAAGCTATACTAAAGTTCTAAGAATGAGTAATTAATTTGGGATGCATAAAACTTCAATCAACGATAAGAGAGACCAGTTACATACTCAATTAAACCATCTGGAGAATTTAAAAAGACACTTATTATTAAACAAACCACCAATTACACACATAAATACCATATTGAAATAACAATCACACTAGAACATTTTTCAAACACATTTGACCCCATTTTCATAATTTAATAAACCATAAAAAATTATAAAGTAAAAGTAAAAGTGTCATATGGATTTTCACACACTAAAGTAACCATTTATACAATCAAATGCATTTCAACATCACATAAACTCAAATACAGTTTTAAAGCATTACCTACACCACACAAATATTTTGATGGAAAACCATACACCATATGTAAAACACATTTCCACAATACACATAATTTAATATTCCAAAAATAAAAATCTTATAAAACAATTTAAAAGAAATCACTTGGTGTTACCCATTAAACCCACACAAAACCTTTTTTTATGACCAAACACACATGACTCCATGTTAAAAATGTAATTCACGCCACCCACACAAATTAATAAGCTAACCAGACAATTTAAAAATCACCAACAACTAACCATATATGATTTCTCAACAGAAAACACACACATAATATAAACATGTGACTAAATATTTTAAAATGAAAATCTAACTTCAATGAAATACAACTTCAGACTACACAAATTAATTAAATACTATAATGAAAAAATTAACCATGAAAATTAATTAATTAAATATTAATTATATGCTGAACCACCTACCAGTGTGTAGCAACTTCTGGAAACAATTTGAAGACTTCCATCGCACGCCCCACGCACTGCAAGAAAATGGAAATGGACCTTAAAATAAGAATTCGAACAAAACAGATATTAAAAAACGAACCCTAAATGAACCCCATAAGAGCTGGAAGGAAAAAAACACAAAGTAATAATAAAGAGGAACTTAATCGAATGGGGGTTGTCACTGGAGACACGCCATGTCAGAAATCCAACTGGAAAAGATGGGTGGAATAGGTCCGGGTGAGGTAGTGGGTGGCGTAGTTTGGGGAGAAGCAGCTGGATAGCCTGTGGGTGGTGCGAGTGAAGAGGGGCGGTGTGCGGGTGGTTCACCGAAGCTGTTCTCTGGGAGGAGGAAATAATGGAGGTGTGGGAGGGCATCGGCCGAGACTTTTCGGAAGAGGAGGTGGCTGACTGCACTACAGGAGCTCGACCGGGGAGGTGTTACACACCAGGTGGAAGGTTGAAGGGAGAGAAGGGGAGGTCCGGTGCATGGCTATCACCAGACAAGAGTGCGGGGGCACGACATGATGGCGCCAGGCATTCCAGGGGAGAGTGTTGAACGAGTCATCACAGAAAGAGGCCAGGGAAGAAGGGGGTGCGACGGGAAGGGGATCTAGGGGATGGGTGCGCCGCGATCAGCACCAGGGGGTAAGGGGGAGTGCGACATGAATGGGAGAGGGAAACCCTACCGAAAACAAGATAAAAAAATGAATAAATAAACAAAAAAAATAAAATAAAAACTAAAACGTAAAACAACTAATAATAATAATAATAATAATAATAAGACTAAAACAAGAATAATAATAAAAAAATATCTTAATAAAATTAATCTAACTAATAATAAGAATAATATTTTCAAATAATAATAACATTATTATAATTATTAAGACAATTTTATTTTACTAATTTTTTTTCTATTTTTTTGTTCGCTTGTTAATTAATTTATTAATTATAATTTATGGAAATACTAATAAAAACATTAATGATATTAATTATTTTATAGTAATGAAAATGGTAATAACATAACATAATATTAAAAATAATAATTATTATCACAATATTAGTAACAACTTAATAAATTTTATACCAATAACACTATTAATAATATTAATATTCTCATAGAATATTATTATTATTAACCTTAAAATAACTCCTTAAATTTTTATTACACTTCTTATTTTTATTCAATTTCCATTTTATTTTTCATTATATTCTGTTGGGTTGCCTTGAACACCAGACATAGCATGCAGTGAACCAAGCGAGGCCGCGCGGTGACTCAGGCAAGGCCGCGCTGCTTCGACTGCGGTGTGTTGGACACTGGAAAGGCCAAAACATAAGTTTTTAAATAAGAACTCAAAATTTTATGTTGGGATTTAATGCAGACCACCCGATGCCCAGTAAAAATTAATAAAATAAATAATGAAAAAGAGGCGGGTGTGAAAATTCTCCCCACCATATAGCTTTCCATCCCCAAAAATCCACAACTAAAATTAAACCCCAAAGTAGAAAACAACACCTCCTTAAGGTTCAAAGAGGATCCCCATAATAGACAAGTGAAAAGAAGCAAACACACCGTGCTCAAAGAAAGTGACTTAAATGACAACCTCAAGAAACCCTTAAGAGACTTTCCGCTATGGGTCACCCGTCCCAAAGCGTTGGAACATATCCAGTAGATTAATTTAGGAAAGGAACTCTTTCTCACATGGAAACCAACTTCACAAGCCAAAAAACCTCAACCACCATTAAATAAAAACCACAACGTTTGACTGGAACAAACAAACAATACCAACCACACCCAAGGAATACTCTTATCACCTACCACCAAGTCATCTCTAGAAACAGAACTAAAAGGCCAACAGGGGAAAGCCCGAAGGGGCTCCCCACCATTATAAAATTAGTGACGCCCGAGACGGGATTGGAAAACCGACACGGGGTGGCCTGGGTGAACTCCCCACCATTATGAAGAAAGGACAACATAGATTCATTCCAGATACATTTGTTTGAGACCCATCGTGGGTCTCCCTATCATTAGAACTGGGAAAAGATACAAAATTTTGGAAATTTTCTAACGGTGACCAAACACCCCACCACAAGGGGTGGGGAGGGAGGGGCCCAACTACCGGGGTGTCAAAACCATGACCCAAGACAGATGAACTCTCTCACATCTCTGGATGATCACTAATCAAAATTGAGACTGATTTCCCCAAAAAGACCTCATAAGGACTAGTAAAAGAGATTACATATTATGGGGAACATCCACCAGGACTTTAAGTTGCGAGGTGACCATGCCTCCACATAGCCACGGGAAACCTCACGCACCCAGATGGGTCATTAGGGATAAAAAAACTACTGGAAATGATTTAAACTGCCTCCAACTCCAACATCGATGATAGAAATAAGGTTAGGGTACCATACACTCTCGGGGTTCCTGAACACGCACCAACTTCAATCTGAGGCCTATGGATGGAGCCCTAATGTTTGAATCATCTCTTGCCTTGCAGTCAGGCATTGAAGACTCCTGAACGAAGCTTCTATTTTTGGTGCCACATGCAACCACAACGAAACCTAGACAACACCAGCAAACAAAACACACCACAACATCAAACTACTCCCTCATGGAATAAAAACCAAAATAGGGGTTTAGATGATAAACATGCATCACCTCTTCACCTTAACCAAGAAACATAGTAAGGAAAAATCTACAACAAATACTCCCATTCGAATAGAAAAATTATAACTCCCTAAGAGGAGGACACACTCCCATGAAAACAGGGATTTTTGAAGGATTCTAAGAGACCCACCCTTGATCTTAAAAGATAACTCACACTGCGATATGTCACCAAACATGAACCTTCTGGCCGATGAAAGCACTACAAGATTTTGAAGACATCAGTCAGTTCCGATAACTCTTAACCGCCTTCAACCTTCCCCAATGGAATTTCTTTCACTGATCCCAGCGGGCACCTTCAATCCCAACGATGTCAAACTTCGTACCTGATGAATCCGATAACTCAAAGAGACCAAAACTACTATAAACTCCCCTCACGTCTATCATCCCGCAGCTAGAGGATCCTCTTAACTGAAAAGGATAAGGGGCAAACTTAGCACTATCACTAAAAATGGAGACTCCATAATTTAACCAACTAGAGGGTTGGCCAACAAAGAATTGGTCTTCGGTGCACTTCAATCGCATGTTAACGTTTTATGGGGGGGGGTCATGCACTAGTCAAGATAGAAAACCATGGACCCAATCAGACTGGTCTAATGACCAAGACATACCCCAAGAAAACACAAAATGTGCAGGGGGAACCACTTCAAGTGATTCCCAAATCACTTTTCAAAAGAAACCACTAACCACACGTTTTCACACCAACATACCAATAAGAATTCAAACTCAAAACACAAATCAGTCAAAAAGTATTCTTGGCTTGAAATGATTCACATCTAACATTTCCAAAACTTAAGGACACACCACACAATCCCCGATTATTAAATCACCCAATTTTTTTCTTTAACAAAACTTTTTGAAAATAAAAGAAGCTGGTGGGTTGCATAAACACCAATGGTGTCCCATAGGCCTCACACATGCATGTTACCATGCCACACTGGCACCCACCTCATGTCCATCTAGGAACTCATCCATTCATTCCATTAACCATTTCTCTTTCCATATACACTCATGCATGTGGTTTCCCATGCGAACATAAAGAATCAAAACCAGAACATTCCATTTTTCAAAACCAAACATTCAACCCACACATTTCAAACCTTACACATCTTGTTATTTTAAAAGTGATTCATTTCAGAACATTTTCCAAGACCAAATCATTTTTAATAAAAAACCAGATTTCCATGAATCCAAAACAAAGAGACAAGGAACAATGCAAGATGAAACTAGTGTCAATGGGTGACTGGAACATATGATTGGAGGCCATATTCCAATCATTCCACCACCAAGATGAGTATTCTAGGACAGCATCCACGACTCCACATGGCTTGCCAGACCCTGTGAGCTCACTAGAACCACTGAACCTACTCCCGTTTCATTTCCCCTAAACAAGATTAATCATGAGGACCAATAAATTAGACAAACCTCAACTTAATCTGGTAACTCAAGTCTCGCCACAAGGTGTGCTGGTCATACACCTTGCTCGTAGTCAGAACATCAAGTTCTGAAACCCTTAACTTTGGTCAACCCTAACTCTATCCCAAACAACACGACCCAAGAGAGAAACCTTTCCCTCTAATACCATTTTTCAGAAACTTGGCCGGGTATCCATCCGACTCGGCGCCCAAACCAATCCGTGACATGGACCGAGGGGCATTCTCGATCCCCATGGGCTGGTAGAAGTTCATGGGTATCAAACATAGTCTGAGGGAACGATTTACCAAAAATAGTAAACAAAAATAACCAACAAGATAGATAAAAAAATTTAAAAATTACAACCAAATAGAACCTTAAACAAAAATCAAGTTTAAAGGTTTAAAACTTTAACCAACATCCCAAAAAATGACAACAAAAGAAACTATAACTCAAACTTAAACCTCAAAGAAATGAGGGAGGTGCAACATCTACAAGCTACAAAAAACAACCTTCATGAGAAGGCCATCAACAACCCGAACCACCATCACTGAGCACGATGCCAAAACCTAGAGTACATAAGGAAAAAGATCTACATACATCCCAAGGGTGTATGTGGGGTGTGATCTAAGAGCCCGATAGGATACTACACAATAAAAAGGTTCCACGTATAACTATTGAATGAAAAATACATCTGCAACTTAAATTAAAGAGAAGAATTAAATACTTGAACACTTCTATAGAAAATAGGATTAAAGAAAATTATTTCAAATGAAACAAATTAAATTAAAACAGACACACACTTATTTTTTAATGTAACCAAAGTGTCGCACCGATGATCATAAAGTAACCAAGGAGCACCAAATATGGGAGAGGCCTCGTGGGTGTTAGCAAGATTGGGTCCCAATATCTTTGTGTATCATTGAAGTGTGGCTTACAAACCATGACCCTCAAGAAACGTGTCTTAGAAACCACGAACCTCAGAAAACCTAGCTTAGAAACCATGACCCTTAGTCAATCATATGCTTAATTAGTGTTGCAATTGTCAATCCTACTAAGTGAAACGGGGCCAAAGCCACCCTCAGATCACTAACCCAATTGTCTACTCCACCCTCCTAGCTACTCAGGTTTCCTTCTTTATTCTCAAACAAGTTTTAAGTTCATGTCACACATCCCACTTATGCAAAAAAAACCAAACAGGGTACTTACACACACAAAATCACCATTTCCACACTCAAACCCTCTTTTAAAATCATATGCACACAAAAAATATATTCAAAACTTAATCTACATAAGTTACATACTCAATTAAACCATCTGCACAATTTAAAAAGATACTTATTATTAAACAAACCACCACTTACACACATAAATACAATTTTGAAATAAGACACACACTAAAACATTTTTCAAACATGTTTCACCCCATTTTCATAATTTAATAAACCATAAAAAAATTATAAATCAATAGTAAAAGAGTGTCACATGGATTTTCATACACTAAAGTAACCATTTATACATTCAAATGCATTCCAACATCACACACACTCAAATACAATTTTAAAGTTTTACCTACACCACACAAATAGTTTGATGGGAAACCTTACACTATATGTAAAACACATTTCCACAAACCACATAATTTAATAAACCAAAAATAAAATATTATAAAACAATTTAAAATAAATCACTTGGCGTTACGCATTAAACCCATGGAAAATATTCATTTATGACCAAACACACATGACACCATGTCAAAAATGTAATTTGCAGCACTTGCACAATTAAATAAGCTAACTGTACAATTTAAAAATCACCAAAAACTAACCAAATATGAGTTCTCAATAGAAAACACACACATAATAAAAACATGCTACTAAACAATTTCAAATGAAAATAAAACTTCAATTAAAGCCAACTACACACTACACAAATTAATTAAATAATATGTTGAATAACTTCAACTTGAAAATTATTTCATGAAATAATAATTAGACATAGAACCACCTACCAGTGTGTAGTGACTTCGCTAAACAATCCGCGGACTTCCACAACATGCCACATGCACCACAAGCAAATGGAATTGGACCTTAAAACAAGAATTTGAACAAAATAGAGATTTAAAAATGACCCCTAAACGAACCTCATACCCACTGGAAGGAACAAAACTCAAAGTAAGAATAAAGAGTAACTTAACCGAATGGGGGGTGTTTCCAGAGATGCACTGTGTCAGAAATACAACCAGAAAATAGGGGCGACGCAGTTCCGGGTGAGGCAGTAGGTGGAGTGGTTTGGGATGAGGCAACTGGAAAGCCCATGGGTGGTGCGAGTGAAGTGGAGTGGCATGCTGGTGGTTCGTCGAACCTATTCATCCGGAGGAGGAAACACCGGAGGTGTGGGAGGGTGTTGGTTGGGACTTTTCGGAAGAGGAGGAGGCTGGAACCACTACAAGAGCTTGGCCAGGGATAGTTTTGTGCACCAGGTGGAAGGCTGGAGGGAGAGAAGGGGAGGTATGGTGCATGGTTGTCACCGGACGGAAGTAAAGGGGAATGATGTGATGGGACCAGACATTCCATGGGGAGAGTGTTGAGTGAGTCCTCGTAGCAAGGGGCTAGGGAAGAAGGGGGTGCGGCACAACAGGGATCCCATGGAGGGGTGTGCCGCGATCAGTACCAGAGGGTATGGGGGAGTGCGACATGAATGGGAGAGGGAAACCCTACCCAAAACAAGATAAAAAATGAATAAATAAACAAATAAAATAAAACTAAAACTAAAAAGTAAAACAACTAATAATAATAATAAGACTAAAACAAGAATAATAATAAAAAAACATATTAATAAAATTAATCCAACTAATAATAAGAATAATATTTTCAAATAATAATAACATTATTATCATTATTAAGATAGTTTTATTTTACTAATTTTTTTCCATTTTGTGTTCTCTTTTTAATTAATTTGTTAATTATAATTTATGGAAATATTAATAACAACATTAATGATATTAATAATTTTATAATAGTAAAAATGGTAATAATATAACATAATATTTAAAATAATAATTATTAACACAATATTATTAACAACTCAATAAATTTTATATTCTTAACACTAATAATAATAATAATAATCTCAAACAATATTATTATTATTAACATTAAAATAACTCCATAAATTTTTATTAAACTTCTTATTTTTATTCTATTTCCATTTAATTTTTCAGTAAATTATGTTGGGATTCCTTGAACAGCGGACAAGGTGTGCGGTGAACCAGGTGAGGTCTCACGGTGACTCAGTCTAGGCTGAATGGCTTCAACCGCAGTGTGTTGGACGCAGGCAAGACCAAAACATGCGTTTTTAAATAAGAACTTGAAATTTTAAGTTGGGATTCAACCCAGACCACCCAATTCCAAGAAAAAATTAATAAAATAAATAATGAAAAATAGGTAGTTGTGACACAATAAATGACATGAAATTTTTGAAACCTAATTTCAACTGATGATTGCAGTTGTAGAATTCACGAGATCCAAAATATTTAGAGATTATTGGGGACATGAATTACATAGTTTGAAATCCAATTAGACACTATGAATGTCTAGGTGTATAATCCACATAAAATAGTTTCATGACGTAAATCATTTACATGTTGTGTAAAATTTGAAGTTTATAAATATCTAGCGACTCAACATGTAGAGGAGAACTCCAAAGTTAGAACTCTTTTCTTATGTTATTCTTTGTTTCTTTCCCATTTTCTTTCTATTTTGTTTCTATTACATTATTTAATTAGTTTATTCATTCTGTTTTTTCCAATTTCGATTCAAAGACTCATTTTTTGCTCTTTGTTCTCTAACAATTGAATAAAAATCCATTTTCCATTCAATACAAATATGTTGTTGTATTATTCAATGTTTATTCATTCTCACTAGTATTCAATTAATTTAATATTATATCAATTGTGTTTTTATTTAATTTAAACTGTTTATTCATTATGTCAAGAATGTTGTGATCTTTTTCCCTACTTTCATTTAATACCGTCCTGTGTAGCTAATCCGCTTAAGGTTAAGGGTCAAGAGTAAGGTTGGTTTTAAACATAATAAATATGTGAATAAAAACTTAGTAACCTTATGGATAGTAATTAGGTTAGAAATAATTTTTTATTTTATTTTTTACAACTACCTTGACCAAAAGAAGTGAAAAATGAAGAATCCTTGACCTAATTGGATGTTAGTAGGCTAAACTAATAGCATGTTATTATTTATTCCTAGAAGCGAAGATTCATTCACTTACATTGTTGACTATCTCTAGACCAAAGAAAAATTTCTAGCTTAGGTAGATCCAATTGGTTGGGCCAAGACCAATTGGTGACCTTTTCATCACCTTACAACATAATCCATAGGTTTATCCAAACTTAGATTTAAGATTATACTTTTCCTATACATTGAAATTGACCATGAATCCTTATTTTCATCTATTTAATTCCAAAGATACTTAGTTCTTAGAAAACCCCAATCCAAGGAGTGATCATAAGGAATCCTTCCTAAAAGGTTCTCACTGCTAGGTTTCTTGCCAACAATCTATCTCTCTGGGTTTGAATCTAGACTACCGCTGCAATTAACGACACTGTGTGGGATGATCAAATTTTGGTTCTATTATCAGGGATAGTTGTATTTAAGAATAGTGACCTTCAGTACAAACCTTGTATTAACTCACCCCCTTCCTATTTGTCCTTCCCCTTTAATTTTTACAATTTTTATCTCATATACTAGAACCTGCATCAGATTTTATTCATCTTAGTGCATATGTCTGGTCCATCTGACTCATTCAAGGAAACTTGAAACATAAGAACTTCTTACTTTCAATCATGCGGTCGATGGATCTATTTTTTCATGATGACGCTTAACAATGGATGAACATGAAAATATTACAACACCTCACCAGAAAAACCTCTAATATGTTCCCCCTGAATACCATGGAGAACAAACATCGTTCCATGATCACACCATCATGAATTACATGTTGTCACCCATTACTCATGTTTCATCCAGTATTGTTTGTCCTCTTATTCAGGTGCACTCATTAAAAACCAAACTTGGAATCATTTATATGATCCAAAACATGGGGAAATTTATTGGGATTCAAATAAAACCCCTATGAAAACATTTTCTATTTTCTAGAGGTTTGAAACACTTTTAGCAAGCAAGGAGTATCATATGACACCACCAGATTGAAAATCTTCCCATTATCTTTGTGCAAAAAAGCCAGGTATTTTCTTAAAAATTATGCTCCCCAGCCCATCATGACTTCAGATAACTTAGAAAATAATTTTTTAGAGAAATAATTCCCACTGGTCTAAACCTGGAATCTGAGGAATGAAATCCCAAATTTCAACCAGGTGGATGGAGAATCAACTTGGGAAGCCTGGGACAATTTTAAATAATTGACTTGTAGGTTCCCACATCAGAGACTTGATATTTTTATATAATTGAATTTTTTTTATTAGGGACCCCAATTGGCTGCCTACACTATTGTGGATTCCTCCATTGAAGGTGATCCCTTACAAAAGACACCTGATGTCTAAAGAGTGCTATTATGTGAGATTAAAAGAAATGCTAATGTATGGTGGATTGATAGAGGACTTCCCCTGTGTGGAATCCATCATGTGGAAGAGACTACCCACCCAATTGCATATGTTGAAGCCTTAACAAAAAATCTTGAGTCTTTCTAGATATCTTCTAAACCACCACACCCTACTTCCCCTACAATGTAGATACAATCATGTGAAATGTGTGAATACCCATACCCATATCAAGACTGAATGGAAGGTATAGATGATCCTCAATGACAAAATTTTAATTATGTTAATTACAATAAACAAAATCAATAGTTTCAGCACCCCAAATAGTACCAACAATAATTTTATCCACAAAGACTGGATTAGCAGTCACAATAGACGAACCAAGGTTAATATTAGTAAAAGAGTAGACTATTACCACCAAAGAATATGGGACCACCAGAGTACCCACCTCAAGGTCCACCTCCTCAGCCATAGTAGCAATTTCAAAAACCTTTTCCCCTAGAGATCAGAAGTTTCCACCTACTCAACAACAAAAATTCTATAAATCTCTACAAAGAACACCAAAATAAGACCAACCTATTCAATCCAATATCGATAACCTTCTCACTGCATTCATGAAAAAACAAGATCATAGGATGACTACCCAGGAGACTGAAATGAAGAATCAAAGGGGTTCACTATACGGCCTTGAGAATCAAGAGGGCCAAATATAAATGAACCTATCATACTGATTACTTGGTACGTTTCCTAGTAATATTGAGATTCATCTAAGAGATTAGAAACATGTTATGGTTCTCAAGAGTGGAATAATTCTAGACTTTCAAAAACCATGCAAAGTGGAAAACGAAAATCAGTTAAAAACATGAAGAATGTGAGACAATCATTAGTAAGTATGGTGATTATATCACAAATAAAGTTGGTTAGTAGGAAAATCTAGAAGTTAAGAAAAATAAAAAATCTATATTTCAAGATTACTCTAAAAAAATAAGAAGTCTATGTGGAACCACCACTATACAAACCCCCTATCCCGTTTCTAGAGAGGATTATACAAGCTAAAAGATAGGTACATTATATAAATTTCTAGAGATTTTTAATAAATTACACATAAACATCCACTTTACAGAGAAAATTTCTCAAATTCATTCTTAAGTAAGATTCTTTAAATAATTTATTTCTAGAAAAATGAAAATTGAAGACATAGAAGTCCTCCCCCTAAATGAAGGATGCTCCATAGTTGTTCTGCGGAAGCTCCCACCCAAAATGCGTGACTCCAAAATTTTCTCAATTCCTTGAAATATAGGGACATGAAATTTTGAAAGATAGTTTCAAGATATTAGAAAAAATATCAACCACATGTATTTGAGTGTCTTCGAGAATTTGAGGCTTGAATAATTAAAACCAACAATAGTGGTGCTCTAACTTTTTAACTGCTCAATCAAAAACCCTCAAGGACTTCTTGATGATATATTAGTAAAAGTTATTAAATTAATATTTCTTATTGATTTCATTATCATGGATATGAAGGAAGAATGAGATGTCCCAATAATTCTAGGGAGACTATTTATCTTCATTGGGAAGGAACTATATGATGTAAATCTGGGAAGGATAATATTCAGAGTCTGTGAAGAATGAGTTGTTTCGATTTAGTGAAGCTTGTTAAGAAAAGTGTTGAGACATTTTATTGTTAAGAAATCTATATTATTGATGGGAAATATGATCATATGAGAAGTGAGGAAAAAAATAAAATACCTCTTGATGAAAATGTTTACATTTATCACAAGAACATGGATTACACTTAACCTACGATGAGGAATGTCATCCCACCATTCATACCATCTGTTTTAAGAACCATTCCTTGAGGGGTGTTACCATACATTTAAAAAAATATAAATAAAATAATTTCTATCTATTTATAATAAAAGAATTTCGAACTAGGACAAAACCTTATATAGGTTTAATAGGTTAGATAGGTGTTTAGGTAAGTTCAATTGTGATGGAGTTATTTTAGAGGTCTATTTTTCAAAAAAAAAACGCACATCGTGTAAAATCAATACATGATGTGAAAGTGTTGGGCTAAAAAAAATAAAACCCTGAGAAAAAAATTTAATGTATTATATACATGACATGAATTCCTTGGGAATATATAAAATACTTGAACCCTAGGTTCACACCCACGATCTCCATAACCCCCAGCCTCCCATCTCCCATGTGACCCCCCTGGCCTCTGAATTCCCGCTCACAATCCCTCCCCTCCACTCTCACTCACCGCTCCCTCTCCTCCCCCTTTCATTTAACTACACTCTCTGATTCATTACTTGTCATCATTATATTATACCCAATGCAATGGATCAAACAAATATTGTAAAATGTGTGCATTTGGGTGATGATCCTCCACTACCCAAGTGGCGGTGTTTGCACCTCCATCACCACCTGCAGATCTGACCCCCTCACCATCCACATCCTATATGGTCACCACTCAACCTACAACTAGTCTGAGGTGTCACAATCCACTTATATCCCATCCTAGGGTTCTTCCCAATGCCTGAACTTACACATATTCATTCAATTTTCCACCCTTGAGCATTAGGTATGGTTGGTCCCTCTCTAGGCCAATCCAATGAGGTCAAACAAGGCCCTGGACCTAGTAGTTTTCGAGCACATCCACGTCCATTAATAGGAACTCAACATTATAGGATAGATGCACCACTCCACCTTCACTAAGATCCAAGAGGAGACATATCAAGAGCTCTTTCTCAAGTTATGGTTCACATTACAGCTTGAAATGGCGCATGTCACCTTCCGCCTTGGTGGAAGGACTTTGGAGTTAACCCTATGATATTTTGGTTTTAGACTCAGTATCTACACCAATGAGTTCATTGCCTCCCCTACCTACTCAGCCATGATACTGGAGTCAAGTAATTTGGATTCAACATGGAGTTTTCTATTTATTTCTTAGGATCTATAGTGTATTAATGATCCGTGAAAAAAAAAGATAACCCAACAATAGAGTGTTGCCTTATGGATTCAACACTAGACTCTAGCTCATTCCTGGTTAGTGAGAGGTGATGCTCATGACAACATCAGTCAAATTGACATTCTCATACTATCTGCATCCATGTTCGGCCTTTTTATCAATATGGAATGCTAGTTCACCGCGTACTACTTGAACCAAGTGTGGCAGGCTTGAGGTACTCTTATGGGAGGAAACTTCATCACCCATATTTCCCATCATCTTGGATTATTTGATGTAGCTTATCCAATTTCCTCGCTAGGGAGGTTAGAACCCATTGACCACCTCATGCTCCACAAGATGGGGATGTTGAGGAATATTGATGAGATCTACTAGTAGGCCCCAGAGTACTTAGATGATCCTACTATGGACACAGCTCAACCGACCCCAGCACCTGCCCACACTTATGATTCCCCTTCTCCTACTGACTTAGTTGTTGTGCTCGATTCCACTTTAGCACCCACTTACACCTCCCCCCCAACTGCACCATCTACTACCACCACTGCTCCACCCCTACCACCGCAACACATACTCAACCATCTGTACCTGACATATGTTATGTTTAAAAATGTCTACTAGAGAACTAGGTTCAGATTTGGAACCACATCTTCATTTCATTCACCGATAAATCCCAATTCACCACTCCTACCCCACCACCGCCCTCTATATCTTCCCACCCACCCCCACCTGCAACTATAGACCCCACATCATCCTTTATTACCTCCCTTCCACCCATCCCAACCAAGATAGATTCCATCATCATGAAACCCACCATAGTGGTCAACCCACGAGCCTCAACAACTGTAGATGGAATAGATAGAGTGGGGTGTCTTCATGCCCAAAATGTTTGGGAGGGGACCACCGATGCCGATAACAGTGAGACTTTCTATACTATTTAGTTTTTCACACGTACCCTCTCATATTGTATTCTATTTATAGGGTGTTTATTTTTGTATTTCAATTGTATTCCCTTTTCACAAATGTTTCATTTATCATATATAAATATGTGATACTATGTTTTGGTTACACTGCTTTCTTTCTCATTTTAATTTTTTACCTATGAATTAATTTAGCCATTTCTATCTCTACTACATGATATATAGTCATTGACAAGATTTCCAGGACACCATATTCCATTATACATGAGATGTATCCACATCAGGATAACATATAGCTCCATCTTGAGTATCAATAGCTCCAGATTCTTACTCACCAGGATCCCCCTCTATGACTTTCACAATATCTAATGCTTCCACATGAGCTTGTTGGTCGAACTATTTATGATGTGGTTAATGCTGAAAATCACCCTTGTAAGATTGATGATACCACCACCAATTCCTATAAAAGGAAGAGTTAATCTGAGTTGATGGTTGGTATTGACTTATTCTTTTTTCCCCGTCTATCTGGCTGACAATATCATAGTTATCTCTTTATGGGAGGCAACCCGAATTTTCTATTTCCTTTATTTTCATTGTGCACTTAGGACCTATATTTTTTGAATCCTATGTTTTTTATTCTTATGAAGATTCATTATATTCTATTATTGTATCTATCTGTGCCACTTTATCATAGCATTTATTGTGTTCACCTTCCTATTTTTCTTCTTTCATATTCATTAAACCCTGTGTACTAATGGTTTATCTAGCGCATGTACTTGTTTTCTAACAATTTTTTCAAGTCACACAATTTTCAATAATGATCCAACATGTTCCTCCATGACATTATTTTTATTGCTAGTAGCTCTTGATTCCATATTTTTAAATTCTTAATTTCCATTTAATTTTATCTATTCTTCCATTGATATCTCTCCCACATCACATTCCATAACAATGTACACATTGTATCATTTTATGTGTGGGAAGTCTTTATTGATATTTATTATCAATAAACTTGGATTAGTGCTTACTTTTTTTAGAATATTAGACATTTTTCATTGAAAGAATTATTTAAATTTAAATATCATTTCACACATTTAAATAAAATATAGAGTTTGGTAGGTGATTGATGAAATACATTTGTATTCCTATTTATAATTTTTAGCATGATTTTCGAGTTGAGTAATTTAATTCTAATTCTAAATTCTTGCAATTGATTTCGATTAAATTTCAACTAGATATTATACCCTCAATGATTTCCAATTATTTTTTTATATACTCCTATTCATGAGAGGATTCTAGACCTACATTTTCATATTCTTTTCTGATCATATTTCTTGAGAGATACTTGGGGCATATAAACCTTTCTAAACATTCATTGGGATCTTATTGAGGCTATGATTGAACAAAAACACTATTAAAATGATTGATCCAATCTTTTTTCATCCATTTTTACTGATACCCACCTGTATATATATCCTTATTTTCCCCATAGTATCCATTAATAAATTTTTTAGTATGGATCCATTTCAAGATTATTATACCTTCCAACCCTAGTCTTGGTATTATGCATGATTTTCTTTTGACCAACTGTTAGGGATTGTTTATATTTTTCATACAAAAAATTTTCATTAATAAGGAGATGTATGGTGGAATTTTCACCAAATTTATATGACATGGTTCATAGTTACTTTTGGTATTCTATATGCAAACATTATTCTTTTAAAAAATGGTTGTGTGTTAGGAAGGTAAAAAATTACCATTACCAAACCGATGAATCTTATGATCGATCGTATGTGGTTAGGTGATGGGTGTGATATCTATCCTAGACATGAATTTTAGAAAATAAATAAAATAAAATAAAAAGAGAAGGTAATAGGGAAAATTCTTTATGTTATCTTGACATATTCTTGGATCCACTTTGAGTTGTTTAGAGCATGATGAAATTTTTTTCTAGGAGGAGTTACTTCATTGCACTGGTCATGATTATCTTTCATTATAATGTAGATATTACCCTCTTATTTAAGATTTATATGTATCTCCTTCCCAAATTCCCTTATCCTTAGAGAAATTTTAACCTTATTTCTTAAGCCCTCATGATTAATTTTGTATTTTTTTATAAAGTAGAGATGTGAGAACAAATTTAAGACTACAGTTAGGAACATGTATTCAAGATATGATAATAAATACAGTTTTATTTTATCTTGAATGATAAGAGGAAAATTCAATGTCATTACAATTTCAAAATTGTAATATATTTCGAGGAATAGTAATGAAATTGTAATTTAAAGAAGAAAGAATATTAATAATGAACTGAACTATGTAGCATAACTGATTTTATCTACAGGATTGATTATTGAGGAATTACTTTTATCACATGTACATAGTTTAATTTTTCTATTTTTAATTCATATTCCTTATTTAAAATATGTATCATTTGAAATCCTTATTGGGGTTCTTTTTTCTTGGGGATAAGCAATTGTTCATGTGTGGGAGAATTTGTTTATTCCAATTCATATAAATCCTTTGGATGAATCTATTTGATGTTTAATAATTCCTTATTTGATAATTAACTATGTTTGGTGTGTTTACAGAGGAATTAGGAATTCAATAATCAAAGGATGAATGATGTAAAATAGAAAAATTGCACATTACACATTGTGAATATGAAGTACTTGACATGTTCTCCTCGAGAAAACCACATTCCATTTGAATTAAATGGTGTTAATCCAATGTACAAGGTGTGAACCAAGTACACAATGTGAATCCAGATTACACATCATGAAAGGATCAAATTTCAAACCTGATGAAGATACTTGATATGTACTCAATACATGATGTGAAAAGTTTGAAACCTAATTGATGGTGAAGATTCAAGTTGTGGAATCTACGATATCCAAAATATTCAAAGATTATTGCAGATCTAAATTAGATAGAATGAAATCCAATTACATGCCGTGAAACTATCGATGATGAAGCCACTTAAAAGATTTATAGGACATGATTCATTTATATTTTTTGTATCATTATAATTCAATAAATATCTAGTGACCCAATACGCTGTGGAGGGCACTGTTGTCCAAGCTCTTTTTTTCAGTTATTCTTTTTTTCTTCCTAGTTTTATTTCTAGTTTGTTTCTATTTCTTTCTTTTATTATTTTACACATTCTTTTGTTACCAATTTCTATTCCAATACTCTTTAGTTTCAAATTGTTTTTCAACACTTGAATCAAACTTTTGGTTCCATTCGATACCAATATGTAGTTGCATTGTTAATTGTTTCTTCATTCAAGTTAGTATTCAATTTATTTCATATGATATAAATTTTGGATTTATTTTATTTAAATTTTTTATTAATTATTTTGAGGATGTTTCAATCTATTTCACTACTTTAATTTAATACCTTAATGCGTGGATAATCTCTTTAGGGTTAGTGTTTGGGAGTAATGGTGATTTTAAAGGCAACGAATCTATGAATCAAAACTTGGTAACCCAATGGATAGTAATTAGGTTAAAAAATTATGAATATAATTCTTTGGAAACTACCCTTACCATTAGAGGTGAAAAATGGACCTTTGATCAAATTTTAGTTGATTAGGCTATGAATAATAGCTTTTGATTCTTTCTATCTAAAATTGAAGCATTCTTCACTTAGGTTGTCAACTATATTTGGACCAAGGAGTAGTTTCCAACATTGAGAGATCCAATTATTTAGACCAAGACCAATTGGTGACCTTTTCACCTCTTTATATCCTAATCCATAGGTCAATCCTAGGTTATATTTAGGATTATCCTTTTCCTATACCCTGAAATTTACCCTGAACCAATATTTTCATCTAATTAATTCCCAAGATACTTAGTTCTTAGAAAACCCCAAACCAAGGAGTCACCATGACAAATCCTTCACAAAAGGTGATTAATGCTGGGTTTATTCCCTATAAGATGACTATATGGGTTTATCCCCAGAATGACATTATATTATAACCTAGTAGATTAGTGTGGTTTGGGAAATATAAATTTTAAATTGATCAATGAATGCATGTAATCAAGAACATCATTTTGGTCAGTTTCTCATAAATCTGGATGCACACTATGTTTCATCATCCTTAATTGATTTATTATTCCTTGAAATTACTATATATACTTACTTTCTTCTACTATAGTCATGTATTTAGAAAAGGTACCACCATTTTGATCAACTGGGCCCAAAATATCACTTCCTTTCAAAAGTGAAAAATTCTCTCTTGATTAGTCAACCAACATCATACCACCAATGATTCAACCAACACAAGATACCTCTCTATTTAATAGATTCTATAGTTTTCATCTTTCTTAAAAGTATGTAATTAAAGGGTACACATCAATAATATCCTAAAGTCATGAGACCAATATGCATGTTAACAAATAGGAACTACCAATGACAACTAAAACATGTGGTGTTCATATAAGTTGGTCAGTCATGTTCTTTTCTCTCAAGATCACAAAGTTTGAACTTCATGAGAAGAAATATCAGTTATTATGAGCCCCCATAACCAAATATTAACACATCATCTATTTCTAGTTAATATTATTTTTAAGGACTATAAGACATAATTTTATAATTAGTATCATGGTATCTCTAGGTTTTCATTATATCATGGGAACTATTATAACCTTTTAATATGAAAAATAATTTTTTTTATGTTACCATGTTAATTTTATATGTAGAAATATCAACATTATTATGGTAAGTTCACTTCATGCCAAAATCACTGTATAAATGGTATAATAATCAAAACATACTATTCAAGTTGGGTCTATGGCACCCAATTTCATAATAAAATGTAATTATTATGGAGTTGGTATTTGAGGAAACCAAATAAAATTATTGATGGAATAATATATATTATTTATAATAGTTTTTGAGGATTTTGATAAATCCATTTAAATATTTGAAGTGGTTATGAGGGTATTTGAGTTATGTTTTGAATATTAAGTTTGGAGTTCAAGATCACAAAGAAAAGGACTGATATGTGGTTCATGTAAGATTCATGTTGACTCTTCAGATGAGAAAATCTAAAAAATCATGAAGCAGTAATTATGAATATAAGGATTATTGTTTAGTTTACATAAGATTAATCATAGTTAACTCGAGTTGGATATTTTCAAAGGGAAGGAATCGTATGTATATTCACATATGAGTCATTCATACCAATGTAAGGATTTTGTAGCCTACTTTATATAGATGATAGTGAAGTTTGTAAGGATAATCAATGGCTTTATAATATTGAATCCTAATATCTTAAGGATGATATGTATCCTGTATAAGAATAATTCACAATCTATATAAGGATGATGTAGTAAA
Source organism: Viscum album (assembly GCA_963277665.1). Lineage (NCBI taxonomy): Eukaryota > Viridiplantae > Streptophyta > Magnoliopsida > Santalales > Viscaceae > Viscum > Viscum album. The sequence continues at coordinate 2,093,816,236 of OY728148.1, read as the reverse complement.
ACATAAGGATAATTTTCACCTAGGTATGGATGAATGGAGAACTATATAATGATCATATGCTAATGTTGTAAGAGTCATATTCCCAAGGATTGGTGTAAGTGTTTTTTTGAGAGAAACGCAAGAGTCACTCATGTAATAATTATTTTACTCTTACATTATGACTTACATAAAAATGAGGAGTAATTTCAGAATTATTATTCTGAGGAAATTAATTAATGAGATGCATGTGTTGAACTTTAGTGGAAATAAACATCATAGGTATTCAAATAAATTTTGATTCAAGCAGGGAAATATTTGATAAGAATTCAACACCATAAGAAACTTTTCCATATCATAATTCATGGTGGAAAGTGTATGTGGAAATAAATTCAAAGTAAGTTATAGTAGTGTATTTATTGGATATTTGAATCAAAAAGATATCACAAGTCCTTTAAATATGTAAATGAATATTTAACCGAGATTTTGGACGAGTTTAAATTATGAGAACATCACCAGAAATCTGAAATCTAATGAGGTTTTTAATTAAAACATGGGAACATAATATTCATGAGATATACTATGATTATAAATATTTCAAAATAAGAAGAATACATTTTTTTATGGAGAAAGACTCTTTGATAGTGATGTTTCTATGAAACTCTTGAATGTTTAAGGATGAGAATCGAATACTAAACATGAAGAAAAAACACATTATTGTATTGAATAGGGAGAAGGAGGAAGAGAATAATAATAAGAAGAAGAAGAATAAGGTCTAAAATATCATAATATTATAAATGGTGATCAACTAATAACTTATAGAGGAGTTGAGAAGAAGGATAAAGGATACTATGATATTATATCAATAAGAATGAGTAATCAATGACCTACTTGATGGTTCAGAGAATGATCCATTTAAGGGCTGTGTAATGTAGTCTGTACCAGTCATGATAACCAATTTGTGTATGGAAATAATAACCATTGGGAATCTGAATAGCATGTGATGTAGTATAAAGATCCTCCATTAGGATGCTAGAGAACATGATGGGATGTTGTGTAAGCGTAGTGTGAGTCTATTCATAGTGTGTGGTATATCATAGGGTCCAGGGTAAATCCTTCCCTTTTTAACCACTTCTATTTGAAATTTAAAATTAATGATTGGGTAATCTAACCAATCACCACAAGAAGTACTCTCTCCAATTTAGTCTAAAACTTTCAAATCCTCATGTAATTTCATTTCTATCATCTTCTTGCAAACAAGAAAGGTTGGGACAACTAAGAATGAGAGGATCAAGATATTAATTAGTCATATATGTTGGTTTAGGAGAAATAAATCATAAAAATTAAGGGATCTATGATTCACCCTCCCACTATTTATGATCTCACAAGACCTGGGTACTTAAATTGGTATAATATATAACCAGATATCCTCTAATTGGATCTATTATTCTAACCCAGCTATTTTTATCAGACATTCTTAACATGAAAATTAAAAAATAATAATGTTCCTCAAAGAGAGACTTAGTTTATATCCATATCAATGATGAAATAAAGGTTTCAGAAAAATCAATAAATAATAGGAATAAAAGATAGGAAAATAAGTAGAAAAAGGCATTTAAGGACATGAAGAATCAACTAATACTTGAATATAATCATAGTAGTAAATGTTCATCTATAAAATCTCTAAAAAGTGATCTTTTGGAAGAAACTATATCATGTTTTGGAAATTATGAGGAGTAAGAGACTAACCCAATAATGGAATATGTCCACTCTATACTTAAATATTATCTGAAGAAAGTTCCAAAAGCATTTTTCACTTGTATTTTTGGGTTATTAAGGAACTACTTGATGAAAAAACATATCTAGAAGAGGAGGAGAGAGAGATAGATAATTCTTGTTCCAATAAGTCCCAATGATACAAGACCCTAGAAAAAAATATTAAAGTTAAAGAAGAATCTATATCACTCTATAATAAAAATATTTCCTTGATTAATTAATAATTTAAAATAAGTGTTTGAGAGAAAGATGTGAAAAATTATGTATTTAGATTACTTATCCATGCAACATAAAATCTATATAAAATCTTTATTAGTGTTAATAATTCTCAGTTATAGGTTAAAGAAAAAATAATAAAATATAATGATAACTATTTAAAATAATCAAATAAAAATTCTTGAAGAAAAAAATCAAGAAGTTGAAGAAGGATTGGGAAGAAATTTTGAGATCAGTTATGATGAAAATAACTCTCTTAACATTTTGTGTCTTGATATTGAGTTATAATTGAAGGATCTAGAATAAATAAAACTATAAACTTCCCAATTACATTAAAATAAGATTACTACCACACAAAATTTTAATGAAAGTTGTGGTTATAAGAATAATTATATTAGTGTTAAAGAGATATTAGATTCATACCCTAATTAACATATAATAATCTCTTAGAAAAAAAGTAACCAAATAATAGATAAACCCATTTTTACAAATGTTGTTTTGTATTTTGGTACAAGTTATAAATCTAAATATGGTAAAGTTTAGATGGATAAAAATTATAAAAGTTACACCAACACATCACAAGTGGATATCTTAATATCAAATAAAATCATCCCCCCCAAGAAGATCCCAAAAGGGTTACATCTACCCAGAAACAAAAAGGTATCCAATTTGTACAGACTTCATCTAGTAAAAGAATGAGTTTCATTGGCTATTATTGGTTATTCTAGAGGTTTGGGCATAGGGAAATTGATTAATGGAACAATTTATTAAATATATATATAATATAGAAAGCTTGAAGTAAGGGGGAGTAGTGACAAAGAAAGGATAAGACCTGGTGTTAACATTAAAGTATTGAATAAAAAGAAAATTTTGTTTACCAAAAAAATATTTGAGGGATTGGAAAATTTTTATGATTACTACAACATGAGTGTACAAATTTATGATGAGTGATGGTATATACTAGAAAAGAACAAATCATATTCTGATCCTAAGATAAGACAATAACTATAGAATAATTAAAATTAAATTGAAAGTAAGTATTCCTTGAGGAGAAAATAGAAGAAAATTGATAAGAAAGTTACTCCCAATAATCGAATAGAAAAAAAGGATGTTGTCACAAAGTAGATAAGATACTTCTATTATGGTAAAAATATTACACTATAGATCACTACTATCATGAACTGGCCTATAAAACCCCTCAAAATAGGCTCTGAACCGAACCATGATAATACCCGAAGAGTGTTCCTGGTCCCCGTGGGCTAGAGATTGTTATGTCTACTAAGTTAAATATCATGAGAGTGGGGGGGGGGGGTAATCAGGGTACGACATATTAAAAAACTACCCCTTTTGATCTTATTTAGTTGTTAAACAAAACTATATTTTCTCTCTTTCCCATAGCAGGGTATGAATAGAAATTAAAGCATGCTCATGACACAACAATTTTACTTGGTTCGCCCTCATTGGGATACATTCAAGGAGTATACTACGATGATGTGCCGATGAACCGAATCCACTAAAAGTGCAATGAAGTTTACAATGTTCAGAGAAGACTCATTATCCCTCCTGGTATATAACCAATCACAATTTGAAATCTCACTGCACTCTCAGCTGAAGTGCTCTCACTACTTCTTCATTATATTTACTCACAATTTATAGACTTGTAGGTACCTTAATTATATCTAATGAATGCATCCTCCACTGTATGTAGATTCTCTATTGACGTCCCACTTTCATCCATTGATGAATAAAACTTTATCATAGATGCATTAGGCAACTCCATATCTTTTGTGCAACCCTTGTTGTATCTTGCGCGCAACTTTTATGCCTTGCATGCAAGATTCCTATTTTTTCATGAAACACCTCTTGAATGAAAATTAAATCTTACGTACAACTCAAATCTTATGCACAAATTTCTTAGCTTGTGTGAAACTTCAATTCTTTCGCACAACTCCCTTTACTTAAAATTCATGCATGATCCAGAGCATGGATTCTCTCTAAGTGTTGAGAAGTTTCGAATGAGAGGGGTCATATTTTATTTATAGGCATCTCTAACTCCAATGTGAAATATTTGATGCATCATGAAAGATCCCCTATGTGTGCACAAAACCCAATTTGATGTTTCATTAGGAACACAAGTCTCTTTAGTGAAAACTCATCTTTCACGCACATTTCCAAATCTTTCACACACTTCATTCCTTTTCCAAATTTTGACCTTTTGATCCATAAAAAATCCTTGAACACAATGTTCCATATCATCTTCAATCTTTCATGAAACTTCCTTTTCCAAAAACTCATTTCTCTATTTTCTGATTTTGTGGCCCTAAACATTGAAGAACACTATAAAAATGTGCCACCTTGTATCTGTTATTTTTATACCACCTCAAAATCATCTCTTCCTTTTTCGTGGTTCTTTTCTAACAAATATTGCCAACAATATCTGCAGAACACCACAACTAACCAAGAAATACCTCTTTTTCAACAAACACAATCAACCAAAAAAGATTCAATGTTACCTTGAGGTATTTTTTCTCAACAGAGATCACCCCAAGCTACCCATGCCTAGCTAATATAAATATATCTTGCACACAAAGATTATTTTTCCATTCCTGTATTAGAAAAATCATGGTATACACATCCCTATGGGAGTGTGAAAAGTGTGAGTTAAACGAGCTCAGTAGGATCCCACCAAAGTGTTCCATAACAATTATATGTCAAATAATCCAAGAATAATCTATATAATAATGACATGGCATGATAAAGAAGTTTTCATATTTATATCAAAATCATGGTAAAAAATTACCCTTTTCATAGTTCTTACAAATAATGAAAATAATATAGTTTCAATGAAAACATCAAATAAACCATTTTCCATTTATGAAATAATGTGTTATATATCATATCAATGAAAAAACAATTAAAATCCAAATCATAATGGAGATCACCCATAGTATAATACAGGTATGGGAAAGCAAAGTCACTCATACCTCAATAATAAACCAAGACAAGTGAACTAAAAAAGTCCCTAGGACACAAGACCTAGATAATAGAGGAATATCCCCAAGGAAGAAACCCATATGATGTCATATAAAAAATTCCCTAGGAAATATGGCCCAGGGAATAGAGGAACACCCAATGAGGGGACCCACTATAGAAACAAGTAAAAATACTAATGCTAAGGTACCCCCTAGGTGACCAAGGATCCCATGTGATGCATATGTCAAATTAGTCTCTATTTTTACGGTCTTATCTCATTTCATAAACAATTTCCAAACAACCCGTTTTAATCGAGACCATGCTTTGAAAACCAATTTCAAAAACCATTTCATAATTATTTCAAAACAGCCTTTCCTTTACCAAAATAAGGGTAAAAATATCTTTTATCAAAACTCATTTATTCAGGTATATTAAAACATAAATAATCATTCCAAAAATCATTTTGAAAACTAAGAGCATATATTGTTCAACAAACATAGTCTAGAGATGAAACCACCAACCTCACACTTGGTTTGCATGCTAACCAAAATGATATCCACATAGTAGAAGGGAAACAAACACTATATAAATTGATATGAGTACATAAAAATCAATTCTCACATATTATAATTGAGTTTCCATAATCATAAGGTCAATGGAGAGGATAGATCAACACATACCTCAATGGTCGCATGTGCCACACCATAAACAACAATAAATCTAGCCTTTGGGAGAAAAACACAAAATGAATATTTAAGGGGTTTATAAAGATCATAACATGACCAACATCTTCCAATAACATTGCCTCGAACCACTACCAATTTCAAGATAAATAGTATAAATAAGAGGGATTCGATCAAACATACAAATTTATGGTCAATCGATTAATTTGGAATCAAAATGCCAAGTAGAGAAGATTGAAGGAATCTAGAATTACAAAGGAATACCTCTCTAGGATTAATAGTTGTATTATGTTTTAAAAAAAGGGATTAAGGGGTTAATTAGGGGTTTCAGTGATATAAAAAGACATTTACACCCTTACTTAACCAGCCTATCCTAACACCATCAGTTGGCCGATGGACATTACAGAAGTGAAGTGAACACTATCCAACCTACCAGAAGGTTAATGGCTATAGAAAAAAATTACTATAGCATGGTTCTCCCCACTAGCTAGATAGTGTCTCCCCTGGACCCTGGTTGGCTTTGTCCAAATCCACCAGCTGGACAGTGGCCTTCTATTTCCACCAAAGAAGTCAAGCAGTATACATAATCCACCATGATACCTCTAATACCTCTCAAACATTAAAGGTAACCTAGTAAACTAAAAAAATATGTACCTCAACCAGGATATAATAATTCTTTTTATTTTAGGATTTTTTTTCCTCAGACATTCATGTGGAAGAAAGATTATTTAGAAAATGGTGAGGCCACTACTCCCTCAGTAATGATTCGCGTTCCCAAGTCTCATGAGAATTTGATCCCTAAAACCATAACGCTTTGACCAACATAATATATTTGTCATGAATAACTTTCATATGAGATTAAATGATCTCCATTGGCTGTTCTATAACAAAAATATTTGGATCTATCTCAACTTCTTCCCAATACAGAACATGGGAAGGATCGCTATGATACATCTTGAGATGAGATATGTGAAAAACCTTCTAAATATATATCAATTGAGCTATTAATACCAGTTTATATGAAACATTTTAAACCCTCTTGATGATCTCAAACATTCCTAAATATGTTGGAGCCAAATTTTCCTATTTCTATAGTCGACAGTGAACCAACCAAGGAGAAATCTTTAAAAATAACCAACCATTAATGGTAAACACCAAATAATGGCATCAATAAACAACATAAGATTTCTACCAACTTTGAGGTATAAAAAAGAGTCAACAAATATTTTTAATCCTTACTAACATCTCTTATACTCAGAAGGTTCGAAGCTTGAGTTAAAACCCATGATCCCAAAAATTTATTAATAAAAATTAAAGGTCAAGTGATTACATGAGGTACAATGAGCTTGTACCAACTAGAGAAAAAATAATAAAAAAATATGGTGCCAAGAAAAACCTCTAAATCATCTGTGAGAGGGCCAAAAATCTCAGCAAGGAATGATTCCCAATGATATGTCATTGCAGAACCATCAAATCATCATCCCCTCAATGTACAGATCATCATTGAATTCTTATTAAAAAAGCTAATGGCCTACAATCAGGCGAGTTTTCCTAGAAAAATTGACAGCAACAACATAATTTTTCATTGTGCAGATTCTTCATGAAATGCTCCAAACCATTACTGCAAGGACATTGGACAACCCCCCAATGCCCATGAATCCATTGAAAGGAGCAAGTCTATATTACTAACATCTCTTATATTATACTAAATATCATGAGATTGTCCTCACACACCACCAACCAACAATGATGTGACCTGTATGGGTGACCATAAAAAGAATCAAAGAGAGTCAATATAATAGATGACTGGTAACTATTATTATAAGAAAACCAAACCAGTCCCAGATGGATATCCCAAGATCCACTAAAATCTAAGACATAATTATGGAACATATTCTCAAGACTGTGAATAGTATTCTACATTTGTAAATCCATCAGAGGATGATAACGGGTACTCAATCTAACCTAATTCCCCATCATCTCTTGGAGACTTATCTAGAATTAGGTAGTAAAACTAGGATCTTTGTTAGAGATAACAGTAGATGGGACCCTATGAAAACTCATAATCTCCTTCATGTAGATCTCATCAAGATCATCAACCTCGGTAGTCTTCATAATTCAAATGAAATGAGTTGATTTCATCGATAGATCAATCACCACTGAGATAACACTATCTACTTAGGGAGTCTATGGTAATTCATTAATGAATTATATGGATACCTTTTCCCATTTTCATACTATAATTGGATGAATCTGAAGAAACCCCAGAGGATTTAAGTTCTATATATTAATTTATTAATTGGGGTAGCATCAAGAAACATAATTAGTAATCTCATGATTCATACCCAACCACAAGAATCATCATCTCATGTCATAACACATATTCATAGTGTTAGGATGAATTCCCCATGAAGAAGAAGGTAAATCATGCATCACAAAATTCCTGATATATGAAGGGATAAAAAACCAATTCATAAATATAAGAATTCCATTAAAGGGGAGATACCAACCAGGAACAATCTCACCATCATATAAGAATTATATTATTCCTATAAACATTCCATCTTACTACTAATCATATATTAATGACTCAAGGAGAAATGTGACAACTGAACACTGGTTAAGACCATAATGAATCATCCTCAAACATATCAAGATGAAACTTAGAAAAAATATCTACAATATTTCACTCATCTTTTTCCTCAAGGAGTTCTTAAGAAGTTAATTTTATAATGATATCATCATCGTCGATGTTCCCCTTCCCACGGTTGTAGGAAATGTAGGTAATATACCCATTTCCTATAGTTGAGGTTCAGGTCCTTATAAGAGAATATATAACTTAAGACATTTTTATTAGAATAGACTATTAACCTCTCCTAAAAAAGATATTTTCATCAACACCTAAAAAATTCATAACAGCAGGGATCTCCAAGTTATGAGTAGGATCATTCATCTCATGCATCTGAAACTAATAAGAACCAAATACTTCCAAATGGTCATGTTGTATAATAACCCACCCAAAACAAGAAATAGAAGTTTCTCAATATACCATTTAGACCTTTTTAGGTTCTTGAATGATAATAAAATGAGTTTTTTATCATACATAATTTCAACACATCAAAAGAGTCTTGACACTTTACATTCCATGAGAATTTCAGCCCTTTCATGGTAAGAACAATCAATGGTGATGATAGCTTCAATACATATTTTATAAACCACTAATAATACCCACATAGTCCTAGGAAGATCTGTATCTCAAAATAATTCTATGGTTTCTCCCATTAAAAGATAGAATTTAACTTTTAAGGATTAACTGAGAGGCCATGTTCCAAAATCCCATGCCCCAATAACTTCACATCTCAACTCTAGAAATTTCATTTTGATAACTTAGTATAAAGAAGGGGACTACTCAAGATTCCCAAAATTGCATGCAGATGGTACTCATGATTTTATTTTGTACATTAATTGACTAGGATATCATCCATGAATACCAAAACAAAGGTATTAAGATTCTTATGGAATATCCATTTCATCAAATCCATAATTACTATTGGAGCGTTAATTAGGCCAAAAGGAATTACCAAATATTCATATTGACCATACTTTCTACTAAGAGTGGTATTTAGGATATATAATTCCTTAAATATAAGCTAATCATAATCCAAATGAATATAGATTTTTCAAAAACCACTTATCCTTTAACTATTCAAACAAGTCATCTACACAGGAAAAATGATATTTATTCTTAACATTTACCTAGTTTAGCTTTTGATATTCTATGCATAGATGAATAGAACCATAATCCTTCTTAGAAAAGAGCATAGAGGCTTCCCACTATGAAACACTAGGGAAAATAAATACCTTCTCTAATAGTACATCGAAATGGATCTTAATATTTTTTAACTCAGAAAGTTTTATATGATAAGTGGGTATAGAAATTGGCTGAGTACCATGCACTGTATTGATAGATAACTATACCTCTATTTCTGAAGAAATACTAGAAAATCCATCTGGGAAAACCTCAGGAAAATCCCAAAAAACTAAATTAATATAAACATGAGAAGATACATCATCGGGATTAACCACAATAATAAAAAACTGAATCCTGAGCTCTGGGTGAGAAGGTCTTACACAAATAGACCACAGATCCCACTCTCCTTAGAAAACCCATGATCTCCCTTCAGCATAAAAGAATAAAACATGATAATGACAACAATTAATATCAAATCAGTGATCAAATAACCAATATATCCTGATAATAACATTTAAAATATCTAGATTATGAATATAAAGTCTCATAATAACTCTATATCAACTACCAAAAGAGAACATGGAAGATAAAGAAACCCTTACTCCTTCCTCTAGCCAAGAGGCATTTCTATCTCCATAACATAAGATATGAGCCTCATCAAAAGATTTGACACATATATAATGTGAGTAGATATAAAATATTTTTGAGGAATCAGTATCAAACAAATCTATTTCTATAGAATTTGAAACAAAAGTAGAAACTCTCTCCATAGTTCGGCTTACATCAAACTCCAATAGAAACATCTCTACTATGTGAAATTTATTCACTCTATAGGCCTATGGATGGAGCCCTGTAGAATTTAAATCTTATGACTAAGCCATAATAACCTTTGGATCTGATGATCTAGGACCTTAAAGAGGTATATATAGAGCTTTGTATAATCACTATAGATAACTTTAGTGGTTATATTCACTATAGTTCTTCATAGGTGCGGAGTAAAGTTTATTAGGTGTTCCCTACCTTTCCAAATTGGTAAAAATTCAAGTTTTCACTAATATCCACTAATGATATAGTAGAAAAATCTTACTTCTAAGAACTATATCCACTATCATTATGATTATCATGCCACTTCATCTTATTCTAATTTATCTCACAAGAATTTCCATTAGATAGAAGGGAAGATCCCAAAAAACCTATATTTCTTTCCATATAAATCTCTATCATCATATCCCTATAATACACATTATTATAGGTGGTGAGATTCAGTATATACACCTATGATCAGATTTTAGGTCACAAGCCTTTTGAGTATTTTTGAGCCTTCATCTTATCATTCATCAACACCTTAGGTGAAAAACAAACCAACTCATAAAAACAATTTTTGTTATATATCACTAAATGTTATTATTTTATAAAATAGAGTAACTCCATATAATTCACCATCATTAAGTATTCTATTTTGAATTTCTAAAATAAAAGCATCATGAAGACTTTATCCAACAAGAAAATTCACCACAACCATATAATGACACCACCTTTTGCTAAAACACTCTAGATTAAAAGCCAGGCACTTCACCTAAATAGATTTAGGTGTCTATGAGAAATCAAGGACCTGATTGATTTTTTATAATCATTCATACACCTCTTGAGGTTTATTTATATCCCTAATATATGGGTTATTTTGGTATAGTAACTATTGTTCTTGATCTTTATCACCTCTCGCTCCTGGTTCCACCCCTCTAACTGGGTTCTGAAAAGGTAGTTCATTCTGGTCCATGACATGAACTACTTACTTTATAACCTCTAAGATATTACAATTAATAAGTTTATTACCTTGAGGAACATTCCATTTTTACCCTCTTGAGTAATCCATAAAAGACATCTTGGAGGAATTATTCTACATAACAACAAGAGATGGAAATCAACAGACAATAGAACTATCTCAGTTTAAACTCAAAAGGAAATATGTAAAAACTAAGATCTAGATCAAAACCCAACATAGGAGACACACATCCCAACACTCATGATGAACTAAGGCATGTTAAGATGATAAATAGCTATGAACTAGCTCACAAAAAACCACTTAATTCTTGAAAATCCTATATCCTGTATAATAACTTTCTATGACTGGTCAAAACCTGGATATGATACCAAATTTTCATGACCCAACCCAAAAAACCCATCTAACTGGGATTTGAACCATACTGTGACAATACCTAAAGGGAATTACCAATCCTCATAAGTTAGCGATAAACACCCGAGCATCCAACAATGACTAGTGAGAATGATTTTCCCAACATGAAACAAGATACATGTTATAAATATAGAGAAATATGACTTGTAAAGTAATATAACATAATAAAATGGAATAATAGTTATAGTGATAAAACCATGGTAGAAAACCCAAACTATGGTACATGTCCAAAAAACAGAAAAGTATAACCTAAACTATCAAAAACTACTCCATGTGATATGTGGGAAACATCCAACCATCTCACCACTAGCTACCCATTCCCAGATGACATAAAACTCACCATATTAATGTAGAACATTTACCTTGAGGGAGTGTGCAGGGTGTGAGATAAGCATGCTCAGTGGGATCCCACCCAAATTTTCCATAACAAATCTCTTTCGAATAATCCCAATATACTAAATATAATAAAAACAAGGTCTGATAAAGTATTTTTCACATTTATATCAAAATAATGGTAATTCAATTCCCCTTTTCAAACTTACAATACAAAATCCAAATAATATAATTTCAAAATTCATTTCAAATCAATAATTTTATATTTATAAAATCATGAATCATATATCATATCAAATCCAAAATAATGAAAAACCAAAGCATAATGGATATCAACCCTAGGACAATATAGATTCGTGCTAGCTAGGTTACTAATACCTTAATAAATAATCAAGACTAGTGTATTAAAAAATTATATAGTACATTGGGGCTAGATAATACAGGGACACCCACAAGGATGAACCCCCTCTAATCTTAGATAAATATTTCTCTAGGACACATGTTCTAGGGAAGAGAGGAAGACCCCATGAGTGAACCACATTTAAAAATCAGGACCAATCCCAATGCTCAAACCCCCTCCTAGGAACTGAAGTCTCCCATGTGCTGCATATCTCAAATTAGTTTACATTTCCAAGGGATTATATTAATTCATGAAAAATTATAAACAACACATTTTCAATAAAATCATGCTTTGAAATTCAATTTTAAAAACTTTATCAAGATTCTACAAAAACCATATTTCATTTACCAAAACAAGGGGAAAACCGGATTTGATGAAAAATAATTTATGTAAACATATCAAAACATTAATAATAATTTCAAATATCGTTTAGGAAACCATTTAGATAACTAAGAGTATATACAGTTCCCCAAACAAGGCTAGAGATGGAACCACCTACCTCACACTTGGGTCACACACCAACCACAACAGGATCCACACACTAGAAAGGAATGAAACACTATAAAAATTAATAGGATCCGCTAAAATTGATTCTCACATATTCGAATTGAGTTTCGATAATAATAAGGTTGATGAATAGGATATATCACCACATACCTCAAAGTTTACATGCACTGCACCACAATCAACAAGTTATCCCACCTCTAGGAGAAAAAAGAACAATGAATCTATAAGGGGTTGAGAGATATCATAAAATGAACATTGGATTCCAATAAAATATACTTTAATAACTATAAATTCTAATAGAAATTGAGGAAACAATAGATATTTAGTCAAAATTTTCAATTTTATGACAAATAATTAATCCAAAATCAAAATAGTAAGTGGAGAGGTTCAAAGGAACCTAGAATACAAAAGGAATGAATTTTTAGGAGCCATGTTTGAATTATGTTTGGAAAATATGTATTAAGGGGATAAATAGGGGTTTCAATGATATAAAAAATATGTTTATATCCTTACTTAATCAGATTAGCCTGATGCCACCAGCTACCTGGTGGTTGACACAAAGTAGCTAGCAGACACTGCATAAGTGTAATGATCATTATATGGACTACCTATTAGCCAATAGATTCCCACTAGTTGGTTAGTGTCTAAAGTAAGAATTAATAAATCCTGGTGCTTCCAACTCTCTAGTTGGTGGCCCTTCTAACCCTTGGTTGAATCTATCCGAATCTATCGGCTTGTGGGTGGATTCCTACCAGCTAGTCAGTGTCCTTTTATTGCCACCAAATAGTCTATACAACACGCTGAATTCATTACGCCTCCTGTGACACCTTTTTAACCCAAAATGAATCCTCTTAATATTAAAAAATATATAATTACCTTGATCAGGATGTAACAAATGAAAATAAAATTTCAATATCAAAATAAAAGGTTTCAAGATGAATATGAAAATGGAATAAATCCAATAGAGAAACAATAAGATTAAACGGAATGAAGACATCTTCAATGACTAGATAAAGGTGTTTTACAAGAAAGGTATCAAAAAAACTTAATAAGAAAAAAATTAGGATCTTTTTCCAAAGTTTTATGGCCCACTAATTCCAAAATAACTATGTGGAAGGTGAAAGGAATCTGGAAATACTTTTGAAAACTATATGACTATTCAACCAACTAAAAAATGATTAATAATATGTAATAAAAAAATAAATTCACCAATGGATGAAATTATAATACTATAAAAGGTAATAAAACCTATTCTAAATTATAAGAAATAAGAAAATAAGAATAATTACATGCTACTCAAGGAAGTTCATAATTGGAAAAATAAAAGTGGGGAAAGTATGAAGAGTACTATTAAAACTAGAACCGAATTGAATAGAGGTTCTGGTTTTAAATTCAAGTTTTATCCCAACTACTTATATTGAATAACTATAAAATAATTCACATTATTACCTTTATTCTATTTTCTCATGGTTTTATGTGGGGAATTAAAGGTGATTCTTAAAAGGAGAGATGGATGAGTGTTGTGATCACTCTATACAATAAGAAAAAAGATTCCATAATGGACTAGTACTAATAATAATCAACCATGATGAATAGGTGAGTGATTTCCTTGAGTGGGATCCGTAATATAGATAATTCTATGAAAAATAAGTTTTGTTCTGGAAAATATTGAATATGGATAACACATAGAGAAGAGTTGATGTGATCTTTGCTAATAAAACTACACATACATGCTTTTATCCTATCAAAACAATTTTTTAGGGGAGAGTAATAGTTGATGAAAAAGATAATATAGGGGTTACCTAACTTATACTTGATTTTTTTTAATTTATTTGTTAAATATGAGTGTAATTTATACATTGTTTGATAAATCTAGTGCAACAGGACCTAAAAAGATAAATCTGAAGTGGCATCACATACTATACCTAATTATGGACAACTATATAATCTTGGTTAATCACTATTATTTTCTACATAAGTTTATACCACATAGGCTTAAAGATGATTAACTAAATAATACTTTCTACTAAGTTCATAGTTTCATCCTTCTCATAATAATTTGGATCAGGATGATATTGTGAACAAAAGAGGGAGTAGAGACTGATGTGTAAACCATAAAAAATGGTTGAAGTAGTCAAAGATCCATTACCTATATTCCTTTTCATTTATTATTAATAAGGGGTAGAAGAAAATATTTGAATACTACATATTTACATGGATTATTAATGATATTGAAAAAAACTCAGGGGGGGTTAAAGAACCCAATTGAAGATTTCATTTTTTTTAATAGGTATAGTTTCCATCACAATGAAGAAACTATAAATATGTATTTGGAAATATATGAAGAGATAAGTGAGCTTCTTCCATCATAAATTCCAAAGTAAGATGAAGGATTATACTTGTAAATCTCACTTGGATAGATTTAATAAATCAAAAATATAAATGCGATGATTGTGGAGATGATATTTAAGGAAACGAAGGACAATTATTGATGGATAAAGAGAAAATATGTATAATGTTTTTTAGATACGTGAGAAATACCTATGAATATTTGAATAGTTTTGATGGTATTTGAGTTAAGTCTAGCATATATAGTTTGTAGTTAAAAAATAAAAATAGAACTAAGTGATATTCAGTTCATATAAGAGTCACTTTGACTCTTCAGATGAGAAAAATAACAAATTAATGAAGAGTTACTAGGAATGTAAGGATGAGTGTTGAGTTCACATTAGAGTCCTCAGATCTCACTAGGGTTGTAGATTTTAAAATTGATCTATTTTTATATAGATTCATGTATGATTCATTTAGACCAACTTAAGGATCATCTAGCCTAATTTGTAAGGATGGTAGTGAAGTTTGAAAGGATTATCCAAAACATCATAAGGATGAATACGAACATCATAAGTAAGGTGCTTGTTCTATGTAAGAATGATTATCAATCCACATAAGGATGATGGAGTACAACATAAGGGTAATTTTTACCTATATAATTATTAGTATATAACTTCACAATGATAATCTATTAATGGAATAAGAGTCATCTACATGAAGATCGATGTAAGATTTATTTACTAGGGAGTGATATAAGATTTACTCATGTAGGAATCATTTCATACTTTTATTATGAATTCGAGAAAATGAGAAGAAATTATGGAATTATTATTCTGAGGAAAATAAATTTGGTGATGTATGTGTTAAACTTTAGTGGAAATAAACAAAACAATTATTTTGACAAATAATGATTTAAAATGAAAAAGATTTTCGAAAAATTACACATTAAAATAAACTATGCCACATTAAAATGCATGGTGCTATTAATATGTGAAATGAAATTAAAAGTGATTTATATCATTGGATTTCATGGATATTTGTATAAGGAAGATATCTTATGTCTTTTGGAGATTTAAATAAGGAGTTCATCATGATTTTGAATGGTTTTTTATTATGGGAAAAATTTTTACCAATAAAAACTAGAAGTGTTTCCAAATTGAAATATAAAAACCTAATATCCATGAGATATTTGGGGATTATAAATATCATAGAAAATAAGGAAAAAATATTTTTTAGAGAGAGACTCTTTGATGTTGATTCCTATGAAACTCTTGCAAGTCGAAGTAAGATAAGATGTGTAACATCTCGAACTGGGTTCCACCAAATGGTACATTGATCCAGTGGGTCACATGGACTCAACCAAATATCCCCATATGCTAAAGGTTTTATACTAGTAGTGAAGTCTATAGCATGTCTATAAGGAGACTATATCCCCATGATAGAGTGTAACACATCGGTGTAAGCATATCAGTTAGTAGTGGAATCATAATATAAATCAATGAACAATAGATAGAAGATAAACATACATAATACTATAATAATAATTAATACAAAAAAAAAGGTCATGTTCAATATGATATATGTCACGTGTCTATACAAAATGGTAAGAAATATATGGAAACAGACAACCCATACAGTATACGTATCAAAAGTTCAAAAAAAAAACAAACTATCTCCAAATCGCATCATAATCCTATCTTGGTACTTTGATCCCCTAATACTAAGAATTGATCATAAAAAACATTATACAGTGAGAAATAGACCCACCCCATAGATGCATCCGTGAAGTCTATTCAGGAACCCAATAGTATCTTGAACAGGTTGTGAGATAACACTTTGTAGGCTGCCACCAGTGGTTCCTATAAAAAGTATAATCTATGTAATATAAGAAAATCAATGTGAAATATATCACTAGTATTATATTAATGTAATTAAATTGTGATCCTATCTATCCAAACATGGATCCATGTAAATAATAGTCAAGCTCTCATAAACAAGGGAAGCTATAAAGAATAAATAAATATGTGTGATATGTCTAGTACAACCACGAAAATTAGAAACACATAATAGGGATATCTGTAAGCATATAAAATTTTCCACAATGGACATGCCATGTCATCAAGTGTATAACATCCAAAAAGATCTATTCCGTGTAATCCAATATACAAAATGCACAATGGAATTTTCCCTGTAATCTAGTGTCAACCCACAAAGGTTCATATCCAAGGTATAAAAGACCATGGAATCCTCGACGAGTCCCAAGAGAATCTCAATGGAAACTTTGTAAATACTTGGGTGGATTCCAAGGATCATTTCAAAAGATCATGTCCAATGTGAGTCTAAGAAAGCTAGATCCAGAGGTAGCAATGTCCTTGTCATCCTATGGAATCATGATCCATATAGTATAAATTTCCAAGGCATCCACTACCATAATCAATATGGATCCATGGAGTATAAATTTCCATGGAATCCAATGGAATCTGGTTCCAAGGATTTCATCCATAGAATCCATAACCATTTTCAATTCATAAAATCAATTCATTCATTATTTCACAAACATTCAAATTTTATGAGTTCATCCAACTCATTTCCAAAATTTCCATAAAGTACATTTAATAAATTGTACAACATTTCATATCATGTCATAACATTTTAAAGGAGGCATAACCTTCTAATAATCAGTAATTCAATTGTCAATCAATTTATTAAGGGTCCCAAAACAAGTAGAGAGATCACACTCACCCTATGGGTGGTATAAAATAGGTTTGTTACAAAGTATCACCCCATGGGTGGCCTAGGTTGGGGATAACCACATATAATGATCATAAAGGAACTATTGGGAAACAAAAATAGGTTCCAAAAAAATATTCAGGTGTTCAATTAATTTTAGGGGAAATGTCAGAAAGTATGGAATTAAGAAAAAGTAAAACTATGAATATAAAATTCCAAACCATGAGGGAAAGGTATAAAACACCTACCAAAGGTCCTTAGTAGAACAATCATCTAGAATAGACCTCTAATTTGGTCTATATCATAAGAAAAATTAATATTATAGGGAAAACATTGAAATAGATCCGATTAGATTTCACCTAAATAACTCTATCGATATGAAGACAAACAAAGAAAGGAATAAGTGGAACGTATAACATACAAGAGAAGATCCAATGAGACATTTAACATTTAAATCCAAGTTTGGGAAGTAGAGTTATGAAAGAACCTATATTGATGGAGGAGGATCTCAATAGGAGGGATAAATCCCCATTTACACTGGAGAAATTAAATTCGAAAGAGGGATTGAGTTTTAATTGATGTAATGGAAAAATGCTTATTTTTCCCAAAATTTCTGGGTTGCACGGTTTGAAAACATGGTGGGCCAAACCTTACCACAAATATGATACTATCTCTAGCTTAATGGATACATTGCATGGTTCATGTTCATGGTTTTACTAACCATGCTAAAACCATGAAAAATCCATTTACAAAAAACTATAGAGGTCCCATACAAGCATGAGCCCTTGGATGCATGCCTTCCTCAAACTTTGTATCCTCTTATTTCCCTTTATCTACCCCACACAGTTACTCCGAACTATGTTTATTTGGTCTCACAGTTTCTATGAACCATTTGAACCAACTATTTTACTCTAAAATTTGGGATTCAGGCTCGGAACAATCCCCAAAAGCCACTGAAACTCCCGTGATCTCATTAGAAATTCACATTAGGTCAAAAATAAAAATTTAAAATAAAATTAAAATGATTCTTAACACATAGGAAACCCGGGATCTTTCATTCACCCCCCTTAAATAAATTTTTCATTGAATTTTTCTTCCAAGGGTGGTCAAGAATTGTCTAAGAATAACTCTGGCCACTGATCATGTACGTTGGCCTCCTGCTCCCAAGACTCATTCTGTAAATTTCCCTACAGCCATAAATCACATACTAGAGGAACTAAATGGACTTGGAGAGCTTCTTTTCTCTTATTAATGATATAAATAAGATTCTCCTTGAAGGAATCATCAACCTGTAACACCACCTCATCCGGCTGCAGATTATGAGACATGTCTGAGTGATAATGATGAAACTGTGATACATAGAAGATGGTGTGCATGGCTCGGTACCTCTGAGGCTACTGAAACTGATAGTCAACTAGCCTGACTATCCCCAAAATATTTAATGGCCCTATATATCATTGTGAAAAAACTTACCCTATATCCTATTACAAATGTGTCCCAGCCTTAGTGAAATATATAAAATACCCGATCCCCAAACTCATACTCCATTGGCCATTGATGGTTATTAGTATTAGATTTATTTCTAGACTATGTATTATCCATCCACATTATTATCAGTTAGACCTACTCAAAATTATTTTTCATAAGACACAGTCGAAGAAACACAGCCTCTCCTTCCTCTAACAAGTAAAGGGGTCATCAGCATGACCTACCATACAAAGCCTCATAAGGTTCCATCAGTATAGTCTCCCAACATCTATTATTTTATTAAGATTCAAACATGGTTACCAAAATCCCAAAAAACTTAATTACAAATACTCTAATAATTTCCTATAAAACCTATATATTATGATCTGACTGGCCATCAGTCTGATGGTGGTATACCATGATCAAAATCACATGTATACCCAATTCTCTATAAAAACTCTTCTAGAATTAAGATGTAAATTGGGAATACATATCTGATACATTTTTATGAGGAACCCTGTGAAGACTCACTATCTCACGAATATACAATGTCCCAATCTCATCTATTGGGAAGGTCTCCCTAATCATAAGGAAATATGTGAACATTGTGATCTTGTACACAAAAAACCATACAACATCACTTCCTTGAAGAAACCTTGACAACCTAATCATGAAATCCATTATAACATTATACCATTTACACTTAGGAATAGGTATATACTATAAATACCATATGTTTACTAATGTTCCACGTTAACCTGCTGATAGGTGGAACACCTCGTGACAAAACCAACCAACTCTCATTTTATCCCTTGCCACCAATACTAGCAATGAAAGTCTCAATACATCATGGTAATTTCATGATGTACTTACCAAAACAAGAAATTAAACTCCCACATCTTATCCTCATGTATGTTTTCTAGAACCCAAACATGTCCATGAATACACAAAATTTCATACTCCCTAACAATCCAACCAGGAGGCGGTTCCTCACTTGTCATAATATACCATATGACTAGTCCTTCTACATTTTATTTTTGAATCATCCTCACTCTATCTAGGATTTTACTACTAAGGATGGTAGAGAAGTATATCCATACCTTTCATGCACCTTCAAGTAAATCTTTAAAAACAAATCCATAAGCTTCCACTTGCTACTAGCCTCCTAAACTGCCTATATTTGAGTCCTCCTACTCAGTGCATCGACAACTATATTTCCCTTTACAGACATATAGGTAAGATCAATGTCAAAATACTATATTTAATCAACCCAGATTTTTTGTATCAGATTCACATCATGCTCTTTAAATATATACTTGGGGCTTTTATGGTCCACGTACATCACACAATTCCTTCCCAGTAAATAATGCCTCGAACAACGGAAGGCATAAACAACGATGGATAACTCAAGATCATGAATTGGGTAATTCTTATCATGTGGTATCAAATGATGAGACCCATATTCCATGACTCATTATCTCTACATCATAACTTCTCCTAGACTGATACCTGATGCATCAAAATATATAGTGTAGCTCCTACCCTGCCCTGGCAGAATTGGGTCGAACACTGAAGTCAGTTTCCCTTTAATCTCCTGAAATGTTGTATCATAGGTATATAACCATACAAAATTTGCACCCTTCACAGTCAATCCCATAATAGGTGCTTCTATAAGTGATAATTCTGACATAAAATTCTTGTAAAATCTAGCTATCCCTAAGAAACTCCATATATAAAAGTGGTTTTTGGGATTCTATTTGGTAACCACATCTCTCATATTATCTAGGTCAAATAATAATCCTATATATAAGATAATATGACCCAGGAAGTGAATATCATCCATCCATAAGTGGAAATATTTTTTCTTATAATATAACTATGCTCGGTTAGTGTTTTTA
This sequence comes from Viscum album, assembly GCA_963277665.1. NCBI lineage: Eukaryota > Viridiplantae > Streptophyta > Magnoliopsida > Santalales > Viscaceae > Viscum > Viscum album. The sequence goes on along the minus strand of OY728148.1, from coordinate 2,093,795,001 downwards.
AAATGATCGTAAGATGTTTGGCATATTTATGCTGATTCTGAAAATACACCGAAATATCATCCAAAAATACCACAACATATGAATCCAAATAGAGATAGAAAAATTATTTCATTAGTGCCATGAGAACTTTTAGCTTGTTTCTAAGACTTAATGACATAACTATATACTCATATAGACTACACCTACTATAAAAGGTTGTATGAGGTATGCCTTCTAGTTGATCATGTACCTAGTGATATATCAAACTCAAATAAATCTTTTATAAAACCTGAGCACCTCAGAGATGGTCAAAGATATAATTTATATTTGGAAAAGGATACTGGTTCTTAACCATAAACTGGTTCAATTTTTGATAATCCACACTTAGTCTGAGGATAACATCCAGATTTTTCACAAAAAATACCAGAAAACCCCGTAGATAAGTAATGGGTAGTATAAACACATTTACCACTAAATCCCCTAGCTTCCAATTGAGCTCCTGAAACTTTATTGTAGAAATATTATAAAGAGGAATGGATAATGATTCATCTCTAGGAACTAGATTGATAGAGAACTCCACCAATCTCCTAGGAGGTAAACTATAAAATTCATCTAGGAAAACATCCCTGAAATGATCAACCACTGGAGGGAAATATTCCTGACATGATCCCTGATCATCCAGATACAAACTAGAAATATGGGTTATCAACTCACCCAACCCACGATGCCCTCATCCAGATATACTTTCATAGAAATCTCATTCACCATTGTGAATAAAAAATTTTCCTTTTTGGTGATGTAAAATTCTCCCTCTAACGATAGAAATCGATATGGCCCCGATAAGAAACTAACTACTCCATCAACATCAATCCCTATCATCTCGAGGAAAAGAATATTGTATATGAAGTGGAAACCACCAATATCAAGGGGGAATTATCTACAATGGTGTACACCCACTATTTTTATTCCTAATGTAGTATCAATTATCATGATTCCATTTGAATATTTGACAAAGAGCCCGAGGCTCTCCACAACTAGTACAAATATGAAGATATGAAAAGCACCTGTATCAAAAAAGAGAACATACTTGAGTATAGGACACTAAGATCATACCTCTCACTTTATATAGACTCATGCTTTGATCCTCATGTGTAACCTATAAAGAATATATCTAACCTAAACTGTGGCCCTGTGAAACAACCTCACTACGCGATGTAGGGCTACTCTGCTGTCTAGGTACAACTTGTGTCTGGATACCCCGACCACAACCTCCACCTAAACATGAATGACTAGTACTACCCTATATCCTAGCCTGACATGGAGCTATAAATCCCACTCATGATCCAGTAGTTATAATTAATCCCCTTCCACTGAGTAATGGAGGGACGATATGAAAAAAAAATTGTATGTGGCTCATCCTTGTAATGACCTGAACTATTATAAATGAAGTTTCCATTTTTGATTTAATAAAATATATTATTATGTAATATGGTTATAGAAAATACATGCACTTCCTTGGTTATATCTTATTGGATTTAAAATACTGTTAAGAATATTTACCATTTTTAATATAACTGTTGAATAGTGATAACATGATTATTATAAATATAGGGCTTTTAACAAATCCAATTGACTCAGAAAAAAGAAATGATGGCCTCAACCAGTATAATCATTCCCTATAAAGCCAATTTATTAGAGCTTCTGAGGGATATATAATCTATAGAATTTTACCTTTACCAATTCCAAGTTGATATCGAATAAGTTAAGCATGAGAGAAACCATTTACGAGAGAAGTTCATGCTCATCGAGGTCACAACCAAAACCATGTTAACTGAATGGCCCCATAAAAGTCTCACCTTCAGGCACCTTACTAGTATGGAATATGCTGATGTAATAAATGGATATGTATCAAGATATTAATAATAATAAAATTTATATTGTATATAATAATTATTCTTTTCATTTTTTATTGTTATTTTACAAATGATTTTAATTTTGATTCAATTAAACACAAATCATATTTCTGGGTAATATTTTAATTCAATTAAAAGATTTATTTGGATAAATTAATGGATTTTTAAAGTAAAAAATATTTCAATTAAATTTTATTATTAAATATGTTTTATTAATTATAAATTTTCATATCATTTTTATGAAGTGAAATGTACTTTTTATAAGGGTTCAAAAACTGTTATTGTCCAAAACACATCATTTTTTCAATAAATGTAAAATCATACTTTAAAAGTAAAAATTCACATATTTAAAAAATTATTTTGATAAAATAAATATTAATTTTGGAATCATAACATCAAAATTATCCAATGGTGAATTTTTCATAATTTTCAGAGACAACTAAATTTTCGGGTAAAAATTAAATGCCATATAAATATATGGTGTGTTTTATGACATCATAATGACCCAAAAAATGATGTAATAAATACTATAATGGGTATACTCAACCAAATATATGTTTACACATAAAAATTTGGTTTTAATTTTTTTATTAATTTTTTAATTCCTTTATGAATCCTCAAAAATATATAATATATTTTATGATTTTAAATTCATTTCTTTATAAAAGTGACTCACCTCCCCATAATAAAGGGTAAAATTTTAAGATTTTCATAAATTTTCCTAATAGTATAATTTAAACCTAACCACTTTTTCAAAAACCATGGGAAAACCCATGGGAAGTTTTTTTGTTTTGATTATTTTATTATATAGAGTTGAAAACCTAAGTTTGTGAAATATTAAAAAAAATCCCATCTCATTTCCTATAAAAACTCACACAATATCCCACTTATCATCACTAAAAATCCTTATAGAACTTCCTTACTCTTACCTACCCTCTATAGAATCCTCTCAAGTCACCCCAAGCTCTCAAGAATCCCCCTTTCATTCTTTTGGATCCATACACCCAAGTAAGGGTTCTTTCCTATCTCCTCTTTAATAAAGTTTCTTTATTATTTTGTGCCTTATATTATCGCTTTACTAATGTTGGGATATGTATTTACATGTCATTATTACTAAAAATTTTATTTAAAAATTATGATATTCCCATTTTTCTCTCATAAACCCATTTTATGAATTTTTAAGTGACGATGTTAGGCTGCGAAATTTTAACAAGGGAACCTCTCTTTCTCCCATTTATTCAAGAATATTATTCATTTGATGCCCTTTAATTTTCAATTAATAAGGATGGGTTATGTTTTCAAACCTTACCCATAGTTATGTTATTATTTCTAAATTATGATAGACCCATTTCTATCTCATCAATTCCTTCCATGAATATTTACACTTCTCCATTATGCTGTCAAAATTTCACTATGAGAATCCATGCCAAAACAATCATGTAGTAAATACCATACCCAATTTCTATAAATTTTGTTCACATTTATGCACTTATAAGCATTGTTATTAGGTATTTACATGTATACAACACTCCATGTTCATGTAATAAAATATGATGATGAATGAATCCATGTTGTATGATATATGTGTCACACTTAAGCATGAGATTGAAATGAAAGTGATGGGTGCAGCCAGAATTATATAGTGCTCCAACACATTGGGTAATTTTTAGTATCATGATACGTTATGTTGGTATATGGGTGTACATGATTCCTCTATGGTAATTTTTCGACCATTAAGTATTTATGTTTTAGGCTTGACCTATGTTTATGATGCAATGTCTTAAGTTGTTGCGACATTTCCCATGTTATGATTATCATGCTATATCATGCCTTATTATTCATGTTCCTTTATTCCTCATTGATATGCCTTGTCTAAAATTTATTATTATCTTCTTGTTATTAAATATTTATTCCCTTACTGGGCTTTATGGATCACCCCTTATGTATTTTTCTAAGGTTATCCCACTACAACATTATTCGCCTTTAGCGATGAGTTTTTTGTGGCGGTTAATTGAACCAGCACTAAATTTTTTTTTTAACATCCATGACCCCCCAACTATCCAAAATCCCCTCGACACCCCAAACCCCTGAACCCCATGACCCCCAAGACCCTAGGCCCAACCTCAGTGACCCCTACGACCCCTGATGACCCACAAGACCCCAGAGACCCCGTGACCCCATCGTGAACTCGGCGACCCCCAAAATCCCTAGGAGCCCTCAACCCCAGTAACCCTCACAACCATGGTAACCCCCATGACCTCAGAAACCCTAGAGATCCCCAAAATCCATCGATGCATCTTTACACCTCTCACCATGCCTCACTGCCCATCACTGCCTGTCAGTACCTTCGTCGCCCCTCTACGTAGGTCTGTATACCATTATGGTGCAGTTGTGGTATGATTTTGGGTTGGTTTGGTTGAATATTAGAACAATTTCAATGCACAATATTAAATTTTAGTAGCCATTAATCTAAAATAGTGCATGAATTGTAAGGGGCTCCAACCAACTCCATATTTTACGCTAATTCTTGAAAATAAGACAGAGCATGAACAGGGGTGTGTCAAATATAGCGTGTTACTATGGTTTCACTTCAAAATAGTGATGGAAATGGTGCCTGGTTAGAGCAGAATCACTGCACCATTTTTGTATTTTCATGCTAAAATGGCATCGGTTGGAGATGGTCTTCATTCTTTATTTTCAATATTGATGGTTGTGCTATGATCTTGCATTTACAGGTTCCCTTTCTGGTGCGGTTGTGTTTTTCCACCAAATTCTAGAAGTTTCCAAGCTTGTGGTATGTGATTCCATAATTCAACTTTATTAAATGAATTTAGTATTTGTTATGCGTTTCTTAATTGTGTTTTATGAATTTTTTTAATGGAGAGTAATATGTTTTCAACGGGATTTGAGGTGCATATGGGTTGAAAGATTATTTTGAAAATGAAATTGGTTCGGTTTCATGTGTTCCTTCTTTTTTATGATTTCTAAATGTGTTCCATGAATTGTGTAAATATGATTAATTATAGTTGGATTCTTGAGTATTGAATAAATGATATTAGATTATATCATGATATTAGGTAATGATGTCTTCTCTACTATGTTATGAGAATCAAGTGTTGATGCATACTTCACTATATTATGGGAAACATGTAGTGATATCTTATCCTCAATGTTATGATTTACTATGATTATATCTATATAACAATTTTATGTCACACTCTTTAATGCCTACGTTATGATCAATGGATCATCTTTATTATATTATGTTTTCGTAATCTTACACTATGGTATATGTTTGGTCATTTGAGATTACATGTCCTTCTATCAAGACATGTGATTCAACTCTCATGAATCCATGAAATTTTTAATAAGTTATTTATTCCATGATCATGTTTACTATACACTTATATGATCTAACCATTAATGGTATATTGATAAGTTTTAGGGATTGGATATTTTATTATAATTCCATAAAACTATGGATTTAATAGGTTATCTCACTTTCTATAATTTGAAACAAAATTAAATGGAAATTGAAAAGGTATATTGACAACAATAATTTTCAGTGTTATTCTAGGATCTATTTTGGGGAATTTTATATTCATGATTTCATTTATCATAGGAATTTCATGTTTCTTTTGAGTCTGGAAAAATAAATACCTTACTCATAAGCCTTGGATTTATCTACCCTAGTCATTAATCCTTTCAACTAATGATTCCTGGCATGTTTTTCTTATTGGTTCCCCATGTATTTTCTAAAGTAGTGAGTGATTTTTAAGGTCTGAGTTTGTTTCCATTTCATATTCCTAACTTCTATTCAATTATTTTATTATTATCAAGCCCTTAACTTAGTGATATCAAAGTTATGGAATCATCAGGTTTTCCATCTGTATTGTTATAGCATGACATACAAAAAACTACAGGGATGGGGTCCTTATTCTTCTTTTCTTTTATGGATCTTTTTAATTTTCATGCTTTGGTTTTCTAGTGGGTGGTTTCATTATTTACCATATGTATTTATATAGGAAAACATTATTTAACATATTTATATTTTTTTCAACTATTATATATGAAACATATTTCCCTATTGAGTAATAGTTATGTGTTTTAATTTTTTTTAATATTGTGTAGGCACGTTGTTATATACATGGATTAAAGTTGGATCAAATTACTGGGGAACACACCTCATTATGCTAAGGGTTTGGAGGAGTTTTTAGATTTTGGAATTTACAATCAATCCGTTGAAGGGAGAATAAGATGTCCATGTCCAAATTGTAAATTTAGAATATGGTTGAAGAGAGATTAAGTTTATGAACATTTAATATTGAAGAAATTTCTAGCTCAATATTTATGTCGGATTTTGCATGGAGAATCAAATGTAACAGAAAAGTTGAGCACTGATGTCAATCCACATAAAGAGCTCCCAACTTCATCGGCAATGGAAAATGAAATGTAGAACCTTATAAATGATTCATTCAGCATTGCAAAGACACCAACACCAACAACAAAATATATCAAAACAACCAGATGAGGGTGCTACAAATACCAATGTGACAAGTGATGTTTTTTGAGATTGTAGGGCAACCAGATCAAGATTGTAACATATCATTGGATCCTCCTCTTGATTATATGGAAACTAATGTAATAGAAAACTTCTGAAAGTGTAAATAAAGAGCTGTATGGTGGATGTTTGAAATATTCAAAACATTCTTTTACGCTGATGTTTTACCATATAAAATGCCTATGTGGAATTACAAATAAGGAAATGTCCATGATATTGGAATTATTGCGTGATTCATTTCCTAAATAAAACCTTACCATGTCTTTTTATGATATGAAAAAAGTTTTTAACAGGTTTGGTCTGAATTATACAATAATACATGTGTGTCCTAATTATTTTATGCTTTATTAGCAAGAGGATTCAAGTAGACATGATTGTAAAAAAATATTCTTCTTCTAGATGGTAGTCAATGGGTGATGATGGAAGTCTGGATCAACAAACTACTATAAAGAATAAAAAAAGGAACACACCTACAAAGGTTTTTCATTACTTTCCTTGAAATCCTCAATTGAAAAGGTTTTTCATGTCATCCAAAACCACTGAACACATGAAGTGGCATTCTGTAGATAATAATAATGATGGGTTAATGCGAAATCCACGAGATTCACAATCATGGAACACATTTGATTCATTGCATCCATATTTCTCAGTTGATTCAAGAAATATTTGATTGGTATTGGTTGCCGATGGATTCAACCCATTTGGGACTTTGAGTACCAGCTATAACATTTGGCCAGTTTTTTTGATCCCTTACAATATTTCTCCATGGATGTGTATGCAATAAACATCTTTTATCATTTCGATGATTATTCCTAGAAAAACATGCATGTAAATGATATTTATGTATACTTATAGCCTTTAATTTAAGAATTACAGGAGTTATAGAGAAATAGTATTGAGACATATGATGCTTCTTCTAAAAAATGTTCAAAATGCATGCTGCTCTAATGTGGACAATTAGTGACTTCCCTAGACTTGGGAATTTATTTGGTTGAAACACTTACATGGGTTTGGATTGTCCTATTTGTAACTTTTATTTTTACCCCAAATGGCTACCTCACAGTAGAAAATAGTGATTCTTATGCCATCGAATATTTCTCAATGCATCTCATAGATTTTAGCTGAACAGATCAAAATTCAATGGTTTCATTGATCATAGACCACCTTAAAAGTTTCTAAATAGTTCTAAAATGTTGTCACAACTTGGAAATATTGAAAAAAAGTTTGGGAAGGTTTTTCATTTGAATGATAGTGGGAAATTATTTTGAAGTACATCGTAAAGTGAAATAGGAACGCAACAATAGAAGAAAAAAAGTATATTCTTTAAACTTCCATATTGTGAATTTAATTTTTTGTGGTATAATCTTGATGTGATGCATATTGAGAAGAAGTTTTGTGAAAAATTGATCTTCACATTGCTTAATGAGAATTTAAATTCTAAGAACAATTTCAATGCTCGTAGAGACTTACAAGTAATAAAAATAAAACATGATCTCTGGCCAGATGAGAATGAAAAATATGCTCCAATTTTTTTTAATAAAAAATAGGGATAAAGATACAGTCCTTATAATTTTAAATCATGTGAAGGTATCTGATGGGTATTAAAGTAACATCTCAAAGTGTGTTGACTTAAAGAATCATAGGTTACATGGATTGAAAAGTCATGATTCACATTTTTTTGTAGTGGCTACCATTGGCATTGTGTACATTATTACCTAAAAAAGTTATTGCTGTTGTACTCAAATTTTGCACATTTTTCAAACAACCATGTGAGAAATCTATAAATCCATCTGATCTTGAAAACCTTTTGGATATGTTTTTATTAAATCTTTTTGAAATGGATATGATCTTTCCTCCGTCCTTTTTTACTGTCATGATGCATTTAACTATGCATTTGGTTGAGGAAGATAAATTAGGAGGGCTCGTACATTATCGATGGATGTATCCAATTGAGAGGTACTATATTTATATGCTTTTTAGTTAAGTAAACAATTATAGGCACTTAATTATATTCATAATAATGTTTGTTTATTTTATTTCATAGATATCTTGGTCATTTGAAGTCATACGTGAGAAATAAAACTCAACCTGAAGGCTCTATTGTTGAAGGCTATTTGGAAGAGAAGTTGCTTACCTTTTGTTCTAGATACTTGGATGATATTGAGACAAGATTTAATTTAGTTGTAAATTTTGATGACACATCAACCGAATCGCAAATACACAAGAAATCAAAACTATTTCTTACTATTGGCTGATCAGTTGGGTGGACCTCAAATGTTACACTAACAGAAATGGAATTATTACGGGTACATATGTAACGACCCGAAATTTTGAATAAATCTTGTTTCTTAATTTTATGTGTTATTTTATTTTATTTTTATACTCAACAAAAAAGTTTCATTTGATAACATGAGTATAATTAAAATGAGACCGTTGGGTTTTGACTGTTATATGACCATTGGTCAATATGACCGCTGTAAACTAAACGTTTTGATTATTGTCTCTAAATATAAGTAATATTGGTTAATTATTATAGAAAGAAGATTTGATGGCCTCACCCAGTAGTCTTGGACCGATCGAAGCCCATCTAACAGAACTTGGGAAGGAGGTAGCACCACTGGGCTTTGATCTGGACCAAACCCAAGCCGAACTTTATCGTGTGAAGCTAGAACGGAATCGCCTTTGCGAGAAGTTCAAACTAATAGAAATTAATACTCGTGCGATGTTGGCCGAGCCTCCCTCAGATTATCTCACCTTAGCACACCTTACACTTAGGTCCTATGCTGGTGTGATAAGGGGCTATGTAAGGAGACCGTAACTGCCTTGTGTAATCCTTTGTTTTAAATAAAAATTGGGATTTATTCTTATGAAGTTCATGACTTTTCACATGTTCCGATAAATATAGTATGCATATTTTTTGTGAATTTTAGAGAAAGGATATTTTAAAAAAATTGTTTATGTAAACCTTAAATAATTAAAAATGTGTAATGATTTTCAAAAAATGGCCTTCTACAATTATGTTCAGTACGAGATTTAGAGTCTAATAAGATCAACTTGATTTTTGATGAATAGTAAATTATGAATAGTGATTTTATGATTAGGATTAGTAATGTGTCCAAATGGATTAGTAATCTCACTTAAAGAAAGTATTAATATAATCTAGGCACCTTGATTAAGTAATGTGATTCAATAAAATGGTTAAATAACTGTTTCATAAATTATTATTCAAGTATTACTTTTTTCGAGTGAATAGTGTTTTTTAATTAAAAATTAAATTAAAAATATTTAAAAAAATTATTTTTATAAAATGGATTTCATTTTTGAACTCATAGCACCGATATTATGTTATGGTAATTTTTGGGGTTTTTTCTAAAAAAATGAATTTTCAGTGAATAGGGTATTTATTTAAAAAATAAATTAAAAATATTTAAAAAATTATTTTTATAAAATGGAGTTCATTTTTGAAATCAGAGCATTGATATTTGATTAAGGTGAAATTTTTGGATCTTTCTGAGAAAGTTGAATTTTCAGTGAATAGTAAAAATACAGTTTTAGGGTTTCGGTATGTTTAATGACATCATAACTGTGTCATGATGATGTCATGAGATATTTTAAGGGTTGGCCGGCAAGGGTGATGAATTATTGTTTTGGGGGCCCCATGTGGCCTAACTCCATGGTAAATGCCAAGGGAGAGCACATGGTTTTGAGAAAAGCACTTGTGAGGTGTCTCTTGGCCATTAATGCCTTGTCCCCTCATTTTCCCTATAAACACCCACCCTTTACTCCTTTAGTTTTCACTCCAAACTCTCCCCCAACGAATTTATGGTCTCCTTACCTCTCAAGGAGTCCTCCCAAGGTGCCCCCAAGCCCTCAAGGTCCAAACCATTGAGTTTTAAGAGTTACGTTTTAAGGTAAGGGATCTGACCTCTCTCTTTCTTTTCATGTAATCTCTTTTATGTCATTCCTTTTATTCTCCATGTTCTTATGTGAGAGTATGTTATTTTATATTCCTCTTACTTCCCTTTTCATTTTTATATGACGAGAGATCCCCTCTTACTCTCATCATTTCGTTTTATGAAAGTTTAAGTGACGTCGTTAGGCTGCCGAAATTTTAAGGGGATTCTTTCACCCTTCTCATTCTTTTCAAAGTTCTACTTCTATGTCAAATCTTTCAAGTTCCTTTTAATTATGCTGGGGTATGATATCTATATCTATCATACTGAACTATTATTTCCATATGATTAGGGACCCTATTTTAACTTTTCAATTCATTTTTGTTGAAGTTTAAGTGACGCCGTTAGGCTGCCGAATTTTCATAAGAGAAATCTAATTTTTGTCTTCCTTCCATGTTTTTCATTTCAAATGGTATGTCCTTAAAATTTCATTACCATGTTCATATATCCTTATTATTCTATCCCTATACTGTTTTTTGGGTCATTTATGAATGTTTTACCCATGTCCCCTCTCTTTTCAATGTTTTTTAAAACCCCGAAACATAGCCGTTATGCTGCAGAATTTTCGTCTCAAAATGCCTCTCTCTCTTTTATCAAAATTATTATTTGTTATAAAGTGAATACTCAAAGCTCTTATTTCTAAAGGGGTATTCACGTATATATCAAAATGTTCTATTTTAAATTCTGGGATTTACATACATGAAACCCGCTTTCCCTTTCCGTAGGTTTAACGTGACATAAAGATCATGTCTTTAAAGCAGTTTTTAAAACGTTATGATTATGAAATGAAACCCATTTATTTTAAGCTATATGGGTTGTTTATGAAATGATTAATGATGATATATGTGGATCACATGATAATAAAGGCAAATTTAAGGGTGCGCCCTGATAGCGCTCCAATGCATTGGGTAAAGACTTAATCTCTAGAGATGACCATTTTTAACGACGCCTTGGTGAATAACCTTGCTAATTTTTAACGACACCTTGGGGATGGACCTTGGTGAAACGAAATGATTGTCAATATTAAATGTTTTAGCCACATCTTCAACTTATGAAAAATGTTATTTTTATTATGATGTATCTCATGATTTCTTTCTCATGCCTTAAAGTTCTTTTCATGTCCTTATTGAAGTATCTCATGTTCACATGTAAAATGTTTCTCTTGTTTCCATTACTGGGCCTTCTGCTCACCCTTTCTTTTGATGTATGTCCCGAGGTTATGAGATGCAGTAATGAACCTAGGATGAACTTAAGGAGAAGCATTTCAATTGTTTAAGAAGAGTGTTTTTTTGTTCTTTTCATGTATTATGTTCCTTGTTTCCAAGACACTAAACCTTAAAGATCCTCAGTTCCGTGTAATCAAATGAAAGTTATGTTATAAAAAGACAGGATGCTATAGTTGGTATCAAAGGATGGTTTAGTTATTTGTGGAAATTAGGATATGAAAACTTTAGGAAGAAGCCAATATAAAAGTTTATATATAGGAAATCTTCCTAGTATTTTGGTGAGTATTGAGTAATGGGTTTCCAAGAAAATACATCTCTGTCTGGATACGAGTAGGTAGAGGTGGCTCTGGCACAGATGTACATAGGGGTAAAACCCGAAAACACCACTTTGATCTAGACTCAAATGGGAACTGGTACACGACAATGGGCCTTGCTGAACTCTTGGTTATGACACTCCCGGGGGATATGCTTTGGTAAATTCATAAGCTTAGTATGAACCATTGTTAAAGGAACACAGATAAAATAAAATAAAGATTCACATAAGAATATATGATCATGGATAACCTAGATGGAAACCTAGGGGGATCACAAGTTAGGGTATAGTTTTCTTCTACAATTTATCCTTATATGCTTTAAGTTCCTTTTCATGATTATTAGCTAAGTATTTAAGCCCCTAATTACAGTTTCTTTTCTTAGTTAATGGCGGGGAATGGAAGAACATGTCCCAATAACCAATGTGATAGGAAATGCTACGATTTTCGTATTAATACAACAGATATGATTAGGGGATTAAAAGATGATTATTATTTTGGAAGACGTTCACTATTTTGGGGACCCTATATGATCGAGGTAAATATATTACTATGGTATTTTTCATTGAGGAGTAAGGTTGACTTATATTTTGAAGAATTGATGAATTTAAGGTGGACTTATAGTAATTTAGGTTACTTATGGAAATGATTAACCAATCTTTGGTAAAATATGGTTAGGTTAGCTACTTTTGTTATAAGATGTTAGGAGTGGTTGATGTGTTTTGGAAATGAACAATGCAGTTTATTTTGGAATACTATGTTATCAAATCCTTCTTGTATTTGGGTTTCAATATTAGTTTGGTTTATTTTGAAGAATTTTAAGGACCGTTATTTATGGAATGGTGTATGATGAACTTTGGGTAGTACCATAGAACTTTTAAGATTTAAAAGTAGTTTCCCTTCCTATGGGGTTATTTCTTTTTGAAGAGTTGTTTTACCTTACCCTTTCTATTTTTGGGATAATTATTAAAGATAGAAGAAATAGACAGTTAATCTTTTGTGGATTATGTGATTCTCTAGAAGATGATTCTTGTGTTTTGATGCGACCAAGTAGTTTTGAATGCTCATCGTTTGGAGAAAAGATTAGTTTTAGTAGAAACTTATTAAAGGATGAAACTCTACATGAAGACAAGTATATTTTCTTATGTTTCTATTCTATGTAGTAAATGAATTCCTCAAAATTATGAAAAGGAACGTAGAACAAAAACGTTGTTGGTTTACGTTTCCTACTAGGTAATCAAAGACCGTTTACAAACATCCTAAGTTTGGGATTTTCTTATTGTTAACTTTCTCCTAATCATGTTTTCTATCACTCTCCCCCAGAACTTGACCCTTTGTTTTTTCTTCCATGTCCATGTTTTCCTACATGGAATCCTAGTATGGGTCAACTCGGGTGACCTTTTTACTTCCCTTTATTTCTTTTAAAGTAATAGTTGTACTGACTCCTTTTCTGATGTGGGACTTTCAATGAAATTTCAAAACCCAATTTTAAAAATTGTGAGGACGCAATTTTTTAAGGGGGGAAGATTGTAACGACCCGAAATTTTGAATAAATATTGTTTCTTAATTTTATGTGTTATTTTATTTTATTTTTATACTCAACAAAAAAGTTTCATTTGATAACATGAGTATAATTAAAATGAGACCGTTGGGTTTTGACTGTTATATGACCATTGGTCAATATAACCACTGTAAACTAAACGTTTTGATTATTGTCTCTAAATACAAGTAATCTTGGTTAATTATTATAGAAAGAAGATTCGATGGCCTCACCCAGTAGTCTTGGACCGATCGAAGCCCATCTAACAGAACTTGGGAAGGAGGTAGCACCAATGGGCTTTGATCTGGACCAAACCCAAGCCGAACTTCATCGTGTGAAGCTAGAACGGAATCGCCTTTGCGAGAAGTTCAAACTAATAGAAATTACTACTCGTACGATGTTGGCCGAGCCTCCCTCAGATTCTCTCACCTTAGCACACCTTACACTTAGGTCCTATGTTGGTGTGATAAGGGGCTATGTAAGGAGACCGTAACTGCCTTGTGTAATCCATTGTTTTAAATAAAAATTGGGATTTCTTCTTATGAAGTTTATGACTTTTCAAATGTCCGGATAAATATAGTATGCATATTTTTGGTGAATTTTAGAGAAAGGATATTTTAAAAAAATGTTTATGTAAACCTTAAATAATTAAAAATGTGTAATGATTTTCAAAAAATGGTCTTCTACAATTATGTTCAGTACGAAATTTAGAGTCTAATAAGATCAACTTGATTTTTGATGAATAGTAAATTATGAATAGTGATTTTATGATTAGGATTAGTAATGTGTCCAAATGGATTAGTAATCTCACTTAAAGAAAGTATTAATATAATCTAGGCACCTTGATTAAGTAATGTGATTCAATAAAATGGTTAAATAACGGTTTCATAAATTATTATTCAAGTATTAGTTTTTTTTGAGTGAATAGTGTTTTTTAATTAAAAATTAAATTAAAAATATTTAAAAAAATTATTTTTATAAAATGGATTTCATTTTTGAACTCAGAGCACCGATATTATGTTATGGTAATTTTTGGGTTTTTTTCTGAAAAAATAAATTTTCGGTGAATAGTGTATTTATTTAAAAAATAAATTAAAAATATTTAGATAATTATTTTTATAAAATGGAGTTCATTTTTGAAATCAGAGCATTGATATTTGATTAAGGTGAAATTTTGGGATCTTTCTGAGAAAGTTGAATTTTCAGTGAATAGTAAAAATACAGTTTTAGGGTTTCGGTATGTTTAATGACATCATAACTGTGTCATGATGATTTCATGAGATATTGTAAGGGTTGGCCGGCAAGGGTGATGAATTATTGTTTTGGGGGCCCCATGTGGCCTAACTCCATGGTAAATGCCAAAGGAGAGCACATGGTTTTGAGAAAAGCACTTGTGAGGTGTCCCTTGGCCATTAATGCCTTGTCCCCTCACTTTCCCTATAAATACCCACCCTTTACTCCTTTAGTTTTCACTCCCAACTCTCCCCCAATGAAGTTCTGTTCTCCTTACCTCTCAAGGAGTCCTCCCAAGGTGCCCCCAAGCCCTCAAGGTCCAAACCTTTGAGTTTTAAGAGTTACGTTTTAAGGTAAGGGATCTGACCTCTCTCTTTCTTTTCATGTAATCTCTTTTATGTCATTCCTTTTATGCTCCATGTTCTTATGTGAGAGTATGTTCTTTTATATTCCTCTTACTGTCCTTTTCATTATTATATGACGAGAGATCCCCTCTTACTCTCATCATTTCGTTTTATGAAATTTTAAGTGACGCCGTTAGGGTGCCGAAATTTTAAGGGGATTCTTTCACCCTTCTCATTCATTTCAAAGTTCTACTTCCATGTCAAGTATTTCAAGTTCCTTTTAATTATGTTGGGGTATGATCTCTATATTTATCATACTGAACTCTTATGTTCATATGATGAGCGAACCTATTTGAACTTTTCAATTCATATTTGTTGAAGTTTAAGTGACGCCGTTAGGCTGCCGAATTTTCATAAGAGAAATATAATTTTTGTCTTCCTTCCATGTTTTTCATTTCAAATGGTATGTCCTTAAAATTTCATTACCATGTTCATATATACTTATTATTCTTTCCCTCTACTGTTTTATGGGTCATTTATGAATGTTTTACACATGTCCCCTCTCTTTTCAATGTTTTCTAAAACCCCGAAACATAGCCGTTATGCTGCAGAATTTTCGTCTCAAAATGCCTCTCTCTCTTTTATCAAAATTATTTTTTGTTATAAAGTGAATACTAAAATCTATTATTTCCACAGGGGTATTCACATATATATCAAAATGTTCTATTTTAAATTCTGGTATTTACACACATGAAACCCGATTTCCCTTTCTGTAGGTTTAAAGTGACATAAAGATCATGTCTTTAAAGCAGTTTTTAAAACGTTATGATTATGAAATGAAACCCATTTATTTTAAGCTATATGGGTTGTTTATGAAATGATTGATGATGATATATGTGGCTCACATGATAATAAAGGAAAATTTAAGGGTGTGCCCTGATAGTGCTCAAATGCATTGGGTAAAGACTTAATCTCTAGAGATGACCATTTTTAACGACGCCTTGGTGAATAACCTTGCTAATTTTTAACGACACCTTGGGGATGGACCTTGGTGAAACGAAACGATTGTCAATATTAAATGTTGTAGCCACATCTTCAAGTTATGAAAAATGTTATTTTTATTATGATGTATCTCATGATTTCTTTCTCATGCCTTAAAGTTCTTTTCATGTCCTTATTGAAGTATCTCAAGTTCACATGTAAAATGTTTCTCTTGTTTCCCTTACTGGGCCTTCTGCTCACCCTTTCTTTTGATGTATGTCCCCAGGTTATGAGATGCAGTAATGAACCTAGGATTAACTTAAGGATAAGCCTTTCAAGTGTTTAAGAAGAGTGTTTTTTTGTTCTTTTCATGTATTATGTTCCTTGTTTCCAAGACACTAAACCTTAAAGATCCTCAGTTCCGTGTAATGAAATGAAAGTTATGTTATAAAAAGATGGGATGCTATAACATAGATATGTGCTTCTGAATAATGAAATTGAAAATCCATTTATTCAAGAGTTGAACATACAATAAAAGATACAAATGTGAGGTTGGATATGAAATGATAAAGATATAACAAAAGGTTTTAATAAAGATCTTGTAGAATGGTTTTCATGACGTGTAAGTTCTTAAATATTGCAATAAATACAGATATTAGGTTGACACATATATTTTGTAAATATAATAATGTTTTATTTTTTTTAGATCACGAATACTGATAATTGAGTAGAGTTGTCATAATATTTGAATTTTATTGCTCTAGGTCCTCTAAAACAAGTGAGAATGTTCGACGCTTACAATGTGAATGACGTAAGATTCTGTACAGTGGATTGAGAAGAGGGTCTGAAAATGCAGAATAGTGGTATATTTACATTTTCTAAAGTAGACTACTATGTAAATATGACTAATATTATTGAATTAAACTACAATAGGAATTTTTTAGTTGTTTTATTCAAATGAAATTTGGTTGATATTATTAGAGGTGTTAAAAGAAATTCCTTTCAATTTACTTCTATGGACTTCTCTCACTTAATAGATGTTGGTGATCAAGAACTGCATGATCCGTATATCTTATCATTGCAAGTGAAAATGGCATATTATGTGAATGATGTTGTGGATGAAGTTTGAAGTGTAGTTTCTCATGTAAAATAAATATATCTTTATGATATGGGTGATGAAGTGGAAGATTTTACCTCAGACATTAAATATCATAAAAACAAGAAGAAGAATTATTTTTTCCATCATGATATTGAAAATATTAATCTAGAAAGGATGGAAAAAGTGGATGAAATAATATATCAGGAAACCGACATGATTTAAGGTGAAAATGATTGTATATGAAGTTATTCATTCATTTAGCAACCAATTATTTCATTTGTACAGTCATTCATTCTCATTGTTATGTAAGTTTTATTTGTTAGTACTGTGCATATTTTATCATTTTTTATTTTTTTTCTGATTTTTTTTAAATATATGTTCTGAACATAATTTTATTTTATCAAATTATAGGAATGCCAAGGAGGAAGCAACATACTATTTCATTAACTACACTGACAGATGATGATCCATCTGTCTCCCTGCCTATGACATCTGATCCACCATCTACTTGCCCCTCTGCACCATCTCCCCCTACACCATCTCTTACACCCACTATGAGCATCCCTTCAATATCTCAGTCTTCACCTCCCCCTTTAGGAGCTCCAATAGTGAGGGAGAAGTGCACCACATCTAGTTCTTCCTGGTGATACTAGAGGGTGACTTTCATAGGAACACATTTTAATATGAATAAATTTATTTTAAATTTTTATAGTAATTGTTTGTTCATTAAATATAGAAACAATTAAACTATGGATAAAAATATAAAAAGTTCAGATGTATGGAATCTGATTGAAGAGATGATTGTTATCCCATTTGATTTGTATGGGGTCCCTATAGATGAAGCTGTAGGATTATTTGGCTATATTCTTGGTCAGCTGGCCGCAGAGCCGGTTTCCCTTCCTATTTAGTATGATGATTGGAGGCATATGCCTTCAACTTGAAAAAAAATGAAGTTTTTTATTCCAAAATAAATGTAATTTTAAGACATTATGGTATAATTGAATGACATTATGTTATTAAATTATAATATTTTGAAAATGAATTTATGTGTACAGATGTTTTTCTACTTTACAGTTTCTGATGTGCTAGCACAGAAGTGGAAATTGAAAAATATTGGCAAGAAATGGAAAGACTTTAAATGGAGATTGTGGAGTGATGTCGATGATAATTCATTTACCTCCCAACAGATGTATGAAAAGCTACTCAATGGGGTACCCAAAGAGCAATGGAAATTTTTTATTGACAAACATCATGATGAAAATTATATAGTGTTTAAATATATATTATTATATAAAACTCATTTTACATTTATACATGTATATGAAGAGGAAATTACATTGAATAAATTACAATTAAATTACATTTTATTTATTTCAGGATCTTTCAAGGAAGAATGCATCAAGACGGGCTAAACAATTCATCCTTCACACTGCGGGGTAAAAGAGTTTTTCTAGAAGCCGATCGACTCTGGTAATATTTTCATTAGTTTAAATATTTATAATACAATATTATCTATTTAATATATTAATTTTTTTATTTTTCTTTGTTTAATGAAGTCAAAGAGTTTAGGAAAACTAGTATTCTGAACAGAAGTGTGGTTGGATGTTCACAAAAAAATATGATGGAAGTTTTGTTAATGAGATTGCCAAAGAAGTTGGGGTATGAACTAATTTTTCATTATAATAACTTATTATCAGTTGTCACTATGTTAATTTATATTACATCTAATATGAAAGATATTTTATTTATAGTTAAAAATTGAAGAACAATTGGATGCCAATCCTGTGCAGTCCTATTCAGTCTCCTAGGATGACCCAGTTGCTAAAGTTCTTGGGAAATAGTATCCTGGTTGAGTGTGCGGGATGGGTTTGGGACCTGTACCATCTGAGGTCTTTGACAGGACATCAAGGATTATAGCAGCATCTACATCTGGTTGTAGTTAGTCAACACCCTGAGATACTCAGAGAGATATTGTTTCTCTACAAACAAGGTTCAGGTACAGGGGACTCAAATATTCTCTTTGTAGAAATTAGTGATTGATTTATATCCTAAGATGATCGGATCTACTCCTGGTAGTATTTCATCGACTGGTGGGGAACAGTTTAATCACAAAAATTCAAAATCATTTATTTTTGAAACATTTCTTGATTTTAAGTTTAAATATAAATATACAATAATATTTAATTTTCAATTTAATGTTCTTATAGGTGGTAGTAGTGAGTAGAGATAGAGATGGAGAGGGTGATGAGCTATGTTCATCATTGGACTGTGATTAGTGGTATTGTTGATATGTTGGACAAATATTGTAATAGTCAGTTATTATATTTATCATGTGTGGCACAGAGTTTTCACTTAACATTTTCATGACCTAACATTTTTTTGATTTCTCATGTTTCTTTTTATGTATTATGAACCCAATATTCCAAATATACTAGGAATTTATAATCCTAATGTTTTATTAATGAATATTTATATTTATGAATCACATATGGATAAAAACTGGATAGTTATTGGATACTTCAATGCTGTCCTAAAACCAGATGAAAATATTTTATCACCTCTTCTAGATTTTTGACATATATGTGTTGTGACCAACCTCTTTTGGATCAACTGCAGCTTTTCCATCATCTCTTGAATGAGCCATATCCCAAATAATGACCACTCTCCCAACTCTACCTATCACAAGGGAAATCTATATGGATGTATATATAATGATTCAAATTGAACTATATTTTTTGAAACCTTATAACTATTATTATCAGAATGTCTTACCAGTGGAAAATGATTTTCAAAAGATCCACCAAAATCAAGCACACAAGCCTAAATCATATCCTTAAGAACCTAGATAACTCTCTCTACCTATCCATACATCTATTGATGATAATATATACTCAATTTTATCTAAAAAACATCACCTCCTAAAAACCTAGACAGAACCTGGATTTGAAACTTGGGTCCCTATTTAAAAAATCATAAAGGGAAACCCATGAAGTCTCATAATCTCTCTTAAATAAAAGTCTTTGAGGTGCCCCACATGTATCATTTCCATGATAGGTAAGAAAAGAATTGGTTTTTTAAGTTGATCAATGATCACCCAAATAGCATCCTCCACACTAGTATTTGGTGGAAAACAAATAGTGAAGTCCATAGAAATATCATCCCAATTACATATTGGAATGGGTAAAGGTTGAAACAAACCAGTGGGTATCTAGTGTTCTGCATTAATTTTATAAAAACTGAGACACCATGAGACAAAATTTACAATTGGACACCTCATCCATGCCCACATATGCTTACATCTCATGTTCTAACACATCTAGGTAGCTCTAAGGTGTATGGACCAACAAGATCAATGTATATTTTCCATCAACTCTTCCCTAAAATAAAATGGAACAACTAACCTATTATGGAAGCACGAAGCTCCACTAGGACACCAACACCACTCACCCGGGGTCTCCCCACTATAAATGATTTACTAAAACATTTTAACTCATTATTTTTCACCTATTATTGCTAAACATACTCATCAAAGGATGATCGGAATTCATCAAATCCAAGAACACCATCCCTCCAATTTCTTCCACTCACAATATCATCTTAGAAAACAAACTCATAAGATACCACTCCATAAATGATTCCTTCATCTCTTGTGTTAGTAATTTTATGCTCAATGCATTGAAATCCATATTCCCTTTCCTAAGGGTCTATGCAATGTCAGAATAAAAATTATGAAGATACACCACTCTGCCTTTCTATCACAAGTTCATATCCCTCTAAGAAAAATATATTTCAGGTTATTATGATAAAAATAAACCAACACATTATGTGTCATTTGATAATGTGGAATAGAAATGGACATCATAATATGGATAATATCAATAGTAAATTTGACCACTCTCTGTGGTGGTAAACCAGAAAAATCAACAAAAAAGACTTTGGGGTATGCACACACAATAGTAGAAAGTTAAAATCCCAAACAAGGTTCATTGAAATCAAGAAAAATATTTGACAACTAGCATGATATTACCCAATTATAAGGAACAAAACCCCCATCCTTCATGTTCTAGAATCCCACTCACACTAAAAATCATGAGTGACCCCATTGGAAGATAAAAACTACACTGAATGAAGATAAAAGTCTATGTGTGCCTTAATTAATGTTGATCGTTTAATCTATTACAAGTATCAATTTTAAGATTTTATCATCAAGAAATAAATATTGACACACCACCTTGAATTAATCTATCATCACCTGACATGTGGAGAAATTGAAACCCAGATCGGACTTATTTTCCAAAGGTGTGGAATGATAAAATAAGAACGACATAAGTTCTAAAATTCATTCCAACATGTCAACTAACTTTGAAAATGTAAAGGAATTATTATCATATGTTTAAAATAAATATATAACCATAAAATATTAAAGAAACATTATACCTCTAACAGTATTTAGACCCACTTAAGATTCATATATCGCATACTCTTCTACGAAAATTCATCTAGTATTAGCCAAATAAAAATCCCACTTGGCCTAAGGATTAGACCCACTACCCTTGGAATCATTTTTATGAACCTTTAAACCCTTGGTGAAAGTTGATTCTTTCTTACTTCCCTGGGATATCCATTCACAAAAACACTTTATATGACCAAACTGTCCAAAATGATGACAAGTATTAGTATCCTCCACACAATTAGGCTTTGTATGAACACTCCTTCCACACTGTTATAAGAAACATTTGTGCTACCGTGATGAATCCCCTAAAACAAATCCTAAATGAAATGGATCCCCCCTTTTGTATTCTTTTTTGGCCAAAAAATACACCATGGGTAACAACCCCTCCAACTGAAGCTCCAACCAAACCTGTCTTTCTAGGTATATCTGCCTGATCTAGACCTTATTTTTAGAATACCTCTATGAAGGTCAAAATACACATGATATTCAATATTTATTGAATATATATAATCAATTATAACTCAAACCATTTAGAATTTAGCTACTCATTGGTGACTAGATTCAGTGATAGATGCACTGACTCAGAAAAAATGTGGGGAATACTCTATAACGGTACACTTCTCCTTCTATAGGGTTAGAAAATATTGATAATTTCCAAAAATAATTCCTCACGGTAAAACTATTTGTTGAATATTTTCTTGAAAGAAGTCTAGGTAATTACTTCAGGAAACATAACTTGCACAATGGATTCTCACCATCTCCTACCTGGTCCTTCGAGCATATACATTGATAAACCAACCTGGAAGTCCTTATGAGTATTCAAGAAATTGAGGATCCTCTCAATATGATCAATATATTCCTCAAATTACTTGGTTTCATTGTCAACACAGAAGATGGATGGATTAGTATATATTCCTTATGACTTTATAATTGAAATGGCATGGTAACTCCCTCTATGGAACGAGCTTCTTCTTTTAGAACTCTTACAGTGCAATCTTTAGACCACAATGTGGTATCCAATAATATCATATTTCTTCACCATACCATATTCTTTTTCTCTATTATTTGTTTCCAAATTGAATAAGTGTGTGGATTTGAAAGTGATTTTTCTTATGAAAATGTTGGTTTCCTTGTTATCTTTTAGATGTATGAAGTATGTGCATGTGAAATTGGAAAACAATAATTAGGGAACTCATACTAGGGCTGCAGAATCAGCACATTTTTTATAAATCTACCTTTAGCAGTAGTTTAAACCACCAATTATTAAATTAACGATATTTATTGGTGGTTTTAACCTCCACTATAATTTGGTATCTTACTAATTGTGGTGGTTAAAACTACCGCTACATATAATAATTTAGCGGTGATTAAAACAGTTGGGAAAAAACATCCTTTTGTCTGGGAAAACTGCCACTATACTTATGACCAACTGCTATGTAATGTGATATCTATGACGGTTACTAGAAACAACTTCCAAATTGAAGAAACTTCTATGTAATGTATTCCAACACACAATTTAGCGGTAGTTTTTGGAAACCTCCATAGACACATATGGCGGTGGTTTAAACAGCTGTTATGCGATGATTTTCATGTAGTGTCTAATGTAGTTTTAAGCTCGAACATGTTAATGAATTTTTCATTAAAGATGTTCTAATTCATATTTAAAGTTGTGATTCAATGTACCCAATTCCAAAATACACTATACTTTTAGATATTTTGGGTTGTATTAAGTGTAATTTTATGTAATTAAATTATGTATTAATGTGTAATAAAAAGGGGTTGTTATAATCCTTCTACAAGATCGACACTCAATTGGGTCTGCATCACACTGAATCATCATATGTCCCTATATCCTATACTAATGAAATATGAAATAACAACCAGCACTAATAACCTGGTCGGTAATTTCCTTATGAGAAGCCTCAAAACATTGCTTCCTTCCACTAGAAGAAAAATCACTACGTAGAGAGGCCAGATTGCCCTAATCTATGCCCCTAGCTTCTCTCAAGATTCACTCAGTAATAATCACCAAATTCAA
The DNA here is from genome assembly GCA_963277665.1 of Viscum album. Classification (NCBI taxonomy): domain Eukaryota; kingdom Viridiplantae; phylum Streptophyta; class Magnoliopsida; order Santalales; family Viscaceae; genus Viscum; species Viscum album. Next base: position 2,093,771,370 of record OY728148.1, on the reverse strand, counting down.
TATATCTATAATATTAGTCAACCAAAAAACATTAAATTGTGATCAAATGGCATGTCTTAGGCCTTTCTCAAAGTGAGTCACCCTCGATAACTAATCTGCAAGATAAATTGGCACAAAATAATGAATCTCTATAAAGTATGCCAAATACTTCATACCAATAATCATTCCCCACTCCAAACACATAAACTCACTAGCCTGATCTTCTATCAAAGTCTCTGGTAAAAATTATTCATAAAACCAAGTTTGAAAATCCCTATAAACCATATATCAAAGAAATCAACCTAGTTAAAAACATCCCACCAATGAATAGCTTCTCCCTATGGAATATATGTTGTGAGATTCACTCTCCTCTAAGGAGGTGTCTCTAGATGTAAGAATATTGAAAAGATAGTCTCTATCCATATCTCATCAATCATTGGACGACAGTCCCACAAAAACATGGGAGGATGCTACTGCTAGAACACAAGTGTCAACTTTTCTGTAGATAAGGCATGTTGTAGGGCTCCCAGAAAAGTCTACGTGAAGTGTAGGAAACCCTTGCAGAATTGGGCATCAATACCCATATCTTATACAACCATTTGTGTCATAGTAGGCACTACAAGATCTCATATTGGTAGCCCATGGACCACCACCTCTAGAGCATGGTAATCATCACCCACCTGGAGCATGACTAGAGTTCATCATGGTGGAATTTATCTACAATACTAAACACACGCCTCTGAAATGAATCAAGTAGTGACCAAGTCATAGATATAAAATCATAGGACAAGTTGAGTCCATTATATAAAGAAACCACACCCCTCTTCCTACTCTTAAAGTAAGGACTGGAAAAAAGAAACAACCCTATAAGGAACCAGAATCATAGCCTACCGCCCACTCTAAATACTTGTCTTGTTCAAGTTCTTAATTTCAAAATTCCAATTTCATTTTAATTAATATTTATTCAAAATCACTTTTAAATGGTGGAACTAAATTGGTTGCCACTTTTAGTTCATAAGGGACTATATACCTCATGAATCGAAATGTGGAATCCACTTAATCTAAACCCTAACAAGTTTTGGTCCATGAAAAAAGTGGTCCATGACTCAATGTGCCATAATTGACTACTTAGGGTGTCTATTGTAGACTAAGTAGGAAAAACTATTTAGGTTATGATATACACTCTATGTATCGACAATTTTTCTCAATTCCATGCCAAAATTATCTATCAAACAATAGGTACGTTACTCATGGGGCACATAATAAATTTCATGTAGCCATGAAATGCATCCTATATGGCATGACATAATGCATTGAATGTGAATTCTAACTAGTACATAAAATGATACATGAGTTGGAATACCCTCCTCTCATTGTACCATGATAAAATAAAATCCTCAATCAGAGCAATAATAACATCAAAATTTATGTACATCACCCAATAGTGGAATAAATCAACTGTAATAGAAAAAATACATAACAAAAATTTCTCATATAGTCCATTTAGATTCTTCATGTATGCGGATTAGATACTCCTAGGAAAAACTCATTAAAAATTTTCAATTTTGTCCTAATACCCTATCTATTATCTTAAAATAGTAATCTAGAAAATAAAACCCCTCTGATGCCACTTTGTAATGTCCTGACCCGGGTGTCACTAAATGGTTCCCTAAGATAGTGGGTCATATGGCCTCAAGTGTACCTCCCTATATGAAAACGACTACCGACTAGCAGTGAGGTACTATGGTGTGTATGTGGGGAGATTATTACCACATGTTAGAGTGTAACACAATGATGTAAACATATCAGTCAATAGTGGAATCATACTATAAATCACTGAATAGAGGATAAAAGATAAACATCACGAATAATGCTATAATAATTGAGCCAAAAAAACATGTGATGTACAGTATTATGTATGTTATGTCTCTATAAAAATGGAAGGAAATACATGGATATAAGAAAACTATAAAGTAAACGTGTCAAAAGTAAAAAAAAGACCAAAAGGAAAACATCAAATATCATCACGAGCCTAGATCAATCATATGCTCCCTTGATCCAAGAAGTGATTATATTAAGAATCATATATTGGGTGATTTTCCCAGTCCCAACTTGAATCCATGAAGTATATCTGAGTACCCAACTGTTGAAAAAACAGGGTGTTATATAACACTCAGTAGGCCATCACCAATGGTGTCTATAACAAGTTCAATATGAGTGACATAAACAAAAGCAATGTGAAATATATCATAGGTATAACAATAATGAAAGTAAAGTATGATCTTTTCCAACCAAACATGGCTCCATCTAAAAAATTTTTAATCTCCCATAAACAAGGTTAGATATAAGGAAAAAATGAATAGGTGTCATATGTCGATCCCGACCACTGAAATTAGATACCCATACCAGGGAGATGTGTAAGAATAGAAAAATATCCACAATATCCATATCGTGTAATCAAGTGTATAAAATCCACATTTGAATATTCCATGTAATCCAATTTATAACATCCACAATGGCCTATTTCGTGTAATTCAATGTTAGACCATGAAGGTCTAGATGAAAGGTATAAATGACTGAGGCATCCTCGATAAGTCCCAAGAGAATCTCTATGGAAACTCAGAAAAGACTTGGGTGGAGTCCAAAGAGTATGTCAATAGATAATATCCAATTAAATTTCAATAAATACATTTCCAAGGGGTAGAAATGTCCTTGGAATCCTATAGAATTAGGATCCAAGGAGTATAAAAGTGCAACCCATCAACTACCATAATCAATACAGATCCATGGAATAGAAATGTCCATAGAATCCAATGGAATCAGGATCCAAGGACCTATTCTAAAGAATACACTACCATTTTCAATTCATCAACTCAATTCATTTATCATTTCATAAATATTCATGCTTTAAGAGTTCTTCTAGCTCATTCTAACAATTTCCATAAAATTCATTTAATCAATCACAGAAAATTTCATATCATGTAATTAAATTTAAAATGATGTATAACCTTCTCTTAATCATTCATTCAATTCTCATTAAATTTATTATGGTTCCCAAAATAAGTGGTGATCTCACACTCACCCAGTGGGGTGGTATAAAATAGGCCATTTACAAAGTCACTCTCCATGGGTGGCCTAGCATGGAGCTAACAACCTCAAACGATTCCAAATGAACTAGTGGTCAACCTAAAGAGGTTCCAAACAATTCATTAAATGATTTCAATTAATTTTGGGGGAAATCCTGGAAATTTTGGTGTGAGAAACAACTATGAATAAGAATATAATGCACCAAACCATAAGGTAAAGTTATAGACCACCTACCATAGGTCTGTAGTAGAACACTCATCTAGTATCAACCTCATATTCAGTCCAGATCAGAAGAAAAGTGAATAATGGATGAGATCACTAGAAATAAGGAATATTAGCTTGAACTTAAATAACTCTATCAATATGAATATAAATGAAGAACGACTTAAGAGGAACATAGAACTTATCAACACATATCCAATGGTATGGATAGTGCTTGAATCTGAGTCATGACAGTGGAGTTATCAAGGAATATAGATTGATGGGGAAGGAGATCAATGGGAGGAATAAATATATATGCATGCTGGAGAAATGAAAATAGAAATAGGGGCTATGTTTTAATTTAATTAAGGGAAAATGATAATTTTCACAAAATTTTTTGGATCGATCGGTTTGGATGTATGGGTATCCAAACCGTGCACAAATAATACACATTTTTCTTCTTTAAGGGATACCCCGCATGATTTATGTACATGGTTTGAATAACCATGCACAAACCTTGAAAATACCTATGCTAAAAATTGCAAAGATCCAGCATGGGCATTCACCCCTGACTACATGGTTTCCTCAAACTGTGGGGCCCCCATGTTTCCCTCTATCCATCCCCTCATGGTTTATCCTAAACTTGTGTCTTTGGAATCATATTTTCTACTAATCAATTGGCCAAGATATTTTTCTCTAAAATTAAGGCACCGAGATTTGAACATGCCTTGGACACCCCTGAAACTCCCATGATATCATTAGGAAATCACATTAGTTATAAAACAAGCATTTAAAGTAAAATTAAACAGATATATACCTCATAGTAAACCCAAGATCTTATAAGATAACACTGAACATGAAGGAATACACTTACCGATATTGAATAATAAGAAGGAGAGGAAGGCCTAAAATATCATTATATCATAAAAGGTTATCATCTGATTACTCATGGAGAAGTTTTAAAAGAAATAGTATGGCTAATGTGCTTCCATACCAAGAAGAAGGAGCAGTTTAACAGCTAATCTATGGTTTGTAGAATTGTCCATTAAAGTACTATGTGAGAAAATCATGACCAATCATGAGAACTGAGTTTTTCAAGATATACATAACTTGTGAGAAGATTGAGAATATGTGATGCATTATAAATTTACTCCAGTGGTATGCTAGAGCCCATAGTGGGATGTTTTGTAAGTATGGTGTGAAGGTATTCATTGTTTATGATAAAAAATAGTGTCTGAGATACATCTTACCCTTGATAACCACTTTTATTTATACTAGTGAATCCATTATTATTACATCCAACTAATAATGATAATGATTAAGCACTATCACTAAGGAAAAACAATGTAAATAAAATGTGACTTCTTTACTTTCATGTACTTACATACAAGAATGGGTAAGGAAATTAAGAATGAGAGGATCAAGAACTTAAATAGTCACATATATTGGTTTATGAGAATAAAATAATAAAAATAAAGTGATCACTAATTCACCCCCCCCCCCCCCCCCCGCCCTCTCAGTGATCTCACCATATGTGGGATCTTTAGAAACAAGGCCTATGTAGGGGTGAGTATAAATATAACTAGTAGGATCCCCAAAAAACAAAAGAGGAAAAAAATTCATAAAATCATCTAAATTTGATAAACCCAGATATTATTTATGGAAATAGGTAACCCAATTCAAGTAGATCATCAATCATCACAACTCAGCTCCACTAAAGTCTAATACTAAATGGAACTTAAAATACCTAGAGCACCATAGAACCTAAAACATCCAAACTCCCTCAACTCAATCACTTTAATGTAATCCATTGGTAATAATAGTAATAGGGGACCTATGCCTCACTGAAGGGAGTAAGTTATTTGAGGAAGTAATGACCCCTATAGAGGACTTTCACTATGTTATGTTTAATTTTCATCAACCAAGGGGGTTACCTATAACATAAGTGGAGTAAATTCACCCTAAAACTATAGAGAGGTAACCTATTCAAATAAGTATATATAGATACCCAATGATATCATACATATATATTACATATTTTTAGATGAATATTCAATACATTACATAAACACATGCCTGGGGACCATAATAGTTTAGCATCTTTGAAGACTAGGCACACAATCTTCTAATTTGGTTAAAGATCTTCAATTTCCCCCAGAAATATCTCTCCATTAAGTAATATTCATAGATAAACCCTATATAAATCCAGTATTCATAACCTAGGGAAGGAAACACAATAAAAGTAAATTTCATATTTTTATTTAGGGTTAATAAGTAAGATACATAAATATATCATGAATATAAGGGTATTAGAACATGTTCATGACATTTGAAAATCATACCCTGTATATCAAATATAAAAATATTGAGTCATGTAATAAAGATTGAAAGTTAATAAGACATGATTCATATGGAAATCAAAGAATTTTATCCAAGAGATCATAACATTGGAATAAGACATTGAATTGTGGAATACACACAATTTAAAAAAAAATCAAGGATACCCACCTAGATATTCATAACATGATAGGATTGGGATAACCATAACTATACCTACTTTAGGCTTGGAATAACCACCTATGTACCCTCATTTTTAGTCTTAGGTTAACCACCCATATACCCTATGATCATATAAAACATTTATCATTACCCAATGCATTGAAGATAGATATAAGTCCCACCTATCATAGAATGAAAATCATACACATATGTTCTACAAGGTCCCAAAATTTTTATCATATCATAACCCATGAAATGAAATGGGTTTCATAAACATTTCATATTATTATAACCTATAGAAAGGAGATAGTTTTCATAATCATTTCAGCAATTAATCATAGCATAACCTATGAAAAAAATCATGGTTAATAAGAATTTTATCATGGTATAACATATAGAAGATAAATGAGTTTCACAAACATCATACCATCAAAAACATAAAACATTCATAAAAATAATGAAAATTTTATCCTAGAATCATATCCCTAGTAAATCATAAATAACATCAATGGTTTCCATATTAGATAGAGAGTGATTTTTAAATATTTATTTGAATATTTCTTGAGGATAATATCCTTTCCAATTTATTTTTTTTAACATCGAACTTTTCAAAATCATTTCCTTTTTTGATAAACTTGAAATTTTTTAAGGTAATCTTGAAATCATTGAGCGCTCATGAGAGTGGGAAATTCTATTTATGCTTTGAATATTAAAATAAATATTCCTTTCACATTTTCATTAGAATCCAAACGGGGATTTTTTTTGAAACTCAAATAAATATTCCTTTTAAAACAATTTTTAAAAATTAAAACAAGGGTAAAAATGTCTTTAAAAATGATTTTATGAAAGTAAAAATTTAGTTTTTTAGAAAACACTGATTGGGAAGAAAAAAGGGGTTTCGACAGAAATGTAGTTTTTCTTAAAAACATTCTTTTCGAACTCTTTAGTACATAAAGAGAGGAAAATTAAGGGAAAACATGTATTCTCATGACATAAATAAAGGATAATAAAATTGATGAGTTTCTTGAGAGATGGATAATAAGATTCTATCATCGTAATCATAATCATAAACAATCCCGATAAACAATGATATTGTAACATAAAATCATTACCACATTGGTAATGTTGAAACGTAAGAAACATGAATTAATATCATTAAGTGAAACTTAAAATATCATGAGTATAAATAAATTCATGAAATTACATGTCAAATTTGTTGTATACACACCACATAAAAGAAGATAAGTTCATAACATAATCATATATCTCAAAGAAAGAAAATTGAGACAACAATACCTTACCAATTTGGTAACTTTTGAACTTTAAAACCAATGAAAGAGAGATACTCAAATGAATAAATTTAAGGATTTGAATCATAATATACATTAATGGTAATTATATACATCATATAAAAGAAATAGATGATGAATATTTCATGTGTCTCTTTGATGTAAAAAAGTGAGATGGAAATCCCTTACTGTAAGTTTCAACTTACTTCATACTCATTAAAACTTGATGTATAATAAATATAAGTTTATAATAAATATATTAAAGAACCAGACATAAATATATCATCCCTTATATGATTTACTTGTATTCTTTTATTACACTTTTATTAACAATTCCATATTAAATTCACGTTTTACATAATAACAACTTTATTTTTCGTATATGATTTGATTTTTAATTTTTGGTCCTTGAAATTTTATCATGATTTAATAATCTAAATAATGTTATGATATAAATATAATATATAATCATTATATATTTATTTATATTAATAAATAAAATTTGGTGATATAAATTGAAATACACCATTCATGGAGAGAGTTGGCTGCACATATGCATGAAAGATATTTTCATTTTCTTGTCGAATTGAAAGAAAGAATGTTAAATGATATATTATAATTAAATAATAAAATTTATTTAATATATATATATATATATATATATAATATTTTTATTAAACACATCCTTATTAATTTCCATGTAAAGTGTGAATAAATCACATCGCTTTGTGAGGCGGCAGTCCACCGTACACACGAGTGACGTTATCATATTCCCAAAAAATAGAGAGTATGAAGGTGTGTGCGATATAATAATTTAAAATAATAATAATAGTATCATTAATATAATATATAAATATTCATTATTCATTATTTCCAATCAGGATAGGTGTTAATGGAGAAAAATAATGACATCAGTTCGTGAGGTAGTAGTCCGATGTACACACAAATGATGATTTCAGAACACATTTGATGAAAGTGTAGATAGTTATAGGTTATTACGTTAACATAAAAACATATTAATATATTTAATATACTTATGTTATTATATCATCATGTTATAATAATAATTTAAGGAGTTTTAGGAAGAAATAAAACAAAAATTCTCATTGATGAATGTCATATCTTCTTCAGGTATCCTCCTCAGGTATGCACCAAAATCCTTCACTGGTTGAATTTATGCAAAAAATATGTATTATTATATGATATTATGGGATTTATAAAGTTATTTGGGTAGGTATTGGTCAAAAATTGTAAGTCTTGAAGATGAGAGTAGAAGTGTGGCCTTTTATAAGTGAGGTGAGTGCCACACTTGAATTTTATTGAATAAAAGAAATCCACTAACATTTTTTCATGTATAAATGCTCCAATAAAAAAATTCATATATAATATAATATTAAGGTAAAACTATGTAACTTAAAATGTGTTTTTTAAAAGTTTTGGGTTATTTTTAACCCTTATGTTTTTATTTTAATCCCCGGTAAACCCATTTTAACCTTAATCGCGATAAATAATTTTTTCTATTTTCACTATTCATTTTGGTAAAAAATTAGGTTAAAATTATTATATGATATAAATTATCCTGACCAAAAATATTTAATCCTTTTTCCAAATTCAATTCACATAAGTGGGAAATTTTATTTTAAAATTAATCCGAGAGATGTGATGAGAAATTAAGGTTTTAAAGAGAAAATGTTTAAAAGTTTACAAAGTTTTTATATCAAAATTAAATATAAAATTGATTCCAATAAACTAAATTAGATTAATGAATGCATAATTGAACTAATATAACTTTGAAACAAACTTAAAATATAATTTAACTTTATAAATATATTAAACAAAAATTAATGTTCAATTAAAATTTTGTATTTTTCAATATTCATCAAAAAACGAAACTTTTGAAAAAAATCTCAAAATTTCACCCTAAGATAATTTTGACACGATGATTTCAAAAATGTTTTTTATTTTATCATATTAATTTTATTAAATTGTGAAAAATCAATTTTACTAATATTTACAAAAAAATGTAAATAGTTTTTGAGAAAATAGTATTTTGGAAACATAAAAATACATTACCAAAAATTAAGTATCTTTTTATAAATATGGTTATTTTATATAAATCCATTATAATTAATATTTTAAAAGTAGTTATTAGAATTCGTATCTCTAAGTTTAATAGTTAGTTTATAATTGTTAAATTTAAATAACTATATTAAAATTAAATCATGATTTTGTTAAAACTTAGTGTCAGGTATAACGCAATCTAACCACAGTCTTGTATATAATGAAAGGTTAGATCAGTGTTTCATGTAATACAAGATTAATTTGATGTTTCATGTAACATATGATTCACCTGGTGTTGTGTGTAATGAGGATATATAGAATATTAAATTTATTTGAAAAAAAAATACTTCACAAAATCTTGGGTTATTAGAGTATATAGAGGACCCATGCCCTAGAGATTGTATGTTTCCCAAGGGGGGTTCTAATCCCATGTATTCTATAATCATAATCCCACACTCATCATCATATCTATGAATCCATGTATCTTTAACTACTGTAATTCTTTGAAAATGATTCACATATGAAAAAGAGATGCATACCATAATATTATATGGAAAAAATGCTCAAAATAGGATAATAATACGTCCAAGACTAACACATGGTTAAGAATGTATGTAAAATACTAATATTTTGACACTATATTGTATGTTCCTATTTTATATATGGCATGTAGGACATAGCCAATAGGAGCTAATGTGTTGTTGTGGTTCTTTCCATTTCATGCTTTAAAGTATATGGAATGTATTTGTGGTACACAATGTATAGATTCACATGGGATAACCAGCACGTTCTATGTATACATTGTGACCAATATCACTAGTTATACATGATGTATTTGGTATGATATAGGTCATGTGGGTCCACATGACTACTTAGAATGTATAACTTGTACACGCCAAGCCGCTCCTTCGGATATACATGATGTGTCTTCTGGATGAAATGTCATGTGGGTGTGATATAATGACCTAGTCTATATACAAATTATTGTTGACACCAAGGACTGCGATAGTAGGCATCTGGAAATAGAGTTTAGTTTGTTTTTTTTCAATCCGCTAAATGTTGACTAAGTGTTTTCAAGAAAATTGGGTTTTCAGGATAGATGGGTTCATTGTTTAAAGTGGCATTATTTACCACTATTTTCCAAATTTTGGAGTCCAAGATTTGGAGAATATATAAGGGTTTTTTTTGGAAAAATATTTTGTGTACAATATTATAGGTGAAATGAAATATTATGCCCAAGTGGAGTTTCAAGATCACCATATAAAAATATGGTAAATGAAAGGGTTATGTACAAGATATGAAATAGCACAAAAGATGATATTTAACTACACATGAATTGTTGCACACAACTATGAAATTAAGATAAAGTGGGAGGTGAAATGGAGGGTTGCGTACAAAATATGACGTCAAAATTTGGACTTCAGTGTTCATGGGAATGTTGTGTGCAATGTGTTAGGCGGGTGAGAAACTTCACACATGGTCGATAACATCTATAAATAAGCAGCTAACCCCTGTCCATAGTTATACATTTTCACAATGAATATTTGGTCTCTAACATGAAAAATAGTCATGTGCAGTAAATCTTGTCTAAAAAGTGTACCTTGTATCTATAAATACCAAGTGAAACTCGTGGCCTAATTGTGTGAAAGTTAAGGGTTGTGAAAATGTCATATTTCATGATAATCCAAAAATATGTGCACAAGAATAAGTGTTTTTTAAAAGTGATTGAGTTGTGATACTAATAGGTTTTTAATATCTAGTTTGTTTGATCATTTCTTTGAAGTGCATCAATTCAGAACTACAATGCAAGAAGATTCTCATGCTATATAGGGATAAAGTCTTAAATTACAATCTACTGAAGAAACCTTCAAGTCATTAAATTAAGTCAGAATTCACCCAATGTATCGAGATAGGGGGAGTCAATGGAAGTGTTCTGGGGGAGGAATTGTATTGTCCCTAAATTCTTGTAAATGTATTGTTTATAGAATAGAGTGACTCTATCTCACATTTTTTATTCCATCACTAGTGAAGATTAGTGGATTTTGGTATGATAGACTCACTGTCAGTGTATTCTCCTTGGACTATGTAGAGACCCGTATCTTGACGTACATTGACATTACATTACTTTTGTGGAATACTTAATACATAACAAAAATACACACACAAGGATCGTAATAGTTTAGTGTCTTTGGAAACTCGGAACGTAATCTTCTAATCCTGGTGAAAGATCTTCAAAATCTCCCATAAAGATCTTCCTTTTTTTTACCTAAAACCTTTATTTATATCCTGGGGAAAATAAAACATAAAAGGGTGAGCTCAAATGCTCAGTAAGGGTAAACAAAAGAAATATCAATCACATAGTTTTCATAAGAACATAACATTTTTGGAAATCTTAACCTGCAAAAGAGAGCATAATTTCATAACATGGGATAAATCATAGTAGTGAAAATGAAACCATAACTTAAAACATTACTCATTGTGGCATACACACATAATCATAGAGAATCATTTCTTGTTAGTCAAGACTCATTGCCAAGACTATCTTAGTGGACAAAGTCTCTTTCTGAATCGAGTAATCCTCGTTTCAGTCCTGTTTCACTGAACCGGTATAACCTACCATTCCAGCCATGTCTATCTCATGAGATATGAAATCTTTACCCAATGCATTGGAGGGAGATATAGGTCCCACCCATCTCTTAATGAATCCTTTCTTATGTGTGCCACAAAATCATAAATCATACATCATTGCATAACCCATGTAATAAAAATGGGATTCTTAAACAACATGACATCATAAAACCATTCATATAAGATAAAGGAATTCATAAACATAATTCCATCACAACATAGTCAAATCAATGTAAAAATATGGATAGAAACAGAACCCTTTATTATCTTATATGGAAAATAATTTTGATAAAACACTTGAATTGAATTCTTGAGGAAAATATCCTTTCTTCTTCAAAATCAATTTCTTTTCTCAAAACATCATGCAATTTTAAAAGAAAGAGATTTTATTGAAAATAGTCATGAAATATTTTAGAGGAAGCTTCATGAAAATAAGGCTTTATAAAACAGTATAAATCCGTTCGTGCCGTATAAGTTAAAAAAAACATTCTTCGTACTTTTGTCGGAAAAGTCAAAAAGTACCTCGTACGAAAAACGAAAAAAGATTCCTTTCATATCCTTTACTAAAAACTCATAGAAGGGTAAAATTGGATTTAAAAAATTTTAGGTGGATGGAAATAATATTACATATTGAGGGAACATGGATGTGGATGATAAAATACACCCCAGTAAATACTTACGAATAAACAATCTCGGATAAAAATGAGATTGTGATATTTCCCTTACCTTAGGTCCGACTTGCTTTGTAAGTGTCCGAACCTCCTGTATAATGATTTAAATAATGTTATTGACTTATTACAGAATCATATTCATTGTTATGATATCATATATGGTTCACTTATGACATTATATTACCCGTTCTTTTGTAAATTCCATGTTAAAGAAGCGTTTTGGGTAAAATCGTTTCATTTATCGTAGGTGTTTTGACTTGTTGTTCTTGACATCATTATTACTTATATCATGATTTACTTACTTCCAGAATATAAAATATGATTTATATATCATATATATTCAGTATATATATATATATATAATAGGTAGATAAATAAAATGAAAAACACCGTTCATGGAGACGGTAGTCCGTACGTACGCATGAACGCTGTTTTCCTTTCCTTATTGTCTTGAAATGGAAGTAAGTAGATGACATACATATGTATATATATACATAAATCCAGTAGCTTTATAATGTCATATATTTCATTATTATTTCTTATATATACATTATAATCATTCTTAAATGGTTAACATGGAGAATGAATCTCATCGCGTCGTGGAGACGGTAGTCCGTACGTACGCACGAGCGATGATATCATTTTCATAAATATTGAATTGAATCGGAGTGGATTATACAATATATCAGAATCAATATGATGTTTTAATAACTATGTATAGTTATTCTTTACACCTTTATACCCATCCATGTAAGGTGGTGGTGGAAAATAGATTACACCACGGCGTGGAGACGGTATTCCGTACGTACGCACGCGCAGTGATTTCTTTTTCCGTAGGATGGATAGATGGTGAAATAGGGTTGTTTCATACTTATAATGACATATCAGTATATGAGTGATACTGATGTTATTACTTCGTAATGAAACAACTAAAGAAGAAGAAGTTGAAGAAGAAAGAAATTGAAAAGATCGGTAATGGATATTACATCTTCTTTGGAACGCCTCTTTGAATCCTCCACTTAGGGAACTAAGATTGGTCTTTGAAGAAGACCAGGACCTCTAGGATTATTCTAGGGAAGTGGAGAGGAGAAAATGGCAGGGGTTGGCCGAGCTTGAGTGCTCAATTTGGTGTGAGGAGGAGGGGGATGAGGTGTCCTTTTATAAGGGAGGAGAGGGGCACCTTAGGAATATCTCAAAATATTATTTTATATTAAAGTCAAAATCGGTTTATAATGGTTCCAAAGGGTCTTATTTCGAAGCTAAAGTGAGGATGGGTCGAAATCCTATCAACCAATAGGATTTAGACAAGTTTAGGTTCTTATTTTAACCTTATCAATTAGATTTAACTCTAAGTTAAATAATTTAACTTTTACCGTGTCTTTTTGTTTTCTTTCACTATATGGTTAATACACTTACTATAACATGCCAACCTAACCCCAAATTGTTTATTATTAATATATATATCCTTATCTAAGTCATTTGGCCGAACCTTAGATTTTTAGGAATAAAATAACAATTAATAATATAATATTTGATTTAAAAACTATTTTGTGTCAATTTTGACACTATTTGATATATGATTTTTGTGAAAGTCATAACAGAATTATATGTTCGAACCAAGTTGATTAAATCAACATTAATATATCATAGTAACCTAGAAAATTAGTGGAATTCATAAAAAGTCTCAAATTACATTTATTTTGGTGTTTATAACATCAATTATGTCAATATTTCATTAACAAGATAATTACTGCATCATCTTTGTGTCATAAATAAATTAATTTATTTGATGTCTAAAAATTACAAATAAAATACCATCATGTATTAAATATTTTTATCTTTCTAATGAATATTTACAATCGAATGTATCTTATGTATAACCCCATATTAAAATGATTTACTTATTAAACTTTGATTTTAACTATTTTAACCCTTCTTTAAATAAATTAATAATAAATGTCCTAATCTAATCCAAGTGGGCCTAAATGGTCATATTTTATTCCTAAGTTTGTTTTTGGTCGAATTACACTTGTCCAATAGAATTAGGACATGTGTTAGGATAATATTAATATCATATTTACCCTTAGTTACCCTATTTACTATTAGCCGCGGTAAAAAAAAGTAAAAAGTTACTATTCACCAAAAAATTATTTTCATCTCATTGAACCACATTTTAGTCCTTGATATTAACCATGTCTCTCGGATTTTCGAAATTCCATTCACAGAAGCGGTAAAATTAAGTTTTATGCAAAATTCAGTTTTTAACCTACCACTTAGTGGTTTCACTATTCATCAAAAATTGAAAGTTTTCAGAAAAATACCAAAATTTCACCCTAGGCTAATTTCGATATTCTGAGTCCAAAAATGAAGTCCATTTTGAAAAATAAAATTTATAAAATTTCAAAAAGTGATTATTACTATTCATAACGGCTAGTTTTAATAGCATATCATTGTTTAGTGAAACTCGGTATTGCGTATTACACACGCTATCGAGGAAGGTCGTGATTGCGTGTAATGTAAGGCAAGTCAAGGATGCGTGTTGTGCAAGATCCTTTTGGTGTAGCGTTCAACACAAGACTTTAATAAAATTAAAAAGAATATTTTTTTATAAAATCTTGGGCTGTTACATTCTACCCCCCTGAAAATGAATTTCGCCCTTGAAATTCGTCGGGGTTATAAATGGTTTACTATTCGAAAGTTTCTTTAATAGAAACCCACATCGTAAAAAGGAATATCAAAACCAATCTTTAAAAACAAAAGTATGAAACGTAACGGTTACCCAAATAAACTAATCATTGGGTTTCCACATAGGTGAAAATATGGATATGGAAGAGAAATCTAACCATCATGTTCTGATGGAGAGTGGTAGAGAACATGGCTATGGAAAAGCCAGTAATCACAAATCCATAGATTTTTGATGATATAAGGTACCATCTGATTCATCAGGTATAAGATCACTAGGACAACATTTTTGGTTTTCAAGATCATTTCCCTAAAGTTGAAAATTTGAATTGGAATAAATACTTTCTTTATTTTGGTACAATCTCACTATTGTTCGTGCCTAGAACAATTTCCACTTCATCTCTTAAATAAATGAAGTTGAATTTGTTATTCGTGAAGTGTTAGCAGATCATGTGATAGAATGACGGGTCATTCCATCTGTCTCAAAAAAAAGGTTAGCAAAAATTATATACATAAGTCGATCTATAGTGAGATTAATCACATATGGTTCCTAAAATGGACTTATACTTCTTATATAATACTTCTTAATATAATAAAACTAGTTTCTACTAAACAGGGACTTCCTGTAGGCCAGTGGTAGGCGATAAAGGCCAGTCGCACTTCGGTTGTGGGTTCGATTCCTACAGCCTTGTCCGAAGCGATGGGATGTCGCCCGTCCTGCAGGTTGTCCCTTTTTCTAAAACTACGTTACTATAACATCCCATCAATAATATCGAAAATCTTCTATCCTTAAACAATACTAACTTATGTCCAACATAATCCAGTCTAATCTTTAGGCTTATACATAATACTGCAGTCCACTCTCATAATATAGTGACAACGATTACCAGAGATTTAATACTGTCGTTGATCCCCACATATCATAAGATATGTCTTGTTGGTCACATTCCAAACACTCAAAGTCCTTAATCGTGTATTCTCTTGAATACCTTAGTGAAAACATGAGTGTAGTTAAAAGTTAACACTTTCCACATACCAAAATCCTCAAAATTCTATATACTCAAACCATGATATCACTTAGTCCTTATATTAATCATGAGCTCATGAATACTATTAAACATTTCATTTTCTCGCATATCATCTTATTTCCAAAAAATATCTCAATCACTTTGAATACCACATCAATAAATATTGCAATACTCAATGATACAACATTATTTTGGAATCCCATTACATAAACACTTAATCATTCCACCACATCGTTGTCATATTCAACATTGCCAATAGTGATCGCATGTGATTTCCCTTTGTCCTTTGCCTTCAATGGTTGCTCATGTTGATCATCACTAACCCTTGGATTAGGGCAATTATTAGCATAATGCCCCATTTCCTTGCACTTGAAGCATTGAAGTGTTGGCGGTGCGTTCTCTGCAGTGTTTGCTTTATTCACATCATTAGAAACCCTTTTTCCATTACTTCGACACTCATCTGCTCGATGACCTTCTTTTCCACACTTAAAACATTTTCTAGTCCCTTTAAGACAATCTCCACCATGATTCTTCCCACACTTTGTGCATAAGGAAACATTCATCTTCTTTTCATCATTATTCTGAGATTTCTCCTTGAACTCCATCTTTCGTTTCTTGTCAAAACCATGAGATGGATATGTAACACCAACTTCCATTTCTACCTTGATAGCACAACGCACAATTTCTTCATAGCTACTGAAGTCTCTTATAGCTAATGCCCTTCGAAGACTTGGTTTTAAGCCACTGAAAAATCGATCAACTTTACTTTCAGGTTGAATGATAATTCCAGAAGCATACCTTGCAAGTCTTGTAAAATTTTCTTCATAGGTACCAACAGATTCATCGTCCCTTTGATTCAGTTCAAGAAACTCTTTCTCCATCTTTGTTCAAAGAATACGAGGGAAGTACTTACTGAAAAACAGGTTCTTGAACTCGTCCCATTCCATGGACTCAATTTCATCTCTTGGCCTCGTATTCTTGATAAGATTCCACCGTTGATCAGCTTCACCTTCCAAACGATATACTGCTAAGATGACTTTATCATGTTCAGAACATTGAAGAACTGAAAATATCTTTTCAGTAGTACTAATCCATTGTTCAGCAACTAATGGATCAGTAGACCCACTGAAAGAAGGTGGACGTTGCCTCATAAAGGATTCAACAGAATGTTGCTCCTTACTTTGCTCGTTTGGAAGTCCTGCATGATTCATAGCTTGAGAAAGTTGTGTGAGCATGGCTACAAGATTTTTCATTCCGGCTCCCATATCGTTTGGTTGCTCAGGGGGACAATCATTGCATTGCCCATCA
The DNA here is from genome assembly GCA_963277665.1 of Viscum album. Taxonomy (NCBI): domain Eukaryota; kingdom Viridiplantae; phylum Streptophyta; class Magnoliopsida; order Santalales; family Viscaceae; genus Viscum; species Viscum album. The sequence goes on along the minus strand of OY728148.1, from coordinate 2,093,753,937 downwards.
CATTCCGCATTAACACGGTTCCTTCGGGTTCCAGCCATCGTCTAAAACCCCAAAAGAATAGTATGAGAGGCAAAAATCATTCTAGGGAAAACAACATAATAAAGGGGTAGTACCCTCAATATCTAACATCTTAGGTTAAATTCGAAGATCGTTAGCGCAATTCTAGGACTATAACCTATACGTATACTTAACCTTAGAGACATCCCTAGACATACCTTAGAAATATATCTAGGGATCTCACTAACGTTTTCGCATCCTAGTTTCCAAAGGTTGACTAAACCTTTCCTCTGATACCAACTGTAGAGACCCGTATCTTGACGTACATTGACATTACATTACTTTTGCGGAATACTTAATACATAACAAAAATACACACACAAGGATCGTAATAGTTTAGTGTCTTTGGAAACTCGGAACGTAATCTTATAATCCTGGTGAAAGATCTTCAAAATATCCCATAAAGATCTTCCTTTTTTTTACCTAAAACCTTTCTTTATATCCTGGGGAAAAGAAAACATAAAAGGGTGATCTCAAATGCTCAGTAAGGGTAAACAAAAGAAATATCAATCACATAATTTTCATAAGAACATAACATTTTTGGAAATCTTAACCTGCAAAAGAGAGCATAATTTCATAACATGGGATAAATCATAGTAGTGAAAATGAAACCATAACATAAAAAATTACTCATTGTGGCATACACACATAATCATAGAGAATCATTTCTTGTTAGTCAAGACTCATTGCCAAGACTATCTTAGTGGACAAAGTCCCTTTCTGAATCGAGTAATCCTCGTTTCAGTCCTGTTTCACTGAACCGGTATAACCTACCATTCCAGCCATGTCTATCTCATGAGATATGAAATCTTTACCCAATGCATTGGAGGGAGATATAGGTCCCACCCATCTCTTAATGAATCCTTTCTTATGTGTGCCACAAAATCATAAATCATACATCATTGCATAACCCATGTAATAAAAATGGGATTCTTAAACAACATGACATCATAAAACCATTCATATAAGATAAAGGAATTTATAAACATAATTCCATCACAACATAGTCAAATCAATGTAAAAATATGGATAGAAACAGAACCCTTTATTATCTTATATGGAAAATAATTTTGATAAAACACTTGAATTGAATTCTTGAGGAAAATATCCTTTCTTCTTCAAAATCAATTTCTTTTCTCAAAACATCATGCAATTTTAAAAGAAAGAGATTTTATTGAAAATAGTCATGAAATCTTTTAGAGGAAGCTTCATGAAAATAAGGCTTTATAAAACAGTATAAATCTGTTCGTGCCGTATAAGTTAAAAAAAACATTCTTCGTACTTTTGTCGGAAAAGTCAAAAAGTACCTCGTACGAAAAACGAAAAAAGATTCCTTTCATATCCTTTACTAAAAACTCATAGAAGGGTAAAATTGGATTTAAACAATTGTAGGTGGATGGAAATAATATTACATATTGAGGGAACATGGATGTGGATGATAAAATACACCCCAGTAAATACTTACGAATAAACAATCTCGGATAAAAATGAGATTGTGATATTTCCCTTACCTTAGGTCCGACTTGCTTTGTAAGTGTCTGAACCTCCTGTATAATGATTTAAATCATGTTATTGACTTATTACAGAATCATATTCATTGTTATGATATCATATATGGTTCACTTATGACATTATATTACCCGTTCTTTTGTAAATTCCATGTTAAAGAAGCGTTTTGGGTAAAATCGTTTCATTTATCGTAGGTGTTTTGACTTGTTGTTCTTGACATCATTATTACTTATATCATGATTTACTTACTTCCAGAATAGAAAATATGATTTATATATCATATATATTCAGTATATATATATATATAATAGGTAGATAAATAAAATGAAAAACACCGTTCATGGAGACGGTAGTCCGTACGTACGCATGAACGCTGTTTTCCTTTCATTATTGTCTTGAAATGGAAGTAAGTAGATGACATACATATGTATATATATACATAAATCCAGTAGCTTTATAATGTCATATATTTCATTATTATTTCTTATATATACATTATAATCATTCTTAAATGGTTAACATGGAGAATGAATCTCATCGCGTCGTGGAGACGGTAGTCCGTACGTACGCACGAGCGATGATATCATTTTCATAAATATTGAATTGAATCGGAGTGGATTATACAATATATCAGAATCAATATGATGTTGTAATAACTATTTATATTTATTCTTTACACCTTTATACCCATCCATGTAAGGTGGTGGTGGAAAATAGATTACACCACGGCGTGGAGACGGTATTCCGTACGTACGCACGCGCAGTGATTTCTTTTTCCATAGGATGGATAGATGGTGAAATAGGGTTGTTTCATACTTATAATAACATATCAGTATATGAGTGATACTGATGTTATTACTTCGTAATGAAACAACTAAAGAAGAAGAAGTTGAAGAAGAAAGAAATTGAAAAGATCGGTAATGGATATTACCTCTTCTTTGGAATGCCTCTTTGAATCCTCCACTTAGGGAACTAAGATTGGTCTTTGAAGCAGACCAGGACCTCTAGGATTATTCTAGGGAAGTGGAGAGGAGAAAATGGCAGGGTTTGGCCGAGCTTGAGTGCTCAATTTGGTGTGAGGAGGAGGGGGAAGAGGTGTCCTTTTATAAGGGAGGAGAGGGGCACCTTAGGAATATCTCAAAATATTATTTTATATTAAAGTCAAAATCGATTTATAATGGTTCCAAAGGGTCTTATTTCGAAGCTAAAGTGAGGATGGGTCGTAATCCTATCAACCAATAGGATTTAGACAAGTTTAGGTTCTTATTTTAACCTTATCAATTAGATTTAACTCTAAGTTAAATAATTTAACTTTTACCGTGTCTTTTTGTTTTCTTTCACTATATGGTTAATACACTTACTATAACATGCCAAACGAACCCCAAATTGTTTATTATTAATATATATATCCTTATCTAAGTCATTTGGCCGAACCTTAGATTTTTAGGAATAAAATAACAATTAATAATATAATATTTGATTTAAAAACTATTTTGTGTCAATTTTGACACTATTTGATATATGATTTTTGTGAAAGTCATAACAGAATTATATGTTCGAACCAAGTTGATTAAATCAACATTAATATATCATAGTAACCTAGAAAATTAGTGGAATTCATAAAAAGTCTCAAATTACATTTATTTCGGTGTTTATAACATCAATTATGTCAATATTTCATTAACAAGATAATTACTGCATCATCTTTGTGTCATAAATAAATTAATTTATTTGATGTCTAAAAATTACAAATAAAATACCATCATGTAGTAAATCTTTTAAGATTTCTAATGAATATTTACAATCGAATTTATCTTATGTATAACCCCATATTAAAAATGATTTACTTATTAAACATTGATTTTAACTATTTTAACCCTTCTTTAAATAAATTAATAATAAATGTCCTAATCTAATCCAAGTGGGCCTAAATGGTCATATTTTATTCCTAAGTTTGTTTTTGGTCGAATTACACTTGTCCAATAGAATTAGGATATGTGTTAGGGTAATATTAATATCATATTTACCCTTAGTTACCCTATTTACTGTTAACCGCGGTAAAAAAAGTAAAAAGTTACTATTCACCAAAAAATTATTTTCATCTCATTGAACCACATTTTAGTCCTTGATATTAACCGTGTCTCTCGGATTTTCGAAATTCCATTCACAGAAGCGGTAAAATTAAGTTTTATGCAAAATTCAGTTTTTAACCTACCACTTAGTGGTTTCACTATTCATCAAAAACTGAAAGTTTTCAGAAAAATACCAAAATTTCACCCTAGGCTAATTTCGATATTCTGAGTCCAAAAATGAAGTCCATTTTGAAAAATAAAATTTATAAAATTTCAAAAAGTGATTATTACTATTCATAACGGCTAGTTTTAATAGCATATCATTGTTTAGTGAAACTCGGTATTGCGTATTACACACGCTATCGAGGAAGGTCGTGATTGCGTGTAATGCAAGGCAAGTCAAGGATGCGTGTTGTGCAAGCTCCTTTTGGTGTAGCGTACAACACAAGACTTTAATAAAATTAAAAAGAATATTTTTTTATAAAATCTTGGGCTGTTACATTCTACCCCCCTGAAAATGAATTTCGCCCTCGAAATTCGTCGGGGTTATAAATGGTTTACTATTCGAAAGTTTCTTTAATAGAAACCCACATCGTAAAAAGGAATATCAAAACCAATCTTTAAAAACAAAAGTATGAAACGTAACGGTTACCCAAATAAACTAATCATTGGGTTTCCACATAGGTGAAAATATGGATATGGAAGAGAAATCTAACCATCATGTTCTGATGGAGAGTGGTAGAGAACATGGCTATGGAAAAGCCAGTAATCACAAATCCATAGATTTGTGATGATATAAGGTACCATCTGATTCATCAGGTATAAGATCACTAGGACAACATTTTTGGTTTTCAAGATCATTTCCCTAAAGTTGAAAATTTGAATTGGAATAAATACTTTCTTTATTTTGGTACAATCTCACTATTGTTCGTGCCTAGAACAATTTCCACTTCATCTCTTAAATAAATGAAGTTGAATTTGTTATTCGTGAAGTGTTAGCAGATCATGTGATAGAATGACGGGTCATTCCATCTGTCTCAAACAAAAGGTTAGCAAAAATTATATACATAAGTCGATCTATAGTGAGATTAATCACATATGGTTCCTAAAATGGACTTATACTTCATATATAATACTTCTTAATATAATAAAACTAGTTTCTACTAAACAGGGACTTCCTGTAGGCCAGTGGTAGGCGATAAAGGCCAGTCGCACTTCGGTTGTGGGTTCGATTCCTACAGCCTTGTCCGAAGCGATGGGCTGTCGCCCGTCCTGCAGGTTGTCCCTTTTTCTAAAACTACGTTACTATAACATCCCATCAATAATATCGAAAATCTTCTATCCTTAAACAATACTAACTTATGTCCAACATAATCCAGTCTAATCTTTAGGCTTATACATAATACTGCAGTCCACTCTCATAATATAGTGACAACGATTACCAGAGATTTAATACTGTCGTTGATCCCCACGTATCATAAGATATGTCTTGTTGGTCACATTCCAAACACTCAAAGTCCTTAATCGTGTATTCTCTTGAATACCTTAGTGAAAACATGAGTGTAGTTAAAAGTTAACACTTTCCACATACCAAAATCCTCAAAATTCTATATACTCAAACCATGATATCACTTAGTCCTTATATTAATCATGAGCTCATGAATACTATTAAACATTTCATTTTCTCGCATATCATCTTATTTCCAAAAAATATCTCAATCACTTTGAATACCACATCAATAAATATTTCAATACTCAATGATACAACATTATTTTGGAATCCCATTACATAAACACTTAATCATTCCACCACATCGTTGTCATATTCAACATTGCCAATAGTGATCGCATGTGATTTCCCTTTGTCCTTTGCCTTCAGTGGTTGCTCATGTTGATCATCACTAACCCTTGGATTAGGGCAATTATTAGCATAATGCCCCATTTCCTTGCACTTGAAGCATTGAAGTGTTGGCGGTGCGTTCTCTGCAGTGTTTGCTTTATTCACATCATTAGAAACCCTTTTTCCATTACTTCGACACTCAGCTGCTCGATGACCTTCTTTTCCACACTTAAAACATTTTCTAGTCCCTTTAAGACAATCTCCACCATGATTCTTCCCACACTTTGTGCATAAGGAAACATTCATCTTCTTTTCATCATTATTCTGAGATTTCTCCTTGAACTCCATCTTTCGTTTCTTGTCAAAACCATGAGATGGATATGTAACACCAACTTCCATTTCTACCTTGATAGCACAACGCACAATTTCTTCATAGCTACTGAAGTCTCTTATAGCTAATGCCCTTCGAAGACTTGGTTTTAAGCCACTGAAAAATCGATCAACTTTACTTTCAGGTTGAATGATAATTCCAGAAGCATACCTTGCAAGTCTTGTAAAATTTGCTTCATAGGTACCAACAGATTCATCGTCCCTTTGATTCAGTTCAAGAAACTCTTTCTCCATCTTTGTTCGAAGAATACGAGGGAAGTACTTACTGAAAAACAGGTTCTTGAACTCGTCCCATTCCATGGACTCAATTTCATCTCTTGGCCTCGTATTCTTGATAAGATTCCACCATTGATCAGCTTCACCTTCCAAACGATATACTGCTAAGATGACTTTATCATGTTCAGAACATTGAAGAACTGAAAATATCTTTTCAGTAGTACTAATCCATTGTTCAGCAACTAATGGATCAGTAGACCCACTGAAAGAAGGTGGACGTTGCCTCATGAAGGATTCAACAGAATGTTGCTCCTTCCTTTCCTCGTTTGGAAGTCCTGCATGATTCATAGCTTGAGAAAGTTGTGTGAGCATGGCTACAAGATTTTGCATTCCGGCTCCCATATCGTTTGGTTGCTCAGGGGGACAATCATTGCATTGCCCATCACATTCCGCATTAACACGGTTCCTTCGGGTTCCAGCCATCGTCTAAAACCCCAAAAGAATAGTATGAGAGGCAAAAATCATGCTAGGGAAAACAACATAATAAAGGGGTAGTACCCTCAATATCTAACATCTTAGGTTAAATTCGAAGATCGTTAGCGCAATTCTAGGACTATAACCTATACGTATACTTAACCTTAGAGACATCCCTAGACATACCATATAAATATCTCTAGGGATCTCACTAACGTTTTCGCATCCTAGTTTCCAAAGGTTGACTAAACCTTTCCTCTGATACCAACTGTAGAGACCCGTATCTTGACGTACATTGACATTACATTACTTTTGCGGAATACTTAATACATAACAAAAATACACACACAAGGATCGTAATAGTTTAGTGTCTTTGGAAACTCGGAACGTAATCTTATAATCCTGGTGAAAGATCTTCAAAATCTCCCATAAAGATCTTCCTTTTTTTTACCTAAAACCTTTCTTTATATCCTGGGGAAAAGAAAACATAAAAGGGTGAGCTCAAATACTCAGTAAGGGTAAACAAAAGAAATATCAATCACATAATTTTCATAAGAACATAACATTTTTGGAAATCTTAACCTGCAAAAGAGAGCATAATTTCATAACATGGGATAAATCATAGTAGTGAAAATGAAACCATAACTTAAAACATTACTCATTGTGGCATACACACATAATCATAGAGAATAATTTCTTGTTAGTCAAGACTCATTGCCAAGACTATCTTAGTGGACAAAGTCCCTTTCTGAATCGAGTAATCCTCGTTTCAGTCCTGTTTCACTGAACCGGTATAACCTACCATTCCAGCCATGTCTATCTCATGAGATATGAAATCTTTACCCAATGCATTGGAGGGAGATATAGGTCCCACCCATCTCTTAATGAATCCTTTCTTATGTGTGCCACAAAATCATAAATCATACATCATTGCATAACCCATGTAATAAAAATGGGATTCTTAAACAACATGACATCATAAAACCATTCATATAAGATAAAGGAATTCATAAACATAATTCCATCACAACATAGTCAAATCAATGTAAAAATATGGATAGAAACAGAACCCTTTATTATCTTATATGGAAAATAATTTTGATAAAACACTTGAATTGAATTCTTGAGGAAAATATCCTTTCTTCTTCAAAATCAATTTCTTTTCTCAAAACATCATGCAATTTTAAAAGAAAGAGATTTTATTGAAAATAGTCATGAAATCTTTTAGAGGAAGCTTCATGAAAATAAGGCTTTATAAAACAGTATAAATCCGTTCGTGCCGTATAAGTTAAAAAAACATTCTTCGTACTTTTGTCGGAAAAGTCAAAAAGTACCTCGTACGAAAAACGAAAAAAGATTCCTTTCATATCCTTTACTAAAAACTCATAGAAGGGTAAAATTGGATTTAAACAATTGTAGGTGGATGGAAATAATATTACATATTGAGGGAACATGGATGTGGATGATAAAATACACCCCAGTAAATACTTACGAATAAACAATCTCGGATAAAAATGAGATTGTGATATTTCCCTTACCTTAGGTCCGACTTGCTTTGTAAGTGTCTGAACCTCCTGTATAATGATTTAAATCATGTTATTGACTTATTACAGAATCATATTCATTGTTATGATATCATATATGGTTCACTTATGACATTATATTACCCGTTCTTTTGTAAATTCCATGTTAAAGAAGCGTTCTGGGTAAAATCGTTTCATTTATCGTAGGTGTTTTGACTTGTTGTTCTTGACATCATTATTACTTATATCATGATTTACTTACTTCCAGAATATAAAATATGATTTATATATCATATATATTCAGTATATATATATATATAATAGGTAGATAAATAAAATGAAAAACACCGTTCATGGAGACGGTAGTCCGTACGTACGCATGAACGCTGTTTTCCTTTCATTATTGTCTTGAAATGGAAGTAAGTAGATGACATACATATGTATATATATACATAAATCCAGTAGCTTTATAATGTCATATATTTCATTATTATTTCTTATATATACATTATAATCATTCTTAAATGGTTAACATGGAGAATGAATCTCATCGCGTCGTGGAGACGGTAGTCCGTACGTACGCACAAGCGATGATATCATTTTCATAAATATTGAATTGAATCGGAGTGGATTATACAATATATCAGAATCAATATGATGTTGTAATAACTATTTATATTTATTCTTTACACCTTTATACCCATCCATGTAAGGTGGTGGTGGAAAATAGATTACACCACGGCGTGGAGACGGTATTCCGTACGTACGCACGCGCAGTGATTTCTTTTTCCGTAGGATGGATAGATGGTGAAATAGGGTTGTTTCATACTTATAATAACATATCAGTATATGAGTGATACTGATGTTATTACTTCGTAATGAAACAACTAAAGAAGAAGAAGTTGAAGAAGAAAGAAATTGAAAAGATCGGTAATGGATATTACCTCTTCTTTGGAATGCCTCTTTGAATCCTCCACTTAGGGAACTAAGATTGGTCTTTGAAGAAGACCAGGACCTATAGGATTATTCTAGGGAAGTGGAGAGGAGAAAATGGCAGGGTTTGGCCGAGCTTGAGTGCTCAATTTGGTGTGAGGAGGAGGGGGAAGAGGTGTCCTTTTATAAGGGAGGAGAGGGGCACCTTAGGAATATCTCAAAATATTATTTTATATTAAAGTCAAAATCGGTTTATAGTGGTTCCAAAGGGTCTTATTTCGAAGCTAAAGTGAGGATGGGTCGTAATCCTATCAACCAATAGGATTTAGACAAGTTTAGGTTCTTATTTTAACCTTATCAATTAGATTTAACTCTAAGTTAAATAATTTAACTTTTACCGTGTCTTTTTGTTTTCTTTCACTATATGGTTAATACACTTACTATAACATGCCAAACGAACCCCAAATTGTTTATTATTAATATATATATCCTTATCTAAGTCATTCGGCCGAACCTTAGATTTTTAGGAATAAAATAACAATTAATAATATAATATTTGATTTAAAAACTATTTTGTGTCAATTTTGACACTATTTGATATATGATTTTTGTGAAAGTCATAACAGAATTATATGTTCGAACCAAGTTGATTAAATAAACATTAATATATCATAGTAACCTAGAAAATTAGTGGAATTCATAAAAAGTCTCAAATTACATTTATTTTGGTGTTTATAACATCAATTATGTCAATATTTCATTAACAAGATAATTACTGCATCATCTTTGTGTCATAAATAAATTAATTTATTTGATGTCTAAAAATTACAAATAAAATACCATCATGTAGTAAACCTTTTTAGCTTTCTAATTAATATTTACAATCGAATTTATCTTATGTATAACCCCATATTAAAAATGATTTACTTATTAAACTTTGATTTTAACTATTTTAACCCTTCTTTAAATAAATTAATAATAAATGTCCTAATCTAATCCAAGTGGGCCTAAATGGTCATATTTTATTCCTAAGTTTGTTTTTGGTCGAATTACACTTGTACAATAGAATTAGGACATGTGTTAGGGTAATATTAATATCATATTTACCCTTAGTTACCCTATTTACTATTAACCGCGGTAAAAAAAGTAAAAAGTTACTATTCACCAAAAAATTATTTTCATCTCATTGAACCACATTTTAGTCCTTGATATTAATCGTGTCTCTCGGATTTTCGAAATTCCATTCACAGAAGCGGTAAAATTAAGTTTTATGCAAAATTCAGTTTTTAACCTACCACTTAGTGGTTTCACTATTCATCCAAAATTGAAAGTTTTCAGAAAAATACCAAAATTTCACCCTAGGCTAATTTCGATATTCTGAGTCCAAAAATGAAGTCCATTTTGAAAAATAAAATTTATAAAATTTCAAAATGTGATTATTACTATTCATAACGGCTAGTTTTAATAGCATATCATTGTTTAGTGAAACTCGGTATTGCGTATTACACACGCTATCGAGGAAGGTCGTGATTGCGTGTAATGCAAGGCAAGTCAAGGATGCGTGTTGTGCAAGCTCCTTTTGGTGTAGCGTACAACACAAGACTTTAATAAAATTAAAAAGAATATTTTTTTATAAAATCTTGGGCTGTTACAGACTATCCCTTAGTGTTGAACTATGTAAAAATGATGTGTTGTATCCTTGAATGTGAATGTTTTATTATTGAATTATTCTATTAGATAGGTTTAATAAGTTCCTACTAATGTAGGAGAAATATCCATCACTTTAAAAGAAATATTTTAAACCCGAATCCACCCATCCTCTATCAGGGTGTTCCAAGGTCTTACAAGTGGTATCAGAGTGTATAGGTTGCTAGAGTTAAATCTTTCCTCAACTTTTTTCATGAATAATTTAGTAAAGTTCATGGGAGTCCCCCTCTTTGATGAAAGAAACTTCTAGATTTGTAAAAATAGGCTGAGAACACATCTAGTATCCCTTGGGATGGAAGTTATTTTTTCCACTACTCATGGTAATTAGGTCACTGATCTGATAAGACAATCTATGACTGAAACATGTAGAAAAATGATTGATTCTAATGACAAAGAAAAAATGGCCTTAATTTAGATCTATCTTATCAAATCTATCTGAAGGTTAGAAGATGAACTTCAGCCAAATATATGTGGGAATACCTAAAAAATATATATGAAGGTGATAACAAAGTTAAGGAGGCCAAACTCCATGTTTTTTCCAATAGGTTCGATGATTTAAAAATGAATCCTGATGAAAATACAGATACCTTTTTAATCAAATTATTGGAGTTTTGGAAAAAATTATCTGACTTGGTGAAGAAATTACAGATATAGACATTGTGAATAAAATATTGGGAAGGTTCCCACCGATGTAGAATAAAATAGTATTAGCCCTTGAGAAAATGGATCTATCTAAAATTTCTCTTGATGATCTTCTAAGTATTCTAGTGGTTTATGAAACAAGAGTAAACCCATAAGATTCAACAACTATAGTAAGTAATGAAATGGGATTCAAATCCATGGAAAAACAGGAGGTTTTCAAAGATAGTGTTGATGAAGATAATGAGTAAGATATACTACTTTCACTCTTTTATAAGAAATTCAAGATATTTAAAGGGATATTTGAAGTAAATATTCCTTTATAATATTTTCAATGTGGTAGAGTTGGAATCATTTCCTCTCGGTGATCAAGGATATTCAATAATGAATAAAGTGAAGTAGGTATCATGAAAAATCCTCAGAAAATGATTCCAAAAAAGGGAGGATTTAAATTAGAAAAGAAATTATAATGAAAGAGTTTCATATGTAAAAAATAAAAAGATTATAATAACACTTTTGGGGATGAAGAACCATATTTAAAATCTAAAACCCATGAATCCATGATGTCTACAGGTGGAAAGTCAAAACCATCAAAAATAAAAAGATAAATATAATCAGTTTATTAGAGTTGTTTACATCATGGTAGATCGTGAGGATTATATTAATAATATTGACATTAAAAAAAGATAAAAAAACATGAGAGTCATTCTAGAAGAGTCATCAGAGTATGTTGATCAGCATGAAGAAGAAATTGATCGACTAGAAGCAGGAGAAAAAGAACATTCAAAAACACTTAAAAGGTTATTAATCACATCTTCAATTTATAAAAAGTCTCAAGACCTTTTAAATGTTTAAACTATATGGATTTAATAACATCTGAATTTAATAGACAATTAAAACCATATCTAATCCTTCTAGTCTAGGATCCAATCTTTCAAAAAGAAGACATTTCCTTCATTATTTTGGGATTACATTCTCTTGATATGAGAGGTTCCAAATCCTTCTTCCCTTATATTCCTGAAACCTTGTTATTGTAGTTGGTTCAAGTTAACATGAGAGGCTTCCTCATATATGCTCACCCCCTATTTTTTTGTAGCAAGTTCATGCAAAAAATCTTTCTTCTAGGTTGGGGTCCATCATTTCTCCTTTTTGTGTATCATGTGGGATGGGTTACTCTTGTTTCCTCTTGGGAAGATAGTTTCTTACAACTTAACAAATATAATTAACTGGATTAAATTGAATGGAAATGGGCATGTGAATGAATCACATTATTTTATATATTTTTGATATTGTGATATTGATGTTATCAATGTTTATTGTATCACTAAAAACCATGGTGGTCGATATCCCCATTTTTTCGGTTTGATGTATGTTATGATGACCATGTCATGTGATTTTTTGTGAAACCACTATAAAGAAATGGTTAACCACTTATACTCAGCTAATGAATTAGTTACACCATGATATATCGCTTTATTCAAATTTTTGTGGGAGAATGGATGTGATGTGGCTTTGTAGTAGGGCTGCATTGGTGGTTGTGATGTGCTTGTGTAGCATGTAACACCCTCAAATGATAAAGGGTTAAATGACTAAATGATATGACTCATGTAAACAAGGTGCACCTTCCTTTTCGGGAGCCTGTCTGATTAGAACTCTACAGTTAAGCGTGCTTGTCCTGGAGTAGTGATCAGGATGGGTGACCTCCTGGGAAGTTTCTCAGGGTGTGTGCGAGTGAGGACAAAACACACTGGAAAGCACATGTGTTGGCCTGTGGGGACTGTCATTAGTTAGATAACCCGTTCAGGCATGTGGTGGTACCTGGTGGGCCAGGACCTGACGACTATGTTAAGGTGGGGTGGTTATGCTGTTACCGGGACCCAGTTGTCACATAGCATGTCTATAAAAGCGGTTACAATATGATGTATGATAAAATTTGGGTGCGGTTATCGGCCTGTTGAGATGAGATTCTTATTAGGTGTTGTGTTGTGATATTTTCTTGAGTAGTATTAGAAGTAAAATTGAGTTGATAATAGAATAATAAACTATAATAGGATGTGTGGTTTAAATGGTGGGTGGTTAAATATAATTTAATAGGATGGAAATTATTTAATTAACTATCTATTTTAATTAAAATGGTTTTATAACTAATAATCTATAAATTTGATTTAATTGAAGATGGTTTGTGTCTTATGTATTATTGTGGGGTTTTATGCATTTAGAGTTAGCATCAAAGTGTGGGAAAGTTTTGATTTGGTTGGTTCCTTTATTGTGAACCCCTAGGATGGGTTTGTTTATAACTATTATATGTACATTGTATTTCCTTGTGATTTCATTATGCACTCTACCTATATCGAGAACCATGTACCGAAATCCATATATATATATATATATATATATATATATATTTGTGGGGTGTTTTTACCAACATCTCCATGGGAGGATGGATGGTTGGATCCCACTCCTCCTCACTCCCTATTCCACGTGTTGGAGATATGCATGCTCTATGATGGTCAGAAGTCTAAAGTGTCATTTTCTACATGTGATATGGTAAGATGTGAGGGGCCAGGTGTCTTCATGAAAGATTTGATGAGACTTATTATGGGGGAAGGGGTTGTTCATGGTAGTACAGGGAATAAGGTTGATGTCCTTCATGTTCATGATACCCTACTACACTAGTTATCAGATGTGATGTGATGAGATAGACTAGGTGTAAATGAGTTATATGAGATGTGATATGATTACCCATGTGTCTTCAGGTGGGATGTGATGTGATGTGGTGTTATTCACAAGAGGTGGGAGCACCAGGACGTAAAACATTAGGGTGTGAAAGAGTAAAATCAGTGGAAAAGTTGTGTGGCAGATGAGCCTCATCCCAATTGGTGAGGAATCCATAAGTACATCCAGGAGACCCAGGATAAAATCCAGGTGGAGGCTAATTTTCATGGACTGTAGCAGGAACTGTAGCAGTACTGTAGCAGTACTGTAGCAGGAACTGTAGCAGGTACTTTAGCGGGAAATATAGCAGGCAGTGTTTGGCACTATAGTAGCTGAGAATATTCCCCTATTTGGGCCTTCAGGCCCCAAATTTGGTCCGCGAGTCCTTTTAGGCCTTCGGGCCACCTAGGCCTTTGGGTTAGTAAGGCCTTCGGGCCACCTCAAGGCCTTTGGGCCACCTTATGTGCAGATTCAAACCAGACAACCTACAAGGAACAAACTTTAGAAGGAGGTGGAGCAAGGAGTTTTCACCATAGCAGAACCTAAAAGGATTGCAAGAATGAGAGGGTATGGCACCTGCCATCAGGACAAGCCTGTACATGCATGGGAAAGCCTAGCCGAATAGCCATGGGAATGTGGAGAGTTGCTTTCACGATGAAGATGCTGGGGAGGAGCAGTTCCAAGTAGTTAGTCTGGGTTGTATGTAATGTTTGAAGCCTACGAGCAATGAATTCATCCAAGGCCTATGGGCCATGTAATACTTATGCCTATGGGCGTTTTAAGGGTTCCACCTCTCCCCCTGAAAGGTATATTATCAAAAATCAATAAAAAATAAAGGCCTTTGGGCCATTGGAGTGGAGTGAGAAAGCTGTGTGGGTTACCCTTCATCAATATGATTCATATTATGTTATTATACTTGGATGCGCTATTTGGTGAGTGATAAATGGTGAGGATGGGTTTGGATAGTACACCTATGTTGGTCCTGTTTAGTTATACTATTTTCTTATGGGTGCATTAGTAATCTCTTTTTACATGTGCATGAGAGAATTTTATTTTCCTACTGAGTATACATGTATTCTCAGCCTACATATATAAAACTATTCTTAGGTTTCTAGGAGGACTTCATGAACCATGATAGACATCACTATATTAAACCATTAGACAGTTTTTGTGTCATTACTTGATCTTTATTTTTGGGTATTTGCATTAGAGAATTTTACCTGTGTCGATTTTATTTATTCATGCATTGTGGGATAATTTTGGTTTCTTTTTATATTATGTATTGGAGTTTTTTATGGACAATTCATCTTATCTCCCAATCCAATTTACATTATTGAGCTTAATGCCTCATATACATGAGATTTTTATACCCTAAATGATAGTCACCATCCTAGGGCCTAATGAAGATGGGAATCATGGGTCATTATCTCTCTATCTTTATTGTGGTATATTTGGAGGGATGGGTTTTGGAAATAGTGGCATCAGAGATGATGGTTGAGATATAGGATAGAGTTAGGAGTTAGGCATAGTGAAAATTTCATTGGTTGGTATGAAAATTGTTACATTTGAAATTATTTAATGATATAGGCTAGGGATACCATCTAGTACATGGTATTTTAAGGCCCCCTATGATCATGTGTATAGAATGTTATCATATTCAATGTACAAGTGACATGGCATCACTATTGTGGAAGATAATTATGAAAGGGACATGAATCATGATGACTTTTGTTCTAATTTTAATTGGGTTTTTATAGATTTGGGAAATTTTATTTAAGTTAAAATGAATTAAATAAAACTTAATAAAATTTTATACTATCAGGCTTAGGAAATATTTTCTCCCTATTCATATATGGATCTTGGTCATCACTCGCATGGGGATCAGGCAGTGGAGGTTCAATAGTTTGACTGAGTTGATCATCAGATAGTTGATCTAGTTGAGGATGATGGTTAGTGGAAAAGGATGTTACAAGTTTTTGAGAAACATTATTTGGGAAAGTATGGGGGCATCATTTCTAATGCGGAGATAGAGAACTAGATAGAGGAGTTATAGATCTATTTTATATTGATCTGGTCCTCAATGGATTACTGTTTCCCCTAGGAAGTTAGTCAAATGTGAGGATTTTTGTGTTAGTGGTGGAAGTTTTACCATGGTGAGTGGAATTAGGTAGATGATTCATGGGTCGACTTATAGAAGGAGTTTTGGTTGGAATTATTTTTATCGACCATGAAGGTTGTAAAGAGGTAGGATCTACTCTCCCTTTAGCAGAGGAGTATGTCTATGTAGGATCTTGGGATCACATTCAAGGACCTTCTATGATTTTCAAAATATCTTTTTCTATATGAGGAGTCTCGAGAAAGGTGTATTGAGGAGGAAATTCATCCTTCAACCCAGAATGAAGTCACTCGTTTTATGTAGACAACATATCTAGAGGTTCATAAGAAGTAAGAGTTGATAAAGAAGATGCACTCACAAGGAGTATTACCAAGAGAGGGGATCCAACAAAGTTTATCAAGGAGTATAATTTTTAGTGGCAGATATCAGGCAAAAAGTTCTTAGAGGTTTCAACCAATAAGGAATCAACCTCAGTAGCTCCCCTTCTGGCCTTCTAGGACCAGTGGTTTCTATGCTCTTCTTAGGGACTTCAGACAAGTTTGTTTCATCTATAAGGTTCATTGAAATCATTAAGATTAATTTCTCATGGTTTTTAAAGCTTGTATTGGTAGGGTTGGATAGTTTTAGAATCATCCTCAGTAGTAGTTACCAATGAGGCCGTTCCAGAAATAGGGGAAATAGGATTATGCTCAAGACATAACGGAAGAGGTAGGTAGAGGTTAGCTTCATGATCTTACTCAAGTTTAGGGACCTCAACCATAGTGTGACTATGGAGGTCGATATAATAGAGGTATAAGAGCTGGTCATGGTTAGATCCACACAATAAAGGAAGAAGTTCCAGCAGATTCAGGAGTTTTTTTAGGTATGATCAGTTTATTGTCTACCCTTTTATATGATTTGTTTGATTTAGGATCTTTTCACCCCTTTTTTTTACCAACTCTAGTATGTGATTTGAGACTAGACATATAGACTCTTCCAATTCACCTGGTGTTGAGTACGATATTCTAATGCCATACCATCTTGTTTGATGTGTGTTGAATGTGTAGACTAATTATGGGAACACATAAGTCCCATGGAGACATTTTTTTACTTCATATTCAACCGTGTTATTTCATTCTCAACATCAACTGGTTGTATTATATGTGTAATATTATTGAACACTTTCAAAGAAGATTCATATTATTAGATGTTGATGGTTGATGTGTAGTTTTCATTGGAAAGTAGTGTTTTCATGTGGGAATTAGATGTATAGAGCCCCTTGTTTACTTGAAGGATGGGTTGTCTATGGAATCAGTATATATGGGGATAGTGGAGGATCCTAGGGTCATCAAGGATTTTTTGGATATTTTTTCCAAAGAGGTTGTGGTGCTACCCCTAAACGTGTTTGTGATTTTTGGATAGACATTCAACATGTTTCTTCTCCTATATCGATGACTCCTTATCACATGGAACCCTATGAGTTGCAGGATTTAATGATTTAGATTGATTATTTAATGAAAAAAGGTTTTATCCAGCCATGTGTTCAATTAAGGGGTTCTTCTATGTTGTTCTCCAAAAATGTGGATGGTAGTTTCAGGCTTTGTATAGACTAATGAGGGTCAAATAGGTGAAAATAAAGATTTAATATCCTCTTCCAATGATAAAATATCTTTTTTACTAGTTAAGAGGTTCCATTTATTTTTTTAAGATCAATTTACGATCTAGATACCACCATATGAGGGTGAACTAGGTTGATATCCCAAAGACTACCTTAAAATGAAGGTATGGGAACTTTGAGTTTGTATTCATGTCATTCAGTGTTATAAATTCAACATCCGTGTTCATGGGGCACATGAACTCCTTATTATGTGAGTTTTTGTACCATTTTTTCATCATATTCATTGAAAATATTTTGATCTACTCAAATTAATATGAGTAACATGTTGATAATATCAGAGATATCTTCCAGGTTCTTCAATTCCACCAGTTATATGGAAAGTTTTCAGAGTGTTAGTTTTGGATATGAGAGGTGTATTTCCTCATAAATGTGGTGTCTCAATAGTATTTGGAAGTGGAATTGATGAATATGGATACCGTTGTTTCTTGGGAAGCACCTAAGAATATTGTAGGGTTTCGTAGTTTTCTAGGTCTTGTAGGATATTATCAGAGGTTTGTTCCTGATTTCTATATATTTTTAGCCCCATTGAATGTGTTGGACCGGAAGAATCAAAATGTTTTATGGACTAACTAGTTCTAAGAAGAATTTAGTTACCTAAAGGGGATGTTTTTCAGTTCTATAGTACTCTGGTTTCCAGAGGAGGGGTAATGTTTAAGGTATTTTCTGATTATTTCTATTTGGGATTGGGATATGTTTTGATGCAGTAGAAGGAGGTGATATCTTATGGGTATATGAGGTTATGTAACTCTGAGTGTAACTACTCCACCCATGATTTAAAGCTAGCAATGTTTTTTTAGATGAATTTTTAATAGAATTACCTCATTTGAGAGTGATTTATGGTCTTTATGGATCACAAGAGTTTGAGGTATTTATTTTCACAGTGTGATCTGAATCTTTGGCAATTGAGGGGGATTTAGTTTCTTTGAGATTATGATTTTGAGATCTCATGCTCCTTAGGAATGTTTAATGTGGTGGATGATGCTTTGATCATAAAATCATGAAGGGATGTTGTTTAGGATTATGCATATTCTTAGAGATTGATGGAGGAGTTGATAACCTTTCCCTTAGATGTGAGGGTGGTTGATGGAGGAAGTTTATTATTTCATATGGTATTGTACTCTTCCCTAATGTTTCAATTAGAGTAGTCTGAGTGGGGGTACTCATAAGTATAGGTGATGTGTGGTTGTGTTTATCATAGCAATTCTCTATAGGAATAGTCTAAGGATGGTCAGAAACAGATGGTGTTTCAGTGGGGAGTTTTTTTCAGTAGTGATAAAAGAGTGATTCCTTCTTGATTTTAATAGATCACCTTTATAGTTACACCAAGGATTTTCTTAGAAATATCATAGCTTTAGGACACATTTCTTATAGACCGGGATGAAACAAGTAGTGGTGTATTTTTTGGCTCAGGTTCTGGTTTTCTAATAGGTAAAGGTCAATCATTGTGTTCCTGAAAGTTTCATATAGCTCTTGAATATTTTTGAGTGGAAATGGAATGCCATATCAATGGAATTCATCTAAGAATTACACCAAGATCTGGTAGGATGTGATATTATCTGAGAAATTGTGGATTAATTGACAAAATCTACACACTTATTAGTGATCAAGAAGTTGGGTGTAGTGTATGATTTGGGTAAGACGTATGTGGATGAGGTTATGTAGTTGCAAGGATGCCCCAAGGTCCAATGTACTAGACCCAGATGAAAATTTTACCTTGTGAGTATAGAGGGGATTTTAGCATGATTTTGGAACTCAGTTACGCCTCAACACTACTTTCCACCCTTATGCAAATGGGAAGACAAAGCAGACTGTCCAGATTATGGAGGATATGTTGCAGGCATGTGTCCTGGACTTTAGTAGACTGTGGGCACAACACCTTCCATTATTTTACTTAACTTATAATAACATCTACCATTAATAAATTGGTATAACCCATTTTTAGGTGTTGTATGAGTGGATATTTTGTTCTCCTTTGTACTTGACATATGTTGGGGAGTTATCAAGTCTTGGTCCCAATGTGGTGGAGAGCACAATAGAAACGGTTCAGTTGGTTCAATAGTGGATGAAAATAGAAAATGTCTAGAAATGGTCTCATCCTGATCATAGGAGGATTCCATTGGAGTTTTATGTTGGAGACCATGTTTTATTGAGATTCTCCCCTCAATGTGTGAATTATAGGTTTGGAATGGGGTGTAAGCTTTCTTCCTTGTTTTTGATCCCTTCGAGGTGTTGGGGTGCATTGGAAAGGTGGAATATTGGTTTGAATTTCCATTGCACCTATAGAGGATGAATGATGTTTTACATGTCTCTTAGCTATGTCAGTATGTTCATGATAACTCCCATGTCATTGACTAGGGAGAGTTTCAAATCGAGGGTGATGTGATGTTTGTAGAGCGGCCATTGGAGATCCAAGATCATCAAGATAAGATGATATGAGGACTAACCATTCCCTTTTTTTACTGTAGAGGCATGGTGTCCTAGAGGAGAGTACTTGGGAATGTGAGACACAAATTTTTTCCTAGTACCCAGAGTTTTTTTCGAGTTTTTACTTGATCTATTTTTCTTTGTGATGTTCTTTTTTGACCTTAGTGTTTTATGAGATATTTTTTTCCCTTTATGTGATGTGTGTTGTGTGATGTGTGATAAATTTTTGACATGTGAAAAAGGGAGGAATTGATTCCTAATTGAGACACATTAAACTAATATATGATTAAACTTATAAATGAGAGTTAGTGTCGCCCAAATAAGATAGTATTGTTACATGGGAGATACAATTCCATGATTCCTATGTTTGAGGAAGTGTGGCTTCTTGAACTATTGTGGGATATTGGGTTATCAGGTCTAGTTGGTGGTGGAGTTTCAGGTGTAATGAGATTCTTGATAGTTATCTCAAGGTATGGTTGTTCATACATTTTCTCTCTTTCCTTACAGGTTAGTTTAAGATTATTTAGGGGGATATTGTTTGAAAAGTATCTGATGTAATTTCCCAGACCTTCCCTCCTATTACTTTGCATAAAATATGGTGTTTGGGGAATGTTAGTGTAAAAAGGAGTGTTTTAGAGGATGGAGGTGGATCCCCTATGATGGGTCATTTTGAACTAATGGTGGATCACCAAAGGTGGATCATTTTGAACTAACATTGGATCCCAAAAATTGGATAATTTTGAACTAATGGTGGATCAAAAAATTGGATCATTTTGAACTAATTCTAGATCACCAATGATGGATTATTTTGAACTAACAGTGGATCACCAATGGTGGATCATTTTGAACTAACAGTGGATCACCAATGGTTGATAATTTTGAACTAATTGTGGATCACCAATGTTGGTACATTTTGAACTAACTGTGGATCAAAAATGGTTGATCATTTTGAAATAATGGTGGATCACTAATGGTGGATCATTTTGAACTAACTATGAATCACCAACAGTGAATAATTTTTTGAACTAATGGTGGATCAGAAATGGTCACTTATTTTTAATAATGAATCTAGTTTTCTGAAATTTATACTTTTTATTTTTTTACATCCTTTTTAAAGAAAAATGGGTTTAATTCCTTAATTAATATAATTTAAATAATTTTCAAAGGTGATTAATCATAAATAAAATTTCTAAAAAATTTGAGACCTTTTAAATTTTTAAACCATGTGGATTTAATACCATATGACTTTAATGGACAATTAAAACCATATCTAATCCTGTTGTTTTGAGATTTAATATTTCAATAGAGAAGATATTTCTTTCATTCTTCAGGGATTAATTTCTCTTGATATGGGAGGTTCAAAGTCCTTCTTCCCTTGGGGTCATGGAACCTTTTTTCTTCATTTGGTATGAGTCCCATGGAATTGATTTCCTTCTCTACATGGACCCCCTATTTTTGGTGCAATAAGTAGGTGTAATGTTTTTTTCTTCTAGGTTGGTGGTCCCTCATTTCTTCTTTTTGTGTATAATTTGGAGTGGGTTACTCTTTTTTCTCTTATAAATATAATTACATTTGTATTAAAAAATATAATTAACACGTTTAAATGAAATAGAAATTGGTGTGGGAATGATTCACATGATTTTATATCTTTTTTGATATTGTGATGTTGAGATTATCTATGTATGTTATATCACTGAAAACCATGAATATCAGTATCCCCTATTTCTGTTGTTTTGATATATTTTGTAAATCCCATGTTGTGTGATTTTTTGGGATGCCACCACAAAAATATGGTTTACCACTTATAATTATCTAATGAATTGGTTGCACCAGGATATATGGATTTCTTGCGATGCATGTGGGGGAAATGGATGTAATGTGGTTGTGCAGTGGGGATGTGATGGTGGTTGTGATGTGGTTGTGTAGTAGGGTTAAAAAAGTGGTTGGGATATGTTGTAAGGTGGAAGTTGGTTGTTGTTATTGGGTTGTTGAGTTCTGATTCCTTTTGTGTGTTGTGTTGCAACAGTTTACTAAGTAGTATTGGAATTAACTTGGATTTTTTAATAGAAGAATAAACTATAAGAGGCAGTGTGGTTTAAATGGTGGGATGCTAAATATAAATTAATGTAATTGGAATTTTTTAATTCACTATCTATTTTAATTGAAATTTGTTGAAAACTGATTATCTAAAAATTTTATTAAATTGAATAAGGTTTGTGGAGTATAGATTTTTGTGGGGTTTTATGCATTTAGAGGAAGCAGAAAATGAGGGAAAGTAGTGAGTTGATTGATACACTTATTGTGAACCCCTAGAATGGGATTATGTGTAGGGATTATATATACATTATATCTCATTTTTATTTCATTATGCACCCCACCCATATTGATCACAATGTGTCGACACCCATATATATATATATTGGGGGTGTTATTTACAAAATATTTGTGGGAGGATGGATGGTTGGATACCCTCTCTTTCAGGCTCCCTCTTCTAGGTGATGGTGATATGCATAGGTTGTGATGTCCAAAAGTCAAAAGTTTCATTGTCTATATGTGATGTGATGATATGTGATGTCCCATGTGTCTTTATGTGATATTTTATGAGATAGATTATGGTGGGGGTCATTAATGGTTGGAGGAGGGAATGAGGTTGATTTCCGTCATGTTTATGATACCCTACTACAGTAGTTATGGGATGTGATATGATGATATGGTCTAGGTGTCTATAGGTGAGATGTGATGTGATGTGATGGACCCGGTGTATGTAGGCAATATGTGATGTGATGTGGTGTTATTTAAAAGAGGTGGGAGCACCAGGACATACAATGTTGGGTTTTGAGGGTGGAAAATTAGTGTAAAAGCGACATGGGGTACCCTTCATTGATATTCTTTATATTACATAATTATACTTAGACACATTATTTGGAAAGTGAACCATGGTGATGATCGGTTTGGTTAGTACACCTGTGTAGTCATGTTTGGTTCTACATTATCTCATGGGTGAATTAGTATTCTCTTTTAACATATACATTAGAGACTTTGGTTTTCCTATTGAGAATACCTATATTCTAACCCTATGTATATAAAACTAGTTTTATTTTTACAGGAGGATTTCCTAGACCATGTTTTACATTAATAGCTTTGAACTTTGGATAGTTATTCTATTATTGCTTTAGATTTTTTGGGTCTTTACTTGGGAGGATTTTACCTGTATCAATTTTATTTATTCAAGCATTGTGGGATGATTTTGGTTTCTTTTATATTATTTCTTAGAGTTTTTTGTGGATGATTCATATTATCACCCAATCCTATATATATCACTGAGGGTAATGCCTCCCATACATGATATTTTTATACCCTCGGTGCTAGTCACCAAATTGGGGCATACTAAAGGCAGAAATTGGGATCCATTATATCTCTACCCTCATTTCAGTATCATTGGAGGGAAGGGGTAGTGACATTCTAGTTGGTGTGGGTGATGTTAAAATTTAAAAAACAAATAATTTTTTAAATATGACATGGGGAACCCCCCACCCTTCAACGAGAAACCCCATATGTGTCATTTGAGGAACCACTATTGGGCAACCTAGTGGTCTAGACATGTTGGGTCTTTCCTAACATTCTCGGCCCAATGTGAGCTTGGAAATGTCCCAAAAAACCATTTTATGGGTTTTCAATCCACTTAGGGAACATAATTTTTTAGAAGAATTCAGAAATTTAGTTTTTTTTTTGAATTATTTAAAAATAAATCAGATACCATTTGATTAATATTTTATAAATTAAAATTAGATAAATTTATTTTAATTCATTTAAAATTCCCCCAAGTAGAATTTATTGAAAAATTATTTTTCTATTGAATTTTTATTACCTGCTAAATGATCTTTAACATCGACCGACCAATGTATGTATAGCTTTTAATTTATATAATTTATTATTGAGACTTCTTATGATGACTTTAATAGTTAATTTTTTTTCATGGTCTATGCATCTTCTTTCTTATCTTCATATGTATAAGGTTTTGTGCATCCATGTGTATTATTCTGAATCTACTTTATGAATTTACATGTTTTTATATATAAAGATAAGAATATAATAATATGTATAACACACCAAGATGAGGCTGTGTTCTAGACTAGATGTTGATACATTGTACACGGGTGCAAGTTGTGATACGATTCGGACCTGAATTGTTTATTTAGCCATTAGGTCCACGATTGATCCATTTATGCTCAATGGGAAAACCAATAGAAATTTTCAATATCAGTTATGTTATTAATTTAACTTTTTAATGGTTTATTATTCTTTTTTAATATGAATATTTACACAATCACATAAAATAATAAACTAAAATGCTTAGATTAAAACAAATTAATATGCATTGAATGTTTTCTATTTAATGCATTGTTAAGTTGTGACCTCAATCACATACTAAGGGCACATCAAATAGAAAATGTTTTCAAAACTAGGATGGGAAAAATTGTGGAGTTACTAGATTTGTTATTGTAGAAGGTACTATAGTAGTTACTGTAACATCAAAACTATTCACCCGAATTGGGCCAATGGGAAACAGATTTTGGCCTTCGGTCCACTATAGGACTTTGGGACACAAGGCCTCTAGGACATGAAGCATTCATGCTATATCACATAAAAGTAGGACCCAAATGAGGAATCAAAGAAACTAGTAGGAACCCAAGCATAGCTAACCGGGCTGGGAATGAAGAGAGGGTGTGACAACTTTTCCATCGGTACCAGACACGGTACATCTCTACATAGGGAAATACAATCTGATCAACCATGTGAGTTGGGGAGAAATGTGTCATCAATGTAGCATATATAGGGGACTATATTTCCAATGTATTAATGTATTTGGGACTGTATGTCATTTATTGGGCCTTGTGCCTATGTCCCTTTAGGTTATGTACTAGGAATTGTGCCTTTGGGCCTTCTGGTCTTATACTGGGACTTGTGCCTCTAGGCCTAGAGTTCATGTAAGGGGTCCAACTCAACCCAATTAAAAAGAGAATTATCAAAAAATAAATAAAAATATAAGGCCTTTAGTACATTTATACTAAGTAATAATAAAAAACCTCAATCAAATATTATGATCTAATGCCATCTATCACTTAAATTTGAACAAAACTAAGTGTATAAGGTGCTTGTCAGCCAAATTTGAGGGTTCATCCTACTACTGGGGAGTTATTATAATATTGATGTACTGACTTAACTAAATAGGGTCATAAATTATTATCCATGGCTATCGTGTTTCCTATCTATAAGAAAAGAGTTGAGTAAATCAAGGTTATGATTCCTAGAAGTTGGTACTTTACTCAACAGTTCAAGGATTCACGAGTAAATGCAGTTGGAAAGTTGAAATCATATATTGAAACTCTCTAAGTAATGGTGTAGCCATATATTAGACTGTGAGGAGAGGTTTCAAAGATCCTTTCCACTAGAATACTCAAGCGACTGGGTTTTCTGAATACATTAGTGAGGGATTATAGGGTTTGATAAAAAAGGGGTTCTCTCAGTAGTTCCTACTCTCTAGATCACCCTAGGGTTTTGGGGTTGATGGGATCGCCACAGATGGAAGGATAGGTGCGGATGGCGGTTCTCTTTCGGCTGTCTTGCAGTTCTTTGGATTTTGAGGCTTATCGGATTCAACCACAGTTTTCTTTATGCAGAGGCGGCATTTTTTTCTTGTGGATGCACTAGTCTGTCTCGACTCGGTGATGAGGCATTCCCCCAACCTCCGACATCGAGTTGTCCTAGCCCGATCTCACTGCTTCGCATCATTGGAGGCTCTCTTCTTCCATGGTTCTTTCAGATCTACTCTTGCAGCTTGGGTTCTTATGATCCTAGGATTGGATTTCAAATATCAGTGGCTAAGGGTTTGTGTGACAGAGGCTCAGACGTTTTGAGACAACGACTCTTCTATTTTCCTTCATGCTACAGATGTAGGTCACCGTGACCGGTTGATTTGGAGGCTAGGAAATTCATTGGTGGCGGTGGGTACTTGTGATAGCGGCATAGGTAACCATGATTGGTTGATTCGGTAGATCATACATTCAACGGTGGTGGCTGGTTCCTGTGACAGAGGATCGGACATTCAAACTCAATATGTGAACTGGAACGGCTTTCCCTTTCGTTTCTTCTTCTTTGGGTCTTAGTCCCGTGTTCGTGCTAGGGTTTCAATCCTGTTTTCTTCATCCTTGTTCCATGGTGGTCAAGGGTAGAATTTCTGTTTCTACTGAGGAGTTTTGATTGATGTGAGGTCTATGGTTTGTTCATGAAGTTTCGTTGATGTTGTTTTATGGTGAGTCTAGTGTTGGGTGTTTCCATGGTTGCGGCTTGCTACAGAAGTCCTGCGGGATTTTACTCCTCTCTGGCCACTAGATCCACTGATTCCTTCCAGGTCAGTCAGGTATGATGGATTCCAAGTGGTTTTGGGTTGTGTTTTGCGTTTTGATGAGGGGTTCCAGGTGGCCTACCTTGGGTTCAGGCGTTTTCGGGGTTTCAGTTTGGATTGGTGCTTTCGACGAAGATCTTCGATCACTATGAAGACTCCTTACTTCTCCTACTTTGTTCTGTCTTTGGGTATCACCTCTCCTCTCGGGGTTGGTCTTGTGAGTTGGTTGTCACGCAAGATTTGGGAGGTGCTTTTTGAGTGGTTATTAGTGTTCCAATAGGCAAGATCATTGTTTGGTTATTTCTTTTTGTTACTGGTTATGGTTTGGTGATGGGGGGCGACGACTTGATGTTGTTGAGGTGATTTGACATTCTGGTGTGGTGTTGATCAGCGATGACAATGGTGGTGGTGGACCATAGTTTATGACAGGAGGGAGGCTCTTCAAGATAGAGGCGAGTGTAGGCGGTGGTGGTCGGAGAAGAGGTCATCGGTGATGAGCCGATGAGGTTGATGTCTAAGTGGCGTACCGACATGACGATGGTTATGGTACTGAGACGATTGGACAGCGTGGTGATGATGGTGGTGAGGTGTCTCCTCGATGGTTGGTTTTTCAAGCTACTCACTTGGTCGGGCTTTTGGTTTTTCCAATGTTTGAATTTTGAATTTTGAATTTGAATGTGGCCTTTGGGATGCGGTTTGGTGTGTAATAGTTTATGTGGGTAATGTTTGGACTATATTCAGTTTTGTGAGGTTTCCACTCAGCCATAAAGTGGTATTTTGAAAATGACAAAAAATGATTTGGATGGATGGATATTATATTTATTTTTTTGTAGAAAAATGGAAATCATCATCACCATATCAATAAAACTATGACCTATAATGGATAAATAGAATATCCTCACCTGCCATAACTTCTAGGAGTGGTACAGGCACTTGCGCATATAACTATGCCGAGAGAGGAAGCTTTATGTGATGGATTCCCCACTTATAGATAATAATTCTCAAGTAGAAAACAAGGTAGATAAAGAGAAACATAATAATTAAGTATATGATGTACTAGATGTACAATGTATCATGTTGTCTTCGATGTCTATTCAACTATAAAAAATGCATGAGAATGATTATTATGACAATATCTTATCTCATCATAAAGATTTATATTAGGACAGAGTAAGAAAATAAATATATGATATATCAAGTGCATTGTATTGGTATATGATAGCTGAAGGTAATCATACAATACCTCATGTACTCAAAATAATTGGGTATATTGAGAGACTTGAGTCCCCTGGGTTCAAACTGAACCAAGAACTAGTGACTAATAACATTTATATCTCTTCACCAAATACCTTCTTGAATTTTATTGTTAATTTAAACATGAATAACATAAAAAAGTCACTCCCATACCTATTAGATTTATTTCACCAGGATGATAAGTATATGAAGAATACCATCTATTTAGTCTTTATGATGAAAAAAGGAGGAAGGGAAACACTAAGGAGTTCAAGTCTAAACCCAAGCCAAAGACACCGATGCGCCATCCTTCCAATAAGACAAATATATATAGGCAGGGAAATTATTTGGAGGTATTCTAAATTTTATGTGGAAATAAAGGCCACTAGAAGAATGATTTCATGGTTGGGAAGAAGAAGAAGGGTGATGCTTTTGGATCATGGATTTTTTTCATTGAATGAAATATATATATATATTTATAAGTTGGGTATTAGTTAAAACATATGACTCACAAATTCATATTAATATAAAAAAACATAGTATATTTTAGAATATTTCAAAGATTGAGGTGGATATTTAAGTTGAAAATGGTGTGAGACTAGCAGGATTGGTAGTGGAAGATTATCATATGACATTTCCTAATGGTTTTGTTCATGTATTAAACAATTGTTATTATATCACTTAAGTTAATATAAAAATAATCTATGTTTTGAGTTTGGACACTATGGGATTTATTTCAAGTTTGGAAATAATTTCTTTTCTCTTTTTTATGGATAACATGTGTTATGGTATGACACATCTTAATAATATATTATATATACATGAACTACAAAACCCTATAATGTAAGTCAATGGTAAAAACTTTGAAAATGACATATATAATACCCACCTATGGAACATTAGTATTAGTCACATAAATGATAAACATTTATATAAATTACATCAATAAGGGTATTTAAACTCTATTAAGTCAAAACTCTTGCATTTATGTCATTATTGCTTACATGGTAAAATGACCCAATCACCCTTCATTGGGAAAGGAGTAAGGGCCATTGAACTGTTGGAATTAATTCATAATGATGTATGCGGTCCATTAATAGTAGTGAAAAGGGTGGGTCCTCATAATTTATTAATTTTACTAATTACTATAATAGGTATGGATATATCTACTTAATGATGTATAAGTCACATTCCTTTAAGATGTTTAAGAAATACCAAAAAAAAAAGAAGAAAAACAGATTAGTAAGAAGATTAAGTAACTCTGCTCAAATAGAGGCAGAGAGTATCTCAACCAAGACTTATTTTTCACATAAAGCTATATGGGACAGTATCTCAAATCAGTCTTCCTTATACACCTCAATGGGATGGTGTTAGTGAAAGGAGAATCAGACCTTTCTTGGAAATATCATATCAATGATGAGTTAGTAAACACTTCTATTATGCTTTTTGGGATACACAATGCACAATGTGACATATACCTGTAACCAAGTACAAACTAAAGCTGAAGATGGTATTCCATATAGGTTATGGTATGAAAATAAAATCATTCTATCACACATATATGTTTTGGGATTAATGTCTTTTTTCAAGACTATACCTAGTGAAAAATTTAGCATTCTGAAGCATGAAGTAAATATTTATAGGTTATACTAAAGAAACTAAAGGATACTACCTATATAACCCTTTAGATAGAAAAAGTTATTATGGTAATACAAGAAATATTTCTAGAAAGGGAACACATTTCTATTGGAAATAGTGGTAACAAGATTGAATTTGATGAAGTAGATGCTCTCGATGCACAATATTTTGTATGGGAATAATCAATAAATGTGACATTGGTTTATAAAGATGTTCCTGAGATAGAAGTACTATATAAGTTAACTTGAATGGTTAGATAACTAGAGTGATATGGTTTTTTTTCACCGAGTCAACTGATAGATTACACTTAGAGAATGATGAATATCTAACCTATAAGGAAGTAGTATATGGAAATGATATTACTAAATGGAAAGAATACATGAAATTTGAGATAGAGTCTATGTATTAAAATCTACTTCAGATTTTGTTAGACCCTCAAATTGATGAAAAACCCATTGGTTGTAAATGGGTATTCAAGAAAACTATGGACATGGATGCAAAATTAAATTCTTATAAGGCATGAATGGATCCAAAGGGATTTAGAAAATTTCAAGGCATGGAATATGATGAAACCATCTCACCCATAGCAGTACTAAAATACACCATAATATTACTTGCTTTAGTATCCTTCTATGATTATGAAATTTGGTAAATGGATATCAAAACTACTTTTATAAGTGTGAAGTTGGTTAAATATTTCTATATAACTAAACATGAATGGTTCATTAAGTCAAAGAGTTCTAATAAAGGATATAAGCTATAGATATCCATTTATGGGTTAAATAAGGAATCACGAATATTCATGTTAACGAGGATATAATAGAATTGGGATTTTTAAAGAATGAATGTGATCTATGTGTCTATAATAAGGTTAATGATAATTTCACTATATTTCTAGTATTATATGTTGATGACATATTAATTATAGGGAACAAAGTTCTTATCATACAGTAAGTTAAGACATTGTTAAGTGAATAATTCTCTATGATAGAATTAGGTGAAGCAGCTTACATCCAAGAGATCAAGATCTATCGAGATAGATCTTAGAGGCTTCTTAGGATAAGTCAAGTACATATATTTATAAGGTAATCAAAATTTATAATGTGGAACAATACAATATGGGGTTTTTTACAATGTCACATGGTATCTCTCTCTCCAAGAAAATGTGTCTATAAACATAAGAGTGAAAGTATGATTTGAATCCCTTGTGCTTCAATGGTGGGATCTATAATTAATTACATGCTATGGACTAGGATTAATGTTTCTATTTCATTAAGTGTGGTGGGAATATATCATACTAATATAGAAGATATTCATTGGGAAAAAATGAAAACTATCCTAAATTACTTGATATGTATAAAGGATATTCTCTTAGTGCGTGGAGGATATGGGGAACTAGTCCTGAGGAGATACACTGATGCTAGTTTCCAGAAAAATAATGATGATTTGAAATCATAGTCAAGATATTTCTTTAACCTAAATACTTGTGTGGTGATACGGAGAATCATGAAGCATCCAATGGTTGCTGATTCTAAAGAAAAATCTAGGTATATAGTGGTTACCAATGCAACTAAGGATCCAGTCATGATATGAACATTTGTATCATATATTGTATTTATGCCTAGAAGTGTAGTCTCTATTCTTGTTTCTTGTGATAATACTATAGATGTAGTTCTTTCCAAGGATCCCAGGTCACACATGAGGGAAAATAATATACATCAAAAGTTTCATCTCTGGAGTGATTTTACTCAGAGAGGTGAAGTCACGGTTAGAATGGTAGCAATAGAGGATAACATGGAAGACCCCCAGACTAAAGCCATATATTAGCAAAAACTTGATTCTCATGTGCGAGTTAGTAGGATGAGGATTATTAGTTGTTAGATCTAGTATAAGTGGTAGTGTTGTGAGTGGGTTTCCTAGACCCAACTTATTTTTATACTTTGATTACCATTACATTTATATAGTTTGATATATAGATGTGTTTATCATACCATACTAGCACTGATACTTCTACATCTAATATTTATATGGTAACTTCATTAGATTATACTTCATATAAAAAAGTTATAATAGTTACTAGGATATAATGAGAACCTAGAGATACCATGATAGTAATATTTAACTTATATCTCATGGTCTAAATTAATCATACTAACATGATATAGATTTATGTGTGACTATTAGGTGTTAGGAGATTATAATCATTGAGACTTCTTTTCATGAGGTTATCACTTGGTGATCTCATGTAGATAAGATCATGGGGACTGAACTTCCGATAATAATACCACAAGACTTAGGTGTTATTGGTATTTTTTATCTATTAACATGTGTAATGGTTTCCAGACATGATATTATTATCACAACATACTATTTTATGACATACTATGATGAAAGATGAAAACCATGAGATTTATGTCATAATGAGTTAACTTGTGTTCGGTTCACCATTGGTGGTATAAAATTGATTTAATAATCAAGATATAAATGATCAAATCTGAAATCAAGTTATATCTTAGGAATAATTGATCTGGAAGGTATTATGTTCACTAAATTCATTGTTATGGTTGAAGAATGTTAGTACATCAGGTTAGGTAAACTAATAATATATAAATAAAGGATGATGACATAAAGTGTGTATCATAATTTATGATATATCATGAGACAAAGAGATTATATTACATGGAGAGTGTTCGTGAGAAAGGTAATTTTTCTATGACTATACCTTATCTCTTTAGGGACATTGATGGGTTTTTTGACTTTTCTACCAGTCTGTGATTATTATTCACTACTATTGAGATATGGGATTAGAGGGTCACAAAATTAGCATATTCAAAACTTGTCCTATTATAGTGAATATGAGTATAGAAAATTTTGGGCCCTACTATGGGGTTTAGGAGGTGTCTGAGTATAAATAATCTCCAATAAATAAATAAATTCATTATTATTTGAGTATAGAATAATTGGAGTTGAATTAATTTATTTAATGTATTAACTAGTATTTAAGTGAATACATGGGAAAATATTTAATGAATGAATATTTTTTTAATATTCAAGGTTTTTTTAATATTTACAGAAATGATGAGTCGAGTCAATGGATCATTTTTATGAATTAATATATTTATTATATTATAATTAAGTTATAAAAATATAAATTACATCTATGATATAGTCAGTTGGTCATAACATGTCGTTTAAGGATTATTTAGTATTTAATATATTTTTGTAGTTTGGGGATCCATTTTAGGGTATTACATACATCACTATCTAAGTAATATGATTCCCTTATTTAGAGAACTATCCATCACTCTAATTTGAGAGCTCCTCTATCATATTTCATTCATCCTATATAGAAGCATTTGATCTAATAAATCGATCTAGGTTCTCTTTCACGGATCGAAGGAACGACATGATGGCGATCATTGAGACATCAAAGGAATCATCAAATCTATATGCCAGAACCCAGATATTGGTGATTAGTGTTCCCAAAAAAATTTAAAGCATGTGTAGAAGATCTAAAGTATCCTACATTGGTTCCTTCAAGAAATGGTCACCAAAGATGAGGGGTTGTTGAATGTTCCTTCAAATCAAATTTGATAATTTTTTATTTTATTTTGTGAATAATTATTTTATGTGAGATCCTTATCCTTCCAAATGGGAAGCACGTCACTGGAGACAACATTGTTATGCTGGTTATGAAAAATATTAAATTCCTAACCCATATTCTGTTTCTATATGCCCCAGTACCAAAAAAATCATTATTAATACCTAACTAACAAAAGGAAACTATGAACCTCAAACACTTGGGTGATTCCCAATCCCTAACAACCTCAAATTTCATGGGATCGATAATAACTATTCCATATTAAATGAACATCTCAAATCCAAAACTAACAATTCAAGATATTTCTATACATATAATTCTCATAAAGTTAATATAATAAAATAATCAAATGATTAAATGTTCCACCTCTAACTCATAATTAATGATTCTATCATTAATGAAAAACACTATGAAATGGTCCATGTACTACTAGAAGATCCAGTTTATAAGGCCATAGACTCTTTAGGGGTGTTTTTTATGCCAAACGATATCACTAGAAACCCATAGTGACTATATCAAACTCTAAATCCATATTTGAGATATCTTACTCATATACTAGAATCTAATTATAACCATAACTAAGATCAATCTTTAGGAACCCCCTTTATCCTTTCAATGGGTCGAAGAGATCACTGTTTCTCAAAAGAGGGTATTTTTTTCTTTAATATCACTTGATTCAAGTAGATATAATAAAAACAACCTAAATATCACATATTAATTCTCTGAAAATAGAATAAGATTTGAACAAGTGGATACATTGGGTCTAATAAATCTTTTCTACAAAAGATCCTCCAATTTCCCCTTCAGCTCTTTGAGCTCAGTCAGTGTTATCTGATATGTTGATAAAGATATAGATATGGTCTTGGGGTGAAAGTCGATACCAAAATTAACCTATCAATGAGAGAGAAACCCTATAAATACACCTAGAAAAACATAAATATACTCTTATACTATTATATGAAATAATTTTCCCACATCATCTATGGTATGTAGTTTCAATTTCTCCAACTAATGGGTAATTGAATGCAATCACTTGTGGGTCAACCATGATCATCCTATATAAGGGTATTATTCACCAGTTAAAGAAAATCTTGGATAATCTACCTGATTAAATAAAAAAAATTCAATATAAATCAGCTCAAATACATAATATAGATAACTAGTTAATGATAGGAATAATTTTATAAGTTCTCATCTCTACCGTGTTGAGATCCTAAGAAAATGTCTATTTTTTTAGAGTAAAATCGAACTAATGGTAAATGAAAGTATAGGATGTTATCCTCCAGTATGAGTCTCTAGTTGAAGAGTTTAGTTTAGGGTATCTACTGGAATATTTATCTAATGAAAAAAATGATGCAATAAGAAATTAATGACTCACATTGATGTTGATGATTATGACTAAAAAGGTAGAGAAGACGCAAATCATACCTCAAACCATGTTAGACACCACCTACACGAATCTCTTCATTGATTTCATACATCCTCTGTCCTGACATCATGCACCTTATTCTTATTGTGGTCTTCCCAAATTTTGTGGAGGTAATGGGTCAGAGCATCATCAACCCCTCACACTTCATACACTTCCAACTCCTATGACATAACTACCTCTAAGAGGGATACATTTTCCACCTTGGGTAGGTCCCTAGTCTCTGAAAATCCTCAGTCAAGGTGTTTCATCTATTATTATACCATTAATATCCTTCACTTCCTCCCAAAGGTCCAAACTCAAACTATGATTCCACTTCCACTATAAGAAAAACAAGCTCAATCTCTTGGATGGATGGAAATAATTCAAGATCCATTTTCTACCATCCTCTATGATTAGGGTCATAAATTACCAAGCCTATACAGACATGATCATGTTAGTTGTTACTATATTGCTAATTTCAATGACTCTAATCCCAAATATTCTCATCTAGCACCAGCGCTCGACTGCATCTCATCTATAAAACACTCAATCATTAAGGTACACTCCAAAACTCTAGAATATGTAAGAATAGACAATGAGATTGTCTTATATCTAATCTCCCAAAAAAGGTCACACTCAAAATTTTAATATCAAAGATAATTTTCATGATTCATATATTTATAATGGATTGTGAGTTTTTTTAATCACACAATATACCAAGAGACCACCATTATACCTTAATGGAGGTCCAATGTCACATCTTGAACCTAAAAAATATCTTGGAAATATATGAGGTTCCACTAAACATAAGTGATTTCCCTAAGACACTAAAGGTTGGAAATAAATTCCATAGTCTTACATAAACATTGGGTGATGATTTTCCCATGTTATAAAACATAACCTTTCATTACAGAATAAAAAAACTAAACCAACTATATAATTATTGAGTATAAACAATGCAACTCAATTTAAAAACCATTAAAACAAAAATATCAGATCAGTAGAAACAAAGTATATAATGGAGGATCATGGGAACCCAATGATGTCCCAACGTAGAAACACTATGTTGGAATCAATCCAACCACTACCTGAGAGAAAATTCAAGATCCAAACACTATCATGAGGAACTAACATCATAATTCTCTCCTATATAAATAAGAGACCTTTCCTATACCTATTTCATGAATAATGACATATTCATATAGAAAAACGTGTGTATATAGGGGGTGAGTTATCATATAAAATAGGCATTCAACAAGAGACTTACCAACTCATTCCATGAGGTCAAGGTAACGTTATCCTAAAATTTAAAATATAGTTTATAAAAAAGAGATGAACATAAAAATAATTGACCAATTTAGAAAAAATAATTTATCCATTGATACCACTTAGTATACCCAAACCACATCCATCCAATCATTCACACATGCATTCCAAATGAAACTCCCAGTACTCATGATCGGTGATACATACTTCACTAATATGTCACTTGATGATATACCTTCAGGCATTTAGTCTGGCACTAAGTTCCATGTTTGTACCAAAAATTATCTTCACAATAAAATTTTGAACACACGTAACCCATATATTTCATGTTCTCACACAAATTCATTCCACGTAAATTAATTATTAAATTAATTCTTAGTTTTCAAACATTATATCCAACATATTTCTTTAATTAAATTAAACCCCTAATTTAAAACCATAAATCAAAAGGTTTTTCCAAGAGCTATTCAAATAATAATGATTTCAAAACAATAAAACAATATGGTTTAATTTATAAAATAATAAAATGTTTTATTTGTTAATCCAATCAAAAAAATTAACAATGTTAAGACTTTAAGTTCTAGAATAATTGGAGAAGAGAGATAATCCACTTACCTCTCAATAGGTGATAGAAATGAATAACAGTACAACAAAACTGTACGATTTAGGAATAAGACTCATTTACTTCAATAGATCCAACCAAGATCTCATAAAAAATCATAAATCATAGATCTATCCATAAAAAATTATATTTAACATTTTGTGGGAGATGAGATTAAATGATATAAAGAAAAATAGATAAAATGGATACTTACCATTGATTCTAGAGATCCAATTCACTTAGATCCATCAAGACCAACTTCAAAATTAAATGGAACCCCCAATAATGTGTAAGAGAGGAGTGGAGTTCAATAGAATTAGAGGAGAGATAAAAAATGAGGGATAAAACTAAGTCAAACTCTAATTTCTAGAGCATAAAATGTACATAGCACATTTAGTCCAAATGGTTTGAGAAACTATTCAATAACTATGTGCATGATACTATCTCTAATCCCCTTTATTTCAAGATTGGTTTATATGGTTTGAAAAACCATAAGGTAACTGTACATTTCCCTATGTTTTCACTTGCATGGTTTCTCCTAGGAACCCACATGTTTTAGACAAAACATGCACACCCTCATATACTCTTAATCATGTCACATGATTATCGGGGAAGTTTTATATGGTTTCCCCGAACTGTGTACCAACCATGCACCCTCTAAACACCTAATTAAACTTACCAAAAAATCCTTGAATATTTTTTAGGTAAATTTCAAGAACAACGTAGCTCACAAATATATGAAACAACATCACATACGTCAAACTAGGGGTGTTATGTTCTCCCCACCATTTGGATTTCCATCCTCATAAATATGAATATTAGTGTTGCTTTGGAAGATAATGGGCCACTATTATAACATAAAGCCTTCCCATTCTAATGTATTTTCTTGAATCTTACCATGATTCCATAAAACATGCATCAGACAGATACTCTTTACATGTAACAATTTATCTTATATATCCACACTCTCTATCGACATGTGTATCAAAGTAATATCTAATGCTAGATCAGTGTGTCCTCATCAAATCACATGGTTAGGATTGGATTGGTACTTATTAAATTGATATATATATGAAATACATTTTGTGTAGATATGAATTATGGTGGTAAATACAACCAATATTCCACATCCCTAATCTGTTCAAATATTTCAAATTGATTGATGTATCGATGAGACAATTTACCTTGCTTACCCAAACGTTGATGCCCTATCCTTGGATAGACTTTCAAGAACACATGATATCCTACAACAAACAATAAAATTTTATGAAAATGATCCACATAAAATTTATAATAACTCTAATTCATCATCATCCTTTCCCGGTCATCTAAATTTTATCAGTCGTCTCTTGAACAAAACTATGTCCCAACAATGAAGTTTCTCCGGTCTATACCCAACCAAGCAGAGACCAAGAATAATGACCATAAAATGATTTTAAAGGATCCATTTATATTTATACCTAATTATTATTATTCTATTATAACTACACTAATGGTATATCATCATCCCATGAGCCTCTAAAATCCATAACACAATCTTGGAGCATGTATTCTAACATTTTTATAATCCATTCCGATTTTCTAATCATTTTAAGATGATAAGTCAAGATCATGGTCAATTGGGTACCCAAAAGTTTTTATAAATATAACCAAATCTGGGAGGTAAAATGAGGATCTCGGTGGGAGACAATCAAAACTGGTATTCCATGTAACATTACAACCACTTAAATATATATTTTTTCCAATCCTTCCACCGTATTGGATTCATGAATAGGGGTGAATTGAGGTAACATTATGAGTCAATCCATAATCACCCATATAGAATCATGCTTCTGAAATATTCATGGTATACTTTTGAAAAAATCCATAGAAATTTTCTCTCATTTACTGATAGTTGTAGGTGTATATTTCAACATACCAGCTGGTCATTGGTACTTATCCTTGACATGATGACAAGTGAGGCATGTTGAGATATACTCTTCTAGTTTCCTTTTCATGATAACCCACCAGAAATGAGTTCTCAGTGCCTTATACATATTATAAATTCAAGGATTAAAATCCCATTTTGAGTGGTGGAATGTAGATATAATTTGTTCTTGAAAATATAGTAGAACAATTATCAGATCATGAAAAAGTAACAAAAAGTCCCCAACTTATTTTCATCCATCAATGGTATCCACACCATTGAGTTTTGACATACTAGTTAGGTAATCTAGATCCTATATTTGAGAATCCTTAACTTTCACATCCAAATCAGGTATAATAGACACTAGAAATAAAATAGTGACTTCATTTTTATCAATTCAATCAAAACACATGTCAGTAATCATAGACATTAATTTACACTGATCACATGCTTCTCTGGATAATTGATTGAATGATATTTTTCTTAAATAATAATCCATATAATTTCCTTTTACATATATATAAACCAAGTTAAAATAAAACATATAGAGATATTAAATAAATAATCTTTATCTTGGTTTTAAATCCCTTTTTTAAAAGATGTATTTAAATATTTTATGATCTATGAACATGGTAAGCTTATCTCCAAAGAGAGAATAACACCATGTCTTCAAATCATGAACTACCATAACCAAATCTATGCCTTGGGTCGAGTAATTATTTTCATAAATTTGTAACTATCGGGATCCATAAGATATGACATGATCTCCTTGAAAAATAATATAGACGATTCCAGACCGAGAGGCATCAAAATAAACTAAATAACCCTTCACATGATCTATAAAATCAAGAATTGGTGTCTAAGTGAGTCTATCCTTAAGCTCTAAAAATGATTTTTGGTAGTCATGACTCAAGTGGAATGGAGTTCACTTTCTCAAAAGGGTTTTCATAAAAGATTTGAGTCACTAGAAGTCCTAAATTAAGTGATGATAAGACTAAATGGAATGATCACATATTCATAATGATTATAACGACTCATGAAAGCTATCTTAGGAATATGCTATTTCTTAACTTAGAATTGGTGATACCCTGAGAATAGATAATTTTTTTAGAACCATTGGGATTATTTAAATTGATTGATAATGTGATCAATCCAAGGAAGAGGATATCTATTCTCTATCATAATTTAATTTAGTTTATGATAATCAACACAAAGTCATAGAGAACCATTTTTATTCTTGAAAAAAAAACTAGAGCATCCCGGGGTGAGGTACTTGGTCTTATAAAATATTTATTTTCCAATTAATCTAATTAGATATTAAAATCCATCAATTCTATTATAACCATTATATACTTTGGAATTAAAATAGTATTTCTTCATGGAAGGAGGTCAATCAAAAATTATACTTCCCTTTCAGGTGTCAAACCAGTGAAATGTTTGAGAAATAGGCCAGGATTATGAACAAAAATGGTGGGAGAATTTATAGAATCAATCATTTAATTGGTTCCTAAAGTGAATAATGTTAATTGATAAGAAATAGTTCCCAATTTTATCACTAAGGGTTTGAATCTTCCATCCATCATATCCTAGTCTCTTTTAAAAAGTTTCATTACCCTATCTAAAGATGTAATTCTTGCCATTCATAACAATAGATATGGGACTTTAAAGTAACTAACCAATCCATTCACATTATCAAATAAATGATATACTTATCCATAATATAAAAGTACCCAAAAAAATGGACTCCATAAATTTTTAATGAAAACATTTCACATTTAAATCCTCTAGGCTTTCACTACCTAAGAGGTGTCTGGATACTCATCACATTTTGAATCATTTTAGTGTGAAACTCTATTTTGTTAATGAAATGTGAAGAAATAAAATATTCGTATGGAACAATATTAAATAGAAATTTTATAAGGGTTTGGTTTAGTAGAATGGTACCTCATAAAATTTAAGGACCTGATTGTTATTTTTTGATCATCTGGTCAATACCATATAACTTCTTATGCACCCCCCTTGTTCATCTACTCTAAATTATGGTTGCATTGATTGAAGAGTTAGGGTGTTCTTGGAACCACCCTTGTTCACTTAGTTATGGGGATTATAAATTTTTTGGCATGATCATCAAATTTAATCATAATATTTCTCAGGCACATGAGATTTATTTTGAGTAGCTGAATTTATAGCATTATGAAAATAACATTAGATATTTACCATCTTATTAAATTTGTGACATGCAGTAGGTGGTTTCATAAAATCTCACTTTACATGATTTAATGAACCATATTAGAAACATCTAAGATTGTTACTACATTATGGAATAAAGTTAACTGATTCAGTGGATTTATTTTAAGATGTTCCACTACCTTGGATGTAACTTGCCCTCTTTTGCTTAATCCTGGCATTAGAGTTCATATATATTCTTGTAGTGACAAATGTAATTACTCCAATAAAATTTCTAGTGATATCCCTTTCCACTTTTATAAATCTATTAACAACCACTATATAATCAGTAATACAATGGAAAAAATATTAGAAGAAATCTATAGTCACAATACATACTCAAATATACATGCCTTTAAAGAAGCACTTGTTGATACCATTGGAGAAAAACAAACTATGTTCAGAAACATAGACATATATTTTATCACTAATATATTTTCATTCTTAAAGATTAATAAATATATCATTATTTAAATCTTAAAAGTGTTTGGTTGGAATTTTTTATTAAACAATTCTTCAATGTCC
The DNA here is from genome assembly GCA_963277665.1 of Viscum album. Taxonomy (NCBI): domain Eukaryota; kingdom Viridiplantae; phylum Streptophyta; class Magnoliopsida; order Santalales; family Viscaceae; genus Viscum; species Viscum album. The sequence goes on along the minus strand of OY728148.1, from coordinate 2,093,712,855 downwards.
CCCGACATAATTACTTGGTCAAATTTAGCTTGGACATCTATATCCCACCACTAGCATGAAAGATTTTACAATATGTAGAAAAATAACACGAACTTTAGATCATTTAGGGTTCCAAGGAAATCAAATATTTTGTTCATTCTATTAATCCATGACTTTTTATTTTCAGGTTCTGAATCCCCCCAAAAGATTGGTGGATTGTGTTTCTGAAATTGAAAAAAATGATCTTCTTTTCATGGTTCATCATTTATATTTCCATTCTCAATAGCTTTAAAAGATTAAATAATGCTCTAAAAATGTAGTTGGTTCACTTATGACTCAAATGAAACCTTGTTTTTATATCCTCTTCTTTGGGGATTCTATGTTTCCCGACTGTCATCATTTCTCTATAGTCAGAATGAAACACTTGGTAGTCATTACTTACTAGTGAAATGAAGTCTTAGAATATTTAAATTCATCAAAAGAAACAAAAATTATAATAAATTTCAAAAAATAATCAAAAATAATATGAATAATATAATTTTCATGGGAAGTATCAGTACTAATGCATGATATGCTACACTCATCAACTAAAACCATGATAATGAGATGAAAACAAACCTAGAAGTCTCTTATAAAACTTTTAGTACTCATACCACCCTGGTGACTTAAAGTTTAGTATTAACAATTTAGATACATATTTTTATGTTATACATTTCAAATTTTGACATGTATTATATCCTCACTACTATCCCAAGATGATGGACTGACCAAGAATGATGCCATTTTTAACATCTCAACCCTAACCATTAGCTTGGAAGGATCCAAGGTTCCAATAATCTTAGGTGATTTCCCTAAGATAGTAAATGATTGAAATAAATTCCAAGGGATTACTTAAACATTGGGGGTGGCTTTCCCTTTTTAAAAAACACAGTTTATCAATACAAAATACAAAAGTCAAACCAACTATATGGTGCATGAGTTTAAATAATACAACTCAATGGATGTCTTGATGTAAGTCAAAAAAGCATAACAAGGACATCCTAACAAAGTATAGAAAGGGGGATTAAGATAACCAAGTCATTACCAACAATGCCCCACACAATGCAAAGATGAACCCATGCCACCCATGTATGAAAATTTATCACACCAATTCATTCAAAATAAATCCATTATTAAATTAATTATTTCTTTTCAAACATTAAATCAAACATCTTTCATGCATTAAACTAAAACCATAATTTAAAATCATAATTCAAAGGAGTTTTCAAAAAACCATTCAAATAACTAAGATTTAAAAATCATAAACCAAGAGGGTTTCCTTTATAAAATCATAGAATGTTTTCCCTGAAAATCCAAGTAAAACATTTAAAAAATAAAATACTAAAAAATATAGAATAGGTGGATGAGGGATAGAAGTCCCCTATCTCTCAATTAGTGACGAAAATGAATAATGATACAAAAAATCATCTAGATCTTGGCTTGAGACTCCTTTATTTCAATTGATCCACCAATATCTCATCAAAAAACATTATATATCATAGATATATTAACAATATATTAGATATAATATTATATGTGAGAGTAACTGAGAATATAAAAAAAATATAGAGAAAAAAATATTATTATAATTGATTTTGGAGATTCAAGACACATAAATCCAACACAATTTTCTAACGGAACAAAGGGAATCACCAAGAATTATTAGGAGAGTATTGGAGTTAGAAATTATAAAAGGATAGGTGGAAAATGAGGGTTTCATGGGTTAAAAACAAGTTAAACTATAATTTATAGATCATTAAATTTATGTGGCATGATTAGCCTGCATGGTTTGGGAAACCATGAACTAATTGTGTGCATTCTACTATCTCCAAACCCCTATCTCATATAGTTAGTTCACATGGTTTTATAATACATGTTTCAACCATGATTTCTCTATGTTTTCCATTACATGGTTTATCTTAGGAAACCACATGGTTTTGAAAAACCATGTGTAACCTCCAGTCCTCCTAATCTTGTCACATGGTTACCTAGGAAAAGATGGATAGTTTACCCTAATATTTAACCAACCATGTTCCATTCAAACACCTTATAAAATTTCATAAAAACTCTCAAAAACTTCAAAAAACTTTCCAAGATAAATATCAATCACAAAATATCTCAAAATAAATGAAAAAACAATGTATACCTCGTACAAGGGATGTTACATCCAACATCTCCTAGACTCACACCATCTAAAGCATTGCTGGATAATATTCCTCTATAAATAAGTGGTCAAACTAAAAATAGGGTAAAGTAAACTTATACTTGGTATATGTGATCAATGAACACCAATTTCCAATAGCTCCATCAAGAATAATCATAACATGAACAACTATCTGGTCAGAGGGTGTCCAGACCAAATGGAAAATATGATAAATAGAATTCATGTGATCTTCTACTATATAAGGATATGAATCACCTCATGATCAGGGATGAATTTAACTTTCAAAATAATAGAGTGCACTCATCCCACAAGTAGTATCATCATTATCTATGGGTAATACGGACTATGTCTTTAGTGGGTATTCTCTATATTCAAATTTTGGGGGATTAACCCTATACACCACTAGTAGGAGAAACACCTCCCAATAAGGTCCCTGAACTGAAGCCACATTACTTAATTGATCAATGAATGGAGGTTGAATCACTAGTATAGGATCAATTCAACCATGTCTTTAATTTTGGGTTGGATATCTATGGGTTTGAATCTTATGTTACATAAGATGAACCCATGGTTATGAAAGTATATATGAAAGAGTTGACTCAAGAAGATAATAAATGATTACAAAACTAACACACTACATGATGTATGTGTGCCCCATTAAACCTTGTAAATGATTATTTATAGTTCTATGTCAACTAACTAGTTATTAGATTCCTGATGAAAGGTTATGTCAACCAACCAAACCAAATACTAGGTTCCTTGGTCTGTTAACCACACTCAATACCCATTAACATTGTTCCCTTGACTATCCCAAACCAATCCTCACAGAATTACTAACTCCAAACTCCATCCCTAAGACTCAAAAAAATTTAATACCATTCTGAAAAGATCCTACCCCTAGGACCTTTCTAGTGTTGATAGTAAACTAAGTGTTCCACCCCATACCTTTTTCCAATAAACTAGTGGAAAATGACAAACACCAAAAAAGTATATCACACAAATGGGATGAATTATCCTATAGTTCCATAAACAACCAAAAATCTACAGTACAAGGTATATAAAAATTTAATCCCATATATAAATTAACCAAATATAGTATTACATGCATGTGATAATGATAAATATCCCAACAATGTGATATAAACCAAATCTAGTAACATGGAAAAGTAAAAAATACAAAAATCTATGATAAAAACAAACACAAAAAATTGAGATAAGTGAACTCCTTGATATTCTAAGGGGGAATTGAACAGTCCCCAGTAAAAAACACATATAAGATCCTTTATGTACTAGCTCCAAGTCCACTAAGACCACCATTAAACTGCATATCCTCTACACAAACACAACATATGTGAGCATAAGTCCCATAAAGAGTTTGGTATAAATATACCTAGTAGGAATCCCCAAAAACATAAGAATAAAAAAATATAGAAAGTTATATCAATAGGATAAATCCATATGTTCTTTAAGGAATTAAACTAAGGTCAAGTAGATCATTGATCATCATAGATCATATCAATTGAATTCTAATACTGAGAGGAACATGAAATAACTAGAGCACCACAGATCCCAAATCACTTAAAATACCCCACATAAATCACTTACTTATCACCCCTTAGTATTAATAGTAATAATGTACCCACACCTTGGTGAATAGAGTATGTTAATCAAGGGAGTACCGACCCCTATGGAGGACCCACGCCTCTCTATGTGTAATATGAATCCATCAAGGGGTTACCTACTCTATAAGTGGAGGAACTAGGTCTTAACACTATGGGGGTTTACCAACTCTACTATGTATATAGAGGACCCATGCCCAAGATATGGTTTTATTCTAGGGTCATTAGCGACCTTGTGACTACTTTAATCATCCACCCACACCCGACATCATCTACATAAAGTAATGGTACTCAGACCAATATAATTACCTAAACATAATTCCTATATGATTAAGATATATAAACCATTGCATTATACTTGAAAAAAAACTTAGAACAGATGAATCGTACATCCAAAACTGACATTGGGGTGAGAATATAAAGAAAATGCTGAAGTTTGAATTGTATATAATGTGTTCCACTTCAATACATGGTGTGTAAAACTTGGTCTGTAATGAACATGATTCCAGTAATATAGATTTAGTGTCTAATTTATTATATTAGTACAAGATACAAGAGATAAAATCATAAGGGATCAATCCATTGAGAAGTATTTGAAGGCTAAATATATACACGATTTCCATATTACATTGAAAAGATGAAACATATCATGAAAAAATTCGTTTCATACTTTAATATCATTAAAATTTTTCTTCTTCATATCTTGGGTAAAGGAAAAATTATAAAGGAAGAGCTTAAATCCCTCGTAAGAGAAGACATACAATGGAAGCTATCATGAGTAGATGAGGAATAACAATATGGAAGACTGAATAATTAATACATATGTCATTTAATTAATAATTTTATTATTAAATATAACATTAGATGAAATTAAACACATGGATAATGATAACTGATTTACCACTAATGGAAATGTATAATGATATACATTCATGATATTACTATTTTGTCCTCTCTTGAAACATCATGAATCTTATAGTGAAGGCCTTTTCCAATGTACTTTCATTGTATGGGTAGGTAAACACAAATTACCTAACTATTGTGGTCACATTTTCTATCTCATGAGTCCTATTGATGCATTGAGGGGATATTTATAACTAGGCTGTAATTTCCACTTACATATATCCAATACATTCCTTATATATTGAATGATCAAATATTACATAATCAATATTCCCTATTGATCAATCAACATCGATATTGAGTAAAGAATACAAAACATTATTATTTCTCTAATAAATGAAATAAATATGTTTTATTCAATTAACATTGTATGTTGAAATCATATATGTTTAATAAAATAATGAATATATCCATGATATTGAAAATATATACAAGAAAGAAAAATAGGAAATGAATAACGGAGATTGATAGGGAATATGATCATAATAAATTTAAGGATAAAAAATAAGGTATAATCTATAAATCAGAAAAGGATAATAGAATACCATCAATTCATAAGAAATAAAGGATTAAAATAAAGTAAATTAATTTAAAAATAATAGAAGAAAACTGAAGAAAAAATTTAAAATGAACTTTTTTGAAAACTTTTGTAACATTTTTATGAAAATAATGTTATAAATAATTTCTAAAATTATTTTCACCATTTTAGAAAATAGATTGTTTTTTATTTTAATATAAAAACTAAAAATTTATAAAATAATGGAAAAATTATTTTATTTGAAAAATCATAGAAATGTGTATAGGAATTTCAATAGAGAATAACGGTCATGGAGGAAGTAAAATAATTTCACACCGTATATATTACAAATAACATTCCTTTCACACTTTGGTAAAAAGTTAAAAAAAAAATTTTTAGAAAATTTAAAAAAGATTCATTTTAAAACTCGGTAAAGGAATTCAAATGTAGTACAAAATTAATTTTCTAATTATTTTAAATTATGTAAAACATCTATAAAAAATTTAAGAATATGAATATTTAAGATAAATATTTCACATTGAAAAAGAGAAATAAAGTGGGATTTGTTTTAAAGTATTATTTTGATATTTGAATAAAAAAGAGAGAATATTTCTTAAGAAAAACATGGGAACCCCAAAAATAATAAGAGGTGAATAAAATAAATAGGGTTTAATAAGAAAATGAACATAATTATTCCAATGTAAAATTAAACATGAACAATCCTGAATAATACCGATATTGTAAAATAAACTTTAATGACTTTAATAACTCTTGAATAAAAAACACTTAAAAGAGAAAAATTGAATTGAAAATATAAATACTATAAATATATATTAGTTAAGGATATAAAATTTTGAAGGGGTAGTATAAATAAAATATAAAATAAATTAGGTTCATAATATAAAATAAGTATCAATGGAGTGGAATTGAGATGAAAAGCTCTTACCTTGAATTCTTTCTTGGTTGGACGCATTATATCCTCAGAAATAATGAATTTAAATTTATTAAATACCTTATTAAGAACCATATTCATATATATTCTATTATTTAAGGTCCTTTTATAATCATTTTTATCCATTCCATGAATAGTTCTTATTTACATTGACAACATATGGTTGTTCGGTCAATTTCTCCAAAATTACTTTGGTATATCAACCATGGTTAAAGGTGTTACATAATGGTTAAATAATCTCAAAAATTGTTAATAATTTCATTAATATAATTTTTATTCATTATATAAAATTATACATTCATCCATGCATGGTGGTAATAGAGAAATGAATCACATCGCTTCCTTCATATGGTAGTATACACGTACATAAGAAAGATATAATCATTCTAGAAAGGATGGAAGGGTAAGAAGGTAGATGATATATTATATGTATAAAATAATTATTATTTCATAAATATATATATATATATATATATATATATATATATATATTAATTCATCATTTATAACCAAACAATTAAAGTGGTGATGAAAAATTAATGGCACTGTTATATGGAGACAGTAAGTCATACGTACGCAAGATCTGTGTTTTCATTTTCTATAGAATAGAGAGGAGTGAGAAAATGGAAGTTCCATTAACATAAAAATATATCAATATAGTTAATATAATTATTTAATTATTTTAATATGGTTACTAAATATTTTTATTAGGCTTAAGGATAAAGGAACTTGAAAAGGCTCGTTAAGAACATATACCTCTTCTTTTGGTAACCTCTTATGGGTCACACATTAACCATTATAGAATTGATATTCTAGTAATACCAGAACCTATAGTAAATAGGTATGGATAATTTAAAGGTAATTGGGTATGTTTTTTTAGATAATTGTCTCAAGTAGTTTGGATAAGAGAGGATAAGGGGTTCCTTTTATAAGTGAGGCGGGTGGAAAACTTGTAAAGCCAATAAATTTACTATATAATGTATTTCCTACTCATGTAAAGTGGATCAAAATTATCATAACTTAGAAGATAATAAGTTTATGTTATAAATACAACTAACCAAGTATATTTAATTATGTCTTTTATGTTATCTTCAATCCTCATCCCTTTATTTTTAACCTTTTTAACACATTTTACCCTTAACCGAATTAATAAATATTTATCATGGTGAGTATTCAATATGAAAAAAAGTTAAGTTAAAATTACTAAATAATATTAATTGTTCTGACTTAAAATATGTAATAAATTTTATAAGATTCAATTTCAATTTTTTTTTTAAAAATACTCTTAACATATGTTTGTAAATTGCAATGAAAACATTTTTTAGAAAAATTATTGTTTTAGGAATAAAATGATTTTAAAACAAAATCCAGAATAATATTGATTCAAATATAATTAATTGAATTATGTTAAAAAAAATTATAATTATTTTTATTTCAAATAAAACCAAAAATAAAAGTAACCTTGTGAATACTTGATTAAGTAGGAAGAACAAAAAATGATTTTACTTGAATAAAAACTATACTTAGATTTCCAAAATGTTGAGAATCAAATTTTAAGTTCAACATTATATTTTTATATGAAATATATTACTCATTAAATATTTTTTTCGAAAAATAGGTTTTATAAACATTCAAGTTAGTATTATATCCTTATATAATCATAAAAGTGACAGTATTTGTAAAATCGACATTTTCCACTATTCCCCCCAAAATCAACTATTTTTAGAAAATCTAAAAAATTCATCCTATGGTAGAATTGAATTGCTAAATTCAAAAATTAAATTCATTTCATAAAATTTAATTTATAAAATTTTATAATTTATTTTTTAATCACATGGATAAATCTATGTGCATTATGCTATAATTTCTTTAGAAAGAAAATTTTACTTCCTATAATTGAAGCTCTGGTGTTACATTCTTCCCCGCTTAAAAATTTCATCCTAAAAAATTATATATTACACATCATGAAAATATTTGGGTATATCTTCATCATAACTTATTTAGGTTTCCACACCATCTCTTCCATCTTATGATGTCTCCAATGTACCTTTACTGATAGAGTCATTTGATTCCTCAACAGTTTTCTCTAGTGTTATCAATCTTGATAAGAATTTCACAATAATATAGATCATGCTATAATTACATTTTATTATATGTGATTACTTAAATTTTTTCTAGCATATACTTTCTCAATAATGATATATAGAACATATTATGCACTTTAGAGAGGTTGGGTGGAATTACCAAATAGTAAGCCATAGTTTCAATTATTTTCAAAATATCAAAAGGATCAATGTATGTAGGACTTAGTTTCCCTTTATTTAAAAACCATATAACACCCCTAAATGGTGATATTTTCAAAACACATGATCCACTACTTAAAATTATAGATCATTCCTTTCATTAAAAACATATTTGTTTTTCCTACTTTGAGCTACCTTGATATAACTCCAAATAGTTCTCACTTTCATAATTATCTCCAAAATAAGGTTGGGCCTAAAACCTTAAATTTACCAAATTTATCCTAATAAGTTGTTGTTCGAAATATTTTTCATTGCAAAAATTCATAAGATTCCATTTAAATGGTCAAATAGAAGATATTATTATAAGAAAATTCCACTAAAGGCAAATAAAGATCCCAATTACCTTGAAATTCATGGGTTAATAACCTCAGTATGTATTATAATGTTTAAATATTCCTTTCAGACTTTCCATAGGTCTAAGTATGATAATTAGTGCTCAAATTTATCTCAATTTTGAGATCCTTATAACTAAGTTTCCAGAATATTGATGTAAATCATGGGTAATGAACATATATAATTGAATTTTTTTCACCATAGAGTATCATGACTTCATTTATATAGAGTTAATTGAGGAACTCTAGAGGTATATCCTCCCTTGGAGAGAGGAAATGTGTGGAATTTATAGGGATATCAACAATTACCCATATATAATCATTTCTTTTATAATTATTTAACAATATAGTGTTAAATTCTATAGTAATATTATCCCACTTCCCTATAGGAATAGCTATAGGATTCATGAATCCTTTATGGAATTGTCTCAAATCCTTAACCTATTAAAAAATCAATAATCTTGATACATGGTTAGTGATTTCCTTCTTTATATTATCCCACCAATAATGTTACTTCAAGTATCTATATATTTTAGTGCTACCATGGTGTATAGAGTAATTTGAGCTATGATATTAACATAATAATTACCTTTTTAACTTAGTCATGGATGGAACACATAGCCTCTTTCCAAATTTCATCCCACCAACTTCATAATCAAATTCTTCTAGATTCCCCCCATTTGCAGCATTCATATTATCTTTTAAACAATTATAATCAAGTTTGGACCTTTTTATCTTCTCTTATAGATATGGTTTGTAATTAATTTCTAAAAGGATTGATGTTTGTCCTTCCCTGGTGATTTTCATATCCAATTTTACAAAATCCATGAACATTGGACATTTTTCTATCCTCAATTTAGTAATAACTTCATGAAATTTTCTACTCAACACATCAGTCCCATTATTTCACTTCCCATGATGGTAATATATTGATGAAGAAAAATCTATAAGTAGATATATCCATCTCCTTTGTCTTACATTGAGTTCCTTTTATGATAATAAATATTTAAAAAATTTGTGATCTATATATATCTCACATCTTTTGCTATAGAGATAATGCCTCTATATTTTCAAGGAAATGATTATGGTTATAACTAGAGATCATGGGTTGGATAATTCTATACATGGATCTATGACTACCTTGATTCATAAGTAATAAAGTTTCCATTATATATATTGACGAATCTGAGTCTTTTCTTAGATGCATCACTATATATCACAAAATCTTCCCTTACTGATGGTAACATCAATATTGGTGAATTGGGAAATATCTTATTAAATTATTTAAAGATTTATTTGAATTATTCTAACCATATGATATTAACCCCTTTATGTGTTAATTTATTTAAATAGTTACCTAATCAGTAAAAATTATGAAAAAAGAATCAAAATTTACCCTCTTGCCTAATGAAGCTACATATTTGAGTAATGTTTGTCAGTGTATGCCATTATTTCACTACCTTATCCTTTGAAGAGTCAAATAATATTCCATCCCATGAGATAATATATCCATGAAAATAAAATTCCTAAATCGATAATTTTTACATACTAAATTTCTTATATAATTCCTTCCCTCTGAGAGTTTAAATAATAATTCTGAATTAAATCTTTTGATATTTATATATTTTCTAGTATACCATTATATTATAGATAAATACCACAATAAAATTTTCAATATAATATTTTAATACTATGTTAATTAGATCTATAAAGATAGAGGGTGAATTAGTTAATCTAGGATTTACTCTAAACCAATAATGTCTATATCTTTTGTGAAATTCCATCTTTGGAATATATTTCTTCCTTACTCAAAATTGATGATACCTTGAATGAAGATCAATCTTTGTAAAATATTTAGCTTCTTAAAGTTCATCAAATAGGTCATCAATGTGAGGAAGAAGATATTATTCTTTTTTATAATGGATTTTATTTCCATGTAATTGATGCACAACATCATAGAGTAAACCTTATCAACAAAAAGAATATGGGCTCCCCAAGGTGAAACTTTAGGGTGAATGAATCCATTATTAAAAAAATATTGTAGTTTTTTATTTAGTTCCACTAATTATACTGTGGACATTCTATATGGAGTGTTTGATACTAGTTTTACATCAAGGATGAGTTTAATGGAAAACTCACCTTCATGATCAAGTGTATTTTAGGTAACCCTTCAAGAAACACATCAATGAATTCATGAACAATAGGTACATATTTTATTCCAAGGTTACCTTTCCCATCCAAAAGTTCAGTTTACTCTTCTTCTCCCAAAATTTCATTAAGGAGAGCTACTGGAGGTGAATCCATGCATGATTCAGATGATGAAGTTTCCCCTATAAAGATAAGGGATTCTATATTTCCATCGCAAATTAAAATATCCTTATCTTGGTAATAAATATTCACATTATACATTTAAATTCAATCCAAATGAAGTATTATATAAAAATCAATGGTAGGTATAATAACAATATTTGAAAATAGGGAATGTCTATGAATCATATTTGGGAATGACTAACCAATCCTTATTGTAGTAAGATTAATACTAGGAGTCTTGATTGAAAACTCCCTTATTAAGGTGCACAGTAAATATTTAAATTTCTTGTAAAACATAGAATATATAAAAGAGTGTGAAGATCCAAAATCAAATAAATCATTCGCTAAATTTGAGGAAATGATCAAAGTACCTATCACAAAATCATTAGGAACTTTAAATTTAGTTGTAGTAATCACATAATCATGCCCCCCACCTGTGACCTCTTATATGGTAGATTCTCTTAACACTTGGGGTGTTGGTTTGATTAATGCCTCATCTCCTTATATTTCAATCACTAGATAGTAGTGTTTTCTTTATTTATCTTGCATTCATGAGCTAGATGGATGTTATATCTACACTAGTAACACACTCTCATTACCTTTAAGAATTTACTAGGTTGTTTCTTTCCATAATTTTCACATTGTAAAAATCCCATAATTTATTTCTGCTTCTTTGACACATTAATTTTTTCCTTGATGCTTAGTTGATCTCTTTTTTTATTTACCTTGAATATATAAGACCTTTAAAATTCATTACCTCCCTTAATAACACATGATACAATATTATCATATAATGAAAATGTTTGGTAGATCTGTTCCATGGAAATATTCATCTTAATCCCATAAAATAAATTATCAATATTTCTTTCTGAATTATATATATAGTTTGTTGCATGCCTTTCTAATCTTGTGAATCTAGCCTCATAACCAATAACACTTTCCTCTTCCATATACATTTATTTTAAGAACTTTCTCTCCATTTAAAATCATTTTTCTCAAGTAAAATATTTTGTGAATAATATTACTTTAAAAATTATTCATTCCATACTTTCTATTTCATTATCCTTTTAGTGGTTTGGATAAATAAACACCATTGATTAGAATATACCTTTAAATAATATACTACCAAAGTGACCTTTTCCCTTCCATTACATCCCAAAGTTGGGTAAATATTTTCAAGGGACTTGATACATTTCTTAGATACCAATGGATTTGTAGTTACATTAAAGGATGTAGGTTTATGTTGTGTAAATAAATCCAACATAGGTGTATCACTATGGAATAACATGTTTCTCCATCTGATTGAGGTTATTTTTCATAACCTGGCTTATTTTCCCAAATTTGGCCATGATCTTCTCAGCTCTGAGACCCACTATATTTAATTACTCATAAGAAAAATACCTACATTAAATATGGATGTTTTCATGATTTCCATTTCTTCTGTTGGTTTTCATATCTAAATAACGACACACACATAATTACCTCATAACATTATGAATATTGTGCTATAAAATAGAAAAACCTAAAAGTTATTAAATGTTCTAGGGTTTTATCTTACTTTATGTGCTAGATATGTTATTCTAAATTATATTATATATGGTATCTAATAAACTTTATTTGAAATTAACTTTAATTACCATTACTTTAATATACAAAATTCAGTGCCTACTTCATTGCATTGGTACAATATTCAAGGTATTTCAACATGAAGGATTGATCAATTTAATAGTCTTGCGAGACTAGATACATACATGATTTACATATTATATAGTAAAAATAAATTATATCAAGAAAAGTTTTATTATATCCTTGAATATCATTCAAATATTCCTTCTTCATATCATGGGTAAAGGAAAACATAATTAATGGTTAGCTCAAAAGCTTAGTAAGGGAAAGCCTATAACAAAATCTATCAAAAGTAGATAAAGAATAACAATATGTAAGATTGAATAACAAATAAATATATTATTTAATCAATACCTTGATCATGAAATACATCCATGGATGAAAGTAAACACATGGATAATGATAAATAAATTCTTACTGAAGGAAATGTATAATGTCAGACATTCATGATCATACAATAAAGGCCTCAGGAAAGACATCATAAATATTACCATCACAACCATGTGTGATAGTTTTTTTTAATTTATTTATTTTATATTAATTTAATTTAATATATATTATTTTCATTTGTTATTTTTTTTTTTGAAATTTTTGTTTTAAAATTTTAAAAGTTTTAAGGATTTCACGATTAGCCAATATGGTTTAGAAAACCATGCAGCAACCGTGTGTATTAGTATGTAAGGGTATAGTTTAATTTTCATGTTATGTTCGTGGTTAGAAAACCTTGAATCTTTTTAAGGAAAACTATGTGGCTTGTTTTTAGAGGTTCTAGTAGCCTATGAAAGTCAGGTGCATGTTTTATTAAATTGTATGGCCTAACCATGAGTGATGACCAGAAATTAAAATTCCCTTTTTATTTTTTTATCATTTTTTATTCCCTTCTACCCCACTATGTTTATTTATTCCCCATAATTCCCTCCTATTGTATGAACCCATGGCGTGAGTACCCCTCCCTTGTGGACTCCCTCATTAAGATCCATCTTGTTTTCTTTCTGATTCACAGCTAGAACTCCAAGGCAAGCACTAATCTTTCTCCTATTTCCCATATCTTCTTGTTTTCTTCTTCTTCCTTATTGTGCCCTAATATTTTTTAATATAGGATTCCATATTTGACCTTATTTTTAGTGTCTTATTTATTTTTATTGTATGTTTTTCCTTATGTAGGTATTGATTATCCATTATTCAAATATTTGGACCTTCCACCATTAATATGTGGTGGGTCTTCCTATGTATGAACCTTTTAATTTTTAAAACCATGGTTTTATAGTGTTTTTAAATTTTTTATTTATATTATTATTTATATTATTTGAATTTATAAAGATGAAATTGGACTTTATCTTTTTTTCCATCATAAGCATGGGGTTATCCTATTTTAAAGGCCAGATAAAATTTGGGTTTTCTTAGCTGTATAAGTCAATTTTTATTTTAATATCCAATATTCCATTTTAAATATTAATTGAAGTTACTAAAAATATTTTAAGCTTTCAAATAAATTTTATAAAAATAAATTACTTGGAATTTCAAGTGGTACTTGAAATTCTAAGTTCTGTTAAATTATTTAAAGGTTTTCCATAAATAAAACTTGGATCTCAAAATTGTATTAAAATTATTTGGGTCATGTATTAATTTAAACAATGATGTTATAAGAATGAATGGAATTTTATAATAGAGGTGTAGTTTCTTAAATTATTTCCAAATGTGGTTTTGATTGTGATGTTTTAATAAATATTTCATAAATGATTTTTGGAATTATTATAAAGGATATTTCTATCCCAAGTGGTTTTCAGAAGGCCAATTTGACACTTTTGTGTGGTTTCTAAAATGTGTGTGTGTGCAGCCCTCTTAAATATCGTTTTTTCTGATTGATGTGGATATTGGCCATTATATAATGATCTATATTTTATAAGACATGATGGATGAATGATAGGTTTTTTTATTGAGAAGGAGTTATGGTTGAGGTTGATTTATTTATTTTGATATGTGATTCTTGTATTGATTTTTCTCACTGCTTGTTTTCTCACCTTCTATTTACTTTTTTCATGGGAACCTAGGTTTTGTGGTAGGCTAGATCAGAAAATATGATATTCCTTTCCACCATCTATGCTAGTGAATTATGTTTGGAACTTCTTTTACTTAATAGTGACGTGTTACTAATATTTCTACTAGATTCTAGAAAATTATGTTCTAGGTTACATAGAAATAGTAACCATAGGAAAGATCTCATGAGACATTTTATTTTATTTGTGGAATAGTATATGGGAAATTATCTTTATTCTTTAGATTTACCTACTTTATTTACATGTTGGGAACCTGAAATTTTTCTTTTGTCTCATTGTTTTATCTATAACATGGTTTGTTCTTTCATTTCCCTTCCCATTCTTATAGCTATGTTGATTTTACAAATAATTTTAAGAAAAAAATTAAATAAATTTTTAAATTAAATAAAGGGTATTATTTCATATGGTATGTGTGCTTTCTAAATAAATATTTCAAATTAATTTTCATTATTTAATAAAAATAAATAAGAAGTTTATAAAACCACTTTAAGGTGTTAATACATTTTAATATAATTAAATAAGAAAAATATTTATTTTATTAATGTATTTCAAACTAGATTAAAATGGATATTTGATTAAATTTTATAAATGTGTGAAGGAAAGTGGTAGTTTAATGAGATTTTTTATGCTCATCTATATATTACCTTTCAGTTTCAAGTTCTTGTCATGGAATTTGGGCACTCCTTTGAGCATTGATTGATTTCGGTTATTTTGAGAGCTTAATCATGTTGAAGGAAATTTGGGGGTGAGAGAAGGTATGTTGGATGGGTGAGGGAATTTGGAGTGTGAGATGAGGGATTAGTATATATTCATTGTATACTTATTTATTTATTTCTAATGATATGATATTTATTATAGATGTCCAAATTATGTATGGTCCATGCCAAAATTTAATTAGAAATCAATTTATAATTTTACTTTGATTTAGTTTAATTAATGGATGAATTCTTCCCCAATGATTTATTTTAATGATTGATGATTTTTATCATCCATGGGTGATTAGGGATTCCCCTCGGGTATGTCATGTGTTAGTTAAAGCATTTGATAGATTAACATCTCAGTCTAGTTCATGGAAAATAGTATCAGAAGCTAAGGTTATATGGTGGGATGAAAGGTTTATGAGTATAAATCTTTTTATTTGGGGTTTCATGGTAAGATGAAGATTTTATGGATATTGAAATCAATAGGTAAAATTCAAAAGAAAATCTTACTATATCTTTTCTGTTCAGAACCTCAAGTTACCATGGGTAGTCTGAGATTGAGTTTTGGATTTTGATTTTTTGTTTTTTATTGGTTTTATATGTTTTTTATGAAGATGATATTTGAATTCCCAGTGATTTTTAAGTGATTTGGGATTTCTATTGATCTTGGGGTAATGGTGAATGTAGATCCATGGATACACGACTATCACAATGGTTTGGCCAACCATGCAGAGCCCATGTAGATGGTTCTATAAACTCCACAAAACCCATAAAAAATTTATATTTCATTTGTACACATTTTAATGACCTCATTAGATCCATGAATGACTCCTAAAGTGAATTTTAACTTGTTGGAGTAGAATTAAAGAGGATATTAGTTATTTTCAATGTTATTAGATTGATTTTGATGTATTGTTTGTGTTATGTTTTAGTTTTAATTTATGATGTTAAATTTTTATTTTGGGTTAAAATGGGATTTTCTTATTTTTAAAAGAAATGTTTGTTTCAAAAACGATTTTACTGGGTTATTTTAAAATGGACTTCTTATTTTATAAAATATGTTTTAAAAATTGGTTGATTTAATTATGGGTTATGGAAAAATATTTTGGGAAGAAAGTGGATTTTTATGGAAATATTTTAAATAGAACCATATTATTTAAAAATTACTTTAAGTGATAATAAAATCCTATAATTATTTTTTTATATTAAAATGAGGTATTTTAAAATTATTTATTAAAATTAGAGATTTTAAAGAAAAAGGTATTTTATAATTTTTGAGTGATTTTTTTTATTTTTGGAGTCTATGATTTTAAATTGTTTTATTTAGGATAGGATGCTTTAGTCTATGATGATAGATATGAATTGAATGTATTAATGTCTCTTGTTATTTAAAATTATTCCTATTAGAATAACCAAAGAAAAAAGTGGAGTATTTTCCTCCTAGGATTACCCTCTCAATGAGTTCTCCTTCATTTCTTTCATTTTGGTTTCTATGTAGACTCTGAACATAGTCATGAAATTAGAACCCTTTTCTCTCAAATCCTAACATAGGAACTTTGATTGGTGGTTAAATAACTGGTTAAGCTTTGGGAATTTAGCAGATAGTTCTTTTATGAGTGGCGATGGATATTTTTTTCCATGGTGTTCCATATTATTTGGGTATATCATTCCTATTTTGTGTGGTTGCATCGAGTGTATTGAGGTAATTCATAGTCATATGCTTCCTTTTTGGTATTTTTTATTAGTTATTATGGAATGTGGGATGCATTGTAGTCTTCTTCGTGTTTGATTGTGGATATCCATTCTTGAGGTTAGTTGTGTTCTCTATAGGTGATGAGGTATGGCTATTTATTGAGGAAAATGGGAAGAACCTTGGGTGTGTGATTGAGTGGCTATAGTTTGGATGGAACCAGTTAAAGATATTAGATGGATGGTGTCAGTTTTGGGTCTGTTAGGCTCACCATAGGGCAGTGTACCATTTTTTAGACTTGAATTTGTTCTTTTATCTAGTGACCAAAGGTTAACTTTCATGTCCATATCTGGATTCAACTTTGATCTTGTAAATCTTGGAGAATTTGTTTTTATAGTGAATAAATGTTCATTTGGATTGTTTCTGTCTTAGAGGTTGTTTGGTTCCTTGGTGGATGCTCCATCATGTAGTGGGTTGAGTATTGTTGGGATTTTGGTGGAATTGAGGTTTTTATTGGTGTTTTTTCTTGAGTTGTATGTCTTGGTTATTTATTAAAATTTTATAATAGTTCTAAAATAGTGTGGGAGACTCTTATTGGTATTTGTTTTCTCTAGGACTCATTTGATTAGTCATGGTAGTTGGATGAGGTTGTGTTGTTTTTGGAGAAGTCTTGTGATTTTGGGTGATTAGTATGGATGTTTTGATGATTTTGGCCAATAATTTGTATCAGAGATCATGTTTAGTGGTTCTCTTATTAGTTTGATATCTATTTAGATATCTCATATATGAACACCTCATAAATTGAGGTCAACTAGATTTTCCTATTATAATTCCATTTACTTTCACCAAAGACTTTTTGGGGGTAAAAGTTTGCATGGTTGGTAGAATTGTCACACTCACATGTGATGGGATATTTTTAATTTATTTTATTTTTTTATTTCATTTTAGTTTTAATTTTTTAAGTTTTTATTATTTTTAGAATTGTAATTTTAAAAATTTTAATATTTTAAAGGTCGCATGATTAGATTCCATGGTTTGGAAAACTGTATGACAACAATGAATATTAGTCTATATGGGATAATGTATTTTTTATAGTTATAAAATGGTTAGAATACTGTGAAGGATCTTAGGGAAAACCATGTGACACTTTTTTTGAGGTATAAGTAACTTTTCCATGGTTGGTGTACGGTTTATTAAATTGTACATCTTAACCACGCACGATGTCCAAAAATAATTTTTTTTTATTTTCTTTTTTTATTTTCTTTTTAATCCCATATTCCCCCTTATTTATTCCCTATTATTCCGTCATATTGAATGAACCCCATGGTTTTCATACCCCCTCCCTTGAAATCTAACATCTCTATTTTTTCCAAGAAATTATTTTGAACATATATAATAATATTTTAAAACACAAGTGCTAAGATGATGTGAGATTCTGTGTCTTGGATTGTCTCAATACTTATATAATAAAAATATTTAATATATTATATCATGTTCACATAGTTATTATTAATAATGTAATAAATCCTGAATGGTGCCTCATATTGGAAATCTAAGACCGCTATTGAATCTGGAATACAGGTTTCACCCGAGGCATGAAATAACCTTTGTTGGTATTTGGTGTTTTATTAAAGTGTTGTTGCAGAACAAAATAATAAAATACATAAATTTATTTATTTATTTATTTATTTATTTATTATTTTAAACACAACGACATAACCCTATCCTTATTTAAACACAATTGTCCCAAATCCCTAGGGTTAGCTATATTTCTTTGGGATTTTGAGTGGAATCATTGTAGGAGAGCTCTCAAATGACAATAGATTAAGATTCATGATTCCCAAGGATCTTATCACCAATGGTATTTGAGGATCATAAAAATAATGACGATGTAAATTCATTTTAGTGATCCATCTAAACATAAGGTATGGTATTTAATTTTCAGGGATTATTTCCCAATTTTTTCCCGCGTTGAACATGAATTGAATCAACTAACAGATTGATTCGTGAGTCGATCATGTTGTGGAATCAGGTTTGTATTCAAGGGATTTGGATAATTTTTATTATTGATTTATATTTCTCTTTCTTATTCATTCTAATTTAAATGAGTCAAGGCCAACCCAAACAGTATATGAGGTTTGTTCCTTTTTCATGTTTCATGGATTTCTTCCCCCGTTCTTCACATGATTCATTGCTAATATTTCCTTGGGTAGTTGTTGGACCAATACCTAGTAATCAATAATTTTTTTACCATTCTTCATAATAATTTATTGATACCATAGGTTCATGTTTGTAATCGATGGTGCGATCTAGGTGTGACGACGACAGTAGATGATCAGAGATAGATCGAGATAATATCAGCATTTCCCCTGTTCACAATTGGGCATGTGGTAATGGTGTGATGCAATGGCAGTGTAATCCTGATTATATTGATTTCCAAAATCTAGATAATGGAAACATAAAGGCTTGAACATATCCCCATATTGGAAATATAAGACTTCCATTGAATCTAGAATTTGGGTTTTACCCTAGGAGTGACATCACGTTTATCATCATCTGGTGTTTTTATAAAGTGTTTTCACATGTGTAAATATTAAAATAAATAAATAAATTTATTTATTTATTATTTTCATAACAAATAATTAAACCTATCTTTTTTTAAACACATTTATTCCAAAACCCTAGGGTAAGATACATAAACCTACGATTATGAGAAGAGTCATTGGAGGAGATCATGCTAAACAAAAATGGATCGAGCATCGTGATCAATTGCTCTAGGATCATTTTACCAATAAGATTTGAGGATATCACCAATGATGAAAGTATAGATGCATACTTTTCCAACAAAAAAAACCAAACCCTGTGTAGGGAATTTGATTTTGATGGTTTATTTTTTCATTTATTTTTCACACATCGAACTTTAATCAAATCAACTAATAATTTGATTCACGGGTCAGTCATGTTGTACGGTCATGTTTATCTTCCTAGGTTCTAGGAAATTGATATTGTTTATTTTTATAGATCTTTTTTTCATTCTAATGGAAAATAATCAAGGTAAACCCAAAAAATGGATGAGGTTCATTTCTCTTTGGTGTTTTATGGATTTCTTCCCATATTCTTCACATGATTCATCACCAGTATTTCCTTGGAAAGAGGTTTAACCAATTCCCAGAATTAAATAATTGCATAACTATTCTTTGAAATAATGGATCAATAGCATAGGTTTGGTTTCATGATCAACAGGGCGATCGATGTGTGAGAATGATGGCGGATGATCAATGATAGATCAAGATTAGATTGATATTTCTTCGTTTCATGTTTGGGTGCACGGTGATGGCACGATGAGACGGTAGTGGTCTCCCAATCGGATTGATGGATGGAATCTGAAAGATGGTGATAGATAGGATTGGATGGACCTAAATCCCTTAAATTAGTATATTTTCAGTGGGATAAAATATAGAAATACCATGGGCATATGTGTGAATATTTATAGAATTTCTGAGAAATGTTTGACCACATGGTGTGTAGTAATAAGAACACATGTTATGTAGTCCCTATTCTATGAATCTGGGGTTTATACATAGAGAAAAACATCACACATTGTATGCTCCCTACTAAACACCATATGACCTCATGTTGGAGGCTCAGTGTGTACCTTGGGGGTACATAACCATGGACATGTCCAGAGTACGCAGGCACATCCAGGTACTCAAATATGGATAGGTAAATGTGAATGTCCATGTAAAAGAGAACAATTAGGTGTACATGGTCATAGGTTTTTGGCATAGATAGGGTGTCGAGTGACTTCTACATGTCAAGTACCCAGATAGGACATTCCATGTACATGTAGATTTACATGCTATGTGGAACGGAGAGATATGGGAAAACCCTGGGTGGGAAAGAAATGTCATGTACCCCTTAGTACACTCCAGGTATTTTTTAAAGGGTAGTATTAGGACCTCCATCTCCCCAGTATAAAAAATCAACGAGTTTTATTCCTTGTTCCATCCCAATGAGGGTATAATATACATTACAGCCTGAGCATAATACTGTGATCCCCTCTACGTGGTTTTTCTTGGATAGGGTTCAGAGCATCCCTCTTTGTGATTGGGGTGGGATCCTATATCACATATTCTTTCCTTAGTTATGTTAATTTTGTCATAATGACCATCATTCACAGATCATCAATCCCTTAACTAGAATATTGATCCAGTAGGGTTGGTGGTGTCCCCCAGTGGCCTTTGGTGTGATCCCCTATCAAGTTATTATAATATTTAGGGATCCAGAAAGTACTTCTTAGTGAGGTCAGATAAGAAAGACCTTTCATATGATTGTCTTTAGTGAAAACATAGATCATGGAATGAGTTTTACCATATGATAAATATATTTAATCCTTTAACATAATCTTTCAGCTAGGAGTATGGTTGAGACCTCTTGAGACTTGGAGTCTGTTATGAGTATATCTAGTTTGATTATCATTATTTAGCATATCTTGAATGACATACCTATGTGTTGGTGATTTAAATACTCTTTATGATTTATTTTTGGTGATTTTAGGGTGTCCTAATGGATATTGATATACTCACCCCAGCATGGGATCTTCCCATACATGGTGTGCCTTATGTAGATGATATGTCTTTTTATAGATTCTTGGGAGCATTAGGAGGAAGTGAATCATAGTTTAGGCTAGACATATTGAGATTATTACTAGTTTTGAATTTGACATTTGTACCCTCCTTCTAAGTAGGTTGGAATTTATTTATGATTTTTATGGTATTTTATTTTCCCATTATACTTTATAATGAATTTTTTTGTGCAATAGTTGTGGGATATATATGTATGCATGCATTTGGTATCAGTTGTACTTTAATTTCATCATTTTATGTGAACTTGTAGATTTTTGTGTGTAGGTACTTAGGATAAGGCCTACCATGTTGGATTTATATGTTCTTGGAACTGTTATCCATCCCTAGGCCTATTAGAGGTGGTATTGGGGTGTCACACTCGGTTTGTTTCTAGCTATGTGGGCCCCAAGCAGTTGAGTCATTACTTGTGGCCTCCTTGTCCCTAGTGGATCATCCAATTTTCTTTCTGGTTCATAGTCAAAATACAAGGAATGTAATCATCTTTCTCCTTATTTACCTTTATTTTTATTTTATTATTCTTCCTCATTGTGTCCTAATCTGATTGAATATAGGGTTCTGGTATTTCTCAATTTTTTGTGTCTTATTAATTTCTAGGGAATGCATTCCCTTCTTTAAAACTAAATTAGCCAATATTCAAATATTTATACCTTTCTTTATTAATATTAGGTGGGGTTTCCCTTTCCCAAACATTTTAACTTTTAGAACCATGGTTTTATAGGGTTTCTAAATAATTTTTTTATTACTTACTAGTAGTATTAATTTTATTATTTGAATTTATAAAGATAAAAATAGATTTTATCTTGGATTCCATATAAAGTGAGGGGTTTTACTATTTTAAAGGATAGTTTAAATTTGGTTTTTCTTAGGTACGCAAATCAATTTTATTTTGATACCTGATTATACTTTTAAAATAGTATTTTAAGTTGATAAAAATATTTTTAGATTTCAAGTAATTTTTAAATAAAAATATTACTTGTAATTTCAAGTGTTACTTAAAATGCTAGATATGGATAAATTATTTAAAGGATTTCCTTGAATAAAACTTGAGTTTAAAAATTCAATTGGCCTCATTTGGTCATAGGTTAATTTAAATAATGATGTTATAATAATTAATGGACTTTTATAGAATAGGGTTGGTTTATTAAGTTGTTTTCAAAAAGTGTTTTTAAATTTTATGTTTTAAGAAAAAATTTAAAAAATTATTTTTTAAAATTATTATAACAGTTTTTTTCATCTTTAGTAGTTTTTAGAAGGCCTATTTGACACTTTTCGGTGGTTCCTAAAATTTTTTTCAGTGTGGACTTCTTATATAATATTTTTTATTGATGTTTATGGTGTTTCTTGGGGCATACTTTATATTTTTCTATACATGATTTATGTATGATAGAATCATTTTCTTGAGAGGGAAATGGGGGAAAGGGTGAGCTATTTATTTTTATCTATGATGACTGTATTGATTTTAATCTCTTCTTATATTCTTTAATTAAATTTACTTTGGTTAAGGGAACCTTGGTTCTAGGGTAGACTAACTTATATGGGATGATATACCTTTCCACTAGTTATTCTAGGGAAGTTTGTTTGGTGCCTCTTCCACCATCTAGTGACATGTTGATAACTTTTTTACTAGATTCTAGTAAATTATTTATTGGTTACCTAGACTTGGTAACTATAGAGTAGATCCTATTCCACTCTTTCTTTGATTGATGGAAAAATATATAGGGAATACATTTTATTCTTTATATCTTCCTATCTTCCAAACATGTGTGACACCGATAATTGTTTCCTTTATCCCCATACTTTATCCATGACATGTTTCCTTATTTTATTTCATTTCCCATTCGTATAGCATGTGTTTATTTTCTAAATCATTTTAATAAAATATTTTAAAATAGTTTATAAATGGAATAAAGGGTTTTATTTCATACATATTTTCTTTTTACAAAAAAAATGTTTTAGAGTGGTTGTTTTACTTTAATAAAAATAATGAGGGGGTTTATAAAACCACTTTGAGGATTCATTTTATTTTAATACAATTAAATTTTAAAAACATATATTTTGTTAATGTATTTAAAACCAGCTTAAAATGGATATTTGATTAAAAGTTAGACATGTGGAAAGTATGGTGGTGTACTACTAATAATTTTTATTCTCATACATATATCACTTTTTAGTTTTTGGTTATTAGATCACATTTTGGATAAACTATTGATAATTGATTTATCTAGGTGATTTGGGGAATTTTATAATGTTGAGGGAGTTTGGGGGTTAGTGGATGTATGTTAGCTAGGTAATAGAGTTTGGAGGGTGAGTTCAGCGATTAGTTTATTCTTGTTTATATATTTTTTAATCATTAATTTATTCCTTAAAATATGATATTTAAGGTGGATTTCCAACTTATGGATAGTTCATGCCAAAATTTTATTAGTAATTTTTTGGTTCTTTTACTCTGATTTAGTTTACTTCATGGATGAAATAATCCCTAGTTATTTCTTATGATTCCTTTGACTCTTATAGTCATCTTATGGGGGATATGGTATGAATTTAGGGTATGTAATAGGTTGATTTTAGCATCTTATGGAAGGACATATAGGGCTTGTTCATGACACTTACATTCAAGTCCTTTCCCAAGACACATTCATTGTATGGGTAGCTATACACCAATTTCCCAACTAATGCAGCCACCCATTTTGTCTGATGAGACCTATCAATGCATCAAGGGGATACCTGTAACTAGGCCCCACCGATAACTTACATATATCCCATTCATATATAATATAATGAAATATAAAATAATACATAATCAATACACCTTATCAATCAATAAATATCCATATTGAGTAAAGAATATAGAACATTAATATTACCTTAGTAAATCAAATAAATAATATTCCTTCTATTTAAACCATATATTAAAATGGTATATAGTTAATACAATAATAAATATATCCATGATACTAAAAATATAGATAAGAAGGAGAAATATATTGTTCAATGAATAATGGATAGTGATAGAAAACATGATCACAAGAAAGTGAATGATCATAAAATAAGGAATAATCCACAAATCAATAATGGATGATAGAATTAAATCAATTCATCTAAAATGAAAGTTTTAAGTAAAGGAAATTGTTTATATAATTAGAGAATAAAATGGATGTCAAACTTTAAAAATAACTTTCCTTAAAATCTTGGTAACTTTGTTGTGAAAACGATGTTATAAATCATTTCGAATATTCTTTCACTATTTTAGAAAGTAGTGCTTTTTATTTTAATATTAAAACTAACAATTCAACCATGAAAATAAAAAAAAATTAAAAAAAATTATAAACTTTTATAGAAAATAAAATAGAAAATAATGGTCATAGAGGTGGGAAAACCCATTCATGTTGTATACATTGAAAATAACTTTCCTTTCACATTAGTAAAAATACAATAACAATTTGTTCAGAAAACATTAAAATGGTTCCTTTAAATAAATTTTAAATAATTAAAAAGGTATTATAAATATACATATTCTAATAATATAAAATTATATAACAATTTCCATAAAAAATCAAAGAATATGGGTATGGAAGAGAAATATTTTAGACTAAAAAGAAGAAATAATTTTGGTTTTGTTTAAAATACTATTTCAGCATTTGAGTACCAAAGAAATGAAAAGTTGGAATAAAAACATGGAAACCCTGTAAATTAAAAATGAGAATAAAATAATGGGTTTTAATAATATTAATGGAATATAATTCTCCCAACATAAATTTCAACATAGACAATTCTGAATAAGAGTTAGATTTTAGAATAAACTTTTATGACTTTAATAACTTTGGAATCAAAACCAATTAAAATATAAAACTTTAATTTAAACTTATAATTCCATGAATAAATAGTAATTAATGATATAATATATCAAATGGGAACTATATACACTATTTAAAATAAATTAGTTTCATAATATAACATAAGTCTCAATGTAGTGGGATTGAGATGAAAAAACTCTTACCTTGGATTCCTGATTGGTCGGTTGCATTATATCCTCATGAATAAAAAATTAGAATTTCATAAATACTTGTTTAAGAAAAATTTTCATCTATATTTCATTATTTAAGGTCATTTTATAATCATTTGGAATCCATTCACTACATATTTTTTTATGCTAAACACTTAAGGATGTTTAGTCAATTTCTCCAAAATTACATCAGTATATAGACCTTGGTTAAAGGTGTTATAATATTTTCCCATAATCTCCATAATGTTAATAATTTAATTAATATAATTTTTATTTATTATATACAATTATATAA
This sequence comes from Viscum album, assembly GCA_963277665.1. Classification (NCBI taxonomy): domain Eukaryota; kingdom Viridiplantae; phylum Streptophyta; class Magnoliopsida; order Santalales; family Viscaceae; genus Viscum; species Viscum album. The sequence goes on along the minus strand of OY728148.1, from coordinate 2,093,686,719 downwards.
GAAATAATTCAGGGTGTTAATATAGAAATCAATCACATCACTTCATAGAGGTGGTAGTCCACATGTACACACGAACGATGTTATCATTTTCTAACTGATGAAAGTGTAAGAAGGTAGATGATATCCTAAATTCATAGAATCATAATTATGTTTTAAATATCGCATATATTTATTAATTCAATATTTAGAATTATCTAATTAAATTACTGATGAACAATTAATTACATCGCTATGTGGACACGGTAAGTTGTACATACACATGAGGAATATTTTCATTTTCATATGATGGAAAAGAGATATAAAATGGATATACCATTAATATAGAAACAATAAATAATTATGAATAAACTAATTTAATTATTTTTATATTTTTATTTAATATTTATTGTTGCATTAAGAAAAAATGAACTTAAAAAATATTAGTAGTAATATATATCTCTTATTTTGGTAACCACTTTTGTCTTACACCATAATCCATCTTGAAGTGGTATTTTGGTGATAAAAAAAACTTTAGGATGTTGGTATAGCTTTTGGAAAGTTATTTGGTAATATATTTATCAATATTTTTGGTTCAAGTAGTGTGGATAAGAGATAATGTATTCCCTTTTATAAATGAGGTTGGTGGAAAACCTGTAAATAATGGAAATTTTATTATATAAAATATGTATTACTCAAGTAAAGTGGATCTTAATTCTAATATATTATAAAATTATAAGTTATCATTATAAATACAACCAACCAATTATATTTAATAAAAAAATTTATGTTATCTTTAATACTTATCCCTTTATTTAAAACCCTTTTAACCCATTTTACTCATTACCGAAGTGATAAATATTTACCATGGTTACTATTCATTATAGAAAAAAAATTAAGTTGAAATTAATACATAATATTAATTATTATGATTCAAAATATTTAATCCATTTTACAATATTTTATTTCTAGAAGTGGTAAAAATTACTTTTAAAAAAAAATTTTAAAACTCAATGAAAATTATTTTGATAAAAAGTTTTTTTAGGAATAAAAATGATTTTATAAAAAATGAATTAACACATTGATCCTAGTGTAACTAATTTTATTATTCTAAAAAAGTTTAGTCTTATTTTTATTTCAAACAAAACCAAAACTGAAATGAACCTTTTGAATACTTTATTAAGAGAGAAAAATAAAAAACTGTTTTTATTTAAATAAAAATATTACTTAGATTTTATATATGATAGACATAGATTTCTAAGTTCAAATTTATATATTTATATGAACTATATTACATTTTAAATATATATTTTGTCTATAAAAAAGGTTTCATAAACATTAAATTTATTCTTATATTATTATAATTTCATAAAAGTGATAGTATTTTTAAAATCAGTATTTTTCACTATTCACCACACAAATAAACTATTTCTAAAAAAATTAAAAAATTAACCCTAAGATAATTTTGACATAATAAATTCTAAAATTAAATTCATTTCATAAAATTGAATTTATGAAATATTTTAATTTATATTTTAATCACATTATTGAATAAGGTTATGTGCATTATACTATTGTTTCTATAGAAAGAAAATTTTACTTACTATAATTGATGATCGGTTGTTACATTGACTCTAACTGGTCATGTACTACCATGGTCCTACCCATGCCCTATTTCAAAGTACTTTTCATTTATTTTTTGTTCATGGATTATAGAACCATGTGGTTTGGTCAAGGTGTTATTTGGATACATATCGAGTCATCTCTCTAGCATAGCACGACATGTCTAAGACTATAAATGATACATGGGCCCACACAAATTCTTGGTGTGTACAACCTATACACATATAGAGGATATTTTTGATGCACATTTCATGTCTTTTAAGTGACATAATTTTATGATTGGATACAATGAACCGATTTGTACGCGGAGTTCAAACTGAGGATCTAGGTTCAAATAACATGACAAGTGGACTAGGGTCACATGTAATGTGATATTTATAAAACCATGAAATCCTATAACCGTAACTCGCATAACATGTGGCATGTGACCTAGAGGACTATACACCATGTATTTAGGTTTTCCAAATCCCGAATGTATAGGATTTTTCATTATTTCATGTAATATTGATAAATCTATTAGGCAACGGTAGAAGAACAACTGAATTTAAGAATGGTGGTTAGTGGGAAGCTTCGACCACCCAAATTCGAGTTCACATTCATATACATTAAAGAATATATAATTTGGTAGGGGAAATATTTTGATAACCAAATAAGTATAATTCAATAAAAATATGATAAATTTTTATTAATAATAATTCAATAAAAATCGCAAGAAATACATTTGTCAAAAAATTATAAAATTTATCATGAATAAACACATCCACATGACATGATTTGAAATAATGAAAAAAATTCTTCAAATTTTCAATTAAATACTTAACAAAATCTTTGATATTATATTAATTAAATCTTTATCATATTGGTGTGAAAATATTTATTAAATAATTGAAGAATTGGTAACATAAATTAATGATATATTAAATCTAATTTTGTATATACAACATAAGAATAATAATATATGCTCTGAATTAACACATATTTTCTCCAAGTATTTGTAATATTATCTTTAATTTGAAAACCTTATTTTAATTAAATATAAAATAAGTTATCCTTGTGGTAAATAATTTAATCATGTAAAAAATGAGGTGAAAATAAATGATATAAGGTCTTACCTTAATGTAAAAAAATTATCTTTAACCTTTTCAACTTAATCTATGTTCATAGTCACTGTCACTAAGAAGAACATGATGAAACAATAATAGAGAAGATTCCTCTTTATGGTAACCTCCATTGACGTTGGCCAAACCCTCCCTAAATTTTTTTAATTTTATATTTATAATGATTAATTTTTAAGGGGTTTATAATACTAGTTATTCTATTTAAAACCCTAAAAATACATGGTTTGAGCTTCGACACCAAAAAATAATAGTTACACCTCTCTGGGGAAAACAATATCATTCTAAACACAACCAAGGTGTTATAATTTCAATAGAAATTTTTTTAGCTTAAACATTTTTATATCAAATCATGTTCTTGGTCAATTGCACCATGAATAACATGATGTACATGAAGAAAAAATAATATATAAGATTACTCTTTATGGTATCCTCCATTGATGTTTTCCAAACCCTCCTTAAGATTTTATAATTTTATATTTATAATGATTAATAATTTATGGGTTTTTAATATTGGGTATTCTATTTAAAACCTTGAAAATACATGGTTTGAGCCTCGAAACCCAAAAATAATGGTTACACCTCTCATAAGAAAAAATATTATTCTGGACACAACCATGGTTAGAATTTAGATCCAGGACTTTGTTTAGGAGATTTTAACTCTTTACTTATGTGAAACTAAAAAAATATATTATATATATTATAAATATTTTTTAAATTCCATGACACAAAAAATAAGGTATTGGCTTCATGACCACATGTATAAATATTATTAAAAATATTCAAAAAAATTATTACAAAAAATTGGGTTGTATTAATTTTCTAGGTTGATTTCAATGGTTATAGAATATATTTTAACGTATGCCTTCAGAACCTAGATTTGGAACTCAAATAATGCAAGGAGAAGTTCTTGGTTCTAAATTAGGAGAATTATTATTTCATGTTTTAATAAGTAATCATCCTTGGCTAATGGATTTATAAGAAAAGAATTGAGGTTGATCCATTTAAAATAAATGTGATAAAAGAGATTCCCAATCCTACCACAATGAATAGGATTTATATATTTCATAGATATATGGGATTTTACCACTTATTTTATAACAATTACCCTAAGAGATCCTAAAATCTTATAAAAATTTATTAAAGGAATTTATTTTTATATTTGATTATTTATATAGGAAATACTCCACTACTCTTAAAAGAAACCTAGTGGCCACCTTTATTATATTCTATACTAATTAAGAAAACACTTTTTCATATTATTTTAAATGTTAAAAACTATGTTGTGGGAGTAGCCTTAGGTAAGTGGGTTAATCAAACCATTCAACCTATATAATATGAAATTTACACTCTCATTGAATCCCAAATAGATTACAATACCACAGAGAGGGAACTCTTAGCAGTGATATTTTCTATACTAGATATTTGATCTATAGTAATAGATCTATTGCTATGGATTTTTCAAACATCGTAATAGGACTTTTTTATCATAGTTTTTTATAATATAATCATATATATTCTATTTTATATGGTTTTTTGGAACTATAATAGTATTATACCTACTGTTATGGTTTTAATTTAACCATAGCAGTCTAAAAGCAATTGTAATGGTTTCAAAAAAACTATAATAATAGAGTTATGAAATAATATGTGGTCAAAAAATTCACCAACAGTTCATTGTATTTCTTGTTATCCACCCACTCTCGATGATCCCATTCCCTCTAATTCCATCCACCGTATGATCTCCTCCCACTCTATCGCCTTACTATTTTCATGTCACCAAGCATCATTTTGGTCATTTCTCTTCAGTACAACATTCACCTCTCTCTTTTAAAATATACATTTTAGAACTAACTCCAACATTCTCTATTTAATTTTAGATCAAATGTTTATGATTATTGATAAAAGTTATTATTTAGAGATTAATTTCTTATATATTAAGTGTTAATTAGGGTTTTATGGTTTCCTTATGATTTTTTATTATTATTCATAGTTGGAAAATTCTTTTTTCCTATAATATGTGTTATTTAAGATATTAATTAGGGTTTGTATTTGGTATTATTAATATTAATCAATACTTTGAAAGGACCCTCAAGATTAGTGAAATCAATGAGAGCGGGTGATTTTGGGATTATAAATTCCTTTCTATGTTTCTTCTTAAAAAGACAATTTCCATCGTCTTAAGATGTTAAAACATATTTCTATCAACACATATAAACACACACACACAAAATTCACAATAAAATTACAAGGTTTGCCTATCAAAATGAGAAGGATAATTCATAGCATGATATGAATTTTATAAAGAAAATATGACCCACTATTATCAACATGTGAGTACAATGAGTTAGTAATATTCATCTAGATGTGTGATATAAGTTTCCAAACTATGTTGAGTTCTACCCACACAACTATAATTATAAATGATTTTTTTCAATAATAAGAAATATTTCAATTAAACTAGACTTCCAAAGTGTTATTTTAGTTTTTTTTCTATTCTTTTTCTTTAACTTGTACTACCACGGGTTCCTTCTATTCTATATTTATGAACTACACAACCTCTTATTTTTATTCTTTATCTATTAAAAATATTATTGATAAGTTTATAGAGACTATTTTCCTCTATTTTTCACACAAACATATTATTTCACACATGATACAATAATAATATCACACACCGACAACAAAAAAATATAAGTAATTAGAATTTTAAATTTAAATTCAAATGAATAACTTCCTTAAAATTGTTTTTTAACTTATCATTTTTTTTCTCCCTACTTATTCTTTTTCATTTCAAACTCGGTTATAGCTCATTATGGCATGGAAGGGGTAGCTATAGAATGATCAATTGGTTACTCAGTAAATGATCCTCTTCCATCTACATCAAGTCGCTTATTAATGTTTTTAAACTTATTCTCAATTTTAATGAATAAAAAAAATCCCATTTTAGATGCTTAAACCTTGAATGGATAGATTGATCATTATCTAGAATAAATATTTTCTTCAGAACAAATATTTTGGAAATTCATGATTTTCAGAGGAATTTTAAATTCTTAAAAAGTGAAAAGTCATATGGAATTTATCAAATTATTATTCTAGATTCACAAAGTCTTTATCCTAACCTATAGTTTTACCATGAATTGTATTAAATGTTCCAAAGTTTTATGGAAAATAAAAAAGTCTTACAATTTCATCTGAATGTATTATGTTGATGCAACAAAATCTTATATAAGACTCAAAAATTATTAAGAACTATAAAATTTAGAAAATTACCATGTCTTATATGTCCTTAAAGACTTATTGAAAATCAGAGTCTTTCACATATACTCATGTTCATACATTATCACATTAGGTCATATGAATTTCCCAAAAAAACTAAGAAAAACTTCATTCCATATAAATTTTCAACCTTAACTCCAAAATTACACACTTGATAAAATAATCATAGAATTTATTTAATTATACTCTGAACTTAGCCAAACCCATTATAAATACTTCCAAACATCCAAAAACACAATCACCTCACATAATAAATTTTACTTAATATGAGTTTGAATATAATTTACATATTAAAAATAAAATCCAACACATTAACCACATCCACTTGAACTTCTCCAATTACACTTATTTTGAAAAATACGACAAGTTAGAGGAAACACCTTGTCTCAATAATCTCCCCAAGTAACCAAAAAATCCAAAAAAACACTTAGGATTAATAATCACCCACTTCATATTTTTTTGGTAACCAAGGAACATAAATCAGTTTCAAACACAAACCATATATCCATGATTCATTATTAAATAATTCCAAGATTAATTCAGTAAAAATGATGTAGGAAACAAGAAAAATGAACAAAAATATCATTTTTTTCATAAAAAAAATTATTTATATTCAAACCTTTACAGATCTTGATCTACCTGAATTCAAAATTGTCAACTATTCTCAGTTCTTAATTTTTAATTTTATCTACTCTTTGATACCACTTGAGATAAATATTGAATTCTATTTAGCTTCTTGAAAATAACATCTTCACTTAAACGTTTTAGAACCTATTCCTGGAAACTATAAATAAAAAAATAAACAGATTCTTATAACCATGTTCACAAAACCATGAGAAAAATTTAGAAAATCACACACATTTATTATCCCTCTCTTCTTTCCCATTTTAATAAGTCTCTCTAAATATATACATCCCCAAAATAATAAATCAATCTTACATTTGTGAAATATATTTTAATGGATTATCTCTACAATAATCCCCCCTTTTGTAAATAAATTTTATAAATACATAATAGGATAAACAAAAGAGATTTATATTCTCCCTTGTTATCCCCCAATGATAATAAGAATCCAAAGAATAATATTATAGAGGGGATAGATTAACTATAACTTAATCTTGAGAGGAATAAGGTTTAACTCTAGTCATCATCCTAAATATTTAAAAATCCTCTTTTTGAAATGGTTTAGTGAAAGTATCATCCACTTCCTCCTTTATAGGAACAAATTATAGTTTGAACACATTGTTTTCCACAAGAGATTTGATGAAGTGATATTTAATATCAATATTATTTGATCTTCAATGTTAAAAATTGTTTATTGGAATATTGGTTGAAATTTTGTTATCATAACCAAATCGAACAGGTAATTTCACTTCTACATTGAGATCCTACATCATAGTTATCATCAACATAAATTGGGTAGAGTCTTTAGTTACAACCACATACTATATTTCTTCAGTACTCAAGGAGACATAACTTTATTTCTTAGTGTGTTATTATACACATCTATCTCCTAGGTGAAGTTATTGAGGCATATAGTGCAATCATATGGTCCGAGGATTTAAAATTTTTAATCTCCAAATCAATGTAATGACATCTTCTCTGGTGATGTGTAGCCTAGTACAAAGTCTTGAGGATATCACATGAAAAATTTCAAGCATAAAATTAAACAAAAAATTACCTAATCAAATTTGAATATGCATTCATCAGCCATTCATTGGTGGAAAACCATAATCAAAGGAACATAATATATAACACTCTATATCATTTACATTCTCTTTGAAAGTCTATGATAACATTGATCATCAAATTCTAGGTACTGATGCAGAGATTAGATAAATCCTTCGACATCTCGATCATCACCACAGTGATGATCCTTTGATCCGTGTAGGAGAACACACTCTAGTTGCTTGGATTATCAACTTAAATTTCTAGGAAGCAAGGAGATGATAGAGTGTCACTCACCAATCATGTTATGAATAGTTATGTTCATTAGAGCTTCCTCCTCCTTATATTGAGAGGTTATAAAATACCTAAAAATGGTTCCTCAATCCATGAATATTTATTACCCGCTAAATTAGAAATAAAAAAATTATTATACCAGACTTACTAATTCATAAATATTATTTATATTTTTATCACATACTTTTAATGTAATAAATATATTACATGATAAAAAACAATTAATTCGACTCGATATTACTCCAAATATTAAATGAACCTTAAATATTAAAATAACATTCATTTATTAAATATTTTCCCAAGTATTAACCTAAAATCCTGTGAATAATTTTAATAAATAAATTCAATACATATTATTCTAAAATAGAATAATATGAATTCATTTATTTCATAGTGACTATATTTTTTTGGATATCACTCAGACCCCATAGTGGTTCCCACTATTCTACATACTCCTATTCATTATAATAGGCTAGACACATGAATATTCTTTGTGTGTAACCCTCTAGGTCCTTATCTTGATAGTAGTGAATACTATTTACAAACTAGGAGTGGATTTTAGCAACCCATCAAGGCCCCTAAATAGATAAGGAAAATTCATAGTAATAAAAACATTTCCTATGAACACACGGTATATAATATAATATTTTTATCTCATGATATCTCATAATGTATGATGCACATTTTAAGTTATTATCCTTTTTTGGTTTATTATTCGTTGACCTTACTGGATAGGTTTATCATTTTATACTATAGCCATGAATTTAGTGAAGGCACTACCATCTAGATCAACTAGGCTTGAGATATCACTTACTATCAGAAGAAAAAATAATTCTATCTTGATTATTAAATCAACTTCATACCAAAAATGACATACCCAACACAAGATGCCTCACCGCAATATAAATGTCAAGGTTTTTTCCTTGCATCAAAGTAAGTGATTAAATAGTATACAATGATAATAATATCATGTTAGTAGACCATTACATGTGTTCATAGATAGGAACTAACCATGACACCTGAAACATTTAGTTTTTCTATTGGTATGTGAGTCCTTATGATCTCGTCTACTCTAGATAACCAACTGTGAAATTCATAAGAAGAATCCACAATGTTTATGATCCCCCATCACTTGATAGTTAGAAATCATCTATTTCCAGTCAGAATGATGTATCTAGACCATAAAATATATGTTTAAGATCATTATCATATTATCTTGAGATTCTCATTATAGCTTGGTAACTACTATAACCTTTTCATATGACAATTAATACCATATAAACAGTGGATTTGGAAATTTCAATACTATTATGGTAATTAAACATCAATAATAACTCACTATATACATGATATGGTAATAAAAATGTATGATTTAAGTTGGGTCTAGGGAAACCACTATTACAACACTTCCACTTACTCTAGAACTAACTTTATAACTATCCTTTTTTGTATTCACGTGATAAGATCATACTTTTGGTGAGTTATGGATTTATTAATTGGGCCTAAAACATATTTACTATATGTTTATTATGTTATTTTACACATCACCTCCTTGAGTAAGAATCCTCAAAACATTATGTCCCAGAGTATATTCCTTTTTTACATTATTAAAAATTAACATCTTATCTAGTACCAGTGGTGAGATTATTATATTTTAAATTATGATAACAAATTACTTACAAGGTGTGATCCTAATAGATAGAAAAAATCATTGCATATCTTATACTATTTCATCAGATGTATTAAAATCCATAATGCACTCAATATTTGAAGATATGGCTACCACTTTCATGGATGAGATTCACATTCCAATTACCTTATACTGACTATGATATTAGATCATATTGATCTAAAGGAAGACTAGTTTTGTGTCCCCTTAAAACATGTGTCCCTTCCTCTCCAAGTTCTAGTAATATGTCACTTTTACTCTCTCAAGTATGATTAGATATTATTGACTAACTCTCATGTAGTTATCCTCGATTATATTGATATTTTTATATTATAGAGTATATTTTGGAAATATCATATCTAGTACATATCTTGAAATAAGTGATATATCAATTTATGGTGCTTATGGAATTTTATTCACCACATTAATCTCCTTATATTCCTTATACATGTTTTCTTGGATGGATTTATTCCTTGTGATAGTGGTAACAATTCTCCCTCAAATTGTTCCAACTTTTATTTTTCAATACTTTGTCAATATATATACTTTTGAATTAGTCTAAAAAACCCATTAGATCTACCTCAGTGGGTATTTCTCCCTAAAAATTATGTTTCAACTTTAATACAATCTATGTAGAGTTTATTTTAGACTAATCTTAACTAACTATTAGACCAATACATGTTTTCAATATGTTATCAACATATTTTCCCTTATAAAATAATGGAGTTCCCACAAACCTCTTGTAGACATATGGGAAAAAATCATTCCAAATGAATATTATTTGATATTATTTCTTACCTAAATCCAAAAACAGATTTTAGTAACTTTCACCCCTTATTGGAATTCTATGGCATCACCAAATATTTCTAGTTGTATCATATAGACACTTTCCAAGAAATTTGGTCTTGACATCCAATACCCATTATGATTATCATATAAAGCAGTTATGATAAGTATAAAATTATAACGGATTTAAGCTTGATGGATTGTTATATCTAATATAACCTTGTTAGTTCCACTCTCAAACCATCCATGTAATGTTCCTCTTGAATAATGCCATAGTATCAAAATTTTAATCATTAAAAATACTAAGCACTTGTACTTTGATACATGTAATCCATTATTGAATTTTAATTGAACTTTTCAATCAGAGATGATTCCCATATACTGCTTCCTTATAGGATCCATTATTCTCAATGAATAATGTATGACTATCAACATTGAATGTAAAATAATTAACATGGCTTAATCCTTTCTACGAAGTATGTGTCTTTAGAACATTCTTTTTCCACATGATCTTGTGGAACTTATTTCAATACCAATCAGTTGTGCATCTCTAACAGTGACTAAACCCAAGTCAATCTTACTCCAACTATATCAAATGCATATGTATACCCTTTTATATAAATATAGTCTATTAATTGACTATAACTTTTTTATCTGAGGTATTTATTTAATATCTTTAAAACATTTTAGTATAATTACTTTAGATGCACATTTATTTTTTCTTGATGTAAGTTTTTTTAAATACTTGATAAACTCTTTTCATATAAACACATGTTCTAATGACATAATGGATTTATATCATAATATACCTCATATTATATCCATTTGTTATTATATTTGGATCATATTTATTGGATTACACTTTTATTTGTGAATTATTTCTTCAAAAATAATGGAATTATCTACAATGTATTCGAATCTTAACATTGATTCTCCTTTTACTTACATCAAGACTTTGATGTGTATAAGAAAATTTGAATTTAGGAAATACTACATGATATATTTTATGAATCAATGTTTTCATGTAATATTCATCATTGATAATACTTACTAACATTATATCTATGATGTGTATAAGTAAATATGAGTTTAGGAATAAACATACTTTATTTCATGATCGATGAATGCTTGGTCAAGATGTTCTTCGACACATGAACCTAAAGCAACTCATATCTTCCAAACATGTATATATCATATTTTAATTATAAATCACAAAAACAATTAAATGAATCTTATGAAGTATATTAATTTACCTCTAGATCATCCTTTAAATATTTCATGGTCACTAGATGAACTAATTTCATAATCTTTGTGGCTTAACTTTATTTCAAAAGTTTTCTTTGACAAAAAATAAGTGTGTAAATTTTTTGATAATACCTAAGGTCTTTATCTCTGAATATTATAAAATCATATTGGTTATATCCTTGAATAATAGTTAGTTTTACTAGAAAAAATAATTATCTTTCCACAACTAGGTATAACTGAGTATTATATTTTATATTCAACAAATACTTCCAATGATTCAAGTATTACTGAACCATTAGTTGAGTAGTAGATAGTATAAAAACATTCATTCCAAAAAATAATAATTTATTCTTGTGTACAAACTGTGTTTTATAAAAATATTTTGGTTGTACTCAATAAAACATCAACTATAATCATTAAAATTGTTAAAAGTAAGTTGTGTACTTCTCACCCTTGACTTAGTAATCACACTCTGATAACCTATGTCTTTATGAAAACCTTTGTATTTATTACACATTAATTAATGATTTAATACTTGATATTACACATAATACAACTTGGATGATTGGTAAGTCTAGTGTCTTTGGGAATTAAGTACATTTCATAACATCTTAAAATATGGGATACAACACCCTTATTGTAAACATCCTTAACATGATCATAATATTCCTTCAAACTTAAAATTGCATGGGATAACATGGGGACATATATAAGAATGGTGTGAGATATAAATCACAGTAAGAGAATAAACATGGAATAACAAGAAGAAATTATTAAATGTTAGAGAATATGAATTTCAATGGAATATAAAATGGGGGAGAAACATGAACACGAAAAATGACGCATGATAAATCATGATAATATAAAGGAAACATGGAAATGTGGAAAAAACTTTAAACATGGAATCATAAACATAGTTCAATGATAAAAACTAATAAATCATGATGTAAAAATTCTGACGATGGATTAGGTTCACTCCATAATCCCTTTTATGAATTATCATGAGATTAAAACAATACCCAATTCATTAGAGAGCTATAAAATTTCAGGCGCACCAATCACTTTCATTTCATTCTCATACATAAGTGTGCCATATAGATCATAAAACATGAAATAATTTATCATAAAATTTTATACCATAATTAATTAATTTTTAAAACATAAATTTATTTCCCTAATTAAATAATTATAAGTGCATAAAAGTGGACACCCTTGATAGGAAATGGGAATAGGTATTCACTACATAATTGTTTTTCATGGAAAAACGTGGTGAAATTTTAGCAGCATATGGGGGGAGCATAAATGTTCATGGGAGGTATTAATGAGATTTAAATGGGGTATATCATAATTTAAACATAATAAGGTAAATGATAGGTATTTATAAAAACATACCCAAAAAATAAAAAATGGAAATGAAGAGGCATAACATAAAAGAGGTTCTTGAATAAAAAGTATTGTGGGAGATATCTTACCTTGAGAGAGTGATTCCCAAAGGCTTTGAAGGAGATTCTTAGGAGATTGGGGGAACCTTTTGACGACTATAGAGAAGGAAGAGAATATTAAGGATGTGATCCAATATTTTTGTGTACAGATAAATTGGATCTTTAGTGGGTTTATATATAAAATTAGTAGGGAGTTCTTTATTATTTCTCAAACATAGGGTTTGGACTCTATACAATAAAATAACCAAAAAAAATCTTACTATGGTTTTTTCCCATTATTTCATAAAATTAAGGGTTATTTTGATTATTTTATAAGTAAAAGTGTCTAACTTATTAAAATTTTACACTTGATGATGTGTAAGTGAGTCATGTTCTTAAAGAAATGATTTTAAAACCTTAAAATATAATATAGGTTTTGGAGGATTCATAAAAGGGTTTATAAAATTAATCAAATAACGTAAAAATAACATTATCTTAAAGGGTAAAAATATATTTGATCTTCTAAAACATTTAAAGTATTTATTACATCATTTTTTGGTCATTATGATATCATAATACACAATTTATATTAATACTGTATTAAATTTTTAGCTAAAAATTCAACTGTCTCAGAAAATTATGAAAACCTAATTGTTAGATAATTTCAACATTCTAATTCCAAAAATAATATTTATTTCCTCAAAATAATTTTCCAAATATTTAAATTTTTACTTTTAAAATATAGTTTACATTAATTGATAAATGTCGGGTTTTTTGCTAATAATATTTTTTGAGTACTTATAAAAATTATATTTGAAATTATAAAATATATATTATCATTTATATTTCACAAAAAATATTTAATAATAATATTTTATTAAAATAACATTTATTTATAAAAATCATTAATTTATAAAAAGGAAAGTCTTAATTGAAATTTCATATTATCAAAAAATACAATTTGTGTTTAAACATATCAAAATAAAAATAATTTATAAAGTAATGGTAATAAGAAGTAAATATAACCACTATTATATTGAAAATATAATATAAAAAAACAGATTATTATTGTATTGATACATATCCATTTATTAAACCGTAAAACACCCTAAGGGTAAGGTGTGTGGCAGTGATAATTTCATGGGTGGTTTGACGTACATGGTTTGGGTCATGATCTTGATGAGCTTGAACTTCTCCCATAAATGGTTTTGATAAATGTTAAGTTGTTGGATATCATCTGGGTCCTGTTCAATGAAAAATACCATTTATTTTGTCTCCCTCATAAGTTCAGATAAATGGGCTTTGTAGGGTACAATCCTACTAGTTGAGGCCATCACTTCCTTTGTCTGTGTCAAATAGATTTTTCAAACCCCTATATTTATATTAATCATATAAAAACTATTCAAAGGCTATATTATAAATTGTTTTGATGAATAAATTTCTCTTAAATATGATATTATATAATAAAACCAAATAAGTTCATGAGTTTTCTATAACTATAATACATAATAAGATGATTAATTTAACCACAAAGTGAATTTTATTTGTAAAATTTTGGGTAGTTATTATCTTTCCCCCTTTAAAAATTTTCCGCTCAAAATTTTAATTTCATACACTAAAATAGATGAGGGTGACTCTATTTCATCATCTCTTATGGTCCCCATGTCACTTCTTTAATCTTTTGGTTTCTCAATAGCACTTTGACCGGGTGAATTGTCTTATTTCATTATTTGTCTCTATGATCTAAGATCTTCGCTGGTTTCTCCCCATTTGAAAGATAATTATCCAATGATACCACCTTTGGATTTACCACATGATAGGGTTCTAGTATTTACTTACTCAAGAGTGATACATGTAAAAAATCATGTACTTGAGATAGGTTAGATGGGAGTGTTAGTCGATAGGCCACTGTTCCAATGCAATCAATGATCTCAAAAGGACTGATGTATCTTGGACTAACCTTTCCCTTATTCCTAAATATCATGACTTTATTCCATGGAGATATGTGAAATAATACCTTATCTCTAACCTAAAACTCTAGGTCTTTTCAATGACTTTCAACATTTCTATTTTTTCCACTCTGATCATCCTCTGTATGCTGCAAAATGGTCTTGAACTTTTACACAATTTCCTTGACTATTTCAAGACCTAGCATTTTTTGTTCCCCAACTTCATCCCGGTATTTAGGTGTTATACACCTATTCACATAAAGGGATTCATAGGGAGTAATTTGGATTCTTGATTATAAATTATTATTGTATGAGAACTCTAACTGAGGAAGATGTTGACCCATCCTTATTTAAAGTTAATTCAACATGATCTCAACATGTCCTCAAGTGTCTAGATTTTCCACTCATATTTTTCATTGATTTGAGGGTGATAAGTCTTGTTGATATTCAATTCTGTATTTATATCATTTAGGATACTCTTATAGAACATGGAGTTAAATCTTGGATCTCAATCAGATACAATGAATAGTGGTGTTCCAGGTTGTCTCACCACTTCTCTATTGAATATCTTTGCAAGTTGATCGAGTGAGTAGTCCTCTCAAATTGAAATTAAGTGATAACTATTTATAAGAAGATCCACCACAACCCATATAGAATTATTTCCTATTGATGCATTCAGAAGACCAGTGAAAAAATCCATGGTTATTTTTTCCCATTTCCATAATGGTATCAGTAATGGTTTCATCATCACCTTGTATTTTTTCCTTACAACCGTCACTTGGTGACAAAAAATACATCTTGATGTATATTTTCTGATATCTTTCTTCATATTGTCCCACCAATAGTGCTTTCAGAGATATCGATAAATCTGTATGCTTCCTCAATGGATGGATAAAGTCAACATATCCTTATTTAACTTAGAATTTTATGGTACACATAGTTCTGATCCAAATCTTACAACTTATTATTCATTAACATTTAACTCCAAGTATTTCCCTTTTCTTATAGCTTCCACTTTCTTATGAATTCCCATATCATCTCTTTGAGTATCATTTATCCTCTATAGAAGGTATGATTGATCAATCATTTGTGAAATGATTAATGATGTTCCTTCCATTATGATTTCCATTTCAATCCTATTCAAGTCTAAGAAGATATTATCCTTCTCAATTTTCATCAATGAAAAAATTGTTGGATTCTTTGTACTTAGATCGTTTGCAATATTATTTTCTTTCCCATAATATTAGTGGATTGAGTAATCATGGCCCTTAATCAGCTCTAACAATCTTCTTTAGTGTATATTTATCTCTTTTTGGGTGAATATATACTTGAGGCTCTTATGATCTGTATATATTTCACAATTATCACTGAAGAGATAATGCAACCAGATTTTTAATGTGAAGATCACGATAGACAACTATAGATCATGTGTTGGGTAGATCTCTTCATGAACTTTCAATTTACTTGAATCATAGGCTATCACTTTTTCATTATGCATTAACATATAGCCCAATCCCTTCTCTTAAGCATTCCTATACACCACAAAAAGTTCCCCACTGTTGGGCAGGGTAAGTATAGGTTCATTAATAAGTCTCTTTTTCAACTCCTTGAATCTCTCTTCACATTCACCATTCCAAAAAAAAAACCTGACAACCTTTTAATTTAGTTTGGTTAGAGGTTTTAAAACTTGTGAGAAATTTATCACAAATAAACAAAATTACCCATATAATCCAAGGAAACTATGTATTTCTATTATATATGTTGGATTTGGTCATCCTTTAATTGATTCTATTTTGTAGGGTCCATAGATATCCCATTTATTGTGATAATATGCCCCAATAATGTTACTTACTTCAACCATAACTCACATTTGTTTTAGTTTCCATAGAGATTATACATTCATAAGGTTTTTATCATAGTGATCAGATACACTTCATGCTTCCCCTTTATTTTTGAGTATATTAGAATATCATCTATAAAGATGACCAAAACATTTTTAAGGTAATATCTAAATACTATTTTCATTAATTCCATGAATATTTATGGAACATTAGTGAGTCTGAGTGGAATTAATATGAACTCAGCATGCTCATGCCTTTTTCAGAAATTAATCTTGGGGTTATCCAACTTCTTCACCATTACTTGATAGTACCCCAACTGAAGATCCACTTTGCATAAGTATTGGGTTTCACATTGATGATTGAAAATGTCATCAGTTTGTGTTAGAGGATACTTTTTTAATCATGATCTTGTTGATCTCGGGATAATTAATATAAATGTGCATTGACCCATCCTTATTTTTGACAAATAGAAATAGTGCACCCCATGATAAAGCACTAGGGTATTTGAACCGTTTATCCAGATTCTCATGTAGTTGTTTCTTCATATCCTCAAGTTTCATAACATCCATTCTATAAGGATTCTTGGATAATTTCAATTCCATGGGTATAATCTTGATTGAGAATTCAACCTCTCAATTAAAAGGAAGACTATGAAATTCCTGAGGAAACACATTAGTGTATTCCTTCATAGTGGGAATGTCTTCAAGGATGATATTTTCCTTAGACTCAATCATACGAGCTATATATGATTTATCATAGGGAAATAATATCCATGATTGATATATTGGTGCCAAAGAAGATTCATCCTCCTCCATTCACTTATACAGAATTAGAGTACGATTTTCAATATGGAGGGTGATTTCATTATCATGACAATTTATGTTGGTTTTATGTAATGAAATCAAATCCATACCTATAATTTCATAAAATTCCAATATAGGGAGTATCACAAGGTTCTATAGGATGTTCATCCAATAAATTTTGATAAGGGATTATTTATATACATGGGATGCAATAATTTCTCCAGTTCTATTTTCACCAACATCTCTTCTTCCATGATTTGTGGTGATGTTTTAATATTTCTACTAAACTTTTCTGATATGAAGGATTGCATAGAAATATGGACGATAACCCTATATTTTACTTTTTGATTATTGTTCTAACCATTTACTTCATCCAAAATAGACTTAAGGATGATAATTTTCAAACTATTTAACACATAAATAGGAAACCATGATCATCAAAGGGATAAGTCATAAATAACATATATTCCCTAACATATGAATTTATAGGATTCAATCTATGATATCCATGATATATTTCCTAACATAAAATCTTATAAGAATTTTTGTTCCCTTAATAATGGTTTCTAATGATCTTTTGAATTTACAAAATCATATCCCCTAGGAGTGTCGAACTAGGTGTGCAGCAAGGCCTGTTTTCATGAACCAATTCCTGATTGACTCTAGCCCAATGTGGTTTTCTCAGGTTTTACCCCGAGCTACATCTGTGATAG
This sequence comes from Viscum album, assembly GCA_963277665.1. Classification (NCBI taxonomy): domain Eukaryota; kingdom Viridiplantae; phylum Streptophyta; class Magnoliopsida; order Santalales; family Viscaceae; genus Viscum; species Viscum album. The sequence continues at coordinate 2,093,668,337 of OY728148.1, read as the reverse complement.
AGCCACATACACTTGTATTAACCAGACAAGGATGTATTTTCTTGGAAACCACTTACTCTATAATATAAGTAAATAGGTATGTCTTATTATGTTTATTCTTATCCCTAAGGATTTATCTAGAGTTTTTTAATCTTAATCCAAGAAATAACTAAAATTTTCTTTGAAAACAACTATGAAAACTTGTGTTTTTATTATGCATTAGTTGATTTTGTAATAGATAAGAATACACATAATAAAAATTTAAATATTGATAATTTTATTTCCTTTCGGAATAAAATACATTACACACCAACTTAAAATAGGGTTACGTTTTCATTATTGAAAACTTCCTTAACATGATCATAATATTCTATAAAACTTAAAACGGTATGGGATAACCTTGGGATATACATAAGAAATTAGTGATTTATAAACCCTAGTAATGGAATAAACATGGTATAACATGAAGAAATTATTACATGTTATAGAATAATAATTTCAATCGAAAATAAATGGGTGAGAAACATGAAAATTAATAATGAGGAATAATAAAGAAAGATAACATAAAGGTAACATGGAAATGTGGAAATAACTTTAAACATGGAATCATAAACCTAGTTCAAAGATAACCACTAATAAATAAAGATATAAAAATTCCTTTTATGGATTAGTTTCACTCTTTAATACCTTTTATGAATTCTCATGATACTAAAACATTACCTAATGCATTAGAGATATATATAATTTTGGGTTCACCCATCAATTGTGTTTCTTTCACATGACTAAGTGTGCCACATATATTATATAACATGGAAACGTTCCTCATTAGATTTTATTCCATAATCAAGGAGTATAGAATATATACATATAATTACCATATAAAATAATTATATATTCATAAATTTGAACACCCTTGATAGGAAATAAATATGGTTATTCACTACATAATTTTTTGGCATGGAAAATCACGGTGAAATGTTGACAGCATAACAAGGGAACATAAATGTTCATAGAGTGATTAATGAGAGTTAAATTGGGTATATCATCATTTAAAAAATATAATTTAAGTAATATAGATGAATAAAAACATACCCAAATAAGAAAAAATAGAAATCACGATGCATGACATAAAATAAGTGCTTGAATAAAAAGTAGTGTGGGAGACACCTTACCTTGAGAAAGTGATTTCCAAAATATTTAGAGGATATTGTTGAGAGATTTGGGGAACCTTAGGAATAATATAGATATAGGAGTTCATAGTAAGGATGTGATACAAGGTTTTTGAATGAAGATAAATGGGAGATTGTGTAGGTTTATATAGAAAAATAGAGGGGAGTTCGTTATTATTTCCCAAACTTCGGTTTTGAACTCTATAAAATGAAATAACCAAAACCACAAATCTTTCCATTGCTTTTAACAATGATTTATTCTAAATAGGGGTATTTTTTATTATTTTATAATTCCAAGTTCCAAACTTATTAAAATATTACCCTTTCTAATGTGTAAGTGAGTCATGTCCTTAAAAAATTATTTTAAAACCTTAAAATATAATATGGGTTTTGGAGGATTAATAAAGGATTTTTAAAATTAATCGGATAAGCTAAAAATAAAATTATTTTAAAGGGTAAACAAATATTTTCTCTTGAATACAGTTTATATTATTTATTACATCATTTTTGGGTTATTATGATATCATAATACACACTGTATTTTTATACCATATTTACTTTTTATCCAAAAATTAGACTGTCTTAGAAAATTATTAAATAATCAAAGTTAGATAATTTCAATGTTATGATTCCCAAAAAAATATTTCTTCCAAATAATTTTCTAAATATTTAAATTATTAATTTTAAAATAGAATCATCATTTATTGAGAAATGTTTGGTTTTTGACAATAATAGTTTTCAAGCACTTATAAAAATTAAATTTGACTTATAAAAAATCATATTATCATTTATATTTAATAAAAGTTATTTTATTATAATATTTTTTTAAAATATAATTTATTTCAAATATCTATTAATTCTTAAAAAGGAATTCCTGAATCAAAATCATTTATAAAGTAGGAATAATAAGAAGTAAATATTACCATTATTCTATTGAAAATATAATATAAATATTCATATTATTATGGTCTTGATACATATCCATTTATTACATTAGAAAACACTATTGGGGTAAGGTGTATGATAATGAGAATTTTATGGGGTGATTTGATGTACATGGTTTGGTCCATGATCTCAATGAGCTTGAACTTCTATCATAAATGGATTATCTCATGTAAGTTATTGGAAATCATCTTGGGATTGGTCAAGTGAAAATTTCAGTGATGTTATCATCCTTGGAATCTCAGATAAATGGGCTTCGTGGGTTACAGTCCTACTAGTTGAGGACATAACTTCCTTTTTCCATGTTAATTAGAATTTTAAAGACCCTATATTTATACTAATCATATGATCATTATTCAATTCTTAGATTATCAATGGTTATGATGTTTAATAGTCTCTTAAATCTGATAGTATATAATAAAACCAAAAAAATCATGAGTTCTCTATAACCATAATACATAATAAGATGTTTAATTCAACCATAAATGAAATTTTATTTATTAAAGTTTAGGTCACTAAAACCATCCCCCTTCATAAATTTATCCCTTGAAATTTTCATTTCATACACTAAAATAGATCGGGGTAACTCTGTCTCATCACCTCATCTAGTTCCCACATCACTTCTTAAATTTTGTGGTTTCTCGATAACACTTTGACTAGGTGCAATATATTATTTCTTAGGAATTTGTCTCTAATATATAAGATCTTCACCGGCTGGTCCTCATATGAAACATTATTATCCAAAGGTTCCAAATCTAGATCCATAACATGAGAGGGGTTTGTTATGTACTTCCTCAAGAGTGATATGAGGAACACATTATGTACTTGAGATAGGTTAGTTATGAGTGTCAGTTGATAGGATATTGCTCTAATGTGATCAAGGATATTAAAGGGACTAATGTATCTTGGACTAAGCTTTCTATTCTTCACAAATCTCATGAATTTATTCCAAGGAGATATATAACGGAATACTTTATATCCAACCTCAAAATCTAGATATTTTAATGATTGTAAACAAATATTTTTTGTTGACTATAAGAACCATTGATGTGTTATTGAATGGTATTTACTTTTTCTACCATTTCCTCAACCATTTTAAGACGTAGAAGTTTTCATTCCCTAACTTCATCCCAGCATGTAGGTGTTCAGATCCTATTCCCTTAAAGAGATTCATAGGGAGCCATTTTGATGCTTGAGTGGAAATTATTATTGTATTTGAACTTGACCATAGGAAGATGATGATCTCATCATCTTTTTAAATCAATTAAGAATGATCTCAACATATCCTCAATTTTCTAGATAGTCTGCTCATATTGTTCATTAGTTTGAGGGTGATAAGTCATTATGAAATTCAATTAAGTATTTAGATAATTTGGGAGACTCTTACAAAACATTGAGGTAAACTTTGGGTCTTAATCAGATATGATCAATAGTGGTGGTCCTTACAGCTTCACCACTTCTCTAATGTATATCCTTACAAGTTGATTGAGTGAGAATTCCTCTAAAATTTATATTAAGTGAGTATTATTTTTATGATGATTCACCACATCCCATATATAATTACTGACTCTTGATGTCTTTGGAAGACCAGTGAAAAATTACATGTTTATGTTTTCCCATTTCCATGTAGGTATGGGTAATGGTTGCATCATCCCTTTGTATTTCTTCTCTTTCAATCATCACTTTCTGACATACAAGACACCTTGAAGTATACTTCATGATCTCATTCTTCATATTTGTCAACTGATAATTTTATTGGAGATCTTGATACATCTTTGATCTTCTTAGATGGATGGAGAAGGTCGAGCTTTGTGCATCATCCAAAAGATTCTACTTTAACTTATTATTTGAGGATACACATACTCGTGACCCAAATCTTACAACTCCTTCTTCATTAACATTGAACTCTCAGGATTTAAATTTTCTTATAGCTTTCACATTCTTCAAAATTCCCACATCATCTTTTTTAGCATCCTTTATCCTCTCTAGAAGGGATTATTGAGCAGTCATTTGTGAAAGTGTTGATGATATTCCTTCCATTATGAATCTCATGTCCATCATCTTACAGTCTGAGAATATCGGATCCTTCTTGATTCTCATCAATGATAAAATTGTTAGATATTTTCTACATAGATCATCTGACAATTTATTTTCTTTCTATAATGGTATTGGATTGATTAGTCATAGTCCTTAACTAGATCTAACCATATTCATTGGTGCATATTCATCTCTTTTTGTGTGAATACATACTTGAGGAACTTATGTTCTATACATATTTCACACTTATCCTCGAAGAGATAATTTTTCTATATTTTCATTGATTATATCATTGTATCCAACTCCAGATCATGTGCTGGGTAGTTTTATTCATGAAATTTTGATTTCCCTAAATCATAGGCTATCACTTTTTCATTCTTCATTAACACACATCGCAATCCCTTTTTCGAATCATCATCGTACACCACAAAAAGTTCTCTAGTTTTGGGTAGCATAAGTACAGGTGTAGTGATAAGCCTATTTTTCAACTCATTAAATCTATATTCACATTCATAATTTTAGACAAACATTACTCCCTTCTGAGTTAATTTGGTTAGAGGTTTTGAAAATCATGAGAAATTTCTCACAAATCGATGATAGTACCCAACTAATACAAGGAAATTATGGATTTCTGTCATAGATGTTGGCATCATCCATCCTTTAATTGATTATGTATTTGAAGGGTGCATATATATCTCATTTCATGTGATAATATTCCATAACAATGAGACTTACTTCAACCAGAACTCACATTTTCTGTACTCTTCATAACGATTCTCCTTTTGTAAGGTTTTTAGCACAGTGATCATATGATCCTCATACTCCTCCTTTATTTTATAGTATATTATAATATAATCTATAAACAAGACAACAAATTTTTAAAGGTAATCTCTAAATACTCTATTTATCAAGTCTATGAAGATTGATGGATCATTAGTGAGTATGAATGGAATTACTATGAACTCATAGTTCCCATACCTTATTCAGAAAGAAGTCTTGGGTATATCCTCCTTCTTTACTCTTACTTGATAACACCTAACCAAATATCCAGATTTGAGAAGTGTTAGGATCCACATAGATGATCAAAAAATTAATCAATCCATTGCATAGGATACATGTTCTTTATCATGATCTTGTTGAGCTCATGATAATCAATGAAAAGGTGCATTGATCTATCATTCTTCTTGAAAAAAAGTACTGGTTCACCACATGGTGAAGCACTTGGTCATATGAACCCTTTATCCAGATTCTCCTATAGTTGTTTCTTCATCACCACAAGTTCCACCACAGAAATTATATATAGAGTATTGAATAATAAAAACACACCAAGTATAAGCTCAATTGAAAATTCAACCTCTTTGTTAGGAGGAAGACTATTAAATTCTTTGAAAAACACATCAGTGTATTCCCTCACAATTGTATTGACTTAGAGGATGATATTTTCCATAGAATCAATCATTTGAGCTAGATATACTTTCTCGTAGGGAATTACTATCCATTCTTGATATTTTGGTGCTAAATAAGATTCATCCTCCTTATTTCACTTATACATAATCAGATCATGAAATGAAATATAGAGAGTGATTTCCTTCTCATGGCAATTTATATTGTCTATATGCAAGGAAATCCAATACATACCCATAATTTCATCAAATTCTTCAAAAGGGGGAATTACAATTTTTTTGGTAAGTTTATCCCAAAACTTTTGATAGGGGAGGAGTTATATACTTAGGATGAAATAATTTCCCCATTTTCCATTTTCACTGAAAACTCTTCTTACATGATTTATGGTGTTGTTTGAATCATTCTACTAATCTTTCATGATAAAAAGGAATGTGTAAAACTGTGGATGATAACCCTAGATTTCACTTTTTTATTTTTATTGTAACCATTTAATTCATCCAAAATAGACTTAGGGATGACAATTTTAAAACTTTTTAACACATAAATGGGAAACCATTATTATTAAATTGTTAACTCATAAATAACATATATTCCCAAACATGTGAATTTTTAGTCTTCAATCTATGTTATCCAGGTTATATTTCTTAAAATAATCTATTATGTGAATTTTTTTTCACTTAATAATGGTTCTTAATGAGATTGTGAATTGACCAAAGTGTATACCCTAATAGTGTCAAACCATGAGTGCATCAAGGCCCGTTATCATGCACCAGTTCCTAATCAAGTCTAGGCTAATGTGGTATTTTTTAGTTTTACCCCTAGGTATATTTGTGCCAGATACACATCCACTTATAGTATTCAAACAAGGATATATTTTCTTGGAAACTGATTACTATTTAACCAAAATTTAGGGATGTATTTTTATGTTTATTCTTATCCCTAAGTCTTTTTCTAGAGTTTTCTAATCCTAATCCCAGAAATAACTAAACTCTCCTTTGATGCATACTATGAAAACTCATGCCTTTATTACACATTAATTGATGATTTAATAAATAATATTATACCTAATAAAACCAAAAATATCAATAAATATAGTGTATTTTGGAATTATTTACATTAAATAACAACATAAAATAGGGGGTACATTTCCTTTGTTGAAAACTTCTTTAACATGATCATAATATTCCATCAAACTTAAAATTTCTTGGTATAATCTGGGGTCATACATAAGAAATGGGTGATCTATAAATCCCATTAAGGGAATAGACATGGAATAACATGAAGAAATAATTACATGTTATAGAATAGTAATTTAAATGGAACATAAAATGCGTTAGAAACATGAACATGAACGATGAGGAATGATAAAGCAAGATAACATAAAGGCAACATGTTTATATGAAAACAAATTTAAACATGGAAACATAAACATAGGTCAAGGCTAACCACAAATTCATGATGATATAAATATAACCATCACATATTAGGTTCACTACTTAATCCCTTATATGATGTCTCATGAGACTAAAACATTACCCAATGCAATGGAGCGCTATATAATTATGGGTGCACCCGTCACTTTCATTTCATTCACATGTAAAGTATGACACATGGATCATATAACATGGAATAATTTATCATAAAATTTTAATACATGATAAATGATTATAGAATAAATGCATGTAAGTCACCAATAAAATAATTATAATTGCATAAAGGTGAAGACACATGAAAAGTAAATGGGTATGGGTATTCAATATAAAATATTTTAGCATAGAAAATCATGATGAAATTTCAGCAGCATAACAGGGGATCATAAATGTTCATGGGAGGTCTTAATGAGATTTAAAAGGGGTATATAATAATTTAAAAATCATAATTGAGGTAATAGGGTTGTATAAAAAAAATACAAAAACAATAAAAAATGGAAATTAAAAGGCATAACATAAAAGAGGTGCTTGAATAAAAAGTAGAGTGGGAGATCCCTTTCCTTGAGAGAGTGAATACCAATATCTTTTTAGGAGGTTCTTGAGGGTTTGGGGTAACCTTGATAGAAATATGGAGATGCGATGTAAAATTAATTATGTGCTCTAAATATTTTTAGTGAACATATATGGGAGCTTTGATGGGTTTATATAGGAAAAGTGAGGGGAGTTTTTTTTATTATTTCCCAAAATTAGGGTTTGGACTATACAATTAAATAACCAAAAAAATCATCCCATGTATTTTCACATGATTTATTAAAAATAGGCAAGGTTTTCATTTTTTTATAAGTCCAAGGTCTGAACTTATTAAAATATTACCCTTACTGATGTGAAAGTGATCTATGTCCATAAAAAAATGATTTTAAAACCTTAAAATATAATATAGGTTGTGGAGGATTCATAAAGGCTATATAAAATTAATAAAAAAACCTAAAAACAAAATATTTTAAATGGTAAACATAGATTTTTTCATGGATACCATTTATAGTATTTATTACATCATTTTTTGTTCATTATTATATCATAATACACACCGTATATTTATACCGTATTTAATTTTTATCTAAAAATTTGATTATCTTAGAATAATATGAAAAATTGAGTTTTTTATAATTTAAAATTTTTTATTCCAAAAATAATATATATTCATCTCAAAAATTCCAAAATATGCCAATTTTTACTGTTAATATAGAATCTATATTTATTGAGAAACACTGTGTTTTTTAACAATACCAATTTTTGATCACTTATTAAAATTACCTTTAGATTTATAAAAAATATATTATAATTTATATTTAATAAATTTATTTAATAATAATATTTTATTAAAATATCTTTTATTTCAAATATTCATTAATTTAAAAAAAGGAAAGACTTAATTTAAATTTAATATTATCTAAAATACAATTTGTATTTAACCATATCAAAATGAAAATCATTTATAAAGTAGAAATAATAAAAAGTAAATATAACCACTATTCTATTGAAAATATAATAAAAATATTCATATTATTATGTTATTGATAAATATCCATTTATTACACCAAAAATCTTCTAAAGGGTAAAGAATTTGGTGGTGATACTTTCATAGGGTGGTCGGCATACATGGTTTGGGTCGTGATCTTGATGAGCTTGAACTTCTCTTATAAACAATTTCTCTCATGCCTGAGATGTTGGTTCTCAACTTTGGATTGGTAAAGGGAACATCCCAATGATTCTATCTCCCTCATAAGCTCTGATAAATGGGATTTGTAGGGTACGATCCTATTAGTTGAGTCCATCACTTCTTTTGTCTATGTCAATTGGATTTTTCAAAGCACTATATTTATACTAAGCATATGTTCCTTTTTCAATAGTTATATTATCAATTGTTATGATTCTTTAAAGTATCATAAATATTATATCATATAATAAAACCGAATAAGTGTATAAATTTTTTATAACCATAATACATAATAATCTGTTTAATTCCAACATAAGGGGAATTTTATTTATAAACTTTTAAGTCGTTATAATTTTTTCCCCTTTAGAAATTTCACCCTAGAAATTATCATTTCATACACTAAAATAGATGGGGTAAAATTTCTTCATCACCTTTAGTTCCCACATCACTCTTTTAAACTTTTGTTTTCTCCATAGAAGTTTGACCAATTGAATTGTCTTATTTCATTAGACTTTGTCTCTACGGTCTAAGATCTTCAATGAATACTCCTCATATGAAATATCATTATCAAAAATCACCACTTATGGATTAAATACATGTGAAAAGTCTGGTATGTACTTCATCAAGACTGATATGTGGAACACATCATGTACTTGAGATAGGTTAGGGGGAGTTATATTTAATAGGCAACTGCTCCGATGCAATCAAGTATCTCAAAGGGACTGATGTATCTTGGACTAAGCTTTACCATCTTCCCATGTATCATGACGTTCTTCCATAGAGATATATAGAGGAATACCTTGCCCCCAACCTCAAACTCTAGGTTTTATTAATGATATTCAATATAGTTCTTTTGTTGACTCATATCAGCCTCAATGTGATGTTGAATGGTATTGACCTTTTCCACCATTTCATTGATAATTTCAGGACCTAGTAGTTTTTGTTTCCCAACTTCATCCCAGCATGCAACTATTATGCACTTATTCCCATAAAGGGCTTCATAAGGAGCCATTTGGATTATTGAGTAGAAACTATTATTGTATGAGAACTTGACTAGAGGAATGTGTTTATCCCATCCTCCTTTAAAGTTAATTTAGAATTATCTCAATATGTACTCAAATGTCTAGATAGTCCCATTATATTGGCCATCTATTTGAGGGTGATAAGTTGTGTTGAAGTTCAATTTCATATTTAGAGCATGTTGGAGGCTCTTCGAGAACTTGGAGGTAACTCTTGGATTTCGATCAGATACAATCAATAGTGGGGTTCCATACAGCCTCACCACTTTTCTAATGTGTATCCCTAAAATTTTATCGAGTGATAAGTCCTATCAAATTTCAATGAAGTGATCGGTCTTTGTAAGATGATCCACAATAACTTTATAGAATTATTTTATCTTTATGTATTCAAAAGACTGGTGACAAATTTTATGGTTATGTTATCCTATTTCCATGTAGTTATGGGTAATGGTTTCATCATCCCCTTGAATTTTTTTCCTTTAATCCTTCACTTTATTACATACAAGACACCTTGATGTATATTATTGATCTTATTTTTCATATTGTCACACCAATAGTGCTATTAGATATCTCAGTTTATATTTGTGCTTCCTAGATGGATGGAGAAGGTTGAACCATGTCCATCACCCCAAAACACATTCTTTAACTCAGGATTTGATGGTGCACATAGTCATGACCCAAAACTTATAACTCCTTATTCATTAACAATGAACTATGAGGATTTATCTTTTCTTATAACTTCCACTTTCTACTAAATTTCCACATCATCTATTTGAGCATCATTTATCCTATTTGTAAGGGACTATTGAGCAATAATTTATTAAAGGTTTGATGTTGTTCCTTCCTTTGTGATTCCCATGTCTATCCTCTTCATGTCTAAAAAGATCATATCCTTATCAATAATCATCAATGATAAAATTACAGGATCCTTTCAACATAGAGTGTCCATTACTTTATTTTAATTCCTAAAATTATAGTGGATTGAGAATTCATAGGCATTAATCATCTCTAACCATCTTCTATGGTGCATATTTATCTTTATTGTGTGGATATATACTTGAGGTTTTTATGATCTATATATTTTTCACACTTCTCCCCAAAGAGATAATGTCTCCAAATTTTCAATCCAAAGATTACTATAGTCAACTCTAGATCATGTGTTATATCATTTTGTTTGTGAACTTCCAATTTCCATGAATAATAGGATATTACTTTTTCATTCTATATTAACACATGGCCCAAGACATTCCTTTAAGAATCATTATACACCACAAAAATTTCCCAGATTTTGGGTAGCGTAAGTACAGGTGTAGTGATAAGACTCTTTTTGAACTCCTTGAATCTCTCTTCACATTCATAATTCCAAAACAACTTCAATCCCTTATAAGTTAATTTGGTTATAGGATGTGATAATCATGATAAATTTCTCCAATATACATTATATTACCCAATTAATCCAAGGAAACTACAGATTTCTATCATATATGTTGGCCTCAACCATCATTAAATTGCTTCTATCTTTGAAGGGTTCATAGATGTCCCATTAATTCAGATAATATTCCTTAATAATTATAATTCCTTAAAATAGAACTCACATTGGTTTTACATTTCAAAAATGTTCTCCTTTCATAAGGTTTTTAGCACAATGTTAAGATTCTTCTCATGATCCTCCTTGATTTTTGGATTATATTATAATAACTTCTATAAAAAAAATTCTGAGCTAATCTCTAAAGACTCTATTTATCTAGTCCATTAATATTGATGGATCATTAGTGAGTCTGAATGGAATTACTATGTACCCGTAGTGCTCTTACCTTGTTCAGAAATAATTCTTGGGGATATCCTCTTTCTTCACCCTTACATGACAATACCTTGACTGAAGATCCACCATAGAGAAGTATTGGGCTCTATTTTGCTGATCAAACAAGTCATAAATCCATGGAAGAGGATAATTTTTCATTATCATGGTTTTTTTAGTTCACAATAATCAATTCAAAGGTTCATTGACTCATCCTTATTCTTGATGAAGAGGAATGTTGAACCCCACAGTGAAAAACTTGGGCATATGAACCCTTTATCTATATTATCCTATATTTGTTTCTTCATCTCCTTAATTTCCACAATATCCCTTCTATATGGAGTCTTGGATAATTTCAATGTGCCAGGTATAAGATCTATTTAAAATTAAACGTCTTGACTAGGAGGAAGACTATGAAAGTATTTGAGAAACACATTAGTGTATTCCCTCACAATGTACATGCCTTCAAGGATGATTTTTTCTTAGACTCTGTCATTTGAGCTAGATATTATTTCTTGTAGGGAAATAATATCCATGCTTTAGATTTTAGTGATAAATATGATTTATCCTTCTCCTTTAACTTATACAAAATCAGAGTATGATTTTCAATACAGGGTGTAATTTATTTCTCACAAATATTTTGTTGCCTTTATGCAATTAAAGTCAATCCATACCCATAATTTCATCAAATTACACTAAAGGGAGTACCACAAGGTTTGTTGGGAAGTTTATCCCACAAATTTTTATAGGGGGTAGTTATATACTTGGGATGAAATAATTTATTCATTTTCCATTTTCACCAACAAACCTACTTCCATGATTTGTGGTGGTGTTTTAATAGTTCTAATAAACCTGCATGATACAAAGGAATGCATAGAACTATGGATGATAACCCGACCTTTCACTTTTTGATTGTAATTATAACCATTTAATTTACCCAAAATAGAATTAGGTATGATAATTTTTAAACTATTGAACACATAAATGGAAAACCATGATTATTAAAGGGATAAATCATAAATAACATATATCCCCTAACATATGAATTTCAATTCTTCAATAGATGGTATCCATGATTTATTTCTTAACATAAAATCTTATGGATATTTTTCTTCCCTTAATAATGGTTTGTAAATATAATATGAATTTACCAAATAATATACCCTAGGAGTGTTAGAGTGGGTATACAGAAAGGCCCATTTTTTTTGCACTAGTTCCCAATTGAGTCTATCCCAATGTGAATTTTTTGAGTTTTACCCCTAAATAAATTTGTGTCATAGACACATCCACTTGTTGTATCCAGACAGTGGTGTATTTTATTGGAAACCACTTACTCTATATTATAAACAAATTTAGGGATGTCTTATTATATTTGGTCTTATACCTAAGGTTTTCTCTATAGTTTTCTAATCCTAATCCCAAAAACAACAAAACATTTATTTGATACCAACTATGAAAACCCGTTTCTTTATTACACATTAATTCAGGATTTAATATGTAAGATTAAAAATAATAAAATTCATAATATTGATAATTATATAATATTTTTGATTTATGTGGATTAAATAATAACTTAAAATAGGGGGTACATTGCCATTATTTAAAACTTCCTTAACATGGTCACAATATTTCATCAAACTTAAAACAGCATGGGATAACTTGGGGATATACATAAGAAAGGGGTGGTATATAGAGACTAGTAAGGTAATAAACATGGAATAACATGAAGCAATTATTAGATTTTAGAGAATATAAATTTCAATGGAACATAAAATGGCTAATAAACAAGATCATGAACAATGATGCATGATAAATCATGATAACATAAAAGAAATATGGAAATGTGGCAATAACTTTTAACATGGAATCATAAAAATAGTTCAAGTATAACAAAAAATAAATCATGATGGAAGAATTATTATGATATATTTGTTTCACTCCTTAATCCCTTTAATGATGTCTCATGAGACAAAAACATTACCCACAACATTGGAGCACTATATAATTTTGGGTGCACCTATCACTTTTATTTCATTCACATGCATAAGTATTCCACATAGATCATATAATATGGATTCATTTATCATCACACATTATTCCATGATAAATGATATGGGAATAAATGAAATCATATCCCTAATTAAATAAGAAATTTTTCATTAAGTTAACACCCTTGATAGGAAATGGGTATAGGTATTCCTAACACAATTGTTTGGCATGGAAAATTATGGTAAAATTTCAGCAACATAAAGGGGGAACGAAAATGTTCATGGGAGGTATTAATGATATTTAAATAGGTCTATAATAATTTAAACATCATAATTTGAGTAATATGGGTGTAGAAAAACTTACAAAACCAGAACAAATGGAAATTAAGAATCATAACATAAAAGAGGTGGTTGAATAAAAAGTAGAGTGGGAGATCCCTTACCTTGAGAGAGTGATTCCCAAAAGCTTTCGAGGAGATTATTGAGATCTTAAAAAACCTTAGGAGGACTATGGAGATGTTATGATAGAGTAATTATATGTTCCAAGGTTTTTGAGAATAGATAAATCAGATAGTGGGTGGGTTTATATAAGAAAAGAGAGGGGAGTTCTTTATTATTTCCCAAACATAGGTTTTGGACTCTAAACAAGAAAATAACCAAAACCACAAGCCTTAATATGGTTTTACCACAAGTTTTATAAAACTTATGGGTGGATTTAAATATTTTATAAGTAAATGGGATGAAATTATTAAACCATTACCCTTACTGATGTGGAAGTGAATCATGCCCTTAAAGAAATGACTTTAGAACCTTAAAATATAATATAAGTTTTGGTGGATTCATAAAGGCTTTATAAAATCAATAAAATAACATAAAAAACGCATTATTTTAAAGTTTGAACATATATTTGGTCTTTTATTCCATTTATAGTATTTATTACATCATTTTTTTGTTCATTATGATATCATAACTCACACCGTATATTTATACCATATTTAATTTTTATCAAAAAAATTGACTATCTCAAAAAATTATGAAAAATTAACTATTGGATAATTTCAATGTTATAATTACAAAATAATATTTATTTCATCCAAATTATTTTATAAATATTTCACTTTTCACTTTTAAAATATAATCGACTTTTATTGATAAATGCTGGGTTTTTTAACAATAACAGTTTTCAAGCACTTATATAATATTACATTTGACTTTATAAAAAATATATTATCATGTATATTTATTAAAAATTATTTAATAATAAAAAATTATTAAAATATAATTTATTTTAAAAATCCATTAATTCATAAAAATTAAATTCTTTATTGAAATGGACATCCGGGACAACTGTCTAACCATCTCAACCAAGGGAACTTGCACGAGTCCCCTCAACTGCACCTTGGTAGCCATCTATCCATCCAATCCAGTGGTTAGTGTGGGAAATCATATCTCATGTAGTGCATGCATAGGTAACGTGGTGGTTTTCCTAAGTATGTTTCATAATGGGAGGGTTCTATTAGTGAGGAAATGGTGTGTGTGTTGTGGGTGTCAACCCCACTTCCATCTCGAGCACCGGATGGAATTACCAACCTTATTAAAAGGATACATACAACATGGAATATCAATGTGGGATGTGAAAAGGAGGCTCAATTCTTCTCCCATTTAAAAACATATAGAAAAAATAGTGGTCACCTGATCAAGCTGATCTCACCCATCTGATCCCTCTCTCGTATTGTCTTCAACTTCCCACTCTCCTACTCACCCACCGTACTCTAATGCCACTAGTTAGATGTAGAAACCCACCTGAATCTTTCATGACACTATCATTCAACGTCCTCGATACAATCCATCTCCAATAATTAGGCTTCCCCCTTATTCATGTAAGGTTCTTGTATTATGTTATTTATAGTATCGTATGAGTATGGTCATCTCTAAAGACATTTCATGATCAAGTAATGATGATTATGTAAGCTTCTTGAGTCCATCACAAGAAGTTCCATGAATCAAATGAATAAATGATGATGATCAGAAGATTCAATGTGGAAATCACTAAGGATTCTCATGAAAAGAACATATCTTTTCATCGTAAGTACCTCCCATAATTTGTGAGATAATTTTAAGTTGGATCATGAGATGCCTTGAAACTGATCATGTGAAGCCATCTAAGATCTACCTCTTAAACACCCTATATATCTAGGTATGATCAAAATCAGTTAATCATGAGAATCCTATGAAACCATCACATGAATCCCTTGATGATTTTTTATAGATCCATCACATGAACAACTATTAATTGGAGCCAATCATGTGAAGCCTCAGTGGTTATCAAGCATGTCATCATGCGAATTCATCTTACAGCCACATGATGTTTATCATGTGAAGCTCCCACCACCTCAATCCAGAACTTTTTTCAAGCACACCATGAAAATTTGTGATATACCAGGACACCTATTCTTATATAAATCTCAACTCCCCATAAAAAAAGACACACACACACAATAGGATGAAAAGGGAGAGAAAGAGGAGAAAATAGGGAAGAATATAAAAGGATTTACCACTACCTTCAGAGAGATATTCCAGGTAATGGTGAGATCCATCACATGATACCCTTCATGTGATCACATGATTCTTAAAAAATCATGTGACACCACCATGTTAAGACCCGGGCTTGAACATCCTCATATAATCCCTCCATTATGGGAATTCATTCTCGCAAACCCCTGTCAGGTAGGATGCATCCCTTAGTTCAAGAGGCATGGACGGACAACCTTAAATGCATTCCCTTTTCATGAATGATGCCCCATTAATTTCTTAAAAAGAGATCATGTGAATCCCCATGTCTCTAATTGCTTACATGTAACCCTGGATGTGGCTACCTTGACATACACCAGCCCCATGGATCCCTGACCATGCAAAGGGGATGTTGTGGACATGTAACTCATATTTGAAAAATGGGGTGACAATCCTCATTTGTTCACCTTCATCCTTACATGTAGAGGTTCTGATACATATCCCCTTCACATGATCACGATACCTATCACAATACTCCATTGAGATTATGCAATGGCATGAACAATTGAGCATCATGTGATGCCATCATGAGATCATCCCTTTCTCATGCATGTAAACCCATGGATTGACCCTCCTATTTTAATAAAAAAACCAAATATGTGTTCCCACAACATGATACCTCATCCATAAACTCATCCTTTGTAAATTATTTTCTTTGAAAACTTAAGGTATGATCCATTTTGATATGCGACTTCAGCATTGTCATGTGATCACCCAATGACAAGCCAGGTTGATCATGCTCTAACTAATATACATGTTGGTTTGATTTTGAGAAAGGTTTTGGAAATGTTCACTTTGATCATGTGAATAAATCTTGCAAAATCCCTTTGATCATTTGAAATACCATGGACTTGTACGCCTTGATTATTCGAAAAAATCATGGACAAGTCACTTTGATCTTTTGAAGGTATCCTGGATAAGTCATATGATCATGTTAAAGACACTAAACATGTCTACGTTGATCATGTAAAGTCATCCCGGTAAATTCAAGTTGATCATGTGAAGGCATCTCGGACATGTCAGGTTGATCATGTGACAACATATGGACAAGTCAGTTGATCAGGTGAAATATCTAGTACATGTAAAATTTTATCATGTTAATCATCTCATACATGTCAAGAAGGCATCATTGGATGTGTCTACCATGTCAGATCGACACCCTAGACATGTCCAGGGGATAGTCAAGCCATGTCCAGCAAGAAATCAAGACATGTCAGGAAGGTCCCCAAGGACAAGTCAACTTCGTTTGGCAAACACACTCAAACTTAAACTATATGAACCCTCAGCCGGGAACCTTCAGCAGAATACAACTTTTATACAGGAAGTGTCCTCGATGGTTTAGGATTACGCACTCATGTGACCCTATTTTTGTCATACTCTCAGATGGTCCCTCCATATTGTGTCGAACATATTCAACCAACCTTACATGGTCATCATCTCTCTTTATATTCTAGAAAATAGAGAATGAATATGCAACAAGGGTAGCCATCTTGGTATAATTCCCTAAATTTCATAAACCTTGGGGATAACAATAACGTCTCCAAGTGTGATCACCCACCTCAATGAATCAACTAGTTAGGGGGAAACAAACAACGAGGACTCTAATTTCTATCCAAATAGTATATGCAGGATGCCTTCATAAGGCTCAAGATCTAATAGGCATCCCCCCTAGTTGAAGTCCCTACAATCCCAAATATTCTCAAATCATGGGATTGAATTCTTTCAATGGGTCTATCATCCTTCCTCATTCATCAGAAGATGAGGATTGGGCTTGTACATGGGAATCCTTTTAATTATAATCCCTGACCATGCCATCAAGAACCTCGAACCCATTAGCGGGTAAGGAAAAAACTAAACTGTGAGAAATCTTATTCCTATTATAAATATGATATGTAGGATGCCTTCCTAAGGATCAAGATCCATACCATATCCTCCATGAGACAGGTAATCATACCTCTCAAAGGGAAACTTTTATGTGTAAGTCTCATAAAAATATACACTCATGCGTTGTGTATGATCTTCCATTGTCACTTGTTTCACACACTGAGCATGAATCAAGTGGTCACGGAGACAAAAGAACATTGTACCGATATAATGGGGAGGATTCCACCAGTTTGGGCCCTTTATTGGGATGTAAGTATGATTGCATATCATCTTTACTCAAAATGTCATATCCTTGATGATGAAAATCAGGGAAGCCTTATGTGCATAACCCTAATCAAGGATTCTATTTTCACATCTTTTACAATGTAGAATCCTATAAAATTAGCTACATATACTATGATTCCTATCTTAGCAGGATATAAAGGATGCATCTTTGAGTCCTGAGCCTAATACTTATGTCCTTACTACATGACGTTAAACTGCTTGGTATATTCCTTTTATATGACTTTAAACTGTGTTAAAAAAATATACATGGGTTTTAATTATTGTTTTCATATGATATAAAGGATACCTCGTAGAGGTTTAATACCATATCCAAGAAACCAAATTCCTCTTGAGATAGTGATAAAATCTAGATTGTATGAACATGTCTATAGACTAAAGAATCATAAATGAACAAGATAATGATGGAGAAACTATGACACACAAAATTTTTCCAATTAGCATGTAATCTTAATAAATTCATTGACATAGGGGTAAATAGTATCATATCGGGTCCTGTTAAGGATTTAGAAACATATCATAAATATATTAGAGATTCTTGTAATTAGAAATAATTCACCCCAAAAGGTTGTGATGATCCCAACATCACATCCTCTCAAAAAATGTGATTTCTTAAGAACTGTTGTGTCTGAAACCCCAAAGGACCACCTTCATTTGGGAATAAGTTATGTACTTAGTTATAGATAGGGGAACTATTGGGAGTGTCCATTAGAGGAAAATATGGTAAAAGCAATGAAAATGATTTTAAACTTATCCCCAATCAACCACAACTGAGCATCATGCATAAACCGTTTTATATTTTTTTGGAAACAAAACGGTAAACCCAACATGAAGGATTGTGAAACACATTTAACCCACCACAATAAATCATCAGGACCTAAAAACCTTTGAAGGAAATAGAAATGGAAAACCTGATGTGGAAGCATATGATTATAGGATAATTGAATCATTATAGGCATTAGGGATCATGTATCCTAAACTTGGGGAACCATTCACTTATTTCTCGAAAATAAAATGGTGAACTCAATGTGAAATATTTTAACTATGTCATACCTTTCACTGGTTAAAAAATATAGACTACCTAGTTCCAATCAGGCTATTTTGTTCCATATTTTTCATGAAAAAAATGTTGAACCCAACATGTTTTTAACTATGTTAAACCTTGTGTAAAATAAGGTACCACCCCTTTATCCTTTAATTGTGAAAGTAATTTATCAAACATGTACTCTTATATATGATGTTTCACTAATAAGGTTCCTTGTTTCCTCTATTGTATTTTCCAAATTCCTTATAACAAAATAGAATTGTAGAATTTTACAATGGGCTCTCATACTATTGGACAAGCTTCTTTGGCCCCAATGACCTGGTGTATGTTTCCACCAATTAAAATCTTATGGTTCCATTTTGAAAATGTATTAGTATGGGATTATTACATAAATGAATACATCCCGACTTAGGAATGAACTCCTGAAATCCTTCAAAGGGTGAATCCTCACAACCTATTCTCCCCATGACCGACCACTGAAGAGGATGCGGCCCTTCTTTCCACATTCAACCGCTTTGGGAGCCTATCTCTAGACTGTAGAAACATATATCTTCCCTACCTCAGAGAGGTTGATGGGGAAAATAACCATGTCAACTAAATCAATTAGGAACCACCTAAGAGGGTTCTCATATATTCAACTCATCAACATGTGACCATGATTCCACAAGGAGTTGTAAATGAAGTTGTGAATACCCTAACCATCCAAATTGGGGCCTCTAATTGAAGAGAACACTAGGGTATCCAAAAAATGATTCTACAGAGTAGGACTATATTCATGTTACAACCAATAGGTTTAAGGTCCACTAGTTTATCCTTATAGTGGCCTAAAATCAGCTCTATATCATCACTAGCTAGGAGCTTCTAACTTCATCACATCTAGCCTTAGTGACTGTGGAATCCCAATGAGCACCCCAACTCCAAAAGATGGGTTTTTTTTCATATTTTACCCCAAGATCATCTTAAATATGGGAACTAAACCACCAAACAATATTATGGGCATTGATGCATCAAACAGTATTATGGGTTCCAACCCACCAAACTATGATATGGGTGCCAACCCACCAAATGGTACAGTGGGAACTCACCCATCAAATGGCATAGTGGGCACCAACCCCTCAAACGAGATATTCTGTAGAATAAGATAATGACCCCACTTATGTATCTGTCATTATTATATCAATAATATCTAAGGACTTCTCATTGAATCTATATGAGGACACTCCTAAAAAGTATAATCATACCCTCCTCCATTCATCAGATTCACAACAGTTTGGCCCACCATATATTGCCTCTTATATAGTAAAAGAACAGATCAACATTACCTTTCATCCATCTATAAAAGGTATTAGTGACCATGTGTGAATTTCAGAGTTTAATTTCAATTGGTAATATGGGTAGTGGGAACAACATATTAAATATTTAAGGTCCACATTTATATTCCCATCATCATCCACTCACCCTTCCATTGACAGGGAAATGGTGTTGTCATGGATCCTACTAGTCATCCCCTTAAGAATGGAAAGGAAATTTATATGGAGGACCAGATCACTCAACTCCAACAAGATAATATGGATCTTTAAGAAATAAATTTGTGAATAATCTTGGTATCTCTCCCTGGAAATGGTGTAACATCTATTTCTTATGAAGGCATTCCTTGTAGTAAAGTTCCCCACCACACAGGACTATGGGAATTTTCATATTTTCATCCTCTTATCAGGAAAAATCAAGATATTGTTCCACCTCACCCCAACCCATATGGTTGGGGTCATTTTCATATTTTCAAGACCTCCATCCTATAAGGCTAGAATAATTTCTATATTTTCAAACTCCTCATCAAGGGTATTCTGGAAACTCTCTAACCTCAATCGTTTCCATAAAGCCTCCAATATAGTTAGGTTTATTTTATCAATGGGAAGAGTCTACATCATCCAGGGTCCTCAATTACTCAGTACTTACCCTCGAACAAATAAGGACCAGGGATCTTCACCCTAGACTCTAAAATCAAACATGTTCCCATGCCAAAAGAGGTATGGGTAGTATACAGGATAAGAAACATGATTTTTTTTCTCTTGAAGATAGACATTGAAGGGTGTATTAATTCCAATCATTAAATTCCCCCAAGTACTTTGATTATTACCTAGAGAATGGTTCGATATAACTCCCAATAATGAGGAAGCTGAGTGAGGTAGGGTTGATAGGCCATGACACCCACTACCCCTACCACCGATGTCTTGGGCACACAATAGGGAGTTAAATTACCTTTAATGACTAGCTTTAAGAGAATATGGATAGAGGATTTTGGAACCACAAACACCTAAATTCCCACTCTAGTCATGTGAGAACTCTAAAGAGAACATGCAACTTGTATAGCAGATCATGGTCCACATACCTCCCAATGATGAGAGACAGTATTTCAATACAATATTGAACAAATACTATTCCTTCCAAGAAAAAAATTTCCCCAAGTATTTTTATTATTCCATAGAGAATGATTTGATAAAAAAATTAACATTAAGTAAGCCGAGTGAGGTAGGGTTGATAGGCTATGAAAATTACTTCCCCTACCATCAGTGTCTTAGGAACAGAATACAGAGGTGCTTTGTTTTTAAATTTTCGCTAGAGAAATAGGTAAATGTAGGATTGATTGAGTTAGATGATACAAAAAACTCATTAAATATTCATAATATTAATCTAAGATCCATTAGAAATGTATCTATTCTAATAGGTTACAGATACGTCATAGTCACATGATGTTAAATTATACAACCATGTCATGTTCGCATGATGATTAAATTGCACGATTCATCATAGTCATGGGATGTTAAACTACATAATAAATCCTAGTTTCATGACACTAAACTTCACAACCACATCCTAGTCACATGATTCTATATTTCATGACCACATCTTAGTCTCATGACATTAAACTACATGATAAATCCTAGTCACATGATGTTAAGCTACAAGATACATCCTATTCACATGACCTTAGACTATGTAGTACATCATAGTCTCATGACATTAAATTGTATGTTATATCCTAATCACATGATGTTAAACTAAATGAAAACATACTTACTACATGATGATAAACTACATAGAACACATCCTAGTCACAGGATGTGAAAATATGTGACAAAACAATATCTGGGATATATCGTCAGCCTTAGGTGGAAATTATAATTTCCAGAAGTATGATAGATGCAGTACAATCTCAATCCCAGTGATTTAAAAAAATCTCAATACCCCCAGTCACCTGCTAAGGGCATTATCTAATAGGCCACATCCTCTGACACTCAGATCCAGGCATCAAGGACACATTTTTGAATGTAGAAAGATAAAGACCAGAGTGAGTAGGATTATATCATTTCTAGTTCAAACAAAGTTTTTTATCATATCCAAGAAGCAAGCATGTATAAGTAATAGATCCACGCCCTTATGTATAGATTCCATTGGTATATTCTGATCATACAAGGAGGAAAGGAGTAGTCATACATACCCCCTTCAATCAAAGGCATCAATCAACATATCCTAGAAGCTAAGAGAATACAGGAATACATTCCTATACATACCCTATTTATGTTCTGATACTCTTTAAAAAACAAAGTAGAAATGCCGATGTATGCTAGTGATGATATAGGGATAGGAACACATTCCTATCCCAACATCCAGAGAAGCACACCAACATGGTCAACATGAATATGTAGCTACTAAGGAGAAAGCACACATTCTTTCTACCATATAGAAGGATTATCAACATATTCTAGTAAAGTTTGAGGAACATGATCGGGCTCATATCCCGATTTAGAGTGAGGCTCACCAAGTGAGAGTGTCACATACCTTGAGTCAGGATCATATTCCTATCGAAAAAGACTAGAGGTATACTCCAAATGCACTAGAATGGGCTTATACCTCATTCTAATCAGGGATCACCAAGTGAGAGTGGAATATCCCTCAACACATTATCATATTACTCTTGAAAAATAATGACAGAATACTCCAAAGGTATTGGATAAATCTCATAACTCATTCAAACCAGGCCTCACTAGGTGAAAGTAGCACTTTCCTAAGGACATGATCATATTCCTACTAAAAAAAGGATGGTGGAATATTCTAAAGGCACTGGACCGGGCTCATATCCTTGTTCTGATTGGGTATTACCATGTGATAGTGACACATTCCTTGGGGTGGGTTTATATTATTGTCAATAAAGCTACTTGAAATATTCTTATAGCTTATAGGGGGAGGCTCATATCACTTTTCCATTTCGAAGGTTTGTTAGTATATTTTTATGGGGAATGCAAATTTGAATAAGGATAATACCTTCACTTTATCTAGTATTGGCCATCATATTCCAGAAACAACACATATGTAGCCTCATATTCCTACAAACAATAGAAAATCTCACCATCATACTCCAATAGCTACTCAGAAGTGGTCTCATATCCTTACAGCACCATATGGTTATCAACATATTCTGGTAGCCATCATGGAGTATTCCCATATCCCTTCCCAACCCCAAAATGTAGGTCAACATATTATGGAAACAACATTGAATGAGGCTCATATCCCTAACTTTCTCAATGCCAGTGTCCGTGAGGTTTTGAAACACCTCAAGGATCCATTAACTTTTCAACAAAAGTAGAAGTTGATCACTACTTTCTTAGTCCTCCTCACAGTAGTGAATTGATAGCTTGCAGGGACTCCACTACTAAAATTTTTTGTGGTCAACCTACCCATAGTGATATCACTCTCATGGACAAGGAAATAATCCCCTTTCCTAAACACCTCTATATAAATAGGTGATCAAAACTCAAGCACCATTGTATATAATGGTTTTAGAAACACTGGGGTTAACCATATATAGTTCCCCCATCAGCCATCAGTGACTCCTCCCCTTAATTAGAAGGTGATCCCAAGAGGCAAACTCTGTGGTATGAATAATTGAAGACACGTATCCCTAATGAATAGAAGTATGACATGGATACATGGATATATTTAGTTAGAAACAACCTCCCAAACATGTTCAGACCTATTTCCACCCCATGTTATGAGATCCCAGATAGGTTTAAAGGGGATTAAATGTTTCATATTCATCTGAATATATAGGTAAATTGTTAGATATTAGAGGATAGGAACCTCCCTTATCAAGGATATGAGGGTCACCTCCAAATTGTAAATACACTCCTTTGTCTGCTGGATATTGTCGTGTTCTATGTGGCCCGAGTCTTGGGATTTAAAGAGCATAAAAAACGCCTATGTAAACTCTTATATGTATCATGAAAACACTCTAAATGATTTGAAAATTTCTCTCAGACAATTGTATCTTAATATGGAGCAAGTGTGAATTTAATCCAAGATGTCCAAGCTTCTCCTCCCCCTAGTTACATAATAAGAGAAAACAATCAACACCAGAATCTCTCTAGGATGACTCTGGAAGTTTGGGATGAAAGTGTATCTTCCCATGGACTCTATCAACTCAAAAATGATAAATATTTCCTTATATTGCCTACCATATTTGAAATTTTTTCAACATACTTGGATATGGAAGAAGAAGTGGATGGCCTCTATGTAAGAACCCGGATCTTTCTTCAGGTATGTTTTTCCTTTTTCTGGAGTTTTTGAGAAAAATGAATTTTCTGGAAATTTCAGAAGTACACGCCGTATACTTTTTGAGTACATACCATGTACTCTTCCCCAGCTCGAAGTTGTGTGCTGGTCGTGTCCAGGCCACACACACGGTATGTAAGGCTGATGTAAAGGCCGTTTATTTCGGAGTACGGAAAATTGAAATACATGCAGTGTACTTTCTTTTTTTCATTAAATGGACCGGGGTCGCATCTAACCCCCATATTCGTCTTCTTCTTCAGTTTTCGACCGTTCGAGGGTGAACGTACGGCCAGATCTTCGACGAACTCCTGCCTCGCCATCCGTTCTCCGATTCGAGCATGGTCAATTGCGTTGGAATCGCAGCGGTGAGTTCTTCCTTCTGCTTTAGCCTTGTTTCATGATTCCCCCTCATTTCCAAGTTGTTGTGGGATGAACTTTTGGTGCGTTTTCTCAGATCTATGTCATTATAAGGGGAATCTGTCATTGAGGTTCATGTATATCGATCTCCTAGAATCAAGGTAGGTGGTTTGTGCCTTTCCGTAGAAAGTTGATGAATATTATGTGAAAATTCTACCAATACCCTTGAACGGGGTATTGCGTGTTTCCTATTTTTCCCTTGTTGTTTTCCTACTTTGCTTGATTTCTTTAGTAGAGGTAATTGCTTGTGAGTAGTGTAATTTATTTTTTGCTCAGGTTTCTTTTCCATGCTTGTTTTTCCTGTTGGGTGTTTTTTCAGTTGCAATACCTTTTTGTAGGATAGTAGAACTATCTCTTTTATTACTGTTGAGCCTTAGTTGATAGAAAATTAGTTCTTGAGGTTTACTTGGACGATACGCATGTGCTGAGCATGTTTAGTTATACTCATGACTGTGAGAACCTAGAGTAGTAGACCAAAGGGAGAATTAACAGAAGGGTTTCTCCAGAGTGTCTTTTAATTACGATGTGAGACTATATGGGGAATTGATGTTGAGTGCTTCCCCAGAGAGTCTGTAGATCCATGACGTGGGCTACAGGGGGAATTGACGTTCAGTGCTTCCCCAGAGAGCCTTTAGCACGATACGAGACCACAGGGGGAATTGGCGGTGAGTGCTTCCCCAGAGAGTCTTCTTAATTATGTAGTTGAACCAGAGGGGTGAGACTGTGTGTGCCTCCCAGAGGGTTGCTAGTACTTAGAGGTTGATCCATAGGGGTTAGACTGTGAGAGCTACCCAGAGGGTTACCTATGTTCTTCTTATTGTTGATTGCTTACTTGTGTGCTTTACTTGCTAGAACTGTGGATTGTAGCTGCTTGTGCCATTCTGTTACTGCTCCTTGTTTTATTACTGCCATGTATTCATTGACTGTTAGGCATAAATCATTGGATGATTTCCTACTGGGATTGTATATCTCACCCTGTTTGGGCCATGCTTTTGGGCCCAAGCAGACTATGTTGTTGCAGGTATAGATAAGGGCAAGCACCCTTCTACTTCAGGATCTTGACTGCATCAGGAGATGGGGATCATGGGACCGAACCATGGCTCGCAATGCTGAGGACCTTACTTT
This sequence comes from Viscum album, assembly GCA_963277665.1. NCBI lineage: Eukaryota > Viridiplantae > Streptophyta > Magnoliopsida > Santalales > Viscaceae > Viscum > Viscum album. Next base: position 2,093,641,920 of record OY728148.1, on the reverse strand, counting down.
GTTTTTCTTTTGCACTTGGTTTTGTTTGTATTTTAGCACGTTGTTGTGTTTTCTATTTTCCATATATACTTGTACATATTGCATCATTGGCATCATAGTTATATTTATACATTGCTTCCGCTGTTTGGTTTCTATTGTTACGCATGTTGTTTACTGCTTCCACTGTTTTTTGTTGTTTTCTTACCTTGTATACCTTACCTAATGAAGGCATAGTTTCCCCACTGACTCACCAAGGCCCTCGCTGCTAGTCGGCAGCCTCTGGCATTCGGGGAAATGCACTTGAGGTCATGTGGCGAACTGGGTACGGGGCACTAGTGGAGGGGATCTGGACTCGGGTCGTTACAAAGTGGTATCAGAGGAGTTATTTTCTCTTGCTTTACTATTTGGAGACTTTATCCAGGTATAGGATGGATTCGGTACTTGGTATTAAGCTATGCCCGGGAGTAGCTAACCCATGTACAGGGAAAGGTCATACCACCTCGTTAATTGCATTTTGCGGGTTTTTGAGTTTTATGGTTGATATGTTTTCACCAAGAGTGATTCGCATGACTTGTGCGGTGATTTTTTTAATATTTAGATTCTATTTCTGTCACAACCCAATGAGATGAGGGTATGCCGTCTCATGCATCATATAGGCACTTGTAGAATCACATGTCATGCATTCTTTCCATGCCATCCAGGGTGCATTAGCGATTGCATGCTGTTGTGATAGACTTCGTGTAGATTATGCATGTTGTTGTGATAGATGCTTGATAGAATCTATGTTGTTATGTTAGAAAGTTGTTGTTCTCCCTTGTATGTGACTACAGGAGATGCCGATATTTAATTCACGGGGAGTATGGGCCCTCACGAATCAAAATTCGGCACCTCTTTCCCTTGTTTTAGTGCTTCTGGGAGTCTGAGTAGTTTCGGAGCTACTACCTAGAAAAACCCAGAATACACAGCGTGTACTATTTGGATACACGCCGTGTAGTTTTCAGGCCATTTCACTGACCGTGTGAGCAGAACACAATGTCATGGGAGTAACTTCGGGAACACGCCATGTACTATTGGTACACGCCGTGTGAGTTCGGAGTTGTGTGCCCGACCGTGTCACTAACAACACGGGCCAGAGAAGCTTGGGTAGAGCACGCCGTGTCCTTAGGGAACACACCATGTAGTCCTGTCCAGGTACCGAGCCGTATCACGAACAACACGGGCCGACGTTACCTTATTTTTTACATGTCGTGTCTGTTCAGAACATGCCGTGTAGTCTTGTCCAGGTACCCGGCCGTGTCATGAACAACACGGGATGGGGTCACCTTGCCTATGCACGCCGTGTTTATTTGGAGCATGCTGTGTAAGTTTCACCCATGTAGATGTCCATGTGATTCACAACACGGGTCGTCGAAGCCTTGTCTAGTACACGCCGTGTTTCTTAGGACACGCCGTGTAGTCTTGGGTTGAGTCAGACCGTGTGGGTTAGCCATGTAAGGAGACTCGGGCAGGGGAATAGTTTTCATGTACACGCCGTGTGTGGTTGTTAACATGCCGTGTAGTTTGAGGTGTACATGACTTGTAGGGCAGGAGTACGCGCCCGTGTCAGTGGTTTAATAAGACACGCCGTGTAGTTTTATACACGTCGTGTATTCATGTTTTGCAAACTTGTGGGTTTTTCTTATCCTGTTCCCATTTTGTGCTCTTGTTTTATCTGTCCTTGTTTTCTTGATCTAAGGTGTGCTTTTGATCTTTCAGAGCTATGCCTCTGAGATGTCCTCTGGTCGTATGTCTGTCGTCAGGCAGTGATCAGATGCCAGACAGGGCTGATCAAGGACTTCCTGTCAATCCCCAAGCTGAGCCATCCTTGTCACCGGTTGTCGTACCAGTTGCAGGCGCTGATGCACAGTTCAGGGAAGGATTCATGAGGATGATGCAGGCCTTCTAAGGAGCACCACCTCCTGCCACGTCTATGGCAGACTTGACGTAGGTTTTTCAGCAGCAACATCCTCCCACGTTCTCGGGGGAAGGAGGACCTCAGGCTGTAGAGTCATGGCTGGAAGCCATGCTGACTATCTTCGAGCATCTGGAGATGCCTCCAGAGAGGCGGGTCAAGATCACCACCTACATGCTCCGAGACTCCACCAAAAGGTTGTGGGACATGATCTCACAGGCGGGTTAGTAGCATGCTATGACTTGGGAGGAGTTCCAGCACGTGTTCTACGACTACATCTACCCGGAGACCCTGAGGGCCGATCGAGCCCGGGAGTTCATGATCTTAGATCAGGGTACTCTATCTGTCATGGAGTATTCCTCCCGTTTCACTGAGCTACAGTGTTTTACACCCCTTCGGGATAGGAGCGGGGTGTTCTTGGCAAGGAAGTTTGGGGATGGACTCAGGCGGGAGATTTGCTCGCAGGTGAACATCTTCCAGCTGACTTACATTACTTCCATCTTCAACCAGGCACTGATTGCGGAGCGCAATCTGAGAGAATCTGGAGCTGCGAGCCAGGGCGGTTATGCTTCTAGAGCTAGATTTCCTTCATATGACAGCAAGAAGCGTCATAGGGAGCCTACGCGCAGTGATTCGAGGAAGCGAGATGCATCATCAGGCAGCTAGGTGACGTGCTATCAATGTGGCCAGACAGGGCACACGAGGCCGCAGTGCCAGAGGGACCCCGTGGAGTGCCGATCTTTCAGCAAGATGGGTCACCTTCAGCGTTTCTGCTAGGTCTTCTCACCAGCAGCAGGTGACCGGGGTTCTTTTATGACTCCTCGTTCCGGAGCAGCACCGCCAGCTTCTCACCAGTAGGTGAACTGGAGTTATTCCGGCTGTTCGGGCGAGTCGGGCAAGACTCAAGCATCTTGGGCTAAGAGGGGTGACATCCCAGATTGCTAGTCTTTCTCTGGATGATCAGGGGACTCCACAGTTGGACTTTCCTCTAGTGGTGGATCTCTTTAGGGACGTCTTTCTAGAAGACTTTTCAGGTTTTCCTCCATAGCGTGAGGTAGAATTCTCTATTAAGCTCGTGCCAGGAGCGGCACCGGTGTCCATTCCTCCCTATAGGATGGCCACACCTGAGTTTCAGGAGCTCAAGAAGTAGTTGGAGAAGCTACAGGCCAAGGGTTTCATCCGACCCAGTACTTCTCCTTGGGGTTCGCCTATTCTGTTTGCAAAGAAGGCAGATGGTACCCTTCAGCTTTGTGTGGATTATCGGAAGCTGAACCAGTTGACAGTCAAGAATCGATATCCCTTGCCGTGGATTGATGACATCTTTGATCAGCTTCGAGGAGACCGGGTGTTCTTGAAGATCGACTTGAGTTCTGGTTATCATCATTTGCGTGTTAGACCATCAGATATACCTCTAACAGCCTTCAGGAGCAGGTATGGTCTATATGATTATACAATCACGCCGTTCGGTCTCACGAATGCACCTGCAGTTTTCATGGCACTGATGAACCGAGTGTTCCATCCTTACTTGGACTCCTTTGTCGTGGTCTTCGTGGATGATATCTTGGTGTACTTTCACACTCAACACGACCATGACACACATCTTGAGATCATTCTGAGTACACTGAGAGAGAATCGGCTTTATGCTAAACTCTTGAAGTGCCACTTCTGGATGGATCAGATTCACTTCTTGGGTCACGTCATCTCAGAGGAAGGAGTATCAGTAGACCCAGATAAAGTGAGAGCTGTAGTTTCCTGGGAGCAGCCGAAGAACGTCTTTGAGGTATGGAGTTTCCAAGGGCTGGTTGGATACTACAGACGTTTCATTCAGGACTTTTCATGCCTAGCAGCACCGTTGACAGGACTAACCAAGAAGGGGGTGAAGTTCTCATGGTCAGATTCTTGTGAGTCAGCCTTTCAGGAGCTGAAAGGGAAGTTGACATCTGCACCGATACTAGTCTTGCCGGAGCCAGGCAAGAGCTACACTGTTTACTATGATGCTTCAGGTATCGGGTAGGGAGTTGTACTTATGCAGGGAGATGGAGTCGTTGCGTACGGGTCTCGGCAGTTGAGGCCATATGAGAGGAACTACACTATGCATGATTTGGAGTTAGCTGCTGTTGTTCATGCCTTGCACTGTTGGAGACATTATCTTATGGGAGATCACTTTGTGGTCTTCACTGACCACAAGAGTCTCAAGTATATCTTCACTCAGTGTGATCTGAATCTGAGGCAGCACAGGTGGGTCGAGTATCTTCAGTCTTTTGATTTCAAGCTTGCCTATACGCCAGGAAAGGGAAACGTCGTGGCTGATGCGTTGAGTAGGAGAAATTAGATTCAGGCAGTTTAGGAGGCCAGTAGTGAGTGGAAACTGATGGCTCTATTCTCTGAGATGCATCTGGAGGTGCACGACAGACGGGGATAGACTTTTCTATCTTCTGTAGCTGTTACCTCCATGCTACTTGATCGGGTAAGGATGAGGAAGCTATCAGACTCAGAAGGCTTAGTCCTACGGGAGAGTGTGTCAGGAGGAGACCCTCTTCCTGGATGGACAGTGGGTGAGGATGAGATCTTGTGTTTCCAGGGACTCGTATGGATTCCAGTAGACATATGCGAGGAGCTGATGCGGGATTTCCATTCCTCTGTTTGGGCAGTTCATCCTGGCGTCACCAAGATGTATTGGGACCTTCATCACCAATACTGGTGGTCAGGTATGAAGAAGGATGTTGTTGGTTTTTTCATGAGATGTTTTACTTGTCAGCAGGTGAAAGTAGAGAATCAGCGACTAGTGGGGCTTTTACAGCAGTTACCCATTCCGGAGTGGAAGTGGAACGATGTTGCGATGGACTTCTTGACCGGGTTTCCGGGATCACCTCGGGGGAACGATGCTATTTGGGTTGTTGTAAACAGACTTACAAAGGTTGCTCACTTTTTTCCAATCAAGGAGACCATTAGTGTCAATGACCCGGGATGACTTTACATCAGATAGATCGTTCGTCTGCATGGATTTCTGCGCTCTACTGTTTTAGACAGAGATGCACGCTTTACCTCTTAGTTCTGGTAGGGACTTCCGAAGTCCTTGGGTACGTAGGTACTTTTGAGTACAGTATATCATCCCCAGAATGATGGCTAGTCCAAGCGCATGATCCAGGTGCTTGAGGATATGCTCTGAGCTTTCATCCTTGACTTTGGCGGCTCTTGGTAGAAGCATATTCCTCTAGTGGAGATCACCTACAACAATAGTTTCTAGGAAACCATTCAGATGGCGCCATACGAGGCTTTGTACGGTTGACCATGTCGATCACCCTTATGTTGGCTGGAGGCAGGAGAGGCAGCTTTTCTGGGACCTTGTCTTATTCCGGAGACTTCAGAGCAGATAGAGTTGATTCAGAAGAGGATGGATACAGCGCAGTCTCGGTAGAAATCTTATGTTGATCTGCGGAGATGACCTCTGGAGTTCAAGGTCGGTGAACAGGTCTTCCTACATGTTGCACCGAGGTTGGGACACAAGAGGATTCAGAGATAGGGTAAGCTTTCACCGTGGTACGTCAGGCCGTTTGAGGTCTTGGAGAGAGTGGGGCCGATCACCTATCGGTTACAGCTACCTCAGAGGTATCGGGCCATGCACGACGTCTTCCATGTCTCTCAGCTCCGACATTACTTTCCAGACCCGTCTCACGTCTTTCAGCCTGAGGAAGTCGAGCTTGAAGCAGATGTGTCATTCGAGGAGCATCCTATCCGTATTGTCGATCGTAGTACGGAGGTTCTCTGCGGGCGGTCTGTTCCTCTGGTATGAGTGTTATGGAATCACGGGTGAGTACAGGACGAGACCTAGGAGAGGGAGACCGATGTACAGTCTCAGTGGCCGGAGCTGTTCGGTGGTTCTCCTTCTCCTCCATGTTAGGGAAATTCAGGGACGAATTTCTTTAAGGGGGGAAGTTTGTAAGAACCTAGATCTTTCTTCAGGTATGTTTTTCCTTTTTCTGGAGTTTTTGAGAAAAATGAATTTTTTGGAAATTTCAGAAGTACACACAGTGTACTTTCTGAGTACATGTCGTGTACTCTTCCCCGACTCGAAGCCATGTGTTGGCCGTGTTCGGGCCACACATATAGTGTGTAAGGCTAAGGTGGAGGCCAGTTATTTTGGAGTATGGAAAATTGAAGTACACACCATGTACTCTAGAATTACATGCCGTGTACTTTCTTTTTTTTTCATTAAACAGACCAGGGTCGCGTCAAACCCCCATATTCATCTTCTTCTTCAGTTTTCAACCGTCTGAGGGCGACCGTACGGCCAGATCTTCGAAGAACTCCTGCCTCTCCTTCCATTCTCCGATTCAAGCACGGTCGATTGCGTTGGAATCGCAGCGGTGAGTTCTTCCTTCTGCTTTATCCTTGTTTCTTGATTCCGCCTCGTTTCCAAGTTGTTGTGGGATGAATGTTTGGTGTGTTTTCTCAGATATACGTCGTTCTAAGGGGAATCTATCATCGAGGTTCACGTATATTGATCTCCTAGGATAGAGGTAGGTGGTATGTGCCTTTCCGTAGAAATTTGATGAATATTATGTGAAAATTCTACCAATACCCTTGAACGGGGTATTGCGTGTTTCCTGTTTTGACCTTGTTGTTTTCCTACTTTTCATGATTGCTTTGGTAGAGGTAATTGCTTGTGAGTAGTGTAATTTATTTTGTGCTCAGGTTTCTTTTCCATTATTTGTTTTCCTGTTGGACGTTTTTCCAGTTGCCATACCTTGTTCTAGGATAGTGGAACTGTCTCTTTTGTTACTGTTTATCCTTAGTTGATAGCCAAGTAGTTCTTGAGATTTACTTGGATGATACGCATGCGCTGAGCATGTTTAGTTATACTCAGGACTGTGAGAACCTAGATTAGTAGACCAAAGGGAGAATTGACGGAAGGGCTTCTCCAGAGTGTCTTTTAATTACGATGCGAGACTATAGGGGGAATTGACGTTGAGTGCTTCCCCAGAGAGTCTGTAGATCCATGACGTAGGCCACAGGGGGAATTGACGTTGAGTGCTTCCACAGAGAGACTTTATCACGATACGAGACCACAGGGGGAATTGACAGTGAGTGCTTCCCCAGAGAGTCTGCTTAATTATGTAACTGAACCAGAGGGGTGAGACTGTGTGTGCCTCTCAGAGGGTTACTTGTGTTCTTCTTGTTGTTGACTGCTTACTTGTGTGCTTTACTTTCTAGAACTGTAGATTGTAGCTGCTTGTTCCTTTCTGTTACTGCTCCTTGTTTTATTACTTCCATGTATTCATTGACTGTTAGGCACAAATCTTTAGGTGATTGCCTACTAGGATTGTATCTCACACCCTGTTTGGGCCATGCTTTTGGGCCCAAGAAGACTATGTTGCTGCAGGTATAGATAAGGGCAAACGCCCTTCTACTTCGGGATCTTGACTGCATCAGGAGCTGGGGAGCATGGGACCGAGCCGTGGCTCGCGATGCTGGGTACCTTACTTTGTTTTTCTTTTGCACTTGGTTTCAGATTTATTTCATCACGTTGGTGTGTTTTCTGTTTTCCTTAGATACTTGTACCTGCTGCATCATTGTCACCATAGTTATATATATATATATTTCTTCCACTGTTTGGTTTCTATTGTTATGAATATTTTTTACTGCTTCCGCTGTTTATTGTTGTTTTCTTACCTTGTATACCTTACCAAATGAGGGCATAGTCTCCCCACCAACACACTAAGGCCCTCGCTGCTAGTCGGCAGCCTCTGGCGTTCGGGGAAATGCGCTTGAGGTCATGTGGCGAACCGGGTACGGGGCACCAGTGGAGGGGCTCTGGACTCAGGTCGTTACACTCAGGAATTCCCCTCCCACATTTGAGTAAGACATATCCACCACCATTAATGAGCTCAATCAGGTGAATATAGGAATAAAATAAGACCCAAATCTAGTATTGATAAGTGATTCCATTCCACTCAAGGAGTAAGATATGTACATTTCATTTCTAAGTCAACATCAATATGTATTCACTTGGAATTATACAGAAATACCTGATCTAAACCTCTATGTGACTAAGAATCATCTAGGATTATCCAATAACCATTGATGCTTCTAGAAAACAACCAAGATAATTCACTCCTCCCATGATATTATGTCCCGATCGCATGATGTTAAACTTAAAAATACATCCTAACCTCATTATGTTAAATATAAATGAAATCATCTTGGTGTCATGATGATAAACTATACAATATGTTCTTACCGAATGATGTTAAACTTAATTAAAGATGTCCTAGTCACATGATGATAAACGACAGGATTCATCCTAGTCACGTGATGATAAACTACACAGAATTCATCCTAGTCACATAATACTAAACTACAGGAGTTTTCTTAGTCGTATAACCTAAAAAATAAGTATTTCATTAATCCTTACCATGGGATGTTAAACTATATGAAAACTTTTACTTCACATATGTCTCACTAAACATGATTTAGATTTTTTCATAAGTGAAATTAAGTTCCCCATTCCTTATGTGCGAGTCAGATCCACATAGGGAATCCCCCCATTCAATAACTACATGTGTCTTCATTCATATCATTATAAGATATATAGTGATTCCCAGATCTCCAGTACTTGATCCATCCACAATATTTATTTTTTCATTTTGATTCACCTTCATACTTATTGCATGATGTTGAACTGCATAAATAAAGTCCCTACCACATGATGTTAAACTACAGGGATGACATCCTCATCACATGACATTAAATTTCATGGATGACGTCTGTGTCGCATGACATTAAAATTTCTATTTTTCCAAAACTACGTACAGCTTGATTCACATTCCAATGAGATAAATAGAGACTCCTAGACTCTATATCCTGGACCATCCACCACATGATACAAAATACCCATATTTTACCTTAATCATCTCTATTTCATGAATGAAACCATTTCCATTCCTAGTTTCTCACAATGAGCATTGTTCACATGGGCTTAAGAATTTTGGTTAAGGATTCACCATGTGATCAGTTATTGTTAGTTAATGCCAGGTTTAACATGGTCCTTGATGAGAGAACTTAAAAGGAACACCATAAGTCATTACTTCATGATGTTAAACTACATGGTTGGTGTCTCTTTCATGACATAAAATTATGCATCATTGTGGACCTCACCTGAGAAGACCACAATCCTTTTTGTCAGTCTTCCACCAAACCACTATATGAGAACTATGGGTGGAATGATTCCTATCATCACAAGATACATAGTGACTCATGGATCTAAAATTCTGGGTCTAGCTACAATAATAAATAAAAAAATCCCCCCTCTGCATATAGTTAATACCTATGTGGAGAGTTTCCTAATCAATAACTATATGTAGATTGATTCTTATTATCACAGGATACATAGTGATGCTCAGATATCCAATCCTAGGTCCATCAACAAACAATCAAAGGAAAAAAATTCCCCCTATATGTATAGTTCATACCTATTTAATAGAGTTTCACATTCAATAAATATGTTTGGATTTATTCTTATTACCTTAGGATATGTAGTAACACTCAAATATCCAATTCTGGGACAAGCTGTAACATAAAAATGTTCCCTCCTTATGTATGGGTCAGACCTGCATAGGGATATTTCATATAAAAATTATGTGTGGCTTGATTCTTGTCATCATAGGATATATAGTGACACACAGGTCCTAAATATTGGATCCATTCGCAATGATCGGCAGGAACAACCCCCCCCCCCCTCTGCATATGGGTCAGACCTGTCTGGAGAGTTTTCCATTCAATAACTACGTGTGGATTGATTCATGCCATTATAGGATTTGAAATGACACCCATATCTTCAATATATGGTCCATTCAAAACATATAAAATGATAAAAAATATACCACTAATTTCATATGGGTTGGACTTACGCATTTATCCATCTATGAATCACTCTCATGAGGCTTAACCGACTGCCTAGTTTTCCCTTGTTTCTCATGATGAGCATGGATCATGTGAGCTTAGGGAACCTAGAAAGCCCCTCAGGCTGACATGAATGAGGCACACTTCATATTAGGAGCAACATCCTTACCGGATGATATTAAACTGCATGTAAAACTTCTTTATTACATGATGTTAAACTAAAAGGAAAATTTCCTTGCTACATGATGTTATATTTCTTGATAGATACATCCCCACTAATTGATGTTAAAATTTGTTTTTCATCGCCAATCATCATTCTTTATCAAAGGAACACAATATTTTGACCCCGTTCAACCAGAGTATAGGATTCTTTCGTCATCTTTTAAGACCCTAATCCCATGAATCACACTTCATGTCTTGAGTACCTCAGGTTTCCACAAACCATTCATGGACTATGGAAAGGAAAAGAGATATATTTGTTTAACCATTATAGTATTGCATAAGGTATTTTAATAACCAACTAGATAAATCTTGGCCATGTGGGAAGGGATTTATGATCCTTATGATCCTAACATCAATGTGGCAGAACTCATCACCTGAGGGTGTTATAGCCCATCCCCAGTATGATTTCCCCACATCATTACACATGGACTGAGAAACTAGATCCATTATTTACAACATTTTCATCTCATTCAGAAGTATTTTAGAGTACTCTTGACCCTGGTTATCCTAATTAGGTTTATTGTAACCTTCCCCCCATACCAGGTCCATATGCATCAGGTCCTTAAACTGCACACATGATGAATGCATATCATAGGGCATGGAGAAAAGGAAATTATTTTCCTAATATAGAATAGAGGTTATACAGGGTCATCTCACTTGAGGAGATTCATAGTTTCTTACTTACATATTCTAATTCACCTACATTACTTATTTTTTGTTGTTTTTATTATTTTATGAAAGTAATAGAATTTTAAAGGATAAATGAAATGCTAAAATTTATACTAACATGAAATGATATAATGTGATTAGAAAAGAAATAACTTGGACTTTTTGGTTTGGTTTATGGTTTCCATAATTCTCTTTATTGGTGTTTAGATTTTGTTTGATAATTCAATTCTGAGATGTCATGATTGAATTACTATTATTTTATTTAGTTGTGTGAAATACCAAAGGCCTTTAGCAATCTAAATTCCTCCTCCTCCAGTAATCAAGGATGATGGAACACCTCAATTGATAATGTGAAACCTTCCAGAACCCAACTATAATAGTATTTTGTTTCATCCACTAAATGCATCAAATTTATCACATGAAGATATTATTTTTAGTGGAGGGCAGGGGAAATATTTAAGTGAATAATATAAATGAGTTTGAGTATAGTGTTTTAGAGGAAAACCTCTACACTTGTGCACTTTACTCTTTCTCACAGAAACTTAAATAAAACATAATAATTTAAGCGTGGAATGAATGGAAAAAACCACTTACCTCCACTAATACAAGCCTCAGGTTAGCCTCTAATTTTTTTAGGGTAACTGGTCACTATGGTAAGAAGAGATAATAAAAAGAAAATAATATAATAATATAAAGAATTGGGAGAGAGAGAGAGAGAAATAAAATAAAATATAAAATAATAATAATAAGAGAATAATAAAATTAAACACATAAAATAAAATAATAATAATAAGAGAAGAAGGGAGAGAGATAATAATAAAAATAAAATAAAATAAAATAATAAATAAATTAATAGAAGAATAAGAAGATGAGAAGAATGAGAATATAAAGTATAATTGGATGGAACCCTTGAATAAAATTATACATGCCTGAATTTTATTAAAGAAAACTAGTTTTAAATTACATTTAAAATAAAATAAAAATAATGAAGAAATAAAGAAGGCAGTGCAGCATCAGCCTCTTCTCATGGTGGTGCAGACTCCTCCTAGGTAGTGGGTCAGATCCTCTTTTTATAGGTAGGGTAGAGCCTCGGTCCCCTCCTCTGGTCAAGGGGGGTCTATATCTTTCCGAATCATATTTTACTTTGAATAAAAAAAATTATTATATTTGTTTTGAATTTCCAAATATCTTGGGATTTCCCAAGTAGTATCACAGACCAAGATCTTCAGTGGTAACATCTTTCTTCTCCTTTATACAGGCATGGATTCGGTGCATGCAACATGAATGGATATGCGGTAGTAATGAGTGAAGTGTGGTAATGGTGGAATCCATCTCCTCTATCGGACCTTCAAAGTGTCTATATGAAGCCTCAAATGGATTTAGGGTTATCAAATAATATCCCAAATATGATCCAAGGTTCTCCAGTTCTTCAACATGGATAATGATATCATGTTCAATCTTTAAAATCAGCGGACATGAAGGTTTCTCAGTGATGTAGCGATGGTCGTCGACATTAGGTGGTGAAGCCGCAGCAAAGACGAGTGGAATCGAGTATCCTAGAGAAGTTAAGGCATGATAGAATGGGAATGAGGTTGTATTTATAAAAATGAACAGTGTATGCATACAATTTTCCCCACATCAAAACTGACAAGAAAATCATGGACATTTAAAAATGATATCACAACCCCAAACTACCAGTGAAGTTGTATGGGAGCTGAAGGACACAAATAACCTATGTGCACCATCTCGTGTCCATGAGACCCTCCTCGCTCCACCACATGGACATGACCCTTGTTCCATCATAGTCCTTTAATGAGTTATGCATATGGATTCACCCCTGTAGTCCCTATAAGGGCATGATCCCCCCATGAATTTTTCCTTCAAGAATTCTTTTCCTCAGTGGGTTTCATGTCTTACCTAGCCCCTAAGGTCTGCTTAAGCGGTGTGTTAGACCCTGAGGATGAGTTCTAGATTGAATGGCCAATTTTTTTGGTAAAATATTTAGAAAATACATTTCAAATAACAAAGTAATTATCAATCATATTAATAAAATGAATGTCAACTTCAAATTCTTAAACCTTTTACTCTATTTGAATCATTTTACTTCCATTTTCATTATCTCCCATTATTTTAATAAAACAATTTAATATAATAGAATATCCCATAAAATTCATAAAACAATCATTAGAAACTATTTAAAAATATGAATGAAAATTGAGTGTGTCAAATACCCCCACACTTAAACTATGTTGTCCTCAAGCATAAAATCTCAATAAGTAAAAACAAAGGGGAAAATATTACCATTATTAAAATTCCAAATCAATAAGATAAAATTATTTTCAATGTTAAATAAAATTTAAAAACTAACATAAAATATCAATTTAATTTCACAATTTTCAAATAAACAATCAACTTAATTATTTTATTATTTACTATTTGAAAATAATGGTACATATTATCTCATTCATTCAAGTTCCTAAATTTATTATTATTAAACATTCCAAATAATGATCCAACTCTCTTTTAATCTTTTAAATCATATCTCATGATTTAATTCAAGTATAGTTATGCTCATACCATGAGAGCATGCTCTTAATCCATATGATTGTAAAGGAACTCTTTTATACACTTTATAAAGATCAAAAGACACATAAAATCATGGGGAATTTTAAATTAAGGTTCAAATGACTCTGAGGCTTATGTTGGGAGTGAATCGATGTATAAAAAATAATTTCAAAAGATAATGTTTCTTTATTAAAGTATAAATCATGATATTATAAGTAAAATTGTAATGATATCCTTCCCTCCAAATTGTAACAACTCCCACTTTCCCTAAACTCAAAGTAAGGTCATGATCAAAGTAAAACAAAATGATTGATTTGTGACCCCTCTTGAATTTTTCCCTAATTTTATATTTCTTTTCTTTTTCAATGTAATTTTTAAATTTTTTTTCTTTTTTAAAATTTATTCTTACAATAAACCTTACATCCACTAATAAAAAAATATGATAAAAATCATTAGTCCAGTTATAGTGATTGTTTATTCTTCTAAGTGAAACCCTATTATTTTCAATTTTTTGGTCTTTTTAGTAATTTTATTTTTTTTAAGGGGAAAAAATAGAGTAAAATTAATATAAACCATTATAAATACCCATATGTAGCACAACCAATATTATTCCTTATAATGTAAATCATCAATTTCTCCATGTTTCCCTTCACCCCCACACTTAAACATTAAAATATCATGAAAATACTAAGAGGAGGGTATGAATGAATAAAAATGGCTTGAGACATGTCTCATCCCTAACAAGGTCATTCATGGTTTATATAGGCTAAAAAAGTATTATTGTAAAGGCAGTCTTCAAGGATAAAGTATTTTCAAATGATTTCTTAATTGTTTGAAATTTTTTTTACATAGTCATAGCTTTGAAAAGTACAAATGAAAGTTTTGGGAGGTTTTATGTCCCAATACCACTAAAGAAATATATTCAAGATAATTAGGAAGTACTTGGTATAGAAATACTCTCATGAATGGGAAATTTGATTTGGGAAAGTCACTCAATGCATTACTAATAATAACCAATCAATTCACATGGATTTCAGAAAATCAAATCATGAAAAATGGTTCGGAAATTTAATTTAAAAGAATCAACTAATTATCCTAAATCATGGGTCCTAATTGTAATATCCATGATTCCCTTTAATCATCCAATTATCCATTTTAATAACTCAACCATATTAACCTTGATATATAAAACATGGAATCACAAGATTCCAAAGAAAATAATGTCTCCTAGATAATTCAAGTAAAGCAATAATTAAGTCATGGGCATGACATTCCCACTTTAAAGCTTAAAAAGTTTGTTTGGAAAAAAATGTTGAGAGTTTGAACATAATGAATTTATGAATTTATTGTCTACTCCATGAAGCTTAGTCCAATTTCCTCCTTGACTTTTTGGGGCTTCCTTCTGTGATTATGAACCAATAAAATAAAATTAATCAATTAATAATAAGTATTATATCATTTTAAGATAAAAATACCAGAGGGAGTAGTATTTTTCCTAAACTAATATTAAAAAATTAAATTGAAATCTAAATTCCTTAAAATCAAATAGAAGGAAAACTCTTGGAATGATCCCAAAAGTGGTCCTGGAATTCTTACTACCTCCATAGGGTAATACTAGATGTTATCCATAATCAATCAGTGGGTGTATCTTCTTGGATTTTAACCACCACTTGTGGATTTTCCTAGATTTCAATTATTACTTCTTAGTGAGGAATGATCCATGGATAGAGAACACCAAATCCATTACCTTCATAATTAATTACAGCTTTCATGGTGGGGGTAGGATGAAGTATGAATCATACTCTTCCTTTTTTTCTACTTGGGAAACCTCTTTTTTCTTGTCTAGTGATAGATCAATATGGGTTGTATAAATTGAATGATCATAGGGAATGTAATCGGGTATTTTTATTTGAACAAATTTAAATTTGAATTATTAATAAAAAATTTCTCCCGTTAAAGATGACTAGCATTAGTATTGATTTCATGAGGCTCATCTAATTGGAATTCCTCATTTGTTTTTTAAAATTCATGTTCAATAAAGTTATGGGGATCAATGTGTTCCTTAGAAGGTTTATGATCAGTTCCTTCATCTTCCACCAAGGCATATAAAAGATTATTTGAATATTAAAATTCAAAGCAATGGGAATTAATACTCAATTAAGATTGAATAAAATAAAATGAAATGTAGTTTTATATAAAATCGAATCCCTTAGTTGGTTTATCTATAATCACTTCTTCAGTGGTGAGTGCCTCATGGAGTCGGATGGTGGAAGGTGGAGGTAGGTAGTCGGGATCCTCCATCTTTTATTCAAATTCCACCACATGAGTGGTGTCCTCCTCTTCCAACTATAGAGTTACATGCAATGGTACAGTATATTATACATTGTATGGATCAGGGAGATCAAGTTGTACCTTATTCTCATTATAGATTTCATCCAGATATTTTTGATCTCCTAGATATAGCTCAGTTGGGAAGTCTTCCTTGTCATAAATCCACTCTGGCTCATTATAGTCATGCTAAATTTGTTTATTTAAATGGTTGGGTTGTGGATACTCATTGATCATGGTATCAAATTCTTGGATGTCCTCAAAAAAATATGGAACACCATTGTTGCTTCCTCATTGTTCCTCAGTTCAAGTTCGGGCTACTCGTATGATACATGAAAATATGCAGTTATCCTTTCTTTTAAATGTCATCTAGTGTGTCTCTCATCCCTTTGAATTGTTCAAGTAAATTATATTTTACCACATTTTCTTGATATTTCACCTAGTTAGTCTCTTAATATATAATGGAAAGAAAAAATGAATAATCTATTGGTGTCTTGTCTATTTCTAGATAAAATTATAAGGAAGTACACCCAGAATTCAATTAATTCTCCAGCTAATACTTCAACCATTGATTTTTTGAGGTTCTATCTAAAATTATAGATGCGGAACTTTAATTCTTCCTCTGTTCTAATTTTATTTTGGGCTCCTATTATTTGTCTAGAAAAAAGTAAAACTCCATCTTTTTTAGACCATGTTGATTCGACTATGTGTTCTTATACCTGTGTGTAGTCAGTCTATGAAGAATAATATTCAGTTGAATAAATCATTGAAAAATAAATATTTATGGTTTTTTGAAAGTAATGAAAACTATATACTAATTAAAAATAGAAAAGGAAATAAACTATTGATTGAATCCCCTAAAATGGTTCCAGTACTAACGCACTCTTATCTTAGGGTGTGGAAAAAAATTATTTTCTTAATGCAACATAGAGGATAACCAGGGTCATTCACTTTAGGAGCTTCATATTTTCTTACTTATTCTAATTCACCTACACTACTCATTTTTGGATATTTTTATTATTTTGTGAAAGTAAAAGAATTTGATAGGATAAATGAAATGATAAAATTTATACTAATATGCAATGATAGGATGTGATTAGAAAAAAAATTACTTGGCCTTTGTGGTTCGATTTATGGGTTCTATCATTCTATTTTTTGGTGTTTAAATTTAGTTTGATAATTAAATTCTAATATTTCATACATGAATTTCTATTCTTTTATTTAGTGGTGTGAAATATCTAATTCCTTTAGAAATCTAAATTCCACCACCTCCTATAGTTAATGTTGATGGTATGCCTCAATCGAGAATGTGACACCTTCCAAGAACTGACTCCATCATATATCATTTCATTCACTAAATAGATAAACTCCATCACATGATGTTCTTTTATTTAGTGTAAGGGAGGGAAAATAATTAAACAAAGAATGGAAATGTGTTTGAGTTCTGTTTTTTAGTGTACAACCTCTAGACTCGTGCACTTCACTCTTTCTCACCACAAATGTTAGTAAAACATAATAATTTAAGAACAGAATGAATAGAAAACACTAATTACCTCCCCAGATCCAAGCCTTGGGTTATACACTCAATTTTTTAGGGTAAGAGGTCAATATGGAAATAATATAGAATAAAATAAAATAAGAAAATAAAAAAAGAAGAATGGGGGAGAGAGAGAGAGGGAAAATAAAATAAAATAGAGAATAATAATAATAATAGAGTAAGAAAATTAAACAAATAAAATAATAATATAATAATAAAAGAATATGGAATAGATAAATAATAATAAAAATTTAATAAAAGAAAGTAAGAAATTAATTAAAATAAGAAGAAGATGATCATAATAAGAAGATAAAGAAGAATTAGATGGAACACTTGAACAAAATTAGGCATGCATGAATTTTATTAAAGAAAACTAATTTAAGATTACATTCAAAATAAAAATAATTGAAAATAAAATAAAAATAGAGAATGATGAAATAAAGAAGTGAAGCATCAACCTCTCCTCACAGTGGAGTGTACTCCCCCCATGTAGTGGGTGTGTTCCTCCTTGTATAGGCAGGGAGGAGCCTAATCCACCTCCTCTAGTTAAGGGGTGTTTTATCTTTCAAAAATTGGAATTTCTTTTCAATATAATGATTTTAATATCCTAGTTTTGAATATTATAATATCTAGGGATTTCTTGAGAGGTAACATGGACCAGGATATTTGGCGGTATCATGCTTCTTCTCCTTTGTATGTGTATAGCTTTAGTACATATAACATGCATGGAGACGTGGTAGCAGTGAGTGAAGTATAGTAATGGTGGTAGCCATCTTCACCTTTATCGATCCTTCAAAGTGGTGGGATGAAGCCTCAAATGGATTCGGGGTGATAAAAAAAGATCCCATAGATGATCTAAGGTTCTCTTGTGCTTCGGTATGGAAAAGGAGCTCATGTTTGAGCTTCAGTAGTGGAAGACATGGAGGTTTCCCAATGATGTAATGGGAGATTGAAACATTAGATAGAGGAGTTGTGATGGAGACAAGTGACATTGGGTGTTCGAGTGAATATGAGGCAAGGGTTAGTGGGAATAGTGTCGTATTTGTAAAAAATGGACAGTGTCGGCATACAAGTTTTCCCACATCATAATGGAAGAGACAATCATGAGTGTTTAAAAATTATCATGTGGATCCAACCGTTTATTGAAGTTGTACTGGAGTTAGAGGACTCTTACTACCATCGTGATGTATCTCATGTCGATGAGACCTTCCTCTACCACCACACGAATATGCCATGTGTGCCGATGTAGTCATTTCTACATGTTATACCTATAAATTCACCCCCACAGGCCTTGCATGGGCCTTATCCCTCTATGCATTATT
Organism: Viscum album; assembly: GCA_963277665.1. Lineage (NCBI taxonomy): Eukaryota > Viridiplantae > Streptophyta > Magnoliopsida > Santalales > Viscaceae > Viscum > Viscum album. The sequence goes on along the minus strand of OY728148.1, from coordinate 2,093,623,445 downwards.
TATTCAAGTGGGCCTTCCCTCGGTGGGATGCATGGATGGCTTGTCCCTTAAGGTTTTTCTAAGTGGCATGTTGGACCCTAAGATTGAGTGCAAGCTTTAATGGAAATGTTTATTTGGTAAACTCTTCTGAAAATAATTTTCAAATAACAATATAATTATCAATCAAAATAATTAAATGAATAACAACATAAATTATTGAAATAAATTACTCAATTTCAATCATTTTACTTCCATTTTCATTATTTCCCACTCTTTTTAAAAAATTTAATATAAGGGAATATCCGTCCAAATTCATCAAACAATAATTAAAACCCATTTAACAATATGCATGAAAATTAAGTGTGTTGACACACCACAATCAAATCTATATGACCTTAAAATTTTTACCTTTGACTGAACAAATCACAAGACCTTAAAATGATATTAAAAGAGACAAAAAACTTTTCAGGATCAAAACCCCTAAAGGGCGTCCAGCGAAAAAGTCAAACCTATGCTCCCTAAAATCTTCATCTCTAGAGTTTAGGAAAAAGTTGGAACAAAAATCATCAAGGTACAAATCTCATAGTGTAATATGCATAAATTTTCTAGAGAAGTATTGACCTTCTTTATAGATACTATTTTTTTATAATTTGGTTGGAAATTTTTCTAGGGTACATTCGGGTTAGCTTTTCAATGTTTTGGGGGTGTTTAGATAGTGCATGGTTGGTGCATGATTTTCCCAAACCATACCCCGAGCCCAGAAAACCATGAAAACCCAAATAGAGGGTATTTTAATGGTTGGAACATAGTTTGTAAAATCATTCACCCTCTTAGTATTAATCGTGTGACCCCTGAGTATAGGTTCATGGTTAGGGTGGATGTTTTGGAAAATCATGCACCCCTGAATAGAAAATTGGGCACACAAGATTATTTTCTTTGTAAAAATTATTTTAAAAGTATCAAAACTCATGGTATTAACACTAATTCACCCCATATAATTCATATAATCTTTAATTAATTTTTGGGAGCTCTCATATGGATTCTAAACCTCCTAGAACTTTGTTCATGATGAATCAAAGAACTGATTGAAAGATATACACTCTTCTGGTATGTAATCTATTACCAGTTGGTTTCCTCCATCTATACCATATTTCTCTCATATTTTGGAAGGAATTTTCCCTCCATTTTAAATGGTATATATATAGGTTTTATTGGATCTTAATATTTTTTATCTTGGATCTAGTTTTTGGTTCTAAATCTCTACTATTGTTGTGGAATTGAACGTTTTGTTTCAATTTAGAGATTTCCAGTTTGGCATATGTCCATCAACGATCATGAGGTAGTTGGTCTATTATTCAATTCCCATATTCTTGGTTGAAATTTCATGTATAAAATTTTGAAATTATAGTTTCCACATTGAAAAATTACGTTCTAAAATGAATTTATTAATTGAGTTTCCATGTGGTAATGAAATGGTTTAAACCTTGGGTAACTAAAATTAGACTAAATTGGGTAAATGGAATTAGTAAATTAATTAAATTTTGAATGAGTTGATTAATGTTATTATGAATTTATTGGTAATGGAAATTATAGTATTGTTGGATTAACATTGAAGTGTTAATGGCTTATATGATTTAAATCTTGATAAATGGTTTAATATTGAATTTGTTTTATTATTACAAGTTATTAAAGTGGTGAACCTTAATTTTTTTGATAAATCAAAATAGTGCTCCATGTTTTAAATAATCTATATGGGGTTTAATGATGATTAACCTTGATAAATTTTATATATGTGATATATTTTTTATTGATTGATGAACAAGTCTGGGACACATACTGATGCTTCAAAAGACCATATGTGATAAATATGAGTGTAGAACATGGAATGATGATTCAAAATACCATATGTGATAAAAATGAGTTTATGGATAGGTACTAATACTTCAAATACCCAAGGGGCGCTATATAAGACATTCTAGGCCCAAAATGATGGCATTGGACTATGGTTCCAAGTATTTGTGACATGAAATTGAATTAAATGGATAATGGAATCCCATGTTATAATGAATTTTGATTCCCTATGATATATGGATTAGAATCAAGAATAGTGAAAAGAAGGTATTAATGGTTTGGGTGTCATTGTGAACCCATGGATTTATGTGGTTAATTAAAGAATAATTACATTTGATAACTATTTACTTTATATACACTATTATAGACCAAATTTGTCTTATACATCATTGGTGGTGGCCTGATGAGTTGTACTCACACCCTACATAGACTAAATGATCGGTACTTGGATATAATTCATGTTTTCAAGATAACATAAGGCAAATATATCTATTTTTGATTGATAATTTGTGATGGTTCATGAATGAGAGAACTAGACATGATTTTGGGACCCACTTGCGAGTTTTCAGTGTGTCTTTATATTGGGTTTGTCATAATGACACTTGATACATATATGTAATGACATATCTACTAATTTATTTTGGATATTGTTTTCACGTTTTGGTTTATCATGTGATATTGGTCTACATTGGTTATGGTATTATTATGATTATTGGTTATTTTCAATTGTCTATTGTTCATTTCTTTCCACTATTGTGTTGCTTGGATAAATAGGGTATAGTCTCCCCATGTTATATATTAGGTACTTGCAACTAGTCATCAACCTATGTCATACGGATAGGCGTTCCTGGGGTCATGGAATGAACTAGCTCAGAGAACCGATATGTGGCACCTAGGTCTGGATGTCACAAAGTGGTATCGAAGGATTTTTCTTTTCTTTTATTTTATCCTAATGTTTAGGAAAGGTAGGTAGGATATTAGGATAAGTTGGGCCTTGGTTATGAGCTCATTCAAGGGAGTATTTAACCCATGTATGAAGGTAAATCCATGTACTTAGGGAGGGATTACTGTTATTTATGTTTTTTGTTATGATTGAGTGTAATTAAACCTCGATTGATGCACTTGTTGTTTGATATTATGGTTTTCTAAGATTTTTTTCTTCATGTCCTATAATGGCATGAGATTTGTGTATTTATACATCATTCAAGGCACTCGGGATATTTATGTGGCATGCAACATTTTAGGTATGCATAGAAAATAAGAGTTTGTGGTGAATTGTTTAAAATGAAAATTTTTTTCTTGCTTATGTAATTTAAATGAAAAATGTGACTAATATGAAATTGATAATTGGAAATGATGCTAACTATGGAAAATGGTAGTGGATAAATAGGTTTATAATGAGAAAATTTAATTTTAAAAGTGTTTACCCAATATAAGTCAAGTCCTATGTGAGGGATGGTTGAGGATAATAATAGTGTCTCAGTTTTGACCATGCAGAGGCTTAAGGGGAATGACTTGTTATGGATTTATGTAAATTCCTTTTGTTAAAATGTGATAATGTTGGGTAATGTTTCCTAAGACATGTACTTATCATTATAAATATATGCCTCTATAATGATGCTTTTTGATATGATGATAGGAGGACATTGATAGAAATGTTCCTCCAGTAGTGAAACCTGTGGCTCTGATAGTTCCAGGTGAGGAAGCCGAGGAGCAGTTCCCTGAGAACATTACACACTTTATGGAGTTTATAGAAAGATACCCAGACCAGGTTGTGTAAAGTATGTCTGACTTGATACGAGATTCCTAGCTGTAGAACCCTCTGACTTTCACTAGATAGGGTGGACCTGATGAACCTAAGTTCTAGATTGATTCCATCAGACAATTCATGACCACTTAGAAACTTCTACTGAGAAGAGAGTAAAACTTGCTTCTTATATGTTACTTGGTTAGGTGAAGCGTTTGTGAGACATCCAGACTCAGTATGGAAAGATAGATAACATGGCATGGAAGTAATTTAAGTATAAGTTCTTATAGAACTTTTACCTTGAGATGATAAGGAAGGAGAGGGTAGTGGAGTTTATGATGTTGACCTAGGGAATTATGTCCTTTTATAGACTATATTGATCACTTTACTGATTTTTAGTGTTTTTAACCATTATTGTCATGGGATGAGGCTATGGTGGTGAAACATTTTCAGGATGGGATTAAATGTGAGATGAAGTACCAAGTTAATATCTTTTGGATGAAAAAGTTCTCAAAGGTGGTGAATCAGGCTCTCATATCTGAGGGGAACCAGAATTAATATTCCAATTGAGGATAAGTGGATCTTGCTGGATTACAAGGAGGTGTGTCTTCTGATATTAGGAAGTTTCACTATGAAAATTTAAACCAATTAGATAACAAGATGAGTGGCCAGGAGTAAGGGTCAGTTACTTGGGACCTTACCCGAGTGATCTTCCACCAGTGTAGTAGGTCATGTCACTATCATAGAATTTTCCCCTAACCATTGGTAGAGTGTCTATCTTATAGAAGGATTGGACATCTACAATGGCTCTGTAAGAACCCATGAAATATGGGTAATGATAGATGATCTAGGAAGAATCAGACTATTGGAAGGGGGTATTTTACCAAATATCAATCTTGATGTTGGAGTTATACTGGTCGTGCCAGTCGAGGTAGTGGATGCGGTACTTCTAGGAAAGATCACCCATATTATCTGAGTGGGGAAATTTAGGGGAATCAAACTACAATATAAGGAAGAGGGTCATGATAGTTTCATGTAGTTCATCCTACACTTTTGGATATTGAGGATGGTCCATCGGTAGTTAGAGGTACTATTCTTGTAGCTTCTATTATTTATAGTTCCTTATTTTGTGCTAGTGTCTCTCATTCCTTTATATCCACACAACTTGTGAACAGGTTGAGTCTGATAGTGGATTTCATGAGTTGGGTTATGATGACTAACACACCTTTTGGGGTACGGTAGAGAGACATCTGTTTATGCAAGGGGTGTTCTCTTGAGGTTTGGGAGTATTGTTTTTGTAAGGATATTTATATCCTTGATATGTTGGGATTCTACTTGATTGTGGGTATGGAAAGTTAGTAAAATATCGAGACCACATTGATTTTTAACACTAGAGAGTGAATATTATGTCTCTTGAGGGTGATAGTTATGTTCATCATGGATAGTGGGATATTTAGGTAGGCCATGTAGGGATATTACATCAGCAACTGGGGTATCATACCACCTAGTTTGAAAGTTTTTTTTGGACAATAGGGGTGTGAAACATGATGAATTTCCACCCATAGTGGACTGGTTCCAGGACATGTTTCATATGAATATCTCAGGGATGCCACCCAAGAGGGATTTGTACTTTACGATTGATATCATTCCTATATCTAATTCATTTTCCATTCCACCTTATATAATGGAACCAAAAAAGATTCAAGAGATCAAAAATCAGTTGTAATTGTTGATGGGTAAGGGATTTTTCCATCCAAGTATATCATCTTGGGGTTCTCTAGTCTGGTTTTTTAAGAAGTATGATGGAACCATGTGCTTATTTGTTGATTATTGGAAGTTCAATGAGATAAAAGTGAATAACCAATATCCTCTTCCATGTATCAAATATCTATTTGACTAGTTTAGAGGAGCTTGTGTGTTCTCCAAGATTTACTTGAGATCGGGGTATCATCATATGAGAGTTTGACCTTCTGATATACCATGAACTTATTTCAGAAGCATGTATGGACTTTATAATTTTTTTTTCTAATTCTGTTTGGACTGAAAAACACTCCAACAATGTTTATGTCCTTGATAAACTGAATCTTTCATTCGTACCAGGATTAGTTTGTGGTTATGTTTGTGGATGACATATTGGTTTAATCCAAGACGCACAACATTCATGCCCAAAATCTTGAAATCATCTTGACTACACTGAGAGATCTTCGACTATACTTAAATATATCTAAGTGTCAATACTTGGTTGTTCAAGTACATTTTTGGGACACGTCATCTTAGAGGAAGGTGTGTTAGTGGACTTGGAGAAGGTGAAAGCAGTGTTTTCTTGAGAGAATCCTAAGAATGTTTTTTATATCCATATATATTTTTGGGATTAGTGGGATATTATATGAGGTTAATCAAGTAATTTTCCCACTTGGAAGTACCACTTTTGATCTTGAACAAGAATGGAGTTAATTTTGAATTCTCTAGAGCATGTGAAAATGCTTTCCAAGAGTTGAAGAAGTGATTAACTACCACTCAAATATTGATCCTACCCAATCTAGGTTAGGAGTATACGGTGTTTTGTGACACTTTACGAGTTGGACTTGGAGATGTGTTAATGAAAGGAGATTGAGTTGTGGTGTATGGGTCACAATAGTTGGGGCTGCATGAATGGAACTACCCTATGAAAAACCTTGACTTAGCTGCAGTGGTTTATTACTTGAAGTGGTGGTGGAATTTTCTATTAGGAGAAAAAATTTCTATGTATACCAATCACAAGAGTATAAAGTACATATTTTCACAACAAGACTTGAATATCCGGTAGTTTATATGGGTTTCTTATATGAAATCATTTGATTTTGATCTATCATATACACCTAGGAAGGGAAACAATGTTGTTGATGCTTTGATCAGGAACACAAAGACTCAAGTGGTCCAGTAGTCTATTTTTAAGTCAAAGATGATGACTTTGCTGGTAGATATTCATGTGGAGTTCAAGAGGGCTAGGAGTAGATGAACCTTGCCTCAGTGTCAGTAGATTCCACAATTTTAATTCAGATCAAGGAGAAGCAGTATGAGGATCTGGAGTGTCTCGTCTTAAGGGAAAACCTTGATGGTGGGATGTCACCTTCTAATTGGACTGTATATGAGGATGAGATCATCTATTTATGGGGTTATTTTGTTGTGCCTATGATTATGTGAGAATGGATGATGTGTGAATTTCATTCCTCAAAGTCAACGGTGCATCTGGTTTTGACTAAATGTACCATGACCTACGTCGACAGTATTGGGGGTCGGGTATGGAAAAGTAAATTTTGGGGTTTATTGTAAGATGTTAAACCTATCAACAGGTAAAGGATGAGCATTAAAAACATAGTAGTTTACTTCAGTTGTTTCCCATTCCATAATGGAATTGGGGTGATGTTACCATGGATTTTTTTGTAGGTATTATGAGGATGCCTCGGAAGAATGATGCAATATGGGTGGTTGTGGATCAATGGACTAAATTGGTGAATTTCTTAACTATATGGGAGACTTTCTTAGTGGATCAGTTGGGAGACTTGTACATTCAGTAGATATTCCATCTGCACAGGGTACCGCAAAGTATATTTTCAGACCATGACTCATGTTTCACCTCATGCTTCTAAAATGGCTTACAGAAGTCTCTTGGTATGTAGGTATTTCTGAGTAAATTTTTCACCCACAAATAAATGGGCAGTCAGAGCATACTATATTGTTTTTTGATTATATTCTATGACTGTTCATTATAGAATTTGGTGGGTATTGGGAGAAGCACCTAGAAATTTTTGAGTTCTCTTATAAAAATAGTTATCACGAGACAATTCATATGTTCCCATATGAGGTTCTTTATGGTAGGCCATGCAGATCACCTCTATATTGTATAGAAGCAGGTGAGTCAAAGATATTGGGGCTAAGTCTTGTTTAGGAGATATTGGAGTAAGTTCATCTGATTCAAAAACATATGTGTACGGATCATAGTAGGTATAAGTCGTATACTAATAGACATTGATAACCCCTTGAGTTTACAGTGGGTGATTGTGTGTTCCTTCATATGTCACCAAGATGGGGTTACTGTAGGGTTTGGAGATACTGAAAGTTGGCGCCATGGTTTGTCAGACCTTTTGAGGTTGTGGAGAGAATCGGGTTAGTGACATACTAATCGGCTCTTCCATAGAGGTATAGTTTAATGCGTAATGTTTTTCATGTGTCATAATTTTTTTCAATACCACCATGACCCTTCTCATGTGATCAAAGTGGATGATATTGAGCTTGAGAATGATGCGTCCTTGGAAGAGAATCTAATTTGTGTTATGGATTGTAGTGAGAAAATTTTATGGGGAAATATTGATTTGATGGTTTCTATATTGTGGAAAAAAATTCGTGTTCAGGAGGAAACATGGGATAGAGAATCAAATATGTAGGCTCAGTGGACCAACCTTTTTACCTCAAAATCATAGAGATTGTTGGGAGTACAACCCAAGGAAGAGCTGTTATAAGATGGGGAGATTTTAAGATGTCAAACTTTTTGTAGATGTATCGATCTAATTTTTAGGTACTATTTTGCCTTTTTTCTTATAAATTAGTTGAAGATTGTATTGGGTACATTCAGGTGAGTTTTTTGTAAGTTTTGGGGACATTTTAGCAGTGCATGGTTGGTGCATGGTTTTCCCAAACCGTGCACCCAACCCAAAAAATTGTGCAAACACAAACAGAGGGGATCTTCATGGCTGGAACATGGTTTTTCAAAATGTGTTCCCTCTTAGTAGTGACCATATAACCTCTAAGGATTGTTTCATGGTTAGGGAATATAGTTTAGAAAACCGTGCACCCCTACCTCGGAAACCGTGTGCGCTGGATTATTTTCTCTGAAAAATATTTTAAAATTATCAAACCCCCGGTATTAACCCCGATTCACCTCGGATCGGACCTAACATTTTTCTTTAATTTTTGGGAGCTCCCATATGGATTCCAAGCCTCCTAAAACTCCATTCTTGATGAATCCAATATTTGATTGAAGGATCTACACCTCTTCTGGTATGTAATATCTTCTTGGATGGTTTCCTCCCTCTCTATCGTCTTTCTCTCATATTTTTGAAGGGATTTTTATTCTATTGTAAATTGTTTAGATCTAGGTTTTCTTGGATATTATTTTTTTTATCTTAGATATAGTTTTTGGTTATAAATCTCTTCCAGTTTTGTGCAATTGATAATTCCATTTTAATTTAAGGATTTCCGGTTTGGAGAACGTCCATCAATGATCATTAGGTTGGTGGTCTATTATTCAATTCCCATTGTCTTGGATGAAATATAAATTTTAAAATTTTAAAATTTTAAAATTTTAATTTTTACATTGAGAAATTTCATTCTATATAGAATTTATTAATTGAGTTTCCATGTGATAATGAAATGGTTTGAACATCGGATAATTGAAATTGGATGAAATTGTGTAAATGGAATCAGTCATTTAATGGGTTTATGAATTGGTTAATTAATGTGATTATTAATTTCTTGGTAATAGTAATTAAGGGATGTTTGGATTAACCTTGAAGGGTTAACGTATTATATTAAATAAATGTTGATAAATTATTTAATGGTGAATTGTTCATATTATTCCATGTAATTAAAGTGATGAACCTTGATTGTTTTGATAAATTGAAGTGGTTACCCATGTTGTAAATACTTGATAATGGGGTTAATGATGATTAACCTTTGCAAATTTTTTATATGGGATTTATTTTTTATTGAATAATGAATGAGTGTGGGACACTGAATGATGCTTCAAAATCCCATATGTTATAATAATGAGTGTGGGACCTGAACTAATTCTTCAAATGTCCATATGTGATAATAATAAGTTTTAAATTAGGCATTGATGCTTCAAATACCCATGGGATGATAGACATGTAATTCTAGGCCCAAAATGTTATCATTGGACTATGGATCAAAGTAGCTGTGATATGAAATTTAAATAAATGGAAAATGGAATCCCATGTTATAATGAATTGTGATTCCCTAGGATATATCAATCAAACTCTAGCATGGGATGAAGTAGGTATTGATGGTTCAAGTGTCATTGTGAACCCAAGGATTTATGTGTTTAATTAAAGAATAAATAAATGTGATAGTTGTTTACTTTATTCTTTAAACAACTGCAAGCACTATTATAGACTGTATTTTTTAGATGTCATTGTTTGTGGCCTACTGATTTGTACTCACACCCTACTCGGGTTGCCATATTGGTACCCAAATAGACTTCATGTTTGCGATATAGGATAAGGGAAAGATATATATATTATATGGATGAGGTGGGATGGATCATGGATAAGGGAACTAGACATGATGTCGGGACCCTCTTTGGAGTTATCACTATGTCTTTATTTTGTGTTTTTCATATTGACACTTGAAACGTATATGGAATGAATTATCTACTACATTAATTAGGAATTTTCTTTCCTATTTTGGTTGATCATGTGATACTAATTTTCATTGGTAATGGTATTATTCTGGTTATTGGTTATTGTCATTTAGCTATTGTTAATTTCTTTCTTCCATTGTGATTCTTTAATAAAGAGTGTATAGTCCCCCTATGTTATATATTAGACCCTCACTCCTAGTCATAAGCCTCCGGAGCATGGGGATGCATGCCTGAGGTCATGTGGTCAACTAGCTCGGGTCACCAATATGTGGCACCCAGGTCGGGACATAACACAAAGTACCCACTTTATGGCCCTAGTAAAAGTCAATCCATGCTTTTTGGATGGATTGGTCCAATAAAATGTTATTGTAATTATTTGTTTCATCTCATAACTATCATAACATGTTTACTAGGTGGAGACATGACTTGTAGGGTTCTCAAACCCTCTAAAATATTACATTTACCATAAACCACACTACATGTATTGAGCACCATGAGTTACCAAAAACTTTTCCTGGACCTTGGAAGGAAAATCAATCTGTCTTTTTAACCTTGATAGTGATGCATAAGGTCTTTGACCTACCAACCAGAGACATATTTTCCCTATAGGAGGGGATTTATGATCCTTGTAATCACGACATCACCTTTTTAGGACTCGACACCTAAAGGTGTTCTGGGCTATCCCCATCATGATTTTCCCATACCTTCCTCATGACCTAGCACTTTGGACCAAAATTAACAATCCCCATAAACAAACTATTCAAGTTTATTTGAAATTATGGACATTCAATCACAATGTATTGTACCCTTTATCCAAGAAGGAATGTGACACTCCATTTCTAAACCTTTTGGTTTCCTACACCACGTGACTTAAAACTGCATGGTGTATGGCCCAAGCCTCCCCACAAAAAGGTAAACTATCCTAGGGGTATATGACCCTCCAAGGACATACTTTGACCCATACCCCACTTCATCGTCCAGACGTTTGAGTCTTTACAAATATTTTATGGAACTTAGAAAATAGTGGGGATCCCCTTTACCTGAACGTGCATGTATGTCCCGTGGGATCATGTATAAGGTCTTCTAACCTACCAACTCGATGAATCTTATCCTTGAAATAAAGGAACTCTAATCCTTGTGAGCCCTGAAAACACCATAGCAGATATCATCACCTTAGGGTATTTTGGTTCATCCCTAGTATGTCCACCCCATTCTATATTCATCGGTTCAAACTCCTATACATGTAGATTACACAACCCATATTCAAACTATCCATGTGGACCCAACTTCCCTAATATTTTATCATCCACCAATACCATCTCTAAAAACTTTCATAACCCTTGGAAAGTAGTGGGGGAACCTATGTTTGACCATGATAGTAACACATAAGGTTATTAACCTACCAACTAGAGTTATCTCCTCCTTACAAGTAAGGACCTATGATCCTCATGAGCCCCAACGACACTGTCGTAGAACTCAGCACCTTAGGATGTTATGGGTCATCCCTAGTATGTCTGCCACATTTCATATTTATCAATAAAGTCCTGGAGGCAAGAATTTAAACTTCATGGAATCTTAAGGTCTGAGCTAGAAGACTATAAAATACCAATAGCTGAAGTTCTGATATAGAAGAATAAAAACTACTGGTATTAGAAGGTCTGATCTAGAAGACCAAAAACTAAAATTAGGAAAATGTCCAATATAGAAGACTATAAAATACCAGAATAAGAATTTCTGATATGGAAGACCAAAAACTACCAACAATAGAAGTTTTAATCTAGAAGGTTGTAAACTACCATCATCTGAATTTCCAAGTTAGAAGACCAAAAATTACCAGTAGAAGAAGGTACAGGATAAAATACTCTATCAGTAACAAAAATTCCAAGATAGAAGACTCTAAACTAATAACATCATAATGTAAAAACTAGAATAATCTAAACTACCCACAATAGAAGGTATGATATAGAGGACCATAAGTTTTAGTGCAGAAATTTTCTAGTTTTTAATACCTTAAAAAACAAACTGAAGAATACATGATGCTCGCCAAGTTCAAAACCAGAAAAGGGAACCTTGGGAAAAAGTTGAGTCTCTGATCGCTAGACATACAATTTTTGTTATCTAGATAGTATTAAGAACTCATATAAAATAGAAAATCTGTAAAACTTTTCATGTCAAAAACTCGTAAGAGTTAGACCTGATAAATCCCAAGTCCACACCCACAATGCTTTCTCCATATGAAGTTTAGGAAAAATTTGGGGCAGTATAAAACAAAAATTTGAAAATATTTTAGGTATTATTACATATACCTAGAAAAAATCAACCTATTCTCACCAAGTCTACTGACATAGGTAGAAATTAGAGAATTCTCCCTTTGGGATGTATATCTAACCCAAATTATATTTGAAAATTGGGTGTTCTTAAGACAACTGGAGCTGGTACATCAATGATGAATCTCATATCGATAGGAATTCATGATAATGTATTAATAAAAATATGTTATAAGTTTATCACTCGAATCTAGGCATTGGGTTTATTTTGTATTACACAAAGGATGGGTATCATTGATGATATGTGAAACATCCCCACCAAAACATGGGTCTCTGCTCAGGGTTTCATCACAAAATAGTGGCATTCCCCTTCCAACATATGAGATAGATCTACATAAGGACATTCATTATAGAGTTCCTCATCTATGAACCTATATTGCCAATGTGTGAGATTTATCTACATGATATTTTATCTCAAAACCACATATAGCTTGATTATCATTCTCATGGTATATGTAGTGACGTTCAAGCATCTTAACTTGGATCCATCAACAAGTTCCTTTCCACCCAATCCCTTTCTATCCCAAAATTTATACACATTCCAATTTCAAGTTATCTATTCCCCAAGACAAGGATACTTCATATCTTGGATTTATCCAAGCACTCATGTTTAGGAGTCTTCTCTTGATATCACTTGAAATCCCAACTATAAACACTCTGAAAAAATCCTCCCATAGTAATCAATATCAAAGAAATTTAGATGTTAAAATATACAGAAAAGTAGCCTAATTGTACCTTAGAATTATACTCTATTCATTCTAAACAAATATAATTTTAAGGGGGGAATTTTTTGACACCCATAATTTTTTTCAATGCACTTTGATGTCAAATATTTCAAAAGTGTGAATCTCCACAAAATATTGATATATTTTGCATGAAATAATTGGAAATAGTATGTCTGAAGAATGGTCTTGGGATTTACTTTATATGTTTATATGTATTAGACCTTTGTTTAACTATTTTACTTAGATTGTTTTTTTAAGTTTTATGGGTGCCCATTTCCAAAAAAAAAGTGACCAGTTGGGCTAATCGGATGGCCAGCTCATCTGAGGGAACATGAAGGAGTCTCCTCAACCGCGCCCTGGGAGCCAACCAGCCAGCTATCCATGTAGATATTGTGGGAGATAATAGCCCACACAGTGCACACATGGGGTGCATGGGTGATTTCATAAGAGGGTCATGAAATGGGAGGGCATGTCCAGTGAGGGTGTGTTGCATATGTTGTGGGTTCCCTAGTAAAGTCATGATGTGTATGTTGTGGGTTTTGACCCCATTGTCGGATCAAATGGTGGATTGAACACCCACCCTTTAATGGCGGATCCAAAAACCCTGAAATGTTTATATGGGATGTGGAAAGGAGGCCTAATTGTTTCTCTATTTAAAAGAATACGGAAAAAATAGTGGTCATTCGATCAAGATGATCTCAGTCATCTGATCTTGTTCCCACATCATCTTCAAACTCCTGCTCACATGCTCTCCCACTGCACTCCAAATCCACTGGTTCAATGCAGCATGTCACATGATGCTCACATGATGAGTTTTTTTTATTTATGGGTTTTAAAAAAAAATATCAAAAAGGGATACAGTTTGAAATATTTTTAAAAATGGGTCTCCATATGCATGAACCCCTTTCACGCATCTTTGGCATGAAGAGATTTGTGAACCCCGTTCATGCATTTGGCCATGAAAATCAATAAAAGGGGGTCTCCCCCCCCCAAATTTATTCTTCTCCTCTAGATTTTTCTGCAAGGCTTTGCAGAATTTATTTTTCAACAAATTTTTGCTGCTTTTAAGAAGGACAATTTTATATTTAAATTTTCAATTGTTTAATTGTGTTTATTTATTTCATTTGTATGATTTATTTATTTGATTTGTGATTTGTAGAAATTAGTGTTTGTGTGTATGGTTTATTTATTTCATATGTATTGATGTGTAAATTAGTGTCTTTTGTATGATTTAATTTATGAATGATATGTTTGTTTTATGAATTCTTATTGAATGTTTAGGAACATTAATTATGTCATGTCTAAAATGTTGTATGAATTCATATTGAATGTTTATAAAAATTAAATATGTTATAAAAAATGTTATTTTGAAAGTAATATTAATTTAAATTATAATATTTTATATACTAGTAATATAATTTTTGAATAATATATCAGTTATAAGTATCATATTTAAATTTATTAAAAAATATATAGAAAACTTTTTCTGTTAATGGTATAAAAACAGTTTTGTATAAATGAAAATTTTAAATTATATTAGTTATAATTAAACTTATTAAATATAAAAGAGGTGTATATATTTAATATGTATTTCATATAGTAATAGATATAATAAGTATACCCAAAAACATGGTAAGTTGTGTGATGACTGATCTTCAGATGACCGACCAACGCATAATTGAAATCACATGTCTTGTTTTGTGAATGTGGTAATTTATTTTGTAATAATTGCATTTATGTTTCTCTATTGATGAAATGTGAGTCATCTATGACTAAGTATGTAAGGACCTAAGTGTCTGCTTAAAATTTCTTATGTATTTCATACCCCTAGACCCCCTCACATTCATGTGAGTAAATTTGTAATTAAAAGGTGATCAACAAGAGGCACCCCTGAAAAGGCATCCCTAGAGAGGTCTCCCTGAAGAGGCATTCAAGAACAAGTGTTTGACATGAGGAGTTTCTATTTGAAAGGAGACTGAAAGTTTCTTAAATATTTTATAATAGATACTCCATGGGTCAACTCATAGGTTTTGGTCATTTTATCAAATAATGATAAAATAATCATAAGTCTCAAGATCAAGTCATGATTATTTATTCATAAATAATTAAAATATATAATGTTATATTAAATAATGTAAAATATTGATGTAGTATATAATATTTTATTAATTATTTTTTATAGATAATAATGTCTGCGCAGATATATTGCAACGGTGAGACCATTTATACAGAGCAAGGATTTAGCTATAGTGTGCCACCTATTAGAGTGGTAAATCTTTATAGTTGTATGAAATTGGATGCAGTTCGCAATAAGATTTATAATCAGTTAAAATTGAGGGTCGATAAATCCATTTCTTCAATCACATATCGACATCTACAACATCCTAAACGTTTTTTCCACACCGAGTACCCTTTGGTCGATGATGATGATTGGATGGATGCATATTCCTTTTTTAGACAACAGTGTTCTAATGGTTTAATGGAGTTGTATGTGGTGATTTCTGATATAGATGTGGTGTAACTGACTACTATAGAACTATGTTTTGTGAGCTCTGTACAAGTTGGTCCTTCACGTCAGTCTTTTGCATTGCCTCCATCTCATTTGACTCCAGTAATAGAAGAAAATTATGAAGAAGATGATCATAATTTATATGGAAATTTAGATGACATCACTTTTTGTGTTGATATAGTGAATGAATGTTTATTTGTGGAAGAAGAATTTGGGGATCCATTAGGAGATGATTTGGGTGCGGGTGATGTGGGGAATTAACCTTCTGAGGTTCGTTTGAGAGATGTAGGTGAGGGTGATGTGGGCAATGAGCCTTCTGAGGTTACTTTGAGAGACAAACATCCACGACATCCACCGGTTAGTGGTAATCATCCTACAGTATTGAGTTCCTTAGTTAAAGGAATGTCTCGTGAACAACATTTTTATTGGGATGTTATTACACCGGCTTCTGAATTCCTTGGAATTATAGGGAATAGGTCTGCATCAACTGATAACTCCATCTATGTCAGGCAGGATTTTGAAACTAAATTGGTCATGAAAAAATGTGATAAAGAAATACCACATTGAGAGACATTTCACATTTGTGGTTGATGAGTCAAAGAAGAAAAAATATATCATTCATTGTGAAAAATAAGGTCTAGAATGTAAATTTTTATTAAGGGAAATATTTGAGAAAAAAATTGCATGTTGGAGGATAACCAAATTACAAGGGCCATGCACTTCTGTGCATCTAAGCTTGTTGCAGGATCACTCTTCCCTTGATTCAAAATTTATATCAAATGTTATTTTTGAGATGATACGAACATGTCAGGATGTTCTCGTTTACCTTTTTTAGGAAATAATTCAATAGTTTTATAACTACAATATATCATATAGCAAAACATGGAATGCAAAATAGAAGTCAATTGTAAAAGTGTATGGTGATTGGGATAAATCTTATGCTATGTTGCCACAACTTATGGAATTGTTATCTCTCAACAATCCGATTGTTTATCAGTTGGAAACTGTTGAGTATGTATCCCCCAATCACCGATTTGATCGAACAAAGGTGAAGTTCAATAGGGTTTCTTGGGCACTCAGACCATGCATTTCTGCCTTTCCCTATTGTAAAAATTTTATTCAAGTTGATGGTACTTTTCTATATGGAAAGTATATAGGTGTTTTACTCATTGTTTCCACACATGATAGTAATCATGATCTTCTGCTACTTGCTTTTTCTATTGTTGAAAACTACAATTTTGAATGTTGGAGCTAGTTTTTGGCATGTGTACGTGTTCATGTCACACAAAACCATGGCGTGTTTCTGATATCTAATCACCATCGAGCGATTATAGAGGTTGTGGTTAGTGATGGGGTTTCATGGACTGATCTGAATTCTTATCATCGTTATTACATTAGATATATTGCAAGTAATGTGCAAAATCATTTCAGATATGATTCCATAAAAAAGGTGATCCTCAAGTTGGGTATGTTTTTCTAAACTTATTTTTTTAAAACAAAATTTATTCCCAATTTTAATACATTATTCTCTTATGTTTTTATAATATGATCCCAAATAAGAAAGGTTTGATCAATTCCTTGAAGAGATCTAAACTACTAATGAAGATGTGTATGAATATATGATGCAGATTTCGAAGGAAAAATGTTCATTAGCATATGATGGTGGTAGAAGATATGGCCATATGACCACTAACACAGGGGAGTACATAAATGGGGTCATCAAGGGTGAGCACAAACGTCTGATCACCGGGTAAGTGCAAGAGACATTTTATAGATGTGATCACTACTTTGTTGACTGGTCCCAAAAGACCTATCAGATAATGGAAAATGGAATGTGTTTTACATAGCATTTCCAAAGTGATATTGATCTGATACTGAATGAGGTTTCAATAGGGATTGTTTTAGCCTTTAACAAAGAAAAGAAGATCTTTTAGGTAAGACTGTGCTATGACCGGGCTACATGCACTAGTGGTCGACGGTTTGTAGTGATGTCAGATAACAAATATTGGGATTGTAGCAACTTTCAGGCATTTAGATATCCATGTGCACATGTTATCGCTGCTTGTGATTCAGTAAATATATCATGGGATCCATATTTTGACCCATTATATCACATGAGCACTTTGGTTAACTGTTAAAGTGTAGCTTGGATGCCTGTTGGTGACTTTCATTCTGTCTCATTGCCTACTAATCATCCAACCATCATCCCTGATATTTCTAGGTTTTATAATTTGGTTTTATTTTCATATATTATTTTTTCAATGTCTATCATTTTTTAAATTATTGGCTTCATACTACTAGGTTATGGCCCCGAGGAAGACCAAAATTATGTTGAATCAGAAATGAAATGGATTGGCTGACAACGAGGATGGAGAATACGATGCAGTATTTGTCATGTAGAAGGACATACTCATAAGAGATGTCCCTAAGTGGAAGCATAGATCTTCACATCTCGTCATCCATGATTTCGTTTATGTATTGTATCACGAATATATATATTTTTATTTGTATGTGGAATTTTTAGTATTGAATCTTTTTATTTCTGACTTTCTCTGTTTCTAACATGTTTCAATTTTGGTTTGTCTCATTTTTTGATTCTATGATAAAAAAAATTGATACTCAAACTATTCAAAAAAACAACATAGAATGAAAATTAATATATCTTGCTTCCATATGTAACAAAGACAGTAATCCACACACAAAAAATTAAGTATAAATTGAAAATATTAACACAATTATTTTTTATTTGATTGTTCCAGATTTATTTAAATAACAGTTGGAAAATTTTATTGAACCTCTCATACCACATGCACAAATTCATACTACCTTGAGATTATACAAGAAAAATGATTTATCGATGATACCATCCATATGATTATCATCCTTATGAATTAGAGTATCTTATGGTCCAAAAAAAAGAACTAGCTCATGGAAGCCCAGAGCGCAGACAGAGACGGACACGATGTGGACGCGTCCAGTATACACCTAGCTGTAGGACAGAGGAGCATCCATGCCAGAGGTATAGATTAGGTTGATTTTTTATTTATGATATATAATGTATGTGCATTACTATTATCATTTATAGAGTTCTACTTTTTTTAATAAGTGTCTTACTGTCATCAAATTATCTTCCAAGATTAATAATTTCTATTTGGTATTCATTAATAAATATTAATAATCTGGATGAAAAGATTTGTGAACATCAATAAATCTTGACAAATTTTATTGATCTCAATTATTTGAATCCTAAAATCATGGAACATGATTCATTGTTTAAAAAAATTAAATTGCATGAATAAGAGTTTCAATGAATAATAATTGTGAACAATATATGATTATGATTGAAGATAAAAAAACCACAATATGAGATGTATGGAATTTGAAGTTCATTTGGACAATTTTGAGAAAATACATATTAAAACTTTATAAAATGACACATTTTTTACCGGTACACAATCTTCATTAGAGGATTTTACTGTTAAAATACCACCATCATGTGATAAAATTATGGACATTATGAAAAAAATATATATTTCATATTCTTCTAAAATAAGAAACAATCCTTAAGAGGGTTAAGAATGTGTTAGCATA
Organism: Viscum album; assembly: GCA_963277665.1. NCBI lineage: Eukaryota > Viridiplantae > Streptophyta > Magnoliopsida > Santalales > Viscaceae > Viscum > Viscum album. The sequence continues at coordinate 2,093,604,298 of OY728148.1, read as the reverse complement.
TGTAAGAATAAGTATTGAAGAACATCATACATAGTGAAGTTATATAATATTTTGGAACTAATGTTTATGTGTGTTTCTCTTTAGGGGGAGGTAAATTAAGAAATATAAATTAATGCCAGAATTAATATATAAATTAGAATCAAATATAATTACTGAAGAATATTCAAGAAGATCATGTTATAGAAATATAAATTTTTTTCTAAATCTATCTTCCTTTGTTAATAAAAAATACTGAATGGAAAGGGGTTGTAATTGAATTAATCAAATACATAAGAAATTTTTGCTTCTAAATAAATGATGTTCTTTTAACCTTTCTGTAGGATGCATGAACGGGGTTCACACATCCTTTATAAACTTCATAATGAATACGTGAACCCCATTCACGCATCTACTGTTTCTAGGATGTGTGAACGGGGTTCATGCATCCTTCAAAGATGGGATGAAGGATGCATAAACCCTGTTCATGCATCTCTCCGCACAGATGATGCGTGACCGGGGTTCACGCATCTAGAGACCCATTTTTAAAAATATTTCAAACCCTATCCCTTTTCCATAAAAAAATTAAAACCCATTAATAAAAAACCCCTTGCATGACTCCACCATTAGAATTCCTCTATACCATTCATCTCTAATGAGTAGGATTTTTTTCCCTTGGCCATGTAATGTTATTTGGATCACATGATCAAAATCATCATATGAGTATTTTCATCTCTAAATCCATCTCATTATCGAGTAATGATGATCACATGATCTACTTGAGGCCATCGTAAGAAATACCTTGAATCAAGAGAATAAATGGTGACAATCAATAGAGGGAGGTAAATTTCACCAAGTCGTCACATTAAAAGAACATATCTTTTCATCGCAAGAGCCTCATGCTATCCATGAGATTATTGGAATCTTGATCATACGACACTTTCAAACCGTTCATGTGAACCTAGCCAAGCTCTACCCCTTAAATACATTTCTTGTTGAGGAATTATCTCAAAAATTAAATCATGATCAGCCTATGAAACCATCATGTTAATCACTTTGTGATTTTCTGGAAGGCCACCACATGAGAAACTAGTAATTATAGGTGATTATGCAAAGCCTCGATGAATGTCAAGCATGCCATCATGCGAAGCCATCTTTCGGTCGCATGATGTTGATCATGAAAATATCGCACCACCTCAATCTATCACACATGGTATGTGAACCATGGAAATCAGTGATATACTGGGTGTCCTCTGCCTATATAAACCCTTCCTCCCCATAAAAAAAGGTCACACAAATGAGAGGGGGAAGAAAAGGGATAGAAAGAGGATAATAATAGTGGGGAAAATAAGAGAATCATCCCCTGCCTTCTGGGAGATCCTATAGGTAATAGAGATCTCCATCACATGATATCCTTAATGTGATCACATGATGATTTAAGAATCATATGTCACTATCATGCAAATACCCAAGCTCATACATCCTCATATAATCCCTCTATTACGTGAAAGTATTCTCACATACCCCTATTAGGTATCATGCCACCCTTAGTTCAAGTGGAATGGATATACATACCTTAACACATTCCCTTTTCATTCATGATTCCCCCATGTGGTCTTGAATAGGGGACCACATGAATCCCCATGTCTTATGGTGTTTGCATGCAGCCCTAGATGTAGTTTTCTTGACATGCATCACCCACATGGATCCCCAACCATGTAAAGGGAATATCATTTACATGCACCACATTTATGTAAGATAGGTTGACAATCCTTGGTCATTCACCCTCTTCCTTGCATGAAATTATTAATATACATGTCAATATTTATTATTTTAGAACCTATCGCATGTCCCCATTGAGATCATGTGATCGCATGAACAATTGAGCATCATGTGATTCCATCAAGAAGGTACCCCCTTGGCATGCATGTAAACCCATGGATAGGCCCTCATGTTTCCATAAAAACCCTAATACATGTTCCCTCAATGTGATCCCTTGGACATGTGCTCATATTATGAAAATTATTGTCTATGTGTCCATGAGGCATGATCCATTTGGACAAGAAACTTCAACACTTGAACATGTGTGCAATCTTAGAAATATTCAGAAGACCTCACCACATATATATTTTAAGATCATACGATCAAAATACCCTTCATTGGTCTTATTAAACTCTCATATATCCCTATAAATTCCATCATAATCATGAAACAGTACATTGACATGTTATTATTGTCATGAGATAGCTCAAGGATAAGCTAGCTTTATCATATGCCAGCCTATGGACATGCCAATTTAATTATGTGAAAATTGTTGGACATGATCACTTTGATCATGTAAAGAAATCCTTAACAAGTTAGTTGATCATGAAAAATACTCTAGACATGTCCACCTTGATCATGTAAATACATCTTGGACAAGTCACTTTGATCACTCAAAGACATCCTGGATGAGTCATATGATCATGCGAAAGACACTAAACATGTCTGCCTTGATCATGCAAAGGAATCCCAGACAAGTCAGCTTGATTATGTGAAGTCATCTTAGACAAGTCAAGTTGATCATGAAATATCATATAAACAATTTAGTTGATCACGAAAAGGATCTTGGACATGTCAAATTCAAATATAAAAAGCATCTCGAACATGTCTGTAGGATATCCTTAGATGTGTTTGCCATGTCATAATGACATCCAAAATATTTCCAAAAAAAATTGAGACATCTTCAACATGAAATGAAGACATGTTGGGCAGGTCTCCTATGACATGTCAACTTCATTCAGTAGACACACTCAAACTTACACCATGTAAACCCACAACTAGTAACGTTCATCTGAATGCCCCTTTTATATTGAAAGTTTCCTCAATGGGTTAGAGTTACACACTCATGCGACTCTATTTTTTTAATTCTCTTGGATGATCCCTTTGTGTTGTACTGGTCATATTCAATTGGCCATGCATAATCATCATCTCTCTTTATATGCCAGAAGATAGAGAATAAATATGCAACATGGGTAGTCATCTTGGTATAAGTCCCTAACTTTCCAAAACCATGGAGATAATAATAATGTATCCAACTATGATCACCCATCCCAACCCATCAGTAGGTTAGGAGGAAATGAACTACGATGACTTTAATTTCTATCCAAATAGGATACGAAGGATGTCTTCCTAAGACCCGAGCTCCAATAGGCATCCACCCAGGTGTAAGTCCCTTTATATCCAAAATACTCTCAACTCATGGGACTGAATTATTCATATGATTTTATCATCCATCCTCATCTATCATTGGATGAGGAGTGGTCCTATACATGGGCATCCTTTTTAGTTAAGGCTTGACCATGACCTCAAGTAACTTGAAACCATCAGCAGGTTAGAGATGAACTAAACTATGAGAACTCAAATTCCAATTATAAATAGGATGCATAGGAAATCTTACTAAGGCTTGAGATCCATAACATGTCCTCTATGATATTGGTAATCATACCTCTGAAAGGGAAACTTCAATGGGTAAGTCTCATGAAAATATGCTCTCATGAGATGTGTCTGATTTTCCATTGTCTCTTGCTTCTCACACTAAGAATGACTCATGTGAGCTTAGAGACTAGTGATGATTGTACCAATAACATGGTGAGGATTATCCCAATGTGGGCCCTTAATTGGGATGTAAGTTTGATTATATCTCATCTTCACTCAAGAGTTCATATCTCTGATGAGGTAAATCAAGGAAGCCTTATGTGCATAAGCCCCTCTCAAGGCTTCTGTTGTCGAATATTTTATAATACAGATGAATGTAACACTAACAACATAGAATATTAATCCTGTCTTAGTAGGATATATGTGATGCATCTTTGAGGTCAGATCCTAATACTTATGTAATTACTGCATGACATTAAACTTCATGGAATAGTCCTTTCATACGGCTTTAAACTATTTCTACCAAACTATGTGGGTTTTTATTCATATTTTCACAAGATACGTAGGGCAGCTCATAGAGTTTCAATCCCATATCCATGACAAAAACCACCTCCCTATATATAAATAAACTCAAGAGTGCATGAACATGGATATAAAATAAATCATCATAAATGAAAAATAGAATGATGAAGAACTTGTGACACACATAGTTGTTTCTGTCATCACATGGTCTTAATCAAGTCATTGATATAGGGGTAACCATTATCGTATCAGATCCTAGGAAGTATTTCACAAACATATCTTAAATCTATAATATATTCCCATAATAGGTAATAATTCCCCCTAAAAGATTTTGATGATCCCAACCTCCCATCCTATCAATCAATGTGATTTCCTATGTGTCATTGGATCTGAAACCCTAAAGGACTGCCTTTCATTGGAAAGAAGATCTATACTTAGTTATGGATGTGGAAACCATTAAGAGTTTCTATTAGAGAAAAATATGGTAAACCAAACACAAATTATTGTGCAACAACCCCCAATTAACCACAACTAATTGTTGGGCCAAAACCATTTAGTATTTTTTGGGAGACATAATTTTGAACCTGATGTGAAGGGTTATGCGACACATTTAACCCCCCAAAATCAATTGTTAGGACCCAAAAACTTTTAAAGGAAATAGAAATAGAAAACCCAATGTGAAAGCATGTAATGAAATAATAATTGAATCATTGTACTCATTGGTCATCATGTCTCCTAAACTTGGGGATCCATCCATATATTTCTTAGAAATAGTGGCATGAAAATAAAGTACTTTAAAGGTTTTTGTGAAGGTTCCATTAGTGTAATGCATTACATTAGACTTTTTCACCTTTTCTTTAAACTTTTTCACCATAAGAACTAAATATTAATCTTTATTTAATGTTATTATTGATTGGGAAACCTTACTCAAGAGGTAATGAAGAGTTTTCTCCATACTATTCATTTATGTAATCTTAAATGAAACTAGAGTAAGTGGTTGAAAATGATATAAGAAAGATATTTATTTAAATATAATGATCTATCTATTAATTTACATGTATTTATTATAATAATCACCTGATTCATATCCTTCTTCACTTTCTCCTCATAGACTATTTAGAGATGAGACAACATGGTATAGCCATCCATGTCCTTATGTTACATTCAAAACTCTTTGGGAATTGATGTTATAATTATGATATAAACATAAAATGATTCATTCATAAGTCTCTTCTAAGTATATTTCTCATCCTCTCTTGATTCATGTTGAGGAGGATTAGGTAGTGGCGACTCCATCACATATAATTTCTTTTCATATTATAGTACTATGCACCAGTAACTCTACCACTCTTGAAAATTTGTGTTGATGATTTGTTTTTTTTAATAGATCATAGTGTTTATGTGGTATTGCATTCCATTTTTATAAAAAACAAAATTTTACTAGATTAGAACTTTTATCTTTATTTTCAATTTAGACAATACAGATTAATCAAATCATTAAATATTTCCCATTATTTTCTCGAACACTAATAGACCTCACTACTAGATTTGGGATACATAGTTGCAAAAGTATTCTATTAGAAAGGATCCTTGAAACCTCTATTCATAGTCAAAGTTATGTCTACATCACTGCTTATAGAATTTCAAGGTAGGAATTTGACTAGCTAACAATATCAACTTGCTACTCATTGAACTGTTGAGTGAAGTCTTAGTTTCTATAAACCATAAACTTGAATTAGTCAACTCTTTGGCTCTAAAGTGAAAACAATCTAGCTATGGATAATTATTTTCTACCATATTTAGTTAATTCAACCCATCACATTCCAAAGAACTCCCCATCATTAGGAGACACCCTCAACTATGGCTAACAAGCACCCCGTACACCCAGTTTTGTTTAAATTCAACTGATGGAAGGCATTGCGACTTAATATATATATGATTATTTTTCATTATTACTTGATGAATGGAATCATTTTCCATTTTATATGTATGTACTATGTGATTTCACTCACAACATGACCATACAAGAAATAGAAAACATTCATCATATCTTAAGTTGTTTTAAACTATGCATTTATTTAATTATTTATTTATGTGATGATTAAACATGAAAATTCATAGAATAATAACAAATAATTCATAAATTAAATTAACCCCACAATTGTCCTTGATTATTTGGTATTGGTTTATCCATTTACTCTCAATGGATAAATCATTACCCTATGGGTAAAATATATAAGTCATGTCTAACTCGTATTACAGCTCATACCCTACTCCAATGTATTGTCATATCATCTAGAATACCTCCTCATCTTTTTGTGGTTTGCATCTTAAAACATCCTCGACTTTATACATATACAACCAAGAAAGTGAAAAATATATACAGAATAATATTGAGGGATTTGAATACCCTTATACATATTAATTGGGGAATGATGATGCGCATACCATCGAAAAAAATTAATTATTACAAAGCGCGTGTAGTTGTAATAATTAAATAAATAAATAAATTCTAGACTTTAATTGGTCATTTGATTCTCAATATTATTAGATGCACAAATAAATATATGAAATAAAAATTAAATTTTTGATAAATATATATCGAGGGCTATTAAATGAATTAAAAAATAATTAAATTTTAATTCAAATAAAATACATCACAAAATCCTAAAATAAAAATTCTTTTTTTACTAATAATATTTAACATTTTTTGGAATTTTAAAATTTTTTTCAAGCCCTCGATAGCCCATAAAACTAATTTTGGACCATAAATGGGTTGGGTGGGTTAGGCCAATCAGGCTTGGCCATGGATTAGCCGACATGTGGCCCTACCCCAGGCATGGTCATTTAGTCAATGGGAGATTAGGTGATTAGTCGGCGAGAGTGGTGTGCGTGGCCTATCACACCAAGAGAGACCAGTAAGGGGAGTCATTCATGGGAGGTTGTTCTCGAGGTGGTTGGTGGAGGAAGTGGAAAGTTGAGGTGAGGCACATTGTTTCAAGGTCTTCAGGTGTCTAGGATCCCACCAGGGGAAGGTCGACACACGAGGGAGGCTAGTGTGAGAGGGATCCTTGCACAGAGGTGTCGGAATGCAGGGGGGGCTTGATCAGTTACACTGTTTTTGGTAAAATTTTAGTAAAAGAAAATAAATGATTTGATAATTTATAAAAGAAAATAAATGGAAAGAAATGGTTTTGATTTCTCTCCTTGCGTTTGGATCAATAACTTAGTAAAACAAAAGAAATTATTTGGATTTCTCTCTCTCATGTTTGGTGACAATTTTAAAAAGAAAAGAAAAGAAACTGTTTTGGTGCAAATGACACAAATAACCTTTGTTAAAAAATAACACATACACACCAGATTAAAGGTAATCAAACTTATAAATTCAAAATAATTAATTCAACATAATCAATAAAAAATAATTACTAATTCAAAAAATTTATTAATTCAAAATTATTAATTCCAAATATTTATTAATTCACAATTATTTATAAATTATTTATATAAATAATCAATTCAAGATAATAATAATTATTTATAATAAAAATTATCTAAAATCAAAATTATTTATAAATTATTTATAAATATTTATATAGACAATTAATTATTAATTAAAAAATTATTTAAAAATTATACATATAAATTATTAAATCAAGATAAAAAAATTATTCATAATAAAAATAATCTATAATAAAAATTATTTAAAAATTATTTATAATTATTTATACACATAATAAAAATTATTTATAATTATTTGTTACTATTACTTAAAATTATGTTGAAGTTATAAAAGTCCTTATTTATAAATCGTGTTTAAAAAAATATTTATATACATATGAAAATATGGTTATTATTAATAATCACACAGATACCATTTATCTAATTATTAATTCAATAAAACATTAAATAAAATAAAATTTGCATAGGAGGATAATATAGGGAATTTTAAAAAAATCGCACACCTTGTTTCGTTTCCTTCCAAATCACCCCAATTTTGGGGTGATTTGAAGCCAGCAATGAGAGAGAAATCTATTTCTCTTTGTTTCTTGGCGAAGGGCCTCTTGATCCAATATAATTTAGCCAAACTTGTGAAATTAAAATCAATTACTTCATTTCCTTTCATTTTGCTTCAAATCCCCTCTTCCAAATGGAGTCTTAGAGGGAATGAGGCCAGTGAGGCTCAAGAACCCGAAGGGAGGCTGACTGATGGAGGCAGTGATCGTATTGTGGGGTAGTGATGTTTTCGACCAATTTTAAAAACTATTTTTTGTTTTTTTTGAAATGTTTCACCCCCCCCCCCCCCGTTAGATTTTAAGGGTTTTTTGTTGTGTTAGTAGCCGACCTTCCAACTAAGACCTATTTTAATTTTCTAATTTTATTTTATTATAAATCTTAATAATATGCTTTTGAAAACGAAAACTTTTTTTTAATCCCGAACCCATGTGGAATATACTCCAGCCAAAAATTACTATTTCAGTCATCGGAATCCAGCTAAAAAAAGGGGTCATCAGAAAATATCATTGTCGAGTATCTTTGTAGAAATTTTAAACATATATATAAATACATTCTTAAATTTTTAAATTATGAAAACACTTAATTTAATATGATTTAAAACTTTAGACATCCAAAACATCATCATTCTATGTTGGATTGAATCATTGTATGTTGTGTTGGGACTAGAACGATGTCATCTCCATGAATATAAAAACTTGATTTTTTTATCTTAAAAATTAATGTAGTCTCTTGGATACCAATTAAAGGTATCGAGGCACACATGGGTTGGGAATTTTGAAAATTTCCATTGCCATATCAATGTAACTACAATGGATCTGGTGACATGAAATTTGGTATGAAGGCTCAATGATCTTATGTGAATGATTATAAACATAAAAATTAAACTGAAATTTACCTCATCTAATTTGAATACACATTTACCATTTTTTTATCATCGGTGAACATTTATCAAAGGAACCGAATCTAGATCCCTTTAGATCATCCACACATTCTTCAAAAGTCCTTGGGAACATTGATCATTAAATTTTATGTGCTATCATAGAAATTCTATGAAGCCTTCAATGTCCTGATGACCACTTCAATGACGATCCTTCGATCAATGTAAAAGGCCATAGACCTATTTCTTGAATTATTGGATTATCTATCTAGAAAGTGGGGAGTAGAGAGATAGCCACTCAAGAATCATTTAATTAATAGTTATTTGTATTAAAATCCTCCTCCTCTATATATAATGTGGTTCTAAAAGACCTGAAAATGGCTCATTGGCCCTTGGATATTTATTACCCACTAAATTAGATATAAGTGACTTCTTATGACTGACTTACAGATTTATAAATGTCATTTATATTTTTATCACTTAATTTGAATAAAATAATTGTATTACATTATAAAAACAAGTCATTAACTTGACATGATATTCCAGAAAATATTAAACAAACCTTGAATAATAAAATAATATTCATTCGTTAAATATTTTCTATTGTATTCAATTAATAACTTGTGAATACTATTAATAAATAAATCTAATACCAATTATTCTAAACTCAAATAATATTAATTTATTTATTTCATGGATATCATGTATTCTTAGACATCACTCGGACACCATGGTGGGTCCCACTACATCCTATACTCTAATTCATTAGAATAGGCCAAGAATTTGTATATTATAAGTACATGACACTATAATACCTTATCTCAATATCAATGAATGTTATTCATAGACCAGGAGTGGATTTTATCAATCCATCAAGGCCCATAAGAAAATAAGTAAAATCTATAACAATAAAATCCTTTCCTCCAAACACAAGTCGTGTAATATAATCTATTTGTATCGTGATATCTCAAAATGAAAATTGCACACTACATGCCATCATATTTTATTTCTCTATTATTCATTGAAATTACTGGATGAACTTACCTTCTTCTACCATGTCCATGTATTTAGTTAATTTATTATCATACATATCAACTAGTCCTGAGATATCACTTCCTATTAGAAGTGACAAATTATATCTTGATTATTTTTTCAATTTCATACCACCAATGACACACCCAAAATGAGATACCTCTCCATGAAATAAATGTTAAAATATTTCCTTGCATCAAATTACCTGATCAAATATTATACACGGATAATAATCTCAAGTCATGAGACCATTACACGTGTTGGCAGATAGAAACTACCAATGAAACCTAAAAAATGTGGTGTTAATATTGGTAGGTCAGACCTCATGATCTCATATACTCAAGATCAACAAGCATGAATTTCATGAGAATAATCCTCAATGCTAATGATCCCTCAACATCTGATGGTTACACATCATCTATGTACATTCAGCATGATGTATCCAGACTATAGAACATATATTTAATATCATTGTCATAGTATCTCAAAATTCCCACTATAGCCTAGGAACTACTATAAACTTTTTATATGAAAATTAATATAAGTAAATTTTTAACACCATGATATTTTGTGATTTTTTTCAAATAAATACAATTTCTTCAATAGCTTCCATAACACGCAACACCGAGTTTAAACAAACCGCAATATACTATTAAAATATTATTATTTAATAAAAAAGTTATCACCAACCCTTGTATTGATGAGTATGAATAGGATTAAATAAATTATGAAAATATATGATTTATATATGTATAAAATAAACTCATAGATTAACAACTGATTATAAATGAAAAGGAAAAAACATTTTTAAAAGCAAATGAAATATTTTCCTGAAAAATGTCTTTTTGTGCTCAATAGGTTTTTATTTATCACTATTGGTGAATTATTTTAATTAAATTTATATATTATATATTCAATAAAAATTTTTACCATTCATCTAAAATTTTTCTAATCATATTATAAGAATAAATCCAATGTTATGCTTTAAAATTTTATTTTCCTAAAAATGGTTTTTTTGCAATTTGGTGACATTACTTTAAAATTAATTTTCTCCACTATTAGAAAATATATTTAAAAATATAGATTCATTTTTAAAATTTTAATTTCAAAATTATCTTAAACTGATTTTTTGATAATTTTCTGAAAAGATTTATTTTTTGATGAATAGTGAAAGTATTGATTTTTATTAAGAATTGACTTTTCAATTAAAGAATTTTCAAAGTTGAAATTTGTTTTAAAATTGTTTAAAAGGTATAATTAGTTAAATTATATTATTATTAATCCAATTTTTTTATTTTAATCAATTTTATGTTCAATTTTGACATAAAAAATTTTTATAGTACGCAAACTTTTTTGTTGGAAAACTGTTATTTCATCGCATTGGTGGGTTTAATTTTAAATTAAATCATAATAATTATATTAATTGAATTTTTCAAAATGGATTTAAAATTTTTAATCAGAATAATTAATATTATATAATAAGGTTAACTTAATTTTTTTACATAATGAATAGTAAAACTAGTAATAATTAATCACTACGGTTAAAGTTAAAATGGGTTTACCGGGGGTTAAACTAAAAATATAAGGGTTAAAAGGACCTAAAAACTTTACAATTACTATTTTATGACCATATTTTAACATTATATCATCTAATTTTTGATAAATATTCATTTTTTAGCCTTTTAGAATGTGTAAAATGTGAGTATACCTTTTTCTTTTCAAAAAATACAAGTGGGTCCTCTCCCCCACTTATAAAAGGGAGCCTCCTCTCCTCTCTTATTCACAATTTAAAATCCATTTGGTTTCGTAAATACCTGCCAATATTCTTTCCCTAATTCCCTCACTACTACTTAGAGGCATTATATTGGTTAGGAAACCATCCTAAGAAGGCTTTAGGTAAAAACCTAAAAAGGTTCTCCGAAGAAGAGGTGTCATTATTAACCAATCATTTTTATTTTATTTCTTCTTCCATATCCTTTAAATATTATTTAACTATGATGATATAAAACATAATTATCTCCCATATACTAATATTTTATTATGTTAATAGTATACCCTATATTTAACTTCTATTTTGTAACACCCTATAAATCTAAAATAAGAACATTGTATTTGATATGGTATGCAACATGCAACACCAAGATTGGATGAAAATATTACACCTAAAGATTTTACGATGTATTTATTTTTAAATAAATTAAATATATTTAATTACCTTCCACAACAAATTTATCTTGTGTCAAACACAATACTGAGTTTAGCTTGCGTTACACGCAACACCAAGTTTTAAAAAATGTGAAATATTATTAAAATATTATTATTTAATGTGATAGTTATCACCAATCCATTAGAATGAAAGGTATGAATAGGATTACTTAAATTTTGAAAATATATATTTTCCATAAATTAATTTGTTTTTTATTGATTATAAATAAAATAATAATCATTTAAAATAAAAAAATGTTTTCTGAAAAAATTGTATTTTTCTTAAAGATGGTTTAATCGTGCTTTAAACACATAATTTAATATTAATTTTTACTACTTTTAGAAAATTTATTTTAAAAAATAAAATTAATTTTTTAAATCAAAATACCAAAATTATATTAGGGTTAATTTTTGGAATTTTTTGAAAAAGTTTCATTTTTTTATGAGTAATGAGATATAATGAAGTTTAATTGAAAACTGTCTTTTCATTCAAAATATTTATAAAGTTAAATTATATTTTAAATTTGTTTTAAATTAAAATTGGTTAAATTTTATATCAATTGGTCCAATTTAGTTCATTAGAATCATTTCTATATTTAATTTTTATATAAAAACATTACAAACTTTTGAACATTTTCTCTTTTAAAACTCATTTTCCCATTGTGTCTACGAGATTGATTTTAAATTTAAATTTTCCACTTATGTGAAATTAATTTGGAAAAATATATTCCATATTATTAATAACAAGAAATTATAATTTATAATAAGATCAACTTATTTTTTGACCAAAATGTTTAGTAAAAAGAGTAAAAATTAATTATTGTGGTTAAGGTAAAAATGGATTTATTAGGGGTTAAAATAAAAATATAAGGGTTAAAAATAACCTAAAAACTTTTAAAAAATCCATTTTATATCCATTTTTACATATTATATCTTCTATATTAGATAATTTCTCATTTTTTAAGCTTGAGTCATGATAAAAATGTGGGTCTGGTTGAATCTTTTCAAATTTTACTACTGTGTCACTCACCTCACTTATAAAAGGCCAACCACTCTCCTCTCTTATTCACAACTTAAAACCCTTTTTTCCATTAACTACCTATATCAATTCCCAAATTCCATTCCTTAGTCCTATAATACTTATTTTTGGCATAAATCTAACCTCTAAAGTATTTGGTGCAAACATTAGGAGGACACCTGAAGAAGAGGTATCATTCTTCAACAAGTTTTTTATTTTATTTCTTCCTCCAAAGCCTTTAATTATTATTAAATCATAGTTATATAATAAAATAAGTATCATAAACATACTAATATTTTGTTATGTTAATTTCATGACTTAAAACATCCTCCACTTATATCAAATGGGTTGTGAAATCATCAACTGTGTGTACGGTGGATTATCATCACGCAAACCCATGTCATTTTTTTCAATTACTACCTCTCATGATTGTGTATCATGATGGATATAAATTATATAAATTATATTTATAAAATAATTATAATTTTTGTGTCATTATATCATATATTCCTTTTTACCCTTAATTTTGTAATAGATACGATAACATTGCTCGTGTGTACGACAGACTACCGTCTCACGAAGCGATTTGATTCGTCATTCACTAACACTTCACATGGATGGTGATTAAGATAAATTTAATGATTATATGTGATATAAATGAAATAATTATTATATTAATGACATATTTATCATTCTGTAAATATAATATATCATTTTATTTCATACCTTTTCACTCACTTAAAGATGATAATATCATTCGTGTACATGTGTACTACCACCTTCACAAAGTGATGTAGTTCTATTTTAATCACCATACCAGATGGATGATATATATATATAAGTTTATAATATTCTATATATTATATTATAGTCATTATTTAAATATAATATATTACTTATTTTCTTTAATTAATGATTATTGAAAAATGGAAGTGTTACTCATGCGTACGTACGACCTACCATCTCCATGATCATAACATACTTAATTTTTCATAAAAAAATTTCATGATTGGTTTTAAAAAGTAAAATTGATGTAAAAAATATGATAATTATTTCATGATTATTATTTTCTATATGATGAAACTATGTAATATGTGTAAGAACCGGATCTTTAATGACAAAACACATATAAGAAAACAAGGAAATTAACACTTGAAACATTGAAAAGAATGAAACTTTATTAATGAACTAGTGATTTCAGGGTATTTGGGCCCTAGGGAAATGTATTGGGCCCTATTCCACTTGGAATATGGTTCATATAACTGTTCCCTCTCAACCTATTTAAAAAGGGTACGATCTATAAATAAATAAAAATATAAAGGCCTTCGGGTCGTTTAGGGTATTAATGAACTACTGATAAGATGTTATAAAAAGATCATATATGATATTATAACTATTAATATGGTTTTATTGTAAGTTAATAAAATTTTTAAATCCACTATAAATGAGTTTAAAAAAAGTTCAATCAAAAGGAATCATGTGGTAAGGTATTTCATTTCAATTTCATTTCATTGAGGTATATTGTAATGTTACACACCTAATTTATTTTATATTGTGTATACAATTCCAATTAAACATGAAATATTGGGAATAATTAATAATTCATGATATCTTTAGTTTTAATTTTAATTATTTCATTCAATGGGATTTGATTTAAAATTTTCCAAGTGGTAAATAATTTCATAACTCAATTTATTTTCATTGGGTTATATTACTTCTTCATTGTTGTTGATATATGAAGATTGTGTGTGTGATGGATTTGGATTATATTATGTTATATTTCTAATTATTTTATATGGATTTATATTTTATACACATAATCAATTCATTGATTAATTCTCAATTCAATTTTATGATCATTATAAGGGTTTATTTCATAATTTCATTCAAATAAAGATTTTTTATTTTTGAATTTGAGATGAAGGAAATTATTTGGTAATTATATGATAAATGCATTTCATTTTCTTCTCATTTGGTTATTAATAATAATTTTAATTAAAAGTACTATTTTTTACACTCTCTGTTACTTAAAATGATTGAATTTGTTTTTAAGAAAATCTGACTTCATCTCTCTATCTTTGGTCAGAAATATTTTTTCTTACAAAACCATGTTTTTAAAAATTGTTTTCAATTTTTTTTTAATTATTTTAAAAATAACTTATTAAAGAAATTTTTACCCATTTTTTACTTTTTACAAAAAAAAATTAAGGGAATATTCATGTCATTTTTCAAAAAATACCCAATTTTCTTTTATCGAAAGTGTGAAATGAATCTTTGTTTTAACATATGTGGCATGAACAAAATTTCTAGTCAACATGACCAATTAAATGTTTTAAATATTCATTTATAATTTTTACAGATTATTTTCAAAAAAAATGTGAACTTTTATTTTTAAGAAGGGATTTTCAAAATGAAAGTGACATTTTCCTCAAGAATGTTTTTATAGATATTTTTATAGAATTTATATTCATAAATGAAAACGGCCCTTTATTATTACTCAAATGGGTTAATGTTGTATTAATACCATATTTATTATACCTCTAGAGGATTTATCATTATTTTAATTAAGTAAAGTGTTTAATTCACTTCCTTGATTAATTTTTGTAGTCACTAACTTTCCTTTGAATTATTCACTTTCCTGTGATCATTGGATATTAAATTTCCCCCAAATATCCATATTATTTATCATGGATACATTTATTGTTTAAACCATATATAATTTATATATATGGTGTTCTAAATTGAAATACATTTTTTTATCTGTGTAAATATTGATAAATTTGTATTCTTTACTCAATATGAATATTTAATTATAAGGTGCATTGTTTATAAATTAAATTGATTATTTAATATATCAAGAATTCTTTAGAAATGAAAGACATGAGAGGGTACTAGTTATAGATCGCTCCTCGATGCATAGGTAGGTCTCATTAGTCATATAAATTGTCCAAACCCTATGATTTTGTATCTAGTAGTTTAAAATTATCTTGTGAAAGGTCTTAAAAGTACAAGTATAGTTGACCAAACCAAATTTGTTTTTACCCATTAGTTTTAATCTATCTTGTGAAAGGTATTAATAGTAGATGTATCATGTTTCTGAGACATGATTTCCAATAATTAATAATTTCCTTCATTATGAATTTAGTTATTATTATCCATGATATCATAAGAATGATATTGTCTCTAGATGCATTTTTTTTGTTTATTGATTAAATGGCATGTTTTTTAGGTATGTACCTTTCCATATTGATTATAAATTATCCAGCTATGATATTGATGATATTTATTAAGTGTAATGTGTGTTCAGTTATTTAAATTTCCATGTTGATTATGATTATAGATTCATGATGTCACGACCTATCCCCCAAGGCCCGTGTCGTGACTACCCCAAGTCCACCTTCTATAGGCCTGGGGTTGGTGACTAACACTGGAAAGGCATATCGCAAAAATAGAAGGCATTGCCTTTAAATATTTACACACACAAAGTAGGTACACGACAAAAGAAAACCACAAAGTAGAACTGGTGATAGTAAAAGTGTGAACCGAAAGTAAAATGGGCTAGTATACAAACCCAACTGAAAAGAGAGTATAGAAAAAAGGAAAAACATATATGGAGGCTGTTTTCCAAGGATATCACCTGAATGGTAGGTACATCACGTCACTACGGCTCTCCACATCAACTGGTCACCTCTGTATACTGTCTAATCCTAGTCCCCAAATCTTGATCAAAGTTGTATGTCGTCTTCACAAGACACAACAAGGTGCGGGAAAATCTTGTGTAGGGGTGAGTATAATAATACCCAGTAGGGACCCTGAGACCTCCGAAGGTCTCTTAGAATTCCATAAAGGAAAACCCACAAAGCATGATCTCAATCACGAAGCACAAAGTAAAAGATAGCTAACACCAGGTATATGACTTAAATACCATGAATAATTATGATTAGTTGTAAATATAAATCATCTTATTCCATTGAAAAGTTCCACTGCTGAACCATGAAAAAGTCATTCCATTATTGATACACACAGGGTCGTAGGTCACTGATCTACACAGGGTTGTAAGTCATCGATCCAAACAGGGTCGTAAGTCGTTGATCTAGAAAAATCCACTCTAAGGCTAGTCCTTTTTGGATTGCTCTACTACTGATCCATATAGGGTTATAAGTCTCTGATCTGTGATGGGATACTCTAATGCTAGTCCTTATTGGGTCACGCTACTACTGATCCACACAGGGTCGTAAGTCGTTGATCCATACCGGGGCGTAAGTCCCTGATTCACACAGAGTTGTAAGTCACTGATCCACATAGGGTTGTAATTCACTGATGAAGATCCACAAAAGGGGGTCACTCTCCACTTGAAAACCAACCACAAGATTCCTGCACTTGGTGAGCTTGAGTTCTGTAGATTCTACTCCACAAGCCACTGGTCATATTTCAACTTCCATGAAGTCCCACAAAGAAGTAGCATGAAGGACCTTCATGTCATAAGGGTTTCAACGCAATATATGGCATGTCAATCAAACGCCCGGTCTATAAGTTATATGGATTTTAATACTGAGGGACCGGTTGGATTTGAATCCGACCCAACCCATCCAAACTCCAACTTTCTTCAAAACCCAAGTAGAGTATATAAAAAGGACAGCCTCGTCCCAAGAGTTTTAGCACCAAAGATAGTTCGTCAAATGGACGTTCGATTTAGAAGATACTCATGTTTTAGTGAAACGGGTCCAGTTGGGTCTGGCAGGGATTCGGCCTGATCGGCATGTTGGGCCTATGGGTCTGGCCTGCATAGAAACCCAGCTGGATGGCTGGGCATAGCATTTCTCCCCTGAATAGATGAAGTCTATTTGGTTCCTCCAACAGCGGTGCCAGCCTGGTGCTGCTTCACTTGGTCGGTCCGCATGGACTGGTTAATGGTGGGACCCATAGGCGTGGGTCCTCCTACTACCGTGGTGCACCGCCCTTTAGTCGACACGTGGTTGGTTCCACCACCAACACTAGAGGACTGACAAAATGTTCATCGGACCCCCAGATGTGCTCCAGTTGTCCGTTATTCATCATGTCTGCACCGACGGGCCTCCCTAGATGCCACATTCACTGTGTGGCCCTCGAAAACACCTTGCGGCCACTATCATTAGTTTGCCTCAAAGAATTCACCAAGAAAAAGTTTAGTGGATGGTTCGGGCCTTGTTCGGTTCGGCCCATGCCCTCTGCGTTAGACTTATAACATGGTGGTGAAGTAATAATCATTATAAGACTAAATAAAAACTCCCACAAAGAAACCCCACAACACCCTCCTGCAAAAACAAATGAATCGCGGATCAACTTGTTAGTTAGTTGATCCCTGTTGTTCATATTATTCAATAATGAGGAAGAGGAAATCATTTAAAATGCCTAAAAAAATAAACCCCCAACCTTGAACACGTTGGATTCACTAATGACGAAGGAGAAGAATCTATTGTTGAAGATGTTTGTCGGTGTTCATCGATCTCCAGATCGAATCCTCAACGACATCGTTCATTCATAGTTCTTCATTAGAGAGTGTTTTCTATCAGCTCTTCATCAAGAGTTCTATCGTGGGGTCTCAAATCTCATTCCAAAGGTATTTTTAATAAAATAACCCCCCCCCCCCATGTTGTGTTTAATTAATATGGTTTATTAATGAATCATAATTAATGAACCTATTAAACACACGACGTTTGTGGTTACACAACCAGTGTAACAAGTAATTTAATAACCATAACTTAATGTCCGACCAAATCTATGGTTCCTCCACCATCGCTCAATGTTTGCAGAAAGAATAAAATAACTTCTTTAGTTATTTTATTATTTTTTCTAAAAGTCGAAAAAATAAATTTTTTGTCCGAATTTTTCCAACACAAGTTAAGATTCACCTAAGAAAATCCTGGTGCTGAAAATTCAACAGTGCCCTCATATTTTCAATCAGATCATTGGTTCAAAATATTGAAATCCATGCTCGCACATTTACTTAATGTACCTTAAAAAAATTAAAATTTTGTTTCGGGCTCTCCGAGCCTCAAAATCATGTGCCGTCAATTTTCATAGTCTCGTAATAATTCCATTTAATAAAAATTATATGGAATTTCCTAGTCTTTACATTCTACTCACCTTAGGTATTTACATCCTCAAAAGCCACAACAAAGGCTAAGAAAAAAAATGGGGGTACTGAGCACGAATATGAGCCTCCCACTCCCATGTGCTCTCTTGAAGGTTCTTGTGCTGCCACCGAACATGTACCAGAGGAATCGACCATCCATGAAGGACCATATCCTATTGATCCTCTATCTCCATTGGGAACTTGGAAAATATATCCCTATTGTCAATGTTTAGCTCTCCCCAGTCGATGACGTGCGACAGATCATGCATGTATCTCCTCAACTACGGCATGTGGAAAACATTAAGAACTTGGTGTATTTGTGGGGGAAGAGAAAGGAGGTACACCACATCATCAACTGTATTGAGAATCTGGATAGGTTTGATGAACCTCGGAGATATCTAGCCACCCCATCCAAATCTATGCAAACCTAATCGAGGTGAGACCTGTAGGAAGACATGGTCTCTCTACTCAAATTCGAAGGGTCTCTATCTTCTATCAGCATAAGACTTCTGCTTTCTCGGTGCAGTCTTCATATGCTCCTGGATGATCTATACCTTATCAGTGGTAGATCTTACCAACTCTAGACCCATAAGTGTTGGCTTCCCTTAGTTTTTTCAGCATAGAGGTGATCTGCATGGTCTCCCGTACAAGGACTCAAATGGTACCATGATGATGGTGGAGTGATAGATGTTGTTTTATGCGAACTCCACTAAGGGTAATTGATCCTCCCAACTACAACCAAAATCAAGGATGCAAGCACAGATCATGTCCTCAAGCATCTGTATGGTCCTCTCTGTCTTACCATCTGTTTGAGGGTGAAAGGCAGTGCTCAAGTGTATCTGGGTCCCGAAAGCCTCCTATAATCCATTCCACAACCGGGATGTAGAATGAGCATCACAATGTGAAATGATCTTTGATGGAACCCTATGATTCTATACTATCTCATGTATGTAGAGATGTCCCAAGCCCTCTACTGATCCCTAATCTCAGATGGGTAAAAAGTGAGCCAACTTGGTGAGTCGGTCAACGACCACCCTAATGGAATCATGGCCCCTAGACGTATGTGGTAGCCCTGTCATGACATCCATGGAGATTCCATCCCACATCCATTCTATAACCTCAAGTGGTTTAGCTTATCCTACTGAAACTTGGTGTTCAGCCTTCACTCACTGGCAAGTGAGGCATTATGAAATGAATTCTGCCACTGCTTTCTTCATCCCTATCCACCAGTACTAAGGTCGGAGGTCCTAGTAAATCTTTGCTACACTATGATGTACCACCAAGGGGGATGTGTGGAACTCCCTCAACACCTCCTCTTGTAGAGTCATTGTAAAAATGGTGCATCCTCTAAAAAATATTATGTGCTCCCCACCTTCAGAAAATCCTTCAAGAGCCTATCCTGGGGATATCTGAGCACGTCGGGTCTCACAATCAACGTCCTCAAGCTGAGACTCCCTGAATCACTGAAGGAGTGGGGGAGTTATTATCATATACTTTAGGTAATCTACTACATCACTATCCACAGAGGATAACCACAACGCAGCTAGCTTCTCTGTCACCTCACTCAGAAACTATAAACCAAACCTCTTGGTGAGTGCATCTTCCACCACATTTCTCATCCGAGGAGTATAGACTATCTCAAAGTCATAATCTTGGAGGAACTTCATCCATCTTGGTTGTGTCAGGTTTAGGTCCTTTTGTGAGAATATATACCTGAGACTCTTTTGGTCAGAGTAGACAGTAAACTATTCTACCATCAAGTACCGTTGCCACATATTCAAAAAAAATACCACTGCTTCTAACTCTAGGTCATGGGAAGCGTAGTTTTTCTCATATTGTCTCAACTGTTATGATCTGTAGGCAATTACAGCTCTCTCCTATATTAGCACACATCCTAGTCTAGTTCCTGATGTGTCGTAGTAGACTATATACCCAACCCTCTTCTAGTATCCCCAAGATGAGGGCACTCATCATTCTCCTCTTCTGCTCATAGAAAATATGATGTCATCTATTTGTACACAAGAAAGGTTTTACCTTCTTTTTCAAAGATTACAAGGGTGCTTATAATCTAAAAAAGATAGGTATGAATCTCCGGTAGTACCCAGCCAACCCCAGGAAGCTTCGCACCTCGGTCACTCTCCTGGGTGGTTCCCAAATAAGCATTACCTCTATCTTTTCTGGGTCCACTACAACTCAGCCTCCTAGATAACATGTCCCAAAAATTGGAACTCCCATATCCAGAACTGGCACTTCGAGATCTTACCATAAACTTGGTTCTCTCAGAGTGTATTCATAACTGTCTTCAAGTGAGTGGCGTACTCCTCCTCTGACTATGAGTACACCAAGATGTCATCAATGAAGACCACCACGAAGCGATCGAGGTAAGGCTGGAATATCCTATTAATTATTCCTATGAATATTGATGAGGCATTGGTCATGCTGAAAGGCGTCACCAAGAACTCATAGTGGCCAAACCAACATCTGAAGGTTATCTTCAGTACATCCTCATCTCGTACCCTAAGTTGATGATAGCCTGATCTGAGGTCCATCTACGAAAACCACAGAGCTCTCTTCAGCTGATCGAATAGATAAAAAATCCTCAAGAGTGGATACTTTCTCTTCATAGTCACCTGGTTGAGGTACTGATATTCCACAAAAATCCTCAAACTCTTGTCTTCCTTCTTGGAAAACAATATCAGGGCTGCCTATAGAGAAACACTGGGCCTTATGAACCCCTTCCCCTGCAAGTCCTCTAGTTGTACCCTCAACTCATGAAGCTCTATAGGAGCCATCTAATATGATGGTGTAGATATTGGTGTCTTTTCATGGTACAGGTCAATGTAGAAGTCTACCTCTCTGTGAGGAGGTAGTCTCAGAACATCCTCAAGAAATACATTAACATACTGATCCACCACTACATGATAGCTCGGACTCCTATCATCATCTGATTTGAGGGTAAGGCTATCAAACTAATGATTGGTTGGTTTCACCCTCCTCTGATAAATTCCATCCTGAGGTGAAAAGGTTACATTCTCACCAGGGAAGGAAAACATGGTCCCATCCTCACAGACACACCGCACTTTTCCCTTAAAACAGTTAATATGAGCATAGACCATGGATAATAAGTCCATACCCAAGATAATGTCGTAATGCCTCGATGCTGCGAATGATAGATCCCAACCAAAGATCTCACCTCCTAGAGTAAGCTCACACTATCATCACTAGTGTGTAATTATCGAATCCTCTCCTGTAGGAGTCTCTAAACATAAGGATTGAGCCAACAGTTCTATCAGAATCACCAAGATTCGAACGAGAGATGTGGAAATGAAAGTGTGACTAGAACCTGTGTCTACAAGAACAACAGTTAGGGTATATTAGACATATACTATACCTCTTATCATATCTTAAGCATCGTGGTCATAGTCCTCAGCTACCTGAAGCTAAGCTCATCTCTTTCCACCTGCTCTCTAAGGTCAGGGTGGACCACCTGGAGGTGGTGGCTATAGAACCTCAAATCACCGCTCACTGCCTACTGTATGACCAGGTCATCTACCACGTCCACTGCCCTATGGACCTCCTCGCTCGAATCTCTAACCCTACCTCAGTGGTCCCTTGATCGTTTCCTGATCATCGGTGTGGCGGGTAGGGTAGTCGCGAGCCATGTGACCATTCCCACTACACGAGCAGCACAATATGCTCCTCTACTGACCTCTTCTATCCCGTGACCTCCACACCTCTGACCCCACATACCAAGGTCATACACTAGAAGTTCTGGACTTCTTGGGCCTTTGCATCATCTGCCTACTGCCTGCTACAAATTACTTAGCTACGTGTCGTCCAGTGGTGGCTCTCAATTTCAGTGTATGCTTAGCTAGGAATCTCTCCACTATAAGTGTTCACTCTAAAAATCCAGCATGCATTCATATATTGATCGATATCATAGATGATCTAATCTCCCATCAGAGAACCTACTCAAAGTTCTGGGTCCTAAAGAAAGGGTCTCATACCATGTCGGTAGAGTAGCGGGAGAGGTCAGTGAATCTCACCGAGTACTGGGAAACTTTCAGGCTGCCCTTTTGTAATTGTAGGATCTCTTGAATACGCACAGAGCATAGCGTCGCTGGTACGAACTCCATCCTAAAGAGGCTCTTGAAATCTAACCAGGTGAGGGTCGCCTCCTCATACAACTGGAGTGTCAAGATCTACCATCTCCCTATTGTTACCTGAAAGATTCTAGCAGCTAGGATCACCATCTGGTCTACTAGTGTTCTAACTAGGTGGAAAACTCTAGCGATAGCCTCCAGCAGGTCCTTACCTACATGTGAATCTCTCTCACCTCAAAACCTCAAAGGCCTCTGCTGTTGGAACTCATGTACTGTGCTAAGTCAGCATGCACTGTCTGCTGGTGGGGCTGGTGGAAACTACTACCCTAAAATTATTGGTGTTGCTGGTATACCACCCGAAGGTATCATCACTGTAAGAGGGCTCTGTATCGAATCCTCATTGCTCGGTGGGCCATCATCGTAAACTCTCCTTGGAATCCTGGATTTATATCTACATGGTGGCATCCTGTAAAGATACATATGTTCCACGATCAATAAGTTATACATGGTGAGAATACTCAAAAAAATATCAAAAGGAAAACAATTCAAAAACACACACAAATAGTGTTTTTGTGTATCAAGTCAGAAATCAAAAATCAGGGTCATGGTGTATGGATACGTCAGTCATCGTACCAACACTGGACTTCCCAAACTAAAAACCATACTCAAAAAACTTAACACTATTTCCCCATTGAAGAGATCAGAGTCTTAGTTCTTCAGTAGAATCGACTCCTTTGATACCACATTGTCAGGACCTGTCCCCCGGGGCCCGCGCCGTGACTAACCCAAGTCTGCCTTCCATAGGCCAAGGGTTGGAGACTAGCACTGGAAAGGAATATCCCAGAAAGGGAAGGCATTGCCTTTAAACCTATACACATACAAACTAAGTACATGATAAAAGAAAACTAAAAAGTTGAATTGTTGATAGTAAAAGTGTGAACTGAAATTAAAATGGGCCAGTATACAAATCCAACTGAAAAGAGAGTACAGAAAAAAGTAAAAACATCTCTAGGGGTCACAAACCAAGGATCCTACTTGAAGGGCTGGTACAGCTCGTCAATGCGGCTCTCCATGTCAACTGGTCACCTCCGTATATTGTCTAGTCCTGGCCCCCAAATCTCAGTCAAAGCTATCTGTCATTTTCAAAAGACACAACAAGGTGTGGGCGAAGCCCGTGCAGGGGTGAGTATAACAATACCCTGTAGGGACCCCGAGACCCCCAAAGTTCTCTCAGAATTCCACAAATAAAAAACCATAAAGCATGATCTTAATCATTAAGCACAAATTAAAAGATAGCTCACACTAGATATATGACTTAAAGAACAAGAATAATGATGATTATTTGTAAATCTAAATTATCTTATTCTATTGAGAAGTTCCACTACTAAAACATGAAGAAGTCATTCAATTGTTGATCCACATAGGGTCTTAATTCACTAATCTATATAGGTTTGTAATTCATTGATCCACGTAGTGTTGTAAGTCACTGATACAGAATAGGTCTCTCTATGGCTGGTCCTTGTTGGGTCGTTCTACTGCTGATCCACATCGGGTCGTAAGTCATCGATCCACATAGGGTCATCAGTCACTGATCTACAACGGGTTGCTCTTATGCTGGTCCTTTTCGGGTCAGGCTACTACTGATCCAAATAGGGTCTTAATATGCTAATCCACATAGTTTCATAAGTCGCTGATCCACACATGGTCGTATTTCATTGATGCCAATCCACAACGGGGGGTTTCTCTCCACTTGACAGCTAGCCACAGGATTCCCACACTTGGTGCGCTTGAGTTCTGTAGATTCTTCTACTCAAGACAATATTCATATTTAAACCACCACAAAGTCCCATGAATAAGTAACCCGAAGTACCTCTATGTCATAAAGGTTCCAAAGCAACATATGGCGCGTCAACTGGACGCTCAGTCTCTAAGTTATAGGAATTTTAGTACCGAGGGCCCGGTTGGATTAGAGTTTGATCCAACCCAACTATACTACAATATTCTCCAAAAACCAAGTGGTGTATATAAAAAGGACCACCTCATCCTAAGGGTTCCATCTCCATAGACGTTTCATCAAACGGACGTCCGGTTTAGAAGATACTCAAGTTTTAGTGAAACGGGGTCGGTCAGGTATGGTAGGGATCTAGCCCGTTGGGCCCACGGGTCTAGCCTGGCTTGTGGGTCCAGCCAAATTCATGGGTCCGGCCCAGCCGGCAGGTCTAGCCTAGAAGGTGGGTCTGGCCTGGCCGGGGGGTCCCTCCCGGCTTGCGGGTCCAGCCCGACTCGTGGGTTCGGCCCAACTCGCAGGTCTGGATTGCCTGGAAACTCGCCCGGCTGGCTGGGCGGGGCCCATGCTCCCTTGAACGGATGAAGTCCATTAAATTCATCCAATATCATTGCCATCTTGGCACCACTTCACATGACCAGTTTTCATGGACCGGTCAATAGAGGGACATTCAGGTGCAGGTCCGCCTACAGTCGCGGTCGAAGCTACGGTGCCTCCTCTGCGGTAGCCCGATAGCTACCACCACCTCCTCCGCGGCGCACCGCCCTCCGATCGGCATGTGGCCGGCACTACCACGTGCTGCTTACGGCCTAAAAGAATGTTCATCAAACCACCGGACGCATTTAGGTGGTCCGTTCTTCATATTTTTTGCACCTACAGACCTCCTGGGGCGCTGCTTTCACTGTGTGGCCCTCGAAAACGCCTTTTCGCCACGTCTGTTGGTCTGTCTCAAAGAACGCACCACGAAAAAGTTTGGCATAGGGTCCGGGCCTTGTTCGGTTTGTCCATCTCCCTCCACATTAGACTTATCACATTTTTGTGAAGTAATAATAATTATAAGATTAAATAAAAACCCCACAAAGATACCCTACAACAATATCCCGCAAAAACAAATGAACCGCGAATCAACCCGTTAATCGGTTGATCCATGTTCTTTATATTATTCAAGAACGGGAAAGAGGAAATCATATAAATTGCATAAAAAAATAAACTCCCTACCTTGAACATGTTTTATTTGCTGATGATGAAGGAGGAGAATCTGTTGTTCGAAGATCTTCATCGGCTTTCATCAATCTCTAGATTGAATCCTCAATGGCATTGTTCGTTCCTCGTTCTTCATTGGAGATGGTTTTTCACTGGCGCTTCATCAAGATTTATCTCATGGGATCTCAAGTCTCATTCCAAAGGTTTGTTTAATAAAATAAAAATCCCCCACATTTTGTTTAATTAATATGTTTTATTAATTAATCTTAATTAATTAACCTATTAAACACACGGTGTTTGTGGTTACAAAACCAATGTAACATGTCATTTAATGACCTTCACTTAATGTCCAACCAACTCTACAGTCCTTCCACCGTTTCTCAACAGTTTCAAAAAGAATAAAATAATTTCTTTAGTTATTTTATTATTTTTTCCGAAATTATGAAAAATAACTTTTTCATTCAACTTTTTTCAAACAAAGTTAATCTTCGCCTAAGAAAATCTTGACGCTGTGAATTCAACAGTGCCATCAAATTTTCAATCTGAGCACCAGTTCAAAAGATAGAAATACCTACTCTCGCATTTACTGAATGTACCTTAAAAAAAGTTCAATATTATGTTTCAGGCTCTCTGGGCCTCAGATTCACATGCTGTCAATTTTTTGGAGTCTCATAAAAATTCCATTTAATTAAAAAATATATATGTAATCTTCAAGTCTTTACACATGATAGCTTCTATTCTATTTAACCCTTACTGACCATTTAAGCTCACCCTTATTTTGTTTTTTTTTTCAAGAATCCATGAAGTGTACTGTGAAAGAGATGTAAGAATAAGCAAGAGGGGATAATTATATTCTCTAAAAAATTATGTTGTGAATTTTTTAATGAGATTTAATATGGGAATCATGTATGTATATTGTTTACCAAGACTACTAAAATATTCATTTATTTGGGATGTGATTCCTTGTATCTTATGATAATGTATTAAAGTAAGAGTTCTCTCCAGACTATTGTGGTTAGGGATTCTATAGTTAGTATTAGAGGAAGTTTAGTATATTCCTTTGGAACTATATTTATGAAAACATAGATAAACCTATCATAGAATTTGAGCATAAATATAGAAAAATATCCTATAGTTTTGTTAAGGAAGTGATTATGTAGTTATTCATAGAAATACATCCATGTTTGAATAATATAAGTAGATATGGTTCTAGAATAGAAGTACCTAGGGGTACTGACTCTGAAAAGGATACATTGTGATTGAAATGATTGTCACCTGGTACACGACAACAAGACTTACTGTGCACCAGGTTTGACACTTTTGGGGGATATTATTAGTATAACTAAAATTTTCCTTACAAACCATTATTATGGATTTAAATATATGGTGACAATGAATGTACTAGGTTAAACCTAAGGTTTCTCAAGTTTAAAATAAGGTGTTTCAAAGGAACAAGAATATATTTTATGTTTTGAACAAAGGGCATAAAGCAATGAATTACTAAGGGAAAATGAAGAGTATTATTTATGTAAATAAATATCTAATTAGGGATCCATTTATAGTTTTTTGAATTAAATGAGTAGAATATAGAAATTATTCATGTCAATTGCATCTTCTAAAGGATTACCCAAAAACCAAGGAAGGACCTATGTTGAAATAAAATAGATGAAGTGTTTTTTATTGGTATTCAAGAATTAAATTGTAGAAGTATTTTTATCAATGGAATTTTGGTGATAATAATTATAAACAATCTAAGGATTGTGTTAAATTTTAGAATCATATGTATCTTCATTAACATAATAGTTATAGATACTATCAAGGGTTTAAGACTTTAATATTGATCATAAGTTCAAATTCTGAAACACCCCTATTTTGGTTTTATGTGATGGAAGTCTACCAAGATTAAGTATATTTTGAGGTAAATTTATGGAAATTAAATTTTTTAGTGTAAAATTTATTTATGGAATAATTCATTTTAATTTTATAGAAATAAGTTTAAATGAAATGATAACATTTAAGGATAATATAGTCATTAATGACATTTAAATAATAGTCAAATAAAATTATGATACTTTGTAAAAACAATTGTGTTGAAATCCTTAGTAAAAAGGTTATTTAATGTGTAATTTTATTTCAAGGATTTCCATCATATTTTTTGGAATGTTATAGGAATTATACTAATATAGTTTAGAAAAGGGATAACGTGTATGTTGTGTGACAACCCTGCACATCCAGCAAGGCTACAGGGTTGAACCCATGACCAAAGGATAATAAGGGTTTAGTGCTTATCACTATCCTACGTGATGTCTTGGTTAATATGTAATTTATTTTAGTTAAACAAAATTGAAAAATAAATAATAATGTAGACCCATTTGTGTTTCTTTTGAGGTTTAGGGATTAATTAATTATATTGGATAACTTATTCTAACAATATTGGTTTTGGATAACAGTTATAGATAGACAAAATATTTCTCACTCTTTTATGGATCATATGATCCATTAAAAGTTAATTTAAGTGCTTCAGGCATAAAAAAATCATTTATGGATTTTCATTTCTTAGAATAAGTGATGAATTGGATATTGATTGAAGCAAAACCAAAGGATGAAATTATTCTTATGAAATAGAAAATTATCAAGTAATTATATTTCCATATATTTATAGATAGTAAAATAATTCTTCAACTTTAGTTCAAGGATCTTGAAAAAATTGTTATCCTATTATATTCATAATTGATGAATCAGGTGGTCTTTCAAAATCAACAGAGATTTACGGTTTTGAGTCCCTTAACATTCCATTGATCACTGAATTTCTTGTGATTAGTGACTGTTATAACTATCTATAATTATTTACACTTTTATTCCATTTTCATATCTTCACTTTTCACTAATGTTATCCTATGTAGAAACCTAGTTATGTGTTATTCTATATGATCTTTGTACTCTCCTTCATATCTTATCAAGAAGATATTTTATTAACTCTTTTTACAATGCGGGTTTTCAAAAAAAAAGAATTTTCAAATATCAAACCCTTGATTACCGAGATCAATTTAAAATTATGAGGATTTAATTTATATTAGGTTGGGAGAATGTGACACCCTAAAATCCTAAAATAAGAATATTGTATTTGATAGCATATGAGACATGAAACACTAAGATTAGAAGAAAATATAACACCCTAAGACTTTACGATATATTATTTTTTAAATAAATTTAATATATCCAATAACTTGAAATACAAAAAAAAATATTTACGCTTTCTTCTCATTCAACAAGGATTTTAGATTGAATTAAATGAAACATAGAGTTTATCTTGCATTACATGCAATGTCAAGTTTTAAAAAAACATGGTATATTATTAAAATAAGATTATTTAATATGATAGTTATTACCTACCCATTATAATTACATGTGTGAATATAATGAAATAAATTATGAAAATATATATTTTACATGAGTTAATTTTTTAGTTATTTATTATAAATAAAATAATAATAATTTAAAGTGGAAAAAAAAGAAATGTTTTCTAAAAAACTGTATTTTTCTAAAAGATGGTTTAATCATGCTTTAAGCACATAATTTAAAATTAATTTTTACCATTTATTGAAATTTAATTTGAAAAAATAAAATTCATTTTTTAAATCATAATAAATAAAATTAACATAGGGTGCATTTTATGGATTTTTTTGAAAAGTTTCATTTTTTTATGTATAGTGAACAAATAATGAATTTTAATTGAGAATTGAATTTTCATTCATATTATTTATAAATTTAAATTATACTTTAAGATGGTTTTAAAATAAAATTAATTAAATTTTATTTCAATTAATCCAATTTAGTTAATTTTAATTATTCTTGTATTGAATTTTGAAATAAGAATATTATAAACTTCTGAACATTTTCTCATTAAAAACTCATTTTCTCATTGGGTCTATGGGATTAATTTTAAATTAAAATTTTCTAATTATAAGAATTTAATTTATAAAAATGGATTAAATATTTAGAATCAGAATAATTTATAATTTCTAATAATTTTAACTTAGTTTTTTCTGAAAATGAATAGTAAGAATTAATTACCACGATTAAGGTAAAAATGGATTTACTAGGGGTTAAACTAAGAAGATAACGATTAATAATAACTTATAAACTTTTCCAACATGCATTTTATGGAAATATTTCAACCTTATATATTCTATTATTGATAATTTACCATTTTTAAAGATTTTTGTTGATAAAAATGTGGGTATGATTGAATCCTTTCAAAAAATTACAAGTGTGACACTCACCTCACATATAAAATGTCACCCACTCTTCTCTTTTATTTACACCTTGAAAGCCTTTTTTATTGGACATAACCTAACAAAATCAATTAAAAAATTCCCTCCCCTCATCCTATAAGACTTATTTTTGGCATAACTATAACCTTGGAAGGCTTTGGTGCAAACCTAAGGATTATACCCGAAGAAGAGGCAACGTTCATCAATGGGAATTTTTATTTTATTTCTTCCTATGACCCCTTTAAATTATTATTAAAACATAGCGATATAATAAAATATGTATATTAAATATACTGAGATGTTGTTATGTTAATTTAATTACCTAAACAACCTCCAATTCTATCAAATGGGTTACGAAATCATCATTCATATGTACGACGGACTTGCACCCCACGAACCGATGGCATTCATTTTTCCATTACAAACTCTCATGGTTGGGTATGATAATGGATTTAAAGTATTTATATTGTATTTATAACATAATAATAACTATGGATTAATTATATCATATATATATTTTTACTCTCCATTCTGTAGGAGATACAATAATGTTTCTCGTGCGTACGATGGACTACCACCTCGTGAATCAATGTCATTCATCTTTCACTAATGATTCTCATGAAAGGTGATATAGATAAATTAATGATTATATGTGATATAAATGAAATAATTATGATATTAATGAAATATTTATAATTCTATAAATATAAAATATTATTCTATTTCTTACCTTTTTACTCAGTTAAATATGATAACATCATTCATGTACTTGTGGACTATCGTCTTCACAAAGCGATATAAATATCTTTTCATAACCACACCACATGGATGATATATATAAGTATATAATATGGTATATATGATATTATTATAATTATTGAAAGATAATATACTACTTACCTTCTTTCCATAATGATCATTGGAAAATGGAAACATTACTCATGCGTGTCTACGACCTACCATCTCCATTATCATAACGTACTTCATTTTTCATAATCATATTTTGTATTTGGTTATAAAAGTAAACTTAATGTAAAAATATGATAATTATTTCATGATTATTATTATATAGATGATTAAAATATGTAATAGGTGAAATAACATGATCTTTAATGACAAAAGGTGCATAAGAAAAAAAGGAAATTGACACCCAAAACAATGAAAATAATAAATGATTATTTTTGAATGGGTGATAAGATGTTATAAAATGATCATATATGATATTATAAATATTAATATGGTTATTTTTTAAGTTAATATAATTCTTAAAACCACTATAAATTAAGTTTAATAATATTCAATCAAAATTGAGCTCAAGGTAAGGGAATTCATCTCAATTTCATTTCATTGAGGCATATTGTAATGTTATCTATCTGATTTATTTTATATGGTGTATAACATTACACCTCAAGGTTTTATAAATAAATTAATGCATGAAATAATATGACACTATGAAAAAAACATATTTTTAATGAGATAGTTATAAAGTAGCTATTAAAACATAATTTTTCCACTTCTATGTTTTGAATTTTGAAAAACGGTCATCTATAATTGCGTTCAGTAAGTTATTTGGAGTCTGATGGAACCAAATTTATTTTTGGTGAATAGTAAAATACCCTTATGAATATTAATTTGAATAGTAATATAAACTTTATTAATAGTAAATTGTATTATTATTTTATTTTCTTAAGTTTTTAAGATAATGACATCTTGATTAATTTTTCAAGGTGATATAAAATGAGTTATAGTTTTAAATTTGTTAATTTTTGAATAAAGTATAATTTTATTCATAAATTAAATTGATCATATTTAGAAAATTATTTTTAAAAAATTGAATTCATTTTTGAATTCTATATGTTGAAAAATGTTTAGGGAGAATTTTGGGGTTTTTTTTGAAATTCTTTAATTTTTGATGAATAGTGAAATACGGTAAAATATCGTGTATACAAATTATCAGTTAAATAACTATTTTTACATCATGATTGATGTAATCACACTTGTTTCCAAATCACATGCTCTCTTTACTTTTTAATCACAATAATGAATATTGTTCATAGTCTTTCAAAAAATATTAAAATAATCATTAAAATAATGTAAAATCCCTCCTCTCCTCCACTATAAATACCACCCTCATTCCCCTCTTCCTCTCACACCACTCAAGAATTTAGCCTTGCCTAAGTTCTTACAAATATCCCCCCTAAGTCCCTTCCCCACATCCAAGACTGTATGGTCTCACCAAAAGGCCAAAACCAAAGGCCTTAAGGGGGATCTTAAGAAGAAGAGATCAAGAGGTAAGAATCCTCTTTTATTTTCATGTGTTTTAATTTCAATTAATTTATTTTATTATTATATATTACCATAACCTTATAGTGTATGATGTAACATATTTTATGTTCTATAATGAACTTATATGAATGACATTAAATTATATAATGAAATAAGTTAATGATTATTGAGGAACCGACATAAATTATCTAAACATATATGATAAATGTTTTATCTAATGATTCATCATCATATATGAAAACAAAATTATTTATGGTATCATTATATATTATTAAGATATATAAATACCATTTCATTCCACTTTTGTAATTTTATTTCCATAAGATAACAAAATCAAATACAAATTGGCCATGGAAATCATGTAAAGCACAAACCCGAAACAATGAAAGGAAAAAATGATAATAATTATAGGGTGAAATTATGTTATTAAATGATCATATAAGTTGTTATAAACATGAAAATGTTTCTTTAAAATACAAATTACACTCTTTTAACCATTATACAAGAGGTTTAAACAAGTTTTAAGTATGAAAAACTTGAGGTAAGGGAATTCTTAACCCAATTTCCATTTTTTGGGTTAATATTATACTTTATTAATTGTGTGGTTTTAAGATCATTTGAATGATTAATTTTTATTTATATTATGTTTTATTATCTTTATTTAAAATTTATACACATATTCCTTTCATTATATTGATTCTCAGTCAATTATATTTTATTTGTAAGTGAATTTTCTTATAAAATCCTCTTTAAAACGTCTAGTTTTACAAAATAAAAATTGGGTGTTTTTATAATTATTTTATGGTTCTTGGTCATTTTTTGTGATTAAGTTTGGGACTTATATCTCCCTCTAATTCATTGGGTATGTGTAAGTTGAAGGTCAGTCGTATGGTTACTCCATATGTATCTGTGATGGTTACATCATAAGGTAGTTGTGAGGGTTACATTGTAAGGTAGTCGTGAGGGTTACAAATCATAAGGTAGCCACGATGGTTAAATTATAAGTAATTAATTCCGTAAGATAACTTTATGTTTCTATTAATGTTCTTTATGTTTTGTGGAAATTTCATGGAAATCTCAAGTTTCACAAAGTAAGTATATATGGGTGACAAGTAAATCATTTTGAAAATGATTTCATACGTTTAAGGAATAATGTTTTCTTTTTTACTCTTTTTATACCCCTTACGAATATTTTTATGCTCATACCATGTTTTTAAATAATTTTCAAAGGTTATAAGGATGTGTAATACAAATAAGGAAGCCAAGTTAATTTTTATGATGATTTTTCAATGAAATCATGTTTTATTTGAAAAGTTTTATATTTTGGAAGAAATGGATATTATGTTTTTGGTATCTTCTATATATAAATGTGGAATGATATGTATGTATTATATCCCAATTATCTAAAACTCTAAACTTTAAAATATCTTCAATATGAAAGGAATCAAGTTCTTGACTAAAATTCAAGATTATGTAATGTAATAATTTCGAGTCCTTATAGTTGGTATCATAGGACAGTTTAGATAACTTTAGGGGTTAGGATAATGTTAAAATAATAACATAAATGAATTTTACTCTATGGTTAATTTGAAATGTAATAGAATTTAAATATTACCATGTTTCTTCGACTAAGATATGTTTGTTCAGAATGGTTTTCTATAGAAGAAAAAGGGAAGCTGAAGTGGAAAGGCATTGACAGAATGATGTCCTTCTGAATCTGCTGCCTGGATTGGTAGGGATTAGAACTGAGTAGTTTGTGACAATAATGGCTCAGCTGATATTGGTAATAAATATAGGTGTAATCCATGGAAGAGAAAAAATAAAGGTACCACAATGAAACGTGACAGTAGTATAACATTTCATGAGGCAAAACCCTCCTAATTTTAGTGGATCTTCTAACCCGGTAGTAGCTGAAGGATGGATTAAATCCCTCAAAAAGATATTTTATGTTATGGGATGTTCAGATAATCAAATGTTATGTCTTTCCGTTTACCTTTTTAAAGGGCAAGCAGATTAGTGGTGGTCGATGGTCAAGAATATTAGGGATAGAGAGGAGATTGATGCCTTTGGGTGGGATGAATTTAAAAGTTTTTCCCTTGAAAAATATTTTCCTAAGGTGGTTCAACTTAGGATGGAGAATTAATTCCTTGAATTGAATAAAAAGGAGGAATATTCAGTGGTCATGTATGAAGTTAACTTCACCTGACTTGTGAGGTATAATCTAAATCTTATTCTGGATCTTGATATAAAAATCTAATTTTTTTACTCAGGATTGAAGCCAAGTTATCGAATGACATTGGCCTCCTGTGAATTCAAAAGTTACAAGAAACTTGTCTAACATGTTGAGAGCATAGAAATGGAATTTTTTGACTATCACATTCACTTTTACAACAAGTAGAAGAAGATTTTTATATGGAAAGCGATGATTAATAATCAATAAATGAAATTTGATTGTAAGAAATTTTAGTTTCCAGTTTTTGAAAAGTATGGAAAAAAGCACCCTGGAGAATTCCATACTAAAACTAGGAAGTGTTTTTGATGTGGTAAGTTTAGACATATAGCTAGATATTTTAATGAAAATGATCCTAAGAATAATCCTGATAAAAAACTATTAAGTGTTTTAAATGTGGTTAGATGGGTCATTAGGAAAATGTATGCCCAAAGAAAGATATGAATGATGCAAAGAAGACAGACTATAAGCATAAAGTTGTAGTAAGATCCTTTGTGACTACATCAGTAGATGTTGTTCCTTCCAATGAAGTTGTATCAGGTATATTTTTTACTAAATTTTTTATAAAGTTTTTTTT
The DNA here is from genome assembly GCA_963277665.1 of Viscum album. NCBI lineage: Eukaryota > Viridiplantae > Streptophyta > Magnoliopsida > Santalales > Viscaceae > Viscum > Viscum album. Next base: position 2,093,568,663 of record OY728148.1, on the reverse strand, counting down.
GATATGGGGTCTACACATTTTTTTTATTTCTGTTAAATTGGAAATATCACCTCAAAAAATAAGACCTGAACTTATTGATAAAACACCAGAGGAATATTATAGCAAAGAGGAATTATAAGGATCTTCTTATTGTTATATTTAAAAATAAATTACCTGAAAACCTTGTTGTTTTTTCCTTAGTATAGTTTTATATCATTCTCAGTATGGATTGGATTTCTGTTAATCACGCTAAGATTGATTGTAATGCTAAATAAGTTGTTTTTTAGAAAGAGTTTCAGTTTGTATACATAAATGAACCCATAAAATTGATAACATATCAGGAAAATGAGAAACTATTGAAATATGTAAATGAAATTTATCTTGCTCATATTATTAAAAATAAGGGAATTGTTCAGATTTATGAAGTACTAATGGTAAATGAATATCTTGATGTGTTTCCTGATGAGTTAAATGGTACTATACCTAACTAAGAAGTTGAATTCACAATTGACTTAGTTCATGATGCTAATCCAATTTCAAAACCCCCTTACCTAATAGCTCAAATGGAACTTTTATAGTTGAAAAATAGGTTACATGATTTTCTTGATAAATGCTTCATTCATCTTAACACTTCATCATGGGGTGCTCTAATTTTGTTTACTAAAAAGAAATATGGTTCTATGAGACTTTTCATTGATTATAGATCCTTGAATAAAATCACTGTTAAAAACAAGTATTTTTTTCCTCATATCAATGACTTGTTTGATCAGCTCCAGGAAGCTCAATACTTTTCTAAGATTAACTTGAGATCTGGATACCATAATCTGATGGTGAAGGAGGATGACATCCCGAAAATTGATTTTCATACTAGATATTGGCATTATGAATTTTTTGTTATGCCATTTGGGTTAACTAATTAACTTTCTTTATTCATGGATCTTATGAATATAATATTTCATGAGTTCTTGGATAATTTTTTGGTTGTGTTTATTGATGACATTCTGGTATTTTCTAAGAGTAAAGAGGAGCATGAAAAATATCAAAGGGTTGTTTTGAAAACCTTAAAGGAAAAGAAACTGTATGGAAAATTCAACAAGTGTGGTTTTTGGTTGCAACAAATTTCTTTTATTTGTCACATTGTTAATAGGGATAGAATAATAGTTGATCCTTCTAAAATAAAAGTAGTTGATGAATGGCCAAGACCAAAAAATGTTACAGAGAATCATATTTTTCTTATATTAGTAGGTTACTATTGACAGTTTGTTAAAACTTTTCATGGTTATATATCCCTCTAACTAAGTTAACACAAAAAGGGGATAAATTTATTTGGATAGAATAATGTGATGTTTTTTTAGGAACTAAAGAAGAGATTGTTGAATGCTCCCGTTTTGGCACTTCCTTCCAGAAATGGTGATTTTATCATATACAGTTATGATTTATTGAATAGACTTCATTATGTTATGATGTATAATGATTAATTAATTTCTTATGATTCAAGACAAATAAAACCTCATGAGTTAAACTATTTCACACATGATTTGGAATTATAAGCTATAGTTTTTTCTTTGAAAATATAGAGGCGTCATTTATATGGAGTCAAATGTCAAATATATACTGAACATAAAATTATGAAGTATATATTCACTCAAAATTAATTAAACATAATGAAAAGGAGATGGATTGAATTGATAAAATATTATTATTGTATGATCAATTACCATCCAGGAAAAAGAAAAAAAGTGGTTAATGCCTTAATTTAAAAACATCACAAATCATTAACCATGTTACGTTTGGAACATGATCCCTTGATTAATGATTTGATGAATTTTGGCTTAGAATTTTTTGGTGTAGAAAATACCTCTATTTTTTTAGGTTTCAGAGTAGTCATAATTATCAGATAGAATTAAGTAAGTGGAGAAGGAAAACCGTGAGCTACAAAAAAATGTAGAATTGGTTAAAATTGGTAATATTCTAGAATTTAACCTTGATAAAGATTGTGTAATAAGATTTGGAAAAAAAGGTTGTGTGTACCATGTTATTCTCAACTAAAGAAAGAATTGGTGTGTGAATCTCATAGTTCTCTATTTTCATTTCATCCTGTCAGCACAAAGATGTACAGAGACCTTCAGGAGTATTATTGGTGGGATGGAATTAAAAGAGATATTGAAACATTTACTGTGAAATGTTTGACATGTAAACAGAATAAAGTAGAGTGGCAGTTACTGAAGGGGATGATTTAGACTTTGCCAGTTCCAAAGTGTAAATGGGATAATATATCCATTGACTTCATTATGGGACAACCAAAAAAATCATGAGGTATCAATTCAATTTGGGTTATTTTTTATTGGATGTCAAAATAAGCACAGTTTCTTTCTATTCAAGATACAATATATTTGGATTAATTTCTTGATTGTACCTCAAAGAGATTTTCATGTTACATTGAGTTCCTCTTTCTATTATATCTAACCTAGATCCTAGGTTCACTTCTAATTTTTGGAAGGGCCTTCTGAAGTTGTTGGGCACAGAAATAAATTTCAGTACAGTTTTTCATCCTCAATCAGATGGGTAGTCAGAATGAAAAATTCATACTTTGAAGGATATGCTTCAAGCTTGTTCAATGGACTACTAGGGAAGTTGGGATCATCATATTTCTTTAGTTGAGTTTTCTTATAATAGCAGTTTTCATTTCAATATACAGATGGCACCTTTTGAGGCATTGTATGGGAAGCGGTGTTGAACTCCAACTTTTGGGAAAGAAGTCGGGAAAAGGAAGTTTATGGGACTAGAATTAGTATCAGAAGTGGATAAGAAAGTAAATATGATCCAACAACATATGAGGAAATCTCAGAGTAGGCAGAAAAGTTATGCAGACAACAGGAGGAAATGCTTATCTTTTGAGGTAGGTGATCATGTTTTTTTTAGAATCTCACTATGGAAAAGTGTTATACATTTTGGTAAGAAAGGAAAGATAGGTCCATGGTTCATTAGACCTTATTAAATCCTAGATAAAGTTATACTAGTTGCCTATCGAGTATATTTACCTATGAGTTTATGTCAGGTACATAATTTTTTCATGTTTTGATGTTGAGAAAGTATGTTCCAGATTCATCTCATGTCTTGATACCAGAAGTAGTTCAGCTGGAAGAGAACCATTCTCATTTAGAGAAACTAGTTAAAATTCTTGATTGAAGGGAACATATATTTCGGAATAAGGTAATATACCAGGTAAAGGTTTTTTATAGAAACCACATGGTTGAAGAAGCAACATGGGAGTCTGAAAATGCTATGAGGGAAAGGTACCCTCACTTGTTTAATAACTAAATAAATAAATAAATAAAATTGAGAGGATGTAAATTCTAAAAGGTAGGGAGAATGTAACACCCCAAGGTTTTGAAAATAAATTAAATGCATGAAATACTAAGAATCTATGAAAAAAATACATTTTTAAAGAGATATATATATATAATATCCATTAAAACATAATTTTTCCGCTTCTATGTTCTGAATTTCAAAAAACGGTCATCGATAATTGTAATTAGTAATTTCTTTGGAGTCTGATGGAAACAACTTGATTTTTGGTGAATAGTAACATACCCATATGAATATTAATATGAATAGTAATATGACCCTAATGAATAGAAAATTTTATTACTATTTTATTGTCTTAAGGATTTAATATAATGACGTCTTGATTAATTTTTCAAGGTGATATAAAATGAGTTATAGTTTTAAAATTGATAAATTTTTAATAAAATATTATTTTATTTAAAAATTAAATTAATCATATTTAGAAAATTATTTTCAGAAAATTGAGTTCATTTTTTAATTCTACATGTCAAAAAATGTTTAGGGTTAATTTTTTGTATTTTTCTGAAATTCTTGATTTTTTTGGTGAATAGTGAAATATGGTAAAATACTGTATATACAAATTATCAGTTAAATACACTATTTTTGACATCATGACTGATGTAATCCAACTTTTTTTAAACTTACATTCTCTCTTTACTATTTTGATAAAAATAATTAAGACTATTCATATTCTTTGATAAAAATATTACAATAATGATTAAAAAAATGTAAAATCTCTCATATCCTCCACTATAAATACCACCCTAATTCCCATATTCCTCTCACACCAATAAAGAATTGATCCTTGTCTAAGTTCTGAAAAATAATATCCCCAAGTCTCTATCCCATGTCCAAGACCTACTGGTCTCAGCAAAAGTCCAAAACCAAAGGCCTTAAGGAGGATCTCAAGGAGAAGAGATCAAGTTGTAAGAATCCTCTTTCATTTTAATGTGTTTTCTTTTCAATTCCTTACTATTCTTATAATCTCTTACCCTACCCTTATACAGGAGTTATTAAATCTCTATAATCTTATATATTTTGTATGTTATCATTTTCATGTAAAAAAATCATCATCGTTCTTCCCCTCCTCTTCCTCTTTTTCTAAAAAAACATCATTAATGATGTGTCATTTACCAAAATTGTGGATGATGTGATTTCAATTTCCATTAAATCCTTCAAGCTGATCATAAAACCCTTTAAATGGTTCAAATAGAATAAAAATTTTATTATATAACCTATTTTATGTTCTGTAATTAACTTTTATGCATGAGATTAAATTATATAATGAAACAAGTTCATGATTATCTAGGAACCGCCAAAATGATCTAAACAAATATCATTAATGTTTTATCAAATGATTCATCATAACATATGATAAAAAAATGATTTATGGTATCATTATATATTATGGAAACATATTAATACCATTTCATTCCACTTCTGGAATTTTATTTCCATACGAAAAGAAAATCAAATACAAACTGATCATGGAAATCATGTAACGAACACACCCGAAACAATAAAAGGAACAAAATTCTAATAATTAAAGGGTGAAATGATGTTATGAAATGATCATATAAGGTGTTATAGACATAAAAATTTTTATTTCAAATACTGATAACACTTTTTTAACCATTATACAAGATGTTTAAACAAGTTTTATGTAAGATAAACCCAAGGTATGGGAATTCTTAACCCAATTTCCATTATTTGGGTTAACCTTCTACTTCATTAATTATTTGGTTTTAAGATCATTTTTGTGATGAATTTTTGTTTAAATTATGTTTATTTATAGTTTATACACATATTCATTTCGTTCTATTGATTCTCATATCAATTATATGTTATTTGTAATCCTCTTTTGTTTATACACAAATTCATAGTGAATGTTTTTTTGATGATTAAGTTATGGTTATTTGGAATTTTTTATGATTGAGGGTGGTACCTATATCTCCCTCTAATTCATTGGGTATGTGTATGTTTGAGGTCAGTTGTATGGTTACTCCATGTGTAGCTGTGATGGTTACACCATACGGTAGCTGTGAGGGTTACATTGTAAGGTAGTCATGAGGGTTACAAATCATAAGGTAGCCATGATGGTTACAATATAAGTATGTAATTACCCAAGATAACTTTATGGTTCTATTTATGTTCTTTATGTTTTGTGTAAATCTCATGGAAATCTCAAGTTTCACAAAGTAAGTATATATGGGTGACAAGTAAGTCTTTTTTAAAATGATTTCATACATTCATGGACTAATGTTTTCTTTTTCCTATTTTAATATCCCTTACTGAGATTTTTTTTCTCATCCCAAGTTTTTAAATGATTTTCATAGGTTATAGGGATGTGTAATACAAAGAAGAAATCCATGTTAAATGTTATGAATATTTTTCAAATAAATCATGTTTTATTTTAAAAGTTTTATATTTTAGAAGAAATAGATATTGTTTTTGTTGTATCTATTCTATAAATGTGGAATGATATGTATGTATTATATCCCAATTCTCTAAAACTTTAAACTTTAAAATATCTTCAATATGAAAGTAAGTGAGTTCTTGACAAAAATTCAAGATTATGTAATGTAATAAGGTCATGTCCTTATATATAAAATGCCCATTTCTTATGTAATATCATGAATAATTAATAATTCATGGTATTTTTAATTTTAATTTTAATTATTTCATCCATGGTTATTTGACTTAATAGTTAGCGAGTGGTAAATAATTTAATAACTCAATTTCTTTTCATTGGGATATATTACTTCTTTATTTTCATTAATATTATAATATTATGAGTCTAATGAATTTTGATTATATTTTTGTTTTATCTGTACTTGTTTTATGTGTATTTATAGTTGATACACATAATTTATTTATTTATTTATTCTAAATTCAACATTATGATAATTTTTAAGGTTTTATTTCACAGGTTTTATTTCACAATCTCATTCTAATCAAGATTGTTTATTCTTGAATTTTAGTTGAAGTAATTTTTCTGATAATTATCTAATAAACCCATTTCATTTTCTTCTCCATTGGTTATTCATGAAATTGTCAAGTAATAGTACCATTTTTCCACTCTTTGGTACCTAAAATGATTGATAAAATGTTTTTAATAAAATATTACCTCATTTATATCTCTCTCTTTGGTCGGAAATCCATTTTCTTCCAAAACTAATTTTTCTATAAATGTTTTCAAAAATGTTTTTAACCTTTTCAATTTGATTTATTAAACACATTTTTACCCAATTTTACTTTTTAAAAATATTAATGGAATATTCATGTCATTTTCAAAATAATTCGTGTTTGTATTTTATTGAAAAATTGAAAGTAATATTTGTTTCAATGTGTGCGTCATGAATAGAATTTCCATCCTTCATGACCACTCAAATGTTTTAAAGTTTCCTTTATAAGTTTTAAATATTATTTTCAAAGAAATTCATTTTCAAAATATTTTTTTAACTTTTAGTTTTACTAATTTATTTTCAACATGAAAAGTATTTTTTACTTATGAATGTTTTTAAAGATATTTTTATGTTATTTCTACTCATAAATGATAAAAATCCTTTATTCTTTATCAAATGGGTAAATTTTGTATTAATATCATCCTTATTATTACTATGGATGTTTTATGATCATTTTTACCATTGAAAGTATTGAAATTCACTTCCTTGATTCATTTTTGTAGTCATTGACTTTTCTTTGAATTATTCACATCCCTATGATCATTGGAGATTAAATTTAACCTAAATACCCATATTATTTATCATGGATATATTTATTTTTTAAACTGTATATCATTTCTATATACTGTTTTTTATATTGAAAGTCATTTTTTTATTTGATAAAATATTGATAAATATATATTCTTTACTCAATATGGATATTTGATGATAAGGTGATTTTTTTATGAATTAAAAAAATTATTCTATATATGAGGAATGATTTTAAAATTCAAGATATGAGAGGGGTTCATTTATAGATAGCCACTCGATGCATCGACATGTCTCATGAGACAAATCAGTTATCCAAACTCAATAGTTTTAAATTGTCTTATGAAAGGTATTGATTGTAGAGGTATAGTTGGACAAACTAAATTGGTTTGTATTCCTTAGTTTTAAACTATATTTTTAAAGGCATTTATGGTAGAGGTATCATGTTCCATATATATGGAATCCAATAATTAAGCATTTCCTTTATTAAGAATTTATCTATTATTATCCATGACATTTTCATAATGATATTTTCTTTGGATGAATTTTATTCTCTATTTATAGAATACTGTTTTAGTTAATTATGTTTCAATATTAATTATTCCTTATCCATTTATGATTGTCATGATATTGATTAAATGGTATGGGTGCTCAATTATTTACGTTTTCATATATATTATGCTTATTAATACATGATATCTTACATTGTACATAAACCTTACTGAGAATTTAATTTCACCATTATTTTTTTATTTCCTAGGAATCCATGAAGTGTATAATGAAATATATGGAAGAATATTCTAGAGGTAATAATGATATTCTCGAAAACAAATTATGTTGTAATTTGTGTATTCAAATGTATTATGGGAATCATGTATGTATATATTTTACTAAGACTAATACAATATTTAGTACTCCGAGATGCGATTCCTTGTGTCATATTCCATTATATTAAATTATTCATTAACTTCGAGATAATAGTGATAAGGATGCTACATATTTCATCAAATGGGAAATGAAACTGTTGATCATGTGTATGGAAGATTATCGCCTCACGAACCGATGTAGTTTGTTTTCTATCAAAATTTCTCATGGACTGATATAATGAGGGATTTAAAATATATATGAGATATTTATGACTAATCTATACTTCTGGAATTATAATATCACATATAAATTCTTACCTTCCAACCCATTGGAAAATAATTACGTCGCTCGTGTGTACGGTGGAATATTACCCCGCAAACTGAGGTGAGGTTTCTTTCATTTAAATTTTACATGGATGATAATAAGGATAGGTTTATAGAATATATATGATATAAATGATAAAATAATGATTCTATAAGGGTCATTTATTATTTACCTTTCTTTCATTTAATCTGTTAAAAAAATGGAAACAACGTTTATGTATATGTATGGCCTACCATCTCATGAATGGTGTAATCCATTTTTAAATTTTTAACCTTTATGGGTGACTCTAAATATGTATATATTAAATATATATGATATTTATATCATGATATAAATTCTCGAGTCTTTGTAAGAACAAAAAAAAATTCAAGTACCAAATCTACCAAACCAAACCATATATGAAAAACAAAGTAATTATTACCCAATATAGTGATTTTAACAAAGAATTGTTAATAAATAGGTGATAAAAAATATAAGTAAATCATATACGGTATGATATATATTAGTATGTTATAAAATATATTTATAATAAATATATATTTACTATATAGTGTTGGAACCAAGGCTGTTATTTTCTAGAAATTGAGTATGGTTTATATTTGTTGACAACCCCACATGGAAGTTTAGTGAGTTTACAAGGAAAGGGATCTAACAGTTCAAGATGAAAATAATATTGAAGGTGGAATCATTTCCTAGTGTTTTAAAAAAAATTGGGCTTCAAAATTTGGATTTTTTTCTTGGTAAATGAATATTTTATACGAAGGAGTACAAATTTTCTGGACCGTGAAGGATAGTTTGTGGATCTCATAGGAGGTACCTGGAATGGAAAGGGAAAATTAAAATGGTAGGATTTATGTATAGCAGTGCTATGAGGATCATGAAGCACATTACGCAGACCTTATATAGAAAATGGTTTGTGGGAAGGCTTGTTGTTTATAGAAGTCAAGTAGTTCGTGGAAAGCATACAGTTCATGGTATGGATCGTCATTTACCGAAATGAGGCCTTGATTTAAGAAGACAAAAAGGGTTTCATTAGAAAAATATATCATAAATTTCAAAGTAAAATAGGTGGTATGTGGACTACAGTGGGAAAAATGGTTTTCAAGAGAAGTAGTTTGTGGTGGAGGTTATACCACATCAAATGTTTAATTAAAAAGGATTAGCAATATTTTCATATCTATTTTCCTATGTAAGGAGTTTTAATCCCTTCATTACATAGAGAAACATTTTGATAATAAAATACATTAGCTTCAGGTGGAATTCAGTAAAGTTTGAATTGGTTCGTGAGAAGACTATTCTGCAAAGAAAGAGGTTCGTGAGGGAGGATTCCAAGAATTGAGAAGAGTTTCATGAAGGTAGTTTATGGAAGGAGTTATGCAGGGTAATGTACCCCAGAAAGGATGAAGGATATGAAAAGGAGAGGTGGTCTATGGTAATTAAGTAGTTCATGGAAGAAAAGGGTCCATGGAGGAAGAGTTGGTCCATGTAAGAAGTAGCAGTCCGTCAAAGGAGAGATGGTTCGCAGAAGCTTAGGTAGTTCACGGAGAAGAAATGGTCTGCGGGATCTGAGGCGGTCTGTGAAGGAAGGGTTGGTTTGAAAAGAAGGGACAGTCCTTAGAAGTAGAGGTTGTCAGTGAAGAAATCACAATATGTAGTGAAGCATGATTTTCGGAGGAAGCAAGGTGGTTTCATGAATCTAGTTAGGTTTGTGAAGGTTTGAGATTCTTGAATGAGATTTGTGAAAGGCAATGTTGGACATCAGTTTTTCAGTGACTAGTGCTTTCAGATTGAATAAAATTAGGTCTATGGTGAAATAAGAGTCTTATTCTATATAGAGACAAAGAATTTGATGCCAAACCATTTATGTGACCTTCAAGTTAATAAGTTAAGTTATAATTATCTCAAAGTAGTGAGCTAGGTGGTCAATATAAGTATTCTGAGGGATACAGTGTGCTATCCCTAAAATCTTGTAAAGGTAGCATGTGTGGCACAAAGTGATTGTGTATGAATTTTTGTATTCCACATATAGTGAAGAATAGTGGATTTAGGTATGACTGACACACTTTCATTGTATTCTCCTTGGACTATCCTATAGTGGTGAACTAAGTAAAATTTGTGTATTGCCTCTCTACATGTGAATGTTTGATTGTCGATCAAATTCATCATATAGGTGTAATGATTTCCTACCAATGTGGGAAAAGATCTTCCATTTTAAAAGAATATTTTGACACCCTGATTCACCCCTCACCTCTTAGGGTGTTCCAAGGTCCTACATATAGAAGGTTTTAGTGTATATGAAGAAATTCTAGACTTAAGGTAAGTAATTTCTATCTCAATTTTATTTCTATGAGACACATTCAATATTCACCACCTCTTTCTTTTGGGTGGTGTATATACTAGCCATTAATTTTATATATGATGATTTTTATGAATTTTATAGGGATTACATATCTATATAAGGTCCTTTATTTCATGGGTAATATGATTTAAAATTTTCTAAAGTGGTATAGATTTTATGTTACAATCTCCTTATTTATCTAGATTGTTTATGATTATACTTCCGAGGATAAAATATTATGATGTCGCTCTAAATATACTCGTGAATTATATTATATTGTTGTTATTTCTTGAAATCACATGTTTTCATTTCATTTTCTTCTCTTTAATTACTCAAGAGATCAAAAATATATTTTAAATAAAAATTAACTTTATTTATCTCTTCGGTTGAAAATTAATTTTCTTCCATGTCCATGTTTTCTAAAAATGTCTTAAAGACATTTTTAAAAATATCCTATGATTATTTAAATTAATTTTTAATCATGTTTTATTTTTATCAAATGTTTTTAATGTAATATTTTTTTCACTTTTTGAATGATTCACTTTTCACTTTTTACAGAAAATGTGAATGGAATTTATGTTTTAACATGTACAACATGAACAGTATTTCCCACTTTCATGAACTCTTGTTAATTTAAAGATTCCTTTAAAATATACCAAGTTTATTTTAAAATAAAATTTTTTCATTAATATTTTCAGAATTTTTAGATTTAAAAATAAGTTATTTCAAAATTGAAAAGACATTTTTATCAAGAATTTTTTAATGATATTTTATATGAAATTTCTATTCATCAAATGAAAAAACCGTTGGTGTTACTTATGTTTTATTAAGGATATGATCCAATAGTACCATCCTTATTCTTTATCTAGATTATTTATGATTATGATGATGATATTTTTATGAAACCCATTTATTTTCCATGGCTTATGCTAATATGGATTGATGAAATGATTATAAAACCCTATTTCTTTGCATGGGTTATGATATGATACATTTTTAATGAGTTTGTTACACACACATATATTCTTTTCATTATGTGATGGGTGGTTTTTTTATAAATTAAGGATGGTAGTTATGTTATAACCATGGATTATAGTTATGTTTTAACCAATGATGGTGGTTACATTATAACCAAGGATATATGGTTACATTATAAATCAATATAGTTGGGACCAAAATTATATATCCCTCCAATTAATAGGGTAATTATAGATATATCATGAGATAAACAAGATTGGGATGGGGAGTGTACTCAGTTCAGTAAATGATTTTGTCCACTATGATATTATTAAGAGTGAACCTTGACTACTAGGATGGTTTGGGGAGTGAACCCATTCCACTATGAAAATATTGGTAATGGACATTAGCTACTATGGATGTGATTTTTAATTATTATGTGTATACCAAAAATATATGTATTATGTCAATGTTATACTCTCATGACTTATGTTTTTTTATTCCATTATGATTCATGTATTATGAACTACCAAGATTTATTCCATGACTCAAGTTTATTATCTTTGATATGTAGAGTATGGTTTACAAATGTTATTCTCTTGTTCTACCATAATACTCATGTTATATTGATATTTACAATGTTTAACCTTACTGGCCATCTAATCTCACCCTTTCTTATATTTCCATTCCCAAACTCATGAAAAAATATTTTAAATAAGGTATTATAAGAAGAGTACTATATGGGAAGATATTTATGGGATATGTTGAATATCTTTAATGAAATAAGAAAATTGTGTATATAGTATCTAAAGACACAAAGACTTTATGACCCTTGGGTGTGTATTTCTGTAATGTAATGAATATTAATATTAAAATATAAAATATTTATGTATGAAAAGCTTGGGTCTCTATAATTGGTATTAGATAAATGGTTTTTTCAACCTTTAAAGATTATTATTAGAAAAAATTAGTGAAAACCTTGGGGATAAGTATAAGTTTAGAATAACATCCTAAAGTTTTGGTAAGGAATAGATTATGTGATTTTATAAGTGATTGCATTCCTTCTTAGATACTAAATTTATATGTGGATCTGGTACAGTTGTACCTAGGGTTAATTACTCCAAAAATGGTGTATTGGTCTTTGACTTGATCATCACTTAGTGCATGAAAATGGTCCCCACTGTACAACTATTTTGACACTCCATAGGGATATGATTTGGTTAATACATAGTTTCATTAAAACCAATTATAAATTATTTGAATAGATTATAATCACATATAACCTAGGTTAACTCTAAGGTGTCATATATTTAAAATAAATTATTATAATTTAGACATCATATAAATGATTTTTCATGACCATGTAATTTCCCACTCTGATTATTGTTGCTCACACCATTATTTTTTGTTTTAGTCAATTGATGAAACCTGAAGGAATAATTTTAATATTGAATGTGATGGAAAATGAAATGATTATTCTCTAATGAAACAAAATTATATGGTATTTTTAATGAAAAATATTATTGTTATTCTCACACAACTTTCTAAATCCATGAATCATGTTGAGATTCTAAATGATAAAAGAAAGGAACAATGTTATGTTCATTCCTTTATAAGGAAACATACACTTTCATTTACTAGGTCTACTAATCCACTAGTCATTGAGAAATGGATAAATTCTATTAAAAATATATTTTCCATTTTCTGGTGTGTGGATCATGAAAAAGACATTTTGGCTCTCTATTGTTTTGAAAGTGAATCAAATCAATGGTAGAACCTTATTAAGAATATGAGTCAAGAGGAAGAAATTTACTCCATGGAATGGGATGAGTTTAAGAGGATATTTTTCAATAATTACTTCCCCTATATTCTACGTACAAGGATAAAGAAGTAAACTATTGAGCTCAAACAGAAGGATGATGAATTTATTGGTACCTGTGAAGCTAATTTTACAATACATTCGAGGTACAATTTTGGTTTAATTGAAATACCTTAAAAAAAATTTATTGATTATTTTGTGGCTTAAAATAAAGTATCTTAAATGTTTTTCCATAAGATACATTAGTATATATGAAGCAATAATTCAATGTGAACTCAAGGTGGAAATGGAAATTGGATATTCCAACTATTTAATGGTTTTGATAAGAAAAGGAAGGTTGAGTTTCATGAGAACTCAAATAAATCACATGGTGGAAATAAATTTCAGTCACCTACATACTAGAAATGTGGGGAGAAACATCATCAGAATTGTTTGAGTGGTACTAGGAAGTGCTTTAAATATGGGAGGACTGGTTATAGAGCCAGTTAAATTATGAAGTCAATAAAGATTCTAGTTGATACAATGGAGGAAAGGAAGATGACAACTAATGCACCACCCATGCTTCAATGCTTAAAATGTAAATATTTTGGGAATTGTGAGAATAAATACTATAATCCAATGGATAATGAGGATGAAATTCGACAAAAACCTCCAAAGAAAAAGAACAAAGAGAAATATTATGCAATCACAAGATTTAAAGTGAATCGTGATAATTAGGGTACACTTATCCTTCACTCCTTAGTTAGTAATTTCATGTTTTATTTTGTATTGAAAAGATATATTAAAATCTTATTGTTCATCCATTAGTGGGACTTGATGTGATTCTAATCAATGATTATATATCTCTACATAGATTAGGGAATAATAAAATCATATTTGATATTTTGAAATCAACTTCTGTTTATTTATCAATTCAAGGATGTGTTAAGACTTAAAATTTAAATGTGTTTTTCTAAGATAGTATCTTATTTAAGGAATAACAGTTGAATTATCTTTTGGAATCATATATGCTTTTGTTGTGAGTTTATTTTTTATAATGATTAGGGTATATAAATTGTAGTATGATACTTAATGAGTGATTAGAATTATTATTAATCTGATTTTGTAAATTTCATGAACTTATTTATATATTTTTTAATTTTAGAAGGGTCTTAAGGTTAACCATTTATGTAAAGGTTTAATTTGATATTTGGATGTGGTTTTATAGATTATTGTATTATTTATTCATATGAAGATTTATCCATATTGGATACCTGGTGCTAACCATTCTGGATTTGATGATAACTAGAGATAAAATTAATAGATTATCATTATTTTATGGATCTTAGGATCCATTATAAGTTAAGTTTATTTCTTATATCATAAAAAATTCATCTTCATTTTCTAGATTAATATATAAGTATTAATTGATCAAAGTACAACTAAAATATTAGAATGTGATTTTGAAATAGAAATAAATCAAGTAAGTATATTTTCTCATGTTCTATATCTTTATAGTAAAAAAATCCCTCAACTTTAGGAAAAGGACCACGAAATATAAACATTATATGTTAACTTTTATTTTAGATGAATCAGTGGTCTTTTGACACATTATAGATTTATGGTTTTGTGGTGGTTAACTTTATCATGACCATTTTCTATATCACTCTATATTAATCCTTGTGAATTATTATTATCTTCCAAATCCATGTTATCGCTTCCCTCCAATGTTATCATTATGTGTAAATTGGGATTTTTTATTTTATTCTATAAGACCTTCATATTTTCCATTTTTTAAGAGGAAGTTTTATTAACCCTTTTTCAGATGTGGGTTTTCTACAAAGGAATTTTCAATTGCTAAACCCTTGATTACCAAGAACAAGTTCAAATTAGTTAGATGAAAATTATTTAATGGGTTAGAATTTAACACCCTGAGATTTTATGAAATATTTCTTTTAAAATAAATTTAATTTTTACGGTATCTTGTGTTGCAAGAAACACCGAGTTTAAACGAACCATGATATACTATTTAAATAATATTACTTAATATTATAGTTATCATCTATAATTGGATTGGAGGGTATGAATAGTATTAACTAAATTATTAAAATATATGAATTATATATGTATAAAATAAATCAATTGAATAATAATTTATTATAAATGAAAATGAAAAAACCCCATTTGAAAGAAAAAAGAAACATTTTCCTAAAAAAACTATCCTTATGCAGGAAATATGTTTTAATTAGTCACTATTGGTTAATTATTTTAAGGAAATATATATATTATATATTTATTAAAATGTCTTAACAATCATCTAAAATTTTTCTAGGCATGATATAAGAATAAATCCAGTGTTATGCTTAAAACTGTATTTTTTTAAAAAATGGTATTGTCACATTTTGGTGAACATATTTTAAAATTTGTTTTTTCCACTTTTTAAAAATTTATTTGAAAAAATGAAACTAATTTTTTTAAAATGTAATGTTAAAATTATCTTAGAGTTAATTTTTGATAATTTCCTAAAAATATTAATTTTTCAATAAATAGAGAAAAATACAAATTTTAATTAAGAATTGACTTTTCAATTAAATCATTTAAAAAGTTAAAATTGGTTTTAAAATTATTCTAAAAGTATAATTAGTTAAATTAAATCTTTATTAATCTAATTTAGGTAATTTAAAAAAAATAATTTTCAATTTTTATATAACTAAAATCCATACTTAAGAAAAAATAATCTTTGAAAAATTGCTTTTTCGTCACATCTGTGAGTTTAATTTTAAATTAAATTATTCCCCTTATTTTAATTGTATTTTAAAATGGATTAAATATTTTTAATTAGAATAATTAATATTATATAATAAGTTCAACTTAATTTTTTGTCACAATGAATATTAAAATCAATAAAAATTAATAATTGCAGTTAAGGTTAAAATGGGTTTACCGAGGGTTAAAATAAAATGATAAAGGTTAAAATGACTGAATAACTTGTCTAGTTACTATTATATGGTCATATTACTACATTATACAATATAAGATTTTATAATGATCCATTTTTATCCTTTTTAAATGTTTAAAACGTGGGTATACCCTTTTCTTTTTAGAAATTCCATGTGTTTCCTTTCCCCCACTTATAAAAGGGCACTCCATCTCTTCTACTATTCATACTTCGAAAGCCTTTTGGTTTGGAAACTACCTAACCAAATTAATTCCTTTATTTACTCCCCAAATCATAAATTCCTTATATTTTTTATAAAACCCTCCTAATGAGGATTTAGGTAAAACCCTTCATAGCTTTTCCGAAGAAGATGTATTTTTCTTAAATGAGGGTTTTTATTTCATTTCTTATTCAACCACCTTAAAATATTATTAAACTATGATTATATAATAATATAAATATATACCATATAATTATATTTTATTATTTTAATATCATAACCAATATCCATCTTCTATTCCATCAAATGGGAAACAAAATCATCGATCATGTGTATGGTGGACTACCGCCTCCCAACCCGATGTAGTTATTTTTTCATCACCACTTATAAAGGATTGATATAATGATGTATTTAAATTATATATGTTATATTTATGACCTAAAAATACTTCTTTAATTATAATATCAAATCTAACTTCTTACCTTCCAAACCGTTGGAAAATAATAATGTCGCTCGTGTGTACAACAGACTACCGCCTCACAAACAGATGTGAGGTGTTTTTCATTTCCATTTTAATTGGATGGTATTAAGGATATTTTTATTTATTATATATGATATAAATGATATAATAATTATTTTTTAATTGTGAATTATTATTTACCTTTATTTCTTTTCATATTTTAAAAAATGGAAACAACATTCATGCGTACGTACGACCTAACATCTCCATGAATGGTGTAATACATTTTTCCAATTGTAACCTTTATAGGTGAATATTAATATGTATAAAATAAATATATAAGATATTATATAATTGTTTAAATTTTGGGATTTATTAAACCATGAAAAATTTAAAATAACTAATTCTTCTGAACCAAAACATACATGAAAAACAATGCAGTTGTTACCCGAAACAGTGATTTTAACAAAGAATTGTTAATAAACAAGTGATAAAAGGTTATATGTAAATAATATATGATTTGATATATATTATTATGGTTATTTAATATGCATATTTTTTATACAGTAGGTTCAAATGTGTATGAATAAATTCAATACTTAAGGTGAGGGATTTTCATCTCACTTTTATTTCTATGAGACACATGCCATATTCGCCACTTGTTTCTTTTTTGTGGTGTATATACTGACCATGAATACCTTATATAATGATTTTAATGAATTTTATGTGGTTTTAAATACCCAAACAAGTTATTTTATTTTATTTTTAATATGATTCAAAATTTACCAAAGTGGTATAGGTTTTATGTTACGATCTCATTATTTATTGGGATTGTTTATGATTATGCTTCAAATATAAAATATTCCGATATATCTCTCAATAAAATCATGATATTTCTTATACTTTGGTTATTTCTTGAACTAAAATGTTTTACTTTCATTTTATTCTCTTAAATTACTCAATATATCAAAAATATTTTTTAAGGTAAATTGACTTTATTTCTCTCTTCGATCAAAAATGTTTTCCTTCCACATCCATGTTTTCTAAAAATGGTTCAAAGATGTTTTTACAAATATACCATGATTTTTTAAAGTTATTTATACAAATGTTTTAATTTTTATAAAATGTTTTAAAATTAATCTTTTTTTTATTTATGAGTGAGGAACTTTAAAATGTTTACTGAAAATGTGAAAGGAATATTTATTTTAACATGCATGACATTAATGATATTTCCCACTATTATTACCACTCAATGATTTAATACTTCTTATAAATTTTTCCAAGGTTGTTTTTAAAGAACATTTTTTCTTTAATATTTGGGTATATTTTATATTTTAGTTAGGTGATTTCAAATATGAAAATCATATTTTCTTCAAAAAGGTTTTAATAATATTTTTATGGAATATCTATTCATCAATGAAACAACCTTTGGTGTTTCTTATGTTTTATTGGGTATATGATCCAATGGTTCCATATTTATTCTTTATATATATGTTTTATGATTATGATGATGAGATTTTTATGAAACCCATTTATTTTCTATGGGTTATGCTAAGATGGATTGATGAAATGATTAGGAATCCCTATTTCTTTTCATGGGTTATGATATGATGAATGTTTAATGAGTTTGTGGGAAAATATATATTATTTTTCATTATGTGATGGTTGGTTAAATATAAACCAAGAATTATGGATATTTTATAACCAATTACAGTGGTTAATTTATAACTAAGGATGGTGGTTAAGTTATAACCAAGGATGGTGGTTATATTATAACCAAGGATGGGTGGTTATGTTATAAACTATGATGGGTGAGGTAAAAATTATATAACCCTAGAATGAATTGGGTAATGATGGATATATCATGAGATAAAAAGGGATGAAATAGATATTTAACCCAGTTTAGTAGGAGACCATGTCCACTGTGATAGTATTAGGACTGAACCTTGGCTACTACGATGGAATGGGGAGTGAACCAATTACACTATGACAATCTTAACAAAGATCCTTTACCAATAAGGAAATGATTTTTAATGATTATGTGTGTTACAATAATCTATGTATTATTACAATTTTATTCTCTAAAGGATTATATTCTTTGATTATATTATAATTCATGTCTTATGTACTAGCATGATTTATACCATCACCCAATTTTTTGATCAATGACATGCAGGGTATGATTTTTAAATCCTATTATCATATTTTTATACCCTTATACTCATTTTATATTGTCATCTCCCATGTTTACACTTACTAGGCATATGAGATAACCTTTTTATGTTTCATTTTCCTAATAAATGAAGAAAGATTTTAAATAAGGTGTGTTCAATAAGAGTACTGTGTGAGAATATCTTTATGGGAGATAATGAATATATGTATTGAAATAAGATGATTGTGTATCTAGTATCCAAATACACTAAGCCTTTATGATCCTTGGGCATGTATTTTTGTGATATAATAAATATTCATCTAAAAATATGTAATATTTATCTATGAAAAGTCTAGGTTGCTATAACATTGTCATATAAACAGTGGATGTAGAAATATCAAAACTATTATAATAAGTAAACATCATGCATAACTCATTGTATACATAATATGGTAATCAAAAATTATAATTTACGTTGGGTCTAGGGAGCCCACTATTACAATAATAAGAATAAAACTCTACCATATATAGACCTTCTATCATTAAAATTTCCTACCTAATTTGAATTTGTATATAAAAATATATCAATATTTCCTTTACTGTGATATCTTTACCCAAAATCATTTTTTATTTTTGTATGAATGATTATTCTCATTTTAGAAATATAATTTGACTCTTTTGGAGCACTTTAATACATCAAATAGAGTGAAGCAACACAAAAAAATTCTGACATTGAACTATCAAGTAAAACAAAATTCCTATAAGATTCTATAATTCTCATAGGTCCACTTGATTTCCTTCAATATCTTTAGAAAACTTAGTTACCACGGAAATTAGAGTGTAAAAAATATTTTAATCATTTGAGAAAAACTTATTTATAAGATCTTGAGTATACTTCTCTTAAGACAGAATGATTTGATCTTCCCCTACATAGATTTTTGAACCTAGAAACTATCACATCTCACCAAGCATGGAAATTTCAAATAACTCCTTCATCTCTAAAGAAAAGTCTTTATAAACACTTTATCCATTTTTAATAAATATACTATCCTCTACATAAATAATAATACTGATATATACCTTTTTCATCATTGATATAGATGTTGTTGTCCAATCTTGCCTTTTTAAAATTTAAGTTCTTCAAGTAGACATATAACTTATAATACCAAACTCTTGGAAATAGTTTCAAACCATATAAATCATTCTTTAACCTACAAACATAATTCTCTTCTTCACCAAAATAATATATAAGTTTGATCAATATAAGCCTCTTATTTAAATCCATTATTTAGTAATTAATACTTGAAATCAATTTGGAATATCTTATATTATCCATGTGTAGAAATATAAAGAAATATTATATTGGTTTCTATTATTTCCAAGGGTGTAAAGGTCTTATCAAAACAAATTATTTCTACTTGAGAATAGCCTTTTTCTAGTTCCCTCAACTCGTGATCCTAAATTCAGTGTTGAAAACACATAACTTACAACATTTTCTTTGATACACATCCATAATTATAATATATTTCTCATAATTACAAACCAAATACCATTAAGTTTATAGTTTTATAGAGTAAGGAAAAAGCATAAACTACTAATTCTCAAGTCTTCTAAAAAATGGTAATTTTTTCCCACTTCATAAGAATATAGTAAATTCAAAGTGGGCCTTCAATGTCAATCAAAAATTCTCTATATAAGATACTCTTCATGTATTAGAATACCTAATAATTAATTTCATAACACAGGTAAATGGAAACAAAAGAAATGGTGAGCTCAAAAACATGGTAAGGGTAAACATGATAAGAATTATAACTTTAGAGACATGATGCATAACATGATATCATAATGAGAATGATCAAAATATTTAGACCATGGAATAAAGAGGTAATATCATAAATATAAGGATTATACAATGATCATAACATAAGATCATGGAATCATATGAATGTGGAAATAACATAAACATGATATCATAAGCATATTCCAAGGATTACTCCATAGGCCATCATCATTATATGCTAAGGATTATTCCCTAGTCCATTATCATATAACAATGATAACTCCATAAACCATAAAAATGGATTAGGTTTACTCCCTAATCCCATACATATCTTCTCATGAGACATTAACATTACCCAATGCATTAGAGTGCTATTTGTAATGAACCGTGTCTTTCCGGACTGCAAAGTTGAGCAGAATTTTAAATTTTTTCTGTCAAATACTTTTAAGGGGTAAAGTGGAAATTTCCCCTATAATATGGCCTTGGATAGTTTTTTTACTACTCTATTTTTTCCAAAATAGGATGTTTACCATAGGATAGAAGTATGTTGGTATTCTGAGACACACTATTTTCATGGAATAATTAATATTTCCAATTTAGTTAATTAAATATTAATTTATTCATGCACATTCATTAGGAGATATAATTTTAATGGAACATCAGATTGATATTTCATCTCCACCATTTAATCCAAAATGGGGTGTTTTCCTAGGTGAGGCATAAACTCAAGTCAGGTGTTGGGGCTAGTACTTATCCCCTTTATCATTTCCTTTTCTTTTATTCCTTTTATTTTTCCTTCTTTTATTTCTTTTCATTCCCTGTATTCTTGATTACACCCTCATGGGCCTCCTATTCCATAGATAAAGGTAGAGGGAGAGATAAAAATAGTAATGGAGGTGCGACCACATAGCTCGGGAGGAGCCAGATCATCATGCGGTAGCTGCAGATCACGGAACTAGGCGAAGCATCACCAGATTTCAACCAAAGGTAGGAATTTTTTTAATTTTTTCCATAAATTCATGTATATTTACCATTTTCAAGTTTTATATCCCTATTATCACTGATTATGACCCCTTTAGGGTCATTCTATAGCTTTTGGGGAGAAAAACAGGGTTTTGGGCCGATTTTAAGGGTTTAACGTTCTGAAATCTCAATCACACAATGTGTAGTTCAGGTAAACAAGTTTTGTGTTCTTCCCGTTTGGGGAAGATGACATTTTTAAAAGTACACACTGTGTCTGGGGTATAAATGTTGTAAAGTGTATTATTCCAATACATCTCCACTCTATGTGTTTTAATGATCCAGAAAATCCCTACTCTTATTATGAAAAGTTTGTTAAGTGTTTTATATTGTATACATTTTATGATGTATGCTCAAGTATTTATCTTATATGATCATATTATCTTACGAAGTTCAAGGAATATTTTTAGTTATTTAGAAATCAAAATTAAACATAAGACTTTATCTTACGAGGATTTTTCTTAGCTAGAATAAGTTAAATAAAAGGGAATTTCTTGTCAATAACATTGTATCTTATGATCGGAGAATTGTCTTATGACTCACTGAAGACTGATTATATTATAAATACAAACAAACTTATCTTACAGAAAATATATTTGAAGATGAATGATATGATCATCCAATATCCTTCAAATATCTATTAGTACATAATGCCATGATTATCCTTTCTAATCTCAAGATAAGTCTTTTCATACCTTTGAGTGTAGAAAATGAAGATTATTGATTTAAGGAAATATCGGTCTGCTCAAGACTTAACATGAGTGGGAAATTTCATAGAGAGAGAAAATATCTGGCATTGTGGTCGATGTTTCTGACGCTTTCGTTGGGGCATGGACATCTGTTCGTTTCAGAGGAGGAGGATGCACTGACTGTTGCCCCTCATTCCCACTTTCCAAAGGAGGGCGGAATCCATCACCTGTTTAGGGACGTTTGCTCCTTGATTGAAATGGGATGATGGGATGTTAGTTCCTCCTTCTGTGGATTCCTTCTTGGAACTCGTTACCTAGTCTGTGTCTCCCTTATAGACTTAAGATATTTTTCATGAAATTATTCCTAGTTCCATGTATTCATGGACACCGGTTAATTACGCTGCTTCTATTGGGACATATCAAGGGGTCCGGTCAGGGTTACAATCTTCGGTCAGGGGAGTAATCACATTGGAAATCATTGGCGTGTCTGGATTCTGGAAAACTAGAGTGTATTGGTTCCTTCCCCTTATTATATGGATTCTCGAGGGCGTGGAATCCTGAGGCATCCCACGTCGAATTCATGGAATTATATGCTATAGGCATGTCTTTGAGGTTTTCCTCATATTCCCATGTTTAATGCAGGGTATGTCATAAGTTTAACACCTAGTAGAGATAGATCAGACTGATAATAACACTAACTAGAGTGGATCAGATGGGTGAAACCCCTAAAGGGAACACTGATGCTAGGGATAACACATAGTTAGTTACCCGAGTGCTACAAATAGCAGTGAAGAGGTGAATTGGCATGATCTCACCAGGATGTGGCGGCCCAGGTAAGAATTGGGATGGATGATGGAGAGTTGAATAAAGTGGAGGGGGGATGAGATGGGGGACGATGTGAGGGAGAAAGTTATGTTGGGATTGAGCTTCGAAGAGACTTCCTACGTATCTTCGTGGTATAGAATCAAAGTCTGCATAGTTCGGTGAGGGGATGGGACACCTAAGGAGGAAACTCGTATGAAGGGGACCCAGAGGAAGTGGAACCTCCGGGTTGGGGCATGACCTTCCTGAAACTCATAGTATTGAGGGAAAGACTTAGATGAGACATGGGTGGTGGTATTGAACCTCATGGAGGCATCCTATGTACCTCGCCTTGGCAAAGATCAAAGTCCACATAGTTCAGGATGGGGGCATAGAATCGGGGTGTACACAGAGGACAACCACTTGATGATATAATGGGGCTTATGTGTGGTTAGCAGCCCGGGTTGGTCTGACACCACTAGGGTGGGCCAGAGATGTGGGTCCCAATGAAAGGTATGACTATGGATTAACATTGGATTAGGGTTTAAAACAGCTTACCGCTAATTGGGGTTGACAACGGCTTACCGCTGATTGGGGTTGACAATGGATTACCATTGGTCAGGGAACACAATGACTTACCACTGGTCAGGGAAAACATGGATTACCACGTGTTGGGGTTGGACCTCAAGGAGGATTCCTATGTACCTTGACAAGGAGACAAGGATCAAATCCCACGTAGTTCAGGATGAGGTGTTGGTGAACTGACGTGAAGTGTTCAGGACAAATGGTTGTTGGGCTTCAACTTAAGTGAGGCTTCCTACGTACCTTTTCTTGGAAAGGATCAAAGTCCATGTAGTTCAGTATGTGGTGTTGGTGAACCGACATGAAGTGTTCAGGACCAATAGTTATTAGTATTGAACCTCAGGGAGGCTTCCTATGTATCTTTCCTTAGCAAGGATCAAAGTCCACATAGTTCAGGATGGTGTTGTGGGCTTATACTCTAGGGAGGCCCAGAGAGGATTTAATAGTCGATGCTTACTCTAAGACCATGTGAGTCATGCTCAGTGTGAGAAAAAAGAGGCAACAAAGACCTGGCGACCACGTCGAAAAATGTATATCTGTGGGAAGTGTAATGGGGCATACACGTGGTTAGTAGCCCAAAAAGGAAATAGGGGCTTATGCGTGGTTAGTAGCCCAGGTAGATAGATATTGGGACTTACTCCAGGATGGAGGCCCGAGTGGCGACAAATCCCAATGGGAGAGGTATTTGGCACAAAAGAGAGTAGGGTTCTAGTGCATATCCCCCCTTTTGGTCTTTGGCCAAGAAGAAGATAGTAGGAGCAGGGATGCTGCCTCCTGTAAGAAAGGATAGGGGTTTACAACAAGGTGGTTGCCCCTTCCCCGCAGACAGACACCGCTCCAGTAAAGAGGATCTCATTCCATGTGAAAAATATTTCACTCCTATAGAGACGAGTAGGTGTGGAGAATGTCCGAGGTGGGGCTCCCCATGTGCGATGCACGGGGAAAGGCTATAGTTTAATGTCATGTGCTCAGGATGATGGTTCTTGGATGTTTAACATCCTATAGCTCAAACGAGGCGAGTTCACTCAGCAACCCATAGGACTTACATAATTAATACTCGCTCGCCCTTGAGGAAGGGAAGGCATCAATAATGTTGTGGTAAAAGGGGTGTTATGGAGTGATCCATTAAGGGCCCCACATTAGCGTGGATATTTGAAGAATCAATAGCTTTTAGCATGCCAAAAATTATGGGCTTGAACCTCAGGGAGGCTTTTTACATACCTCACCTTAGCAAGGATCAAATTCCACATAGTTCAAGACAGGGACATAGAATCCAGGTGTACACAGAGGACAACGACCCAATGATATACTGACGCTTACATGTGGTTAGCATCCTAGGTTGGTCTGACTCCACTGGGGCAGAATAGAGATACGAGTCCCAATGAAAGGTATGACAACGGATTACCACTAAATTAGGGTTTCCAATGGAATACCGCTAATTGGTGTTGAAAACGGATTACTGTTGGTCAGGGAACCCAACGGCTTACCATTGGTCAGGGAACACAATGTCTTACCGCTGGTCGAGGTTGGACATTAGGGAGGATTCCTATGTACCTTGCCTAAGAGACAAGTATCAAAGCCCACTTAGTTCAGGATGAGGTGTTGGTTAACTAACATGAAGTGGTCTAGACCAATGGTTGTTGGGCTTGAACCTCATAGAGGATTCCTACATAACTTGCATTGGTAAGGATAAAAGTCCACATAGTTTGGGATGGTGTTGGGGTCTTACACTCTAGGGAGGCCCAGAGAGTATTTCATGGTCGATGCTTACTCTAATCCCATGTGATTCATGCTCGGTGTGAGAAAAAAGAGGCATCAAAGACCTGACAACCACGTCGTGAAAGGTGCATCTATGGGAAGTGGAATGGGGCTTACACGTGGTTAGCGGCCCAAAAAGGAAACAGGGGCTTATGAATGGTTCGCATACCAAATAGGAAATAGGGGCTTATGCATGGTTAGAAACCCAGAGAGATAGATATTGGTAATTACTTTGGGATGGAGGCCTGAGTGGTGGAAAAGCCCAATAGGAGAGGGATTTGGCACAGAAGAGAGGAGGGTTCTGGTTCACATCCCCCCCTCTAGTCATTGTCCTGGAAGAAGATAGGAGGATCAGAGATGCTTCCTTCCACAAGAAATGATAGGGGCTTGTACCAAGGTGGTTTCCCTTTCCCCATGGATAGACTCCACTCCAGCAAAGAGGATCTCAATCCATGTGAGAAAGATTTCACTCCCGTGGAGACGAGCAGGCATGGAGAATGTCCGAAGTGGGGATCCCTGTATGTGATGCATGGAGAAAGGCTACAGTTTAACTTCATGTACTGAGGAAAATTTTTCTTGGTAGTTTAATGTCTTGAAGCTCAGACGAGGTGAGTTCACTTGGCACCCCCTAGGACTTACATAACTGATACCCGCCCGCCCTTGAGGAAGGGAAGGTGTCAGCAATGCCATGGTGAAGGGGGTGTTATGGAGTTATCCATTGATGGGGTCATGTTAGCTATTATGGCTATGAGAAGAAGAAATAGCTATTAGAGTGCCTATGTTTAGAAGCATGTGGTGAAGCAACACAACGGGAAGCACCGCCCAAGGGACTTTGAAATCACTCTGTGCAAACCAGAAGGGTCGCACGGGAAAAGGGCGCATGACCCCGATATTTTGCGCATAATAGGAGCTCATACATGGTGAATTAAGGTAATGATGAGACATGGATCACATAAGGAGGGCTACACACAAGATGAGAGGTTGTGCGCTAGATGGAACGACTGCTAGCAAACCGAAAGGGTGCACGCAAAATGAGAGGTTGCGCACAGGATGGAACGGTTGCGCACAAAAAAGTTATGATGTAGGGGGAAACATACGTGCAAGAGGGATATTTTTCATGAAAATGACTTGGGGTAAAAGGAAATGGATGATGATCACACCCAAGAGGGACCACCCGAAGGAGGACCCTCGGGGGACCTATTGCGTAAGATCCAATACCTTGAGGCCATAGTATTTTTCGTGTGGTCGTGGAAGAGGTGTTTTTCACACAGAAGAGCGTCTCTTCTTCTTCTGTCACCATCCCTAAAGGTTGGGGGGTATGGTTTGTTTTATAGCCGAAGTCCTCGGAGGCGGTGCACACGGGGTGTTGTGTGGAAACGACAGTTTAACGTCGCATTGGGTGCGCAAGGGTTTGCGTGCCAGAGGAATGTTTGCATGCCACCCAGACTTTTGAGCGCCAGCACCTTTGGTGGTTTCTCGGGGGTTGTAATTGAATCCTTCCTTCGACGTCGCATTGGGTGTGCAAGGGTTTGTGCACCGTTGGGTACCTTTGCGCTCAGGCCTTAACTAATTCTCGAGCACGCCAGCGTGCAAGGGCCCCTTTGATGTCGCATTGGGTGCGCAAGATTTTGAGTACCGGGAAGAGTGTTGCACACAACTCTATGCTCTTGCATGCTAGCACCTTTGGCGGTTTTGGGTGGGCACTGCAGAAGCCTACATTTGATGTCACGTTGGGTACCCAAGAGTTTGTGCACCAGAGGGACTTTTGCGCACATCCTCTGAATCTTGTGTGCACCTGCCTCCCGGGTCGCGGAATCTTATCCTTCCCTTCCAAATACATTTTTTGCTCTTTATCATCCTGATTTCAACCCTATCTGAAATTTGGCATCAAAAATCCTCTCCCTCAGAATCAAAGCTGAAGGGGGACCCGAAGGTTAGATTCTGAGGGTCGCAGTGAAAAGTGGGTAAGTGCTCGTTCGGTGCGTGTAAGATCGTAATTTGGGCACGCAAACCTATTTCGCATGCGCGGAAGGTGTTTTCATGCCTATAAATAGGATGAGGGCCCCCACATAGGCCCCTACATTGACTTTTTCTGTACGACAGGCGCTTTTCTCTCATGCGTGAAAATGGTCTCGATCCACACATAATTTTCCGCAGCCGACTCTGAGTATTGCGTTATGCCTGACCTTTTTCACGTAGATCGACACTCTTTCACACCGCCATATATTTTTTGTGCCGAATATTCATTCTTTCATTCCCATATCTTAGGATTTCAAAAATGGCCACCCAACAGACTAATGTTAAGAGGGAGGTTGTTGCAGCTGCAAGGAGGACTCAGATGATCACGAACCCTCAAATTATTTATGAGGGGAGGGTTGTGTCTGATAACCAGATGCTTTTTGGCATGCTTAAGAAATATCAAAAAGATTATTTTTTGAGTGATATCCTACTGTTATAGAACTTAAGCCTTCTAGAGGAGGTGTTGATCTCGACTTTGAGACGGATACACCGCGCTCATGGGTGACTCACGAGGATAGTCTCCCACAGTTCCATATTACAAACAATGACCATCCTACTAGGGAAACACATAACATAGCCATCTATGTCCTAAATTCTATGACTGGGACTGTTATGGGAAGTGATCTGGTTCTTGATAAATCTCCCGCTCTTTATGAAAGTACTTTCATAAGTAGTATTACTGATGAGACGAAGGGTTGGAAGGAATGGGATTTCATATCTAGGGAAAACTTCACCAATTAATGGGCTTGGGAATACTGGGTACGCTATACATGTAAGGAATTGGGGCTAGAGCTATGATCTATTGAACTTTTTTAAGCCATTTGGACATCCCAATTCCACTTCTACTGACAATAGGATCTGGTAGCAGATTTTTTCAGTAGCTGGTCCCCTGATACCAACACCTTCCACCTCCACCATGGGGAGTTGGGCATCAATATATGGGATGTCCACTGCATTGGGGAAATCCCCTTGGAGGGGCACCAGTATGATGAGTTCCTCCCGACAGGGAATGTCTGGGGGGATAGGACACGCACCCCCATCCTGTCATGGCACCTGCTGGAGCTGGATAAAGAGGAGATGAAAATAAAATATATTCTAAAAGACATGTCTTATTTAGGGTGGTTTATTCTTTTACTAACATAGGACACATATGTAAAAATTCCAGGCTGAGGGAAGCAATGTCCGAACACATCTCAGAGGGGAAAAGTGGGATCATACTGGAGGGTCTTGGAGGCAGAAGAGTACCGATCGTGGGGCTTTGGCATAAATGAAATTCAGGACCCAAATGTACAATATGTTGGTTTTCTTGATATATTATTGAGTGTATGGTTGTTTCTAGTGAGGGACATAAGGATGGGGGTCCGCCTAAGGATGTTATTGATGGTCGGGATTATGGTGGCGAAGAACAAGGTTAACCTGGGGGTGCCAGTGTTGGCCAAACTGTACAGTAATCTGGGGAATATCTCGAGGGGAAGTACGCCTAGGAGGATATGTGGAATATTCCAGATTCTTCATGGCTAAGTCACATCCCACTGTGGTGGTTCTAACTTCTTGAATTCCATTCGCCCCCTGGTAATGGTATGTGTCCATCCCTCTTGAACATTTCTAGAATCCACCTAATGACGCTCAGGGAAGAGGGGATCAATCTTAAGATCGGCAGCCACACCCACTTTGAATTCCACCCATTCTCAACCTCGGTTGGTCAAATGGTAGATGATGGGAGGGGGCCATTAGAGAAGAGGTATTACGTGAAAAACATCTAGGGTGGTGTACTAGTAGCCCGAATTGACAGTAAAATCTTTTTAAAACCGTACGTGCTAACCGGGTTTTCCAAGAAATTCATGTGCATGCAACGGATGCTGAAGAAAGTATATACAGAGGTTTAGGAATAACAACATCCTTGTATTCTCTACCAACTGTGGCTTATGTTTACAATAGTAGGCTTGGTAAAAATCATTACTCTTCCCCCCATCAACTTCAGTGCAGTCCTATCAACAGAGTATGTATAACATTGGACAAAAACATATCTTGAGGTGATTATTTGGAAATGCATTCAGAAAATCATGGCGGCTAATGTGGAGCCCAAAGAGTAGGGAGGTAGATAAGGTCCCATGGGAGAAGTGAGATAAAGAATGGGCTAGGTGTCTAGCATAGCACAAGCTGGTACTTCATCGGTAAGAGCATCACAAGCTGAGAACGTGCCTCCACCTTCCGGGGAAGGGTGGTCCTGCGTGCGGCCTCATGGGCTAGCTAGGGAACTTTCAAGAAAGCAACTCAGGTACTATATAAATATGACTTCCAATGCTATCTTCTCTTCTCTATGGTCTGATTGGAGAACATTGTGGTAGTCTATGTCCACTAAAGAATTGTGGCAGAGGTTGGTATGCATTGAGATCAATTTTCCAGACATAGGGTGCATCCAGATGACGGATAGGGTAAACTTTCATCGTCAGCACACTTACCTGATAGTTATGGATATGTACGCATGCCAGCGGGGGTGGTATGAAGAACTGTATCTCCTGGTTAAAGTGATGCTTGGCCAGAAACATGACCTAGAGAAGCTTCCATCCGAGGATGAATGTATAGGGGAAGAAGAAGAATAAGAAGATAAAGGAGAGGAAGAAGAGAAATAATGGGAAGAAGGTGGATATGAATAAGAAGAAGAGAAAGAAAAAGTTGAAGGTCTTGATGGTGAGGGACTCTCAGAAGCTCCTCCTCACCAGCGAAGCTCTCAGGAGAGCGGAAACATTGTAGGCTCTAACAAAAAACTAGCTGAGAAGCTCTAGGTGAGTCTTAATCTTATCTCTAGTAAATTTTATCTCCTCAAAATCTCCAATTTTTCAATCAAACTATGTCTCGTTTAGGAAAAAATGGGCGAGGATTCTCAGGAAGCCTTCCCCGTAGGGGATGAAGATGCACCTACAGACGTAAGGGAATATTCTCAGGAACCTTTCCTCAAAACTGAATGAGGTGGGGAACCGATTATGGCTGGTACAAGCAGCTATGAGCCCGAAGGAAGATATGAAATGGATGCCTCTGAGCTTCCTGTTGTCCCCAAAGTCTGAGAGGAGATGGTACTGGTGATTGATTTAACAAGTGCTGAAGGATCCCATGTGGTGGTAGTTACCTCTATGACACAGGTGCTGGACATTTCCGTTATTTGATCCCGTAATCCATTATCTTTACTAGATATATTCTTTGTTAAGAAATTTTGTTAACCAAGACACTGATCCCCAATGTAGTCATTTCATGGTTGGAGGCTTAGCAGACTATCGGGTCTGGAACATCTGCAGGAGCCCTGTGGGTGACCACATTAGCTCTTACAGAAGCAACTGTTTGAGGTAGCGCCACCCTGATACTTGAAAAGCTAGAGGTTGTGATAATGGGCTGTAATGATTCCAGGGTGGACTTTCGTCCTGATGAGGGTGAATCCACTGATGAAGAAGGAATTATCAAAGAAGACCCTACTGCTAAAATCCTCATTATTTTCCACGAATACATGCCTGTGAACCCTGAGAAAATAGATGATTCCAACTCAGATGCTGCTAAGGAGAGCCATATGACACAACACAAGAAATGTAAGTGCATCAAATGATTTCTCAGTCAGCCATAGGTAGAATGGCTAAGCCGAATGGGGTCGCTCTGTACCTGGCTATGCATTCTCTGCACTGGAGTGGTAGATGCTCACCATCTTCACGTAATAATTTATGATTACATGGTGGAGAAGATATGGGAGAATAGCTAACATTCAGACATTTTCTGATGAAATAAATAGTCAGATAATACTCAGGAATTCCTGGAGGTGGAGCAGTAGGTCCAACGCCTTAAATAACAAGCGAAATAAAGGGAGGCATTCATTGCAAACCACTCTGAGCTCATAGAGCAATTGAGGGTCCAGCTGGCGGATGCTCAGAAGAAGATAGTGCAGTCGAATCACTAAATGATTGATCTCCAAACTGAACAATCACGGGCACAGGCTAGAGATAATGATTTACTCTATGTTGCTGTTGTTGAATAGAAGGATCTCATGGGGTGGGAAGCAATGCTGGAGGCCATAAGTCGGAAGGTGGAAACATTGGAACAATCTATCCAAAGCATCAATCCTTAAGGGCCCTGTTTTGGCCGAACTCATTAACTTATTTTTTTTATTTACTTATTCTTGTTCTGAACTGCATGAATAGACATATTATTCACTTGTTTGTTCAGTTTAATGCATTCCAACCAAAATCATGAAATAATTATCAATCCATCCCTAAGCTCACATGGGTCGTTCCTGATGTGAGAAATAAGGGATGGTCCAGTCATCACTTCGTTTGAATGTGGGAATGCCAACCAAATTTTAGGCATCTAAGGTATAAATGACCCATCTGGGATCCCGAAAAGAAAGGGGGAGGCATGAATAGATAATGAAGCTCTCAGAACAGTCGAATTATCACCTTCCTGATGTACTCTAGTGCACAAGCGGGGTAATGCCAGGGGCATTGGAATTGATCTGAACATAGGGGAGTGGAAAGTCTGAATCACGATACCCAATATTTGGAACATTGTAGGGATGGCATGACAATGAAGGATAACTTTTTGCCGTGTTCGAAACATAGTATACTTATTGTGTTAGCCTGAAATGGGGATAAAAAATGAGGGTCGACCATTGACCATGTTCGAAACACAGGGCCTAGCTCGAAATGTCATCCATTAGTCTTCCAGAACGTTATCCCATGATAGAAAATGAGTTATAGGCCTAGAATCCATACTATTAGGGGGTTCCATTAGGAATGAAAGAGGATGAGGGTCCAAATAAAGGGCATGAAAAAGGTGGAGGGTGGAGTGATGGGTTGTTTGAATGGATTCCGAAACTCTTGAAATTACGCCACTGTGGTGAAGACGCGTTAGGTGGGTGCATTGGTTTGATCAAGGATCATACCTACTTCCGAATAGGACCTCTATGGTAAGGACTTGGAATGCCTTGTATTTTTATTTCATACCAATAAATATGATAAACACGTAGTTTAAACGTCATACGTTGAGGACAGTTCACATAGTTTAAAGGTCATACTGCCGAGACCAAGATCGGGACTGAGGGTCTAGAAGGGTTAATGAACCTGGGTCTAGGCCTAAGGCCAATTTCATGGGTGTCACTACATATCCCATACGAATGAGAATCAAGACAAATATAGTTCTTAAGAACGGTGTGGATGGAGGCCAACGCTGATAGGGAAAATCTTATCTGGCAAGGAATCTGGAGCATCCCATAGTTATCATGGGGAATCCTAAATTTGTTCAAGGTAGAACTGCAGTTTAATGTCATGAATTGAGGAAATATGGGCTCATGCAGTTTAACATCATATGCTTTGATGAGGAGTGAAAGGGTAGATTCCAAGAATAGAGTATGTGGTGTGGTAGATATAAACCCAACGTGAATGAGGACATAAGGAGTCTGCACCACACCACATATCCTCAGAGGAAGTTCTTTAGGTCAAGGGACCAAAAGAAAACATTAGGTTGGGCATGAAATAAAGTTTTCGGGCATTCCTACGTACCCCATGAGGATGGGAATCAAGCCACATGTGGTTCTGAGAGTTTAGTTTAACGTCATGTGGGACGATGAAAGGCATGTGTGGCATGGCTGCACTAGTAAACATCCTACCAAAACTACTAAGCCCAAGTGAGTCATGCTCGATGTGGGAAACAAGGAGTAGGGATGGGACTTTCCTAGTATTGAGAGGAACACATTAGGGTAAATGGGACTCTAGGTGAATGAAGTCACCATAATGATGACCCACCTACTTAAAGCACCTAGATGAGTGAAGGGGTAAAGCCGAGTGTGTTGGAATTCCACTTGAACATAAGGAAGTGGAAAATGTGAATCATGATGCTCAAGATATGGACCACAATGATGGAGGCATGACGATAGGGGATAACTATTGACTGTGTTCAAAACACAGCATTCGTATCGCATTATCCTAGAATGGGGATATACAAAGGAGGGTCAACCACTGACTATGTTTGAAAAATGGGACCTGTCGCAAATTTTGTCTGAGGTCTTCAGGGGTGTTGGCCCAAGATGGTAGGTGAACCAATGTGGCATGAAACTGGGCCATAATGGGGGTTCCCTTCAGATTTGGGAGAGGATGAGGATCCAAATAACAGGCTCATGAATCTTGGACATGGAATGAGGGAATGTCCCTATGAAAATTACACACTTCAAGCTCTTTGTCAAAATGCATCTAAGTACAAAAATAATATGTATTGGATAAAGAGAGTTGATTCCTTTTCCAAGGAAAAGGGTTCTGGGGTCACACGCTTCCAGCTTAAGGTCATAGAGTGGACCATTTAGGGGATACTTGATTTAATGGATTGTGCGCAGGTTAGAGAAGTAGAAAAACCTCAATGCATAGTTCCCATAGGGAGATCTTAGTTTAGGGTCATATAAATCAGACTATATTGGGAAAAGACAAGGGAAGCACATGGTGTGGCTGTTGAAAAACCTGATGTGAATGAGAATCCAAGAGGTACTCTCCACACCACATGTTCTCAAAAGAGTTTGGGACAAGGGGATAAATAGAGGGGTAGAATTTTAGATTCATTAGGCTGGAGGTGAAGATAAGATGCCTAGGCATTCCTACATATCCCGTGAGGATGGTAATCAAGACATACATAGTTCTAGAAGATATCGTGTAGTTTAATATCTTGTGGCAAGGATGCAGAGTGGTCTTAGTTTATGGTCATAGAGCTCAGAACATAGATGGAACTGAAGGAGGGAGACACGTGGTGAAGTAATTACTAAACCCAAAGTGAATGAGGATAGTAGGAGCCTATATCACCATAATTTTCTCCTCGGGAAACTTCAATTTCGGGGGACCAAAAGTGAACGTTATGTTGGGCCCGAGGAAAAGTTCCCGAGCATTCCTACATACCCCATGAGAATGAAAATAAATCCATACATAGTTCTGAAATTGGCATGGTAAGGTACCAATGACTGGGATAATAAGGTTGTGTGGGTCTATTCTCTACACCAAAAGAAGCACCATTTGATAGATCTTGTTTGTCCTTTAGGATGAATGTGTGTTTTTTTTTGTGAAGCGATGAACCTAGGATGGAAAGTCCTGGCATCACCACAAGAATCAAGCCGTATACAGGCACTGAAAATTGGTATGGTGGGTGACTAATACCAAACATGATGTCCCCTCGAGTGAGGACATCACAACGCGATTCCATTTTTCATCGTGCAGCTAGGACGATAATGTCATAGTTTAGGGTCATATGATAGGACCAACCCATGCGCTTTAACATCTCACAGTACAGATGCAATAGTTTAAAGTCATGTGGGACTAGGCAGCATAGTTTAAAGTCATATGGCTCAGACATATACAGGAGAAATGAGGTTCAATA
Source organism: Viscum album (assembly GCA_963277665.1). Lineage (NCBI taxonomy): Eukaryota > Viridiplantae > Streptophyta > Magnoliopsida > Santalales > Viscaceae > Viscum > Viscum album. The sequence goes on along the minus strand of OY728148.1, from coordinate 2,093,533,531 downwards.
GGGGATGTACATGACGTGATAAATCATACCCGACATGAATGAGTACGAGGTACACATCACACCGCACACGATTCCAGGAAGGAAATATTGGGCTGAGGGGCCTGAAAAGGTTAGAGAATATGGGGCAGGAGAGACTAGCTCTCAGAAGGAAAGTACGTGGTGTAGCTCTTGCAAACCTGACGTGAATGAAGACATAAGTCCATACGACACCATAAAATCCTAGATGAGAACTTCATCCAGGGGGCCAAAAGGGGTTGGGGGACCTTGGACAAGGGTGTCCTGGCTGACTATAGACCCATGACCCTTTATGCAGGTAATTCCACACCAAAGCTCCTATGCCCACGTGAGAAATGATCGATGTGGGAAACAATGAATAGGATTAGGCTCTCCCTAACATATAAGGGTATGGAAATGAGGGAAGAAGATCAAGCAAGTTCTGTTACGACTAGATCAATACTCATTTACAAGGTGGATGGATGTTTGAAGAGGTAGCAAGACAAAATGAAATCATTGCACCCAACATTTGGGACTTATATGGGTGGAGACAATGAGGGAGGATGGTTGTTGACCATATTAATAACAAAACATCCATATCGTGTGACCTGAAATGGGAACGGAAAATGAGAATCAACCGATGACCAAATTCGCAATGCGGGACTTGTATCAATTTTTCGCTTAAAATTCTTGAGGATGTTGGCCTGAAATGGTAGGAGATCCCTTGGGATGAAAAATCCATGCAATTCAGAAGTCCTTTCAAATGTGAAGGATGATAGATACCCAAAATGGATGGGATGAGAAAAGCATGAATATGCCTATGCATTTTAATGTTATGCAAGACGAGACTTAAGGGGAGACCTTGGAGTTTGGGGATTGTCCTATAGAAAAAATGTCAGGACGGTCCTATGTATCCCATAAAGATGGGAATCAATCCATACATAGTTCTAAAAGGGCCATGTAGTTTAACATCATACGGTAAGGATGTGTGAGGATAGAATAATGAGGAGGTGAACATGGCGCGACCTTCATAATCTTTCCTCAAGTGGGGAAAAAGAATCTTAGGCTGCACTACATGGGATCCTCCCAGGGAACTACACCCAGGAGGGGTAGTCAAATGAGAAGAGTGTGGGTTGGACTCAGGACAAGGTGTCCAATCATTCCTACGTATTCTATGAGGATGGGAATCAAGTCATACGTAGTTATTTAAATATAGTTTAACGTCGTGTGAGATGACATACAGTTTAATGTCATGTGGGACATAACAGTTTAAGGTCATGTGGGGTCAGACAGTTTAAGGTCATGTAGGACCGTTTATAGTTTAACATCATGCAGGAAAACCCACAGTTTAAGTTCATGTAGGAACATATATAGTTTAAGGTCATGTAAGACCCTATATAGTTTAAGTTCATGTAGGACACTCTATAGTTTAAGTTCATGTAGAAACCTCTATTGTTTAAGGTCATGTAGGACCCTCTACAGTTTAAGGTCATGTAGGACCCTCTACAGCTTAAGGTCATGTAGGAACCTCTTTACTCAGGAAAATTATTGCTTGAGGAACTTGGCATTGGTGGGAGGATTTATATACTCTTCATTCATGATTACTAGGGAGTATGTTCCATTAGGGTAAACCTTGGGAACAATGTAAGGTATTTCCCATTTGGGTTCTAGTTTTGGTGGATTCTGTCTAGGTATCATTGGTGTTCTCAGGGACAATACAAAGTCTCCTTAAAAGAAGGAGCAGAGGAAAATTTTCTTGTTAAAAGATCTAGCTATCTTATTCCGATGCCTTTATAGATTGTGTAGGGCACAAAGCCTGTTCTCATTAAGTGCTTCCAATTCAGCCAGACTAACTTCAGCTACTTTATCTGGTGCTTTCTAATCATAGACATTTGTTCATAATGAAGGAAATTGAATCTATATGGGTAGGAAAACCTTTGTTCTATAAACCAGGGGGCATGGGGTCACTTGTGTGGAATTACGAGTTGTCGTCTGATAAGCCCAGAGGGTGTTGGGGAGATTTTCTGGCCAACTCTTCTTGTTTTGACCAACCATTTTCTATATAATGTAAGAGAGGGTTTTGTTGAATGCCTAGATATGTTCATTTTCTTGCTCATGATAATGGGAGGTATGGTTAGAACGGATGTTGTACTTAGCGTACAATTTCTTTAGCTCAGCTACCTAGAAGTTTGTGTCTTTATCGGTGAGAATGGCGTGAGGGACTCCAAATCGATAGATGGTGTTGGATCTCACAAAGTCAATGATGGATCTGGCCTTGACCACCTTGAGCAGGACATCCTCTTCCCACTTGGAGAAGAAATCTATAGCGGTCAGGATGAACCTGCACTAGCGAGTTGTCACCGGTGGATATGGTCCCATGATATCGAGTCCCCAGACCGCAAAGGGCCAAGAGTACTTGGTAGTGTGGAGAGGCTCTGGCAGACGATTCATAAAATTGGCATGAATTTGGAATGCATGAAACCTTTTGGAAAACTCAATGAAGTCATGGATTATGGAGGGCCAAAAATACCTCAGTCTCCGGATCTGGTGAGCTAGTTTTGGCTCGATCTGATGAGCCCCACCGGAACTGGCAGGAACCTGCTACATGACTTGAGAAATCTCAACTCCTTGAATGCAATGGAGGAGAACCCCATCAAACCCATGCTTGTATAGGATCTTCTCATGACTAGGATAGTACTAGAGGGTAAACTATAATGCGCGGTGTTGGATTCGCTCTCACTCAGCCTGATCCACTGGGAGATTACCGTTTTGGAGATACTCGACAAAGGAAGTTTTCCAGTCAGGAGTCACCTCAATCACTACATACGGGGGACCTAGAGGTCCTGACAAGGAGGATACAATGGTAATGTGGCTTACCTGTAGGTTGTCATCAACATCTGGAGTGATGGGAGCGATGAATATTTGGTGTGCCATGTGGATAATCAAATCATCTTGTTCAGGCTCTGCAAGTGATGTATCTAGGCTGGCCAGGGTGTCAGCTCGACCATTGTGATATTGAGGGACATGAGTAACTTTTGGTTGAGATGGGAACTGGACCATCAGCTAGAAGGTGTGTTCCAACAACGCAATGAGATCTGTCTTTCTGATGACATAATCATTATTGATCTTCTTGATGACTAGTTTGGATTACCCTTTCACATACAAGTGGGTAACATCAATCTTAAGGGACAACTCGAGGATAGTAATGAGAGCTTGATGCTCTACCTCATTGTTGGTGAAAACTTATGACAATAGGAAGGAATACGGCAGAATGGCTTTTGCTGGGGTAATGAAGACAATACCCAGGCCTACTCTACTATGCCTTGGGTCATTGAGTCTTTTACCGATGGGGCACTGGTAAGCACCATCAAAGTGTATTTTACAGTATGGAAAGCCTTGGCCTACTGAGAGAATTGCTTCATTGGGAAAATAGAGGTCTAGGTATTGGTTTGTAGCAGCTGGATGGGTGGAAAAGAAGTCTACCAATGCTTTCCCCTTAATATCCTTATGAGGGAAAACTTGATGTAGAACTACTGAATGATTACTACCCACTGATCTAGACGTACTATCAATAGTGAGTGGTTCAGGATGTACTTCAACGGGTCCACTCGGGACACCAGCTATACCTCATGATGTTTTAGGTAATGTCGCAATTTATGTACTGTGAATACCAGTGTGAGGCAGCTCTTCTCAATAAGAGAGTATCTGGTCTTCGTATTGAGGATCATGTGGATGTGGTAGTAGAGAATATTCATTATTCCCTCTTTATTCTTCTGAGTGAGAAGGGTGCTGAGAGATCATTCCAGGGCAGTCACGTAAAGGACCAATTAATTTTTGGAGGAATGTGGCATTAAGACCGGAGGCTGGAGTAGGTACTGCTAGATTTCCTTGAAGGAAGTCTTACATTATTCATCCCACTAGTAGACAGTGCCTTTCTTAATGAGCCGAGAAAAGGGATTACACTTGCCATCAAAATTCACGATGAATCGGTGTATATTGGCCAAGTGTACATAGAAACCTCAAAGATCTTAGAGGTTGCTCGAAGGATACATCTCACTGATGGCCTTGATCTTCTTTGGTTCGATCTTGATGCCCCTGTATCTAACAAAGAAACTGAGGAAATTTCCAGAGGTGACCCTGAAGGCACACTTCAATGGGTTCGTCTTCAGGTGGTGAGAACGGAGGAATCCAAACACTTTATTAATGTCTTTGAGATGATCCTAACACTAGAAAGATTTGACCACCAGATCATCCACATAATTTCCCACCAATATCCTGAGGATTGGCTTAAATATGTGATGTGTATCTCATTGGTAGGTGGCATCAGCATTCTTTAAACTGAAGGGAATGACTTGGTAAAAAAAAGTAACTTGTGGTTCCCTGAAGGCCGAAGACTCCTCATCCTCAGGAGACATTTGGATCTGGTTATAACCAGAGTACCCATCTATGAAAGTGATGGACGGGAACCCAGTAGTGGCATCAATCAATAGCTCTATCATAGGAATGGGAAAATCATCCTTCAGACAGTGATGATTGAGATCCTGGAAGTCAATGCAGAATCTGATATATCCATTATTATTCCTAAAAATAATGATGTTGGATAACCATCTAGGGTACTGGACCTCTATAATGAAACTAGATCTGATGGTATTATCAACTTTGGCCTTGACCATGGCTCCATGAGAAGGGTGCATCTTTCTGGGAGGCTTCCTAAACTGGAAATGATTTGCTGGGAGGCCAAGTCGGTGGATGGATACCTAAGGATCTAGTCTTAGTATCTCTTTATAACTCTATGAAAATATGTCATGGTTTTGTTTGAGGAAGTCCACATACCATTGTTTCTCCTTGAGAGGAATATCAGCACTGATTAATGTGGGTTTCAGATCCGCCTCGCTACTAAGGTTCACCTGCACCAATTCATTGACTATGGTGGTGACACCCTCTTCAAAGGTGGGGGGATCATCCTCTAAATCCTCTTCTTCATTTATGGAGTAGGGATCCTTGATGATAGGAGTTTCCTCTGAGTCAATAGATCCCAATGGAAGGCTGGTACCAAGCTAAGTGACACTGGACACTGCATCGGGGAACTCTTGTGCTGCCAAAACCATAGCGATGAAGGCTTTGGATCTAATCCCATCTGGTCTTCAGCCCAAGGGGCCACATTTGATGATATTGAATAAATAGTGGCATGTTGTATTGATTTGGTTTATCCCAGCCCATTGAAACAAGAAAGTATGACATATTTCCATTATCATGGGGAAGACATCCTGATACCTTATGGGAGTAGGAGGCTCTGAGATCACCTGAGCCTGATTCGTGTAGGAGTATGAGGTGATCTTACAGCGTCGCATAGAATTGAGAATGTGCTCCCCCTAATTATAGAAACAATGAACCATTGTCCCATGTCCGAGGTTTTATCCTCCAATTAGTGGGTTGGAAAGATGTATGCATCATCTAGGTCTATTCACGGGTCAGTCGTAGTCATGGCATGCTCGACCTCATTATCCTGAATCTTCTTTGTCCTTGCTCTTGTAATAGTTGGCATCCAGGTAGTGGGATTCACAAGTGGAAAAGGGAGATGCCTCACCTTTTACTATTCCCTCTCAACCATTAAGGGAGTACTTGAGTCACTGGTGGTACGATGAAGGGACCACCGCATGTAGGTGGAGCCATGACCTACCCATCAATGCATTGTAAGCAGTGTCCTACGAAACAACCATGAACTCGGTGCTGAAAACTAGGCCACTGAACTAGGTCTTCATGTGGATCTTGTCGACCGGTGTTTGTTCCATCCTATCATAACCTTGAATTTTTAGGTCATAGGGACTCAGATCATCCTCGTAAAACCCCAGTTTTCGCAATGTCTGAGTCTAAATTAGGTTGATCCCAGAGCCCGTGTCGACAAGACAGTGATGAACCTCCATGCCATTAAACTGGCCGGGGATGTACAACAAGCGAATGTTCCCTGGTATGGGAGAGCCTTAATCTTCTCCTGAGAATGAGATAATGCCCTGGCATTCATCATGCTCGACTACCTCAGCATGGACGGCTTCTATAGCTACTACCTCCATCTCAAACTGGAGATAGATTCTTAAATCCTCAACAAGGGCTTCGCGCATATTTGCTAACAGAAGAATAGCCTCAAGGATGAAGAGCCTTGTTGGAATGCTAGAAAAATGTTTGAGGATATCACACTTCCATACTAGGTGTAAGATTTTTCTTACAAAAGGTTGCTCTATGATAAGAGGTATGGTGGGCCCTTCCAACTATACTGGTGACTGACTGGTGCTGAGAATATCATGATGCTCGCTAGTCGAAACCTGTGGAGTGACCACCAGATGAGGGCCAGATGACTGAGACTGGTCTATAGAAAAGAGTGGCTGGTCATTACATGGTCGAGGTGGCTCTTCTTGATCAAGAAACATAAACGGGGTCAAAGGAAGATCTGATGACACCAGATGAGAAGGTTTTGTATGTTGAGCTCTACGATGGGCCTGCTGCCTAGTTTCGGAAGCATGCACATCCTGGCTGGAAATACTGACTGAGGCACTCCGACGACCCATATTACCATGGGTTCGTCGACACTGGGGACTTCTGGGAACATTGGGAGGATTCTACTAGTGCTCCTCGTCGTCATAAATAATGTAGGGGTTTACTAGCTCTACGATGTTAACCAAGGCGTACCCTTGAATATCACTTGATGAATCATCCACTACTGGATGGATTCTGGGGAGGAATCATCATCTCTGGGGGCATGATGTCACTGAGAGTAAGGTATGATAACGACATTGGTGGTGGTATTTTTTTTACTTGCACCACTGATGCTTGCTCTTCTAGGAAGAGGATGGCTGAGCCTTTAACACAGAAGTACCGGTGGTGGATGGCACGACAGATTCTAAAGGTTCATATCGATTCATGCATGCATAGATAATTCCATAGGCACAAGAAACTATCTTACCAGCTATCCAATTGTCATAATTCTGTAACCTATGGTTAGAAACCTGATGCCACTCATCGTCACTGTCACTGCTGATGTCTGGCTTCATGAAGACACATTCCACATGTGTCGGAGCTGGGCCTAATCAGACTATGTTTTTATCCACTTATTCTTGAATCCAATCTTTAAACACATAGCACTGTTTGAGGGTGTGCCCCAAGATCTGGTGATATGGGTAGTAATTAGGGTGATCAGTGAAGTTTGCCTCTTCTGGCCTCTTGTATTCAGGAAAACGTACAATCCCTTGTTCCAAGGCACTTCAGAAATAACTAGGGACTTGATCCTCATTGAATGAGTAGGTCTAGTTCCTCTTTTCTGGTAAGGGATCCCTGGGATACTGACCCAACGAGGGTTTGGAGGAGCCTATCGAGGAGGGGGCCTTATTATCTCACCTGGGTAGTGGTGGTGCATTTCATGGGGGTGCCTGTTGATTTTGAGGTGGGAACTTCTGGGCTGGAGGTTGTGCCTGAGGTTGAGGGCCCCTACAAGGCTGTGGAGGTGGCTCAACCTGTTATAATTCCAGTTGTCTAGGGGCCTCTATTTGGGCCACTGTGGTGGGCTCGACCCTGGCAGCTTTTCTTGCGGGGATTGTAGGAGGCAACAGATGTGCCTGGATGGCCTCTTTCAAGGATTATTCTAGGCGTTGGGCCTTATCAGAGAAGTCTCAGAATCCCCTAGGGTAATTCTAAGTAATAATGGAGAAGAATAGTTCTATCTTGACATTCCACATACACAACATCAGCAGTTTCTCTTGAGTCAATGGCATGTCAAAGGAGTATGTGAGTTCATTCCACTGGGTGATAAAGTCTGTGACGCACTCATCAGGCCTCTACTTTCACTTTAAGAGGTCTGAAATGTTCATCTTTTGAGTGGTGGAACTAAACTGGTAAAGAAATCTCCTACATAGGTCTTCCCAGCCGACTACAGATCTGATGGGTAGCTGTGTGTACCAGAAAAATGTAGGCCCTTCCAATGTCTGCACAAAACATTAGAGTTTGGTAGTTTATTATTGTGCTGGAGTTCCCAACATGGGTCTACACCTTGAGATGAAGTAGGATAGATGCTATAGCGGGTCCCATGTCCCGTTGAAGGGGGCAAATGTGGGATTTCCAAAACCCAAGGGTGTTGGCATATCATCTACACACGTCTGATATGGATTTACATCATGCGGTATTTCCACCTATTGAGTCTCCAACACCTTGAGGTGGGTAATGAGTGATTACATTAGATCATCTGGGCGTGGGTTCTTATCTTGACGGGGATCCCTGAACACCAGTGCGTTGGCGGGTTCTTCAACACGATAATCAGACCCGACGGCTCATGGAGTGCCTGGTGGAATGACCTGTGGAGTAGCTGGGGGAACCTGAGCTGGGTCCCAAGGATTTTCATGTCATTCAATAAGATTTGGTGATACGTATTGTTCCCTCTTACCATAGGCTCCGGCTTCGGACCTATCTATGGGGGTAGGACGATCAGGGTCACCAGGAGGCAATTAACTGAGGGGAAGTTGTGTCTGCCCCTGCTTCCCTGGTAAAGGATCATCGTATTCTAGTCGTTGCTCTATAGCGCATTCAGAAAGGAGGTCATCGACCATCCTATTATGATCTGCAAGTTACTGATGCAATGTGACTTCTTTGGGATCTTTTTCTACCTTATGAACTGATCTGGATGAGTTCGAGGGTTGGATGGCTCCAATTTTCTATTTTCCCTTATTTAGATTCCAACTGAGGGTTAATGACTTGGTATGTAAAGAAAGAGGCAGTAAATTCCATTTGTTGGTGAGTGATCCTTCCCAAAGTATCCAATAGGTGTGAGACTCCCTCAGTGGTTAGGTCCTCTCTAAGAATCTATAACTCGTTCTCTCCCCTTGATAGGTTGGCCATGTTAACCGAGACCCTACTTGAAGGCATATCCTCTATGTTTCCTGACAAATCGGGTTGGCGCCAGATAAAACTGAAATGGAGGGTCGCTTACTTCCCCCAACCATGGATTTTCATGTGGGGAGAAGCCTCTTTAATTATCCTAAGAATCACTTTAAATCTCTGGATGCATCGTTGTTGGAGGGTCCTATGGCGACATGGTGACTCAGGGCGTTTGTAATGCCCAAACCCCTCTAAACTGGAGTCGGTGCATTACTAGTTACATTGGAATGATTAGAAGGAATGAAAATCCCAAAGTAACGGTCATTTTAGGAGTCTTGAAGAAACTAGAGACATATATGTAACTCAAATTATATTGGAAAAGGTTACAAAATACAATACATAACAAAAACTAAAAAACTGCATCCACAAGAACTCAATAAATGGTCTCCTCTTCATCACCTGTTGAAAGTAAACAATGAAATGGGTGATCTCAAACACTCAGTAAGGGCTAAAAATAGTGGAACCATGAATCAATAATAACTGAATTGTAAACAATTTTACATAATCAATATGACATGGTGAATAAATGAAAAACTCACACCATTACTAAACTCAGAATGAAACTGCATCCATAGATTTTTTTCATAGCGATAACCTCATGGATTGTAATAACTGATAATGAATAAAGAGAATTATTGTTAATTGTATGTCATGTATATGGCACATGATATCATAATATTGTAAAAACGGTTTAGTTCTATGGGTAGAAACCCGTCTGATTTTTTGGAACAAACTCGAAGGGTCTGTCGCCAACTGATTTGTCTCATGAGACCTACCGATGCATCGAGGGGGTGTATCGGGCCCCACACACCACTTCATGTACAAATAATTCTTTATACATATATTCTATATAAGATCAATATTCCTATACATTATCCATATAGAATAGAGGATACATATTCATCAATATTTCCATAGTCAAAACAACATTCAAAATAAATATCGTATATAAAATCGTATACGGCTTAGACAACAATCATATCCATGATATGAGAATATGTGGATTTAAATGGAATATAATTTCAATTAAAAAGTGATATAAAATGGTCAGTGGGTACACCACATAATAAATAGTAGGTTCACAATACTATGTAAGTCACAACGAAGTGAAAATTGAGACAAATCTTGTTACCACATTGTAATCAACTGAGTCGTATGACCAAAAGTTAATAACCCCAAAAAGAATCATATAATACCATGAATATAAATAGGATCATGATAATATATATATATATCAAATGGAAATACATGTATACTTCATATAATAAATAAGAGGAAAATAATGGAAATCCCACAGAATTGAAAGTGAGATGAGAAAACCCCTTACAAACATTTCAGCATAGTAACGAGTGTTCTTGTGAGGGATTAATGAGAGGTAAAGGGGTATCTCATTATTTATATATCATAAGATAAGTATGGGTGAGGTGAGAAAACATACTCCATCATTAGGTATTAAAAATAAAAGAGCACAACATAGGGGAGATTCTTGAACAAAAGTGAGAGAGAGGATCCCTTACCTTACGCTTGAAGGTGTTCTTGATTGTTCTTAATGACCTAAATAATAACATTTAGCTTCATTAATTAATAATTCTAGATCATCATAAACATTTAATGGATATTTTATAACCTTATTAGGTTCATTAATGGCCTTTTTGATGGGTTTAAAAGATTCAGTTTTATTTTTTTGGTAGCATTTTCTTCTTTGGTTTTCATGATCCATTTACTTGTATTCATGAATGGATGTTTGTTTGAAATGTGGTTAAACATAAAAAATTGTTAATATAAATTATTAGTAATATTAAAGAGATATAAATTATATTATAATGATTCTGGATATATACCATGAGTATGACTCATTCAATGAGTTAAAAAAATAAACTCTTGGATTTGGCTTGGCGGTTTTGTGCACAATAAACATGTTTTGTATTATTATTTCATATTATGAATGTGTAAGGATTCCAGAATATTGAACAAGAAAAAATAAAAATATTATGATCTGTTTCAACCATTTAAAAGGTTTCATGGCCATTATTGAAGATAGTAATGCAAATTGAAAACTCGTCTTCCTTGAGTGTGATAAATTAACACATCTCAGACGGTGTTTGCATTTATTGTATAAAAGGAGGGGAAACGAGAGATTATGATGAAATATTACATTAGCATAATGAAACTCCAGTACATGTAAGGTACTGGAATTATCATGGAATTTGGATGAGGTTAGGTGAGAAGAGATATCAAAAGAATGGAACTTTGTAAAAGAAATTGAAAGAAAAGAGAAGAGAGGTTCACCTCTTGAGTACTCCTCCTTGAGAATCTCTTTAAGTCCTCTGTTTTTGGCCTTTTGGTAAAACCAGTAGGTATTGGACATGGGGAGAGGGCTTAGGAAGAGTATTTGGTAGAATTTAGGCAAGTCTTGAAGCTTTAGTGGTGTGGGAGGAAGAGGGGGAGAAGGTGGTTTATATAGTGGAGGGGGGAGGGGATTTCTCTATATTATATTCATTAATTTATTATTTCCCCAAAAGACAAGGAATAGTGAGTCTTCCATGACCAATAATAGTAATTTTATCATGTCAATCCGAATCAATTTGGCTTACATCAGAAGAACATCATACATGACTCTATAATTAGCGTATTTAGCTTATTTTGTAAATTATGGTATTTCACTATTCATCAAAAATTCAAGTATTTCAGAAAAATAAAAAAAATCACCCTAACCATTTTTCGATGTGTAGAATCCAAAAATGAATTCCATTTTTCAAAAATAATTTTCTAAATATGATTAATTAAATATTTAATTAAAATAATTATTTAATCAAAAAATATAAACACTTAAATTATTCAACTTCATTTTCAAGGTGCCTGAATTTATTTATACATTCATGGGTGTGGATGCCATTCATAAGAGTCATATGACTATTCATAAGGGTAAGTTACTATTAATAAGTGTAGGTTACTATTCATAAGGGTATGTTACTCTTCACAAAAATTAAGTTAATTCTATCAGACTCAAAATATCATCCTAAACACAACTGTGTATGTCAGATTTTCGAAATTCAATACACGCAGGTGGAAAATTTAAGTTCAACGGTGAGGCTATGACTATCTCCTAAATAACCAAGTTTTGTTTCAATAAAACTCAGTGCTTTATGAAATATAGTCTCTAAGTCAAATGTATTTAAGAGAAATATACTAAAAAATGTTTTGGGTGCTACAGCGTTGGGCCACAAGGAGTGTGGCCAAATCAACCAAATGACATTGTTAACCAATGTATTCGAAGTGTGACTAAATATTAGGGTAGGACACTCATTGATGATGAAGATGGAAATGAGTCACCCAGAGGGTCTGGTGAAAGCATCCAACCTCCTCCTAGGTGAGTGCTTCTGGTGCCCTGAAATTTGGCACTGCAACCACTCAAAACATCTCTGGGAAATGGTCTGCTACAAGAATGTCCCACAAGATCCTCATCTCAGATTCAGGGTCTGGCCCTTGATTTCCCCACTTGTTAACTGAAGTCATATGGGGAACTATTAGCGATACTGAAGCAGACCACTAAGACGGTAGGCTGGCCGGGGGAGAATGTGACGAGCAGGCTGACAAGACACCACATCTCAGGCTATCCTCTGAAGAGTGTAGTGACTTAGCCACCACATCACGGTAAGATGGGTTGGTGACCGTAGTTTCTCATGTAGGGACTACAGATACTGGAAATGAACCATGTTGTTGCTCATCTTCCATTGGTCCCCAGAATAGCTCTCTATGATCTCTGGTCGAGGTAGAGAGTGCTTCTAGTGATGATGGCGGCGATTGCATGGTCAGAACTTGGGGAGATGCCAAATTTTCATCCTCCTAGATGTATATGTGGAGGGAGGCGGGAATCCGATGGACCTCACATTCTGAAAGGATTAGGCTGATATGCCTTGTTCCTACCCCATCCCTTGACATGGAGGATCGAGGTGAGGGTTCCATTGTTGAATCATATTCCGCCTCAAAATATGAGAAGCATACAGGTTTAATCTCGGTCTGAATCTTCCTGGTATTCTTTTTGTGGTGGCAACGAACCACCCTCCTGCCCCGGGATGGTTCTTCGGGATAGGGTAGATTTCCGGCAATAGGAGGACTTTTGGCCGTACCGGTGCTGGGGTAGAGAGGACTTCCTCCTAAGTGAGTTGGGGTGCGAGGAGAACCTAGAAATATATCAAAGGGAACACATGGAGGACCTCTGTGTCCACTGACTGATGTGTGGAGGGAATCTTCACAGAAAGTTCAATATCAGGTAGGACCTCCATTGGAGCTGGTATGAGCATGGGTAGTACATCCATGCTTGTTTCCCCTGGCTGTGTTAGCGCGAGGAGGTTCCTCATACTGGTCAAGTCGAACAAGGGTAGGACCTTCATGATAGGTGCCAATGAAGAGAGGATGAACTTTACTCCTATGATTTCTAAGGTGAGGAGGACCTTCACTAGCAATTGTAAGAAAATAGGGGAGGCCCCCATGCAGTAGATTGACTAGATGTGTAACATCTCCACATCGACAGCCAGTGGTAGGAGGAATGACCCCATACCCAATGTCATGAGTGCGGAAGAGGCTTCCGTACAGAGTGTCACTACCGTGGGGAGGACCCTCATTCAGATTGAAGGTGGAATGGGGCAGACCTCCATGTCGAGCTTGTAATTGGGGAGGACCCATGTTCTCAATGGTGGAAATATGTGGAGGACCTCTATACTGGGTGGCATTGTTGCAGGTCAGTCCGCGGCGGCCGCTCCCTAAGCCGACGACTAGGAGAGTCAAACCAACCTACCCATGGGGTGGTTGGGGCCTCGATCTGGGCTAGGTGTATGAGGGAACCTTCTCATCATACATAGGGGGATAATGGTATACTTCGGAAGTGTAATTAGATACGGTAGTTGCTGACATTGATGCCCCTCGGCGAGCGTCCTCTTTGACCTACGCCTGACACTGGTGTTGGGTTAGCTGGACTGGGGACAGCGGTGCAAGCACATATCTTACCTTCTCTTCGACTCGTGGGGCAGGGTGGCAGAACTAGCGTAGCCTAGTGGGGACCCTCCTTGTGGGGCCTTGGAATGTGATCCCGACTAGGCTGGCCCGGACATCCCCCACCTCATCATTGTAGGGGAGGGAGTCATCGAAGTGTTTAGGGTAGAGGCTCCTAAAATGGTTGGGCGTCGTAGTGGGGAGCAGTGGCTCCCTGCGTGGACCCTGGGGGCAGTGGTAGAGATGAGGCACATATGCCTCAAAATCCTAGAGGGACATATCTTGAGGAAGGATAATCCCCTCCTCCTCGTATTGGATAATGAGGTCATTTATCACCTTTTTCTGAACAAATTTAGATAGGGAGCTGGGGGCAAGGTCTCTCAATAGTTTTGGGTATGGGGACTACCACAGAAGTGGTGGAGCCACGCGGGACTACCGCGTTGACATTTCCCCTTCCCCTGCATCGGTGGATGGGTGGTGATTGATTTCCTATTGTGGTAGCTTGGGTCCTAGAAGGTAGGGAGATTAAACCATTAGTGATAAAACTAGGAAATCAATGCTTAGTGACCCCAGCACCATTCTGTTTTCCATGGATAGTAAGAAGGATCCACGCTGACAGCGTCACAGATCAGGATGTCCAACATTCTATTTCCCCAACTTCTGGTGAGCTTCATGCCAGGCCCATTATTTTCTTGACAGGACCTGGTGCCAAATACATGGATCTAGTGACACTCTAGTCCATTGATGTCTCGAATGCTACTAATCTTCACATTGAGGAGGACCACTTCACGTCGAGTTCACCATTTCTATTTATTACACTTTCACCGGGGCGCATGCATCTGTCCATTTTGGAGGAGGAGGATGTGCTGAATGTTTCCCCGCATTCCATTTTTTAAAAGGCGGGCGACATCCATCACCTATTCAGGGACGTTTTCTCCTTGATCGAAACAGGATGATGGGATGTCGGTTCCTCCTTCCGTGGATTCCTCCTCAGAACTCGTTACCTATTCTAGGTCTCCCTTATATACTTAAGACGTTGTTTGTGAAACTCTTCCTAGTGCCATGCCTTCATGGACACCGATTAATTACGCTGCTTCTGTCAGGACATTCCAAGGGGTCCGGTCAGGGAAGCAACCTTCGGTCAGGGGAGTAGTCATGTTTGACATCACTGTCATGTTTTTACGTTGGAACATTGGTGAATCTGGGTTTATTCCCCTTATTATAGGGCTTATCGAGGGTGAAGAATCCCGAGGCATCCCACGTCAAATGCAAGGAATTATATTCCCTAGTCATGTCTTTGAGGATTTCCTCATCTTCTCATGTTTAACACAGGGTATGCTAGGAGTTTAACATCTAGCAAAGACAAATCAGAATGATCAAAACACTAACTGGAGTGAATCAGATTAGTGAAACCCCTGGAGGGAACACTGATGCTAGGGATAACACGTGGTTAGTTACCCGAGTACTACTAGGAGTAGTGAAGAGGTGAATTGGAATGATCTCACTGGGATGTGGCGACCCAGGTAAGAATCCGGATGGATGATGGATATGTGAATGAAGTGGATGGGGGATGAGATGGGGGCCGATGCGAGGGAGATAGTGATGTTGGGATTGAGCCTCGAAGAGACTTCCTACGTATCCTCATGGAAGGGAATCAAAGTCTGCATAGTTTGGTGAGGAGATGGGACACCTAAGGAGGAGACCCGTATGAAGGGGACCTAGAGGAAGTGGAACCTCTAGGTTGGGCCATGACCTTCCTGAAACATGTAGGCTCCAGGGAAAGACTAGGATGAGAAATGGGTGATGGGCTTGAACCTCGGGGAGGCTTCCTACATACCTCACCTTATTAAGGATCAAAGTCCATGTAGTTCAGGACGGGGGAATAGAATCAGTGTGTACACAGAGGACAACGACCCGATGATATACTGAGGCTTACGAGTGGTTAGTAGCCCAGGTTGGTCTGACGCCACTGGGGTAGACTAGGGATGTGGTTCCCAATGAATGGGATGACAACGGATTACCACTGGATTAGGGTTGGAAACAACTTACTGCTGATTGGAGATTACAACGGATTACCGCTGATTGGGGTTGACAACAGCTTACTGTTGTTTAGGGAACACAACGGCTTACCACTGGTTAGGGAACACAATGGATTACTGTCAGTTGGGGTTGGACCTCAGGGAGTCTTCCTACGTACCTTGCCTAGGAGACAAAAATCAAAGCCAATGTAGTTTGGGATGAGTATTTGGTGAACTGAAATGAAGTGGTTGGGACCAATGGTTGTTGGGATTGAACATCAGGGAGGCTTCCTACATACCTTGTCCTGGTAAGGATCAAAGTCCACATAGTTCTTGATGAGGTGTTGGTGAACCGATGTGAAGTGGTCGGGACCAATGGTTGTTGGGATTGAACCTCATGGAGGCTTCCTACGTACTTTTATGTGGAAAGGATCAAATTATACATAGTTTGGGAAAGGTGTTGGGGGATTACACTTTAGGGTGTCCCAGAGAGGATGTCATGGTCGATTCTTACTCTAAGCCCACGTGAGTCATGCTCGGTGTGAGAAACAAGAGGCAGCAAAGACCAGACGACCACATCATGAAAGGTGCGTCTATGGGAAGTGGAATGTGGCTTACACGTGGTTAGCGGACCAAAAAGGAAACAAGGGCTTATGTGTGGTTCGCAACCCAAAGAGGAAATAGGGGATTATGTGTGGTTAGTAGCCCAGGGATATGGATATTGGGACTTAATCCAGGATGGAGGCCCGAGTGGAGACAAATACCAATGGGGGAGGGATTTGGCATAGAAGAGAGGAGGGTTCCGGTGCCCATACCCCCTCTGGTCTTTGGCTAGAAATTAGATAGGAGGAGAAGGGATGTTTCCTCCCATAAGAAATGCTAGGGGCTTACACCAAGGTGGTTTCCCTTTCACCGTCGGCAAACTCCACTCCAACAAAGAGGGTATCATTCCATGTGAGGATGATTTCACTCCCATGGAGATGAGTGGGCGTAGAGAATGTCTGCGGTGTGGATCCCCACGTGTGATGAACGTGGAAAGGATATAGGGTAACCTTATGTACTGAGTACAATGGTGCTTGGAAGTTTAAGGTCCTGTATCTCGGATGAGGGGAGTTTACTTGGAACCCCTAAAACTTACATAATTGATACTTTCCCACTATTGATGAAGGGAAGGCATCAGCAATTTCATGGTGAAGGGGTTTTTATGGAGTTATCCATTGAGGAGCCCATGTTAGAATGGCTATGAGAAGAAGCAATAGTCGTTAATGTGCCAAAAATGATGGGCTTGAACCTTAGGGAGGCTTCCTACATACCTCTTCTTGGCAAGGATCAAAGTCTATGTAGTTCAAGACATGGGGCATAGAATCGCGGTGTACATAGCAGATAGTGACCTGATGATATACTGGAACTTATTCATGGTTAGAAGCCCGGGTTGGTCTGGATCCACTGGGGTGGACCAGAGATGTGGGTCCCAATGAAAGGGATGACAATGTAATACCGTTATATTAGGGTTGACAACAGCTTATTGCTGATTGTGGTTAACAACGGATTACTGTTGGTGATGGAACACAATGGATTACCACTGGTTGGACAACACAATATCATACCTCTTGTTAGGGTTGGACCTCAGGGAGGCTTCCTACAAACCTTGCCTAGGAGAAAAGGATCAAATCCCACATACTTTGGGATGAGGTGTTGGTGAACCGAAGTGAAGTGTTCGGGACCAATGGTTGTTGGGTTTGAACCTCAAGGAGGCTTCCAACATACCTTGCCTTGGAAATGATCGAAGTCCACATAGTTTGGGATGGTGTTGGGGTCTTACACTCTAGGGTGGCCTAGAGAGGATGTCATGGATTATGCTTACTCTAATCCCACATGAGTCATTCTTAGTGTGAGAAACAAGATGTAGCAAAGACCTGAAGACCATGTCGCAAAAGGTGCATCTATGGGAAGTGGAATGGGGCTTATACATGGTTTGCGGTCCAAAAAGGAAATAGGGGATTACACATGGTTCCTATCCCAAAGAGGAAATAGGGGCTTACTCGTGGTTAGCATCCCAGGGAGATGGATATTGGGACTTACTCCAAGATGGAGGCCCAAGTGGTGACAAATCCCAATGGGAGAGGGATTTGGCATGGAAGAGAGGAGGGTTTCGGTGCCCATCCCCCCCTATGGTCTTTTTCCAAGAAGAATATAGGAGGAGCAGGGATGCTGGCTCCCACAAGAAAGGATAGGGGCGTACACAAAGGTGGTTTCTTTTTTCCCGTAGATAGACACCACTCCATCAAAGAGGATCTCATTCCATGTGAGGAATATTTCACTTCTGTGGTGACGAACGGGTGTGGAGAATGTCTGAGCTGGGGCTCTGTAATGACCCAACTTTTTGAATAGTAGATTAATTTACTCTTAACAATTTAATAGACATATTAATGGTTAATACAGAAATAAGAGTCGATGGCTTTATCCAGTAGACTCGAACCATATGAATCCCACTTATCAGAGCTTGGGAAGGAGGTGGCATCTTTGGTCTTCGCTTTAGACCAAGCCCAAGCCGAACTCCAGCATGTCAAGTTTGAATGGAATCGCCTACAGGAGAAGTTCAAGCTTATAGAAATCACTACTAGGGAAATATTAGCCAAGACACCATCAGATTCTCTCACCTTAGCACGCCTTACACTTACGTTCTATACTGGTGTTATAAGGGGCTATGTGACATGACCATAACTGCCTTATGTAATCCTTTCAGATAAAAAAATTGGGATTTCTTCCTATGATTAAGTTTGTGAATTTTCAAATGTATGGATAAATATAGTATGCATATTATTAATGAATTTTAGAAAAAATATATTTTAAAAATATTTATGTAAACCTTAAATAATTAAAAATGTGTAATGATTTTCAAAAAATGGTCCTCTACATATGTGTTCAGTATGAAATTTAGAGTCTAATAAGATTAACTTAATTTTTGATGAATAGTAATTTATGAATAGTGATTTTATGCTTAGGATTAGTAATGTGACCAAATGTATTAGTAATATCACTTAAATAAAGTATTAATATAATTTAGGCACCTTGATTAAGTAATATGATTCAATAAAATAGGTAAATAACTGTTTCAGAAATTATTAGTTAAGTATTAGTTTTTTTGGGTGAATAATGTTTTTTATTTAAAAATTAAATTAAAAATATTTAGATATTTTTTTTATAAAATGGAGTTCAATTTTGAATTCAGATCATTGGTATTATGTTAAGGTGAATTTTTTGGATTTTTCTGAAAAAGTTGAATTTTCAGTGAATAGGGAGTTTTCATTTTAGAGTTTCAGGTGTTTAATGACATCATTAAGGATGTAATAATTATGTAATAATTATGGTAGACTATTGAATAGTAATATAAGTTATGAGGTGTCCCAAGTGTCCAATACCATGGGAAAATACCTTGGGCAAGCCCATGGTTTTTCCAATACCACCAATGAGGTGTCCCTTGGCCATTAATGCCTTGTCCCCTCACTTTCCCTATAAATACCAAGCCTTTATCTCATCCTTTCCCTTCCAAAAATCATCCTCAGCTAAATTCTAGTCTCCTTACCTGCCAAGGAGTCCTCCCAAGGTTCCCTCAATCCTCCAAGGTCCCGACCTTTGAGTTTTAGGACTTATATTTTAAGGTAAGGGATCTTACCTCTCTCTTTCTTTTCAAGTGCTCTTTTGTATGCCATTTCTTTTAAGCCCCATGTTCCTATGTTGGTATATGTTCTTTTATATTCCTATTACTTCCCTTTTTATGATCATATTATGAGAGATCCCCTCTTACTCTCATTATTTCGTTTTATGAAGGTTTAAGTGGTGTCGTTAGGCTGCCAAATTTTTGTAAGGGATTCTTCCACCCTTCTCATTTTCAAGTTCTATTTTCATGTCAAGTTGACCATGTGTTGAGTTATAGAGGAGCTCGACATCCCCTGTGGTGGGTGAACCCTAGTTCCCCGTGGTGGCGATGGCCCCTGTGGTGGTCCCTCTCCCATTTTCGGGGGAGGGACCCTCGTTGCCCTCCATAGGAGCTTCTTCCTCCTTTATCACATTCTCGAACCCTGATTTTCTTCCGTCGTTTCCTCCTGTCTCACTGTACCCGAAGGTTTTGGAGCTGTTCTCTAGGTTTCCTAATCTTCATTTATCGACTGTGGAGTTCTCATCCTCTTCATATTTGTTGAAACACACCCTGGTTGCTAGGTTTCATGGAAGGCGTCCTTCGGTTGATTCGTTCGATAGGCATGTCTTTGATGATTGGGGTTTACAGGACAGGGCGACGGTGGGCCTCCTTGATAATCGACAGATCATGGTACATTTTACTTCGGAGTTGGATTTAATCAAATCCTGGGAAAATTCACCCTGTATCTTCAATGGGTTTAAATTTTCCCTTCTTTGTTGGACCTTTGATTTGCATATGAAGCGAGACCCTCCTACAATGGTGATTTGGGTAAGCTTCTCTAATCTACCACTTCCATTCCAAAATCCATCCATTATGATCATTCTAGGGAATCTAATAGGTAGATATCTATGTTCTTATAGCCGCACAGAGGTGCTATACCACCCAGTTAATCCACGCATTTGTGTGGAAATGGATATGTCAAAGGATCCTTTTGAGTATGTGTGGGTCACTATAGGTGAATAATATAGGTGTAAGCAGCGGGTGGTCTACGAATCATGGTATGATTTTTGTTCGAGTTGCAATTGGCTGGGGTATTCACTGGGATCCTGTCATAAGGAACTTTATGTGAAGAATTTGAGAAGGGTTTTTGTTCCGAGGAAGGAGGAGGAGCATCTGGTTGAGGCAGAGGAAGTGTTACAGAGACCTTATTCTCTTTTTACTAGAAAAGGGGATGGGGATGGTAATCTGTGTAGGGGGAGGTACAAGATGGTAGTGTTTCAGGTAATGGAGTCCTGGTTATGGAAGCAGAGTCTAGCAGGAGGGAGTTAGGCTTGTATCAGTAGGATTCGGATAGTAGAGAAAACCAGGTGGTTGGTGGCAGCAGGGAGGTGAAGGGGTGGGCTAGCGTGGAGACTTTAGAGAGTATTACTACCGTGTTGGAAGAGGTGGGAGAGTCAACGGCTACTTTGATGGTCCAAAAAGATAGTGGGATGGAGGAATGCTCGGTTCAGCTTGATGCAGCAGGTGTGGAGGTTATGGTTCGGTTTGTGGATGATGAGGAGGACTTATCACTAGATGGTGCAGGTTCAGGCAGTAGCGAAGTAAGGAGGAAACTGCAGGGGCAAGTTTCAACAAAGGTTTATATGGACAGCCCGGGTAAGGCTCCTATTATCCTTGGTTATATTTTTGAAGGACTGGTTGAGGAGGATATAGGTACCCCTCATGATTTTCCTCTTGATCCAGAGGGAGGGCATATGAATTCTTGTTATGAGGATGAAACTAATCAATCATAAATTGAAACTCCAATCCAGGAAAATAGAAGTAATCCAAGGAGGAGAAGGAGGGACTACTCAGCCTCCCCCCCCCCCTTTAGAGACTAGATTGTCCAAGAAGAATGCTAAACAGGAGTCCTTGGAGGAGGTGGGAGCGCAGGCAACAAAGGGCCAGAATGGACAATCATTGGATTTATTGCTTAGAAGTGCGGGGGAGGTGACTGATCTGGTGTTATTGATCAACACTGTGGAGGAAGGGAGACAATGCAAGGATAATTCTCAGGTTTTGATCAAGGAGAGCAACAATGAAATGGGAAGATCTACTGAAAAGGTAAAGAACATAAAATCGCATATCCTTTGCTATGAGGAGGACATGGTAGAGGAATTTTTGTATGTTAACATCCCGCAGAAATAGGATGATATGATGGGAAGAGATATAAGAGTGGAGGTCAACAGTGAGTAGGCTAAGTGGATTGACAAACAGGATTTGATCCTGATGAGAGGCTTCAATGATCGGAAAATCAGCAAAGAAGAATATATCCGAACATGGGAAAAATGGCGGACCGATTTGAAGATTTTATTGGGGAAGATCATGATGATAAGGTATGGCTAATGAATTGGAATCTTTATAGGGAGGAAAGAACTAATAGGCTAAGGCTATGTTTTGGTAACTTTTCCTTCTCTTATGAGGCTTCGCCTCCAGTCTGATTGGGTTTGTCTCTCACTTTGCCTTTAAAGTTGTTTGGTGGTATTTTTGGGTTGTCGGTGGTCAGGGTACTAATGGCATCAGGATATGGTCATCTTCATTCTGGTTTTCTTCGACGTCCTCGAGGGTGGATCCTGGGGGGTCTATTCCATTGCTTTAAGGCTGGGCGAATTCCTCTGGAATTTACCAATGAGAGGATTTGGGTCGGTGTCGATGGTCGCGCCGGGGGACGCTCAAGGTAATCCTGGGTGGATTTTACCATCCTCTCTGATGTTCTTGTGCCTTGGTTCGTGGTTTCTTGAGCTTCGTTAGTGGTTTTTGGTGTTTGTATGTTTTGTTAAATGTGGTTGTTTTGGATTCATGTAGCGGGGTACCGGGAACCCATAAATCGGCTTTTGAAAATAAAAAAAAAATGATTAGAATCTATTTTCAGGTCAAGTCTTTAAAGATACTTTTTATTATGTTGGGGTATGATCTCTATATCCATCATAATTTTCTTTTATGTTCATATGATGATAGACCCTATTTGATCTCATCAATTCATTTTTTGAAGTTTTATGTGACGCGGTTAGGCTGCTGAATTTTCATAAGAGAAATCTTATTTTTGTCTTCCTTCCATGTTTTTCATTTCATATGGTATGTCTTTAAAATTTCATCAAAATGTTCTTATATCCTTTATATTTTGTCCCTATACTGTTTTATGGATCATTTACGATTGGGTGACCCATTTCCCCTCTCTTTTCAATATTTTCTAAAACCCTGTAACATTGTCATTATGCTGCAAAATTTTCATCTCAAAATGTCTCTCTCTTTTCCTCAAATTATTTTATTTTATTAATTGAATACTCAAAGCTATTTCTTCTATAGGGTAATTCACATATATATCAAAATTTTCTATTTTAATTCTGGGATTTACATACATGAAACTCGCTTTCCTTTTCCGTGGGTTTAAAGTGACATAAAGATCATGTCTTTAAAGCAGTTTTTAAAATGTTATGATTATAAAATGAAACCCATTTATTTTATGCTATATGGATTATTTATGAAATGTTTGATGATGATATATGTGGCTCACAAGATAATAAATACAAATTATGGGTGTGCCCTGATAGCGCTCCAATGCATTGGGTAATTATGTAATCTCTAGGGATTTCAATTTTAACGATACCTTGGTGAATAACCTTGGTAATTTTTTTAAATGACACCTTGGGGATGGACCTTGATGATATAATCATGATTGTATAAGTTAAATGTTGTAGCCACATCTTCAAGTTATGAATCATGTTATTTTCATTATGATATTCCTCATGATCTCTTTCTCAATCCTTAAAGTTATTTATCATGACTTCATTGATGTATCTCGAGTTCACATGTAAAATTTTTCTCTTGTTTCCCTTACTGGGCCTTCTGCTCACCCTTTCCTTTGATGTATGCTCCCAGGTTATGAGATGTTGTTATGAACTTAGGATGAACAATGAAAAATCCTTAAAGTGTTTAAGAAGAATGTTTTTTGTGTCGTCATGTATTAATTTCCTGGTTTCCAAGACACTAAACCTTAAAGATCATCGGTTTTGTATAATGTAATGAAAGTTTATGTTATAAAAAGGTGGGATTACATAGTTGGTATCAAAGGACGGTTTAGTTATTTATGGAAATCAGGATATGAAAACTTTAGGAAGAACCCTATAGAAAGTTTAAATATATGAAATCTTCCTAGTATTTTGGTGAGTATAGAGTTATTAGTTTATCAAACAAATACATCCCTGTCTGTATATGAGTAGGTAGAGGCGGCTCTGGCACAGATATACATAGGGGTAAAACCCGAAAACACCACTTTGAGCTAGACTCAAATGGGAACTGGTGCACGACAATGGGCCTTGCTGCACTCTTGGTTACGACATTACCGGGGGATATGTTTGGTTAATTGCAAGATTTTTATGAATCATTATGAATGAATTAAAGAGAAATATAATTTTTTGAATATGATGTTTTAAGACATATAATCTTTTATAGTTAAAAGATTCGTAAATGAAACAAGTTTCTCACTAAGATTTTATTCTTTTAGAAAATGGAGGGCAATAGGAGGAACCGTGAAAATGGTGACCGCAATGGACCATGTGTTGACGGCCCTCATATGGAATCCGGAATGGGAACATTCATGCGAATGATAAACCAACTGACTCAAGTTATGAGTAATAACTTGAATCAAGATGAGAGTCCGATATCACCACGAAGGGAACAACATTTTGTTGAGTCCTTTATGCGCCAGCGACCACCAACATTTAGTGGATCTACTGACCCATTGGTTGCGGAACAATGGATAAGCTTCATCGAAAAGATCTTTTCTATACTTCATTGTTCAAAACAAGAAAAATTCACCCTTTCTGTTTACCGCCTAGAGGGAGAAGTTGATCGGTGGTGGTCACTGGTCAATAACACGAATCCAAGAGGAGATATAGAAGCTATGTAGTGGGAAGAGTTCTGGGGAATATTCTTCAATATGTATTTCCATCATTCAATGAGAACGAGAATGGAGAAATAATTTCTCAAGATGAAGCATAAGAGGAATGAATCTGTTGGAATCTATGAGATGAACTTCACAAGGCTTTCCCATTATACCTCAAGCTTTTTGATGGACCCTAATGTGAAGGTTGATAGATTCTTTGGTGGACTATGAATTCATTTGTGGAAGAATCTATCCAACAGGGACTATGATAGCTACGAAGAAATAGTTCGAAGTGCTATGGAAGTTGAACTAGAGTTTGGTGAGACACAGTGGTCTCATAAATCTAATGAGAAGAAGAGATCCCTAGAATCAATCCTGGGAAGAAGCTTTGATCCGGAAATAAGTGGAAAGTAAATGCAACTTTTCACATGCAATAAATGTGGGAAGAAGCATTCGGGGAACTGCTTTATCGGAAGTGGAAAGTGCTACAAGTGTGGAAGATAAGGCCATATTTCTCAAAATTTTCATAGTGAGGTGAAGCCTCAACTCCCCAACACTAACGACAGAGGAAAGACGGTTATGGCCCTACCTGAAGTCCAATGCTTCAATTGTGGACAGCTTGGGCACTTTGCTAATCACTGTCCAAATTTGAGGGTAGTGGAGGGGAATCACCATCAGCCTCAGCAAAGGACAAGGGAGAAAGGTAATTCTTTTGCTATCACAATAACTGAATTTTAATCTTTGAATGACGTGGTAGCAGGTACTCTTGTTTTCCTCTCAAAACTAGCAAGTACTTTGTTTGATTCTGTTTCTATGCATTCCTTTATTTCCTCCAAGTTTGCAATGAATATACAATCAACCCCTGAACTGCAAGAGGTGGAGTTGTCAATCAAGACTCCAAGTGGGATTATCCATGCATCAGTAGTGTTTAGAGACTCTAGTGTTTACTTTAGTGATAACAATCTTATCACAAATCTAGTAGTAATTCCCATTATGAAATTCTCCATTATACTAGGGATGGACTGACTCTCAAAGTATAATGCTAAGATCAAATGAAGAAGTAAGGAAATATTAGTAGTATTGAATGAAAAACCTACAATTATCTTCCAAGTAGAGATATCATGAACTGATCTTTGTCTAGAGTCACCTCCTATATCCTTCTTTATGGAGTTAATCGGTGAGGATGAAGAAGGAAAAGGGAGTATACAAATAGAAGATGTTCTGATTGTTCAGGAATACATGGATGTATTTCCTGAGGAGTTACCTGGACCTACCCTAGAAAGAGAGGTAGAGTTATCCATTGAACTCATACCTGGATCTTAACTGATATCGAAGACCCCATATAGAATGAAAAATGTGGAGCTAGAGGAGTTAAAGAAACAACTCCGAGACTTGTTGGATAAGGGGTTTATCCGACCGAGTGTGTCTTCTTGGAGAGCACCAGTTATCTTTGTAAAGAAGAAGGATGGATCAATGCGGTTATGCATTGATTATAGATACTGAATGGGATCATAGTGAAGAACAAATACCCCATTCCAAGAATTGATGATTTATTTGACCAACTTCGTGGGGGAACAATTCTTCTCCAAGATTGATCTTCGATCTGGTTATCATCAACTGAGGGTGAAGAAGGAAGATATTACAAATAATGCCTTCCGATCAAGATATGGGAATTATGGGTTTATTGTTATGCCCTTCGGCTTCACTAATGCTCCTATTATTTTCATGGATTTGATGAATATATTCTTTAAGGACTACCTTGATAACTCTATGGTAGTTTTTATTGATTATATTTTGATATATTCAAAAAGTTGTGAGGAGCATGAAGATAATTTGAGGGTTATTTTTCAAACTCTGTGGAAGGATAGGATCTTTGGAAAGTTCAGAAAGTGTGAGTTTTGGTTACAAAAAGTGTCTTTCTTGGGGCACATCGTAACCAATGAAGGAATCTTGGTTGACCCTGTAAACAATGGTTGTGGAGGAGTTTCCTCAACCCACAACAGTAACTGAGATTCATATTTTCCTTGGTTTAGCAGGATATTATAGGAGGTTTGTGAAAAACTTTTCATAGCTTTCTAATCCACTAACCAAGTTGACTCAAAAAGGGGTTAAGTTCATCTGGACAAAGGAATGTGAGGAAAGTTTCCAAGAGTTGAAGAAGAGATTAGTTACTTCACCTATGTCAACACTACCCTCTATCGGAGAAGGATTCGTTATTTTTAGCGATGCATCTCTGAAAGGGCTTGGGTGCATCCTCATGCAAAGTGACAAGGTAATTGCTTATGCATCTCATCAGCTGAACCAACATGATCATAATTATCCTACGCATGATTTAGAGATGGCGATAGTTGTTTTTGCTCCAAAGATATGGAGGCACTATCTTTATGGGGAGAAATGTGATATATACACCGACCACCAAAGTTTAAAGTATATTTTCATGTAGAATGAACTGAAAATGAGACAAAGGAGATGTTTGGAGCTTATTAAATACTATGATTGTTTAATTCATTATCACCCTGGAAGAGAAAACAAAGTCATAGATGCATTAAGCAGGAAAGACCATGTTGTTCTAGCAACAATGATGATCCTAGGAGATCCCTTGATTAAGGATCTAGTAAAACTGGACATGGGAATTTTAAGGGAAGGGAAATCATCAACCCTATCCCAAATGATTTCTCAACCTTCATTACTAGAGAAGATCAAGAAGGCTCAAAAAAAGATCCTTTGTTGCAGGAGAAGTTTGAGGCTATGAAGGATGGGAAGTTCCCTAATTTCAATATTGATCGAGAAGGTGTATTGAAATTTCGTACAAGACTATGTGTTCCATCTATTCTGGAGATAAAGAAAGAACTGATGGATGAAGCTCATAGCTCTAATTTCTCTATACATCCAGGAAGCACTAAAATGTATAGAGACCTTCGTGTTCATTATTGGTGGGATAACTTGAAGAGGGAGATTGCTAATTACACTACAAGGTGTCTGGTGTGTCAACAAGTAAATGCAAAATGACAACTTCTTAAGGGGGTATTACAACCGCTACCCATACCAGGATGGAAGTGGGATAATATCACTATGGACATTGTCACTGGTCTCCTGAAAACATCAAAAGGGAACAATGTGATATGGGTTATAGTGGATTGTCTCACCAAGACCGCCCATTTTATCCCTTTTCGAGAAGATTTATCTCTGGATAAACTTTCCAAGATATACATAAAGAAAGTGGTAAGGCTACATGGGGTACCACTATCCATTGTATCTGATCGTGATCCAAGATTCACATCAAAATTCTGGAGATGTCTTCAATATTCTTTGAATACTGAATTGAATTTTAGTACGGACTATCATCCTCAAACTGATGGCCAATCTAAAAGGACTATTCAGACACTTGAGGACATGCTGAGATTATGCTCAATGGAATTTAAAGGTGGATGGGATCAACACCTCCCATTAGTTGATTTCTCATACAAAAATAGCTTCCATTTGAGTATTCATATGGTACCCTATGAAGCTCTGTATGGAAAGCGATGTAAAACTCCTACTTGTTGGGATGAAGCTGGTGAGAGAAAGCTTATTGGACCTGATCTTGTGCAAGAGATGACAGAAAAGGTTCATGCCATCCAAAAACACATAAAGGCTGCTCAAAGTCGGCAGAAGAGCTATGCTGACAACCGTCAATGGGATTTGGAGTTTGGTGTTGGTGAAAAAGTCTTCCTTCAAATTTCTCCATGGAAGAGAGTCATGTGGTTTGGGAAGAAGGGGAAGCTCGGCCCTAGGTACATTGGCCCCTATGAAATCCTTGATCACATAGGAGTAGTGGCCTATCGTCTAGAACTTCCACCGAACCTAGCTCAAGTTCACGATATCTTCCATGTATCTCTCTTGAGGAAGTACATACCTGACCCTTCGCATGTACTGAACCCAGAGGTGGTACAACTGGAACATGACCTCTCTTATAAGGAGCATCCAGTGGAGATCTTAGATCGTAGATACAAGGTTCTATGAAACTAGACTACCCACCTTGTGAAAGTGTTGTGGAGGAATCATAAGTATGAAGAAGTGACATGGGAGCCTGAGGAAACAATGAAGAAAAAGTACCCTCACCTTTTCGACTAGGCCTTTGGTTCAAAATTTTGGGGATGAAGTTTTTTAAGGGGGGAAGAATGTAACGACCCATCTTTTTGAATAGTATCTTAATTTACTCTTACAGATTTAAAAGAGATATTAATGGTTAATGCAGAAAGAAGAGTCGATGTCTTCATCCAGTAGACTCGAACCATATGAATCCCACTTATCAGAGCTTGGGAAGGAGGTGTCATCTTTGGGCTTCGATTTGAACAAAGCCAAAGTCAAACTCTAGTGTGTCAAGTTTGAACAGAATCGCCTACGGGAGATGTTCAAGCTTATAGAAATCACTACTATGGAAATGTTGGCCGAGCCACCCTCGGATTCTCTCACCTTAACACACCTTACACTTAAGTCCTATGTTGGTGTTATAAGGGGCTATTTGACGATACCATAACTACCTTATGTAATCCATTGAGATAAATAGAATTGGGATTTCTTCTTATGATAAAGTTTGTAAATTTTCAAATGTCCAGATAAATATAGTATGCATATTATTAATGAATTTTAGAAAAAATATATTTTAAAAATATTTATGTAAACCTTAAATAATTAAAAATGTGTAATGATTTTAAAAAAATAATCTTCTACAGTTGTGTTCAATATAAAATTTAGAGTCCAATAAGATCAACTTAATTTTTGATGAACAGTAATTTATGAATAGTGATTTTATGCTTAAGATTAGTAATGTTACCAAATGGATTATTAATATCCCTTAAATAAAGTATTAATATAATTTAGGCACCTTGATTAAGTAATATGATTCAATAAAATAGGTAAATAACTGTTTCAGAAATTATTAGTTAAGTATTAGTTTTTTCAGGTGAATAGTGTTTTTTATTTAAAAATTAATTTAAAAATATTTAGATAATTATTTTTATAAAATTGAGTTTATTTTTGAATTCAGAGCATCGAAATTATGTTAAGGTGAATTTTTGGGATTTTTCTGAAAAAGTTGAATTTTCAGTGAATAGTGAATTTTCAGTTTAGAGTTTCGGGTGTTTAATGACATCATTAAGGATGTAATAATTATTTAATAATTCTGGTCAACTATTGAATAGTAATATAAGGTATTATGTGTCCCAAGTGGCCAATACCATGGGAAAATACCATGTTCAAGCCCATGGTTTTGCCAATACCACCAATGAGGTGTCCCTTGGCCATTAATGCCTTGTCCCTTCACTTTACCTATAAATACCAAGCCTTTCTCTCATCCTTTCCATTCAAAAAATCCTCCTCAATGAATTTATGGTCTTATTAACTCCTAAGTAGTCCTCCCAAGGTGCCCTCAAGCCTCCAAGGTCCCGACCTTTGAGTTTTAGGACTTACGTTTTAAGGTAAGGGATCCTACCTCTCTCTTTCTTTTCAAGTGCTCTTTTGTATGTCATTTCATTTAAGCCCTATGTTCCTAGGTTGGGGGATGTTATTTTATATTCCTATTACTGAAATTTTCATTATAATATGATGATATATCCCCTCTTACTCTCAACATTTCTTTTTATGAATGTTTAAGTGGCGCTGTTAGGCTGCCGAGTTTTGGTGAGGGATTCTTCCACCCTTCTCATTTTCAAGTTCTATTTTCATGTCAAGTCTTTCAAGTTCCTTTTTATTATTTTGGGTTATGATCTCTATATATATCATACATTTATTTTATTTTAATATGATGAGAGACCCTATTTAATCTCATCAATTCATTTTTTGAAGTTTTATGTGACGTCGTTAGGCTGCCGAATTTTCATAAGAGAAATTTTATTTTTTTCTTCCTTGCATGTTTTTAATTTCATATGGTATGTCTTTAAATTTTCATTATCATGTTCTTATATCCTTTATATTATATCCTTATACTGTTTTATGGATCATTTATGAGTGGGTTACCCATGTCCCCTCTCTTTTTAATATTTTCTAAAACCCTGTAACATAGCCGTTATGCTGCAGAATTTTCATCTCAAAATGTCTCTCTCTTTTTCTAAAATTATTTTATTTTATTAAGTGAATACTCAAAGATATTTCTTCTATATGGAAATTCACATATATATAAAAATTTTCTATTTTAATTTTGGTATTGGCATACATGAAACCCAATTTCCTTTTCTGTGGGTTTAAAGTGACATAAAGATCATGTCTTTAAAGCAGTTTTTAAAACGTTATAATTATGAAATGAAACCCATTTCTTTTATGCTATATGGGTTTTTTATGAAATTTTTGATGATGATATATGTGTATCACATGATAATAAATACAAATTATGGGTTCACCCTGATAGCGCTCTAATTCATTGGGTAATGATGTAATCTCTAGGGATTGCAATTTTAACAATACCTTGGTGAATAACCTTTGTAATTTTTTTTACATGACACCTTGGGGATGGACCTTGGTGATATGTTCATGATTGTCTAAGTTAAATGTTGTAGCCACATCTTCAATTTATGAATCATGTTATTTTCATTATGATATTCCTCATTATCTCTTTCTCAATCCTTAAAGTTATTTATCATGACTTCATTGATGTATCTTGAGTTCACATGTAAAATGTTTCTCTTATTTCCCTTATTGGGCCTTCTTCTCACCCTTTCCTTTGATGTATGCTCCCAGGTTATGAGATTCTATTATGAAATTAGGATGAACAATTAATAATCCTTTCAAGTGTTTAAAAATAATTCTTTTTTGTGTCGTCATGTATTTAGTTTCTAGTTTCCAAGACACTAAACCTTAAAGATCCTCGGTTTTGTATAATGTAATGAAATTTTATGTTATAAAAAGGAAGGATTCCATAGGCTCCCTGCATGTGATGCATGGGTAAAGGCTACATTTTAATGTCACGTGCTAAGGACTATGGTGCTTGGTAGTTTAACTTCTTGCATCTCGGATGAGTCGAGTTCACTCAGCACCCCCTAGAACTTACATAACTGATACTCTCCTACCCTTGAGGAAGGTAAGGCATCAAAAATTCCATGGTGAAGGGGGTGTTATGGAGTGATCCATTGAGAGGACCACGTTATCATGGATATGAAAATAAGAAATAGCTATT
This sequence comes from Viscum album, assembly GCA_963277665.1. Lineage (NCBI taxonomy): Eukaryota > Viridiplantae > Streptophyta > Magnoliopsida > Santalales > Viscaceae > Viscum > Viscum album. Next base: position 2,093,501,894 of record OY728148.1, on the reverse strand, counting down.
AGTGTTCCTATGTGATGAAGCGTGAGGTGAAGAAACACAATAGGAAGAACCACCCAAGGGACTTTGAAATCACTTTGTGCAAACTTGGAGGGTTGCATGGGAAAAGGGCGTGCGACACAGGTGTATTGCGCATAAGAGGGGCTCGGGCATGGTGCCTTAAGGTAAGGATGGTACATGGAGAGCACAAGGAGGGTTGTATGCAATATTCGAGGCTGTTTGAAAGATATAATGTCTGACCGCAAACTGGAAGGGTGCACGCTAAATGAGAGGTTGCGCGCAGGATGGAACAACTACGCGCAAAAAAGGTCCGATGTAGGGGGAAACATGTGTGGAATAGGGATATTTTGCCTGCAAATGACTTGGGGTAAAAGTAAATGGATGAGGATCACTCCCAAGAGATCCCACCCAAACAAATACCCTTGGGGGACCTGTTGCGCAAGATCCAATACCTTGAGGCCATAGTGTTTTTCGCGCGGTCACGAAAGAAGTGTCTTTCGCGCAGCAGAGCAACGCTTCATCTCCTGTCACCATCCCCGAAGGGTAGGGGGTAAACTTTGTTTTATAGTCGATGTCCTCCGAGGAAACATGCAAGGGTTTTTTCATTCAAACAACTGTTTGATGTCGTATTGGGCGCATAAGGGTTTGTGCACTGGAGGAAAGTTTGCGCGCCTCACAGACTTTTGCGCACTAGCACCTTTGGCGGTTTCTGGTGGGTCACCGCAGAATCCTTCCTTTGATGTCGCATTGGGGGCGCAAGGGTTTTTTCTCCATGGGGTACCTTTGTGCTCGAGCCTTAACTGATTCTCGAGCACACCAGCATGCAAGGGACCCTTTGACATTGCATTGGGGGTGCAAGATTTTACACACTGGGAGGAGTGTTGAGCGCAAATCAGCACTCTTGCGTGCTAGCGCCTTTGGCGGTTTCTGGTGGGTTTCCATAGAAGCTTTCCTTTAACATAACATTGGGTGCATAAGAGTTTGTGCTCTAGAGGGACTTTTGAACGCATCCCCTGAATCTTGTGTGCACCTTCCTCTCGGGCTGCAGAATCATATCCTTCCCTTCCAAATAAATTTGTTTCTCTTTATCATCCCGATTCTGGCCCTATCCAAAATTTGGTGTCAATAGTCGCAAAATCAATTCCATATTTGGAATAAATAGATACATACACCCCTTATACTATCTCATTAGAATCTTTTTATAAATCATTCGACCATTAGAATTATCCCTTACTTTAGTTCAAATCAGTATATAAATAAAATAGTTTGAAATAACTCAAATAGGTATGTGTGTATAAAAAAATTTGAAGAGAATGAAATAAGGTTTCCCCTATCTAAAACTAAAGATCTACATATATTGAAAATACTTTTATCAAGTGCTAAGATCATCTGCTTCATCAGTTTCACTTAATATCATCATGATCTATGCTTGAAGCTTATATTTTCTAAAGGCGAATCTTTATCTACTATTAGTTGCTTCTTGAAATTGTGTGCTGCAAATGTTTCTCAAACATTTTATCTTTCCTACTATATTTTAACTATGTTTATGAGTGTATTTAAGACTAAGGATAGGTCTTATAAAAGGAGATCCCAGTTGAAATCTATTGGACCTTTGTATTAAGTGAAAACTTCTTGTATTCAGCTGGGAGTCCCCAGTAAAAAAATTTCTTTAGTGAAAACACCAAACTCATGGAGTAGAGAATTGGTGGGGTGCACTAGGGGATTTCTATTCCCTTAACCAATATAATCCCATGTGTTTAATTTACTTTTTTTGTGTTTTACATTTCCACTTCTTATACTCTTAAGAAAGAAAATTGTGCGTGCATACTTCAATGAGGGTGATATATATTTCAAAGAATCTTTTTATAACTCAATCCACCCCCCCCCCTTCTTGAGTTATTCAGTCAGTCATTATCTTGGAAAAAAATTGGTATCATAGATTGCAACTTTCAAGTTCACAACTATAAAAAGTTAAATTCTAAAGATCTATCATCAAATGGATGTTATGTCTTATAATTGAGAATTTATTTCAATGGTTATATCTTTGTACATCAATTGTGAAAAATATGGTTGCTAGAAAGAGCACATGGTTATTAATCTAAATAATATTGGTCTAAAAGTTTTATCAAAGAAGTCAAGCCTAATGAAATTCCTAAGACCGAACCTATAAATTTGGATAATGCAGTTGAAGAAAAATATTATCTAAATTCGAAAGCTAGGAATTCTATTGCCTGTAGGTTAGGACCGAGTGAGTTTAATCGAGTCTCTCAATGTCAGAAAATGTCTGAAATGTGGACTACTATAGCAGTAGCATGTAAAAGTATTGACAATGTGAAAGCTTTTATATATGATACAGCCAAGAATAAGTTTGATACTTTTAAAATGGTTAAAGGAGAAGGTATTAATCAATTTAATGGAAGAATCACTTAGATCGTAAATAACATTTCTTCTCTACACTACAGGGAAGTTGGGTTTTCCCAACACTTTTATACAAAAGGTTCAACAAAACTGTTCGTATAGGGGTCATTTACCAACAGTTTATTCAAACTATTTGTAAAGCTTGAGTAAGTGAAGGATTTCCCAATAGTTTGAAGAAACTGTTGGGAAATCTACAAATTTTTCTCCCTTTACCAACGTTTTTTACAAACCGTTGGTAAAGTGCATTCTTTTCCCAACAGTTTTTAAAAACCATTGGGAAAAGTCCTCCCCCCCCCAAATATAGCACTCCAGCCCCCGATTACACAGAAGCCATACATTTCCCTTTATTTCCAGAAGCCCACGCACAGGTGAACCCTATCCCGAGGTCTTCTATCTGATCGGCTGCAACTCCCCCATCCAAGTTAGACTCCATCAACATCTTCCCAAATAACTACATAGAAGCCCTCATTAAGGTAATTGATATGGTTGGTGTGTTGTCTACAAAACTCTGTGATCTAACATGGTGGGTTGGGGTATCTTATCTGTTTCTAGTGTTTTTCATCCCAACTATGAGCAGATATCCTTCTATTCTCAACCTTTCTCCATTTATTTTACTTTCTATAAAGATCATGTCATTATTCCCTATTTCTAGGGATTTTGGAAAATTTTATGATTCACAATATTTGATATTGAATCAATGACTAATACTTTATTGGTATATGTCTGTGAGTGTATAGAAGATGTTTTATAAACTATCCCTTAAAAGTATCACTGTTTTGTTTTCTTTATGATGTGTAGTATCATTGACATACTTTATTATTAATCTCAAATTTAAAAATAAATTTTTTGTTCTATACTTTATGAAATTAAACCTCTTTACGATCCATGAACAACCTATTAGTGTAAAAGCCTAAAATTTATCCACCCATGGGGTGCGCTTGACTTGGGGACCTAATTGGGTAATGAAATTTATGACCATAAGGGTGCCAAGAACGAGTTATTGAACATGAGTGAATGATTTGGGATGCCTATAACACATAATGGTACCTAAGGCATGTGACTCTTATATTAGACCTATTGAAAATGAATATAAATAAATTTTAATATAATTTTTGAGTACCTGTTCTTTGATTAATGATTTGGAATTCCCTGAAGAAACCAACCAAGGATTCATGTTAAAAACATAGATTTTAATTCCATTTGGAAACCACCTTGTATTCATGATTATTTGGTTTAGAATACCTTGGGAAAATCAACCTTGGATTCATAGTGATTATTATTTAGGAAGCCTTGGGGAAGTCCCCCTTAGATTCTAAACTAGATTCCTCTCTCTTTACATAGGCTGGAAACACCTTCCTCCCTATAAATCCATCTAAAGTCAATCAATTTTTTAGTTCTACACTCATAATCTATAAGGCTTAAGTTAGTTTTAATGTTTTGCATCTATTATTATTTTTTTCTATTTTGATTTGACTTAAACCAAGTGGTGACTTGTGTGGAATGACATACCCAATAAGTGTAGTTTGATTTGTTTTCTATTTTCATTTTACAATTCAAGTGTCATGATTATATTAATTAACTTGATTTTAAGTCTTCATAGACACTCATTTTATGTAGTTAGTGAATCATATCAACTAATGGAGGTGATGGTGAGATGTATCCCCACTCAAAGATGGTAAATGGTTTGTTTAGTCATATTTTATCGAGGTGGGTAATGGATATAAGGATGATCAATGTGAAGGGATTGGGGATGGTTGGGGTGGTGGGGTAGGTGGTTTTCCTTTTTTTAGTGGGGTGATATGTTACTTTCTGTGGACTTTAGTTTGGGTGTTATGAAATGTACTAAATTTTCACAATTTTTCCATTTTTTATCATCAATAACTTATTTAAAAAACACTCTTTACACATTATGCATATTTCATGAAAAGCCTTCACTTTTTAATATCCTGAACAATGTTCTATTAGGTCTATAGTGTCTTCTTGTATGTGATAAATGAAAAAATTATAAAACACATCTCACCTCAAATTTAGGCACACATAACTGAATTAGTATATCCTTACATTGTTTTAATAGTTCACTACATCAACTAGAAAAATCTTCCTTTATTGTTTACTTAAATATATTTTCGATTAAACTTCAATATTATTGAATTTATTATGACAAAATGACTTATAACAATTCTTTTTACAGAATGGATTGAAGTTGGATGTATGAAACTGATCAGATCTCAAGCGATTTTCAAAAAAAATGGAGAGATTTTTAGATTTTTCATTTCACAATGCTTCAGATAGTGGTCGCATACACTTCCCATGTTCCAATTGTGTTGGTAGATCTTGGTTGAGCCATGAATAAGTCAGATACCACATAACCAAATATGGTTTTCAAGAAAACTACTATGTGTGGTAACACAATGGAGAGAAAATTAAATCTCAAATTGTTGACGATCAAAATGAAAGGAATGGACTGGAGAATTTATTAGATGATCGGTTTCCATTTATTCTTCATCATGAAAAAGAAAGGATTTCTACTCAAGAAGACTTTGATATGAGGATAAATGATGCATTTAATGAAAATTATGATATTTTTAGGGTTAAAAATTGAATGATGTTGCCATGACTCCATTATATCGACAATGCGATAAAATGAAAAGGATGGAATTTTTAATCCGATTATTTCCTGAGAAAACTATGTACAGGATTTCTAATATATAAATTGATTAAATTATTACCTTCTTGAAGGATTTACTTCCAAATGATACAGATATTCCCTAAAATGACTATATGGCATAAAAGTTAGTTGAAGAACTTGGATTTTCAAGAAACAAAATTCATGCTTTCCCAAAAGAATGCAGTTTATTATGGGAGGAAACCGCTGAACTAAATGATTGTATAAAATGTGGAACATCCCGCTGGAAGTCAAAATTTGATGGAACACCATCCCACGTTCCATAGAAAGTAATGTGGAACTTTCCATTGATCCCCAGACTCTAGAATCTTTTTAGGTCTGATGAAATATCAAAAAAAATGAGATGGAATGATACTGAGAGAAAGAATGCTAATGATGAGTTGGTTCACCCTGCATATATATTTTCATGGCAGAGATTTGATGCTCAATATCTTGATTTTGCAGATGACGTGTGTAATGTGAGGTAGGGTCTTTCATGAGACATTTTTAATCCGTTTGGTCATATGCTTACTTCTCATAGCACATGTCCAGTTTTTATACACATTTATAATCTTCCCCCATGGTTGTGTATGAAAAAACCTTTCACTTTCATGAGTATACTCATATCTGGCCCTTCTGATCCCAGCATTGATATTGACATATGCATACAACCTTTAACAAAAGAGTTGAAACTTCTTTGGGATGTGGGTGTGCGCGCATACGATACATATTTGAAATACATATTTCATATGTGTGTTGTGCTTATGTGGACGATCAATGATTTTCAAGCTTATGTAATTATGTCTGGATGGAGCACGAAGGGAAAACTATCATGTCCTGTTTGTATGAGGAATACATGATCCAGAATACTGAAAAATCATTGTAGTTTCAGTTTTATGGGACATCGACGATTCTTGCCAATGGACCATCCATATAGAAATAATCATCAAAGATTTTATAATACCATAGAGACTGATGATCCACCTCAGCGTATGTCTAGAACTGATGTGCTTAATAAATTGAACGATTTCAGTTCTTCATTCGGGAAGGTTCAAATGAAATCTAGAAAGATAAAGAATGTTTCCACTGAAACCTATTATAATTGGAGGAAGAGGAGTATATTTTTTGATTTTTTTTATTAGTCAATAAATTTGATACATCATTTCTTATAAGTAATGCACATTGAAAATAATATATGTGAAATGTTGCTTTCGATGCTTCCAAATGTTAAGGTAAAGACAAAATATGAATTATATTCTTGGCATGACTTGGTGGATTGGGGCATCAGACTAGAATTGCATCTTGTGCATATCAGTGAAAATAAATGGAAAGTTTCACGTGATTCTTATGTGATGAAACCTATGAAAAAAACAATTTTTGGAAGTATTAGAGACTATTAGAGTTCCTGATGGCTATTCAAGAAACATATCTAAACAGGTCAACAAAAGAGAGTTGAAGCTAAAATCTTTGAAGACTCATGATTATCACATTCTTCTGCTTGAGTTGATTCCAATATCAATCCGTCATCTTTTGTCCAATATTGTAAGGGTGATTTCTATTCAATTGTGCCATTTGTTTAGAGATATTTGTGCTAAGAAGTTGTCTAAGTATTTATTGCAAAAAATGTTTATAGATTCCCCATTAATTTTGTGTGAGTTGGATAAAATATTTCCTCCATTTTTCACATGCATGCTGCATCTAACTGTCCATATTCCCATAGAAATACTTCTCAGAGGACCTGTTTCTTTTCGTTGGATGTATCCAACTAAAATAAATATGTACACATTAAAGTCTTATGTCCGAAACAAGAATCATCCCTAAGGTTCTATTGTGAACGGTTACTTGGATCAAGAATGTATGGATTTCTTCTCAATGTATTTGTCTGATATTACTACAAGAATGAACAGCCCAATGAGAAATGAAGAATAATAGTATGAAAAAATTGAACCCAATTTTCCATCACTTCCTCAAACATGAGGAATTCCTGGATCATATACATTGAAGACATTAAGCCTTGAAGAGCGGGAGATGGCACATCACACAATTTTGTTCAACTGTGATTTGTTCGATGACTACATCAGGTAACTAAATTGAATATGTATATCTTACATATATATATCTATTAAACTATTCATATTTTTTATCTATAGGGAACATAAAATAATGATAAATAGAAGAAATCGTTCATTATCTTTGAAAAGAAGGGAGACTTTGCATAGAAAATAGTTTTCTACTTGGTTAAAATTGAAGGTAAAAATATTACTATTTAAAATAATTAAATCAATATTTAATTAAGTTTAATATTCATTTATATTGCGGGTATTGATTTTTCCTACTGACTATGTCTCTGAGTAAATAATAGCTTTGTATTTTGGTCATAATACTGTGGTTCGTGACTGTAAATCAATTTTTATAAGTGGGTACAAATTTATTATCACTGAATGAGAAAAATAGATGAGAACACAACATGATGGTGTTATGGCTACTGCCACAATGGATTGTTATGCCAGTGCATCAGATAGTATACCGTGATTTGAAAATGTAGGTTATTATGGAGTGGTTAAAAAAATAATGATATTGGATTATTACTCTCATGGATGAGTCACGATAATGAAATTATATTGGTTTGATTTGATGAAGAGATAGGGCACATTTATTATTTATTATGGATTTTGAGTAATTAATATGACTCACAATCTTGCTACCGAAGAACCATATGTATTGGAATCAATGGCTAAAAAAGTTTTTTATGTCAAAGACAAAGTTAGACCTGAATTTGGTGTCATAGATGAAGTAATTCCAAAACATATTTTTGATGATGGTGATTATGGAATTAAAATCATCCCTAATGCCATTAGAACCAATCCATTTATTTCTTTTGATGACTCTAATAGCTCAATTGTCAGAGTTAAATGTGAACCTGAAGTTTTGGTGGAAAATATATAAAATCATCCATTCATGTTCTCAATTATTTTGTTTTACCAAAAGTTGGTTTGTTAAGGTTTGTTCTATTCAAATTGATTTAATATTGATTACAAATATGTTGTATCCGACTTGACCATTATGTGAATTTTAAATGTTTATTGGTTGAAATTTTTATCTGAATTGCATTTTCTAATTTGGAATTGAACTGTATTTAAACCTACGAAACCAAAATTTCTTACTTGGTGAACATTTCAATGCTTTAACTTTTATTTTTATAAAATTTGTATGACTCTAAGTCCTCTCTTTAACATTTTACCAGGTAATGAACATGATGGGTTGTATTCTTCTACAAAACATGTATTGAAACCTGCATCATCTACCTGAGCTAATGAAATTAAATTTTTACTTAATTTTGACAATTGCTTTACCACTTATAAATCTGGTAGAATAAATGTTCCATGATTTTAATAGACTTATGAAACTTAGTAAATAATCATCCTACTAAAAATTAAATTTTTTTATTACATCTTGTATGATTTATTGAATTCATTATATATTTGTTCAAGCTCACCTAAAACAATGGTTAGTTAAATTATCCATGAATCCACATATCCCTTCTCATTTATTTTGTTTTATGGGTTACACATTAGTTATCCTTTTCTATTTACTTCCATATTTGTTTTAAAATGCATGAAATGAAACCAATTGAAGAGAGGCTATGAAAACAGATTATGGACAATAATTGTCGCATAACAAAGCTGGGCATTCCACCACTAGTGCCTACAGTGAGTATTTTATTTCAAATATATTTATTTAAATAATATATAATTTCATGTGATTAATTTTTTTTAAACATTTTTTCCGGATCCATCTATTAGGGGACCGTTATTTGATGAGCGACCTAGTAGTTGTCCCAATACTCAGGGTGTTCGTATGAGGGGGGTGGTATGGGAGCTAGATGATCTGGTTGGCGTACCCGATTAGACCCTGCCCCTCCCACTGACATACCATCCATCCTATATTAATATCCCAGTGTTCCGTTAGGGACACATAGGATATTTAGGCCTCCCATGTTTTCACCACCCTTTACATCTAACCCTCCTCACCCATCTATACCATATCCGATGATGATTCCCACTCCCCATCCAGCATTTGTCCAGCAATCCCAGTCATCTTATTTTACTTCATCTTCATTCTCTTCAGGCTTTTATATTCTATCTTCTTTGACTCCTGCTCCTCCAGAGTCTGTCCATATAAAGTATACATTGGGACTCACTCCATCTGTACAGTTTGTTCCTTCAGTTTCTGCGGATCCAGCGGTTCCCATTGATTAGACTACCACAGGTATACATATACAACCCTAGAAAATTGTTACACTATTATTTATTTTCATTATAACATGTATTGATAAAATATTTTTTTTCTTTCATAATAGATACATATACTAATAGAAGGCGGGGCGGGGGTGTACACACATGCATGCAGTGTGGAACCACCACACGCAGTTAATGGTGGACTACAATGAAGATAGTCAGATGATTGAGAAATCTGAGCAGCAATGTTGGAGTTTTTTTGTGAAACTTTCCAAAGACTCTGACATCATTCCTATCAGCCCAATCTCATGGAGACAGCTACCAAATTAAGTCAAGGATAAATCATGGGTAGAGATTTTGGTACAAAAATCTGTTTTATTTAATGCAATATATTAATTTCTGTAATTATATGAATTAATATTTTTGTGTCAGCTACGGTTTAATTTCCCCAATGGTGAGGGTGCATAGAAATCATTTCTAAAGGATTTAGGCGAGCTTTGGAGAGGTTATAAGCATTAGTTGTACACTGGTTGGCATGCTAGAGTGGGAACAGAGTTAGAGGCGGTCCCTGTCGTGGATGATTATCCATTAGAATAGTAATGATAGATTATTACTCATTGTACGACTATCCAATTTACGGTATTAATCAAATTAGAGGTGTTTAAATGAAAATTTTCATGTTTTTCATTAATACTAATTATTGAATTTTATTTAGGATGCATCTGGAAGAAATAAAAAAAACATTAATGCTAAAAAATACGTCCACACATTGGGACATACTACGATGCCAGATCATGAAAGATAGTAGGTATGATAGTTTATAATCTTTCTTTATGACTTGCACTTTCTATTGCTTCCTCCATAATTTATTCAACTGCTAAAGTTGTTATATAATTTTAGTTACGAAATTACTATTTTTTTTGGTATCCTATTTTTAATTATGGTTTAATACATTCAATTTCATTGTAGAGTCATAAATTGAATATAGAAGGATGTGTGCCTCAAGAAAAACTGTTTTTCTCGAGTAGAAAGAAGAAAGATGGAAGTGCCGTTTATGAACCCACTCAGTAGCGGATTGTAAGTTTTACTTTGTAGATTTAAAATTTTAATCTCTATTTTTTAACTTAATAATCTATTTATATTTGTAACAGGATACTTTAGAGGCCCTTGATGCCCAAGAACTTGACAAATTTGGGCCAAACGATCACTTACATCAGGTTTTGGGAGATGAGCACCCTGGTAGAGTACGTTTCCAAATTGGGAAGAGTATAGTTATAACGAGGTATTGTCCCTCATCAGGTATGAGTTGTAGCAGGTTAAGGCATAGGTAGGACAGGCTGAAAAAAATGGCCACAGAGATGGTAGAACATTCTGCTAGGGAAAAAACTGCATTTATGAAACTGATGGATGTTTTGCATCCAACACTTCCGCCAGAGGCCAATACTACTTGTGATGAATATAATTAATTGATGTGTTCTATATAGGGTTCACTAGGTGGTAGTTCTATTGGTGATCTAGATGATGGAAAGGAGGAGGCTGAGGTGGAGGAGGAGGAGGGCGGGGAGAAGGTCGAGCTGGAGTAGGAGGGTGAGTAGGAGGCTGAGGCAGAGGATGAGGGCGATGAGGAGGCCGAGGCTGAGTATGAGGCCGAGGAGGAGTGCGGGGATGATGATGGGGATGACGATGAGGATGAGGGTGAGGTTGAAGATGATGGTGATGATGGTGATGGTGATGTGGGACATATTGATCTGTTACATTTTTGAATGATATTACTGACCTTTGATGTTTATTGATTTGTTGTTGCTGAATATATGTGTGATTTGGTAGGTCAAATTATCTTTATTTTTTTATCTATAAATAATAAAACTTGACTTGATGATTTGCAATGAAATCCCCCTATTTTAATGAAATTGTAATTTTTTAGTGGAATTTAGAAAATTGGTGACTTATTAGAAGTTGATATAATGAAATTATTTTTTTAACCTTAAAAGTATTTTCTTAGAAAATATGTAAATACCATCCCATAAACTCGGGACAGCCCCCCGGATAGCCCCACAGATAGCTCCCCGGACACCACCCCCCCACCCTCCTCCCTGGACCTCGAACATCCTCCCCACCCTCTTACCTAGACTCTGAATATCCCCCAGACAGCCTCCTCCCGGCACCCCAGACAACACCCCGGACAGACTCCCCACCCTCCTTCTTGGACCTCAAACAGCCTCCCCACCCTCCTTCCTAGACCCCAGATAGCCTCCCCACCCTCCTTCATGAACCACGGACATCCCCTCCCCCCACCCTCCTCCCAGGACCCCAGAAAGCCCCCCTAGAGAGCCTCCCCACCCTCCTTCCTGGACCCCGAACAGCCCCCCAGACTACCTCCCCACCCTCCTTCCTAGACCCCGGACAGCTCCCCCCCCCCACCCTCCTCCCTAGACCTCGGAAATCCCCCCAGAGAGCCCCCCTGGATAGCCCCCCACCCACCCTCCTCCATGGACCCCAGAAAACTCCCCAGATAGCCCGATGGACAGTCACCCCACCCTTCTCCCTAGACCCCAGACAACCCCCACCCTCCTCCCTGGACCCCGGATAGCCCCCCTCCTTCCTGGGCCCTGGAAACCCCCCCCCCCCACCCTCCTCCCTGGACCTTGGACATCCCCCACCACCCTCCTTCCTGGACTCCAAAAAGCCCCCCCCCCCCCCACCCTCCTCCTTGGACCCCATACAGCCTCCCCACCCTCCTTTTAGGACCCCGAGCAGCACCCACCCTCCTCCCTAGACCCTGGAGAGCCTCCCCACCCTCCTTCATGGACCTCGGATAGCCCCCCAAATAGCCCCTCGGATAGCCCCCCACCCCCCCACCCCCACCCCCACCCTCCTCCCTGGATCCCAGACAGCCCCCCCCCCCCCCCACCCTCCTCCCTGGACCCAAGACACCCCCATGGACAGCCCCTCACCCTCCTCCCTAGACCTCAAGAAACCCCCTAGACACCCCCCCCCCCCCCCCACCCTCCTCCCTGGACCCTAGACAGCCCCCCTGACAGCCTCCCCACCCTCCTTCTTGGACCCTGGATAGCCCCCCCCCCACCCTCCTCCCTGGACCCAGGACAGCCCCCCGGACAGCCTCCCCACCCTCCTTCCTAGAACCTTGACAGCCTCCCCACCCTCCATCCAAGACCCCAGACAGCCCACCCACCCTCCTCCCTTGACCCCGTACAGCCCCCCAGATAGCCTCCCCACCCTATTTCCTGGACCCTGGATACCCCCCCCCCCACCCCACCCTCCTCCGTCGACCCCATACACCCCCCCCCCCCCCCCCGAACAGCCTCCCCACCCTCCTTCCTGGACCCCAGACAACCCCCTGGACAGCCCCCCCCCCCCACCCTCCTCCCTAGACCCCGGATAGCCCCCCACCCTCTTCCCTCGACCCCAGACATCCCCCCTCTTTCCTGGACTCTGTATATCCCCCCCCCCCACCCTCCTCCCTGGACCCCGGACAACCCCCCCCCCCCCCCCTCCTCCCTGTACCCTGAATAGCCCCCCACCCTCCTTCCTGGACCCCAGACATCCCCCCGGATAGCCCCCCCACCCTCCTCCCTAGACCCCAGACAGCCCCCCAAACTGACACCCCAACATTGGGCGAGCGGCGATTCAGCATATATAAAACATCACGACAATTCATGAAAGGTTAAGGATCACTTACCTTGATTCCGAAGACAATCTCACTCTTAATGCGGTGTCTCGAATCCCAATCTAAGCTCTCTTAAAGATTCACCCTAAATGCCAACAGAAAAGATGGTTTTAGAGCTTCGAAAGAATATGAGATAAGAGTGCAAAACCCTATTCGAAAAGTGGAAGCAAATAGAGGATTATACTCAGTCGGATCTTCAATCCGCACTTGACGACACTCAAAACGCCCAAGGATCAAAGGAGATCTTCCCTTAAGATCTATTGGGAGCTTTGGATTGTGTTGATACTTTAGAACAAGGATCCATGGGTCATTTTTGATGTGTACGAGTCAACCCCGCCTCAATCCAGGGCATGCTGTTGTCAGTACCACTCAAAGTGTCCCACTTTTATTTGAAATGGATTACATTTTAAGTGAAAACAACAACTGGCATATGGAAAACTTACCAAACACATTCAAATTCTATTGATACATTAGGAAAATGATCCATGGGTCATTTTTGATGTGTACAAGTCAACTTCGCCTCAATTTGAGGCATGATGTGGATGATAACACTCAAACTGTCTCACATTTATTTGAAATGGACCGGATTTTAAGTGAAAACAACAACTTGCATACAGAAAACCGACCAAATGCTTTTTGATTGTATTGATACTTTAGGAAAATAATTCATGGGTCATATTTGATGTGTACAAGTCAACCCCATCCCAATATGAGGCATTGTGTGGCCGATATCACTCGTAGTGTCTTTCTTTTGTTTAAAATGGACACCCTTTTAAGTAAAAACAACTGGCATACAGAAAACCAACCAAACGTATTTGGATTATGTTGATACTTTATCAATAGGATCCATGGGTCATTTTTGACTTATACGAGTCAACCTCGCCTCAATATGAGGCACGGTGTGGCTGGTACCACTCAAAGTGTCTCACCTTTATTTGAAATGGACAACATTTTAAGTGAAAACAACAACTGGCATACGAAAAACTGACCAAACACATTTTCATTCTATTGATAATTTAGAAAAATGATCCATGGGTCATATGTGATGTGTAGGAGTCAACCCTGCCTCAATCCGAGGCATGGTGTTACCAGTATCACTTGAAGTGTCTTTCTTTTGTTTAAAATGGATACGCTTTTAAGTAAAAACAACAACTGGAATACGGAAAACTAACAAAATATATTCTAATTGTGTCGATACTTTATAAAAATGATCCATGGTTCATTTTTGATGTGTATGAGTTAACCCCGCCTCAATCTGAGGCACGGTGTGGATGGTACCCCTCAAGTGTCTCATTTTAATTTGAAATGGAAAACATTTTAAGTGAAAACAATAACTAGCATACGGAAAACTGACCAAACGCATACAGATTGTGTTGATACTTTAGTACAATGCTACATGGGTCATATGTTACATATACGAGTCAACCCTACCTCAATCCAAGGCATATTGTGGCTGGTATCACTCGAAGTTTCTTTCTTTTGTTTAAAATGGGCACCCTTTTAAGTAAAAACAATTGGCATACGGAAAACTGACCAAATGTATTTGTGTTGTGTTGATACTTTAGAAAAAGGATCCATGGGTCATTTTTCACATGTACAAGTCAACCCTGCCTCAATCTGAGGCACGGTGTGGCTAGTACCGCTCAAAGTTTCTCACTTTTATTTGAAATGGACAACATTTTAAGTGAAAACAACAATTGGCATACAGAAAAACGACCAAACGCATTAGGATTCTATTGATACTTTAGTAAAATGATCCATGAGTCATATGTGACGTGTATGAGTCATCCACACCTCAATACGAGTCACGGTGTGTCTGGTATCACTCAAAGTGTCTTTCTTTTGTTTAAAATAGATGACCTTTTAAGTAAAAACAATTGGCATATGGAAAACCAAACAAACGTATTCAGAATCTATTGATACTTTAGTATAAGTATCTATGGGTAATTTTTGATGTGTACAAGTCAACTCTGACTCAATATGAGGCATGGTGTGGCTGGTACCACTCAAAGTGTCTCACTTTTATTTGAAATGGACAACAATTTAAGTGAAAACAACAACTGGCCAACGAAAAAACATCCAAATGCTTTCTGATTGAATTGATACTTCAGTACAATGATTCATGGGTCATTTGTGATGTGTACGAGTCAACCCGCCTCAATTCGAGGCACAGTGTGGCCGGTATCACTCAAAGTGTCTTTTTTTGTTTAAAATGGACACTATTTTAAGTAAAAACAACAGACATATGGAAAACTGACAAAATGTATTTTTATTGTGTTGATAATTTATCACAATGATCCATGGGTCATTTTTTAAGTGTATGAGTCAACCCTTCCTCAATCTGAGGCACAGTGTGGCCAGTACCACTCAAAGTGTCTCACCTTTATTTTAAATGGACAACATTTTAAGTAAAAACAAAAAATGGCATATGGAAAACCAACCTAATGCATTCGGATTGTGTTGATACTTTAGGAAAATGATCCATTGGTCATATGTGACATGTAAGAGTCAACCCCACTATAATCTAAGGCATGGTGTGGTATTTATCACTCGAAGTGTCTTTCTTTTCTTTAAAATGGACACCCTTTTAAGTAAAAACAACTAGCATACAGAAAACTGACCAAACGTATTCGGATTGTGTTGATACTTTAGCACAAGGATACATGGTTCATTTTTGATGTGTGAGAGTCAACCCCATCTCAATCTGATGCACGGTGGGGCTGGTACCACTCAAAGTGTCTCACTTTTATTTGAAATGGACAACATTTTAAGTGAAAACAACAACTGGCATACGGAAAACTAACCAAATGCATTCAGATTCTTTTGATACTTTAGGAAAACGATCCATGGGTCATATTTGACGTGTAAGAGTCAACCCCACCCCAATCTGAGGCATGATGTGATTGGTATCACTCGTAGTGTCTTTATTTTGTTTAAAATGGACACCATTTTAAGTAAAAACAACTGGCATATGGAAAAATGACCAAACATATTCATATTGTGTTGATACATTATCACAAGAATCCATTGGTCATTTTTTATGTGTAAAAGTCAACCCCACCTCAATATGAGGCACGGTGTGGTAGGTACCACTCAAAGTGTCTCACTTTTATTTGAAATGGACAATATTTTAAGTGAAAACAACAACTAGCATACAGAAAACCAACCAAAAGTATTAGGATTCTATTGATACTTTAGTAAAACGATACATGGGTCATAGGTGACATGTACAAGTCAACCCCGCATCAATCCAAAGCATGGTGTGGCTGGTATAACTCTAAGTGTCTTTCTTTTGTTAAAAATGGACACCCTTTTAAGTAAAAACAAAAACCGGCATACGGAAAACCGACCAAACGTATTCAGATTGTGTTGATACTTTAGTACAAGGATCCATGGTTTATTTTTTGATGTTTATGAATCAAACCCACCTCAATTAGAGGCACTGTGTGGCCGGTACCACTCAAAGTGTCTCACTTTTATTTGAAATGGACAACATTTTAAGTGAAAACAACAACTAGCATATGGAAAACTGACCAAACGCATTCGGATTCTGTTGATACTTTAGGAAAATGATCCATGGGTATTATGTGATGTGTATGAGTCAACCCCTCCCCAATCTGAGGCATTGTGTGTCTGGTATCACTCATAGTGTCTTTCTTTTGTTTAAAATGGACACCCTTTTATGTAAAAACAATTGGCATACAGAAAACCAATCAAACGTATTCGGATTATGCTAATACTTTATCATAAGGATCCATGGGTCATTTTTTATATGTACAAGTAAACCCCACCTCTATCTGAGGCACGGTGTGGCCGGTACCACTCAAATTGTCTCACATTTATTTGAAATGGAAAACATTTTAAGTGAAAACAAAAACTAGCATACTGAAAACTGACCAAATGCATTCAGATTCTATTGATACTTTAGGAAAACAATCCATGGGTCATTTGTGACATGTAAAATTTAACCCCCCCCCCCCCCCCCCCCTCAATATGAGGCATGGTGTGGCTTCTATCACTCTAAGTGTCTTTATTTTGTTTAAAATGGACACTCTTTTAAGTGAAAACAACTGGCATATGGAAAACTGACCAAACATATTTTGATTTTGTTGATACTTTAGCACAATGATCCATGTGTCATTTGTGACATCCACGAGTCAACCCCACCTCAATTCGAGAAACGTTGTGGACGGTACCACTCAAAGTGTCTCACTTTTATTTGAAATGGACAACATTTTAAGTGAAAACAACAACTGGCATAAAGAAAACCAACCAAACACTGTCAGATTATCTTGATACTTTAGGACAATGATACATGGGTCATATGTGACATGTAGGTGTCAACCCCACCTCAATCCAAGGTGCGGTGTGGCCGGTATCACTCAAAGTTTCTGTCTTTTGTTTAAAATATACATCATTTTAAGTAAAAACAACTGGCATACGGAAAACTGACCAAATGTATTTGGATTGTGTTGATACTTTAGCAGAAGGATCCATGGTCTAGGCGCACACAATCCACTTATCATGTGAGGAACTCCTACCACTATTCTAAAACACATGACATTTAATACACCAAGAAAAACTACATTCCCTAAGTCACACAAGCTCATTGATACACACCCATTATCATCATCACTAAGTTAAAAGACACCCACCCCAAACCATGGGACATTATATTTGTGTTTGGTTTAGGTCATTTATCCATTTTCTTATTTTGGGGTTATTAGCTTCTAATTTCTAAATTCAATCGTGTATGTGTTATACAAAATGAAATTTTGTATGTATTCATAATTCTATATAACACATATAATTATGTATTCAGTTTTTTATTTATTGTATTCATAATTGATAATTAAATTATGTATGTATTCAATTCAGTATTCAATTATGAATTTAATTCCAGATTGCACATGTAATTGTCATCTCAATTCTGAATTGAATTCTAAATCAATTATGTATGTTTATAATTACCTTATGAATTATGTTTTAATTTTGTATGTGTATAGTTTCAGTGTGAATTATGTGTTAAATCTATATGAATTAATTGTGTATATGTATGTGTTATAGTTGGTTATTATAGGTAATTGGAGTTAGGAAGCTGGAAATGTAGAAAGGGCAGCCTGCAGTAGTCTGCTACCTGAATTGCACAGCAAAGCCTATACCAACAGTTTTAAACCATTGGCATAGGGCTATGAATGTGTTTTATACCAACGGTTCTAAGAAAACCATTGGTAAAAACACTTTCCCAATGGTTTAGAAACCGTTGGGATATAGTGAAATGCCCAGCCTTTACCAATGGTTTACACAAACCATTGGTAAAAGGCTATACAAAACTATATTCCAACGGTTTGAAACTGTTGGAGTAGTATGTTTACCAATGGTTTCAAATAGTTCGTGAAAAGTTATACCAACAGTTTTCCAGAAACCATTGGCATATGTGTTTCCCTACATCTTACTTCCCTATGGTTTGGATAACCATTGGTATATATTATACAAATGGTTATCCATCCTTTACCAATGTTTTCGAACCATTATTAAAGGGTTTATTTCAAATAGTACTAGGAATTCTGATCACTGAGCTTGGACAAGCATTAAAAGTTCTTGGAGTATTACCACCTGAGTGGAGTGGAATCTCAACTGCTATCAGACAATATAAGGATGTAAAATATTTCAAAATAAAGGATATCATTGGAACTCTTATGATGTATGAATCCAAGATGGAAACTACAAATAAAGATTCCAAAATAATCAAAAAGTAAAATGATGCCTTGAAATCCTCTACTTCCAAAGATGATAGAAAGTGAAGAAGTGAACACATTTCTGAAGAATCTGAAGAAGAAGATTTCCAAAAAAAATCTAAATCAAATGATGATCTTTCTCAATTTTAATGAAAGTTTAAAAAAATTATAATAAGAGATAAGGATTCGTAAGATCCTTCAAGCACAGAAACCATAGTGATAACTCTAAAGAGTTTAAATTATATGAATGAAAAAATATATGACACATCAAGACTAACTATCCAAGAATCAAAGATGAAAATAAGATAGAAAATAAATATATCAAAAATACTATATATAAAAAGTCTAAGAAAGACATGAAGGCCACCTAAAGTGCTTCTAGGGATTTTATCAAATGCACATCATCATAATGAGAAGATGAAACTAAAAATCAAAAGGCTAACATATTCTTTAAGGCACAAATAGATGAGGTACCTTCTTACTGTGTTTCTGAGCATGAACTTAATTCAGAAAATGAATATTTCTCTTAAAAATAATTAAATGAATATTTTACCATGTTGGAAATTAATTATGAAATCATGAACATGAAAAATAAATATATTTTAAATCCTATAATAAAATCATTTGTGAAGAATAAAATTAGAATGATCAGATTGTATAACTGAAAGATCAGTTAGAAAAATATACTATTCTGAATGGTGAATATGTCAGAATAATTGAATACCTAAAAAAAGAAGTTAAAAGTTTTAAATATGTTTCAAGTGTTTTTATAAAAGGAGTAGACTATTTAAATAAAATTCTTGGTCAAAATCAACTTGGAAAAGAAAAAACTATAATTGGAAGTGAACGTGAAAAATATAAGCTTCATAAAAAATCTTTTATTCCCTATTCAAAAAATAAATATCTTCCTAAGTTTACTTATTTTCATTATAGTGAAATAGCACATTATGAAAATATTTTTGATTTGAAAAATTCTAAAATTGGTGTAATTAATAAAAAATCTTCCAATATATTTTTCAAAACAAACTGTAAAATTTTCTAGAAAACAGATACAAGTTTGGATGCCTAAATATTTTATAGCTAACATATCTGGACCCAAAAGAATTTGGTTACCAAAGAATTATATTTCTTGATTTTAAATTTTAGGAAACTTGTTGTATGAATAGTAATATAAAATCATTTATAGATAGTGGTTGTTCAAGAAATATGAGTGTATATTATTCCAATTTTCATTTTTATCTAAATTAGATGGAGGATATGTCACATTTGGAGACAATGAAAAAGGAAAAATAGTTGGAATTAGATCTGTTGAAAATCCACAATCAATCCTTATAAAAAAATGATTTGTATTGATGTCCTAAAGCACAACCTGATAAGTATTTCTCAACTTTTTAATGATGTCTATTCTGTTTATTTTTCAAATAATTCTTATTTAGTTTTTAAAGATAAATGTCTCAAATTTAAAGCACCTGGAATAGAAAATGTTTATACATTAGATCTCAATTCATTGTGTATATAGAATTTAAATTTTTTAAATGATGAAATTGATGAATCATGGATTCAACATAGATTTATTAGACAATACAATGTTCATTCCTTGAGAAAATTGTCTAAAAAATGTTTGAATTATGACTTTCTTAATCTTATATTGAACATAAAAAAATTATGTGATGCATAGAAAATGGAAAACTTGTAAGAGTTGGTGTCCTAGAACCCACTATTTGTACTTTGATTATATGAATATTTAATATATTTAAATATTAAACATCTTATTACATATTGTTCATTTTTCTACATGAATATAGTGTAATAATGTCCTAGAGTATTTGTCTCATTGACAAGGTCATAGTAGTTCCTTGCTACGATGAGAACCTTGAAGTGATATGAAAATATTCTTAAATATAGTTTTGGGGTTGGATGGAATACAATAATGAGACACATAGTATACAGACCATTAGGTATGAGTACTCATAAGAAGATGAGACTTCTTCTCATGAAGTTTGCACTTGGTAATCATCAATATGGGAGATTATGAGAACTGACCACCTAGTAGGAATTCTTCATGTTTTGGTGTCATCGGATATTCTTATTTGTGATCATGTGTAATGATCCTTAAACTTTAATGTTATCATTAATACATGTCATGAATTGTGTGCTTTGATTTGCAGATGAAAACTGTATGCAGACAGTTGGCAGGAAGTGGGGTACACTGGGTACATCATGAATGACATGTTATTAATGGATAAGTCGAGGATGGATTTGTCCCTTACATTTATGGAAGTTGATATCTCAGCACTTTGATTGAAATAGAACCATCGCGCAAAGTCCCATGGCCATCTTGTAATGACAAGTATATTTTAGGCAGTCACAGAACAACATATCAAGCATAAAGGTTGATGACACTATCATAAAACCAGCTTGATGTGATATTGAGATAAAGGGATTATATAACATAGTGAGTGTTCGTATGTGGATGTCGTTTTTGTGACTTTAAGTTATTTCTCATCAGTGCCTTGACCCATTGTTAGACAGTACTCTTAAACATTATGCAATCCCACCTAATGACAACAAGAAAGAATCATAGAGAGTCACACGCTAAGTGTTTATGGTGGTCTTGGTTAAATTCTATTTAAATTTAATTAATGGAATAAATATTATTCTCAAGACAATGGAATATTAATTCAAGTTAAAATGATAGCATAAATTAAATAAATATTTATTCACTAGATTATGGGAAAATATATTTATTTATTTTATTAAACATTTAATAAATATTTATTTACTAGTTTCTAAATAAAATATTTATTTAAATGAATAAATTATTTATTTATTCAGGTGTTCAATAAATGGAAGTGGAGTTCGAGTGGACCATGTCTAGTCCGATAATAAAATAATTATTTTAAAGACAGTAAATAATTATTTAACTAGCTGGCACAAGTTAAAATAATAATAACACTCATATTATTTTGTGATGTGGAATTTTATTTATAATTCCATTTTTTACAAGCTGTCGCACCATAAATAATTACACGGTATTATTATTAAAATCATAGATTTTATCTAAGGTTATGAAATTATTTAATTGTTGTTACACAATTAAATATTATAATCGAAGCCCCATGTCGATAAATAGACACATACACCTATTGTGCCATGTACGGAAATGCATGCCCGGTGAATTAAGAATTGTTGAGATAAACAATTTCTCTCTCGAATCCTCTTCCCACCCATCTCAAGAACTAGAAACTTTCTTCAAGACTTAAGAACAAATGATCAAGAACGACCGATACAAGACACTCACTTTGTCGCGCTAGTAGCTAGAGAATGAGTGGTGTCCCTTAGAGGCCATCAGAGCACGTGTGGATCACCGCTAGTGGGATTCTTGTTTGGATCCTCACAAGCAAAACGATACAATCCGTAAGAGTCATTCTGGATAATCTAAATCATCAACGAAGAAAGTACTGAAGATATAGGTATTCTTTTCTTTATGAAATTAATTAAATTAATTATAAAAATTATGTGAAAGATCCCCTCTAAAGGTTTTGGGCCTCTTCATTCTTTATCTAAATCTTTGATTCTATTCTGTGGAGACTAACATTCACCATCGTATTGATCCTATAATAATCATTGATCATGGAAAAAATTAAAGTTCGGCATCGGCCCAACTGTGCTTCTGCTTTTCTCAGAACCTACAAGTGGTATCATAGGGGTTACTTCATAGTTTATAATTATTTAAATAATTATTTGATTATTTATAATTTAATAATTTAGTTTTTCAATTCAAGGTTAATCGTTCTTGTAATCTAATTTCGAAATTTGTTCTCCCTCTTTTCATTTCTCATAGATTTCATAGAAACAAATGATTTTTTAACTAAAATTAAAATGGATAACTCATCAGGAGGCACTGATGATTCTTCCCAGGTGACATGAAAGTACATGTCGTGTTTTCGTACTTACACACCATGTTCTCTGCCATACATGTCATGTAATCTAGACTACACGTCGTGTAGTCATCTTCAGTGCATCAGGAGTAATTCAGAAATTACTCAAGCTGTGTTCATTTATTACACATGGTGTAGTTAATTTTACACCATGTATTGACCAAGATATATAGAAACACACATACCATATTACACGCTATGTGGACCACTGCACCCGGTGTGCAGTCCCTTCAGGTCAGGGGGCCAAATTGTGTATCCCATACACGTCTAATCTGATCAGTAAACGTGTAATGTAGAGACAACATGACATTTATCCCACTATACAGTCTTTTTACTCTAAAATTTCCAAAGTATGCTTCATATGTCTAGTCCCTAGGCATGTACTTTGGGACATACGGTGAAGGTAGTACACACTGTGTAGTTAGAACTACAAGTCGTGTACTTTACCAGATTACACAAAGTTAAAACTTTAATGTTTGTGTAATGTTAAGAACTACAAATCATGTATAAATTTTATGATAGGTTGTCACTATATGCATTGAAACATCTTGTATTTCATATGTCATAAGAGTAAGACAATATGTGAATATAATACATTTTGGGTATATTCGAATAGGTATTCACCAGGATACCTCCACGGTTCATTTATGTACAATGATGAGAATCTTAAGGAAATTCAGAAAATGATTAAGATAAAAGGATTGATTAATTAAAGATAATAATTGATCTATTAAATTGAAACATATCTTAATAATAATGATTAAATAATTGAATACTAGTTTTATTAAATTTGTAACTCATTGCATGAATGTGGGTGATCATGAGATAGACCAAGACCTTTGTATGTGATTGGTTTCCTTTTAATTTATTTATTAAATTAATTGTTGGCTTGTGATCCATATCTCCTCACTAATATGTAGGGCCTGCATTCCCATGGTTTCTTTTATGTAAACCCCCTTTTTACCCCTCACATACATGTGAGTTTAAAATCATATTTAATGGATGAAACTCCCAAGCTAGTGGAGGCGGTTCAAGCTAGATCCAAGATGAAACCAATCCTAGGATATACAAAGGTGGATAGGTGGAAAACTTTAAACACAAACCAAAATGGTTCAAGGTGTTTCTCTCCTAGGTCATGGTTAGTTTATTAACTGCTAGATAAACTAATGATTATAAAATATCATGATCATTACCTTTGCTTTATTTTATTTTGGTCAGTTGCATGGTTTATCATTATGGACGTATTGTTGTGATCACATAATTAATTAATTAAACAAGCATACAAGATGGAACGAAAATAAATTAGGCTTATGAGTAAATATTATTAAGACATTTTTAATCACTTAAGTAAGTTCCACTTAATATTAAAAATCATGTGATAATGATACTAAGTAATTCACACATAAGAGATAAAAATACATCAAATAAAATATTAAGTCAGACCAAGCCTTATGTTACTTAATTAAGGGAAAAATCAATACAACTATATGTTTGAACAACCCTTGTTGGGACACTTAATTTTATACAGGAAGACTTTATAGAAGGTTTCGGGTTGAATTAATCATATTACATCAAGAGGAGTATCCCTTGCTAGACATGGTGTAATATTGGAGGTAAGAGTTGAGGAAATCCAAAGTCAAGATTTTAGGATTGGGGAGTCCACTCAATAGATCAGGGAGATGAAAGCCTGTAGTTGGCAAAGACATTTCTACCTAAATACCTTCAAATATCTTTACCAATACTTTTTGGGATTATGCGAAGAGGAATATGGATCATTTCCACTAGAATGTCATGGGAACTGGACAATCTTAGTTCAATGGTGAGGGCCATAGGGACTTGATAATATAGTGGGAGACTAAATAAAATTGTTTTATTATTTATCATAAAATTTAATCAAGAAAGTAATAATGATATGCTATTTTAATTGTAGAATAAAAATGATAAGCTCGTCAAACAAATTATCCCTATGATCAATTCTGGATAAAGAAAATATCCTCACTAGCAGTAACTTATAGGAATGGTTTAGACACTTTTGGGTTATCCAACGCCATGAATGGAAGTCTTACATGTTGGAGTCAGCATTACCTGATCCACTTTCCAAAGAGGCGAGTAATGAGGATTTCCTGGTCTATGAGAAACCTATGAACGATGTGGTCGACATTCAATGATTGATGCTATCATCAATTTCTAGTGATCTCATGAAGTTTCACAAAAACATGGATGCTTATAGAATGATCAAGAACCTCCCTAGTCTTTACTATGAGAGAAAAAGATAGGAAAGGTTTGAGATCTCTAAAGAACTCTTTTAGAGTAATCATGGAGAGGGTTCCCCAACTGGGCCTCGTGTAATCAAGTTCATTGGCTACATTGATCGCCTGGAGGTTCTAGGGTTTAAACTCCCTGAAGAACTGGGCACCAATATCATTCTCGCATCACTACATCAGAGCTTCTCTATCTTTGTTGTTAATTTTAATATGAACAACATTGAGAAGTCTCTATCTGATATTCTTATCCTCATTCACCAAGTGGACAATGATATGAAGTGCAACAAGCCTTTTATCCTTATGGCGAATAAGAGGAAAGGGAAGGAAAATATATTTAATCCCAAAGCTTCTTCACACCCTTCCAAGAAAAGTAATGTCAAAGGGGAGGTAAGAGAACAAGAGGTTGTCTATTTCACATGTTGTAAGAAGGGCTATTAGAAGAAAAACTACACCCAACTTAAGAAGCAAGGGGAATCCTCAAGTGCATTTGTTATCGAATTCAATCTATCAGTTTCTACAAATTGGGTATTAGATATAGTTTTCATGCTCACATATGTATCCAAATATATGAACCAAGTAGATTCAAGAAGATAGAATGAGGGGAGGTGGATCAATGAGCATACAATAGATCTAGACTTACTATTGTAGATTTTGGGGACTACCACCTCATGTTCCTATTTGGGATTATCTTGGTATTAATGGGTTGTTATTATGTTTTTTTTTGTTACTAAAAGAATTATTTTGGTATCCAGATTAGATATAGATGTATTTTTTTTCATGTTCGTAACTGAATGTTTCTTCTTTTATAAAGATATAATTTTTTTGGTATTTCACATTTATACAATAGTCTTTACATGTTTTATTACACAAACCAAGTAATTGAAATCAATAACAAAGATACTTCACATGGCTCATACCACACCCAACTTTGGCAACACTGGCTATGTCATGTAAAGAAGAAACACTTGAAAAAGTTACATCAATATGGATATTTATATTCTTTTGAAACCACTTTACGTATTTCATGCATGTTTACAAGGAAAAATGACCAAATCCCCATTTAGTGGGAGTTCAATCATTTTCCTAATAGTATATATTGATGATATATTACTTATTGGAAATGAGATACCAGTCTTATAGTCTATTAAGTCATGGTTGAATCAATTCTTCTCCATGAAGGACTTGGGTGAGTTAGCATATATTCTTGGGATCAAGATTCATCGTGATAGATCCAAGGGATTTTTGGGCCTAAGTCGAAGTACATACATTGACAAGATCTTGAAGAGATTTAGTATAGAATAATAAAAGAGAGGATTTTTGCTAGCATCACAAGGAATTCATCTTTCCAAGAAAATGTGTCCTCAGACACATGAGGAAAGAAAGATAATGTAAAGGACTCTATATGCATCATTGATAGGGTTAGTCATGTATTCCATGTTATGTACTAGGCTGGATGTCACCTACACATTGAGTGTGGTAGAAAGATATCAAGCTAACCCAGGTGACCGCCATTGGATGGAAGTCAAGACTATCCTAAAGTATCTGAGGCATACCAATGATATGTTTCTAGCTTATGGAGGAGATAAGTAACTAGTCATTAGAGGATATGTAGATGATAGTTTCCAAACTGATCAGGATGACATGAATTCGTAAACGGGATACATCTTCACCTTGAATGGAGGTGTTGTGAGCTAGAAGAGCTCAAAGCAGAGTGTGGTCGTAGATTCTACAGCAGAGTCCGAGTATATCATATCTTCTAAGGCATATAAATAAGTAGTTTAGATGTGAATATTCATCCAGGATATGGATGTGGTACCTAGTAGTAAAGATCCCATCACACTCTGTTATGATAATACTGCATTGATGGCTCTTGCAAAAGAGCCAAGATCACATCAGCGGACGAAGAACATACTTAGGAAGAATTATTGTAACACCCCAAGATTTTATGAGAGATATTATTTTTAATTTCTTTTATATCTTGTGTTTTACGCTACATCAATATTATCTTGTACTATACACAACACCGTATTAGCTTGCAGTATATGCAACAATATTCTTAGCTTGTGTTGCACACAATTTAAAGTTCTTTTCAAAGAATTAATTTCACACAACACTGAGCATATATTTTATTAAATTTATAAATGAAATAAGTTTGGATTATGTTATGTGTAGCACCAAAGGAATCTTACACTACATACAACACTGACTTGGCTTGGGTTACATGTAAGAGCGGCCTTCTTTGATATCTTGCGTTGTACGCGATATCGAGTTTCACTAAACAACGATATATTATTAAAATATTGTATAAACTATCCTTTATGAATATTATAAACCAAATTTTTAATTTTATATAACATTATCATTCATCTTACACATGATATGACAACAAAATCAATTTTTTAGATAAAAGAAGTATTTTTCAAAAAAAATGCAGTTTTACCGCCTTTTGATGCCGCGCCCATATTAAATCTAGTTTTTGACACTTTTAAAAGTTATATTATAAAATATGAACTTATTCTTTGAAAGAAGGAAATAAAAATTTACTTTGGATAAATTTTTGATATTTTTCTGATAACTTTCATATTGTGATGAATAGTGAAAATACGCTAAATGTTAATTGAAAACAACTTTTTTCATTGAAGTAATTTATATGGTTAAAATATATTAGTTAATGGTTTTAAAGTATAAATAGAATATATTTATATAGTTTAATACAATTTAAGTCATTTTCATTAATTTTACATTTAATTCATATGTAAAAACATTTCAATCTTTTGCAATGTTTTAAACAAAAACCCATTTTTTCGACAATGGGATTAATTTTAAATTAATTACTACAAATTCTATGTTTTGAATTTAGAAAAATTGATACAATATTTGGAATCAATAGGTCCAAATTATTTTAATGGGATACTTTGATTTTTTTGGCATTTTGAATAGTAACATTGGTAATTATTTTTATTACCATAGTTAAAGGTAAATCGGGTAATTAAGGGTAAAAATAAGATTAAAAAATTACCCTAAGACCTGCCAAAATTCTATTGGATGGATAAAAGTCGACCCATATCACCTAAGGGTCAGAATAAACTCATTTCATGGACTTTTTTTCCATGAAAATGATGTAATTATTATTAAAACAAAAGAATGTGACAACATGTAACTCTCTTATCTCTTATATGTGTAATAATTTTAATTTAGTGATAAAATTTATAAAACTTCAAAATTAAATAGTCACTATAAATATAATTAAATTATCTATATCAGGTGAATTTATTTATAATTTTTATATATTAATTAATTATCATTAATGATGACACAATTGTGATGAATAAATTATTTTATTAATAGAAATATCAAATAAATGGTTTTAAAAATATTAAAATAAATAAAATTTGAACTAATTGAAGTGATACATGAATTTTATAGGTGACTGAAATTTTAGGAGTGTATTAAATATTTTTTTGGAATTTTTTGTTTGTGGGGATTTTATTTAAAGTCAAATAAATGAATAGTGTCAAAATTGACACTATTGATATTTTATAAAAATAAAATTTTATTAAATTATTTAAAAATAATAAAAATATTTAAAAATTAAAAAGTGATAATTATAATTTCTAAAATATCATAAAGTATCCATTTATAGTCAATTAACACCACGTAAGTTAATATTCATTACCATTAAATATTTAGAATGTTATTACCAAAATTAAAAAAATAGAATAACTAAGTGTTAATTAAAAGGATAAGGTTTAAATTGACAAAATAAGTTGTCCAAAATTTATTGGTTGATGAGATTAAAAAACTATCTCATTTCATATTTTATTTTGGGACACTTTGGAGGTTTTTGGGTAGGGTTTGAATTTATTATAAATTAATATTTTTGAGAGTTTCCTAAAGTACCCCTCTCTTCTCTTATAAAAGGGCACCTCCTCCCTCTCACCTTCATTTTATTTTGAGCCTTAAAACTCATCCAAACCCTACCAATTTATCTTCTAAACTTCCTAGTTACATTTTATAGTTTCTGTTCTTCTCAAAATACCAACTCTAGTTCCCTGGGAAGAAATTTAAAGGAGGCACGTCGAGGAAGAGGTAATCTCTTCTACCGATTTTTTCAAATTTATTTCTTCTTATACTTCATATTATTTAGTTGTTTCATTATAAAGTAATAACATAAGTATCAATCATATAATGATATCTTATTATAACTATTAAAAACCCTCATTTCACCTCTTATCCATCCAAAGAGAAATGAAATCACTGCATGTGCGTACATACGGATTATCGTCTCCATGTCGTGGTGTAATCTGTTTTTCACCACCACCCTACTTGGATGGGTATAATGGTGGAAATAATAAATATATATGATTATTATAACATTATACTAATTCTAATATATTATATACCATCCACTTCAATTCCATTCAATAACTATGGGAATGATATCGTTGCTTGTGCGTACAAACGGCTAACCGTCTCCACGACGTGATGAGATTCATTCTCCATGTTAACCATTCAAAAATGATTATAAAGTATATATAATAAATAATACGTAAATATATGACATAATAATTCTATTGTATTTATTTATATATTTATATGTCATTTACTTACTTCCATTCAATTTAATAAGGAAATGAAAACAGTGTTCATGCTTACGTACGACCTACCGTCTCCATGAATGGTTTATTCCATTCCATTTATCGATCTATCATATATATTTATATACTGAATATATATGACATATAAATAATGTTTTACATTATAGAAGTAATTAAATAATTATCTAAGTAATCATATGAAGAATAACAATTCCAAACACGTACAATAAATGAAACGATTGTTACCCAAAACGTTGCTTTAACATGGAATTGACAAATTAACGGGTAATATAAAGTTGTAAGTGAATAATATATGATATCATAAATATTATTATGGTTCTATTAAAAGTTAATAATATTTTTAAACCCACTATACAGGATTTTTGGACACATAGATGAGAAATCGGACCTAAGGTAAGGGATAATTTTACAATCTCATTTTTATCTGAGATTGTTTATACATAAGTATTTTCTAGGGATATATTTATCATCCATGTCCATGTTTTATAAAGAAAATTCATAAAATGTTTACTATTATTCTATGTATGTTTAAATTCATTTTTACCCATTTTTTACTTTTACTACATGGTATGGAAGGAATCTTTCTTTTATTTACCATACGAGGTACTTTTTGAATTTTTTAGTAAAAGTACGAAGAGAATGTTTTTTTAACTTATATGGAATTAATGTATTTTTATGTATTCTTAACACCTTATTTACGTGAAGCTTACTCTAAAATATTTCAAGTTTATTTTCAACTAAATTCTTTTCTTTTAAAATTGTATGGCATTTTGAGCAAAAGAAAACGTTTTTAAAGAAGAAATAATATTTTCCTCATGAATTAAGTTCAAGTGTTTTATCAAAATTATTATCCATTTAAGATAACATAGGGTTATGTTTATATCACTATTATTACTTTGATTTTATTATTTTTATGATGTAATTATATTTATGAGGTTCATTTATCTTATATGGATTATGTTATGATGACATGATGTTTAAGAATCCCATTTTATTTCATGGGTTATGCTATGCTGAATGATTTATGTTTTTGTGTAACTTGTAAGAATGATTTCATAATGATATGGGTGGGATCTATATCTCCCTCCAATGCATTGGGTAAAGATTTATATCTCATGATATAGACATGGCTAGAATGATAAGTAAATCTGGTTCAGTAATATAGGACTGGAACGACAAGTAAACCCAGTTAGTAATGGATTTTGTCTACTATGATGGTATTGGAAGTAATGTCTTGGATAATATAGAAATAATATTTTGTCTTTATTAGTTTTCTATAATTGCATGTTTTATTCCAATTCTATTCTATCATGGTTAATGTTCTTTTATGATCTATGCCTTATGTACTGCCATGATTTATTTCATGACTCGTGATTTTGATGTTTAAACTTTATGTTCATGTTTTGACATTCAAATGTATATGGTTTGTTTTATTTTCTCCATGTTTACCCTTATTGAAAATTTGAACTCAACCTTTTTATGTTTTCTTTTTCCTAGGATATAAATAAAGGTTTGAGGTATGAAAAAAAGGGAAGATCTTTAAGGGATATGTTGAAGATATTTCACCATGATTAGAAGATTATGTTCTGAGTTTCCAAAGACACTAAACTAATATGGTCGTTGGGTGTCTATTTTTGTCATGTATTAAATATTCTGCAAAAGTAATGTAATGTCCATGTACATCGAGCTTGGGTCTCTAAAATTATCTCTTGAGGGCTTTTTCTAAAAAATGTGAACTTTTAGTGAGTAGTATTTCCATGGAAGAGAATGTGGTGGACCCCTTGACTAAAGCCTTGACTCAGCAGAAACATGATCATCATGTGAGGTCTAGTGGAATGAAAGTCATAGGTAGTTGGATCAAGTCCAAGTAGGAGTTTGTAAGAGTTAGTGTCCTAGAACCAACTGTTTTTACTTTTATTACATGAATATTTAATATATTTAAATATTAAACATCTTATTACATATTGTTCATTATTATTCATGACTATAGTGTAATAATGTCCAAGAGTATTTGTTGCATTAATAAGGACATAAAAGTTCCCCACTATGATGAGAACCTTGAAGTGCTATGAAAATATTCTTAAATATAGTTCTGCGGTTGGATGACATACAATAATGGGACACATAGTATACAAAACATCTAGTGAGAATACTTGTAAGAATATGAGACTTCTTCTCATGAAGTTCACACTTGGTAATCACCAAGATGGGAGAATATGATAACAGACCCACCAGTAAGAATTCTGTATTTTTTGGTGTCATCCGTTATTTCTATCTGTGAGAATGTGTAATAATCCTTAGACTTTAATATTATCATTAATATGTGACATGAATCGCGCACTTTTATTTGCTAATGAAAAATGTCACGTGGACAGTTGGTGGGAATTAGGGTACATTGGGTGTGTCATTAATGACAAGTTATTAATGGATAAGTCAAGGAAGGATTTGTCCCTTCTATTTATAGAATTTGATATCTCATCCCTTTGATTGAAATAGAACTATTGTTTGAAATTACATGGCCATGGTGTAACGACGAGTTTATTTTAGGCAATCAAAGAATGACATATCAAGCATAAAGTTTAATGACACTATCATGAAACCGGGTTGATAAGATATTGAGATAAAGGGATTATATTGCACAGTGAGTGTTCATATGTGGATATCGTTGATGCGACTTTAAGTTCTTTCTCTTGGGTGACTTGACCCATTTCTAGATAGTACTCTTTGACTTTAGGAAATCCCGCCTAATTCCAACAATAAAGAATCATAGAGGGTCACATGCTAAGTGTTTCTAGTGGTCTCAGTTAAATTCTATTTGAATTTAATTAATGGAATAAATATTATCCTCAAGAAAATAGAATAATTTTATTCAAGTTAAAATTATTTCATAAATTAATTAAATATTTATTCACTGGATTTTGGGTATAATATATTTATTTATTTTATTGAACATTTAATAAATATTTATTTACTAGTTTGTAAATAAAATATTTATTTAAAAGAATAAATTATTTATTTATTCAGGTGTTCAATAAATGGAAGTGGATTTTGAGTAGACCAAGGATGGTACGGTAATAAAATAATTATTTTAAATATGATAAATAATTATTTAACTATATGGAATAAGTTAAAATAATAATAACGCTGTTATTATTTTGTGATGTATAACTTTATTTATAATTCCATTTTGCGCAAGATGTCACTCCATAAATAATGACACGGTATTATTATTAAAATCATGGGTTTTCTCTAAGTTTATGAATGTATGTAATTACTATTGTGCAATTAAATATTGTAATCGAATCCCCATGTCGATAAATATACATATACATCTATTGTGTTATGTACAGAACTGCATGCCTGGTAAATTGAGAATTGTTGAGCTAAAAGATTTCTCTCTCGAATCCTCTTCCCACCCCTCTCTAGAACGAGATACATTCTTCAATACTAAATAAAAATCAATCAAGAACGACTGACACAACACACTCACTTCACCGTGCAAGCACCCGAGGAACAAGTGGTGTAGCTCGAAGGCCATAAGAGCACGTGTGGATCACCGCTAATGAGATTCTAGTTTGGATCCTCACAAGCGCAACGAGACAATTCATAAGGGTCATTCTGGATGATCAAAATCATCAATGAATAAAGTAACAAAGATCCGGATATTTTTTTTCTTTATGAAATTAATTAAATTAATTATAAACATGATGTGCAAGATCCTCTCTAAAGGTTTCAGGCCTCTTACTTATTTATCTAAATCTTTGATTTTATTTCCTGGAGACTGGCATTCATTGTCATATTTATCTTGGAATAATCATTGATCATGGTAAAAATTAAAGTTCGGCGTTAGCCCAACCGTGCTTCCACTATGCACAGAACCTACAAAATCAACATAAGTCATATTTCAAATAAATTAAAGAAGTTTCTACTTCTAGACCTATTGAGCATACCCGATGGATTTTTTCAGACCAAATAGAACTAAAAGTCTCACTGGTAAGTCTTTTTTTTTATGTATTAATTGATGATTTTTCAAGATTTACATGGGTTTACTTTTTAATATTTAAAATTGAATCTTGTTATGTGTTTATTGACTTTTGTAAACTTGTGAAAATGAAAAAGATGTCAAAATTTTGTATTTAAGAAGTTATCATGGAGGAGAGTTTAAGAATCAAGAATTTAATTCTTACTTCTCTAAGAAAGTAATTAAACATACATTCTCTCCCCCCGGGACACCTCAATTGAATGGTGTTGTTGAAAGGAGAAACAAGACTTCGTAAGAAATTTATAGGACTATGTTATGTGAATAAAACATTCCCACTCATTTTTGGGCTGAAGTTGTTAACACAACATGTTATAACATTAACTGAATACTGATGAGAATTTTTTTTAATAAAACACCCTATGAATTATGGAATAATAGAAAACCAAAGATAGGATACTTTAAAATATTTATATGTAAGGTTCACATCTTGAACACACATAATAATCTTGGAAAGTTTGATCCAAATGATAATGAAGTTATCTTCCTGGGTTACTCTACAACCTCCAAAGCTTATAGATTTTTCAATAAAAGGTCATGGATTGTTAAAGAATCAGCTCACATGTAATTTGATGAAATTGATCCATTCAGTCTGAAAATTATTCATATAGATGATCAAAATGATCCCAAAAAAGATATGAGACCTAAATCTTTCTTCATGACAATAAGGATGATGATTTGGAACTCAATTACTTTAAACCAAATCCAATGAGGGAAGACACTAGAGAATGAGAAATTATGTTTCCTAGAACACCCAGAAACCATGGAGACCATATCTAGATTAGAAGCCATTATAATTCTTCTAGAATATACATCCTATATTAATTTTTAATTATGTTAGATGGGTGTAAAATCTACTTTTTAAAAAAAAATTAATAGAGGAAGTTTACATATAACAACCTCCAATTTTTGAAGATCCTCATTTTCAAAATTCTATCTTTAAACTTTCCAAAGATCTGTATGGACTTAAACAAGATCCATATGCATGGTATGAATGATTAAGTTTCTTTATTTTATCAACTGGTTTTACAGTTGAAATAGTCGACCCTACCGTGTTTGAGAAAACTTTTTTTTTCTAATATTTAAATATTAAAAATATATGTAGATGAAATTATCTTCAGCTCAACAAATCAAAATCTTCGCAATGATTTTTCAAAACTTATGCAAAAAAAAATTTAATTGAGAATGATAGTAGAAATAAACTATTTTTTATGATTTCAAGTTTATCAAAAGAATTTTGAAAATATTTTCAATATAATATAATACATTCTTTATTTAATTATAAAGTTTGGACTTGAAAATTGTATGACCTACTCAAGTCCAATGAGCTCTAATGTCAAAATTGATTCAGATGAAACTGGAAAAATAGTTAACACAGAGTTGTGTAGAGGAATCATTGGAATTTTATTATACCCTACTATAACTAGACCATATATTATGATTTCAGTATGTCTTTTTTCATGATTTCAATATAATCCAAAATAATTTCATTTTAATGATGAGAAAATAATTTTAATATATTTAAAATGAATCGTAACTCTTTGTCTTATTTTTTCAAAAACCTATAAATTTAAATTAATTTCATACTCAGATTCCAACTTCACTGGATATAAATTAGATTAAAAAATCACCTTAGTAACCTATCAATTTCTTGGAAAATATCTATTGTCTTGATCAAGTAAAAAAGAAATATTTTGTACCACTATCAACTACTAAAACTGAATATATTACTGCTGGAAGTTTTTCTGCACAAGTTTTATGTATGAAACACACCTTAATGAATTTTGGAATTAATTTTAATTGTGTCCAATCAGATGTGATGACACTAGTACTATAAACATCTCAAAGAATCCAATAAATCATTCATGAACAAATCACATTGACTTAATACATCATTTCTTAAGAGATCATGAAAAAAAGTGATATCTCTTTATAATTTGTTTGTATGGAAAAAAATTAGTTAATATATTTACTAAACCCTTGTCTACTAACACAATTTATTTTATTAAATATGAATTTCGTATGTTTAATTTTATGAAGTAATATTTTATATATTTTATTTGGAATATCTCTTATATTGAGCATGTTATTTGACTTATTTAAATATCTCTTTGCACCACCATTTTGATTAATATTTACATCCCATAGGTCGTGTCACCTATACTTAGTAATAATTATTCATATATTACTGTGTGACCCCTCATTTATCATGAACAAACCTAAAATGTGATTGAGTATCAACTCTATGTGAAAAACTATTCTCAAACCCTTTGAACCCTTATTTCTATTCAACCCTTTTTATCCTAGATCTCTCGACCTTCCAAACCCCAAACCCTATAAAAATGGACAAAACCAAAGAATTATATGGTGGTTAATCTATTAGGATGAAATGATAGAATATTTTAAGAAAATTATTGAGTGTTAGAGCTGTCGATTTAAATTGGTTAGAAAGAACTAATATAATGTTGAAGAAGGTTATAAATCATCAAAGAAGGGAATATTTTTTGATGCCTCATAAACTCCTATAGTTTTTAAGAAGGAAACTCATGAGTTCTATAAGTTTTCAATTTTCTATTTGGTAAAGATGAGGATAGAGTCATCGCAACAGTCAACGTGAAAGATTTATCCCTAACATAAGTCAAGATCGCTAAAATGTTAAAAGTCCCTCATGATGTTTATCTATTATTTTACACCTCTATATCTTCCATAGATAGTTAAATTCCTATATAAATATTGAAATTGATCTTTAGAACTGCTTTTGTGGAGAATAATAAAGTAAATACCCTTGAACCAAAAAGGAATTTGGTGGTGAAGTTCATTCAGTATGGGATTTCCCGAATAATTGGTGAGTTTGAGAAAATTATTTTTCAAGGTGTTTTTTTCTTTATATATTTATTATTTAAAATCCAGTCAACTTATCTTGATATATCTTGAGATATATGTGCCACATTTAGATTAAGTACCTAAACTTCTATCCTTATAGATTAATACTAACCCTAATCTTTCAAAATGTTGGATTTGTCTTGGATGATAATGATGCAACTCAATGTCATGGTTTGATGACTCTTGATCCAATTGTTTTAGGAAAGAGTGGTTTAAACTGGGATTTATCTATGAAAAAAGTTTGTTCTCTATATTTTGATGCCTGAAATGTACCCTACTTAGATTTTGGGGGAGTGTTCCAATATAGATAAAAATTCAGTAATTGAAAAAGAATCATCTCAGTAGTCTGAGACCAGACAAATATTTTATGAATAAGAATAAGATCTCAGTTTGAGGAGAGTTAGTATTGGTATTACTAAAAACTCTCAAGTTATTGACTAGGAAGGAATGCTTCATGTTTCTACCTCTCTCCAGTTCAAAATACAAATGAGAGGATAGCAACATTTATCACTCAAATTCTTCCCATTGTTGAATACAAGACTATCTATGTAAGTAAAAGACTATATCCAATTTTAGTCCCCTTTAACTCTAAATTTATGGAAAGAATGCATGAATAAAGATCCATAAAAATATATTTTCAAGAATCAAACCATGAGGATGAAATACCAAATACTACCAAAAATAAACCTATTCAAGAAAAGGGTATAGAAGTTCACTAGGAAAGGGATTTCCCTATTCCTCAAGGTACTCAGAATGAAGAAGTAAAAAAGTTTTGAAATAAAATTTTCAAGTTTATCCTATAATATTGAGTTTCTAAATTTTCATGTTTCTGAAGTACAACATCAATAAATAACACCTTGTGAATAGATTTCCTCTAAGGACGATGTTCAAAAAATAAAGATTTTGGTACAATATATTTTCAAAAAATGTTCAAAACGACCTGCTGCTAGAATATTAATATGTTCCAATTTTAATCAAGACTATTGTAACTATCACAAACTATTGACTCAGTCACTATAGATGTTGATTCACTTTAGTATGAATTTTTGACAATAGAATTATGTCAAGGTTTTTAGAAATCGGTTGTTGATGAAGTTGGAAGATTTCTAGTTATGATAAAAGAATTTGTTGGATGTTTTGATAAATCAACACAAGGTTTAAGTTCTTTTCTTAATAAATGGATTTTAGAATCTCAAGAAAATTTATTTTCAAGTGAATAATGAAATAAGTTTTTTGCTACCCTTTTAGTAAAGATAGTTGGATCCTTTACAAACAATTGTGCTGAAATTAATAATAATATTGATGATCTTCATCAAGTAGTCATGAAAAACCTTAATAAACGTTTCTCAGATGACAATGAAGTTGATATTAAATCTTTTACAGAATCATATGAAAGAGATCATCCTTAAAATGAAAAAGAAAATTATATTTGTCATTCCAATTTCTAATAATCAGGTGGAAGTTTGGAAGAACTTGATCTCTAATTGTGAAAAGAAAGTGGATCTCTATAAATTTATTGTAAATTTGTACCAAAGGATGTGGAATGGATTTACAAGCATTATAGACTTCTGAAAAAATTACTTAGTGGGGAGAATTGATATGTTTTCATATTCACTCTTTCATATTCATGGTAGAAGGCTACCTAGACCCCAAATCTTTGATCGTTATTAGTATACCTTTCAGCACCTAAAGGAAATATTTGATCCACTAGTGGATCAATCCCAAGAACACCAAAGTTTTGACAAATATAAATCTTCTTAATTCCCAAAAAAAATCTTTAAACTACCCTTTACATGTGAAGATAACTTTAATAGGGTGAGAGCACAAATTTCTTCCTGCAACGTTCAATCAACAACAGTCAGGGTTGCTTACAAATATCATTACGGTCTTGGAGCTTCCTCATTGATGTTATAAGATTTTTTTGGTACAAGAACCGATGCTCCTCTTTTTTTCATTAGCTCACTACCAACCCATCTCATTCTAGAAACCACCTCCTAAAATTCATTTCCTACAGACCAGTTAATGCTCATCCCTTGAGAATTTTGTGAAGTTTCTTTTCTTGATGGTTGGGCCTTGATAAAACATTTGAAATATTCTAATTTTTTTTATATTATTTTAAATTTTTTCATTATTTTTTTAAAAATAATCATCAATTTACTCTAACTTTTTCTCTAGGTGTTTATGATATTCCTTTACTACGTTTAATTTCTTATAACTTGTATTTGATGCTTCTCTTCGTTAAGTATTTATTTTTAGAAAGTTTATGTTTCTAAATTATAATTTTGTTCACTATTTAGATATTTACTATTTATCTTATTCTTTTATTTCAATATTTCATTATGAACTACTCTTTCTACCAAAACTATAATTATTTACTATTAACTATGTGCAATAGAAAATTTTTTCCTTCTTACACTTCTTTTTTATATCACAAAATGGAGGATAAGGAAAGGAAAATAAAAAAATGTGTCTTACAAAATTATTTCTTAAATCTAAATTAGGAAATATTTGTTTAGGAAATATTTATTTTTTCATCTCATGTGTTTTGTGATCATCAAAAAGGGGGTGATGTTTTTAAACCGTATTTTTTCAATACATCTCTTCTCTATGTGTTTAAATGATTCAAAAAAATCCCTACTTTTATTCTAATAAGTTTGTTTTAAGTGATTAAGATTGTATTCATATTAGG
This sequence comes from Viscum album, assembly GCA_963277665.1. Taxonomy (NCBI): domain Eukaryota; kingdom Viridiplantae; phylum Streptophyta; class Magnoliopsida; order Santalales; family Viscaceae; genus Viscum; species Viscum album. The sequence goes on along the minus strand of OY728148.1, from coordinate 2,093,462,715 downwards.
TTGTATTCTTAAGTATTTATCTTACACAAGCATATTATCTTATGAAGCTCAAGGAATATCTTTAGTTACTCAAAAATAGAAATGAAAATGTAAGACTTTATCTTATGATTATTTTTCTTATTCATAAGAAGTTGAAAAAAATTTAATTCCTCATTAGTAACATTTTATATTACGACCGGAAAATTATCTTATGATTTTTTTATGACTGGTTATCTTATTAAGACAACCCTCTTTATCTTATAGAAAATATATTCGACAATGAATGATATGATCAGACAATATCCTTCAAAAATCTATTAGTATAGAATTTAATGATTATCCTTTCCAATATCTTCATAAGTCTTTTCATACCTTTTGAGTACGTCAAAATAAGATTATCTATTTAAGGAAAGATCATTTCACTAAAAACTTACCATGAATAGAAAATTTTAGAGTGTGAGAAAATCTAGGACATTTCAGTTATAAAAGCAGTTCCATATTTAGAAGAAAATGATGCATACACTCCTTAGACTATCTCATCATGTTTCCATATAAATCATTCTACTTTTAAAATTATCCATTTCTTAAGTTCAAATCACTATATTTAAGGAACATTTGGAAACAACTCAAATAGATATGTGTGTAGAACAAAGAATGTGTTTCTGAAACTTTCGCAGGGGCGTGTGCATCCGTCGGTTTGAGGACGATGAGGATGTGATGACTGTAGCACCGCATTATTTCTTTCCAAAGGTAGATAGAATTCGTCACTCATTTAGGGATGTTCTATCCTTGATCAAAATGAGATGATGGTATGTAGGTTCTTCCTTCCACAGATTCCTCTTCGAAACTCGTTATCTAGTATGGGTATCCCTTATAGATTAAGGCGTTATTCGTAAAACTCTTCCTGGCACTATATATTCATGGATGCCCATTAATTACACCGCTTTGGTCGGGACATTCCAAGGGGTCCGACCAGGGCATCAGCCTTCAGTCGGGGGAGTAGTCATGTTGGACATCACTGGCTTGTCTGGACACTGGAACACTAGCCCATCTGGGTTTCTTCCCCTTATTTTAGGGCTTCTCGAGGCTGTGGAAGCCAGAAAAATCCCACATCTAATGAGGGGAATTATATTCCATAGGCATGTCTCTTAGGTTTTCCATAACTTCACATGTTTAACACAGGATATGCCACAGGTTTAACGTCTCGTAGAGACGGATCATACTGATTGAAACATTGACTAGAGTGGATTAGATGGGTGAAACCCCTATAGGGAACATTGATGTTAGGAGGTGAATTGGCATGATCTCATCAGGATGTGGTGTCCTGGGTAAGAATCAAGATGGATGATGGATAGTTAAGTTAAGTGGATGTAGAATGAGATGGAGTCGAATCGAGGGCGACGATGATGTTGGGATTGAGCCTCGAAGAGACCTCCTATGTATCCCCATGGTAGGGAATAAAAGTCCACATAGTTCAGGATGGAGTATGGGATTGGGATGTACATAGAGGATAGTGACCCGATGATATACTAGGGATTACGTGTGGTTAGAATCCTAAGGTTGGTTTGACGCCACTGGGATGGACCAGGGATATGGGTCCCAATAGAAGGGACGAAAACGACTTACTGTTGGGTTTGGGTTGACAGCAGCTTACCACTACGTGAGGTTCACAACGGCTTACTGTTGGATGGGGTTGAACCTCATGGAGGCTTCCTACGTACCTTACCTTGGAAAGGATAAAATTCTACATAGTTCAGATGATGGGAACCAAGATAAAGGGGGTCGGAACTAATGGTTGTTGGGTTTGGACCTCATGGAGGCTTCCTACGTACCTTTCCTTGGCAAGGATCAAAGTCCACGTAATTCAGATGGTGGGAACTGATGTGAAGGGGTTCGGAACCAATGTTTGTAGGGCTGGTACCTTAGAGTGGCTTCCTACGTACCTTTCCTTGGCAAGTATCAAATTCCATGTAGTTCAGATAGTGGGAACCTACGTGAAGGGGGTCGGAACCAATGGTTGTTGGTCTTGGACCTCAAGGAGGCTTCCTGCATACCTTGCCTTGTCAAGGATCAAAGTCCACATAGTTCAGATGGTGGGAACTGACGTGAAGGGGGTCAGAACTAATGTTTGTTGGGCTTGGACCTCAAGGAGGCTTCCTACATACCTTTCCTTGGTAAGGATCAAAGTAAACATAGTTCAGATGGTGGGAAATGATGTAAAGGGGGTTGAAACCAATGTTTGTTGGGCTTGGACCTCAGGGAGGCTTCCTACATACCTTTTCTTGGAAAGGATCAAATTCCACATTGTTCAGATGGTGGGAACTGAGGTGAAGGGGGTTGGAACCAATGGTTTTTGGGCTTGGACCTTAGGAATACTTCCTATGTACCTTGCCTTGTCAAGGATCAAAGTCCATGTAGTTCAGATAGTGGGAACTGACGTGAAGGGGGTCAGAACCAATGGTTGTTGGGCTTGGACCTCAGGGAGGCTTCTTATGTACCTTTCCTTATCAATAATCAAAGTCCTCGTAGTTTAAAAGTTTGGGGCTTGTACTCTAGGCTACCTAGGGAGAGTGTCGTGGTCGATGCTTACTCTAAGCCCATGTGATTCATGCTCGGTGTGAGAAATAAGAGGTAGTAGAGACCTGACAATCACGTAATGAAAGGTGCGTCTGTGGGAAGTGGAATGGGGCTTATACATGGTTAGCATCCCAAAATGAAAATAGGGGCTTACGCGTGGTCCACATCCCGGGAAGATGAAGATTGGGACTTACTCCAGGATGGAGGCCCAGGTGGTGAAAAAGCCCAAAAAGAAAGGGATTTTCCACCAAAGAAAGGTGGGCTCTAGTGCCCATCCCCCCCCCCCTCTCTAGTCTTTTTCCAAGAAGAAGATAGGAGGAGTAGGGATGTTTCCCTCTATAAGAAAGGCTAGGGGCTTACACCGAGATGGTTTCTCTTTCCCCGTGGACAGACACCACTCTGATAAATAGGATCTCATTCCATGTGAGGAATGATCTCACTTCCGTGGAGACCAGTGGGCAGAGAGACTGTCCAAGATGGGGCACCCCACATATAATTCATGGGGTGGGTCATAGTTTAACATCATGTGATGAGGACGATGGTGCTTGGAAGTTTAACCTCTAGCAGCTCAGACGATGTGGGTTCACTCCACACCCTTAGGACTTATATAACTGATACCCACCCACCCATGGGGAAGGGAAGGAAGCAACAACGTCGTGGTTAGGGGGTGTTATGGAGTGATCCATTGAGGATTCCATGTTAGTGTGTCTATGCGAAGAAGAAATAGATTTCAGTGTGCCTATGAAAAGAATCATGAGGTGAAGCAACACAACAGGAAGGACCACCCAAGGAACTTTGAAATCAATTCGTACAAACCTAGAGGGTTGCATGGTAAAAGGTGTTGCGGAGCAAAGGTGTTCATAGGTAGAAGCCTCATGAAGCTTTGGTCCTCCATATAACAGAGGGTATTCATGAAGGTGTTTGATTCATGAAGTGAAGTGTCCAAGCCAAGGTATAGGGAATAGGTGCATATGGAAGGTGATTCATGAAGTGGAAAGGCATTCGCAGAAAAGTGCTTCACGAAGCAAGGGTGCCCTGCAAAGCGTAGAATTACTAAGCAATGTGCTTCATGAAGAATAGTGAATCTACCTTAGCATGTGGGTCACATGTGCATGGAGGGTGTTTCACGAAGCATAAGTGCTCCATAAAGACTCGAGTCCCCTTGGGGATCCCCTTCCTTCGCAGAGGCCCATGGGCTCCATGAAGGGCATCCCTCTTTGAAGAGGGGTTGAATTCAAGCAAAGGGGGAGTCACTTCATGATGCTAAAGTACCTTGAAAATATCATGGTTCACAGATCTTAAATTTCTTTGTGGTTTGAGAGATAAGAAGGTGAAATGTTATAGGATTCTTCCTTTAGGATTGAGGGGAGCCTGATATTTATAGAAAAGAGGCACCGCGAAGCAGAGAATGGCGGTCCCGAATACATGTGGACTTTTTTCGTAATCGTGAAACCTCCTTCCTCTTTTCTCTGTGGAATCTTCCCAAACATCAAATGGGTTCACGAAGCCTCCCGCCTCTTGCTTCGTGACAGTTTCGAAAAATTCAAATGGGTTCATGGAGCCTCCTGCCTCCTTGCTCTGTGGTGGATTCGAAAATGTCAAATGGGTTCACGGAGCCTCCTGCCTCCTTTCTATGTGGAGACTTCACAGAGTGGAATCTTTGCACCGGTCATGGGGCTTTGGGGGCTCCACGAACAAGCTTTGTGAGGCAGTCCCTAAGGATTTCTGTTTGTTCTTGTTCTTCCCAAATTTTGGCACCAAAAAATGCCCCCCTCAGATTGAGATCCAAGGAGAAAGCAACGGTCAAAGTCTGAGGGTCAATCACCAAAATTCCTCGATCAATCGCAGAGCTAACTCATGAAGGAGGCTTGCAAAGCAGAGAGGCGGCCTGTGGGTTGAGCGTGCCTTGAAGATCACCACGGTTGGATGCACAACGAAACACCAAGGGTCCTCGCCTATAAATATAGGAGGATGACCTCTTTTTTGTCCTTTCTCATCTCTGTGTTTTGGCATTTAGAACTCCTGATTCATGAAGCTTTGCGCACTCCATGATTTCTCTCTGTGAATCGGGCATTCAGCTTCACAGCGCACTGCGAGCCTTTGACTTCGTGATGGTGCACTCTATGGATTGCATCTGAAGGCTGGGGCAGGGCTCTACGAACTGCCTTTGCTAACAGACTATGCAAACCAAAACCAAAAAAATTCCCAAACTCAAAAAGTGAATGGCTCACTAAGAGGCTTCCAGGGGGTCCTCGCAGATGCTGCTCAGAGGGAGGAGATAGTGTATAGCTCTGATATAGGGGAGTTTGTGCGGAGCCATTCTGACCATAATTCGCTGGTGGAGTAGCTTTCAGAAATCCAAAAGAACAATCCATTATGTAAGAGGCTTCCTCTATATGGATTTGGACTGAGGGATGACGTATTCATCCCTGAAGTGAGTAGGGCCGAGCCAGCTTACTGGTTCAGGAGCACGTCGTTCCAGCACCATTGGTTCAGGGAAGCTAAATGCCATGCCCAAGAGGACTTCACGCCTATTAACGCTGACTTCCTGTACAATCACTTGAACAATGTTTATGGTAAGGAATTACAGTCAGAGACATCTCCTCTAATGTATCATAATATCTTGAAGGAGTCCCTGAGGAACTTGGGAAAGGGGTGGTCCGATGAGTGGGATCTGCAACAAGGTGGAAACTTCACAGATGACTGGGTCTGGGCCTACTAGGTAGGTGCCTCGTGTAAGGAATTCAGGGAAGAGCTGAGAAGAGTGGACCTGTATGAGGTGGATTGGGCCTCACAATTCCATATCAATTAGCAGAAGCAGCTAATGCTGGAGTTGTTGAGAAGATGGTCATCGAGGACCAATACCTTCCACTTACACAATGGAGAGGTCGACATTAGTTTATAGGACCTGCATCAGATCTCAGGGGTCCCAATATTGGGGTCGATGTATGACGATTTCCTCCCTATTATGGGTGTGTGGGAGGATCTATAGAAAATGTCACCGCTGGCGATGGCATTGATAAACCTTGTACCAGGAGAGGACAAGCAGTCGGTGAGGGATGTCCACTTAAAATGGTTGTTTAAGCAGTTCTTGAACTTCCTGGAAAATCAGTAGTTCCCTGTGAGGCCTCAGACCTACCTGAATGGGGGCTCAACGAGGCAAGGAGCACTCATACTGGTGGCTCTTATAGGATATCCAATGGAAAATGTGGGGATTCAACATCAGTACTAAGAAATAACTGGTCATCAGGTTGGCTACATTAATTGTGGCGCTTATTTATAGTTGGATCATTCTAGTGAGAGACACGAACATGGGCGTACAACCAAGCACATTTATCATGGAATCCATGCTAGTGACAGGATGACTGGTCAACCTTAGGATCCTAATGCTCACCAATCTCCTTTATGGGTGGATAGTGGTGCATGTTAGGGGGATCTATAAATATATGAACCCCATCTCCCCTCTAGGATAAAACTTCCACCTATCCATTCTAAATGTCATAAGGATCTTTCCAGCCAATCTAACCATGCAGGTGGTACTAAAACGGGTCTGGAATGTATAGGAGTTCAACTTTCACCTGTTCCTGTTTCCAATGGGTGTATTCACTGATAATGTCTAGGGAATATAAGATCATTGGTCCCAACTCCTTCCCTTTCGAGGTGGAGTCCTGGTGGCATGGGTGGACCGTGAGCCCCTATGTGAGTCATACAACCCGCACCGATTCTCCCAGAAATTTCGATACATGCAGTGACTGGCCCCATATGTCTATTTAGGGGTGTGCTATGAGGATCACCCATGCATGATGAGACAGATGTGGCTCATGTTCACATGGAAATATGGGAAGATGCAGAACAAGTTGCCTCCACCCACAGCTATCTTCAGACTGGTGAAGGAGTATGCCAAAAGCTGGGAGGTGGCCTATCCTAGGGAGAGGCTGAAGTATCCAACCATTCTGGATAGCGATAGTGTACCTCCCCAACCTCGAGGTTGGGTCCGGAAGGCGGCAAGGACATCCCGCGATGGCGGGGCTGCCGTGGTGGCGAGGCCCGCACCGGTTGAGAGGGAGGCAGTGGCAACGGATCCAGTGGAGGCAGTGGACCCGGAGGTCCAAGAAGAGCAAAGTTATCCATAGGGGAGGCAACTAAGAGGATTTTTTATAATATCCACCCGGGCTCCGGGGAAGTGGTTGCGCCATATAGACATGTTCTGAATGTTGTCTTCCCAGAGGTCTGGGACATCTGGGATGCCAACAGGAAATTCCTTAGTCCATCTAAGGTTTGGCAACACCTGAACCATCTCGGGATGGATTTTCCAAGAATCATCCCTGTTAGGGATGGCTTTGCAATATCCCAGGTCGAGGTGGAGCAATACCTAGCCGAGTTGGAGGACTTCGTGCACTCCCAGGGTGCCCCACGTCCAATGACAGACTGGGTGAAGGTGCTGTTAGATCGAACAGCCCCTCTTCAGTTGTTGGTTATAGAATTTAGGGAGCGCTTACCTTTGCCGGAAGAATTAGATGAGTCCTCCTGGGGGGGAGGCCAGTAGAGGGATCCCATTGGAGGAGGGTGAAGTTGGTGACTTGGACCCAGAGCTTGAAGAGTTTTTGGAGGCTCTCTAGGTAAAACCCTAAGCCCCATCCCTGGGATTTACTTCCAGGATAGTTTGTACCCATCACTAATATTTAAATTGTGCAAGAGGGACTCATATGTAGAACCTGATATCGCCACTAAATAGATGCAGATGAAGGGCCTTCGGGATCTACACTCGCAGCTATGGAAATTACTGCATCCAGCGGGGCCAGGACACACGAGGTGGTTCCTCTAGAGTTTTCAGACTTCCTGAAAATATACGGAGGGCCACACTTTAGGGTCCCATTGGTAACAATGAAGGAACGTGACCGAGAATTTGATATCTGTAAGTATCCTTTACAAATTTCATGAATGACAACCATTGACCAAGCTAACTGACATCGGTTCCCTTTTTGGTATGCACAATTCTTCAAATGGTGTGGGCTTCCTTGGCAAGGTTGGTTGGTACTCCCAGAAACACCTTTCCCAAGGGAATGCTTATGGTTGTGGATGCAGACACCCACACTAACTAGGTTGCGGCACTCTTGATCACTAGTGGGTCCGTTAGCACGGCTGATCCTGGAATTATTGAGGTAGGATTCGACAATGAAGATCGATCAGAAAACATGGGTCCTTCCATATCTAATTAGATAGCAGATGAGGACCCTACTGATGAGTTCTTGGGGGTGTTCCCTACGTATAAGCCTTCCAAACCTGCAAACTGGGATGAGATGACCTCTGATGAAGAGGAAAGCAAGATAGTATATCACCGGTCATTGAAGTTGATCAAGCACTTTATTGATGACACCCTTCAGGCACAATGGATAGACCATATGGAGAGACTTTGTTTGCTACTGCATGAACTATGCGATGGGGGAGTGGATGCCTAGCATCCCCACATGATCATCTAAGATCTCATGATAGAGAAGATCCAGGAATATGACTGAGGCCTTGGTGTGGGTTGGAAATGGAGAAAAGTAGTGAACATCAAGAGGCTCCAGGAGGCAAAAAACAAGATTCAACAGCTACACATCTGGGCAGATGAACATTCGATGTTCCTTAATGTGCAGTCGGAGATTATTCCATGGCTGAAGGCCCAGCTGGTAGAGGCGGAAGAGTGCATGAGGCAAGCCTCTGAGGAGATGACCATTATCCAAACCAATGAGGAGCGGTCTCGTATCGCAGCCGACGAACTGAGCCCCATTGCTGTCGAGGAGGACCAGGAACTGAACAGGCGACAGAGAATCCTAGACACCATAATCCGGAGGGTGTCAGAGCTGCAATGATCTTTTGATGGGGTTAACCCATCCATGGGAGGGATCAATCCTCGGGTACTATGATGCATGTAACTTTTGAACATGCCTTCATGTTTTGATTATTCATTCTAGATGCATGAATGAGTTCTGTTATTTATTTTTGGTCTATTACATTTCTATTACATTCATGGAACATCCAGTGATCAGTCCCTAAGTTCACGTGGGTCGGGCCCGATGCGAGAAACAATGGATGAACACCTTGTCATTTCATTCGAATATAAGAGTGTAAACAAAGCTTTGGGAATCCAGGTTTTGAACAACCAATCCGAATTTCCAGGAAGAAAGGGAGAGGCACGACTGGAGGACGAAAACATCAAAACAGTCGATGTGTTGTCTTCCCATTGTGCTCTAGTGCATGAACAGGGTAACACTAGGGGTGTTTGGAATTAATCTGAACATAGGGGAGTAGAAAGTGTGAATCACGATACCCAAGACTCGAAACACTATGGGGGTGGCGTCACAATTAAGGACAACCATTGACCATGTTTGAATCATAGTATCCTTATTGTGTTAGCCTAAAATGGAGATAACAAATGAGGGCTAACCATTGACCATGTTCAAAACACGGGGCCTGACTCAAAATTCTACCCATTAGTCCTCCTAAACATTGGCCCAGGATAGTAGGTGAGCCATAGGCCAATCATCCATACTATTAGGGGGTTATTTTAGACATAAAAGAGGACAAGGTTCCAAATAAAGGGCACACAATGTGTGGGGTGTGGAGTGATGGGTTGTTCGAATGGAGTCCAACACTCTTTAAATTACACCACCATGGTGGAAACAAATTAAGTGGGCATACCTGTCTGATCAGGGATCAAACATACTTCTGAACAAGAACCCTTTGGTAAGGACCTAGAAGATTATTTAGTTTTATGTTATACCAATAAAAATGATAGACACGTAGTTTAAACATCGTACGGTGAGGATGATGTACATAGTTTAAAGGTCATACTGCCTGGACTAGGATCGAGCCTGAGGGGCCAGAAGAGTCAATGACCCTAGGGATGGGCCCAAGGCGAAATGTCTGGGAATTTCTATGTATCCCATGAGGATGAGAATCAAGACAAACATAGTTCTTGAAGCACGACGTGGTCATAGACCAACGCTGGTAGGAGAAATCCTCTCTGACAAGGGATATGATGCATCCCATGACTAACATGGGGCATCGTGAACTTGTTCAGGGTAGAACCACAGTTTAGTGTCATGCATTGAGTACATATGGACTCTTTCAGTTTAAAATCATATGATAGGATGAGGAGTGAAAGGGAAGATCCTTGGAAGGGATTACATGATGTGGTAGCCATAAACCCGATGTGAATGGGGATGGTATGAGTTTATATCACATCACGTATCCCTAGAGGAATTTCCTTAGGTCAACAGACTGAGAGTGAAAGTTAGGATGGTCCTGAATCAAAGCGGTCGGGCATTCCTACGTACCCCATGAGGATGGTAATCAAGACACACATAGTTCTAAGAGCGTAGTTTAACGTCATGAGGGACGATGAAAGGAAATTGTGGCATGGTTGTGCCAGTACACATACTACCAGAACTACTAAGCCCACATGAGTCATGCTTGATGTGGTAAACACTAAGTAGTGATGAGACTTTCCTAGCACAGAAAGGCACATGTTAGGGGCAATGGGAAGCTAGGTGAATGACATCCCAATAATGTCGACCCGCCTACTTGACGCACCTAGATGCGTGAAGGGGTAAAGCCAAGTATGTTGGAATTCCACTTGAACCTAAGGAAGTGGAAATATGTGAATCATGATGCTAAAGATATGTACCACAATAATGGTGGCGTGACGATAGGGGATAACTGTTGACCATGTTCGAAACACAGTGTCCATTTCACATTATCCTAGAATGGGGACGGGCAAATGAGGGTCGACCGCTGACCATGTTTGAAACACAACACCTATCACAAATGTTGTATAAGGTCCTTAGGTACATTGTCCCAAGATGGTAGGTAAGCTAATGTGGCATGAGAACAGGCTGTAAAGGGGTCCCTTTAGACTTGGAATAGAATGGGGATCCAAATAATGATCTCACGAAGCTTGGACATGGAATGAGGGAATGTCCCTGTGAAAATTCCACACTTCGGGCTCTTTTTCATGACTCATCTGAGTACAAAAAAATACATTGGATAGAGGGAGTCAGGTCCCTTTCCAAGGACAAGTGTCCTAGGGTCCCACGCTTCCAACTTAATGTTCCTTGGATGGGCCATAAAGGGGGGCCTGATTTAATGGACTGTGTGCAGGAGGTGATGTAGCCAAATCCGACGCATAGTTCCCATAGGGAGATCTTAGTTTAGGGTCATGAAACTTGGACCAGGTTGGAAAAATACATGGGAGGCACATGGTGTGGCTATTTCAAAACCCGACGTGAATGAGAACCCATGAGGTACTCGACACACCACATATTCCCAAAAGGTTCTGGGCCAAGGGGCCGAAAGAGAGGGGGTGGGATTTTGGATTCCTGGGGCTAGACCTGGAGACAAGATGCCTTGGCATCCCTACGTATCCCATGAGGATGGGAATCAATCCATACATAGTTCTGAAGGGGGTATGGTAAGATACGAGTGTTAGAGATAATAAGGTCATACAAGTCTGGCCCTCGCACAAAAAGAAGCGGCATTTGATAGATCTTGTTTGTCCTTTAGGATGAATGTGTGTTTTTTTTGTGAAGCGATGGACCAATAATAGAAAGTTAAGGCATCACCACAAGAATCAAGATGTATGCAGCCATTAAAAAATGGTTTGGTGTGTGGCTGATACCAAACATGATGTCCCCTTGAGTGAGGACACCATGATGTAGTGCCATTTTTCATCATGTGGCCAGGATGATAATGTCACAGTTTAGGGTCATGTGATGGGACCAACCATGTATTTTAACATCGTGAAGTATAGATGCAACAGTTTAAAGTCATGTGGGATTTGGAAGCATAGTTTAAAGTCATATGACTTAGACATATGTGGGATAAACGAGGTTCAAGAGGGGATGTACATGGCATAATAAAGCATACCTGACGTGAGTGAGGACGAGGTCCACATCACACCGCACAAGATTCCATGAAAGAATCCTCAGTCTGAGGGGCCAAAAAAAGTTAGAGAATATGGGATAGGAGATTCTAGCTCTCAGTTGATCTTGACCCAAAGACAAGATGTCTGGGTGTTCCTACGTATCCCATGATCATGGGAATCAAGCTAAATGTAGTTCTAGAAGGTACAATTTAACTTCATGCAGGACAACATACATTTTAATGTCATGCGGGACATCAAACACTTTAATGTCATGTGGGATAGGAGGTAGGAGGGACTAGCTCCTTGAAGGGGTGTATGTGGTGTAGCTATTATAAACCCGATGTGAATGAAGGCATAAGCCCACACAAGCCAAACCACGCAGTCCTATAAGATTCGGGGCCTAAAAGGAATAACATAAGAGATAAATTAGTAGAACTTGAGTTGGACCCATAGACGAGATGTTTGGGCATTCGTATGTATCCCATGAGGATGGGAATAAATCCATACGTAGTTCTAAATAGATGACATATAAAGTGATCTTAGTTTAAGGTCTTAGAGCTCGGACCATGGAGAATTGGAACTCTTCCAAGTAGGTGCAGACCTTGATCCAATCCCTAAGCCCATGTGAGCCAATCTCAGTGTGGGAAACAAGGGTGGAAGAGGTCTTTGCAACACATGGAATACACGTAAAGGGGAAGTTGGTGTGGAGCCCTGAATGACGCCTTACTGTGGCTTTGTCCTCCTAACGTTCAAATTCACACTGAGGGATTGTACCAAGAGTGTTGAAATTCCACTTGGACATGATGGGGGTGGAAAATGATGTGAATCATGTTACCAAAATTTAAAGATTTATGGGTTTGGTGTAACTATGGAGGATAATTGTTGACCTTATTCGAAACATAGAATCCCTATCATGTGACAAGAAATGGGAACAAAAAATGATTGTTAACTACTAACTATATTCGAAACGAGGGACTTGTATTAATTTTCTGTTCAAAACCCTTGAGGAAGTTGGCATGTAATGGTAGGATATCCCTTGGTATGGTCATCCATTCCATTTGGGTATCCCTTCATATGTGAAAGATAATTAAATCCCAAATTAAGGGGAACACGAAGCCTAAAAAAATTGGGTGAAAGCATATTTAGGTAGAATTCGACACTCCAGGTTTTGAACCATAGTACTCTTGGGAACATTGGTGATTCACCGAAGAGGGTCGAGGGACCCAACATAAGAGCAGACAACTCAAAAAGATGAGTTTAGGGCGAGGGAGCAAAGGGTGATCAGCAAAGAGAGGTACGTGGTGTGGTTGTTACAAACCTGATGTGAATGGGAATATAAACCCATACCACGCTATATACCCCTCTCCTGGAAGAACGTAGGCCAAGGGGCCAAGATGACAGGGAGGTTTCTAAGAGATGGGACTGGACCTAAAGACTAGATTTTTGGGTGGTCCTACATATCCCATAATGATGGGGATCAAGCCACATGTAGTTCTAAATAGAAGGGTGTTGTGCAGTTTATCATCATGTAGCAAGGACGATGGTGCTCTTAGTTTAAGGTCGTAGGGCTAAGACTGTATGCCTAGTTTAATGTCATATGCATGGGACAATTGAGTGGAGAGGGAAAATCATCATTCCTGTGGAAGACGAAGAAACAAAAACAATGATAGAGGATAACTATTGACTATGTTCGCAACACAGTATCTGTATTTGTGTGACCGTAGGTCAGGGGAAAACAATTGAGTGTCGACTGTTGACCATATTTACAACATGGTACTTGTATCAATTTGTTGTTTGAAATCCTTGAGTATGTTGGCCCGTATTGGTGGGAGATCCCTTGGGCCAAGCATCAATGCCATTCGGGGGTCCTTTTGGATCTAGAAGATGACAGAAACCCAAATGATAGGGCTCGCGAAGCATAACGGGGCTTGTGCTCATGGAAAGGATGATGAATGAAGGAGATATGTCCCAAGGGGATATGTGTGGCATGGAAAAATATCCCAACGTGAATGAGTACGTGAGTCCACTTCACACCACACAATCTTAAATGAGAACTTTGGCCAAGGGGCCGAAAGGGTCGAGGGGCCTGAGGTTGGGCGTTGTGGCAAATTATAGCCATATGACCTCTCATGTGGGTATTTCCTTATCAGAGCTTCTTGGACCATGTGATCAATGATTGGTGTGGGAAACAAGGAGTAGGACTAGTCTCTCCCCATCATATAAGGGTCTGACGGCTGGAATCACACTCCTTCTCGAGGCAGACCGAAGATTAAAGAGACAGCGGGGCAGAATGAACCACTACACTCAATTTTTTGGGACATATAGGGGTGGTGACAATGACAAAGGATATTTTTTGACCAGATTTGAAACACATAATTCATATAGTGTGACCTGAAATGGGAATTACAAATGAGAATCAACCTCTGACCATATTCGCAATGCGGGACTTGTATCAATTTTTTGTTCAAAACCCTCGAGGACGTTGGCCTGTAATGGTACGAGAACCCTTAGGATGAGAATCCATACCTTTTGGGGGTCCCTTTGGATGGGAAAGATAATGGATTCCCAATCATAGGTATTGTGTGAAGTATAAATGTTCCTATCAAATTTAAATTCAAGATGGACAGTAGAAGAGGTAGAGATCTTTAGGGGAGATGGATACATGGTACAGTCATGATGAACTTAACGTGAATGAGGGAAAAAGCCTACACCACACCATGTGCTTCGACCCAATGGGAAGTCTCAAAGTTTGGTGCTAGGCCTATAAACTAAATGTCTGAGCATTCCTACGTATCCTATAAGGATGAGAATCAAGCAATATGTAGTTCTGAAGGCCATGCAGTTTAGCATCGTGTAGTGAGGATGTGGGAGGAGAGAAGAATTATGGAGGGCACATGGTGCAGTCATCATAACCCTGACATGAGTGGGGCCAAATAAGCCTACATGACACCATGTGGGATTCTCCAAGAGAACTATACCCAGTGCGTATAGTCAAAGAGGAAACTTGGGGCTGGACTCAAGATGAAGTGTCTGAGTATTCCTATGTATCCCATAAGGATGAGAATCAATTTGTATGTAGTTCTTATGGTTTAATGTCTTAGAGGATGATATTTAGTTTAATGTCATGTAGGGCGGTATATAGTTTAACATCATACGGGATGAAAAATAGTTTAGTGTCATGTAGGACATTTTACAGTTTAAGGTCATGTAAGATCGGACAGCTTAAGGTCACGTAGGACCCTAATGCAGTTTAGGGTTATGTGGGACAATACATTTTTAGGTCATGCGGGACCATGAGACTCAGGAAAATTATTTATTGAGGAAATTGGTATTGGTGGGAGGTGTTATATGCTCAACATCCATGGTAACTATGGAGTATGTTCCATTCGAGTAAACCTTGTGAACAATGTAAGGTCCTTCCAATTTGGGCTCCAATATGGGTGGTTTCCTACTAGGTATCATTGGTGTTCTCAGGGCCAACACCAATTCACCTTACAAGAAGGAGCGTAGGTTAAATTTCTTGTTGAAATATCTAGATATATTGTTCTAATACCTTTCTAGATTGTATAGGGCACGAAGCCTATTCTCGTCAAGTGCTTCCAACTCAACCAGATGGATTTCAGCTACTTTATATGGCACTTACTGATCATATACAACAGTACGCAATTAGGGTAACTGATTCTCGATGGGAAGGACGAACTCTGTTCTGTACACTAGGGAATATAGGGTCACCTGGGTGGAATTACGATTCGTCGTCCGATAAGCCCAGAGGGAATTGGGGATCTTGTATGTCCAACTCTTCTAGTTCTAACCAACCAATTTTTGTAGAATGTTAGAGAAGGTTTTAATTAATTCCTCGATCTATCCATTTTCTTGTGCGTGATAACGGTAGGTATGGTTAACACGAATGTTGTACTTAGTTTATAGTTTCTTCAGCTCAGCTTCCTGGAAGTTTGTGCCATTATCAGTGAGGATGCCGCAAGGGACTCCAAATCAGTAGATGATGTTGGATCTCACAAATTCAATGATGGAAAAGGCCTTGACCTCCTTGATTGGAACCACCTCGACCCACTTAGAGAAGAAATCTGTAGCGGTCAGGATGAACCTGCAATGGCAAGATTTCACTAGTGGATATGGTCCCACGACATCGATTCCCCATACCGCAAATGGCCAAGAGTACTTGTTAGTGTGGAGAGGCTCTGAAAGCCGATGCATAAAGTTGGCATGAATTTGGCATACATGGAACCTTTTCATGAACTCAATGTAGTCATGGATCATGGAGGGACAAAAGTACCACAGTCTCTAGATCTGGTGAGATAGTTTTGGCCCGCTTTGATGAGCCCCACAGGAACCAACATAAACCTCCTATATGAATTGGGAAATATCGACTCCTTTAATGCAATGAAAGAGAACCCCATCAAACCCATGCTTGTAGAGGATCTTCTCATGACCAGGACTGTCCTGGAGGGTAAACTGTAACGTGTGGCATCGAATTCACTCATGCTTGGCCTGATCTTCTAGAAGATTACCATTTTGGAGGTACTTGACAAATGAGGTTCTCCAGTCAGGATTCACTTCAATCACTGCTTCCGTGGGATGTGGGGGTCCTGACATGGAGTTTCTGGAGGTAAGGTGGATTACTTATGTGTTGTCACCATCATCTGGAGTGACAAGAGTAGTGACTCTCCATTGTGCCATGTGGATAACCAGATCACCCTGTTTGGGCTCTGTAAGTGATGCAGCTAGGCTGGCTAGGGAATCAGCCCAATTGTTCTGAGATCGAGGGACATGAGTAACTTCTGGACAAGATGAGAACTGGGCCATTAGCTGGAGAGTAGATTCCAAAAATGGTACGAGCTCTGGCTTGCTGATGACATAGCCACTGTTGATCTATTTGATGACTAGCTCAGAGTCCCTTTCACATGAAAATTGGGAACTTCAATCTCAAGGGCTAGGTCGAGGTCAGTAATGAGAGTCTGATACTCTGCCTCATTGTTGGTGCAGCCTTCCGACAACAGGAATGAATACAGTAGGATGTCTCATGTTGGGGTAATGAAGATGATACCCAGGCCTACTCTGTTAAGCCTGGGGTCATTGAGCCTTCTGTCGGTGGGGCTCTGGGAGGCACCATCGAAGTACATTTTCTAGAATGACATGGCTTGGTCTACCGAGAGAATCTCTTCATCAGGGAAATCGAGGTCCAGGGACTGGTCTGGAAGAGCTGGATGGGCATCAAGGAAGTCTACCAATGCTTTCCCCTTAATAGCCTTGTGAGGGACAAACCTGATGTTGAACTGGTGAAGGATTACCACCCACCGAGCTAGACCTCCTATCAACATGGGGTGGTTCATGATGTATTTCAGAGTATCTACCTGAGAAACCAGTTGTACCTCATAGTGATGCATGTAATGTCACAATTTCTATATTGTGAATACTAGCACAAGGAATCTATTCTCGATAGGGGAGTATCTGGTCTCCATATTGAGGAGCATGTGACTGAGTTATTAGCGACTATTCTCTATCCCCTCATTGTTCTTCTGGGTGAGAAGGACACCGAGAGACTATTCTAGGGCAGTCACGTAAAGGACCAATGGATTTCCAAAGATAGGTGGAATTAAGACCTAAGGATAGAGAAGGTACTGCTTTATTTCCTCGAAAGTAGTTTGACATTATTCGTCCCACTCGTAGATAGTGCCTTTCTTCATGATCTGTGCAAAGGGCTTACACTTGCCGGCCAGATTCATGATGAATCAGCATATGTAGGCCAAGTGGCCTTGGAAGCCTCGAATCTCCCAAATGTTAATCAGTGGAGACATATAAATGATGTAATTAATCCTCTTTGGGTCAATCTCAATGCCCCTGTATCTGACGACGAAGCCGAGGAACTTTCCAAAGGTGACCCCAAAGGCACAATTCAATGGGTTTATCTTCAGGTGGTGAGAATGGAGGAAGCTGAACACTTTCTCCAGGTCCTTCAGACGGTCCTGGTGCTGGCAAGATTTGACCACCAGATTATCCACATAATATTCCACCAATTTTCCATGGATCAGATTAAATATGTGATGCATAGCCCGCTGATAGGTGGCACCTGCATTCTTTAAACTGAAGGTCATGACTTGGTAACATAAAGTACCTTGTGGTTCCCTGAAGGCTATAGACTCCTCATCCTCGGTGGCCATTCAAATCTGGTTATACTTGGAGTACCCATCCATGAAGGTGAGGGCTTGGAACTCATCTGTAGCATCGATCAACAATTTCGTCACAGGAAGGGGAAAATCATCCTTCGAACACTAATGGTTGAGATCCTGGAAGTCGATGCAGACTCTGATCTGTCTATTCTTATTCCTAACTAACACAATTTTGAATATCCATTTGGGGTACTGGACCTCCTTAATGAAATTAGATCTGACGATATTATCAACTTCTACCTAAACCATGGCACTGTGAGAAGGGTTCATCTTTCTGGGAGGATGCTTGAACCCACAATGATTTACCGGGAGACCGAGGCAGTGGACGGCTACCTGAGGATCTAGTCCTTTCATCTCATCATAACTTCAGGCGAATACATCATGATTTTGTTTAAGTAATTCTATGTACTAATGTTGCTCCTCTAGGGGCATCGTGGTGTTGATCAATGTGGGTTTCGGGTCTACCTCGTTACTGATGTTCACCTGTACCAATTCATCAACCGTGATGGAGACTCCCTCTTCAAAGGTGTGGGGAGCATCATCTAAATCCTCTTCTTCACTTATGGAGGAGGGATACTCATTAGGAGGAGTTTCCTCTGAGATGACAGAACCTGATGGGAGGCCACTACCAGCCTGAGCAGCAGTGGACATCGCATCAGGGAACTCCTGTGCTGCTAAAACCATGGGGATAAAGGTTGTTGATCCAATCCCATCTGGTCTTCAGCCCAAGGGGCCACGCTTAATGATATCAAAGTAATAGTGGCACGTCTTCTTGATCCAGTTAATTACATCCTAGTGAAACAAGAAAGTATGACGTATTTTCGTTGCCATGGGGTGGATATCCCAATACCTTATGGGAGTAAGAGCCTCCAGGACCACCTGATCCTGATTTTTGTAGGAGTATGAGGTGATCTTCCGGTGTCTCTTAGACTTGGAAATGTGTTCTCCCTTCGTTCAAAAAACAACGAAGAATTTTTTGATGTTTGGGGTTGTAGCCTCTAACCGGTGGATTGGAAAGATGTAGGCATTATCTAGATCTGTCCATGGGTTGGTCGCAGTCATGGCATGCTCAACCTTGTTTGCCTGAATCTGTTTGTCTTTGCTCTTGTAATAGTCGGCATCTAGATAGCGGGTTTCAAAAGAGGAAAAGGGAGATGCATCACCTTGAAGCACGCCCACTCGACCATTAAGGGAGTACTTGAGGAATTGGTGATATGATGAAGGAACTATCGCATGTAGGTGGAGTCATGGCCTGCCCATCAACGCATTGTAGGTGGTCTCCTAGGAAATAACAATAAATTCAGTGCTGGAAACTAGGCCCCCGAACTGGGACTTCAAGCGGATCTTGTCGACCGGTGTCTGTTCCATCCCATCATAACCTTGGATTCTTAGGTTAGAGGGGCTCATATCATCCTCAGACAACCCCAGTTTTCATAGTGTCTGAGTTGGGATTAGGTTTATCCCAAAGCCTGTATCAACAAGATAGTGGTGAACCTCCATGCCATTAAACGGGCTAGTGATGTACAATGGGAGAGTGTGCCCCTGTATAGGAGATACTTAATCTTCTACAGAGAATGAGATGATGTCTTGGAATTCAGCATGCTCAACCACCTCAGCAGAGAAGGCTTCTGAGATACTACCTCCATCTCAAACTGGAGGGGGATTCTTAAAGCCTCGGTGAGGGCCTCACTCATATCTGATGATAGGTGAATGGACTCAAGGATAGAGAGATTTTCTATAATGCTATCAAGATTCTTGAGAAAATCATACTTCTATTCCAAGCATGAACTTATGCTTATAGGAGTTCACTCTATGGTAGGAGGTATGGTGGGCCCTACCAACTTGACCGACGGATGACTGGTGCTAAGAATATCTCGCTGCTCATTAGTCAAAGCCTACGAAGTGACTACCGGATGAGGGCTAGATGACTGAGACCAGTCCATAGCAAAACATGTCTGATCATGATGTGGTTGAGGTGGTTGTTCCTAATCCAACAATACGAACGACAATGATGGCGGACCTGTTGTCACCAGATGAGAAGGTTGCACATACTGATCACTATGCTGGGCCTACTTCCTGGTTCCGGTAGTATGCATCGCCAAGCTGGAAGTACTGACCGAGGCACTCCAATGACCCATATTGTCATGGCCCCACCGACACTGGCGACGGCTGGGGATGTTGGGAGGATCTTCATGGTGCTCTTCACCAACAAGAATTATGTTGGGGTTTACCCACTCTTAAGTATTAACTAAGGAATACCATTGACTATCACTTGAATATTTGTCCACTACTGGATAGATTCTAGGAGTAATTTCCATCTTTGAGGATATAAAGTCACCGAGAGTATGAGATGATGATAGCATTGGTGGGGGACTTTGTTTTCCCTTGCACTACAGGTGTTTTCTCTTCTGAAAAGGGGACTGCTGAGACGAAGATGAAAAAGTAGTAGATGTGGGTTCTAAAGGCTCTGGCCAATTCAGAAATGCACGGATAAAACCATGGGCATGGAGAACTATTTTATGAGTCATCCAGTCATCATACTTCTGGGGCCCATAGTTAGAAACTTGATGCCACTCTCCTTCGCTGTCACTGCTATTGTCTGGCCTCATGAAGACACAGGCCACCTGTGCCGGAGTTGGGCCTAACCTGACTATGTTGTTATCCACCTGGTCTTGAATCCAGTCTTTAAACACATATCAATGTTTGAGGGTGTGCCCCAGGATCCAGTGATAGGGGTAGTAATTAGGGAGATCAGTGAGTTTTGCCTCTTCAGGCCTCCTACATTCAGGCAAACGTACGATACCCTACTCCAATGAACTTCGAAAATTACCGGGGAATTGATCCTCATTGAATGAGTAGTTCCAATTCCCCCTATCTGGGATGGGGGCCCTTGGATCCTGACCTTGACGCAGGGCTAGGGGAGCCCATTGAAGAGGTGGAGCCTGGTTATCTCACCTAGGTGGTGGCGGCGCATTGCGTGGGGGAACCTGCCAATTCTAAGGTGGGTACTACTGGGCCGAAAGTTGTGCCTGAGGTGGAGGTCCTCTACGGGGATATGGAGGCGGCTCCACTGGTAACAACTCTAGTTTCTTGGGGGATCTATTTGAGGCATTGTGGTGGGCTCGTCCCGGGAGGCCCTTCTCACGGGGATTGCAGGAGGCAATGGGCATGCCTTCCTGGCCTGTTGTAAGGCTTCCTCTAGGCGCTGGGCTTTATCAGAGAAGTCTCAGAATCCCCTGGGGTATTTCTAGGTGATTAGAGAGGGGACCAGTTCTATCTTTACATTCCCTATGCACATTGTTAGTAGTTTCTCCTGAGTCAGTGGCATGTCAAGGGAGTATGTGAGCCCTTTCCACTGGGAAACAAAGTTTGGAATGCGCTCATCAGGCCTCTACTTGAACTTGAAGTGGTCTGCGATACTTGTCTTCTGAGTCGTGGAACTGAACTGGTAGAGAAATTTCCTATTTAGGTCTTCCCAGCCAGCTACTGATCCGATGGGGAGTTGGTTGTACCAGACGAATGTCATCCCCTCCAATGTCTGTACAAAGCATTGGAGTTTAGCGGCTTCCTACTGTGCTGTAGTTCCCAACATGGATCCACCCACACCATGAGATAAAGTGGGAAAGGTACTGCGGAAGGTCTCATATCCCATTGAAGGGGGAAAGGTGGGATTTCTGAAACTTGGGGGTGCCGACATATCATCCACCCATGCCGGATAAGGCTTTCCATCAGGCAGGATTTCCACCTATCACGTCTCCAACGCTTTGAGGTGGGAGATTAGTGATGCCATTAGATTATCTAGGCGGGGGTTTCTATCTTGACAGTGATCTCTGACCACCAGAGTGTTGGAAAGTTCTTCAACACAATAAGCGGGCCCAGCAGCTTGTGGAGCAGCTAGTGGAATGACCTATGGAGAAACTGGGGAAACCTGAGCTGGGACCTAAGTATTGTCACACCGTTCGGGTGGATTTGGCGACTCGTACCACGCCCTCTTACCGTAAGTTCCAACCTCAACCCTATATGCATGGGCATGAGGGTTAGGGTCATCTAGAGGTAGTTCACTAGGGGGAGTTGTGCCTGCCCCTACTGCCCTGGCCAAGGATCACCATAGTCTAGCCATCGCTCTGCAGCGTGTTCAGCAAGGAGGTCGTCGACCATCTTCTTGTGCTCTGTGAGTTTCTAATGCAACGCGGATTTTTTGGGATCACATTCCACCTTATTCACTAAGCTAGATGGGTCGAAGGGTTTTATGGCTTTGAGTTTCTCCTTACCCTTATTGGGATTTCAGCTGAGGGCCAACTCCTCAGTGGGCACCGAAAGACCCAGTGGATTCCTCTGTTGAGGAGTAATCCTTCACAATGGTTCTAAGATGTGTGAAACTCCCTCAAGGGGTAGGTCCTATCCATGAATCTCTAGCTTGTTTTCACCCCCAGTAGGTTATCCATATTAACCGTGACCCTTCCTGGAGGCATATCTTCTATGTCGCTCAAAAATCAGGCTAGTTCCAGATGGAACTGAAATGGAGGGCCGCATACTGCCCCCAACCATGGATTTTCACATGGGGAGAATCCCCCTTAATGATCCTACAGATCACTTTAAATCTCTTTACACATCGTTGTTGGAGGGTCATATGGCGGCCTAGTGAATCAAGGCACTGGGCCACGGGGAGTGCGTCCAAATCAACCAAACAGTATTGTTGTCCGATGTCGTTGAAGTGCACCTGAATCTTGGGGTAGGCCACTCATCAATGAAGAAGACAGAAATGAGTGGCCCAAAGGGTCTGGAGAAAACACTCGACCTCTTCTTGGGTGATCGATTTCGGCGCACTAAAATTCGGTGCTACAACTGGCCAAAACATATCAGGGAAATTTGTGAGAATATCCCACAAACTCCTTGGTCCAAATTTGGGGTCTATCCCTTCATTACCCCACTTGTCAACTGGAGGTGGCTGGGGAACCGGTAGCGGTACTGAGGCAGACCGCTGGGATAGTGTGTTGGCCGGTGGAGAATACAGCAAGCGAGCTAACAAACCTCTGCATCTCAGGCTATCCTCTGAAGAGTGTAGTGACTTAGCCACCACATCAAGGTTGGATAGGCTAGAGACCATAGTTTCAGGTGTCATAACAATGAATATTGGTGATGTACCACACTACTGCTCATCTGCCGTTGGTCCCCAGAATAGCTCTATGTGATCTCTAGTCGAGGTAGAGAGTGCTTCTGGTGATGATGGCGGTGATTGTGTGGTTGGAACTTGGAGAAATGCCATATTTTTGTCTTCTTGGATGTACTAGTGGTGGGAGTTGGGAATCCGATAGACCTCACATTCTAGAAGTATGAGGCTGATTCACCTTGTTCCTACCCTGATCCTTGACATAGAGGATCTAGAAGAGGGTTCCATTGTTGAGTCGTGTTCTGCCTTAAAATATGAGAAGCATACTGGTTTAATCTCGGTCTGAATATTCTGGGTATACTTGTTATAGTGTTGATGACCCGCCCTTCTGTCTAGGGATGGTTCTTCAAGATAGGTTATATTTTTGGCATGGGGAGGACCTTTGGATATACTAGTGTTGGGGCGAAGGGGATTTCCACCTGAGTGAGTCGGGGTGTGAGGAGCACCTAGAAAGATATCAAAGGGAACACGGGGAGGACCATCATACCCACTAACTAATGTGTAGAGGGAATCTACGTAGGAAGTGATGGAGCAGATAGGACCTCCGCTAGAGCTGACAGGAGCACGGGAAGGACCTCTATGATTGTTTCCCCTAACAGTATCAGAACAAGGAGGGTCCTCATACTGGTTAAGCCAAACACGGGTAGGTACTCCGTGCTTGGTGCTGGTGAAGCGAAGCTGACCTTCACTCCTCTGATTTCTAAGGCGAGGAGGACCTTTACCAGCTTCTACAATGACATAGGGAGGGCCCCCACGCTGGAGATTGACCGGATGTTTAATGTACCCACACCGGCAGCCTATGGCTGGAGGAAAAACTCCATACCCAATGTAATAAGCTCGAGAGAGGCTTCCGTACTAAGTGTCACTTCCGTGGGGAGGACCCTCATTTGGATTGAAGGTAGCATGGGGCAAACCTCCATGTAGATCTTGGAAGTGGGGAGGACTCACGTTCTCAGTGGAGGCAGTACAGGGAGAACCTCTGTACTGGGTTTCATTGCCATGGGTTGGTCTCCGGCGGCCACTACCTATGCCGGTGACCAAGAGAGTCGACCTAGACTACCCATGGGGTGGTTGGGACCTCGATCTAGGATAGGTATATAAGTTCCCTTGGTCATCATACACAGGGGGTTGATGATATATGTCGGTGGTGACTCGAACCACAGCAGTTGCTGATGTTGACACCCCTTGGCGGGCGTCCTCCTCGGCCTGCACCCGATGCTGGCGACGGGTCAGCTAGACTGGAGCTAGCGGTGCAGGTGCATGGGTTTCCTATTCCTCGACTCATGGGACCAGGTGGTGGCACTGGCATGGACTAGTGGGAGCCCTCCTTGGGAGCCCCTCAAACAGGATCCCAGCTGGGCTGGCCAAGACATCCCCTACCTCATCATTGTAGGGGAGGGAGTCGTCAAGGTATTCTAGGGAGAGGATCCCAAAACAATTGTATGTTAGAGTGGGGAGAATTGGCTCCCTACACTGCCCTTTAGGTTGGCGGTAGTGATGAGGCACAGACACCTCTAAATCCTGGTGGGCTATATCCTGAGTCGGGATAATCCCCTCCTCCTTGTATCGGCCTATGAGTTCATTTATCACCCTTCGTTGAATGAATTCAGAAGGGGAGATGGGGCATTGATGCCTAGTAGCTATGGGTGTGGAAGCTATTGTAGAATCAGTGGAGCCACATAGGATTACCACGTTGGCACTGCCCCTGCCCCTGCGTCAGTGGGTGGGTGGCGATCGGTTTCCTATTGTGGCAACTTGGTTCCTGAAAGCAGGGATATTAAACCATTAGTGTTGAAACAAATAAACTAACGTCCAATTCCCCAATTACATTCCTTATTCCATGGTTTGTAAGAAGGATCCACACTGACAATGTCACAAACCGAGATGTCCAGCGTTTTAATTGCCCCTACTTTTGGTAAGTTTCACACCAGGCCCACCATTTTCTTAGCAGGACCCAGCACTGGATAACTGGATATGGTGACATGCTAACCCATTGATGTATCAAACACTACTAATATCCAAATTTATGAGAAGAAATTCATGTCAGGTTCACCATTTCTATTTCTGATGCTTTTTTTAGGGTACACGCATCCGTCTGTTTGAGGATGACAAGGATGCACTGACTGTAGCCCCGTATTCCTGCCTTCCAAAGGTGGGTGGCATCTGTCGCTTATTCAAGGACATTTTCTCCTTGATTGAAACAGGTTGATGGGATATCGGTTCTTCCTTCTGTTCATTCCTCCTTGGAACTCATTACCTATTCTAGGACTCCCTTATAGATTAATATGTTGTTCGTGAAACTCTTCCCTGCACCATATCTTCATTGACTCTGGTTAATCATGCTGCTTCTATCGGGACAATCCAAGGGGTCTAGCTAGGGCATCAACCTTTGGTCGGGGGAGTAGTCATGTTGGACATCACTGGTGTGTCTGGATGCTGGAAAACTAGCGCATCTGGGTTTATTCCCCTTATTATAGGGCTTCTCAAGGATGTGTAATCCTGAGGCATCCCACGTCGAATTCGGGGAATTATATTCCATAGGTATGTCTTTGAGGTTTTCCTCAGCTTATCATTTTTTACACAGGGTATACCACAGGTTTAACATCTAGCGGAGATGGATTGGACTGATCAGAACACTTACTAGAGTAGATCATATGGGTGCAACCCATGGAGGGAACACTGATGCTATGAGGTGAATTGGAATGATCTCACTGGGATGTGGCAGCCCTGGTAAGAATCGGGATGGATGATGGATGGTTAAGTGAATTTGGATGGAGAATGAGATAGAGTAGACTCGAGGGTGACGGTGATGTTGGGATTGAGCCTCGAAGAGACCTCCTACATATCCCCGTGGTAGGGAATCAAGGTCCACATAGTTCAGGATGGATTATAGGATCAGGGTGTGCGCAGATCATAGTGACCTGATGATATATTGTGTATTACGCATGGCTAGCAGCCCGAGGTTGGTCTAACACCACTGGGACGGACCAAGGATATGGGTCCCAACAGAAAGGAAAAAACAGCTTAATGTTGGGTTTGGGTGGACGACGACATACCGATGAATGGGGATCACAACGGCTTACCACTGTGTGAGGTTCACAATGGCTTACCGTTGGATGGGTTTGAACCTCATAGAGGCTTCCTATGTACCTTA
This sequence comes from Viscum album, assembly GCA_963277665.1. NCBI lineage: Eukaryota > Viridiplantae > Streptophyta > Magnoliopsida > Santalales > Viscaceae > Viscum > Viscum album. The sequence continues at coordinate 2,093,436,739 of OY728148.1, read as the reverse complement.
CCTTGGAAAGGATCAAATTCCACATAGTTCAAATGGTGGGAACCAATGTGAAGGGGGTTGGAACCAATGGTTGTTGGTCTTGGACCTCAGGGAGGCTTCTTACATACCTTGCCTTGGCAAGGATCAAAGTCCACTTAGTTTAGATGGTGGGAACCGATGTGAAGGGGGTCGTAACTAATGGTTATTGGTCTTGGACCTCAGGGAGGCTTCCTACATACCTTTCCTTGACAAGGATCAAATTACACATAGTTCAGATGGTGTGAACTGACGTGAAGGGGGTCGAAACCAATGGTTGTTGGGCTTGGACATTAAGGAGATTTCCTATGTACCTTTCCTTGGAAAGGATCAAATTCTACATATTTCAGATGGTGGGAACCAATGTGAAGAGGGTCGGAACCAATGGTTGTTGGGCTTGGACCTCAGGGGGGCTTCCTACATACCTTGCCTTGGCAAGGATCAAAGTCCATGTAGTTCAAATGGTGGGAACCGATGTGAAGGGGGTCGGAACCAATGGTTGTTGGGATTGGACCTTAGGGAGGCTTCCTATGTACCATGCCTTGGAAAGGATCAAATTCCACATAGTTCAGATGGTGGGAACCAACATAAAGGGGGTCGAAACTGATGGTTGTTGGTATTGGACCTTAGGGAGGATTCCTACATACCTTTCCTTGGAAAGGATCAAAGTCCACATAGTTCAAATGGTGGGAAATGATGTGAAGGTGTTCGGAACCAATGGTTGTTGGGCTTAGACCACAGAGAGGCTTCCTACATACCTTTCCTTGTCAAAGATCAAAGTCTACATAGTTCATATGTTTGGGTCTTACACTATAGGATGCCCAGGGAGATTTTCATGGTCGATGCTTAATCTAAGCTCACATGATTCATGCTCGGTGTGAGAAATAAGAGGAAGTAGAGACCTAATGATCACGTCATGAAAGGGGTGTCCATGGGAAGTGGAATGGGTCTTATATGTGGTTAGCGTCCCAAAATATAAATAGGGGCTTACGTGTGTTCCGCAACCCAAGAAGATGGAGATTGGGACTTACTCTAGGATGGAGGCCTGGGTGGCAACAAAGCCCAAAGAGAGAGGGATTTGGAACCAAATAAAGGAGGGCTCTAGTGCCCATCCCCCCTCTCAGGTATTTGGCCAGGAAGAAGATATGGAGAGAAAGGATGCGGCCTCCCACAAGAAAGGCTAGGGGCTTACACCGAGATCGTTTCCCTTTCCCCACGGACAGACGTTGCTCCGATAAAGAGGATCTCATTCTATCTGAGGAATTATCTCACTCCCATGGACACCAGTGGGTGTAGAGAATGTCTGAGATGGGGAACCCTGTGTATAATTCATGGGGTGGGTCATAGTTTAACATCATGTGCTAAGGACGATGGTGCTTGGCAGTTTAACATCCTACAGCTCGGACGATGTGGGTTCGCTCTGCACCCCTAGGACTTGCATAACTGATACCCACCCACCCTTAGGGAAGGGAATTCATTAGCAACACCATTGTTAGGGGGTGTTATGGAGCGATACATTGATGGGTCCATGTTAGTGTGGCTATGTGAAGAAGCAATAGTTGTTAGCGTGCCTATGCGAAGAATCATGAGGCGAAGTAATGCAATAGGAAGTACCACCCAAGGAACTTTGAAATCACTTTATACAAACCTGGATGGTTACACAGGAAAAGGACTTATAGAGAAAAGGGGTTCATAGGTAGAATCCTCGTGAAGCTCTAGTGCTCCATGTAGCGGAGGGGCTTTGCGAAGGGGTATGCTTCGCGAAGTGAAGTGGCCTAGCCTAGGTGTAGGGAATAGGTGCATGTGGAAGGTGCTTCGCAAAGTGGAAAGGTATTCGTGGAGTAGTGCTTTGTGAAGAAAGGGTTCCCTGTGAAGCATAGCATTGCGAAGCAATATGCTTCGTGAAGCATAGTGACCCTACCTTAGCTTGTGGGTCACATGTGCATGGAGGGTATTTCAGGAAGCATAAGTGCTCTGGGAAGTCCTGAGTCCCCTTGGGGATCCCCTTCCTTTGTGGAGGCTTATGGGCTCCATAAAGGGAATCCCTCTTTGAAGAGGGCTTGAATTCAAGCAATGGGGGAGGCACTTCACGATTCTAAAGTACCTTGAAAAGATCATGGTTCACAAAGCTGAAATTGCTTCACGGTTTGAGAGCTATGAAGTTGAAAGGTTGTAGGATACATCCTTTGGGATTGAGGGGACCCTGATATTTATAGGAAAGAGACACTATGAAGCATAGAATTATGGGCATGAAGACACATGGAATTTTGTCATAATCATGAATCCTCGCACCTCCTTGCTCTGTGGAGACTTCGCAAACATCAAATGGGTTCACTAAGCCCCCCGCCTCCTTACTCTGTGGTGGCTTCGCAAACATCAAACGAGTTCACAGAGCCTTCCACCTCCTTTCTCTATAGTGTCTTCATAGAGGGGAAGCTTTTCACTGGTCACAGGGCTATGGGGGCTCCATGAACAAGCTTCACGAGGCATCTCTTAATGCTTTCCATTTGTTCTTGTTCTTCCAAAATTTTGGTGCCAACAGAATGTGAAGATAATAAAATAAGCTTTCCCCTATAAAATAATAAATATTATTACATATTGAAAATCCTTTTATCAATTGATAATATTATCTTCCTCATCAGTTGTACTAAATATCAACTCAAGCTTTGCTTGAAGCTTATGTTTTCTTAGGATGAATATTAATCTACTGTCAGTTGCTCCTTATAATTGTGTGCCGCAAAAATTTCTCATAGATTGTATATTTTCTACTATATTTTTAATATGTGTATGAGTGTGGTTAAGACTAAGGATAGGTCTTATAAAGGGAGATCCAAGTTGAAATCTCTTGGGCTTTGTATTAAGTGACAACTACTTGTACTCAACTGGGAGACCCTGTTAAAAGGGTTTCTTTGTAAAAATAGCCAAGATCATGAAGTAGAGTGTTATTGGAGTGGACTAGTGGATTTATGTTCCTTGAACCACTATAAACCTCTATGTTAAATTTCCTTTCTTCATGTTTTTTCATTTCCACTTCATTTACTCTTATGAAAGAAAAGTGTATGTGCATACTTCGAAGAGGGTGGTCTATATTTCAAAGAGTAATTTTAAAACTCAATTAACCCCCCTCTTGAGTTATTCATTTAGTCATTATATGGAAAAAAATACACACCATGTACTGAGACTTGTCCTTGTAGCCGAGTACCCAACCAAATAGCCCATATGAGGGTACATGTCCATGTAGTGTCCTCGACCAAACCCTATGTGGGTTGTATGCCATGTAGAGGTACACTACCAAAAAAATACATGAATAATCTATGTAAAGTACATGGGAAGGTACCCTGTGTATGTTATACTCCATGTACATGACTCACAATCCATGTACTTGAGTTTTACATTTCGTGTCTAGCTTAAGTACATTCCTAGGTGAAGCTTTGAGGGTACACATTTTGTACCAGAGTATACTCCATGTTTACTCCTCCCTTGATACCCTTTGATTATTTTTCAAATCTTTACCCCATGAAGTCTAAATTAGACATAATATTAGTCTATTTTAATTATATTTCCATGTATATTTCAATATTTAAACCCTTTATGTGATTTGAATACTATTAGGATTCATTTAGGGCTTCTCACTAAATAGATAGGTTCTTACTTTGGTAATCGAATCCAGTTATCTTATGAGAGTGAGACCCTTTGATCTGAGATGGTCTATGAGATATCTCTCTTAATAGTATCTTTATTAGCTATTTCATTGAGTATTCCTCCCTTGAAATATGTTCTCTTCTTTATTATGTGGTTGTGAGATTAGTTCTTTATGGGGATCCTATGTAGGATGCCTCTATATTATTACTATATCGAGGGTCCCCTGTGGGATTCCTTATCTTATATACTGACTTAGGGAAAAAATTATAGGATACCTCTACATTTTTACTATTACTAAGGATCCCATGTAGGATTCCTCTTTATATGTACCATTCTGAGGATCTTGTGTAGGATTCCTCTGTTTCCATACCGTAAGAGGATCTCCTGTAGGATTCCTCCTTTTACCTTCATTGCTGAGGAACCCGAGTAGGATGCCTCTTTTGTGTTATGATATGAGGGACACATTGGGTGCCCCAATTTTTGAATGTCCCTAAGATAGTACATTGAGTTTAGGTAGTTATGGTAGTGTTTTTCACCTTAGAACCAGTATTAAACTTGTAAGACCAAGAGGTTGTGACAGTAGTAGTGGGTTTAGGCATTTAGACACCCTCACTCTTTTATTTATGTATTCACTTATTTACTACAAATACAATGATGATTAGTAGAGGTTTCTCTTAGTATATATTAGATTATCCCGATTCAATGCAAAATTTATATTTGGGATGACCAGGTGTACATACCAGGATCTATCTTAATCATTTATTATGCTGCACAAACATATTTCTTGGGATCTGACTTCTGATATTTTTATCTACTTTTATATTATTTGGATGCAAATATGTATTTCCTAGGATCTATATTTTGATCATTTTATTTATATTTTATTCTATTTTTATTTCTAGAGGTACTTCCTGGGATCCATATTTTGAGATCTATTATTATGATGTCCGGTCATGGAATCCATATTGATTGTGATAATAGAACAATGGGGATGATTATGCTATCCCTGATCGATTACTTGGTCATGGTGGTGTACATGGAACTCCTCACTAATGATGTGATATATACTTGAGTATTATTACACTCCCCTAATCTATGGGTATGAATACACTCTCCCTTGTTGATTACTTGACTCCAGTGTTGAAAAAGGTGCTCCATGTCATTGATGCACTTGAGGATGATTGTGCTCTCCCGAGTGACACCTAGGATTATCTAAAGGGAAGGGTGGATGAACAATTACTACATCTATTAGAGGTACTTCTTATGGATGGAGCTATTGACTCGCTTATATGAATGGATACCGAGCATGTACTTTGGTATGGAGAGTATTCCATTTACATATCGCCTAAGGTCTATCCCCTTAGGATTCATCTGAACTCCAATGTCGTGACTACCTATGGACTAGAACCTAGGGATTATAAATTAGAATGGATTTACATGGATTGAGTGTCATGATTTCCAGCATAAGGACCATTACCATATGTCTGATTATTACCTGTAATCCTTTATTTTAGGGATTGGATTCAAGTATGGGTGAATCCAGGGCTAGGAAATATATACCCCTATAGTGACTTAGCTTTCTCAAAGACATTTATAGTGCTTGATGATGCATGTATTTTTTATTGGGATTACAAAACCAAGTATTGACTTAATTGTGCATGTATTGAGTGGTACAACATCCATCTCAAATCCATTTTTCATAGGATGTCCATAAAATCAGGGATACAAACCTAAGGATCAACTGCTGTTGATTTATGTTATTTATCACCATACTCATTTATGTACATATTTATGTGTGTGTATATATATACATATTTATGTGTGTGTGTGTGTGTGTGTGTGTGTATACATGATGGAACATTTCCCATTTTACCATGATTACAGACCTAGATATCGGTCGTGGTTTCATGTTATTTATTTTATTATTATTTCTGTTGTGTCTTAATTGGGCTAAGAATATTACATGATAATTCACTTATGAAATCATATTTATAAGTTCATCATTGGGGGTGTCCTAATGATATTATTTCTCACCCTTGTATGTGTGACTCAGGGTGCATGTAGACCTTATGTCTTCTTTTCAGGTTGATCACAGATACATGATAGATGGGGCTGAGGCCCGGTGTTTTATGATTGAGCGGATCTACTCAGGTGGATTCTTTTGATCGGGCTAGTGTATCTCAGTAGTTTCATGGACACCAGGTACATGGTCTATCTTGGAGTTAGTATCATATCCATATACTTTTATTTTTTTTCTTTTATTTACTATTGTATATGTGATCATCCTAGTGGGTGATCAGCGTTGCATATATGACATGTTTGTTTAAGATTTTATAGCATTTCATTTATTATTGTAGCATGATTCTATTTCATTTATTTACTTCTTATGAAAATAGATTATTTAATTCTTGGGATGATATATAGTTATTTCTGCCATTTTTAATCTAATATGAGGGTATATTGTCCCCACTGTACCACCTTTAAACCCTCTCTACTATTCGAAAGACTATAGAATATGGGGAGGCACGCTTGAGGCCTTGTGGCCAACTGGCTTGGGGCACCAGATTAGTGGAATATGGCTCAGTATGTTACAAAGTGTAATCATAGGTTTTCCTTTCCTTTTTATTTACTATTTAGTATATAGTAGATATGAGTATTAATAATTCATCAGAACATGTGATGGATACCAGACTGGTGCATCAAGAACACTTGTTTTGATAAGATATCCTAGTTATTGAGGATATGGGATTATTGTTATAATCTGTGATGTTATAGTTGTATTTTATTTTCTCTTTTAGTGATCCACATGTTTTGTATATGTGATGATTTGTTATGGATTTCTTGATCTTGGCCCGTTGGCAAGATGTTGGTGATGGATTTTGACTCTTAGATGGAAAAGGAAATAGGTGTCTCATGCATCATATTTGGCATATAAGATTAACATGTTATAGGTCTTCTAGTGTGTGATTATTAATTATAAAAAAGGCCAATTATTTAAAGTTTCAATAAAAACCTAAATGGTGTTTTCCCATATGGGTTCTTGGTTGAATTATACACAAATTTTTTGACTTGCATATATATTTCATTCTAATGTCTGGTGATGTGGAACTATTTTTAGACATTTAATAGTGAGTCTAATGACTTAGTCCTCATGAACAAGAGGCGGTGACCCTAGTAGGTTGATAGGGAATGTGATTCCCAAATATTAGACCCATAATGGGTTGTTTTTTCTTGGTTTGTTTATTTAAAGTGTCGGTAAAAACCTATATAGTGTTTTCCTGCATATCTTGGAATGACATTCTACTTAACTAACCTTCATTTTTAGTTATCTAGTTGGATCACTAAGTACAATATTGATAGGTACCAAGACGTTTCTTGTGAACTGGACCTCAAGGGAGTATTACCATATATGGATTGTCAGTGAGTGTTGATTTAGTATCTCTTCTACATTGATATCATAAACTATAGAGAGAAGTTTCTTATGAGTATGTTCTAAGAGTATTAGGGCCCTAATAGGATGATGCTTAACTGTTTTGACCCTTTTAGGTTAGTTTTATCTTTACCTTCCTTTAGTAGTTTTGAATTTTGGTCTAGGTGGTTAGACCTAGTAACCCTCATGTGAGACTTGATTGATAGGGCTAGATGGGATACCTAGATGCCCTTAGTTGTGAATTGGAACCTTTTAGGTTGAAATTATGTTTGATCAAGGTAAACCTATGAGAAAGGTTTTCCTAGGTTTATGGATTCCTTTCTAGGTAGTGATCTTAGTTATACACTTATTTAGAGACCTATGCACAGTTTGTGATTGGTTTTTGTGATATAGGCATGTTGATGGATTTGGCTTTTGAAGAATCTCCTAGGTTGCTTGGGTATAAATACTAGATTTGATGAGAAGGATTTTTTTAGGTGATTTTCCTTGTTTTCTAGTGTTTCTATTGTTTCTAATGTAGTTAGAGCATAATTAGATGATCATGATAGGAATTATGTCGTGTAATGGGTACTCATGGAATAAATCAAGACATGGGTAATGTGATCGATTTTGAAGAGGGGTTCTAAGGGATATTTAATATTAATGAGATTGATGTTCTATGTAGCATGGTTGGCTTGACCTTATTGATGTACGACTCATGGAAGCATGATTCAAGTGATAATGGTATGTGTCTGTTACACGTGGTACCATTTAAATCATAAATTAGTGATTGGGAGGGTGTGAGCTAAGGACTGATGGTTTCAAATAAATGATGTGGTCATGGTTTCCAAAAAGTGGTGATAAAATGGGGAATGTATCTTTTTTGTAGAGGATACATTGAGAATAAATCAGGTGTTGGAAGGTAGTTGACCTATGTTTGAACCTAGATACACATTGTTAGGAGACATGGTGTCAGGAGTTGGTTAAAGGTAAGTATAGTCTAGTTTCATGTGAGTGTGCCTCAAGAGAGAGAAATGAATGCCTATTGATGGAATATTAGTGTACTCTTAGTTAGAGGTGATCATTCTCTATGTTAATATCATCCTGATTATACTAAGAGAGTGTCAACTCTATGTTGAGATTCTTTTATTCTTAACTATCTTTCTTGGTTTGATAAAGGAACATATTGAGGTTACACTTGAGAAGAAATATAAGGTAATCCATATGGTGGGGAGTGCACCATTGGTCTTTTGAGGGTGGGGACCCTCATTTTCAATTTAATTTAGTGATGGAAGGATCATGGGCCACTGATCTTGATGTTTAGTTTTTGAGGTGATGATAAGTATGCTCTTATAGTGGGGAGTATTAGATTGATCACGGTTAAATGTATTCCCTAATGGAAGAGTTGTTCACACTATGATATCGATCGTTGGATGGTCAATAGAGTGTAGTTTTTTAGATTATCAGTATGAGAGAATGATTTTGTTTAACCACTAAGGATTCTTAGGGTTGAGAAAGGTTATGGTGAGGAGGTCATAACAACTCGTGTTTTTTGTACTAGAAATTTGAGAAAAAAAATTGAACTTTTTCTTTCAGATGCTTGTAAGGGTTAAAATGGTCATTTTCTCATAGTATATTCCCTTTGATAGTTTTTTGGACCACTTAAAATAGGGTTTTTACCCAAGTATAGGATTTTAGTGGAATTCTGAGCTATTTAAATTTTCATGGAATAATAAATATTTAATATTTAGTTAATTAAATATTAATTTATTCACACACATTTGTTCAATGATTCCATTTGAATGGAGCTTCATATTGATATTATTTCTATACTATTTATTTTTTTTAATTGTTTTTTTCCTAGGTAAGGCATAAACTCAAGTCGGGCGCTAGGATCGGGCTTGAGCCCCTTTTCTTCCTTTCTTTTATTCCCTTTCTTTTTTCCTTCTTTTCTTTCTTTTCCTTCCCTAGATAATTGCATACACCCCCCTTAGGCCTCCTATTTAATTATATAGAGATATAAATGTATAGGTTGATATATAGAGAGAGATATAGGGAGATAAATAGGAATATTAAGGGAGGTGTCGCCTCAGAGCTTAGGAGGAGTTGGATCATCGTGCGGCAGCTGCAGATCGCAGAAATGGGCGAAGATTCGACGAATTCCACCCAAAGGTAGTCTATTTTTAATTTTTTCATAAATTAATGTATATTTACTATTTTTTAAAGTTTTAGAGCCCTATTATCACAAATTAAGACCCCTTGAGGGTTGATATACACCTTTTGGGGAGAAAATGGGATTTCATGCCAATTCCATTCTGAAACCCCGATCATAGGACGTGTAGTTTAAGAGCACATGCCCTGTCTTCTTCCCATTCATGGAATATGATATTTTTAGAATTAAAACCCATGTATGGGATATACACACCATGTAACGGGACTTTTCCATGTAACTGAGTTCCCATATGGACAGCTCGTTTAAGGGCACATAGCCATATAGAGTACGTGGACAGACCCTATGTGGGTCGCACGCCTTGTAGAGGTACATGTACAAAAAAATATATAGCTAGTCCATGTGAGGTACATTGGTATGTCCCCCATATAGGTTACACAATGAGTACATTACTCACACACCTTTTAATTTGGTTTTACATGCCATGTCTGACTGAAGTACACACCCAAATGGAGATTCGAGGATACACACCGTGTACCAGGGTATACACATCGTGTACTCCTCCCTTGCTACCCTTTTTCATATATTTATGACCTAGTCTCTAAATTGAATGTAATATTAGTCCATTTTGAGTATCTTTATAGGTATATTGTGATATTTAAACCCTTGATAATTTTTTAGGGCTCCTAAGAGGTGTTTCAGGCTTCTCACTAAACATGGAGGTTCTTCCTTCGGTAATTGAATCTAGTTATCTCCTGAGAGTGAGACCCTTTGATATGATATGGTCCATGAGATATCTCTCTTGATGGGTTATTTCATATATATTTCTTTAAGGATGTGTCTCTAGATAGGTTTCCACTTCTATCCTATGAGGCCATGAGATTAGTTCTTTCCAAGGATCATTTGTAGGATGCCTCTGCCTAATTACTATTACCAAGGGTTCCATATGGGATTCCCTAAATTATATGATGACTTAGGGAATCCCTTATCAGATCCCTCTACTTGTTTAATATTTTTGGGGATCCCATGTAGGATTATTATTTATATTTACCATTCTGAGTATCCCATGTAGGATGTATCTATTTTCTTACAGTTAGAGGATCCCATGTAGGATTCCTCCTTTTACCTTCACTATTGAGGAACCCGAGTAGGATGCCTATCCTATGTTATGATGTGAGGGACCTAGTGTGTTCCCAAATGCTTGAATTAACCTAATCTAGAATGTCATTTTTGGGTTGTGATAGTATCATGTGTCACCTTAGAATCCTTACCAAACTTCTAAGCCCAAGAGGTTGTGACGATAGTGGAGGGTTTAGGAATTTGGCCACCCTTACTCTTTTATTTGTGCATTCACTTGTTTACTATTGATGTAGCGATGATTACCATAGGTGCTTCCTAGTTTGTGTCAAATAATCCTGATGTAATGCAACATTTATCTTTGGGATTCCAAGATTGAATTTCTGGGATCCATATTATTCATTTATTGATATTACCAGATGTATTTATTGGGATCTAGCTTTAGTGATTTTTATTGATATTTATATTATTGGGATGCCCAAATGTATTTCCTGGGATCCATATTATAAGATTTTTATTGATTTTTTTATATTATTGGGATGTCGAAAGTTACTTCTTGGGATCCAAATTTTGATCTATATGATTATGATGTTTTGGAATGGTGTTCCTATTGATTGTGATATTATAACGATGGGGACGATTATGCTCTCCCTGGTCAATTTCTTGATCATGGTGGTGGAAATGGAACTCCTTTCCAATGATGTGATATGTGATCAATGATTATTATACTCTCCCAATAAATGGGGTTGAATATTCTCTCCTTGATTAATTAATTAACTACAGTGTTGTACAACGCACTCCACATCATTGATTCACTCAAGGATAATTACACTCTCTCGAGTGATGCCTAGGATTCTCCCTAGGGTAGGGTGGATGCATCATTACCACAACACACAGAGGTAATTTTTGGGGATGGGGATATAGATCCTCTTATGTGAAAGGATACAAATAATTTTATTGGGTTTGAAAATCATTCCATTTACATATCATCTTTGGGTTATCCTCTTACGTTTTATTTGAGCTCCAAAGTTGTAATTGCCTACAAACTGGGACCTAGGGCTCAGACACTGGACTGGATTTATATAGATTAATTGGAATGATTTCTAGCCTATAGATCATTATAGGATGAATTATTATTACCTGGAATCCTTTATTTTAGTGTTTATAGGTGAGAACGGGTGAACATAGGGCTAGGAAATTTATCCCCCCTGTGGTGGCGTAGCTTTCTTAGAGACATTTTTGGTGTTATCCAAAGAAATTATTTCCAATCAAGATTACATACCTAGGGATCAAATTAATTTTAAATGGATTTAGTGGTACAAAAACCTTTTCACAAGATTCCCATACGATTGGAGTTCAAGACCCAAGGATCGACTACTGTTGATTTATAGTATTACTCACCATACTCATGTATATACATATTTATGTCTGTGTATATATATGTGGGAATATATATAAATGCACACATAAATATATATATAAATTATGGCACATTTCCCATTTGACCAGGATCATGGACCTAGGGATCGACTGTGGTTTCATGTTACTTTTTTTTATTATCATTTCATTTGTGAATCGGATAATCTGATCATATTGCATGAGCATTAAATTATGACAAAGAATTTATAGGTTCATCATTAGGGTGTACTAATGAGATTATTTATCACCCCTTTATATGAACCTTAGTGTGGATGCATGCCTTATGTCTAATTTTTAGGTTGATCATAGATAAATGATTGATAGGTATGATGCCTTGTATTGCATGATCGAGCAAAGTCGCTAGTATTTCATTTATTATTAAAACTTTATTATATTTTAGTTATTTATTGCTTCTTTACTCTTCTTTTTTTCTTATTGGGATGATATCTAGTAATTTTCATTATTATTACTATGATATTAGGAAATAGTCTCCCCACTATACTAACTTTAGACCCTCACTGCTAGTCAAAAACCATTGACATATGGGGAGTCATGCTTGGGACCTTGTAGTGAATTGGTTCAGGGCACCAGATTAATGGCATCCAGGTTAGGACAGTACACTATCTGGTCATACCCATCATAATGAAAAATCATACTTATGTGTGCCACGTGATTTTAATCAATATATCATAAAAACCCTAGGAAATAAAATGGGTTTTATATCCTTTTCAAGGGGTTACCTAAGGAGGAATTCATGATTTCATCAATGAACATGATATGAAAAACCCATGAAAAATAAATGACTATCCAAAGACTTTAAGCATCATTCTAGTTAAATACTACTGAATAGATATGATTACACTTATGGTATTTTCATTTTATAGTAACGTGATATATGGTTTAGAAAATAATTTCCCTAATTTATCTATGTATTGGGAATCTAGGTGTACACCCTTCAATCAAGTAGTGTAATACATGGCATTCACAGAAGAAAAGAATTTAAATTAAATAGTAGATATACAAGTGGATATTTATGCAATAAAAAAGATATTATGGATCATACCATATATGTAAAAGATAATTTCATAATCCATACAAAAAATAAGGTGGGTGGTTTCATTTGAAGAATACCCTTCATCAATTATACGACATAGATGAGGAACGATCTTATAAGAATTAAGAAAAATGATTTGAAAATAATAAACTCTCATACTTTGAAAAAAAATTAAAAAAAATATCTTACATCCCCACCCCCTAAAAAACTACATCCTCATGATTTTTTATAAATACATTAATTAAGGATGCCAAAAATATAGTCATGATTTAAGATAAAATTTCAAATGAAAAGTATACAATAACATCTTAAGTAAAAATAGAAGACAAACCTTATTCCTATATTGAGTTAACTGAATGATTCATTTTCCCTTAGTATCTAGATTATTTATGTCCTTATTTTCCACACACAAAACCTTTTTTAGTTCCTTTGAGACATTCACCAGTGTGTTTCTTCCTACATTTTTGACATGAAGGAAATTGTATCTATTTTTCCTTCTTTATCTTCATCACCTTGATTTTCATAAGACTCAATCCTTATCTTCTTTTTTGTGATAGGTAATTCAACTATTTTAACTTTTTTAATAATACTTCATGATAGTTGATTTGGCATAATAATAAGATTTATTATCTCAGTTATGATCTCAATAGATTATAGGTTGGGACAATAATTGTATTGTCCACTACATCCATTTTTATCTTGATTCCTCATTTTTCTAGATATTACTTTAAAATTAATTTTTGGGATGATAATACTTAAATTAGTAAATACATGAAGGGAAAACTATGAGCTTTGAAGAAATAATTTATAAATGTTGTGCATATTCTAACATATGTGTCTTTATCTTGAATATAGTTTATCCATTGTCATTTTACTGTTATGTTCCCTAATCTAGTTAGCTTATATAAAATAATATGTTTAAATACTTCATAATTTATTATAAAGGGAATGAAAATTAACCCTAGTATATCCCTCATGGGGGTATAGCCAAGTACGCGGCTAAGGCCCATTCATCATGCACTAGAATGATGATAGAGGTATACCCAACTAAACCTTTTGAGGTTTGTAACCCCTAAATAAATTTGTTCCAAAACCACATCCACTTTCCAATATCTAGATAAGGATTTAATTTTTAGAAAACCACAAAATATCTACTTAAAAAAACATAAAATATTGAACACTTCCAACCTAATGGTTTATCTATCCTATTGAAACTTATATCTTCCTTAAATCAGAAATCCTTTATTTCATTACTAAATATTAAATCATCTTCAACCAATCACATCCTAACCGCTAAACACTCCTCTGATACCAATTGTAGCACCCCCAGACCAGTGCTCTAAAATTTGGTTCTGAAAACACATAACTTACAACACTGTCTTTGAAAAACATCCATGATTATAATATCTTTCACATATTTACAAACCAAGTACCTTTATTTTTATAGTCTTATAGAGTTAGGGAAAATTTTGAACTACTGATTCTCAAGTCTTCTCAATAAATGGTAACTTTTCCCACTATGTAAAAAGCTAGTAAATCTATAATAGGTATTTGACACCACTCAAAAATTATCCACACATGATACTATTCTTGGATTATCATACCTTATGCTTTATTTTATAACTTAGGGAAAGGGAATCATAAAAATTTTGAGCTTAAACACTTAGTAAGGGTAAAAATGATAATAAAAAATAACATGAGAGACATGATGCATAACATGATATCATAATGAGAATGATCATAAGCTTGAGAGCATGAAATAAAGATATGATATCATAAATAAATGGATTAAACAATGATCATAACATAAGAACATGACATCATAGGAATTCGGAAACAACATAAACATGATGTCATAAGCATATTTAAAGGTATATGCCACATTCCATCATTATTATATGCCATGTATTACTCCCTAGGCCATAAAAACATATTAGGTTTACTCCCTAATCCCATACATTTCTTCTCATGAAATTTTAACATTACCCAACTCATTAGAGAATTATCTGGTCACACCCATCATATTGAAAAATCATACATATGTGTATCACATGTTTTTAATAAACATGTCATAAAAATACATGGATATAAAATATGTTTTGTATCATTTTCAAGTGGTTCTCTAAGAAATCATTCATGATTTCATCAATAAATATGATATGATAAACCCATGGAAAATAAATGGGTATCCAATGACTTTAAGCACCATTATAGGTAAATAAAACTCAAAAATATGATTATATATATAGTATTTACACATTATAGGAAATGGATATATAGTTTAGATAAAAAATTCCCTAATGAATAGATGTTTGGGTAATATAGTTGTATAACCTTTAATCAAGAAGTTGAATATAGGTCATTCATAAAGAAAAAAATTGGAAGTAAATCATTCCAATACAAGTATATTCTTAGGAAACAAAAATCAATAATGGATCATGCCAAAATATAAAATATAATTTCATAATCTATCTAGATAAATAAGAAGGATGGTACCATTTAAAGAATTTTCTTAATCAAGCATAAGATATAGATGAAGAACACTCTTAGAAGCATTAGGAAAATTGATTTGAAAATAATAAATTCACTTTTTCTTAGAAAACATTTAAAATAGAATATTTTATTAAACCATGTGAATAATTGTTTTCTTTTTGAAAACTTGAATGTCTACTGAGGAAGTATCCTAGAAAACAATAAAGGTTTTGGAAGGATACATCCACATTAAAATGTGTAAAATAGATTCCTTCCATCGAAGGGGAATCATGTGAAAAATGTTACAATGATTTTCTTTTAAAAAATTTCTTTTATAAATTCATTGTATTTAAAAAAATAAAATTTTAAAAAAATTATAAATAATTCATTTTGGAACATTTTAAAACATTAAATTAAAAGAAAACAATTTTTGAAAACTAATCATGCTAGAAATGTTGAAAGTCCATTAAAACCATTTAATGAAACTCAGATCATAAAAATTATGATAAAACTTGTCATTTATAATAGGTAAAGAGAATTATGAATTTCACTTGAAATATTTTAGAAAATACTTTTGATTGGTAAAACATGGGTATAGAAGAAAAATATCTATTGAAAAGTATAAGAGTTATTCTTATAAATGTCATGATTTTATTTGAGGAAAAAAATTCATTAAATGTGAGTATATTAATAAAGATAATTAATATACCCATATAACAATTAAACCTAACATTTTAAAAGATAATGGTAGGGAAAAAAAACTTGGAATATAAAAATCAAGAAGAGATTTCATGACTCTTGGGAAAAGGGACTTGAATTGAGAAAACAGTTATGAATTGAGTAAAATTTTAATCAAAACCCTTTAAGAAGAAAGATACTAAAAATAAACCAAAAATACCATGAATAAAATATATTTCCTAATATTATAAAAAATTTCATCATACTCAACATATAAAAGTAATTTTCTATATAAAATAAATCATGTCTTATCAAAGGGAGTTTTAGAATAAAATAACTTATGGCTTAAAAAAATATGATAAATACCCATTCAAAGAATTATATCATAAATAATATTGTTAAATACCATGAACAAGAATAATAAATGATATTAAATTTCTAATTGTTAGTATATAAATCATTTAAAATAAATTAGGTTCATAAAATAACATGTGCCTGTAAGAAGGAAGTTTTGAGATGAAACTCTTACCTTGTTTCCCTTTTTAGTCAGATGCACTATGTCATCCTACATAACAAAAATAAATATATTAATGAATAATTTCAAAACCATATTCATACATAACACTATTTTTAATTTCCATTTATAATCATCATAAATTAGTAGGTTTTTTCCTATTTTCCAACAACGAGTGTTTATAGTTTAGACCGGTTGTTGTAATTTCATAGGAGTGGTGTCAATATTTGTTAATATTCAAAATTTCATCTCTATGAGTTAATTAAATTCAATTTAATATATTTATTATAATTTTTTATTATGTTTAATTTTCCTTCCATGAGTACTTTATTCTTTATCCTAGAAGTTGAATTGACTACAAACATTTTTCTATGATTTTTAACCTACAAAGGGTGTTTTCTTAATTAATGAGTTAAGTATTGTTATATCCTTTAAAGAACCAAGAAAAAATAACTATTTCAATATTTATATCATACTATAATAGTAATTAAATTTTCATAATCATCCATGATGTGATTTTATAGCATTATTCAAGTAGGTGGTCAAGCCGACTCAAACTTGAACATGCTTTAACTTGATTGGTGAGTATGATTAAGGAGGGGTTTATTTTAAAATAATATTATTATAAAAGAACCATAATTATAATATCAATACACTAATGATGATGATTTATTTATTATAATATGTTTATTTTAGGTTTATAAAGGAATAAATAATAAAGAAGCATTAAGAATAGTGTAATGCCTAACTTGAGACCTTGAACATCCTCTTAACAAAGGCCTTAGATTTGAGGGGATTAGGTTAATTTTTGGTGATCAAGAGAATATGATCAATGAAATGAATTCAAGGATATTAAATTTTGGAATGGGTTTTAATAAATTTCGAAATAGGAGTGGTGTATTCAAAGTGTGTAAGTGATCCCCCTTTTATAAGTGAGAAAGAGGGACTTTTCCATAGAAAATAATGGTAAGGGGTAAGAATGGAAAGGCATGAAAGTTAGGTGAGTTAAGTAAGGGAATGATGGTAATATATATAGGTAATAATTTAAAACCTAAATTTTTTTTCTTGAAGGTCTAAAGGTCATTTAATTTAGGAACAATTGAGCCACCTTAGATTAGTCATTTAAACACTTACTACTCTTAACTAAATATTAATCATGTCAATTATTTTATAACCAAAAATATAAGTTGGATCTTATTGAAAAATTTATAGATTATAATTATTAATTTGATCTCAATTTAACATAATAAATTTCATAAATATGAGAAAATATTATTTTAAATTATATACACATAACACATAAAATTGATTTTTAAATAAAAGAGTGTTTTTAATCTTTAAACTTATTTATAAGATAATTTTTCAATGGTTAAAAATTTTCATGATATTAATATATTAATTATAAAACATAAAGGTTATTTGAAGTGAAAATATATCCATAAAAGTTTTTTAACAAAATATTAATTGATTAAAAAAATATATAAAACATATTTCTTTATTAAAGTAAAATTTTTCTTTAGGTTTAAAAATGTTGGGAATGGGTTTTCTAAGTTAAAGTAATATTTTAAAATTAATAATATCATTCTTTAGTGTAATATTTGATCACTTAAATGGTTTTATGACCTTCTAGTTCATTATAATAAATTGATAAATTCTTACAAATTATAATTTTTGTAAAACCCACATTTTCGACTAAAAATTAGTATTTTTAGAAAATGATAAAATATTCATAAAAAGTAAATTTCAATATTATAAATTAAAAAATAAATTTAATTTTATCTATTTATATTTCTAAAAATATTATTTAACTTTTAATATAAAGTATAAAATATAATGTTCAATCAGTTTTATTTAAAAATAACCTTCTTAAACATTAAGTGTTTCTAATATTATTTCATACCAATTTTTTAATTTAAAGACTTTTAATATTGTATATCATATGTATATATCTTATATGTTATCATAATTATATTTTAAATATGATTAATTTATTTTAATAATTTATCACTACCTTCATTTTAGTGCATCTGAGTAAACATATCAAACATAGTATTATTTAATGGAAAAATATATATATATTGAAATCTTAGGATATTACATTATCCCCTCACACCTTAGAAAATTAATTC
The DNA here is from genome assembly GCA_963277665.1 of Viscum album. Lineage (NCBI taxonomy): Eukaryota > Viridiplantae > Streptophyta > Magnoliopsida > Santalales > Viscaceae > Viscum > Viscum album. The sequence continues at coordinate 2,093,418,160 of OY728148.1, read as the reverse complement.
TTTATTTTTTTATAAATACATTAAATAAGGATTCCAAAAAGATATACATGACTTAAGATATAATTTTAAATGAAAATTCTACATCAATGTCTTAAGTAAAACGAGAAGGAAAAACTTCTTCCTCTATCAAGATAAATTAATGCCTCATTTTCCCTCGGTATCTAGATGATTTATGTTCTCCTTTTCCACACATAAAACAATTTATAGATCCTTTTTGACATTACCCAATGTGTTTATTCCTACATTTTTTAGATGAATGAAATTGTATCTTTTTTTGTTATTCATCTTCATCGCCCTGATTTTAATGAGACTCCGTCATTCTCTTATTTGGTGTGATAATCAATTAAACTATGTTCACTTTGTTAATAATAATTCATGATAGTTAATTTTTCATAATAATAATATTTCTTATCTCATTTCTTATATTAATATATTTAAAGTTAGGACAATCACCACATTATCCATTACATCCATTTTTAGCTTGGTTCTTCCACACTCCAGCCATTGCTTTAAAAGAAATTTTCGGGATTACAATACTTAAATTTGTAAACATATAAAGGAAAAATTATAATTTTAGAAGAAATAATTCATAAATTTGTTTCATACCATATCTTATAAGTCTTTACCTTCAATATAGGTTATCCATGGTCATTTTATTATTAGGTTATCTAATCTATCTAACTTATATAAATGGATATTTTCAAATCCTTCATAATGGTTTATAAATAGAATGTGAATTAACCCAAGTATATCCCCCCAAGAGCATATAGATTTGTGAATGGTTAAAGAACATTCACTTTTCATTGGAATGATGACCGAGATATACATAAAAAACTCTTATCAGTGTTGTTACCACTAGATGCATCTATTCCAAAACTATATCCACTTTCCAGTATCCAGACTGGGTTTTAATTTCTAAGAAAACCACATAATCTCTACTTTACCAAAATTTCAAGAGGCTCTCCTATAATTAGACTTAAACTTATGGATTCTACTAATTTTCTGTTATCTTAATCCCCAAAAAACTTGAAAACTTAAACACTTCTAACCAATAGTTTTATCTATATCACTGAATCCAAGATCATCTTTAACTCATCAACCCTTGATTTCATTTCTAAATATTAAATCAACTACAACCAATAACATCCAAACCTATAAATTTATCTAAACACTCCTATAATACCACCTATATCACCCCCATTCCCAATCTAAAAAATATGGTGAAAAAACACATAACTTAAAATAATGTATTTGACACATATCCATGATTACAATATCTTTATCACATTTATAATCCAAGGAAATTTAAGTTTATAGTTTTAGAGAGTTAGGACAAAGCATAAAGAATTAATTCTACAGTATTCTCAATAAAAGGTCACTTTTTACACTATTAAATAAGCAAGTAAATCCATAATAGGTCTTCAAAATGTCTAAAAAATTATCCACACAAGATACTCTTATAGGATTAGAATACATCATACTTAATTTCATAAACTGGGGAAATAGAAACCTAAGAAGGGTGATCTCAAGCACTCATTAAGGTAAACATGATAATAAATAATAACTTGAGAGACATGGGGAATAAATTGATATCATAATGAGAATGATAATAAGGTTTATAGAATTAAATAAAGAGATGATATCATAAAGACATTGATTAAACAATGATCATAACATAATATTATGGCATCATAGGAATGTTGAAAAAACATAAAAATGATATAATAAGAGCATGAAAAATATTAATCACTACGTAATCATAATTATATTCTATGGATTACTCTATACTCCAATATCATATGCCAAATATTACTTCCTGGTACATAAAAACATATTATATTTACTCTTTAATCTCATATATATCCTCTCATTAGACATTAAAATAAATGATAGAGCTAATATTTTCCAAATTTTTTGTATGAATTTTAATTGTTTTAACCTTCAAAAATTATCAATTTGAGCTTATATAGAACAATATTTGGATTTATGATGTGTTTTCAGCAAAATGGTGAAAAGTGATTAATTCTGGATTTTTGACAGATTTTTACATCAAGGGTATTTTAGTAATTTCTTGAAAAATATAATTCCAAATTGAGTGAATATTTTTTTTAGAATAATTATTTTATTTCCTTAAACTTTATCTTCTGGACCATGGGTATATATGAGCATCTATAGACCTTAAAAATAAATGAAGTTGAAGAATTTTCTAGGAAGATTATGTGGACCCCACCACTATAACGAAAGACTATATCGGCCTACACACCTTCAATGGAGGTGATTACACTTATAATAGGACTAGGACACATATTTTAGTCTATATAAGTAATTTTAGGGAGTTTATAAGTCATTAAGGTTTCTATTTGATGTTATATTTTTGGAAGAAGCTTCCTAGAACCTTCGTCTAGAAAAAGTAACACTCAATCAAAAATTCATAACTCCTGAAAAAGGTGTCCAAATGAGCTAAAATGTTTCGAGGAGACTCCAAATATAATGGGTAAGAACTTTCATGAAGGATACAATGCGTTAATGGTCTATTTAATAAGTCCAAAATGCATCAACTTTTGGGGAACAAATTCTTCCTATAAAAGGAGGGTAGCTCCTCCCTTTAAAATCATCCCATTTTCCATCAAATTCCTTCAAGGAACTAAGGAGGATATCTCTACTGAGGGAGGCCAACCAAAAATATTCCCCTTTTATTCTGAATTTATTTGTTTTCTTTATTTTTGTTTTATTTTTCAATTGTAATTTATATTTCTAATAAATTCATGAATTTTTTTCATTTTTGTTTCTACCCATCCACCCTCTTTTCTTCTTCTTACATTTTTCTTATTATTTTATATTATTCCTATCATATTTCCACCATGACCTCTTACCCTAAAAAATAAAGAGGCTAACTCAATCATTGTTCCATGGGTGTATGCGGAAGTTTCATTTATTTTTCACTTAAATTTATAAGTTTTATTAAGTTTGTGATGAGCAAGAGTGATGTGCACAAGTGTGGAGATTTTCCACCATGACACTGAACTCAAACTCATTTTTATTATTTTATTAAACTTTTTCCCTCCCTTACATGGGATACAAGCCCTTAATATGATGGAGTTGATTCATTTAGTGGTTGAAATGGCATACGATGGAGTCAGGTCTTGGAAGATGACACACTCTCGATCGAGGTGTACCATTAACCTTGATTATAGGAGGAGGTGAAGTTAAGATTTCTAAATGAATTCAAAATTTCACCCCAATAAATAAAAGAATAGTAATTCATGAATGAGATATCATAATTTAAATATCAAACTTAATTTAAACACCAATAAGAAGAATGATGGAACCCACTAACCAACCCATAAAGGCCAAGTTATTTATTCATTAATTTAATTTTTGTCATAGCATGTTTGTTTTATCTTTTATTTAAATTAAATTACATTCCATTACAAGATTAAATAAAAACAACAAAAAATAATCAGTTTAGGTGAATTATATTAAGTGAGTGAATGACTTAAAAATATCCTCAAGAGAGATGACTCTGTTCAGCCATTGTTCTTCACTACGAAAACTAAATTTCTTTTTCCACACACTATGATAAGCGTGCATCAATTAACCAATGAATTGGAGCTTCATCTGAGTGCACCCATCATAATAAAAAAAATACATATTTTTGCTACATGATTTCAATCAACATATCTTAAAACTCCAAGAATATAAAATGAGTTTTAAATATTTTTCATGTGGTTCAATAATGAAGAATTCATAATTTCATCAATAAACATGATATGATAAGCTCATGGAAAATAAATGGGTATTGAATGACTTTAAGAAAAATTATAATTAAATTACACTAAAAAATATAATTATTCATATGGTATTTACACCATATAGAAAATAGATATATAGTTTAGAAAATATTTTACCCAATCAATCGATGTATTGGGAATCTAGGTGTACGGCCTTCAATCAAGTAGTGGGATATAGGGCATTCATAGAGGAAATAATTATAAGTAAATCTTACTTATTCAAGTGGATGGTTGGGAAAGAAAAGATCGATGATGGATCATACCATATATGTAAAATAGAATTTCATAATCCATAAAAATAAAGAAGGTGGATGGTATCATATGAATAATTCCCCTAATCAAGCATGTGACATAGATGAGGAACACTCTTAGAATAATTAGGAAGAATTATTTAAAAATAATAAATTATATTATCCTTTGAAATTTTTTAAAAATAATATTTTATTAAACCTTGAGAATAATTATTTCCTTCTTAAATACTTGAAAACATGGAGATGTAGTCTCTTAGAAAATGAGAAAGGTGTAAGAATGATACATTTAAATAGAAATGTGTAAAAATTCCATCCATTGAAAATGAATTATGTGGAAAAAGTTAAAAAAATATTTTAAAACATTTTTCAAGAAATTAAATGTTGTTAAAATTTTAATTTTTAAGACAATTTAGAAAGAAGTCATTTCTAAACATTTTAAAACATTACTTTATAAGAAAACATTTTGTAAAACTAATCATACGAAAAACATTTAAAGTCCATTAAAACTATTTAGTAAAAAAATCATTAAAAAATATGATAAAAACATTCATTTATAATAGTTTAATTTAATTATTAAGTAAACTTTCTATATTATAGAAAATAATTTTAATAGGTAAAACATGGATATGGAAGAAAAATATCCAATGAAAAGTATAGGAGTTGTTTTTATCAACATCATAATTTTATTTTAAGAAGTAGTTCATAAAAGGGGATGATATAAATAAAGATAATTAATATCACTAGATAAAAATAAAATCTTCCATTTCAAAAGATAATTTAGGAAAAAATGACTTAGAAGATCAAAATCAAGAAGTGATTTCACAACTCCTAGGGAAAGGGACTTGAGTTGACAAAAAACTTATGACTTGAGTAAAATTTTAATCAAAACAATTTAAGAATAAATATCTTGAAAATAAATCTAAATAAAATGAATAATATATATCTCATGATAACATAACAATTTGTCTGCAAATACACCATATAAAAGTAAATTGGTGCATAAAGTAAAACATGTCTTGATGAAGGGAGTTTGAGAAAAAATACATTATTAGATAAAAATGTTATAAAAAACACCTTGAAAGAAGAAGATATTTATTTTGAAGTTAAAATACCATGAATAAGGATAATGAATGATATTAAATATCCAATTGGTATTATATGCACCATTTAAAATAAATCAATTTCATAAAAGAACATGTGTCTCAAAGAAGAAAGTCTTGAGATTAAACTCTTACCTTGTTTCCCTTCTTAGTCAAATGTACTCTATTATTATATATAAAAACCATAAATATCTTAATGAATAATTTAATAACCATATTAGTATCTAAAAATATTTATAATTTCCATTTATAATCTTTATCTATATGTATATTAGTTAGTTTATTCCTATTTTCTCGTATCGTGTGTTTATAGTTTAAACTATTTGTAGTAGTTTTGTAGGATTCATGTAAGTATTAGTTCCTCTTCCAAAGTTAATAATTAAAATTTTATTAAATTTATTTTAATTTATTACTTATAACTATTTATGAAGTTTAAATGTCCTTCTATGAGTACTTTAATCTTTATCGTAGAAGGTGAAATCGATCATGAACATTTTCAGTGATTTTCAAACTATGAAGGTTGTTTAATTAATAAGTTAAATATTCTTATATAATTTAAAAAAAGAAAAAAATTATTATTTACATATTTATATCATATTATACCAGTAATTAAGTTTTTGATAATCTTCCATGACATATTTTCATAGCATTGTTCATTGTCAAACTGACCAAAACTTGAACACGCTTTAACTCGATTGGTGGGAATGCTTAATAAGATGTTTATTTTGACATAATATCATTAAAATAAAAGAATAATGATATTATTTTTATTATTTTATGATTTTGAACCATATTTTATGATGTTTGGATAAATAATAAAAAATTAAAAGCAAAGAAAAAAATGATTCTTCATTGAGACGTTAGTCCACACGATGCACAATTAGCATTTTTGTTACTCAAGGAATGAGAGGGGTGAGGGTGGATAGTAAGTGATATTTTAAAATCATAAATATATTATATAAATATTATTTTTTAATCAATACATTCATTAATACTATCAATAGGTGTTAGTGATGAAAAACCATAAGCGTCACTTCGTAGAGGCGGTAATCTGCGCACATGCACTAACGACGATTCTTGTTTTTCTTAGTAGATGGAATAAAGTAAATAATTGTTTTAAAATTATTATAATAACATATATAAAAACTAATTATACTGATCTTGTTATGATACAATAGTTATGTTAGGTTTATAAAGGAAATAATAAGAAATAAACATTACAAAATATTTGATACCAATGTTAAAACCTTGAACTTCTTCTTGATGAAGGTTATAGATTTGAGGGGCTTAGGTTAATTTTTTGTGAATAGTGTAATTATAGTGTGTAAATAAATTTAAATAGATGATATCTTTTTAGATTTTTATGTCAATTTATAAATAGGAGTGGAATATTGAAAAGGTGGAAGAGGTACGCCTTTTTTAAGTGATGAAGGGGGAATTTTCCATGGAAAATAATAGTAAGGGGTGGAATGGAAAATCATGAATAGTTATTGAGTTAGGTGAAGAAAATTTGGTAAGACATTTATGTAAGACTTTAAAACCTAAAAAATATTTTCTCTAAGGTCTAAAGGTTTTGTTAATTTAGGAAAAATTTATCCACCTTAGATTGGTCATTTAAAAACTTATTACACTTAATTAAATATTAATCCTACCAATTATTTTATTAATAAAAATATAAGTAGACCCTTGTTACCTAATTTAAAAATTATTATTACTGATTTGGGTTCCATTTAACCTAATTAATTTTATAAATATGATAAAATATGATTTAAAATTACACACATAACACATAAACAAATTTAAAATAAAAGAGTATTTTTAAACTTTAAATTTATATATAAGATACATTTTTTATGGTTGATGATTTCATGATATAAATTGATTTATTATTAAAACATGAAGGCTATGTGACATAAAAATCAATTAATAATCAAATTTTAACAAAATATTAATTAATAAAAATGAAATATATAAAATATTTTTCTTAATTAAAGTAACCTTTACTTTATTTTTAAAAATGTTGGGAATGAATTTTCTAAGTTCAAATAATATTTTAAAATTCATAATTATTTTTATTAATTTTATATTTGATCACTTAAATGGTTTTGTGATCTTATAGTTCATTATTATATATCAATAAATTCATGAAAATTATATTTTTTTTAAAAAACATTTTCAACTAAAAATCGATATTTTCATAAAATGCTCAAATATTCATACCAAGTAAATTTTAATATTCTAAATTTGAAAATACAGTTAATTTTATATAATTATGTTTAAAAAAATTATTTATTTAACTTTTAATAGAAAATAAAAAATATAAATATCATCTTCTTTTATTTAAAAATGACATTCTTAAACATTGAGTATTTTGAATATTATTTCATACCAATTTTATAATTTAAATAATTACAATATTTATATATCATTTATATATATATTATATGTTATTATAATTATATTTTTAAGATGATTAATTTAATTTAATAATGTATCAAGGGATTAATTTTAGTGTTTTTGAAGAAAGATATCGAACTTAGTATTATTTGAAAGAAAAATATATATATTGAAATCCTAGGATGTTTCACTTTACACGCAAGTCTATATTTGTTTGTCACAACTTCTCCCTTTCTATTTAAATTGTTTTGGAATACCCATTTAGTACCAAAAAAATTATTTTACAAATTGGGAACCAACTTCCATGTTTAATTATTATCTATCTAATCTAATTATTCGTTAATAACATCAATCCACTCTTAATACTACAATGCTTCTTTCACATCTATTTGTTCAACTTGATACAATAGTGAGTTATGTGTTGTTGTCCTCATATTTCTTGTTTCAACTAGATTTCCTTGATTTACAATGATGTTTTGAACCTACATTGAATTTCTCATTCTTGGATGATTTGAACAAGATTGATATTCATCACTTGAATTTTCTAAACCATCATATTTAACTTAAAATTAATCTGAATTCTTACTATTTTCAGAAACTTCATTTTTCTACCAAAGAAAACTTCACCATAACTTCTAGAAATTTATTATTGAAGTGTGTCTTCTTTATTCTAATTTCCCAACACCTTCACATAAGAAAAATCAACAATTCTCCTATCAAATTTTTTTAAAACCAATATACTCTTCCATTTGAAGGGAAACCAAGGAAGATTCCATTAACACCTTTATGTTTAATATTTACTAGATTTTCACCTTTAACTTTGATAATATAGGGGATCTAAACACTCTATGGTACTTCAAACTTGGATATTTTTGCAATAATTCTCATATGGGAAATATGTTATTTTGGACTATACAAGAAATGATTTTCAATGTAAATTGTTGCACCAATAGGTTGTCTCGAAAAATAATGAGATGTGTCATGATATAACAACATAGTTTGAACCATCTCCACTAGACTTATAGTTTTATGTTCAACCACACTATTATTTTTTGGTGTATATGGTGCACTAAATTTATAGTGAATACCATTCTTCTCACCATAAACATCAAATATTTCACTAATAAATTCTACACCATTATTTTTATATATATTCTTCAAGAAGAAACTAAAATCCTTTTATGCACATATTCTGAAAATTTAAAACATTTTTAGATCCTTTTACTTGTGTTTCATAAATATTAAATAAGTAATTTTAGTAAAATATTCAATGAAGAAAATAAATTACTTATCTATACTTTTTTATTTCTTCTCCTTGGTCCGAAAAATTTTAGAGTGGATAATCTCTAAAGGATGAGTATATTAAATCTCTACCTTATTGTGTGGATAATTCAAAATCTTATCTTTTTAACATATGAAAAATTCCTTTATCTTTTCAACATAGTAACATCACGAAATTTATCTCCTCTGGAAATATTACTCATATTATTTTAACCTAAATCACCAAGAATTTTATACTAAAAAATATTTTATTCTTTCATGTTTAAATAGAAAGTGTTTTCAGAATTACCAACCCAAAATACATTACAACTTTTTCATTTTCCTCTTGTAAAAATCAATATATAATTCAATATATTCACTAAAAATACATCCTTTTGAAATTTAAATTCATTTCTTTAATCATATAACTTAGACACACTGATTAGATTGTGTTTCATTCCTTTAATAAATAAATTTTTCTTGTATTTCAATTGATCTTTCCCAATTAGAGTTGATCTAACACCTTTTATTTTGAGTGACTCATTTCTCCCAAAGGGTATTTATACTTCCTTGAACTTTTCAAAAATATTTTAAGAGTTTTAAATATCCTTTAATATGATAAGAACATCCGTTGTCAAAAATAAATATATTATCCCTTTTGTTGCTTTCAGTTCCACTTCAACAACTAAAAATTTCTCCTTAGTTTTACTCTTAACCTTATGATGCTTTTGGGTATTATATGGGAGGAAAAGTTTGGTATATTCCTAACACTAAGATGGGGGTGAATCATTGATGGGGAATTTTTAAACCAATTGTAACTTTTTATCCCTGTACCTCTTGTCCTGTTATGATCTGGATTCTCTTATTCTCTTTTCTCTATCGCATTCAATAGTATAAAAGTGGTAAAAATAGCATAGATTGTTTTTATAAGATTCACCACTCAATAATAGAAGTTACATCCTTTACATGTATGGTTATGACCAGTACATGGATTTTCTACTATAATGTAGTAACAGTTTACAATGGGTTGACTTATAAAACAATCCTTAAGCCAATGTGAGTCTCTATACTTTGGAGGGGGAATGAAACAATTCTAATTCCTTAAACAGGTGATGACCTTTTCCAACATACAGATCCTTGATGGTTCTTTATACTGCCTCCCAAGACAATCTTCTCCCTACTGATGAGGTTTTGTGACACCAAGAATTTCCTCCACCTATGGATTCATGTCTGATGTGCAGTTCTACTTTGTTCTTCCACAACCTTTTTCTTCACTTTGTTACTTTAATGAAAAAATGCAAAAAAACTCCACTTACTTCTTCACAAAATAAAACTTTATAGCTTCATGAACATCTTCTTCTATTAGTCACAATAATATGAATGTGTTGTGTATTGATGAATACTAAATTTTCTATGACCCAAATTATAATCATTTTATATCAATTTGGTCAATCAATTCATATTCTCCCTATAATTTGTGACACATAAATATATTCAGTAGCATATTGTGGTGCGTTGATCTCTCTTTCTTATTCAGTACAAAGCCAACTACATTTAATCACCTTATTCTTCTTCTTTCTAGAATCAGAAAATTACCTTGTGATTATTAAGAAAATGAATACTATCTTATCTTAGAATCATCATATTTAAGTTCCTTCTTAAAATTCCAATAGGAATCACAATCACATTCATGAAAACCGTGAGGTTCATAGGTCTATGTATTCAGGAAGCACAGTGGGTGTTTGAGACTCATGCACCGGATCACAGTACTCTAAGGATCAATCATGTACTAAGAGGGTTTCTTGGATCTTAGATCATCATGAAGTCTAGGGAGACGCGTTGCACTATCCCTTTTCTTTGTGGAAAATTGTTCTTCAGAAATCTCTTTTGAGAGTGTTTTACACTTTTCGAAGGCCTGTGGGACTTCAATCTTTTTCACACCCTTTTTGGGTGACTTGAATGAAACTTTAATTACTTGTGTAAAACATTTGACTTTTTTCATGAAACACCTCTTGCGTGCAACCTCAATCTTTCATGCAACTCTATTATTATGTGAAACTCTCCTCTCTTGTGCACAATTTCATTTTATTAAAATTCGTACATGCTACATATCTCTGATTTCTTCTAAGTGTTGAGGTTATTCAATGAGGGGGTCATATCTTATTTATAGGAATCACTGACCCTTGTGCACAAGATCCTAATGAACCATTCAAGATCTTCTTTAAGAATTAAAACCCACATTTGAAGTTGAATTTGGTGCCTAAGGCTCTTTTGTGCAACCTCATATTTCACTCACAATCCAGATCTATCACACACTTCATGCCTTTTCCATAATTCTATGTTCTAATTCTAAAACATGACTTGCACGCAACATTCCAAACCACCTTCAATCTTGAATGGCCCTTAATTCATCTTTTTCTTCTATGTTTTTTGGAATATGAATTCCAAAGAACTTCAATCATCTATCTTCATCCAAAAGTGGATTATTCTTCAAACACCTTTAATTTTGTAAACAAGGTATCACTTATGATACATGTATTTTGAACTTAGAACCAATTTTGCAATTGTATTATTTTAAAACATGTATAATTGATAAAGCATAACATCCAATGATATTATTCCATAACAATTCTCTAGGAATCATCACTTAAGCAAATATTTGTTAACTTTGTATCTCCTTCTTCATATTTATCAATATTTGACAACCTTTGACAATCATTAACAAGCATTGAGAAAAAATACAAATCATAGAAAAAAGTGGTCTCAACATTGTATATTATACTCTAATGATATAGTAGAATTATGAGACATTTATTTTCATGATGACCTGGTTTTTCACATATTCTATGGATTTCCTCAAGTACTTCAAATATATTCTATGATTTTTGACCAAAGATATTATTCTGATTTTGAGTTTTTCTCAATTAAGTGGGATGAATCCCACCTAAAACTATACCTCATAAAATTTATAATATCATTATGAAATTGGTAATTAAAATAACAAGTCTTTTTTGTATTCTAAAAGCCTTAATAATTCCAAAAGTATACATAAAAAATCATACTTACCTCTGAAAATACATTTTTTTCTAGAATTTGACACATGTATTTCATGATTCTTTGAGTCTCTAATAATGAATCCTTTTTCAAAAAAAATATTATAAACACTTGAGATCTAATTCTTCAACTTATAATTATTATAAAAAAATTTAGAATCATCAGTTGTAGTAATTTTTCATTTTAAGATTGTGTTCCCAGAATTTCCAGATTTTTGTGATTTTCCTGATTTATCCACAATCTTCGTCTAATTAGCATGATTCTTCTTCTAAGACATTTATCCAGCATTATCAATAATTTTTATACCTTTAATGATGGTTTTTTATGATCAACCTAAGAATATATCTTCTTTTAACATTCCTTGACTTCTTGAATAGAATATTTGAAATTGGATCTAGATTTGTCCATGTCTTATTCATTTTTGACTTGTTTCCATTATTCAAGACCAAGATATTTCTTTTTATCCTTCATTTTATCTTATATATTAATGTCCAAAGTATGTTGTGAAAACATTGGGAGTTGTATTGAAAAAATGGACTATAGATAAATAAATAAAAAAAGAAAAAAAGATTAATATGACAACGAACATAGGACACACCAATTTATATAGTTTAGGAAATGATACCTACATCCAGTGATAGGAAAAAAAATTCACCATTTCAGGAGTAGAATTACATGGAGATTTTTTAGTGTTTCAAAATGCGCAGATAAACCCTATCTTGAATGATATCATAAATTAATATGATGAAATTATTCCACTAATTGCACAGTAAGTCCACTTTTCTATAGTGTCACAGCCACCCAAGTACAAGATGCTATAGTGACCAATGTCTTGAAGTTTTTGGATCTACAGTAATGTTTTCTCTAAATTCCACACCACTATAGTGTCCTATCGCATGCTTATATAGTGAGTCTACACTGCTACAGTGCCCTTTCTGTGTTGTGGGTCAGCCCTACTATAGTGAGTCAATATTTCTATAGTTCCCAAAATTTAGGCTAGGGGATTGAATTAGGGGCGTGTTTCCCCCTGCAACCTATAAATACCTCACCATGGAGATAAAACCACAAGACTTTCTCTATGGTGTATATTCTAGGCCATTATAATTCATCCCAATATCATCCAAAGAGGAAAAGGAAACATCATTCCAACAAATTCTTCTCATTATTAAGAAATCTTAATAGATAATCAATATATTTCAATAACTTTTATTTTTCATCTGCATAATTAGATTCCTTACTACTAGTAATTTGATCATCTTTATTCAACCTCTTGTTCTACTTTTCAATCATTGAAATTTTTTCTACATTCATTCAACTCACTATTCAACATAAATTCCATTCAAGTTTATTCTTTTTAACTTACCTAATTGTGAATTTCATTCTGAGAGAAATTTTCATTATTCGCCTTAGGAATAAGTAGATTCTCATTAACTTCATCATTGGAAGTCTCAAATTCTTCTTCATCTTCATTTTCATCACTTCCTTCATAATTATATTTGAAGTTTATAATTTTTATTTAAAAAAATTATTTCCCTTCCCGTTTGAAGAAAACATTTATTTATCAAATTTATTTTCTTTCTTCTTAGAGAGTATTTTTATCTTTCATCTTCATCTTTATTAGATTATTCTTCATTCAAAATTGGAAAATTTTTAAAAAAATTAACACTTACTCTGCACTTAAAAAAATTTAGTGGAATATTCCCTTTGAACTTTCCATTGTTTCTTATTACACTTATTGAGATGAGATATAAAATTTTATCAAACTTTTTATCAATATATTCTTCATAATTTGAGTAGTCAGTTTCTTCTTCTTAAACTTTTTTCTTATATTTCTCTTTCTTTGAGTATTTAAGAGTATTTTATTTCTTAGACTTACCCTTATTCTTGGTAACTTTTTCATTCCTCATATCATATGTTATGATAATACTATGTATATCATCTAGAGGAGGTGTACCAAGATCTATATCTTCAAGAGCTAAGTCTTTATCACCAAACATGTCCAGTAAAATGTAAAGTATCTTCTCTGCCACTATTGTATCATTCAACCTCTCACCATAAATCCTAACTATTCTCACTATTTCATTTACATTTTTGAAAAATTCATCTATAGTTTTATATTCCATCATATTGAGGTCTTCATACTTCAACCTCGAAATATGTAGTTTTTCATGACTCACATTAGGGTTTCCTTTATAAATATTCTCACATTTACCTCATATGTGTGGTAATCTTGATGCCTTTAACTTTTAGAAATTATTTATCTAATAAAGATGATGTAATGAAATTCCATGCACGACCATCATTCTAAAGATTATTCTTATTATCCGAGGACATGGAAGCATTCTCAGCATGAAGTGGAAACCCATTTGTTGAAGCCTCTAGAATATCCCGAAATGATGGAAAGTAAATAGGTCAGCATACTATCTTTCCAAATATGATAATTATTCTAATTAAAGGTGTAAATAACCTTTTTATTCACTAAATTTAGATTATATATAGTAGTCCAATGACTAATAATCAATATGAGATAAGCTCCAGAAACTTTAAACTTCAAATAGTAGATCTCAAATCAATAGAATGATGGATCTAATACCAATTGAAATGACCCTCAATATTAGTGAAATCACTAAGGTGGGGGGTAAATCAATGATTATAGATTCCTTTTTATTATTCTTGTTGAAACTACCTTCACCTATAATTTAAATTTTCAAACCTTATTTTTATCAATAAATACAAGCACACATACATAGGGAAAAATATATATACAAGTTTCGCCTATCAAAATAGTAAAGTTAATCCTTGGCATGATCTATATTTCAATAACACCATACATCCCATTATTATCAACATGTGAGTTATAATAAGGATGGAATATCTATATATTCACGTGATGAAAGTCTCTCAACTGTGTTGAGTGTTTCCCACACTATTACAAGGATAAATAATTTTATTTAAATGATATGAAAGCCTTTAATCATACTATATTTCCAAAGTTTTGTTTTAGTATTGCTTATCTTATTCTTCTTTAACATGTACTATTCTAGGTTCCTTTTATTCTCTCTCCATGAACTGCGCATCCTCTTCTTCTTTTTTCTCAATCAAAACTATTACCGATGAGTCTATAGTGAGTAGTCTTCTATATTTTTCGTGCATAAATATTCTTTTATAAATGTCAAATTAATAATATCACATAATTATAGTAGCCAAGACACACTATAATTTGAATTCAAATTTCAAATTCAAACAAATAACTTCCTTCAACTATTTTTCAACTTCTTCTTTTCCCACTTCATCTTCTTATCTTCAAACTTGGTTTGAGATCACTATGATGTAGAAATGGTGGATATAGAGTGACTGATTGGTTACTTAGTAACTTCTCCTCTTCTCTTTGTAGTAAGTCTATTTTTCATGTTGTGAACCTTATTCTCCCTTTTCATGAACAAAAATTCCATTTTTTGATGTTTAAACCTTGAATGAACATCTATA
Source organism: Viscum album (assembly GCA_963277665.1). NCBI lineage: Eukaryota > Viridiplantae > Streptophyta > Magnoliopsida > Santalales > Viscaceae > Viscum > Viscum album. Next base: position 2,093,402,821 of record OY728148.1, on the reverse strand, counting down.
TCCTCTTCTGGAATAAATGTTTTATTAAAAATAAATATTATGGAAATTCCTAATTTTTATATGACTTTGAAAGTCTTATGAAGTGAAAAATTCATACAAAAAATTTCAAACTCTTATGCCATCTTCCCAAAGTCTTACGACACAAAGTATTACATAGTCCAAAGTCTTATGGAAGATAAAACGTCTTATGATCTCTCCTTAAATTATTATATTGATTAAAAAAAAGTCTTATAGAATACTAAAAAAAATTACAAACTCTAAATTTTGGAAAAGTAAAGAGTTTTACATGGCCTAAAATTATTATGGTAGACTTAAATTCTTACACGCATACTCAAATTCATACACAGTCACATAAAGTCTTAATAATTACCTCATATCCTTATGAAACCTTCATGCCTTTTCCATTATCATCCTTAACTATAAAACTCTAGACTTAATTAAATAATCATAAAAATTCTTTAACTCTTCTCTGAACTTATCCAAACCTATTCCAAACACATCCAAACATCAAAAAAACACAATCAAATCACATAATAGACTTTACTTATTTTGAGTTTGAATATGATTTATGTATTGAAAACAAAAGAAATCACATTAACCACATCCACTTTAACTTCTCTATATCTACTTCTCTATAAAAATACCACATGATAGAGGAAACTCTTTGTCTCAACAGTCCCCCTAAGTACTCAAAAACTTCCAAACAACTCTTGCTCTCAACATACATTTTAAAATTTTCAAATAGTGATCAATAAAAAATTATATTTTATTTAAGTATTATTTTTTATGTTTATACTATTATATATATTATTTATACATATATTTACTTTTATAAATTATATAATATATCATATTATACTAATATAATCTAAATATACACTTTTATTAAATAATTATACTTTTATTTTTTATAGCTTAATAAATTTTTATATTTTATTTTTACAAATTTTACTTTTAAAAATTATACTTTTATAATTTTATAAAATTATATAATTTTATAAATTATATATTAGTTTATAAAATATATATTATTTTATAAATTTATAGATTATGTATAATTTTATAAAATATATATTATTTTATAAATTATATATACTTATATACTTTTATTTATGTTTATATTTTTTTATATTAGTATAAATATATATAAATTTATAATTTATACTTTATATATGTATACTTTTATTAATTTTTCAATATTTTTATACTTCTATACTTTTATAAATTTTATTTTTTGAATAATACATTTATATTTTTGTAATTTTGTAATATTATTATTACTTTTTCAACAAATTAAATTGACTAATTAAGAGTAATTTTATTGTATGTATTATTTTAAAACATAGAATATTGAAGTTGTATGTATAATTTAATCAAGTTTCAATTGATTTTTAGGATAAGATTGAAATATTTTTGGATTTTTCATTCAATAATTCCTCGAATGGGGTGATTATTTTATTCCATTATTATAATTGAGTCGGCAGACTATGGTTAGCCCATGAAGAATTAAGTTATCATATCACTATAGGGGGATTTAAAATAAACTATGGGGTATGAAACCATAATAAAGAAACAATTCAATAACCAAAAAGTGTTGAAAGACCAAATAATTGGAGTGTGAAAGATATGAAATTTGAAAGGTTTACTTTTATTTCTCAACCTAAGAATACAAACATAACATAATCAAGAGTAATGATTGTAAATTCAAGATCAAATCTATTAATTGATAGTCATATTGATGACATTGAGAAAACTAAAAAAGGTGATAGAGGATGTTAATACACTAGTATATCATGGTTGTGTCAAGAAGAACAATCCTGACTTATTGATTCATTTATTTCATAGGAAAGTAATGCATGGATTTAGTAAATGGGATTGACCACCATATTTAATTTATAAAATAATTTATTTTTGGTGGTGTAAAGAATCCAAAAAATGATCATAAGGTATCAAATTCAATTGATCAGATTGGATTTTCTTCCAATAAAATACATATATTCCCCAATGATTGAATACTACATTAGAGTAAAAATTAATATTAAAATGACTATAAGTAGTGTGGTATATGAAAATAGAGGACAAATAAAGGTGATACACTATCTCGAGTTCCAAAGAAGGTTATATGGTACTTTCTATTAACATGGAGGGTACAATGAATGTTTATGTTCGAATAAATGGTAAAACATATGAGATGATATGCAGAAAGAAATGAAAACAATTATAATTTTATGCACCTAGTGGATGAATTAACATATAAGGATCATGCTAGATGATATATTGATTTCCATATAAGATACATAATGTTAGATTGGGGTTATCATGTGATGGGTTTAATCCATTAGGACATGCTCACACAACATAAAACATGTGGTCTATATTCATTCACATTTATAATCTTCCATCTTGGATGTGCATGAAGAAGACATATACTCTCATGGACATATTGATTTCTTGGAATAATTATACTAGGAATGAGATAAATTTTTATATAAAACTAATGATATTAATGTTGAATAATTTTTATATCATGGGTGTACCTACATATTATGTGTCAATGAGGGATTCATTTCAAATGGGTGTTTCTCTTATATGGGATATAAATTATTTTTATGATTATGGAATGATGTAAAATTAGAGAATTAGGGGGGAATATCTTTTCCAATTTATGTAAAAATAAAAAACCAATAAGAATTAAACATCAAAAAAGTTTTAGTTTTTTGTGAAATCATCATTTCCTTCCAATGAGGCATCCATAAATAAATAATTGATGTCAATTTTATTATATTATTGAGAAATAGAAACCTAATTTGCATATGTGGGAAGTGAATGATTTTAAGGCCTTGAGGAACTCAATTTTTTATTTTTAAAGGTATTATTCTTATGGGAAAGTGACGGAGCACATATAAAGATTCCTACTTTAATTGGAAGGAAAAAAATATATTATTTGATTTGCCTTATTGGTCACCAAATTTTGTGAAATTGTTTATATGTGATTCATATTGAAAAAAATATGAAATTTGTTACTTAAAATAATTATTAATATCAAGGGAAAAACAAATGATGAATTAAGGGCACATCGAGACTTATAGGATTGAGGTTTTAATAAAAAACTTCATCCTAAAATAATTAGTATAAACAGATGGTCGGTTCCTCATGCTTATTACATGATGAAAACTATAAAGAGAAAACACTTTCTTCATGTGTTATAAACTCTCAAGGTTCTATATGGTTATTCAAGTAATATATTTAAATGAGTGAATACTAGAGAGGTAAAGTTAAATCCACTAAGATTTCATGACTATAACATCATATTACAAGAATTCCTTCCAATTATAATTTGAAACTTTCAGTTATTCATTTTTGTAACCTATAGAAACAAATATATTCAGAATGATAGGTTACAAAAGTTGTAAATAAAATGTAGCAAGATGCACTGATCATTATTTGGGTATTAGAAAAAATATTTTCATTATCTATCTTCACATGCATATTGTACATTATTATGAACCTTACAACATAAGTTCTTCTTAGGGGTCTAATTTATTATAATTAAATGTATCCCACTGAAATAATGATGTGAATAAATAATTATTATGATAAAAAAACTAACCTAATATATCCATTATTAAAGGTTATTTGGTCTGTGAGTGCATATTTTTTATGTATTATATTATTGTTGATTGGAGGAAAAATCGACCAATTATAAATGAATAGGTGAATTATTATCCAATTGGGATAATATTTCAATCACTTTTATTACTATTTGGATTTCTAATTTCATGTACATCGATTAATTTAACCATTATAGAGAGGGAGATGTCACATAATAATATATCATTTAATTCCAATGTTGTGGATAAATACATAAAGTGATCAATTATTCATAACTTCAAATTAATTTTGTGTTAAATTTCTATTATTAATGTATTACTCTAAAATGTTACAGGAATAAGAGTGATATTATAAATATATCAAATCATTCTCTACCTATTAGAAGTAGAGGGAAGTTTCATGGCTAAAAATTTCCTGTATTGTTCAAATCTCATGTAAATCAATAAATCTGTCAAATTTTTTAAATTTTATTCTTATATTTAATAATATTAATGAAAATTTTATATATGGAAGTTTGATATTTTACTAAGTAATGTGATATGTCATGATATTGGAGCACCTCTATTCAGTAATAATACGGTGGTATGTGAGTGTAAATCAATTGTGATCAATAGATACAAGTTCATTATTAACAGTTTTTTGGTAAAATGATAGCTCAAAACAATAATGTCATATTGAGTGTTGAAATAGACTATTATGATACAAAAAGATATAGGAAACCATGTTCAATTTATGTATCATATTATAGAGTAGTATAGAAAATAATTATATTTGAATATTACTCTCAAAGTTGAGTTATTATGATAAAATATGAGTTGTTTTATACACTGACTTGAAAAGGAATGCATCTTGAAAAATAAGGTTCCATAGTAGAGTACATGGATCATTATCCTAAAATTAATGAACCTTAAATATTAGCATTTCATGAAAGACAAGTTTTCTGGGAAAAATATTTGTTAAATCTTAGTCTTGGTGGTGTTGTTAGAATAGTATCATGAATTTTTTTTCAGTATAGTAAAAATGATATTACCTTATATAATATGTATGTAGGTGATCATCCAAATATTGCTTGTGATGATCAAAAAAATCTATTATTATGGAATATTATGAACCCAAAATATTTTTAGAAAAATAAGATATAAATATTTTCAATTTACTTTCATAATTTGTTTTATATTTATTTAATTCATATTGACTTCTATTTTTATATTGATTTACTACATGATGACTTATATACATGGTAAACATTTTCTTAAGTTATGTGCGAGACTCCCTAAATCATGTTAATGACAGTAATATGGTTTTCACTATTTATATTATATGTAAAATGGATATATTATAATTTTAGAATGAATTTATAATTCAATTAATACATTGAGTAATCTAATTTTTTGTTAATGGTTATAGGTAAAGAACATTATAGAAAATTAACTCAGAAAAATATCATCTTCCCATGTAAAAATCCAGTAGTTCAGAAAATTAGTTACATTTATAATAAATATCAATCATTATTACTTATTTTAGTTGAATTAACTATATATTTTATTTTTTTTGTTTAATTGAAAATGAAATGGATTTGGGAAGGTCCAACATATAAATACTTTGGATTATTAATGTGACCTTTAATGACTTTAAAATTATTATAAGTTGTTTTATGGGTGTTGAGTTTTTGATTTGGTTTTATGTTTAATGTAATGCTTTCCAAGTAAAAAAGTGTTAAAAATATACTATGATGAGTGTTGTATGTGTTTTTATGTTTATATATATATATATATAATTTTAAGCATTCTATATATTTTTAGGCATTTCATATATTTTTGTGTTTATTTGTTATTACACCATGTAAGTTTATATTTATATATAAAAATAATTTTATGTAAGGATAATTTGGAATGAGTTGTTTATGTTGTTAAGTTATTTATTTAATGTGTATATGTTTGGATTGACCTATATTTTTATCTATATATATGAATCATTATATATAATAATGAAGTGGAATTATTTGAAAAGTAGTTATAAATGAAACTTCTTGGGCACTTTGACATTTAATGAGAAAGTACTCATTTACAAGTAAGTAAAATGGTTATATTAAAATTTGAGAATGGATTTACAATTCAATTCATATATTGAGTATTTTTATTTTTTGTTAATTTTAGTAAGTGAAGAACATGATAAATAATTAATTTCTAAAAACATAATTTACCAATGTTAAAATCCAGCAGGTCCATAAATTATTTACATTTCCCAACAGTTTTAAACATTCTTATTTCATTTTTTTGAATTTACTATATCATTTACATTATTTGTTTAGTTAAAAATGAAATGGATATTTGATGGTGTGTATTATAATTACTTTGAAGTGCTTATAGGTTTTTTGATGGGTGTTTTCTATTGATGTAGTGTTATGTTTAATACAACATTTTCAAAGTAAAAAGTGTTGAAAATATATTGTACTAAAGGTTACATGTATTTTTATGTTTTTATATATTTATATATATAATTTTAGGTGTAAAATTTATTTTTTGTTGTATCGTGTGTTTTTATTTTATTTATTTATTATTGTAGCATGTATTTTTATGTGTTTATATATGCATAATTTTGGATATTTTTCTTTTTAATGAGAAACACTATGTTAATGAGAATTGTGATTGACTCTCAAATGGATTTTTATTTGGAATTGGATTTTTTTATGGAAACACCAAGAGTAATAATGGTGAATGATTCCAGAAAAGATATTAAATGGTAAAAACCAAATAATGAGAAGAAGATCAAGAGACATAGATATTTACCTGGTTTAGGAAGTGATCCCCACATCCATGGAGAGGCAGAAATATCACTATGTTCAGGATAATGATTATAGGACAAAATTAGAGTTTCACACACACATAGAAACCTGATAAGTGCATTTTGTGCATACATATTATAGTGTTTTAATGTATTGATTTTTTATTTAAATGAATAATCTTTCCAATTTTGTAACAGGTTTACTTTTTTTATGATTTTTGGTAGGAAAAAATAAATTTATGTAAAATTAATGAAAAGGGGTAGAAATATGAGTTAAAATAAACTTCGTACCATGATCTTTACTCAAGGTGTGACACTAGATTTTTTAGAAAGAAGCAGAGATGGAAAACTAAACCAGGATAGTTTCACACCGTGTAATGCAATTAAATGTCGTGATTTTTCAAAGGAAGTTGTCACACATGATAAGCTGTAACATAATTTCATGCTATGAAATGAAGTTACATGTTGGTGTATACTAATTACACGATGTGAATTTTTTTAGGACAAGTTTTTGGAGAGGTTATGTCAAGATTCACGAAACCTGATGATTAAAGGATTTCATGATGTGTAAGAAAACTACACGTCATGAAAAGAGAGGAATATAGAAAAATAAATTTGATGTGTCCAAGGTTTTTGACCTGTTTTTCTATAAATACACCCCTCAGTTGCTTCTTTGGGGGAGTTTGGGACTGGGGGGGAGCAAGTGAGATGCTAATGAACAAATTTCAGACAACAGAGTGATGATCCTGATCCCTTATTCATTGTCGTTATTCACTGTATTTCTTATTTGGGTACCCATGCTTCTCGTTATTAACATGCTTAGAATGAGAAAGTAGTTCTATTTGTGTCTGGTTATGTGACTGTAGGAGGAAGTGTTTTTAGGGATTGTTTTTATTTATTATTAATGTTTTGTATTGCTGTCACTTTTTTTATCAATTCCAAATCTCTTTATTTTCCTATTTCATGAACATTATTGCATTCTGAGGTAGCTTATTTAATTTCATAAATTAATTAATCTATTTTTTGTATGAACATTATACAATATATATAATTTTTGTTTAAATATGGTTTTGTTTTTCCTAGTTTTATAATTGCATTTAGTGGATGAATATTCTAAATGTTTAATCATAGGATTAGTGCAGGGTACCCATACCAAGGATCCATGTTGACCCAATTCTGACACAAACTTGAATAAATCTCTTATAAATTAAATCCTTAGCAAAATAACCTAAAAAGCATTTAACCTGTCAGGCCTCATATATTGATTTCAACCCTAATTTTTATTGCAGCTATTTCTTTCTTTTTCCAAACAACCAAAAAATTGCAATTTCAATTTTAGTTTCCTTAATTAATTTATAACATGTGATCAGTCCCTATGTGTTCACACTCAGACTTTCCAAGTACTAAATTTTTAGTTAGTTTTTCTGAGTTTAATAAATTATTAAATTTTTCAAGCCCTCTAGGAATTAACGATTCCTTATAGGCTGTCAAAACCCAATATCAAATGAGCTTATACGGAATATGGTGCAATTATGCCACCAACCACACAGTAAGTCCATTTTTCTACAATAATAAGTGGCTAAAATTCCATAGAGTTATAGTGACCCATCAATGTCATTAGTTTCATAAAATTATAGTGTCATGTTGAAGTCCTCAATGGTATAGTGTATTGTCACATGATACTACAGTAATTCTATACTTCTATAGCATGTTTTTGGTGTTATCATTAGCATAGTGATTCGTCATTGCTAGAGTGCCACAAATCGATGCCCCCTACAACCCCCTGATGACCCCACTGTAGTGGTTGAACCACGGGATTTATGGACTGGTGTGCAGTATATACCACCAATAGTTGGCCCAACTTCATCCAAGGATTATGCTATATCAATCTAACATCTTTTAAATGATTTAATTGTTATTGTATTTTTTTAATAGGTTTAATTTCTATTTGGATGAACTATTTTTTTTAATTATCAACCTACAGTCATGATTTTCAAAGCTATGATTATAACCTAAATATAATCAGGATTTTTAAAATAACCATCATTGAATTATGTCTATAGTAACTTTTAAAAATTGTTATTATATATTCTCTCCAAACATATATAGCCATAGTTTGAAATTCTTGTGACTATATATTATATATAGTTATAGGGTTTTTTTAATCAAGGTTGTAGATCTATCCTGATGGTGACTACATTCATGGTTCACTAAACCATATCTATAACTTTTAGTGATGGTTTTAGGCCATATATTTATGGTCTTTAACTATAGATGAAAAGTTCATATATTACAGTGATAAGTTTTAATATTATATGGTACTATTCAAGGCAGTTCCCTCTATGAATCATGTCATTATAAGATACTTTTTAAATAATAAGGATGTTAATTCATGATAGATATGATTGATTCTTTTATTATAAGAGTTTAACATAGTTACCAAGGAAAAAGGGATCAAATAATGTGGTATTTGATCACTTTTCAATTGACATTGAATAATGTGGAGGTAGAGGAAGAGATTGAAATTAATAATGAGTTCTCAGATGAGCATCTTTCTCACATTGACTTGTAAGATTATACATGGTTTTTCTACATTATTAACTAATTTTAAAATGGTACAATATATCCTCACTTCACATATCAAAAAAATAGTATATTTTTGAAATATGCAGTGTATTATTATTTGGATGACCCTTTACTATTCATGTAATGTGGTGGTGGAATCATTCAAAAGTGTGTTATTCAATAAAAGTTGAACATAATTGTAGAATTTTTTGATACATTTATTACTATAGGACACCATGGGATAAATATAATAATGAAAAATATCTTAAAATTTGGATTATTTTACCCAACTCCCTACAAATATGAAAGGGATTACACAATAGCATGTAATCAACTCCAATGAATAAGAAACATTGTGAAGTGAAATGAGTTACCTAAAAACATGATTATATAAGTAGAAGTGTTCAATGTTTGTGGAAAATATTTCATAGGAACTTTCTAAACATCTTCATCAATACATATATCCTTGAATTTTTTAATTAAGTTTCTAAATGTGTGAAAATTGAGGCAAAAATAAAAAACATGGCAGGAGTTGTGATTAAATTTCCAAATAAAAATGTCTTTTCCTGGTTTGTAATTCCTTTATAACTCATCAATGATCAAGGAAATCATTTCAATAATCACATAATAAGGGGATTACTTGAATTTGGAGTCTGATATAACACAATAACCCCTTATCACCCATAAATAAATAGTAAATTTTAACTATCCAACAAAGAAATCAAAAAATTTCTATAGAAAATATTGATCTCAAGACATAAATATTGGAGTGAAAATATTGATGATTCATTATGTGTATACTAGATATCCATTAAAACACCCATTGGTAAATCGTCATTTAGGATTTGAAGAATAAAAACTTGGATTTTCCACAAGATGAAAAGAGTATATTATTACATTTCAATGAGATTGAAGAAATCAAAAGGTATGCCTATGAGAACACAATATTTTAAAAGGGAAATGTCAAGAAGTGGAATGTGTGAAAAAACAACTCAATGGGGTTCATTCCCAAAGATAATAAATAATTTCCACTATTAACCCCTTATTTAAACTTTCTGAACTTCTAAACCCTTCTTATTCACTAAATCAATGCCAAGACCTTTCACCCCACCCATTTCCCTTATTAAAATAATCCAAACATTTATTTTCTTCACATACCTCATTTTTTCCTAACCATGGAATAAACCAGTGCTATTTCTTTAACTAAGATGTCCCAAAGAATCTCTAAAAGAACAAAGGGAACTCTACCCACCCCACCAAACAATAAATTATGATACTACAATCAACCAAACATTCCCCTATAATAATACCACAAGATAACCCTAAAACACTATAATAAACCCAAACTCAAACCTTTTCTTCCAATCTTTAACCACAAATCCAACAACCACACCCACACCCACACCCATCTCTATACAATAGGGTTAGGTACACTAAATCAATTGATTAGATGCCATCACATATCTACCCCTACTTTAAGGTTAAGGATGTGTTATATCAAGATAATTTAGAATTATACTCAATATAAAATATATAGATGGATAAGATCCTAACAAGGTCTAATTTAATTTACATTATATTGAAAGAGGTAGTGAGGGAGTAGTTAAAATCTTCTAATTTGGAAAACAAATTGAGGGGGAGAGGGAAATTATAGATATAATACTAGATTTTTCAATACATTATCTTGTGTTCTATATAAGATTGAGTTTTTATTAGGGATGGGCCATTCAAGATTAGCATGAACAAATTTTGTGTAAGTGTAGGGATCTATTTAGATCTTTTTATCAATTTAGATAGTCATAAAAAATTGTTACTTAATCCACAAAAGGATTCTACCTTTATTGAATAAATATAATTGACTGGTGATCCTAAATTACATCATCACCCTATAAATTTTAAAATCTCTCAATTAAATGTTTTGGGGATGAAAATGACTTACATAGCCAATAACATTTTTTGGATATGAAAAGGGGATATCCAAGGAGTGGTTAACTAGTTGAATGTCTATATCCTTTACTTGATCATGGAAGGGGCCTCTATAAATATGGTCAATATTTTAATTATATACTTCTAGGGTATAAATTAAAAATGTAAATGGAATCTTATGGGAGGATATTTTGTCTCTATGATGGAAAATTCATTGTAAGTATCTTATTTATCTCAGTCTAACACTTTTTTGGGGGAATATATTGCTAATTAATCTTCCAGTATTGCATAAAATAAGGATGTTGATTAAGGTGGGGATGTGATATGTATTTAAGGATTAAATACCACAATCACATGATCAAGATGAACAATCCTAGACCCCCAATTCAGATACCCGGGGACACTTTTTTAGTAAATTTAAAACACCCCCACCATAATATATGATTTTATTACATAAAATTTGGTCATTATTATTGAAAAAGTTGATTACATAAATGAAATGTAAAAATTTATAGTGGAATAAGTGATACTTTATTCTGAAATAACAAGATTTTAATTTTTTCTGAGGCCTATGCCTCCTTATTCTCCAGATCATGATCTTTCATAACTAGATTTTGTAAATGAGATTCTAGAATTAGTGGATTTTTTCTAACCTTCCCCACTTGAGAAATATTTTTCCACACCATTTATGACACCTAAAGCTGCCACACTATCTCGTACCCATGTTATTAAGGTAGCACCACCTCTTAAAGCCTCAAATACTTCTTATGTAAGAAAAATTAGATAATTAGGGAGATATTTGATAAATAAAAGGAAGACCTTGAGGTGTGACTTAAGAAGGATGAAAAAAATCAAAGGAAAGAGGAGGAGGTAAATAAAATTATTGAAAAGGGTAAAATAAAAAATGTGGTTAAGAAGAAGTTGAAAATGGGGATGTGATTGTTGATCCCAATAAGAAAATAAAGGAAAATGTAAATTTAGTAACCCATTTCTCATCTCAAACTAGTTACACCACCAATTAAATATCCTCCTGTCCCAATCATCACTACTATAGATCATGCTAAATTTAATTCTAGTTAAAAGCACTAGTAAGGGGGTTCCTTTATCAGTGCTAGAAAAAAGCACTGATAAAGGGTTCATTTATCTGTGCTTTTGTTTTAGCGCTAATAAATGAACTATTGATCAGTTTTAAAAATCATTGATAAAGGACCCCTTTATTATCACTAGAAAAAAGTGCTCATAAAGGCCCCCATTATCATCAATAAAATAAAAGCGCTGATAAAGGGTGTCTTTATCATTACTTTTATTTTAGCACTGATAAAAACACTCTTTATCAACACTTTTTACTAGAATTGATATAGGGTATACTACATAAAAAATTATATATCATCAAAAATCATATATTTATATTGATAGAAATATAATATATGTTATTAAATATGATTCATATAAGACTAAGTACGCATTTACATTTAATATATAATATATTTAGTAAAAATGTGTTATAAAATAAATAAAAATAATATTAATTAATAATTTTATAGTTATTAATTATAAATATTCATTTAATAAAAATTGGATGACATAAAAATTCAATAAATTAATGAATGATCTAAGATAAGTTGAAAACATGGCTTGAAAATGGAGGCATTGGTATTAAGAATCTTAAAACCGTTAATGAGGCCCTTCAAGCCAAACTCACATGGTCTCTCATACATAATAACTCTATTTCCATGAGATTCCTCAAAACTCATTTCCTTGATAAGCTTAAATCTAGTTCTTTTCATTACATGACTTCTTCTATTTGGTCATAGATCAAAGCTTATTTTCACTCTATCTTGGAAAATTCTAGATAGATTGTTAATAAGAATTCTTTTTTAAATTTCTGGTTTGATAACTGGACTGGCTCCCCCCTCATATCGGAGATGCCTAATACTTTCTCCCCTAATCCCATGAACTGCTCTATTAGGGATATGATCAATTCCTCTGGTTCTCAACTCCCGGATCCTATCAAGGAGATTGTTGATAATTATTATTTCACTTCCAATGAGGATTTTCTGGTTTGGTAACCTGCTCATAATGGCCTGTTGGATTCTAAAAAATATTATTACCATAATTTCCCAAATGTGGATGAAAATTTTAATTGGATTTCCAAATTCAATAAGTCCTGGATCAATCCATCTCGTCTTACACTCATGTGGCGTATTGCTCATCAAAAAATCCCAACTGAAGTTTTCCTGCAATCTTATGGCTTTTATCTTTGTTCTAAATGTCGATTGTGCAATCAATATCGAGAGGACATTAATCATATTTTTTTATCTTTTGATACTACTATGGCCCTTTGGCATTACATATTTGAACTTTTTGAGTGCATATGGCTTTTGGACACATTTATTTTCTCACAATTGAAAAGAATGTTGGAGTTTCCGAGGTCTCCCCAAATCAAGAATCTCTTTCTTACTGCTGTTGTAGAGCTTCTTCATATTCTATGGTATGGTAGAAATGACTATTTTTTCAACAATAACCATTTTAATATTAATTCAGGTAAAATGAGGATTCTTCTTGCTATAAAAGAGGCATCCACAATCCAAAAAGGATATTGTGACAATTCTGTCATAGATCTTGAAACCCTTCACTGAATTGGTGTCAAAGGTAATTTTCCGAAGCCACACTATACTATTGAAGTCTTATGGAAGGCACCTCCACCTGGATGGATTAAAGTTAATGCGGATAGAGCCTCAAAAGGCAACACTGGACTTTCGAGATGCGGAGGAATTTTCAGAGACCATCAGGATCGGATCCTTAGATGCTTCTATGGAATCTGCGGCATTTATTCTGCGCCGGAGACAGAAATGCTTGCTACCATTCATGCCATCTCCTATGAAAAGCTTTTCAACTGGAATAATATATGGATCGAGAGTGAATCCACTACTATTGTACAAGCCATCTGGAAGGGTGATGCTCATCTTGCTTGGTCTCTCACCCCCCGTTAGATGGACTGCCTCACCGTGCTCAATGGCCTCATCTTTTTTCACTCATACCTATCGTGAGGCTAATACGATTGCTGATGGGATTGCCAACATGGGTGTCTCGCATGAGATCACTTGGAGGAATGACCTCCCTCTGGAGTTGACACCTTTTTTTATTAAGGACTCTAGAAAATTTCCCTCTTTCCATCTCATGTAACGTGTATGCTTCTCTTTTCTTTTGAACAAATCTCTAAGTTCTGGTCTTTTGACCAGAACTCACCCTTTTAAAAAAATATAGATATTATGTTTTTGAAATTTTATTATTTTCATGTTGTAGTTTTATTTATAATTAAATATAAACATAGTATCTTAAATTTACATATAATAAGTAAATTTTACAAATAAATATTTAAACATGTTTACATAAGAATGTATTTTTAAATATAAAACCATATGGAAATAAATATTTATTATTTATTTGATTTAAAAATAAAAAAATTATCCATTTATTTAACTTATAAAAATACATTAATATATATATATATATATACCTAGACAAGTAATATTTATATATAAATATATCTGATTTAAGAAAAAATTATATTTTTATGTATATATTTTAATATATGTAAATAAATTCATGTATATAAATATTTGTGTGTGTTTGTGTTAAATATAAATGTGTAAGTATGTGTGCAAATATGCGTGTATGTGTGTGTGTAAATATTGTGTAAATACATCATATATAAATTTATATTTATAAATATGTAATTATAATTAAATATAATATATAAAAAAATCTATAATTAATATTTATAAATACATTATAAAAAATTATATCTAAATATACAATTTTATGGAACTTTGTATAAATATATATGTAAATATAAAGACATATAAATATAAATATATATATATATATATATATTGTATAAAATTTATATCTAAATATAAAATATATAGAATAATTTAAAATTATATTTAAAAATAATTATATAAATCATATAAAAATAATTATTATCCATTTTATTTAAAACAATATCTAACCATTTTTTATATTATAAAAATACATGAATATATATTCTTATACAAATGTATAGATAATGTTTATATATTCATATGTGAGTGTATTAATAAACAAATATATATTTATATTTGAATATATATAAATGAATATTAAGATAAAATATATTTAAATAAATATAAGTGTATATATATATATTATACACACACACAAACATATATTTTATCAATGTATTTAAAAATAATTATATAAAAATATATGAATAAAAATGATGTATGTAAATATATATATATATATATATATCATAAAATATAGAACAAAATAAGCTTGTGGCAGTGGTAAAGGGGTTTGAAAAGAACAAGAGAAGTCATGGGATCGAGTCTAGGTGTGTGCACAGGTGAAATGGTAGTTGGGTAGTGAGTGCTGACAAAAGGGCCTCATGAGTTCTAAAAAGGGGGTGCATGATAGTGGGAGCAGGGGTATGAGGGGTGAGAGATCGATCAAAAATAAATATATTTTTCTTCAAATTTTATCAGCACTAACAAATACTGATAAAGGGATCTTTTATCAACACTAAAATAAAAGCCCTTATAAAGAGTGCCTTGAATAGAACTTATTTTAGCACTGATAAATGCATCCTTTATCACTAATTTTTGCTAGAGATGATGAAGGGTGCCTTTATCAACACTTTTTTAGCACTAATAAATGGGATATTTATCAATTCTTTTTTAGTGTTGATAAATTCCAAGCCTTTTAATGGTTTTTAGTATAACATATCTATTTTAGCACTGATAAATCCCATTTATAATTTCTTTAATAGAATGATATGTTTAATTTCATATCACTCCCTGATGTGACTCCATCATCCATAACTTATCATCCGCCTAATCTAGTAGTTCTCACTTCTATTTAGTCTATTCCATTAGCTATCATTACTTCTAATCCCATTTTCTTAGTTTTAGCAGAGCCACATCCTATTATTTTATAAACCCGTGTAACTATTCTAGTTTAAAATCATATTAAATCCACTCCATAGGCCATTCGTCTTGTTGTAAATTGACTATTTTCATGAGTAACCCCTTTTATACATGTGACATTAGCTTTGGTTCCAATAACCAATCAACCTACTCCTATCTAGTCTACCCATCCAGATACAACCTATCATGAGAAGATGGATAGGTAATATGATTAATTCAAGGAGAAAATTTTTAATGAAATCCATCCCATTTCACCAGAGGAAAGTGTTAAATAAGGGATTTAGTAGGATTCACAATATGATTCTATGAATACTTAATAATTTATTATTTTCCTTTTCTTTTATTTTGATATTTTCCCATTCCATGTATTTTCTTTATCTTCGGAAATTTTTATAATATCATTGCTAGGATTTGATAAATAAATACAAGGGTATGTTATTCTTATTACATGAAACTTTATTATATCTCCCATTGATCAATTTTTGTGAAATATTATGACATATGTCATAATTGAAGCTAAATTATGAAAATAAAAAGTTATTTCACTTTTTTGAAATAAGAACCCCCAAATTCAAACATGGTTCAAGGGAATGTGATATATAAAACTTTGAGATGCCTATTTAATATTTTTACTTTTCCCATTCCTTTTATTTTTTAATTGAGAATCATTTGTTATAATCTATCACCTTTGACTTAGGCATTGTGTAAAATGTATTATTTTATTTGTGGGGGGTTTCTGAAATTGACACTTGAATTTTTTTTTGAGTTTATTTATCAAGGAGAAATGTCTTTTATGAATATTATCTTTACTTGTGTAAAATCTAAATATCATAAGAATAAAGTTATTGGATAAGGGTAAATTTTGTTGAAATTCATATAATTTTTCCATTTTTGTGTCTAAACTTTAAATAATTACAAATTTATTTTCATTTCCTAAGTTTAATTATCTAAAATTAGTATTTATTGACTAATTATTTACTATTCACACCATGAGTTATTTTACAATGTTAATTTTTTAGTACTTAGAGGTATCTTAAACCCATTGATGATATCTTTATAATAACCTCATTCTTGAGATATTCTTAGAATGAATAAACTACTATAACTTTCTTCTTATATTTTTCAAAACATAATATTCAAGTTATATTAAAATTATTGAGTCCATATTTGATTTTTAAAAACAAGACCATTGAGCCTACCCTTGAATTGGACCCTTAATCGAGCCTATAGAAACTGTGGACATAGTGATCAAGAGGCCCACATTGCAAGACAATTTTTCCTTTTCTATCCAATTATTTTGTATTTTTGTATGATTTAAATTGAGCTATAAATAGATAGAATGGTTTATTTTATAATTTTATTAGGGAGGAAGTTTTTTAAAAATAAAAAATGATGAGGTCTTAACATTGGTTATTGGGAGAATGGTTTGAAACCAATTTTATATTGAACTTTCAAGGTTCCTCTATCATTTGGAAATAAACAATAATAAATAGAGAAGAGAGGAAAAATTCCTCATTATTTTCATTGATTATGGTATGTAAACGTTTACAAGAAAAAAATATAAGAGTTTAAATTAATGATATTTTTTAAAATTATAGTGATGAGTGAGGTATTTTCATTGATATTGAGTTGAAAATAATACATTATACTTAACTACTAAAGCCTCCTTGTTAATTTTTTTAAAATTTTTATATATACCAACCCTTAAATTAATAATTAATTTCTTAAGAAACCCTCATGGTTTAATTTTATTTCTAAATTATAGATGTATACACATTACAAGTTTATTAATAGAATAATAAAACTCAATATTGATCATAACTAAAATTAAATGATCTTGAGTGATGAGAAAATTAATATTTGACAACATAAATCACAAGTGAGAATTAATATTAAATAAAGGTTTATTAGTGTGTGTGTGAGAGAGAGAGAGAGGGAATAGAATTTAGAGAATTAAATCCATATATGCAGCATGATTGGGTGTCCAATAAGATGAGTATATGCACTTCAATAATTTTTTTGGTGTTGTTTTGTTCAAGATTTGTTCGAGGAGGGTGATTTAGATTCTATATTTTTTATTTCGTATATTTATTTATAATTATCATGATTTTTTTACATTATGTGAAGATATGAAATTGGAATAAGAATATAAATAACTTGAATGGGTAAAAGTGAATTTTTAGGCTACAACCACCCATTGTGAATACTTATAAAGTGGGTTAGATAGTGGTTTGGGCGATTTTGAGTCTGTTGGGTCAGTTGGTTTGAGTACAAATGAGTTTCTTGAAGCATATGGCTATATAATCTAGTTAGTGGGCTAGGATGGGGTATCAAATATTCTGATTTGAAATAGTGTTGTTGTCACAATAGTACTAGAGTAGTGGTCTCACTCTAGGTTACAAGTGTTCTAGTAAGGAGTTAGCAAAGGAGGTGGGATCTCCATTTTATTTCCAATTAGTTTGAGACAAATATTCTTCATTATATTGTAAAGTTATATGAAAATATCATTTAAAGATACTATAATTAATAACATATAATAGTTTTTCTTTCTATTTTTATCTTGAATAAAATATTATTAACTTAACTTCTTACAATTTTTGGTGTTCTTGTTGATATTTGAACTCAATGTCTGATTATAAGTGGAGTGAATAATACTGTTGAATATAAAAAATAATAGAGAGTAGGTTGGTTCATGTTGAATCGATGATAGAATAGTTTTTATGAGAGTTTTATGAAAAAGAAAAATCAGGTGGCCAAGAGTTGTAAACCATTCATAATAGTATCCTATATTTCCTCAATTGAGTAGAGAATCAGTAGTTTGTTCTTAATAAAATGTAGAAGTTTTAAGAGTGTTTCTCTCTTCAGTTTTGGAACATGGAGGAAAAAATGATCAATCTAATTAAAATCTTAGATATGCAGACTCTACATAGTTTTTATATCAAAAAATAGAGAAATGTTGAAGCTACAATTCTGATTGGTAGTAGAATCAGAAAAGTGAATTCCAAAATTCAACAGGAAGGAGGCTTAGCGCCTAACAGATTGGAGCTAGAATACAGAGTGAAAATTTTGTTGAATAATTTAGAATTACTAACATTTACTGGTGATGGTCCTTTTGAGTAGATAACTAATACTAAAACTTATTTCTAAATTATTCAAAATTTAGAAGCAATGAAACTTCCAATGGCACTACTTTTCATTGGAGGAGTGACATTATATTGGTTTCTATCTTGAAAAAACTGATATCTGAGGACAAAATAGAACCCATTCAAGTTGTCTATTATAAAAGGGATATGATAAGGTGACTGATGGAGACCCATTTAGGTACCTTAAAAATATGTCAAACTAGTACTATAGTGGAATATATCGATGACATCAAAAATGTGTCTCTACAAATTCTAGATTTTCTAGAGCATTGGATTATTCATTTTTTTTTTGAGGATTATATAAATAAATCGCGAACAAAGTATATACTTATGAACTAGAAAATAAATATATTTTTTTGAATATATCCATGAAAATAGATAAGGAATTTTTAGGGTAGGGACTATTGGAAAATTCCTAATAGAATCTAAAACAACCTCCAGTTTCATGAGGGGTGATAAGTAGTTTTCATAGGTATCAAATAAATAGGTCCATTCTAGAAAGTAATTTAAAAGGTGAATAAAGTAGATTAACTAAAAGTGATGGTAGATGGAAAATAGTCAAAAGTATTATCTTATAGGAGCAGGGAGAAATAAAACAAAAGGGATTTTTTTCTGATGCAGACAACCTTACACTCGCCTACATCATTATCCTAAAAACATTTGCAGTTATTGGACTATGAGTTTGAGGATGTAGAAATTTGTGGGGAAATAG
Organism: Viscum album; assembly: GCA_963277665.1. Taxonomy (NCBI): domain Eukaryota; kingdom Viridiplantae; phylum Streptophyta; class Magnoliopsida; order Santalales; family Viscaceae; genus Viscum; species Viscum album. The sequence goes on along the minus strand of OY728148.1, from coordinate 2,093,383,109 downwards.
CGGACACTATGAAAAAGGAACTAGATTTGTGTGAACTTATTGATACAATGATGCAGGAACTAGTGGGATATATAATCTTGAGAGAATAAATGGTGGATTCATTGATGTTTTATGGCTGTGTTACGGGAGTACCTATTGTGATACTCATGGATAGTGGATTTGATCATACTTTTTTGACAAAGTATCTCACTAAAATGGTAGGGTTGGAAAATTTTCCAACCACGCCATTTGGGATTAATCTGGGTGATGAAAGGAAAGTTCTCTCATAGGGAAAATGTATGTACATCTGGGCTTCTTTTGATTAGTTCACATTTTTTAAGTGTTTTTTATACAGGGGGAGCTATAGTTTTTAGAATGTAATATCTAAAGACCTTAGGGTTTTTTAGGACCAATTAGAGAGAAAAAACTATGGATTTTGAGTGGGAAGGGAAGGGATTTAATGTACAGGGAATCTCAGAGTTGTAGGAAAATTTAGTTTTCCTATGATATATTATACAGAAATCTACTACTTACTCAGAGAGTTGGTTGTGTACAACTAAACTTACAAATCCTTATAAATGACCAAAACAAGGTTAAAATTTTGAAATGTATAAATAGGATAATTTTTTTCTTTTTTTGAAGATCGATTATATGTTCCTCTAAGCCATATTACTGACCACAGGATACCTCTAGTTAATGAGGCAACTCTGGTAAACATCCCAACATATAAATTTTCATTAAATCTTAAGGATGATGTTAAGGGGTAAGTGGTAGAGATTTTAGTTAAGGGGGTCATTAGATATAGCAGTATCCCTTATGTGAGCCCTATAATCTTGTTTAAAAAATATGGAGAATGGATATTTTGTGTTGATTACTAGGATTTGAATAAGCTAACGGTTATGAATAGGTTTTCAATACAAGTAATTGATGAACTATTGGATGGACTACATAGAACATATCATTTTTTTTCAAATTTTATTTTAAGTATGGTTTACATCAAATCAATATGTAGGTAGAGAACATGTCTAAGATATCTTTCAATACTCATGAGGGACTTTATGAGTATCTTTTAATTCCATATAGACTAATGAAAACTCTAATGATTTTTCACTCAGTAATGAATAGAATTTTCAAGAGTGTTTTGTGGGAATTTGTGTTGGTTTTCTTTGATGATATACTTGTTTGTAGTAAGTAGAGGATGGAGCACCTTCAGTATTTGGATGTGGTGTTTGAAATATTTCAAGTTAACTACCTTAAATTCAATAAAAAGAAATGTTTTTTGTCCATCCAAATGTGGAGTATTTTGGGAATATGTTTTTTTGAGAAGGGATCCTAATAGACTTGAAAAAGGTGGAATGTGTTCAGCAGTGGCCTTAGCAGCATAATGTCACATGGGTATGAGGGTTCTTAGGAATCACTGGTTATTACATGAAGTATATTTAGGATAATAGGGAAATAACGAAACTATTAATAGAATTAACAATGAAATATGATTTTATTTAGCTCATTGCAATAGAGGAAACTTTTAATAGACTGAAAAAGTCCTGATTTTAGTTCTAGTGTTGGATTTACTAAACTTCCAATATATATTTTTTATTGATTTTTATGCTTTAGAGAGGGGTGGGAAATATGTTAATGAAATAGAATCGGTAAGTTTCATATTTCAGTAAATATTCAGGTGTATCTACTCTATCAAAGATAGTATTTGAGAAGGAAATTATGGTTTTAGTTTTATAAGTAAACCATTAGAAACATTATTGTTTGGGAAAGAATTTTGTGGTCTATACTGATCATGAAGCTCTCAAGGATATGGTAACACAGCAGATTCCTTCTATCATCTAGTAATGTTGGCAAGACAAACTGTTAGGATTAGATTTCAATGTGATTTATAAAATAGGGAAAACTAATCAAGTAGAAGATTCTTTATCCAGTTTGGAATAAGGAGAATATTCTCTGAACACTAAACCACATACACATTGTTCAGATGTTTTTAGGGATTTTTGAACCATTTTGGATAGAACTTACTATATTTATAGAGTAAATACTATGAGATATAAACCTTATAAATATTTTTACATTTATTTAAAAATAATAGGATTCTGGTGTCGGGTTTAATTCTATGATGGATTTCTCTTTTATAGAGATAAACTAGTTTTATTTAAACACCCATCCTTACTTCTGAAATTTTTAAATTATTATCATTCTCCAGTTATGGGAGGTCATTCTGGATTTTATAATATGTACAATAAGCAATAAACTATTTTATATTGAAAAGTTATGACATGGGTTTTTATGAATTTTGTGTGATAATTTGATATTTTTCATAGACAAAAATATCAATTCATGACATCGGTTGGGATATTGCAACCTCTACTAGTTTCTGAATTGATGTGGGAGGAAAATTATATGGATTTTATTTTCAGACTCCCCAAGTCTCATGGTTATGATTTACTCCTAATTTTTGTTGATATATTATCCTAATATGTGAACTTTTTATTACTATGACATGCATTTATATCTAACAGGGTTGTTTAGGTTTTTATAAAGAAATTTTTTCAGTTACATGGGATTCCCTGATTAATTTTAAGTGATCAGGATCCATTATTCGTTAGTAACTTTTGGAAGGAATTTTTATAGTTGGAAAGAACCACACTTTATATGAGTTCTTATTATCATATACAAATAGATGAAGAAACTGAAGTTGTGAATGGAATTTTGGAAACATATTTATGGTGTTTTACTTCAAAATTAACTCTTTATTAGGCTCAATATGTACCTTGGTTGAGATATTTTAAACATGATGCAATGAACTATTCTAAAAAAGTGACACCATTTGAGTTATTTTGTGGTCAGTGACCTCCAACGCCTTTACATTATGTGAAGGGGTAACTCAGGGGGCTTCAGTGGAGTCTTCCCTTCTTTACTATGATGAGTTAATAAATCAATTATGGAAAAACCTTCATCAGGATTAGAAAATAACAGGGAAATTTTATAATCGACACAAAATGGATATGAAGTTTTAAGTTTAGAATATGGTTTTCATTAATCTTTAAACTAATATACAAACTCCAAAATCTTGGAAGTTAAATCCTAAGTTGGCTGGTCAATACTATGGTCCTTTCCAGGTGCTGGAACGTTTAGGTATAGCCACCTACAAACTCATTTTTCCTATAACATCTTGATTACATAGTTTTTTTCATATTTCTTAGTTAAAGAATGATAGAGGAGATATTCCATAACAAGAAAAACTTCTGGTAGGACTGCACAGTTTTTATGGTTTTTTAAATGAACTAAATGAAATACTTATTGTTCCTAAGGATTTGTATATATCTAGAACCAATTTCTTGTTAAATTTAAATGGGTTCTTACTAATGAATAAATTTGGTAAGATTACTAGAATATCCAGGAATAATTTCTTGACTTCCACCTTGGGTAAAATATGTAATTTTAGGGGGGAATTCTTATTCCACGACCACAGATTATACATGTTTATAAAAGAAGAGGAAAGGGGTGAGCTGGTGGTTTGGGTGATTTTGAGTCTTTTAGGTCAGTTGGTTTGAGTGCACATGAGATGATTTATGTATGTGGCTATATAATCTAGTTATCAGGCCTAGAATTAGTATCAAAGATATTTATTTGAAATAGAATTATTGACACATTGGGATTATAGTGGTAGTATCACTCTAGGATACAGGTTTCTAGTAAGGAGTCGGTGAAGGAGGTGAAATCTCCATTGTTTTTCCTAGTATTGTGAGAAAAATATTCTATATTATATTATAAATCTCTATGAAAATATCATTAAAATATACTAGAATTAATAACATATACAATTTTTTCTTTCCATTTGTGTCTTGAATGCAGTAACTTAGCTTCTAATAAGTGAATTAATTGTGATTTTCATGATTTCCATGATTTCCTTGTTGTTATTTATGTTATTGTTGATTTAACATTGTGAAATAATGATGGTGTGATTATTAATTGTTTTTTTTGTTATTAAAACATGTTTACATTTTATAAATGAATTAAGTATAGTTATTATTTAAAGAAAATGGAAATCTATAAATTTTTTAGGAAATAAATTTTTTGTTTTAATAGTGTGGATGATATTGTGATAGCCTCATATTGTAAATTTTTCATGGTAATAGAGAAATCTGTGTTATGGTTTGTTTGGTTTATTGAGGATGGAGGTTGAAGAGTGATTTGTTATTTTGATAATGATTCAAGGTTAGCATGGTTTTATGTAATTTGTTTCTAAGGATATTGTATGATACTAAAATAAGTAAAATAAATTAAATAAAGTTGAATATAAATGGGTTTTATTTAATAAATGAATGCAATAAAATAAAGTGGTGGAAATAATTATGTGGTAATGAGAATATAATAATATGAAATTTGGATTATATTTGTTTTAATTGGTGTGGATTATGAATTAATGTGATAAATAAATGATTAATATGATTTTTAATTAAATTTTATTAAAATAAGTGTGGTTGTTGGAAGATTCTATGTGGTGATGATGTAGGTTGGTTGTGATTACAAGTAGTAGAAGTTGTTATGTGGTGGTGATTGTTATGGAGATGGATTGTGCTTATTGAGGTGTTTTGGTTAGGTTAGGTTTGTGTAATTATTATATATATTAATTGTAATTTTTATGGTTTTACACACCATTTTCCAATTCGAGTATCATGATAGGCTCCCATATAAGGTCTTGGGTTATGGGTGTAACCCTAAAATCTAAGATATGGGTGTTAGGGATGGTTGACTACTCTCTATCTACCACTCTCACTTCCATATATAGCATGGTCATATAGTGATGGATATTGTGGTGGTTATGTGGTGTTGTGGTAGTGATGTAATGATATAGTATTGGTGTGGTTATGTGATATGTGGATGTGTTATGTAGTGTTGGGTCATGGTTTCAAAGTTGTGGATATGATGTGTTTTGAAGATGTGGTTATGTGGATATGGAAGAGATGAGGGTGACAAGATGTATATTGTTGGGGTATGAGGAATACTAGCTTAGTGGGGAAGTGGGTTTAAGGTACTTTCTTGATTATTATATTATTCTACTTATATACTGATTTGATGAGAGTGAAATAGTGAGTTTGGGATATTAAATGACCTAGGATAGGTAATGATATGATTTTGTAGTTTATTCACCAAGGGTTCGATATGATTCTTCCATATTAGAATGTGAGTTTTAGGGGATGAACCTACTGAGTATACTTGTATACACACCATTACTTGTATATACTATTTTTTATTTGTTTTTAGGATAGATTTGATAATTGGGTTAGAAATTATTATCCCATAATGTGGATATTGATTGGTTTTGGAGTCACTTCCATAGGATCTATTCATTTTTGTATTTATCTTAGAGTCTTTATATAGTTTCTATATGATAATAGATGCATATTATTGGGATTTATCAATTTCTGTTGATTGGTGGTTTATTCTTATCATTCCAAGATTTATGAGATAAATTAATCATATATTTTTTTGTATACCCTTACTGTCTCTTTTCAACATGTATCCCATTGTAGGTAGGCTTCTAGGGTCACTCCAATTGTTATTATCACCCCATGATGGGTTCTAGTGGAGAAAGATCATGATATCGTGTATAAAACTTAACCAGAATAAATGCACATAAAATATATGTGAAAAATAAAAAAGGTAGTTCAATGAAATCAAAATTCATTTAACACATTTATAATGATCCAACAAGTCATTAATGATAACTGAGAAACATTGAACAAGCAATATAACCCCCTAAATCCTCCTAAAAGAGAAGAAGCTTTACTGAAATCCAAACAAGTACTAAGAACCCATAAAGAGTTTTTAAAACACACAAAAGAAAATTTAAAATCACATTAAAATCTAATTAATACTTATAGACCCTGAACTAAGGAATAATCAACATTTAATTATTCTATTTTACACATATAAAACATGAAATGGGTTATTAAACCCCCATGTAAATTCATATTTAATATAAAGAAATAGGTAATTGAAACCCAAGATATAAAATTCATTTAAATATTATATAAACAACTCAAAAATACTTTAAATCATTAAATGAGATGTTTAAATTAAATCAAGCATTAAGGTTTTTAGGAAATAGAGGAGAGAGAATAAAAATTCATACCTTCATGTAAGTAAATGACATACAATAGGTATTACTAGTATAATACACATTCATTTAGGTCTTTAAAACCATTAAAAATAGTTATAAAAATTAAAAAAAAAATACTTTTACCATAATCTTTCAAATCCCATGATAGAGACTCACTTATTGGTAACTTATATGGTGTTTAAGTAACCCCAAATAAGGTGTGGAGAATGTAACACCCCCAAAAATCTAAAGTAGGAACATTATTTTCGATAGCATGTATGAAATGAAACACTAAGAGCATGAGGTAATTTAATATCCCAATAATTTATAATATATTTAATATTTAAAACAAATTCAATAAATTTTATATCTTTTAATTCATGTGACACTGAATTAGTGTACGTCACACACAACAACGAGTTTCTTCAATGGATTGTGTTGCACACAAGACCGAGTTTTACTGAATAATAATATATTATTAAAATATTATTATTTAATATAATAATATATAAAATAAACATTATTAATATTAGTAAATAACTTATAAAAATATATTATTTACACAAATAATTCATTGGTTACAAACTAATTAGAAATGAATATAATAGCCAATTGAAAATAAAGGGAATATTTTATAGAAAACTATTTTTATAGTCACAAAGCTATTTTAACATAATAAATTAAATTAATTACAATTAGTGATTGATATTAATTTATTATATTTATTATATATTCAATATAAAAATTTTTATATTCATGAAATGGATTTTATAATCGTAAGATAAAAACAAACCCAATATTTTGCATAAAAACCTATATTTTTATTAAGACATTTTTACCAGATTTTAATAGAGAACCTATTTAAAATTAAATTTTTGGAAATGTTATAGATTATATATGTCAAAATAAACTTCATATTTGAAATATAAACATAAAAATTAGGTTATGTTTACTTTTTGGTATTTTTCAATGAATTTTTATTTTTTAATGAATAATGAAAAATATTGAATTTTAATTCAAAACTACTTTTTCATATAATTTATTTATAAGGTTAAATCATATTTTAAATTGGTTTTAAAATTTAATTAGAATATATTTTTATAAATTAATCCAATTTAGGTCATTTTAATCAATTTCACTTTGAAATTGACTATAAAAACATACCAAACTTTCAAATGTGTTTACTTTAAAACATCGCATTATAGTCTCATCTGCAAGAATATATTTAAATTAATTTCTTTCACTTATGTTATTAGAATTTGAATAAATGGAATCCATATTTAGAATCATAATAATTTCTAATTTCTAATAATGTCAACTTAGTTTTTGACCAAAAATATTAGTGAAATTAATTAAAATTAATTACAATGATTAAGATAAAATTATGCTTAATAAGAGACTAAAATTTAATCTTAATAGCTCAAATGATATATACACTTTTAGAAGAGCAATTTTATATCCCTTTTTATACCCTATACTTCATTTTATTAAAATTGGACCATTATGGGTGCCACTTTCCAAGGTAAAAACATGGTTGGAATTCCCTTTCCCAAAATTTACAAGAGTGTCACTCCTCCTCCACTATAAAAAGGTATCCTCTCCTCCCACTTCCTCCCACCTCTCGAAAGAATTTGGCTTGAAAAAGATCTTACAAAATATCTACTCATAATAACTCCCCTAATTCTATAATCTTTACCTTTGTTATAAATCTATCCAAGAAATCTCTTTGGTTCAAACCAAAAGAAGTTGCCTGATTAAGAGGTAACATCTTTCCTTAAGCTCATTCAATTTATTTCTATTATCCACCCACTAAAATCTTTTTTATTTCATGATTATATTACAAATACGGTATCAAAAATATACTATGATGTTTTTATACTAAGTTTTATTCCTACACGCACACATAATTCTATCTAATGTGTAATGAATATAATGTTTATGTGTAAGGCAAACTACCACCTAACAAAATGATGATTGTTCATTTTTCCTTTACCGCCTCTCATGGTATAAATTATGATGGAAAATATATTTATATATGATATTTATTATATTTATTATTTATTTAATATTATTTAATTCTTTTACAAAAAATATCTTTATACTTTCCATTTTGTGGGAATACGATAATATCGTTTGTGGAAGTGTGGACTAACGCCCCTTAAAAGTGATGTGATTCGTTCACATGATATATGGAATGTATAAAGGATAAATTTAATTTAACATAATTGAAATAGAAAAAATATATATGATATACATGACATAATTACATTTCTGGAAATATAATATATATCATTTTCTTTATTACCTATTCACACACTTAAAAAGTGATAACGTCATTCGTAGACATGTGGACTACCGCCTCCTCGACATGATGTGATTCCTTTTACCTAAAAATAATTATTTATATAAGTATATATGATTAAATAATATTTTATTTATGATATAATTACCAATGTAAATATATAATGCTACTTACCATCTTTCCATAATGATCATTGAAAAATGAGAACGTCACTCATGCGTACGTACGACCTATCATCTCCATGATTGTAACATTGATTCATTTTTCATAACCATATTTAATGATTGTTTTTAAAAGTATAATTGATGTATAAATATGATAATTATTTCATTATTTTTATTCTATAGAAGTTATATAATAAACCCTTTCTCCATAGTTGACCTACCAATTTTTTTTTGACACATCAATCGTATTTGGTCAAAAGAGTTGATGTAAACATAATTGTTTAAGTAGTTATATACAACATAGTAATTAGTGAAATAAAAGTGATGATGAACATGAAAAAAGGATATAAATTAAGTAAATAATTGACATAAGTGTATTATTCAAGAATACTAAGACACGCGAGATAAGTCGGACTCAAGGTAAGGTATTTCATCTCAATTTACATTCCATTGAGACTTATTTGTTATTATATACTAGTTTATTTTATATGGTGTTTATAATGACCTTTGAAATGTTACATCATGAATATCCTTATTATCATGGTATTATAAGTTTCATTTAATGATATTACATCATGGATATTATTATAAAAATGTTCCAATGTGGTATGGGACAGTTTGGAATGTTTAATGATTATTCTCCTCAAGAACGTTTTTTATGATTATCTTTGAAATCTCATTGCCTTTTGTGATTGTTAACTTTCTCTTGAAACAATAAATTTATTGGTGTGCACCTAATTTCTTATATATAGTGTATATACTACCACTTTTTCATATAATTTCATGATTCATTCATACTTCATGATATTTTGAGTTTTAATTTGAATCATTTCATATAATGGGATTTGAGTGAAAAGTTACCAAGTGGAAAAGATATTTCATAACCCAAATTCTTTTTCATTGCGTTATAATACTTCCTCATTGTCGTTAACATTATATTATTTTGTGTATAATTAATTTTAATATCTATTTATGTATTTACACTTATATATGTGTATTGTAGTTGATACACATAATCTACTCATTTATTGATTCTCAACACAACGTTATAAAATTTTCAAGGGTTTACTTTATAATCTCATTTTATTCAGGATTTTTTACACTTGAAATTAATTTAGAGAAAATTATTGGATCATTATTTAATAAACCCTTTGATTTTATTCTCTTATTGTTATTTATGACCTTTTTCAATTAATATTAAAATTATTCCATTCTTTGGTACTCAAAATGTTTTAAAAATGATTTTCATAAAACCCGGATTCATTTCTCTCTTTAGTTGTAGAATCTATTTTCTTCTAAAAATATATTTTATTAAAATGTTTTCAAAAAGGTTTTAACCTTTTCAAAATGATTTTTTAAAGACCTTTTTACCATTTTTGTCTTTTACCCGTGTTTTAAAATTAATCTTCTTATCACTTTCCAAACAATTCATTTTTCTAACCTTTTACCATGAAAAAGGAATATTATTTTTACCTCATAAAGTATGTATGGATTTACCTTTAATTACTTATTTAAATATTCCTTTTCATGTTTAAAATGTTTCTTTTTAAATAAAATGTTTTTAAAAGCGATTTTCAAAGAAAAATATTTTCAAAATGTTTTTCAAAATAAAGAGTATATTTTACTCAAGAATGATTTTAAAATACTTTTATAGTATTTTTATTCATTAATAGAAACAACCCTTTATCTCTACTCCACTTGGGATATATTGTATTGATAACATCCTTAATCATCCTCTAGATGGTTTATGATTGATTTGTACAAGGATAATATTCACATTCACTTCCTTGATTCATTTGTCAGTCCCCTTGAAATATTCAATCTCCTATGATCATCGAACACTGAATTTCCCATAAATTATCCATTTAATTTATCATGGATATTACCTTTTCCTAAACCGTATACCATTTAATTTATATACAGTGTGTACTTCGACAATTATTTTATTATTTGGGAAAATTGTGATAATTTTATATTCTTTATTCAATACTGATATTTGATAAGACATATTTCTTATTAATTAAATTAATTACTCAATATGAATAATTCTTTGGACATGAAATGATGGGTGCAACCCCGACTTTATATATCTCCTTGATGCATTGACTGGTTCTCATGAGACAAATAATTTATACAAATTAAATGAGTTTTTATATTTAGTTTTAAACTGTCTGGATAATGGATATTAATAGTATAAGTCCTCATGTTTCATAGACATAACGTCCAATAATTAAGCATTTCCTTCATATAAATTTCTTTTATCATTGTTATTATCTATGAGGTTTTCATATGATAAAATATATGGATGCATTTCATTCTCAATTTATTGTTTAAATGGCATGTGTTTCAGTTTATTACCTTTCTATAATTATTTTTTCCTTGTCTATTTATTTTAATGGAATGTGTTTCCATTTATTACCTTGCCATATTTTTTATGTACTTACTTATTAGTTTATTGACTACATGGTATGTGTGTTTATCTATTTACCATACCATAATTATTATTTTCATTTATTCATTATTTCTTCTGCTATACTTTACCCTTACTAATAATTTCAGCTCATCCCTATATTGTTTTTTTTTTCAAGATTCCAAGAAGTGTACTAATAAATATATATAAGGATACACTAGATGGAATAAAGTTATTATCCTCAGAGTCATTTAGAAAAAAAAATATGTTGTAATTAGTGTATTCACTTGTAATACAATAATAATTTATGTATATGGTTTACCAAGACTGCTAAACTGATTGGTCCTTCAGGATTTAATTCCTTGTAATCATGTCAATTTATTGGTAGTATACACTAGCTCTGGACTTCTGGGGTCGGGTCGCTACATTTGGTATCAAAGTAATTTTAATAGAAACCTTGGGAACTATATTTAGGAAAACATAGATTAAATAACATGTCCCTAAGTTATAATTTGAGGATAAGTATAGAAGAATATCTAAAATATTCAGCTACATTGAGATTATATAATTCTCCTAGCAATACATCCTTGTCTGGATAATACAAGTGGATGTGGTTCTAGCACATATTTACCTAGGAGTAACAACTATGAAAAGGTGTGTCGGGTCTCACTCGGCGTAACATGGTACATGATAATGGGCCTTACTGCATACCTAATTTGACACTTCAAGGGGATATGCTTAGGGTAATTCACATTTTCTTTAAAAATGAATATGAAGGATTTTGATAATGAATAACCTGGGTTAAATGTAAGGTTTTTTAGATTGAAGATAATGTGTCATGATTTAGAAATCCTATAAATGATATTATGGATAAACCCTAGACCAAGGAATGACCTATGTGGAAATAAATGGATGAAGTATTTATGTATTTGGGTTGTATTAAAAACCTTAGTTAAAAGGGTGTTTAGTTATTAACCTTATTTCAAGGATTTCCATCATATTTATTTTTTAAATTATATGGTTTTAGAAAAAGGAAAACCTATATTTCGAGTGAAAACCAATCATGTTTGGAAAGTCCAAGGGACTTGAACCCATGACTGAAGGAATATAAGGGTTTAACACCAACCACTAACCTATGAAATTTCATGGTTAAAATGTCATTCTTTTTAGTTAAGTAGTTTTTCAAATAAATATTAATGATTAACTTGTAGTTTTTATTTTTGGTTTATAGATTAATATATTAACCATATTTTATTTTGAGAATAGTTAGAGACAAATATAAAAACTTTTTTCTCTTTTTTGGGCATTATGATCTGTTAAATATTTATTTTAGTGCCTTAGAGATCAATGTTAATTTTTGGATATCCATTTCATGAATCAAGGTATGAATTAGAATTTTATCGAAGCACAACCAAAATATGGAATTGTTAATATGAAATTAAAACATATCATTTAAGTAAATTTCCTTATATCCTTAGTTATTAAAGTAATTTATCAACATAAGGAAAAGGATATTAAAAAAACTTTTATCCTAATACATTAATTTTTTTTACTGATGGTATTATAAATCATCGAAGATTTATGGCGAGGCCCTAAAAATTCTATTCATCATTAACTTGTTTGTGATCAATGACCTCAATAACTCCCTATAAATATTTATTCTTTTCCTCCAAGTACATATCTCTACTTTCCACTAATGTTCTTCTAATTAGAGACCTAATTATATGTTAGTATACGTAACCTTTTCACTTAACATTCTCTTATTTCTAGAGGATGTTTTATGAACCCTTATCATGATGTGGGATTTCAATATAAGAAATATCAAAAAAAATATTACCAAGATCAATTTTAAATTATTAGTACACAATTTAATTAATGTGTATAGAATGTAACACATCGAAAATCTAAAGTAGGAACATTGTATTCGATAGTGTGTATGACACGCAAAACCAAACACATGAGGGAATATAATATCCCAATAATTTATAATATATTTACTATTTTAAATAAATTAAATATATTTTATAGCTTCCAATGCATGTGAATCTAAGTTAGTGTATGCTACACACAACAATGAGTCTCTTCAATGGCTTACATTGTGTGCAAGATTGAGTTTTACCAAATAATAATATATCATTAATATATTATTATTTACTATAATAAGATATAAATGAGTCATTATTAATATTGTTAACTAAATTATGAAACTATGTGGTTTACACAACTAATTCATTGGTTACAAACTAATTATAAAATAATATAAGAACCAATTTAAAATAAAGGGAATATTTTATAGAAAACTATTTTTATGGTCACAAAGATGTTTTATCTTAATAAATTAAATTAATTAAAATTATTGATTGATATTAATGTAATATATTTAATATATAAAAAATATAATATTTTTTATATTCATTCAATAGATTGATAAGCATAAGATAAGAACAAACCCAATATTTCATATAAAAACCTATATTTTTATTAAGGCATTTTTACCGCCTTTTAATGGACAAACTCTTTTAAATTAATTTTTTTGGAACTTTTGAAGATTATATATGTAAAAATTGACTTAAAATTTGAAATATAAACATAAAATTAGGTTAGGGTTAATTTTTTTATTTTTCTATAAAGATTCATTTTTTTAATGAATAATGAAAATACATAATTTAATTCAAAAATACTTTTTAATCTAATAAATTTATAAGGTTAACTCAAATTTAAAATTGGTTTTAAAGTTTAATTAGATAATATTTTTATCAATTAATCTAATTTAGGTTATTTTAATCAATTTCATTTTGAAATTGAATATAAAAACATAGCAAACTTTCGGACATTTTTACATTAAAAACTTGCATTGTCGTCCCATCTACAAGATTAGATTTAAATTAATTTATGTCACTTATGTGATTGGAATTTGAAAAAATGGATTAAATATTTATAATAATAATAATTTTTAATTTCTAATAATATCAAATTATTTTTTCACCAAAAAATATTTGTGAAAGTAATTAAAATTAATTACAGTGATTAAGGTAAAATTAAGCTTAATAAGAGACTAAACCTTAATCTTAAGGTCTTAAATGATCTATAAACTTGTAAAAGATCTATTTTATGGCCATATTTAGACCCTATACTCCCTTTTCTAGAAATTGGAAAATTCTGGGAGCCTTTTTTCATGGGAAAAATGTGGGTGGAATTCCCTTTCCCAAAATTTACAAGAGTGTCACTCCTCCTCCATTATAAAAAGGCCTCCTATCCTCCCACTTACTCACACCTCTAAAGCCACTTTGTCTCAACTAATATCTTCAAAAATATCTCATAAAAATACCTCCCCAAATAATATAATCCTCCACTTGGTCATAAATCCATCCAAGGAATCCCTTTGGTTCAAACTAAAAGGAGTTACCCAATTAAGAGGTAGCATCTCTCCTTAAGTTCTTTAGTTTTATTTCCATTCTCAACCTCCTAAAATATTATTATTCCATGATTATATAAAAAAATATCCTAAATATACTAGTATATTTTTATTCTAAGGTTTATAACTACACTCACACACACTTCCTTCTAATGGGTAATGAACATATTGTTTATGTGTATGGCGAACTACCGCCTCACGAAATGATGATTGTTCATTTTTCCTTTACCATATCTCATGGTAGAAATTATGATGGAAAATATATTTACATATCATATATATGAAACTTATTATGTATTTAATCTTATTTAATTATTTTACAAAACATATCTTTATACTTTCCATTTTGGTGGAACACGATAACATCGTTTGTGGAATCGTGGACTACAGCCCCCTAAAATCAATGTGATTTATTCACACAATACATGGAATGTATAATGGATGACTTCAATTAAACATAAGTAACATATAAAAAATTGATATTATATTAATTAAATAATTATATTTCTATAAATATAATATATATCATTTTCTTTATTACTTTTTCACACACTTAAAAAGTGATAACATTGTTCATGGACGTGTGTACGACAACCTCCTCAACATGATGTGGTTCCTTTTACCTCACAATAATTATATATATAAGTATATATGATTAAATAATATTTTATTTATGATGTAATTATCATTATGTAAATATATAATTATACTTACCTCCATTCCATAATGATCATTAAAAAATGAGAACGTTACTCATGTGTACGTACGACCTACAATCTTTATGATTGTAACGTTGATTCATTTTTCATAACCATATTTAATGATTTTTTAAAAGTATAATTGACGTATAAATAGGATAATTATAGCATTATTATTATTCTAAAGATGTTATGTAATGACCCCAATGACCATAGTTTACCAACCAAAGTTGTTTTTAACGCATTAATCGAATTTGGTAAAAACAACAAACATAAACATGATTCTTTTAGTAGTTGTGTACAATATAGTAACAAGTGAAAAAAAGGTAATGATAAACATGAAAAAATAGTTATGAGTAAAGTATATAATTAACATAAGTGTATTATTCAAGAATATGAAGTCACATGAGAAAAGTCAAAGTCAAGGTAAGGGATTTCATCTCAATTTACAATCTATTAAGACATATTTGTTGTTATAAATATAGTTTCTTTTATATAGTATATATAATGCTCTTTGAAATGTTATATCATGAATCTACTTATTCTCATGATATTATAAGTTTCATTTAATGATATTCCTACATGGAGATTATGATTCAAATGTTTCAAAGTGATATGGGACACTTTGAAATGTTTAATGATTATTCTCCTTAAAAAGTTTTTAATGGTTATCTTTACAATATCAGTTACTTTTTTTATTATTAACTTTCTCTTGAAACAATAAATTTATTTTTGTGCACATAATTTCTTATATATAGTATACATACTGCAAATTTTTCATATAATATCATGACTCATTCTTCCTTCATGATATTTTGAGTTTAAATTTGGATTATTTCATGTAAGGGGATTTGAGTTAAAAGTTATCAAGTAGAAAAGATATTTCCTAACCCAATTCCTTTTTCATTGGGTTATACTACTTCCTCATTGTCATTAATATTCTATGATTATATGTATAATGAATTTTACTATATATTGATGTATTTACACTTCTATATGTGGATTTATAGTCGATACACATTATCTACTCATTAATTGATTCTCAACTTAATATCATAATCTTTCCAAGGGTTTACTTTACAGTCACATCTTTTTTGAGATTATTTACACTTGAAATTCCATCAGAATAAATTATTTGATCATTTTTTAGTAAACACTTTCATTTTATTCTCATCTGGGTATTCATAACCCTTTTTAATTAATATTTCCATTCTTAGATTATTTGGTACTTAAAATGTTTTAGAAAATGTTTTTAATAAAACCTGGATTTATTTCTCCCTTTAATTAGAGAACCTGTTTTCTTCTAAAAATCATGTTATATTAAAAAAATCAAAAAAGGTTTTTAGCATTTTCAAAACAATTTAGTAGATAAATTTTTACACTTTTTTTCTTTTACCCATGTTTTCAAATGAATCTTCTTGTGACTTTTCAAACAAGGAATTTTTCTAACCTTTTACTATGCAAAAGGAATGTTATTTTTACCTAGTATGGAATGTATGGATTTACCCTCTGTCACCTCTTTGAATCTTAATTTTCATGTTTAAAAGGTTTATTTTTAAAGAAAAAGTTTTTTAAAAGTGATTTTCAAAGAAAAATATTTTCAAAATATTTTTCAAAATAAAAAGGATACTTTCCTCAATCATGTTTTTAAAATATTTTTATAATATTTCTATTCATCAACGATAAAACCCCTTTATTTTTACTCCACTTGGGATATGTTTTATTGATTCCATATTTAATCTTCCTCTAGATGGTTTATCATTGATTTTTACAAGGATAGTGTATTTAAATGTACTATCTCTACTTTTAATTTCATTAATTAATTGGTAAAATTTTGAGACCAGGTGATGAGACAGTATGTGATTTTGAGGCCCGGTGTGCCCAAAACAAGTCATTGAATAATATTAAGTTTTTTTAATTCAAATGGGTAGTGTTTATTTAAAACGAGAATAACTTCTAAATGGGTTCCCATATCAGAAATCTGAGGTCACTATTGTGTTCAAAACAATGACTTTACCTTACGTTAGGCCTAATATCAACCGACACGGGCCATACGTGAAAGTTAGATTGTGAATGTATCAGTAATAAAATATTTTATTTCAACAAAATGACTCTTTTATTTATTTTTATTTTTTTTAGGAATTCAAGGTTATAACCATAACCCTGGAATTCCCCTAAGATGAAGAGAAGGAAGTTATCTCGATGGTGATGAAGGGTCGGAGATCGGTACTTGGATCAAAGATTGAAGGATCGATGAATGATGATAATGCAGCTTCTCCCTTAATCAACAATTGATTCAAACCCTAGTTAGGATGTTGTTTCTTTTTTATTCACTCCCCATTCTTAAATTCAATGAAAAATGTGGAAAAAACCATGAACAGCTTTATCTGTGGTCTGATCATTTTTTCGAGATGGATAATTTATGCCGGTTGATTATCAGGGATGATTTTGTTTATAGATTTTTTTTATTCTTTCTCTCCATTATTCATTGTAACATGAACAGATCGAGGCCAACATGAACAAGGACATGATTTTCTCTTTGGCAGTTTCTGTGCATTTATCTCTTTCCATAAATCTTTATGTGTTCCTTGTTCTTCATGAAATATGAACAGAGGATTGTTGCACCTTCGATCTGTTTCACAATGATTCGATATCGGGGTTACAACACCAAAACAACATCGCGGAGGTGGGATGGTGAAGGTGTGGCATGAATCACCCAAGGAAACGGTTTACGGTGGTGTAAGATGGTGCCCAGAGTAGTGGAACTAGTTGGGTTTAGGCAAAGCGTGAGGCAGACAGCGGGTAGTTGGCAGTGCGGCTGGTGGTGGAGGCGGCACGCAGCCCAGTGGGGGGGCCGATCTAGGCAGAGCGGGAGGTGGACAGGCCACTGGTGGGGTAGTCGGTGACAGAGTGTGATGTCGCGGTCTAGGCAGGACCATGTGGAATCTCACGGTGGTGGATGATGTGAGCAGTGACCGTAGACTCAGCGGCGAGGGGCCGCCTATGCGGCTGGGTCTGTATAAAGCCCATGGAGGTGGAGGTCATGGGGGAGACCAGGAATGTGGTGTCTTGCCACATTGACTATGGTGTCACCACGTTGATCTGGCGCACGCAATTGGGTCAGTCGTGTGCAAGAGA
Organism: Viscum album; assembly: GCA_963277665.1. Lineage (NCBI taxonomy): Eukaryota > Viridiplantae > Streptophyta > Magnoliopsida > Santalales > Viscaceae > Viscum > Viscum album. Next base: position 2,093,364,891 of record OY728148.1, on the reverse strand, counting down.
AGGGGGTCGACCTACACATAGCGGGTTGGGCTAGACAGATAGGGTCGCTCTAGTGGCATGGCAGGCTGGGTCCAATGGTCCAATGTTCTGGGTTGGTCGACTAGACTGGGTCGGGTTGGTGGGTCAAGCCGGGTCGGACCTAGATTGGAACTTCTCACTAAAATGGCTATAACTTTCAAATTAAAGGTTTGTTTGATGATCTGTCTATGGAGTTGGGACCCTCATGATGAGGAAATCATTTGGATATGCCTTGGTGGATTTTGAGTATAGATCAGTATAGGTATAGAGTTTCCCTTGGTTCTTTCCTCACGGTTTTAGTATGACATTACGTCCACATCATTGGATGGTAGTCCCCTCTAGTGTTTGAGTCCTGAATAGAGTTATAGTATCCCTTATTGGGACTGGAGTTATCCTCTATCACCCTTGGTGGAGTTTTGTGGGAATTGACATCACCTATGAGTGCAAGGCATTAGTCCACCATCTAGTGGGTCATATCTGTAGGTTTTTTAATATTCTCTGAGAATGATCCCCTAAGTTACGATACCCATCGGTAGGGTTGACATTATTCCCTAAGAAGGATCCTCTATGTTGTGGGATAATACAAACTGGGTTATCGATATTCTCTAGGAAATATCCCCTCTCTGCATACCATGATCTCTAACCAGTGTGTTCTATTTGGGAGGGCCCAAAATTATCAGGACCTCTTTGCAAGAGTTTCTGATGACTTCATGGCTCAAGGAGTGAGATCTCCCAGAACGAGCATGCATTTAGTATAATCCTATATATGATAATTGGTTTTGACTTACCTCTTTGCTTTGTGGATGGTTATGTGTATATCTGTAGGGATGTCAGTATTCTTTGAGAAGGATCCCCTATGTTATGAGTCGTATCAGTATGGTTGTAGGTAATCAATGATAAGGATCCCCAACGTTATGGGATAATACAGAATAGGTTTTTGGTATTCCCTAGGAAGTATCCCCTCTCTATATACCATGATTTTTAACTAGTGTATTCTCTTTGGGCGGGCCCCAAATTAGCGGGACCTCTTTGAAAGAGTTTTCGATGACATCATGGCTCGGGGAGTGAGTTCTCCTGGAATGAGCATGCCTCGAGAAGAATCATTTGATTGATGATTGGTTTTGACTTACCTATTTACTTTGTGGTTAGTTATGATTATATCTGGATATCCTTGGTATATGTGTTACAGATATATACCTATGTATAGATGGTTTTACTTCATGTATTTCTTTTGGTATTCTTATTATATTGCTTTGTGGTATTCATTTTTGGTTTTGGGGTATCCTACTGAGTATTGTTTTACTCACCCCTACACAATATTTTCCTAAACGTGTCATGTCTTGTGAAGACCATCAATGCTTTGATAAATTCCTAGGTATACTGGGACCAGGTGGTTCTTAGAGAGTTCAGACGAATGTGGTGTGCTTCTATGGCTTCATACAATTGTCATACACCTACCCTTAGGGTAGGTTTTTCTATGGACAAGCTTCAGGAACTTATATATTTTCTTTTTCAGACTCTTTCTTTGGTGATCTTGTATTTTGAACCTATTTTATTTCCAATTTCCTACCATCGTACTATGTGGTTGGTATCTTAGTATATGCATTCATTTTTTACATAGTGTTTCTATATTTCAGCACTTTTTGTCTTGGAGTTGTGTGTGTGTGTACAAGTACTTAGGAAAATGCCTCTTATTTGTGGGATATTCCTACTCGTTCTAGTCACCAGCCCCTAGCCTACTGGAGGCAGGCTTGGGGTAGTCACAACACAAGCCCCTCTGAAACGGGTTGTGATAGACTGGTATTAGAGGAGGTCATTTATACATAAGGACTGGGAGACTATGAGGTTGGTTTGGGGAAACAATATTAAGTGTTTCGAGTTTGGATTTTAGGACAGGGACTCCAATGTTAGTGTGGAGGCCAACATATCCATACACCCAGACTCTAGACACTTACTTTTCATCTTGGTATATAAAAACACTTATTATAGAGAATTAATGGAACATGCATAATATAGGAATAGGATGTAGTTTTCATGTCCTTCTTTAGTTAGCTCTCCCAATATACTCAATTGATCATGGTCCATCTTGTTTAATTTCAGGATGCCGCCACACAGATAGCCATCAAAGATTCCATTGCATGATCATGAGGATGAATCACCTATTGATGAGGCATCAGTACAGGGGAATGTACCATAGGTGGAACCTCTAGGTGGTTTTCTTGTTGTAGTACCACCCATCGAGAATCAGTTATTACCACTAATACCAGTTGAGGATGTACGTAGGCTGAGTGAATTTTATGAGTTTCAAAGGTAGTGAACTCCCAAGTTTTGAGGTGAGACAGACCCCCAGGTAGCTGAGTATTGGTTGGAGGTAGTTACACATGTCATTTTCCTTTTTAGGATGCCTCTTGACCAGATGTTGGTCTTAGCTGTGAGTCTTCTTCAGGGCTCAGCGGGGTGATAGTGGAGCTTAGTGACCCAGACATATGATTAGGAAACTCTCTCTTGTGCAGACTTAGAGTGTATTTTCATAGAGGATTTCTTTCCAAATATGTTGTGATCAGTGTGCATCCAGGAGATCCTATATCTACAGTAGGGTAGTCAGACTGTAGTGGAGTACTCAGTGAGTTTTACTAATCTTTCTTTCTACTCCACGAATATGGTGTAAGACCTGTTTTATAGGGATCAGACCTTTGATAAGGGACTACACTGGGAGATCATAGAATCCATGATATCCCTTGGAATTCCTACAAATTATGGGGTACTAGAGTGAGTTATACTAGTGGAGATATTTCTAGCAGAGAATAAACCAGTTGTGGGAGCTACCAGCAGGCACCAGGTAGCTGATTCTTCGGCAGTAGGTAGATGATGACAGTCGTAGGGACCCAAGTAGGCTAGGAACTTCATAAGATTATCCTAGGATACTAGGTTAGTATTTTAGGGCTCCTAGGGAGGCTCGGGTCAACCCAATGATAGTTGGTGTTATGCATGCAGTGGTTAGGGGAATCTGGATCAAGATTTCCTGACTCTACGTATGGATGATCAATGGATGGTCGAGAGACCACCAATACAGAGTCATAGACATGATTAGGGTGGTCCAAATGGTGGAGGATGTGGCAGAGTAGTATATATATCAGTAGAAGTTAGGCATAGTTTCAACGTGTTACCACCACTATCCCCAGGTGGTCTACACTAGGCATAGGGAGCTGGTGGACAAAGATGAGGATAGCTATAGGTGATGGAGGCTTATGACTTCGGTTCTCTAGGGATGATTAGAGGTATGATATGTGCCTTTTTCACCCTAGATTCAATTTTGATAGACATAGGTGTTAGTCATTCTTTTCTTACCATGGACCTTATTTTGGGCTCGGTGATTCTGTTTGAACTGTTAACTCAACACTTGTGTTTAGAGAATTCTATGAGGAGGGGATTTGATGATCACACATTGGTTCCAATAGTGTAATATTACTCTTGGAGGTGAGATTTTTGGTTGGTATCTCTTGTTAGCAGCATCGAGTCCTTATAACGTCATTCTTGGTATGGAATATTTATCTATAGTCCATTATCAAATTGATTATTTTAGGCATAGAGTGCAATGTTTCCACAATAATGGGACCAGTTTTTCCTTTGTTGGTGAAAAGAAAATGCATTAAGTGAATGATATACTTATTCATATGAAGTTTCATCCAATTAATCATTAGTTGGCTAGCCTCACCCTCGGTATAGTGGATGACAAGATCCCTCAACTTCCTATAGTGTCAGTGGAGTATGAGGAAGTATTTTCTGAGGATGTCCCCATATTACTTCCTGGTAGGGAGGTAGACTTATGCATTAATTTATACCCTAGAATAGCACTAATATCAACCCATTCATATCGGATGGCTCCCAAAGAGCTTCGTGAGCTTAGGGTACAGTTTGAGGACCTACAAAGGAAGGGATTCATAAGACACAGTGTTTCACCCTGGGTGGCCCCAATTTTTTTTTCCAAGAAGGTAAACAGGAGCTTGAGATTATGTGTGGACTTCCAGCACCTGAATTAGGTGATTTTTAAGAACATGTATACACTAACAAGGATTGAAAACCTCTTCGATCATATGAAGGGAGTGAGGTGGTTCTCAAATATTGACCTCAAATCTGGCTATCACCAGCTTCATGTACAGGATGAGTATGTACTGATGAAAGCCTTCAAATGTTGGTACGGACACTATGAGTACTTAGTGATGTCATTTGGCATGATGAATCCCCCAACAGTTTTCATGGGACTCATGAATAAGATCTTTCAGCCTTACTTAAACCGATTCATGGTGGTCTTTATTAATGACATCCTAGTGTACTTGGTGTCCGAGGAGGAGCACGCGATACACTTAAAAATGGTCTTGGACACACTCTGAGAAACCATCTATATGGTAAGTCTCAAATTTCTATTTCTATATTTTAGAGGTCCACTTTCTAGGACACATCATTTCAAAGGCTGGAGTTGCAGTGGATCTGATGAAGATTGAGCCAGTGTATGCTTGGGATCCACCCAAGAGAGTTATCGAGGTGCAGAGTTTCTTGGGTTTGGATGGGTACTACTGGAGTTTTGTACCTAACATTTACAGAGTTTTAGCACACTTGAAGGCTTTGAAATGAAATGGGAAGCCTTTCATATGGTCAAAGAAGTGCCAGTAGTGCTTTCAGGAGCTGAGGCAAAGACTGATGAGCACTCCCATATTAAGACTACTATAGGAGGGCGTCAGGTACGTAGTTTTCTATGATGCATCAGGGAACGAGCTTGGTTGTGTTCTGATGTAGGTGAAAGTGATGATTGTCTATGTTTTTCACTAATTGAGACAACATGAGAAGAACTATGCGGCCAATGATCTTGAGCTATCAGCAATAGTCTTCATTGAAGATGTGATAACACTACTTGATGGGTGAGCGGTTTATTGTCTACTCTAACCACAAGATTATCAAGTATATATTCTCTTAGAATGATCTGAACTTGAGATAGAGGTGACAACTAGAGTTCCTCCTAGACTATAACTTTGAGATTCTCTATACTTCTAAAAAGTACAATGTGGTGGTGGATTCTCTCAATAGAAGATCCAGCTTACAGTTTCTGAGTGAGGCATCGGAGCAGTTGGCCACATTATAGATATCCTTTATGGATGGAGATGGGGTAACTTACCTCCAACTGATGGTTTTCACCCTTATACTCTTGCAGCGAGTCATGGAGGCACGGCTTGGTGATAACAACTATGAGACCCAACATGCTCAGTTGTCCATAGGGAATTCCCCTAATGAATATTCGATAGGTGGGGAGCACATATTTATTTTCAGAGGGTGCACAGTTGTACCAGTGGCATTGCGGGGTGAGTCTCTAAGGGAGTTCCACACATCCCCTCTAGCGGTATATCTAGGTATGTCGAATATGTACTAGGATCTTTGACATCAGTTCTGGTGTCCAGGAATGAAGAAGGTAGTGGCAAAGTTCATTTCTCGATGTCTCACTTACCAGTTAGTGAAGGTTGAGCACCATGTTCTAGCGGGCTTGACCCAACCTCTTGAGGTGACATAGTAGATGTGGGATTGGGTATATATGGACTTCATGATGAGTTTATCATGCATTTATAGGGGTCACAATACAATCTGGGTGATCATTGACTCACTCACCAGGTTGGACCAATTTTTACCTAGCTAGGAGCAGATTTTAGTGGAGAGATTGGGATGCCTATACATATAGGAGATAGTTTGGATTTACAAAGTTCCATTGACTATCATTTCAGATCATAATGAAAATTTCACATACCATTATGGAAGGGATTTAAGGAGGATTTTAGGACTCAGTTATGCTTGAGCATAGTGTTCCATCACCAAATGGATGGCCATATGGAGAGGACCATTTTGGTTATAGAGGATATATTGTGGGCTTGCATCTTGGACTTTGATCTTATCTAGGAGGATTATCTACCACTATTAGATTTTGTGTACAACAAAAGAAACCACTCCACCATTAGTATGGAACCATTTAAGGCCTTTTACGGACAACCAATCAGGTCACCACTTTGCTGGACTGACCTAGGAGAGTCATCAATCATGGGTCTAGAGTTGGTGAGGGCTACCACTAAGAAGGTGCAGATCATCCAGGAGCGGATGAGGTCTTTACAGAACCAGTAGAAATCGTATCCTGATAGGATATATATGTCTATGGAGTTTAAGTAGGGAGACCATGTGTTTATTTAGGTCTCACATCTATGGGGATTGTAGAGATTTGGTTGGGGAGATAAGTTATCTCTGAGATACATCAGCCCTTTTCAGATTCTTCGTAGAGTTAGTGAGGTGGTGTACTACATTGTTTTACACCCATAGATTCATTTGGTACATTAATTCTTCCATGTATCATAGCTAATAAGTTATGTTCATGATCCATCTCATGTCATCAATTGGGGTGAGTTGAACATTGATGATGGGGTGACTTTTTTAGAGTACCTAGTGGAGATCAAGGATCGACAAGAGAGGATCCTTCATGAGTGGTTGATTCCTCTAGTGTGCGTTCAGTGGCAGCATCAGAATCTCCAGAAGAGAACTTGGGAGTGGGAGGCTCAGATTTATGCTCAACACCCTCATGTTTTTGTTGAGTAACCTTGCTTTGTCTTTCAGGGATGTAAATCCCTAAGGTGGGGAGAATGTAATGACTCCTATTTTGTCTTATTTTATTTTAAAAAATTAATTGGGAAATTTAAAATACCATGCACTGAGAACGCATGTGATTATGAGGCATGATGTGCTCGGAATAATTCGTTTAATAATGTTAAGTTTACTTGTAAAGTGTGCAGGTGGTTTTTCTTTAAAAGGGTAATAACCTCTAAATGGGAGCCTGGGTCAAAAATAATAGGGTTGTGATATGATCCTAATAGAGAATTTACCTTAAACGGGGCATAACATAGACCGTTGTAGGCCATACGTGAAAGTTATATTTTGGAAGTATCAATAATAAAATATTTAATAAAAATATTTTATTTCAACACAGTGACTATGTTATTTATTTTTGAGTTTGCTGGGAATTCAGGGTTATCACCATAACCCTGGAATTCCCCTGATACAAGAATAATGAAGTTTTCTTGATGGTGATAAATGATCAGAGATCAGGACTTGGATTGAAGATCGACGGATCGACGAATGACGAAGACGCAGCTTCACCCTTCGTCAACAACTGATCCAAACCCCAGGTAGGGTGTTGTTTTTTTGTGATTTTTTCCCCATTCTTAAATTCAATGATGAAAGTGGATAAACCCACAAATAGGTTGATCTGTAGTTTGATCATTCTTGTGGGATAGATAATTTATGTGGGTTGGTTATCAGGGATGATTCTGTTTAGATATTCGTTTTATTCATTCTATACATTCTTCATTCTAACATGAATGGATCGAGGTCGACATGAATAAGGCCAATATCTATTCTTTGAGTGTTATTATTCCTTTATCTCTTTCCACCAATATTTTTTCATTCCTCATTCTTTGAGAAATATGAACAGAGGATCGTTGCACCTTCGATATGTGGGACAATGATCTGAGACCAGGGATCTGACATCGAAAGGACATCACAGAGGTTTGACAGAAAATTCATGGATTGAATCACCTGAGGCAGCGGTTTACAGCGGCACAAGGAGGCATCCAGAGCAATGGCTCCAGCTGGGTTTAGGTAGATTGTGAGGCAGACAGTGTTCCACCAGTGGCATAGGTGGCATGCAACCCAGTGGGGGTGGTCCAGGTGGAGTGTGAGGTGGACGTGCCACTGGTGGGGCAGCCATCGGTGGAGCACGAGTCTATGGTCCAATTGGGACTGTATGGGATAATGTGATGGAAGAGGCCGCAGGCAAAAACTGGGGACATAGAATCAAGGGACCGCGTACGTGGCTAGGTCTGCATGGAGCCCATGGTAGCAGAGGCTATAGGGGAGGCCAGGGACGCGTTGTTCATCCGCATTGACTACAGTGGTGCCTCATTTATTGGGTGCATGTGGCTTGGTCAGCCACGTGTGAGAGAAGGGGGTTGGACTGCACGCAGTGGACCAAGCTAGACGGACCGGGCTACTGCAATGGTCCAGTCCAGAATGGGTCCAGTGGGTCAGGTCAGGTTAGTCTATCGGACTAGGTTGGGTCATTGGCTCAGGATGAGTCGGACCCAGGTCGGGCTTTTTCACTAAAATGGTCGTAACTTTCAAATAGAAGATCTATTTGACAAGCCATCTACGATGTTAGGACCCTTGAGATGAGGTAGTCCTTTTGAGATGTCTTGGTGGGTTTTGAGTATGGACCAGTATAGCTAGAGAGTTTCCCTTGGTTTATTCCTCAAGGGTTTAGTATGGAATTATGTCCACATCACTGGAAAATAGTCCCCTCTAGAGGCCGATTCCCGGATGGAGTGGTAGTATCCCTCCTTGGGATGGGTGTGATCCTTTATCACCCTAGGTGGAGTTTTGGGGGAATTAAAATGACCTCTGAGCATAGTTTTTTAGTCCTCTATCTATTGGTCCATATCTATAGGGTTGTCGATATTCTTTGAGAAGGATCCCCTATGTTACGAGCCACATTGGTAGGGTTGTCAATATTTTCTGATAAGGATCCCCTACATTGTGGGATAATACATATTGGGTTGTCGGTATTATCTAGGAAGGATACCCTATATGTATATCATGACCTTTAACCATTATATTCTCTTTGGTAGGGGCCCAAATTAGCAGGACCTCTTTGCAAGAGTTTTCGATGACATCATGGATCGAGGAGTGAGTTATCCCAAAACGAGAATGCCTCGAGCAAAATCCTCTAGTTGATGATTGGTTGTGACTTACCTATTTACTTTATGGCTGGTTATGATTATATCTGGATATCATTGGTATATTGTTAAAGATGTATACCTTTCTAGAGGTGGATGTACTTCATGTATTTCTTGTGGTATACATCATATATTTCTTTATGGTATTCCTTTGTGGTTTTGAGGTGTCCTACTGGGTATTGTTTTACTCACCCATACACAGTATTTTCCCACATGTGTCATGTATTGTGAATATTATTGACTCTTTGATGGAGTCCTAGGTGGACCAGGACTAGGGGGTGCTTAAAGAGGTCAGTCGAACATAGTGTGCTTCTATGTCTTTAGATAGTTTTTCTACACCTATCCTTCTGGTAGGGTTTTATGTGGACAAGTTTCAAGAACTTTAGTATTTAATTTTTCACACTCTTTATTTGGTGGGCTTCTATTTTGGCCCTATTTACTTTCTAGTTTCCTACTATTGTATTATATGGTTGGTATCTTAGTGTATGTATGCATTTTCTACTTAGTGTTCTTACATTTTAGCATTTTTTGGGCTTGGATTTGTGTGTGTGTGTGTACAGTTACTTAGTTAAACATATCTCATTTGTGGGATATGCCTACTTGGTGCTAGTCTTTATCTCCTGGACTATTGGAGGGGGTCATGGGATAGTCCCATCATGGGCCCCTCTGGGACAGGTCGTGATAGATACTATTCACAATCACTTCCTTGATTCATTTTTTAGTCCCTTTTAAATGTTCAATCTCCTATGATCATTGGATATTGAATTTACCCAAAATTATCCTTTCATTTATCATGGATATTACTATTTCCTAAACCATATACCATTTGATATACGATGTCTACTTTGATAGTTATTTTATTATTTGGGAAAATATTGATAATTCGATATTCTTTATTCAATATAGATATTTGATCAGGTATATTGCTTATTAATTAAAATGATTACTCAATATAAAGAATGATTTGGAAATGCAATGACGGGTGGAGCCTGAACTTTATATATCTTCTTGATGCATTGATAGGTTCTCATGAGACAAATAAGTTTTTAAAATTAAATGGATTTCAATCCATAGTTTTAAACTGTCTAGATGATGGATATTGACAGTATAGGTTCTCATGTTCCTTATAAATGATGTCCAATAACTAAGCATTTACTTCATATACATTTTTGTTATCATTGTTATTATCCATGAAGTTTTCATATGATAAATTCTATGTATTCATTTCATTCTCAATTTATTGATTAAATGGAATTTGTTTCAGTTTCTTAGCTAGCCATGTATATTTTGGATTATCTAGTTATTTGAATAGAATTTGTTTCCATTTATTACGTTTCCATATTCTTTATATACTTTCTTCTCATTTTGTTGACTACATGGTATGCGTGTTTAGTTTTTTACCATGACATAATTATTATTCTCATTGATTCATTATTTCTTCCACTATACTTTACCATTACTGAACATGTGATCTCACCCCTATTTTGTTTACTTTCTCTAGTATTCCAAGAAGTGTACTAAGAAAGATATGCAATAATTATCTGAATGGAATAAATTTATTATCCTCGAAGTTAATTAGAAAAACAATGTTGAAATTACTGTATTATTTTGTAATAAAAGACTCATTTAGGTATATGGTTTACCAAGTTTACTAAATTGATCAATCCTTTAAGATTTGATTGCTTGTAATTATTCTAATGTAATGGTAGTAGACATCAGATCCAAGATTTTGGGGTTGGGTCACTACAGTTGATATCAAAGGAAGTTTAGTAGAAACCTTGGGAACTAGATTTAGGAAAACATAGATTAGAGAACATATCCCTAAAGTATAATTTAAGGATAAGTATAGAAGAACATCCTAAAGATTTGTCTAGATAGATATTATGTGGTTTTTCTATAAATACATATATTTTTAGATAATACAAGTGGATGTGGTTCTAGCACAAATGTACCTAGGAGTAACAACTCAGATAAGGTGTTTTAGGCCTGACTTAGTGTAAACTGGAACATGAAAATGGTCCTTACTATGTACCTGGTTTGACACTCTTGAGGAATATTCTTGGGATAATTCACATTTTCTTTAAAAACCACTATAAAGGATTTTAACAATGAATAACCTAAGTTAAACCTAAGGTGTTTTATATTGAAAATAAGGTGTTGGGATTTATAAATCGTATAAATTATATTATGGATAAACCCTAGACCAAGGAAAGGTCTATGTGGAAAGAAATGGATGAAGTATTTATGTATGGGTTTGTATTTAAAACCTTAATTAAAAGGATATTTAGTTATTAACCTTATTTCAAGAATTTCTATCAAATTTATTTTTGAAATTATATAGTTTTAGAAAAGGAAAACATGTATGTCGAGTGATAACCAATCAAGTCTGGCAAGGCCACGGTACTTGAACCCATGACCAAATGATGATAAGGGTTTAATGCTAAACACTACCCTATGCAATGTACTAGTTATGATGTCATTGTTTTTAGTTAAAAAATTTGTCAAATAAATATTAAGGATGAACCAGTAGTTTTTCTTTTTAGGTTTAGAGATTAATAAATTAACTGTATTGGATTTAGAGAATAGTTATAGACAAATTTAAAGACTTTTCTCTCTTTTATTGGCCTTACAATCCGTTAAATATTTATTTTTCTGCTTTGGGGATCAAAGTAAATTTTTGGATATCAATTTCATGAAGTAAGTTATGAATTATAATTTTATCGAAGCGCAACCAAAATATGGAATTATTCATATGAAATTAAAATGTATCATTTAAGTACATTTCCTTATATACTTAGGTAGTAAAGGAATTTCTCAACATAATGAAAAGGATATTAAAAACAAGGTTGTCTTAATGTCTTAATTTTTTTGGAACTGATGGTCTTCTAAATCATCAAAGATTTATGGATTTGAGGCCTTCAAAATTCTATCGATCATTAAAATGTTTGTGATTTATGACCTCAATCACTCCCTATAAATATTTATTCTTTTACTCCAAGTATATACCTCTAATTTCCACTAATGTTATCCTACTTAGAGACCTAGTTATATGTTAGTCTATGTGACCTTTTCACTTTACATTCTCTCATTTCTAGAGGATCTTTTACAAAACCTTTTCACAATTTGTGATTTCAACATAGGAAATATCAAACAATATATTGCCAAGATCAAGATTAAATTGCGATGATACAATTTAATTAAGCTGTGTAGAATGTAATTCCCTAAAAATATAAACTGGGAACATTGTATTTGATAGCGTGTATGAAATGAAACACCAAGCATGTGAGGGAATATAATATCTCGAGAATTTATAGTATATTTAACATTTTAAATAAATTCAATATATTTTATATCTTTCAATGAATGAGACTTTGATTTATTATACGTCGCATGCAACAACGAGTTTCTTTAATAGCTTGAATTTCTCGCAAGACCGAGTTTTACCAAATAATAATATATTGTTAAAATATCGTTATTAAATATAGAAAGATATAAACTCTCCATTATGAATAGTATTAACTAACTTATAAAAATATATGATTTTATAAACTAATTCATTTATTAAAAAATAATTAGAAAATAATATAAGATCCAATTTAAAATAAAGGGAATATTTTATAGAAATTTATTTTTATGGTCACAAAGTTGTTTTATCCTAATAAATTAAATTAATTACACTTTGTGATTGATATTAATATAATATATTTACTAAATATTCAATATAATATTTTTGACATTCATCCAATAGATTTTATAATCCTAAGATAAGAACAAACTCAATATTTTTCATAAAAATTTATATTTTTATTAAGGCATTTTTACCGCCTTTTAATGGAGAACCTATTTTAAATTTAATTTTTGGAATTTTTATAGATTATATATGTCAAAATAAACTTTATGTTTTAAATTTAAATATTAAAATTATGTTAGTGTTAATTTTTGGTATTTTTCTGTGAAGTTTTATTTTTAATGAATAGTGAAAAATATAGAATTTTAATTCCAAACTAATTTTTCATATAATTTATTTATAAGTTAAAATAATATTTTAAATTGGTTTTAAATTTTAATTAGATCATATTTTTATAAATTAACCCAATTTAGGTCATTTTAATCAATTTTACTTTGAAATTTAATATAAAAACATAGCAAATTTTCAGACCTTTTTTACTTTAAAAACACACATTGTCGTTTCATCTACGGGATTAGATTTAAATTAATTTTTTCACTTCTATTATTGGAATTTTAAAAATGGATTCCATATTTGGAATTAAAATAATTTATAATTTCTAATAATATCAACTTAGTTTTTGACCAAAAATATTAGTGAAAGTGATTAAAATTAATTACAACGATTAAGGTAAAATTAAGCTTAATAAGAAACTAAACCTTAAAAAGGGATATAAGATGGACGGTGTGAGGAACTCGCAAACAGGTACTTTGCAAGCCCTACTTCAAGGATCTCGGATATGACTACTATTTTTCTTAACAAATATGAACTTCAATGGCTGCTTTTGATCTGGATAGGGAAAAATCCTTCGAATGCAACGCACCGATTGTAAAGTTGGTTGCAAATCCCTCAGAAGATTCTATTAGAGATTCACAACATATAATCAAAGGGATTTGCTTCGTCAAATCCCTCAAGGTCTTGGATCTATAAAATAATTCTTCAACGATTCCCTCAAGGATTAAAAAACTTGATGATGGAGGATTTCTAGTTGAATCAGACCCTGAGGCGCTACAACAGAGGGAACAAATGTGTAATTTTTCTATTCTCAGTTGAATTTATTACCTTCAAGGTGATAAGTTTTGGTCAGATAGAAATATAAAACCTAGGATTGGCCATTTTTTAGGATCAACCAATTGGAAATTAGTTCCGCTTTGGAGAGGCTATTTCGACATTATTCTACACTTGCAAGAATAATTAGATCGAGTCTGGAAACATGGAAATATACATCTGCAACCAGGTGTAATTAGATTATCCACTTGGGATTATGATTTTAATCCTTTTACTAATAGGAACTCCATGGACCACATATGGGTTATATTACATGGAATAAGATGGTAATTTTGGCACCCAAAAATCTTAAATGACCTCACCTCTTGCATAGGAGTCCCCTTGAAGATCGATCAAAGAACCCTGAATGGAGAGTTGGGGAAATATGAAAGAGTCATGGTGGAAGTTAACCTTGAGTCAAAACAGCCTCATGTAATTACTTCCAATGTGAAGGAATATATAACTAAGGTTAGGATTGAGTATGATCATAAGCCACATTTCGGTGACTACTGCAAAATCATTGGTCATACTGTTATCAACTGTCGAGTGATAAAAAAGCAAGCACACCCCACTAATGAGAAGGGATGGAATGAAGTCAAGAGGAATAAGAAGGATGACAGGACTGACTTAGAAAAGGCTGACCTACATAAGAAGAAAAATGATAAATGGATTAAGAAGGGTGATGTAACATCTACTTCAAAGGCCCCTCCCAAGTAGTCATTGTCAGATATGGTTGACTTAGACGAACTTGAAAAGTAAGAGAGCTCTATTTTTGAAGAAATAGCATCCATGGTTCTAGAAACTATCAAATATGGTATAAAAACTAATGACACTGGGCTAGAACTTAATTGTAGACAATGTACAGATGTGAAAATAAAAGTAGCCTAGGATTTTCATAGACTTGCTGAAACCATTACCCACCCTTTGAAAGATAAGGCATCTGATATTATGTTTAATGGTTTATCTGTTAATTCAGAAAACTCAAATACACTTAAACTGCTGAACTCTTGCTCTGATAATACTCAGTCTACCAAGAAAACTATTTCAAGGAAACGAACTTTCCAAAACAACCTTATGGTAGCTACTGATCACTTGGTTCATAGCACCTGCAACTCCAAATGCTACAACCGGGAAGGGACTAATATAGAGTGACTTTAGGCACCTACAGAGAGTATTGAATCCCACTGCATTGTTGGACAGGGGGGTGTACTTAACTCTGAAACAAAGGAGTTGTGTGGCCCTACTCACATGATAGTTACAGCTCCTGCTACATAGATCCTACAGGCTTCTAGGAGAGATAGAAAAAAGGTGCAATCTCTTGAAGGCAGTGTGCTGGATATGCACAGGAACCCCCTACCTTTAACTGGAAAGGTCACTCAAATTTGTAAAAAAGGAAAAATATAGTTAAATCACAATAAAGACAACAAGTAGGTTCATCAGGAAGAGGTATTGGAAGGTATAAAAAATACTAATATCTCTCCTAACTCTTCCATGAACATGCAGGAAAAAATTGAAATGACAAACAAGGATTCTTCTAAATAATTAAGGAAAACTAAGCGGGGAAAGAACTATATGGGTAATAAAAATAAGGGGGCCAAACCCAAAAGTAGGTATAATGAATATTTTTTACTGAAATTTTCAGGTTATTTCCAACCCTGACACCATGGAAACTTTAAAAAAATTATTTATGCATAAACCTGTGATTTTTTCTATATCTGAGCCTAAAATCACCTTTGATTTTAGTTTAAATAGTACATATAAATATAGTTATAATTTTATAGGCGCCACTTCTAAAAATAGAAATTGCGATTCTTTATGGGTCTTTTCTAATATTTCTATAATTAATTCGCATATTTATAATATAGATTATCAATCTTTGACATGTGAAGTGGAACTGCATGATGACACCTTCTTCTATACTTTTGTGTATGAATGCAATGGATATCAGGATAGAAGAACTCTTTGTCACAATATATCCTCCCTCAACAACACCATTCACGTACCTTGGATCATCATTAGGGACTTTAATTCCATGCTCAAACCTAGTGAAAAACTAGGAAACTTGCATTCAAATATATCCACTAAGGAGTTTAATTATTGTATTGATGTTAACAACCAAGTGGAGATTAGTCTTGTTGGTGAAAAATACACTTGGTATAGAAAACAACATAGCAGAGTCTTAGAAAGTAAGCTGGATAGAGACTTCACAAATTTCTTGAACCTTGATAAATGGAATATCATCTCTAGTATTAGCTTGCCTAAGATAAATTCTGATCATCATTCAATTCTGTTGAGTCTTAAAACTAGAGATAAGAAGCATATTCTTCTTTTTAGATTCAACAATTCCTGGAATATTATTCTAGATTGTAATAAAATTGTCTAATATACCTAGAATTCAATTCACTCAAATGATGCCTTTCCATGAATTATGAAGCTAAAACTCCTGAAACAAAATTTAAAGCTATGGTGCAATGATAGAGTCCAACAAACTGATAATGAAATTAACTCCTTAGAACATGACCTTAACCAAAATCAAACTGACTCAACCCATAATGATTTTACTATGGATCCAACTTAAGAAATAGAGATTAGTAATAAACTTAACTCTCTTCTGACCTTGAAAGACAATCTCAGGAAACAAACCCTTAAAATAAAATGGCTTAAGGATGGTGACAGAAACACTAAATTATTTAATGCTCTACAAAGGGCTAGAAATTCTAGTAGACCTATTGATTTACTTAAAGATGGTGATAATATCATTGATAATGAAGAGACTCTGGCCAATCATGTAACTACCTACTTTAGTAACATTTTTAATGGTCCTTCTTGGAATAAGGATATAACGCCTGACATCATTAACCTCCTAGTGGGGGATAATGATAATGAAATCTTGAATAGTATTCCAATTGATTATGAAATTAAAGATGTGGTTTTTAGCTTAAAGTCTGATAGTTCCCCTGGCCCTGATGGCTTCCCTAATGCTTTTTTCCAACACCATTGGGACATTGTTTGCAATGATGTTTGTCGCCTTGTTGGATACTTTTTCACTAATGGCTTCCTCCCTTATGGTATTAATGCTCAATTTCTTACCCTCATTCCTAAAGTGGAAAATGCTTCAGAAATACATCTTTATAGGCCGATTTCTCTTATTAACACTATGTATAAAATTATTTCCAAGCTTTTAGCTATGAGAATGACCCCTATTGCCAACAAAATTATATCCCAGAACCAATTTGGTTTCCTTAAGGGGAGAAATATATAAGATTATATATGCATTGCCTCTTAAAGTACTAACCTGTTAAAAAATAATCAAATAGGGGGAAGCGTTTCCATCAAATTGTATATTACAAAAGCTATTGATACTATTGATTGGATTTTCATCTTCAAAATTCTTTCTATATTTGGCTTTAATGATAATCTTGTTAGCAAAATAAAAACTCTTTTTAACTCTGCTCACATTTTTGTTCAAATAAATGGTTACCCAAATGGATATTTCACTTATACAAAGGGTGTTAGACAAGGTGACCCCCTTTCTTCCATACTTTTTGTTATTTCTAAAGACTACCTCAGCAGACTCATCACTGATTCTATTAATCAGGGTACAATAAATCCCATCTTTACCTTTAGAACTTTAACTGTTCCCACTCATATTTTATATGCTGATGATATAATTTTATTCCTTCAAGGTTATAGAAAAAATATTAAAAAACTAAAATATGTCATCTCACACTATGAGGAGGTCTCTATTCAATCCATAAATTGGAGTAAGTCTTCCATATTCTTTAGTAAATGTTTCCCTACCACCAGAAAAATTGATTTGATAAAATAACTATGGATAAAAGAAGGATTCTTTCCTTTTACCTATCTTGGGGTACCCATATTCTAAGGAAAGTCTAATAGCACTTACTTCCTAAGCATCTTTGATCATATCAGTAACCAGTTATCCTCCAAGAAAGGCAAAAAAAATTGATGGTAGGTAGAATCTATCTTGTCAAACACACCATTGTCTCTAAAATGGTATACTCTATGATGGTGTCCAAATGGCCCGCCTACTTAATTAAAAATATCAATAGAAGGATTAAAAAAATTTCTGGAGTAGCAGCACTCTCGAAAGAAAACTTGTCACTATTTTCTGGAAAACACGTTGCACTCCAATTGATAATGGGGGGATTGGTATTAAAAACCTCAAGCATTTAAATGAATCCCTTCAAGCTAAACTTACCTAGAATATTGTGAACAACAACTCTCATGCTTTTGAGTTCCTTCATGGTAGATTTTATAATATCCTTAGGAAATGCAAGCACACTTTCATGGACTCATCAATATGGCCTTCCATCAAAAAAAGTTTTTCAAAAATCTTATCTAACTCTTGATGGATAGTCAATAGGAATTCTTCTCTTCTCTATTGGATAAATAACTGAAATGGAATACCTCTCTTCAAAATGATAGACGCCATTCCTTTGTCCAACATTTCTAACATCACTATCAATTATTGTGTGAACTCTCCTGATTTGGATCTACCAGATGAAATCTCTTTTATTATCAACAACTACACTTTTGTTAACACTAATGGTTTCTTAGTTTGGGAACTAGCCCATAATGGTCTTCTAACCTCTAAAATTTAATATATTCATAATTTCACTACCAATAATAATAATTTTTCTTTGTTAAATAATTTCAAAAAAATATGGATTAGACCCTCATGACTCACCCTAGTTTGGATAATTTCTCACAATAGGATCCCCACGGATTGTAATCTTCAGATGTGTGGTATACAACTATGTTCTAAATGTTTCATATGTAACCAACATAGAGATAACACTAAACACCTATTTATAACATGTTCTACTGCTTCTACTTTATGGAAATACGTTTTTGACATTTTTGATCTCATATGGATAGGTTTAGACTCTATCGGATCACAGCTTCAAATATGCACTACTATAAATTCCTCTCCCCAAATTCATCAAATCTTCATTGTGGATGTGGAGGAACTAATTAGTCTTATTTGGTATGAAAGAAATTCAATTAAGCACAAAAATAATACTTTTAATTTTCATGCAGCACAAATAAAAATCTACACTATGATCAAGGAAGCCGGAATCATGCAAACAGGGACTTTCCACAAATCAGTCAAGGATTTTGGTATCCCAAGGCAAATTGGGATCAAAGGAAGATACATCCCGACAAGCGGTTTATTGGAAGTTTTCTGGAAACCACCTATTCCTAGAAAAAAATGATGTGGATGGTGCTTTAAAAGGAAACCCAGGTCCTGCGGGCTATGACATCATATGCAGAGATCACAAAGAGGACATTCTTGGATGCTAATGTGGTTCATGTGGTCATGCCTCCTCCCTTGAAGTAGAGATGTACAATGTCATCAATTCAGTTGAGTTGATAAGGAAAAAATAATGGAACAATGTTTGGATTGAAATTGATTCAACCACCATCATTCAAGCTCTTAGACATGGAACTTTTCACCTAGCATGGACCCTCACTTATAAATGGATTTTTTGCCTACAATACCTATCAAGACTCAATCACATCATCACACACACCTATAGAAAAGCGAACAAGGTGGTAGATGGTCTTTCCAATAAGGGTGTTGACATCAATAGTATGTACATGGAGAACCTTCCTACTGATCTCACACCTCTTTATGAAAATGATTGTAATAAAACCCCCCACCTTTTTACTTTTGTATGTTTTATTTTTATATATTTTGGTGCCTTTATAAAAAAAGGAACTAAAGCTTAATCTTAAGGGCCCAAATGATCTATACACTTGTCCAAGATCCATTTTATGACCATATTTCGACCCTATACTCCCTTTTATCAACCTCATAAAATATTAGTATTTCATTATTTTATAACAAAACAAGTATCATAAATATAATAGTATTTTTTTTATGCTAAGGGTTTGACCAACACTCACATACGCTTCTATATAATGGGTAATGAACATATTGTTTATGTGTACGGTGAGCTACCACCTCACAAAATGATGATTGTTCATTTTTTTCTTACCACCTTCCATGGTGGACATTATATGGACACTCTATTTATATATGATATATATGAAATTTATTATTTATTTGAGCTTCTTTAATTCTTTTACAAAATATATCTTTAAACTTTCCATTTTGTGGGAATACGATAACATCGTTTGTGGAAGTGTGAACTACCGCCCCCCAAAATCGATGTGATTCATTCCCACAATACCTAGAATATATAAAGGATTGCTTTAATTAAACATAAGTATAATATAAAAAATATATATGATATTAATTACATAATTAACTTTCAGAAATTATAATATATATCATTTTATT
Organism: Viscum album; assembly: GCA_963277665.1. Taxonomy (NCBI): domain Eukaryota; kingdom Viridiplantae; phylum Streptophyta; class Magnoliopsida; order Santalales; family Viscaceae; genus Viscum; species Viscum album. The sequence continues at coordinate 2,093,344,952 of OY728148.1, read as the reverse complement.
TATTACCCTTTCACACACTTAAAAGGTGACAACGTTGTTCGTGGACGTGTGGACTACCGCATCCTCGACATGATGTGATTTATTTTACCACAAAAGAATTATATATATAAGTATATTTGATTAAATAATATGGTATTTATTATATAATTATAATTATTTAAATATATAATTCAACTTACCTTATTTCCATAATGATCATTGAAAAATGATAATGTTACTCATGTGTATGTACGGCCTACCATCTCCATGATTGTAACGTTGATTCATTTTTCATAACCATATTTAATTATTATTTTTAAAAGTATAATTGATATATAAATATGATAAATATGATAATTATATCATTATTTTTATTCTCTATATGTTATATAATATACCCTTTCCATTGTTGACCTAAAATGTTTTTTTTTGAAACATAAACCGAATTTGTTCAAAACAACCGACTTAAACATAATTGTTTAAGTAGTTGTATAAAACATATTAATAAGTGAAATAAAAGTAATTATAAACATTTAAAAATGTTATGAATCAAATAAATAATTAATATACTTGTATTACTCAGGAATATAAAGACACACAAGACTATTCAAACTCAGGGTAAGTGATTTCATCTCAATTTACATTCCATTGAGACTTATTTTTTATTATGAACCTAGTTTCTTTTATATGGTGTATATACTGCCCTTTGACATGTTATATCATGAATATAATTATTCTCATGATATTATAAGTTTCATTTAATGATATTCCTTCATGGATATTATGATTCAAATGTTTCAAAGTGGTATGGGACACTTTGAAATGTTTAATGATTATTCTCCTCAAGAACATTTTTAATGATTATCTTTACAATTTCACTTCATTTTTTGGTTGTTAACTTTCTCTTGAAACAATCACTTTAATATTGTGCACCTAATTTCTTATATATGGTGTAAACACTACCACATTGTCATATTATATCATGATTCATTCATATTTCATGATATTTTGAGTTTCAATTTGAATTATATCATATAAAGGGATTTGGGTTAAAAGTTACCAAGTGGGAAAGAGATTTCATAACCTAATTCCTTTTTCATTGGGTTATACTACTTCCTCGTTGGCTTTAATATTCTATGATTATGTGTATAATGAATTTGAATATCTATTGACGTATTTCCACTTATATATGTGGATTTAAATTTAATGCACATAATCTACTCATTAATTGATTCTCAACTCAATGTCAAAATATTTTCAAGGGTTTATTTTACAATCTCATTTTTTTTAAGATTGTTTACACTTGAAATTCCTTTAGAGGAAATTATTTGATAGTTGTTCAGTAAACCCTTTAATTTTATTCTCCTCTGGTTATTCATTACCATTTTCAATTAATTTTTCCATTCTTATATTCTTTAGTACTCAAAATGTTTTAGAAAATGTTTTTTATAAAACTCAGCTTCATCTCTCTCTTTAGTCAGAGAACATATTTTCTTCTAAAAACCATGTATTATTAAAATGTTTTCAAAAATGTTTTTAAATTTTTCATAATGATTTACTAAATTCATATTTATATTTTTTTGTCTTTTACCCATGTTTTCAAATGAATATTATTATTGCTTTATGAATAATGCGTTATTTTAAACCTTCTACCTTGAAAAAGGAATACTATTTTTACCTCATATGGAATGTACAGATTTACCTGTCTTCACTTCTTTGAAGCTTCCTTTGCTTGTTTAAAAGGTTTATTTTTAAATAAAATGTTTATAAAAGTGATTTTAAAAGAAAAATATTTTAAATTTTTTTTCAAAATAAAAAGTATATTTTCCTCCATAATGTTTTTAAAATATTTTTAAAATATTTCTATTCATCAATAACAAAAAAAACTATTATTTCTAATCCACTTGGGATATTTCATAGTAATACCATACTTAATATTCCTCTTTATGGTTTATGATTTATTTGGCCAAGTATAATATTCACATTCACTTCCTTGATTCATTTATCATTACCCTTGAAATATTCAATCTTCTATGATCATTGATGTCACGAACCAGCCTGGGTCGACCCTGAACCGGTCACCCGAGCCGGTCCGCGGCAAGTCCCGAGGGGCGTTCCCGATCCCCCCGGGATGGAAACAAGTGTCGGGCATTCAAAGTTTCAAACGTTGGGAACGAATTCAGCCCAAGATAATAACAGGATCAAAAGAAAGAACATAAACTAATCAAATAGACAAACACTAAAGATATAAACAAAACTACACCACGACATACCTCCACGTGACCTCGCGGGTCACCACCCAAATACAACCAATGTCGCTCCCTCACTGAGTGACTCAAGCCAGGAAAACCTAAACACAAGGAACCTGTAACTGAAATGGTAAAAGATAGGCGTGAGCACAAAAAGTAATCAGTAGGTGAGCCCCACAACAAATCCCAAAAACACTGCCAATAAATAAAGAATCTACATATTCCAGGTTTGAACTACAATGTATAAAAGTAAGCTTTCATAAAGTTTCACTTGAAAACTAAAACACAAGACATTTCCTTATTCTTTTCCAAAAATTGGATTCCTTTCATTAGTTCTAAACTCATTTTAAAAGGAAAGAAGTGTTACATTTTCAAATATTACACAAAGAGAATAAATTATTTTCATTTGAAAACCTTTTTCCCAAAATCTAACAGTATAAGCTGTGAAAGATGATTGTAAGTAAACAAGCAGGGAAAAACAAGTGCAAGTAAAAGTAAACCAGAAGTTATAAGCAATAACCATAGGCGATCCTAAATATCCCTAGAAAACCCTTGGACGTACTCGGGTTCAGACTACCTGCCGGCACGGTACTCTATAGTCAATAACCAACTGGCTGCCCTAACAGCCAACCAGTGGCACGCCCCACAAGGCCTTACCTACCAAGGGGGGACTAACCCATCTAATCGGGGTTAGCCAGCAACCGTCACTCGATTCTCTAAAGGACACCCAGGAACCCACGGTGGTTTTAATAACACTGTGTAAGTGGGAGACCCTTGCACGCATGACTCATCTTGCCGCACTTGCCAACCCCTTACATGGACATCGCTACATGAAAACCCTCGAAGGGAAGTCCCCCTATAGAGATTCCCCATAAGTACGTATATGTATATAAGTAGTCAATTCACAATCAATAAGGTACCAACCGGGCCGCCACATCATTCACATTTTTAACTGTTTAATACTAAAGCATTTCTAAAGGGATATGACACACGCCATTTCATTGAAAACCAGAAACACACTTAGAACTTTATTTAAGAAACTCAAATCAGCATATTAAACCTGAAACACACTGGTTTCACAAGTAGAATCATTTTCCAATATCCAAACGCACCCCACTTTTATCAAGAGACAAACGGGCCTTTAATCACTTTTTTAAGGAACACCAATTCTCAAATGAAATCCAAACTTTTGTTCACGCGACAAAGGAAAACATTTTTTTATCAACCAAGAACCGCACTTTAAGTTTCCAAAATCAAGTTTAAAGGTCATATGGTCATTATCTCTAATCCAGGTTCTAAGAAACACCTTTTTCCATTAACAATACATCTACTAATTTACACATGCCAAAAACATTTCAAAACACAATTCAACATGGCTTTCATTATTCAGGAAGAACTATTTAGCAATACTACTGTGGAAGCACACAATTAAATCCAAGAAAAACACTTTCAATGAAACGCTAGAATTAAACAGCTTGCATTATCAGCTGATCACCACACTATAAAAACTACTTAATATTACTTTTAAATTTACTGAAATTCAATAAAAAGACAAGGAATAAATAAATTCTAAATTTAAAGGCGAGTGCAAAGGGAGACCTACCTCAAATCGGAATGAAAAACGACATGGCGCAAAACTCCCGTTGCGTAATGGTCGCACCGTATTGCGCCGTCAAACAGGTCCTAAAACAATAGACCGTTAAACAGATTCAACAATAATAATAACATAATAGTAATATCAATAATAATAATAATGTAAAAATAATAATAATAGTGATAACAATAACATAATAATAATAATAATAACATAATATAATAATAATAATAATATAATAATAATACTACTAATAATAATAATTTAGCATAATCATAATATAATATTATAATAATAATAACCATAATAATATAATAATAATAATAATAATAATAACATACCCATAATAAAATAATCATAACAATAATAATATAATAATAATAATAATAGCCTAATCATAATAATAATGACAATAACATAACAATAATAATAAAAATAATAAATTAATAATATTAACATGATAACAATAATAATAATAATAATAATAATGTAGTAATAATAATAACAACATCATAATAATAATAATATTAATATTAATATTAATAATATATTAATAATAATAATAATAATATAATAATAATAACATAATATAATAATAATAATAACAATAATAATATAATAAGCATAATAATAATATAACAATAATAACAATAATAATAATAATAATAACAATAATATAATAATATTAAAGATATTAACATATTAAAAATAATAATGCTAACGAAATAATAATAACACAAATATAATAAAAATATACTAATAAAAATAAAATAAAACACTCCTGACTTACAGGGGCGCGGGGAGATTCGGCGGAGAGGTCCGACGCGGGTGCAACAGGGACGCGGGTCTAGTGGGAGGGGCGGGTGCAACTGGGGCGGCGAGCAGAGGGTGCAGGAGCGGGGTGCGGTCGAGCAGGGTAGGTCGGGTGCGGCGCGGCCGAGGGCGGCTGGCCGGAAGGGGCTGGCCGGAGCGGGCTGGCCGGAGCGGGCTGGCCGGAGCGGGCTGGCCGGACAGGGGGGGGTGTCACCGCCGGAGGGAGGGGAGGTCGGCGGTCGGGCTGGAGGCACGGTGGCGGCCGACGAGGCAGAGAGGTGCAAGGGGGTGCGGGCCGGCGGCTAGGGTGGTCGGTGGTGCGGAGGAGATGGCGGACGGAGGCGGCGGAGGGAGCCGGGACGGCGGAGGGAGCCCGGAGGTGCTGGCACGGCGGTCAGGGAGGTCACCGGACGGGGACGGGTAGCTGGGGTGTCGGAGGAGAGGACGGGTGCGGGCTGAGCCGGAACAGGGGGGTCGGGCGTAGGGGGGGTCGCCGGACGGAGGTGGGGAGCGGTGGGGCGGAGCCGGGCCGAGAGGAGGTCGGTGCGGGCAGCGCCGGACCAGGCGGACGGGGTGCAGCGGCGGCGCGCCTGGGCGGAGGTCGGGGGCGGGGTCGGCGCTGAAGGAGGGGGCCGCCGGGGTGTGCGGTGAGAAACTAGGAGAGGGGAGGGGGAGCCGCGCGGGGGAGAGAGAGAGAGAGAAGAGGGGGGCTGCGGGAAGAGAGGAGAGAAGGGAGAAGGGGGGTGGCTGGGTAGATTAGGGTTAGATTAGGTTTTATATATATATATATGTGATAAAAAAATAAAAAAAATAATAATAATAATAATAAAACGTTATAATAATATTATTATTAAAACTTTATAATAATAATAATAAACTTTATAATAATGATAAAACTTTATAATAATAATAATAATAATAATAATACAACTTTATAATAATAATAATAATAATAATAATAATAATATAATGATAATAAAAAAAATTAGTTAATTATAATAATAATAAAATGTCAACATAAAAATTTTAATATTTAAAATGCCAGGTGAACACACGGTCACCCGGGCTGAATGCACGGTCACCGCTAACGATGCGGTGACCGCGCACTGGCGCGAAACCGCCAACACAATTAAACTTCGAAAACAAAATTAAACCGGGTCCAAGAAGGAAGTAAAAATAAAGGTACCTGTGATCGGAGTGTGACAATTCTCCCCACCACAGACACTTTCTGCCCCCAGAAAGTCACCAAGCCACAAGTCGATCAAGATTCAGGTCTATGCCCAAAGGGAACTAAAGGAACCGAAGAGAAAAGAGAATCTCAGGATGACCTTACTCTACACAGGTCACACCCGACCGATTCAAGTGAAAACTGAAATCCAAGGTTGAGGGGAGAACACGAAGGGGTTCTCCCCACCACAAGAACTCAACTAGTTCGAAAATTTATCACCCAAAACATACTACCACACGGAGGCGGGTCCAGCACGGGAACTCATAACCGATCCAAACCGACTCCTATAACACGATCAGATTTACACCTCCGTCGAAACATTGAACCCACGACTAGAGTCAACAACTTCAACACCAGAGAGAACCCACAGAAAAATATTTAACCAACATCAAATTGGAGAAATGATCCATTGAAGTCCACAAAACATAACCACATCGACAACATAACTAAAATAAGGTCAACCCACACGAGGGTCAAACACACTTTTAGGAAGGACACCCGATTCAGAATATTACATTCACACGACAAGTCTGCTTAGATTATCATAGAACAAGTCCATCATCACTTTATAGAAAAACAACGGATTTACAACATTGTTGGAACTTTAATAACAGGAAAACAAATATGAAAAGGTTTTTTAATTACTCCACCGTCAATACGGAAAAACAGAACCTGGACCAAGGCTTCACAACCCTGGGAACTCCTGACTGTGCGCGAGCATCACCCCGAGACCTGTGGTTGGGGCTCTGATGGCTGAAGCATCTCCTGCCTCACAGTCAGGTATTGACACTCTCCAATCACAGAATCCTCTTCAAGCGATGCTTCGTGTAAAACTTCTCTAGATGACCCAGACAGCCGCAGCGATGACACGTCTTCAGAGGGTTGCGACAAGACAGCTTTAAATGCCCGAAACAACCACACTGATAGCATACCATTGAACAATCTGATGAGCTGGAAGCTGGGACCAAAGGGGATAAATCCTTAAGAACAGGTATCTCTGGCGCTTTTTCCTCACCATAGGGGGAACTCTTACAAATAACAGGGGACGCTGAAGTATTAACCACCCGCACACCGGAAACCAACTCAGCCAAGAATGCTTCATCTACCAGCTTCTCGAAACCAAGGTCTTTAGAAGGGAGGACTCGTTCCTTGATCTCTGGATGAAGACCCCCAGTGAAAAGAGATACCTTCATGAGCTTATGTGAAGCTACCTCTGGAGAAAAGGAAATCAGTTCCTTGAAATGGTCAACATATGCCTTCACCGTCCGTTGGCCTTGTTGAATATGCACAAGCTCTCTCTTTTTCTCCAGCTTCACTTCCTCAGGTAAAAACCATTGGATGAAAACGATTCTAAAGACATCCCACGTCATTTCAACTTGCGTTGATGATGGGGAAACCCTCTTCCACTGGTCCAGAGTTGGACCCTCAAACAACTCCATAATTGCACGAACCTTAACATTATCGGGAGTTCCCAACATTCTAAAGACACGCTCCACTTCCTTGATCCATTTCACTGCCTCTAATGGACCCTGATCACCATGGAGAATAGGTAAAGTCTGAGGAGGACCAAAAACTGGGCATGACCTATCAGAATCCTTAGAGACCTTTCTGGGCGGCATTTCCTGAGCGACATATAAAACACAAAGCCAAAACCAATATCAACCCGAAGCAACCTCAATAAAAGCGCCTTCATCAAAAACAGTCAGCACAAAGACCAAACAAATACGAACACAACCCAAAATAAGATCTCCTTTTTAAAATCCCCTTTTTATTTTAGATTATAAAACCACCCTTTTTCAAGACTACTTTCCAAAACAAATCCACTTTCAAACCAAAAACTTTCCAAAACTGTTTCCCCTTTAAAACCAATTTAGAAAACAAGGTCAAGCCTTTAATTTCAAATACACACCCAGGTAATCCCATGACCCGTTGCACATGTCTTTATCCATTGTCCATTCATACTCGCACCAACACCCATTTTCCATGCATTTTCACACATGTGCAAACGTTCATAAAGAGGAACCGAGGTTTCACCCCAAATCATTCTGAACCAACTCCAAGCAAACAACAGATTTCCAAATCAAGAGATTTCAGTTTTAAAACCCATTTCATATATTTAAAGTCCTTTAAAAGAAACCAGTCCAATTTTTTTCAAAAAAAAACTTTTTTTTTCATTTCCAACAACGTACTTACACAGACCAAAACAAAAGCATCATCCAAATTTGCATCAACCACTAGAGTGAGGGACTAGTAGTCACACTCAACCTGGCGACATGGTAGTGGGCCATGTCCCAAGCCAGTGTCGACCGCTAGGAGGAATCCAAACCATGTACTCAGACTCCACATAGGTCACTACTCCATGTGAAATCATGATGTAACGTCGGCTTGCCTCCGTTGTCATCTCTCAATCCAAGACAAACCAGAAAGAGAAAAAGTCACAATTCCCAGACTACCCCTGGCGACTCGAGGTGTGGAACGGGCGAGGGTTCATGACGTCCTTCCTGTACCTACCTCTCGAGTCCCGACAGTCCTAATCTCCACCTACCAGACAACCCAAAATAACAAGAACCTGCCTCTGATACCATTTTGTCACGAACTAGTCTGGGTCGACCCTGAACCGGTCAACCGAGACGGTCCGCGGCAAGTCCCGAGGGGCGTTCCCGATCCCCCCAGGATGGCAAAAAGTGCCGGGCATTCAAAGTTTCAAACGTTGGGAAAAATTTCAGCCCAAGCTAATAACAGGATCAAAAGAAAGAACATAAACTAATCAAACAGACAAACACTAAAGATATAAAGAAAACTACAACACGACATACCTCCACGTGACCTCGCGGGTCACCACCCAACTACAACCAACGTCGCTCCCTCACTGAGTGAATCAAGTCAGGAAAACCTGAACACAAGGAACCTGCAACTGAAATGGTAAAAGATAGGCATGAGCACAAAAAGTACTCAGTAGGTGAGCCCCACAACAAATCCCAAAAACACTGCCAGTAAATAAAGAATCTACATATTCCAGTTTTGAACTACAATGTATAAAAGTAAGCTTTCATAAAGTTTCACTTGAAAACTAAAACACAAGACATTTCCTAATTCTTTTCCAAAAATTGGATTCCTTTCATTAGTTCTAAACTCATTTTAAAAGGAAAGAAGTGTTGCATTTTCAAATCTTACACAAAGAGAATAAAGTATTTTCATTTGAAAATCTTTTTCCCAAAATCTAACAGTATAAGCTATGAAAGATGATTGTAAGTAAACAAGCAGGGAAAAACAAGTGCAAGTAAAAGTAAACCAAAAGTTATAATCAATAACCATGGGCGATCCTAAACATCCCTAGAAAACCCCTGGACGTACTCGGGTTCAGACTACCTGCCGGCATGGTACTCTATAGTCAATAACCAACTAGCCACCCTAACAGCCAACCAGTGGGACGCCCCACAAGGCCTTACCTACGAAGGGGAGACTAACCCGTCTAATCGGGGTTAGCCAGCAACCGTCACTCGATTCTCTAAAGGACGCCCAAGAACCCACAGTGGTTTTAATAACACTATGTAAGTGGGAGACCCTCGCACGCGTGACTCATCTCACCGCACATGCCAACCCCTTACACGGACATCGCTACACGACAACCCTCAAAGGGAAGTCCCCCTGTAGAGATGCCCCATAAGTATGTATATGTATATAAGTAGTCAATTCACAATCAATAAGGTACCAACCGAGCCGCCACATCATTCACATTTTTAACTGTTTAATACTAAAGCATTTCTAAAGAGATATGACACATTCCATTTCATTGAAAACCAGAAACACACTTAAAACTTTATTTAAGAAACTCAAATCAGCATATTAAACCTGAAACACACTAGTTTCACAAGTAGAATCATTTTCCAATATCCAAACGCACCCCACTTTTATCAAGAGCCAAACGGGCCTTTAATCACTTTTTGAAGGAACACCATTTCTCAAATGAAATCCAAACTTTTTTTACACGACAAAGGAAAACATTTTTTATCAACCAAGAACCACACTTTAAGTTTCCAAAATCAAGTTTAAAGGTCATACGGTCATTTTCTCTAATCTAGGTTCTAAGAAACACCTTTTTCCATTAACAATACATCTACTAATTTACACATTCCAAAAACATTTCAAAACACAATTCAACATGACTTTCATTATTCAGGAAGAACCATTTAACAATACTACCGTGGAAGCACACAATTAAATCCAAGAAAAACACTTTCAATGAAATGCTAGAATTAAACAGCTTGCATTATCAGCAGATCACCACACTATAAAAACTACTTAATATTACTTTTAAATTTTCTGAAATTCAATTAAAAGACAAGGAATAAATAAATTCTTAATTTAAAGGCGAGTTCAAAGGGAGACCTGCCTCGAATCGGAACAAAAAACGACACGACGCAAAACTCCCGTTGCGTAATGGTCGCACCGTATTGCGCCGTCAAACAGGTCCTAAAACAATAGACTGTTAAACAGGTTCAACAATAATAATAACATAATAGTAATATCAATAATAATAATAATGTAAAAATAATAATAATAGTGATAAAAATAACATAATAATAATAATAATAACATAATATAATAATAATAATAATAATATAATAATAATAATAATAACAATAATAATTTAGGATAATCATAATATAATATAGTAATAATAATAACCATAATAGTATAATAATAATAATAATATCATACCCATAATAAAATAATGATAACAATAATAATAATATAATAATAATAATAGCCTAATCATAATAATAATGACAATAACATAACAATAATAATAAAAATAATAACTTAATAATATTAACATGATAACAATAATAATAATAATAATGTAGTAATAATAATAACAACATCATAATAATATTATTATTATTATTATTATTAATAATATATTAATAATAATAATATAATAATAATAATAACATAATATAATAATAATAATATCAATAATAATATAATAAGCATAATAATAATATAACAATAATAACAATAATAATAATAATAGAATAATATTAACATAATAATAATAATAACAATAATATAATAATATTAAAGATATTAACATATTAAAAATAATAATGCTAACGAAATAATAATAACTCAAATATAATAAAAATATACTAATAAAAATAAAATAAAACACGCCTGACTAACAGGGGCGCGGGGAGATTCGACGGAGAGGTCTGACGCGGGTACAACAGGGGCGCGGGTCCGGCGGGAGGGGCGGGTGCAGCTGGGGCGGCGAGCAGAGGGTGAAGGAGCGGGGTGCAGCCGAGCAGGGTAGGTCTGGTGCGGCGCAGCCGAGGGCGGCTGGCCGGAGGGGCTGGCCGGAGTGGGCTGGCCGGACAGGGGGGGGGTGTCGTCGCCGGAGGGAGGGGAGGTCGGCGGTCGGGCTGGAGGCGCGGCGACGGCCGGCGAGGCAGAGAGGTGCAGGGGGGTTGCGGTCTGGCAGCTAGGGTGGCCGGTGGTGCGGAGGAGATGGCGGCCGGAGGTGGTGGAGGGAGCCAGGACGGCGGAGGGAGCCCGGAGGTGCTGGCGCGGCGGTCAGGGAGGTCGCCGGACGGGTACGGGCAGCTGGGGTGCCGGAGGAGAGGACGGGTGCAGGCTGAGCCAGAATAGGGGGGTCGCGCGCAGGGGGGGTCGCCGGACGGAGGTGGGGAGCGGTGGGGTGGAGCCGAGCCGAGAGGAGGCCAGTGCGGGCAGCGCCGGAGCAGGCGGACGGGGTGCAGCGGCGGCGCGCCTGGGCGGAGGCCGGGGGCCGGGGGGGGGGGGGGTCGGCGCTGAAGGAGGGGGTCGCCGGGGTGTGCAGTGAGAAACTGGGAGAGGGGAGGGGGAGCCGCGCGGGGGAGAGAGAGAGAGAATAGGGGGGCTATGGGAAGAGAGGAGAGAAGGGAGAAGGGGGGGGCGGCTGGGTAGATTAGGGTTAGATTAGGTTTTATATATATATGTGTGTGTGATAAAAAAAAATAATAATAATAATAATAATAAAACGTTATAATAATAATATTATTAAAACTTTATAATAAGAATAATAAACTTTATAATAATGATAAAACTTTATAATAATAATAATAATAATAATAAAACTTTATAATAATAAAAATAATAATAATAATATAATGATAAAAAAAAAAATTAGTTAATTATAATAATAATAAAATGTCAACATAAAAATTTTAATATTTAAAACACCGGGTGAACACACGGTCACCCGGGCTGAACGCACGGTCACCGCTAACGATGCGGTGACCGCGCACCGGCGCGAAACCGCCAACACAATTAAGCTTTGAAAAAAAAATTAAACCGGGTCCAAGAAGGAAGTAAAAATAAAGGTACCTGTGGTCGGGGTGTGACAATTGAACATTGAATTTCCCCTAAATTATCCAATTCATTTTTCATGGATATTACAATTGCCTAAAATGTATACTATTTTATATATGGTGTATACTCTAACAGTTATTTGATTATTTGGGGAAATATTGATAATTCTGTATTCTTTATTCAATATGGATATTTGATAAGGCATATTGATTACTAATTAAATCGATTACTTGATATGAAGAATAATTTAGACATGCAATGACTGGTGGATGTCGGACATTATATAGCTCCTCGATGAATAGATAGGTTCTCATGAGACAAATAAGTTGCACAAATTAAACGGGTTTCTATCTATAGTTTTAAACTTTACAGAGGATGGATATTAATATTATAGTTCCTCATGTTCCATAGACATGACATCTAATAATTAATCATTTCCTTTATAGACATTTTAGTTATCATTGTTATTATCCCTGAGTTTTTCATATGATAAAGTCTATGGATTCATTTCATTCTTAGTTTATTGATTAAATGGCATGTGTTTCAGTTTCTTAACTTTTCATATTTATTTTTCCTTATCTATTTTTTTTAATGTCACGTGTTTCCATTTATTACCTTACCATATTGTTTGTATACTTCCTTCTCAGTTTTCTAACTACGTGGTATGTGAGTTCAGTAATTTACCATTCCATAATTATTATTCTTATTGATTCATTATTTATTCCACTATAATTTACCCTTATTGAGCATTTGAGCTCACCTCTATCTTGTTTCCTTTCCCCAAGATTCCAAGAAGTGTACTAAGAATGATATACAATGATATTCTAGATGGGATAGAGTTATTATCCTTGAATTTATTTAGAAAAAAAATTATGTTGTAATTAGTGTATTTATTTATAATACTTGACTCATTTATGTATCTAGTTTACCAAGAATACTAAATTGATCGGTCCTTTTTTATTTCATTCCTTGTAATCATGTCAATGTAATGGTATTAGACACCAGCTTCAGGCTTCTAGGGTCAGGTAGCTACAGAGAATTTGTGGGAGATTTCTCTTGCACCATTTGACAAAGGTCACATGGTCATCAGATGTTTTTATTTGATATGGTGAAACCCCCATGTTTCATATTCCCTAGATAAAAATAATTTCACATGTAAGAAACATAAAAGAAAACTAAGGAGGAGGAAAAAGAAGATAAATCAGAGTAAAGATAAATATTATACCTAATATCTGCATAAATTCTTCTATGGAAGAAAGAAAAAGAAAAAAAGGAATATTCCACTCTCTACCATTGGTGCTTCAGTCACAGATGGAGAGGGGTTAATTCCCCTATTATGTCAAAAACCCAAAATATAATAATAACTCAATAATAATAATGTTTATCCCAGTAGTTTCTTTGATGGTTTTTTTGATTTGTGAGAGTTAATTCATGAAGAATATATTATTAAGTATGTTGTCTTTTTTTTTCAATATATAAATCATATTCTAAGTGTTTTAATCAATTAATTCCATGTAAAATTTTCTTAGTGTCTATATGTCATTTTTGTAGTTCATAATGCAAGAAGAATAGAAGGATAAGTAGAGATACTATAGGAGAGGTTCCATGCTATAGGAGCTTATACGACACCATAACAGACCAGACTATGTTGTAGTACATGTGTCCACATCATAGAGGAACCTTTAACTAAAGTTCTCCACACCACAGTGAAGGTCCACACCACAGAGATCAGATTGAAGAATTTTAGTGGATTTATAATTTTTTTTACCTCCACACTGAAGTACTTATACTATTCCATAGTTAATAATGAGAAATATAAATCATACTATAGTTCAAAGACAACTCCATAGAGAGGATTCAGGTAGATTTCAGTGGCTCTGGTGTTTTGGTGACCTCCTTGCTACATTAATCTATCCATGTCATAGAGCTCAAGTTGATGGAATTTGGTGGTTCGAGAAATTTTAGGACCTCCACATTGTAGTCATATGACCATATCATACTCATGAAAATACATGGAGGACTATTCCATAGTGATCATTCCATGCCGCAGGGTTGAGTTAGCTAGATTTCGGTGGTTCTTGAGGTTTGTTAACCTCCATTCTATATCCCCATGACCATTCTATAGAGGATGATGGGTCAATTTCTGGTGGTACTATAAATGTCAGTACCTCCATATTTCATCCCCTTAATCACACCATAGTATTGTGTGGAATTTGTGTGAAAATTGTTGTAAACCAATTGGTTGCACCATAATACACTAGCCCATGCCGTAGAAGTGAAAACTAGAAATTTTTTAGAGGGATTTATAACTTAGTTTTATCTAGTGACTTTGGTAGTTATGTAAATCCTCAATAGAAACCAATTTCAAATTAGATGATCAATGTCTTTTGAATTAAGATCCAAAGGCTGAGTTTGAAAGTGGATTTGAAATAAGTTGGTTGTTTGAAATTTAATTCTAAATTAAAATTCACACTAGAAGTGTTGGTGTGAAAGAGGGGGATGGTATGATAAGAAATTAAAGTATAGAATAAATTTATAGAAAATTGAATAGGAATAAGAGAACAAGAATAATAAGAAGTGGTTGTTCATATTAGCACAGAGTGAATAGATCCTTATATGGGTTGAAGAAGAAGAGAAGAAGAACTGCATAAAAAATTGAAGGTTGTGGTTAGAAGGCTTTCTTCTTGTTGATATCAAACATTTTTTTTATTGTTTTAGTGTAAAATTAAAATCAAATTTGGGAGAATTTATGTAAAATTAGTTCAAGGATAAACCTATCTCTTCTTAACTGCATGTTGAAATTACTGGGTCATATGATCACGGTGGAATCTAGATCATGATAAGGAATAGATTTCTTGTTTTGAGAGGTTAACCTTGTAAATCTATTTTTCCCTTAATGTGTGTGTGTGTTGAACATAGATCAATATTTTCTTTAACTAGTGATGAGTGTTGTTTAACCAAGAAAACATAAAATAAGTATAATCACTAATCTACCCCACCCCCACCCCCACTTAGTGATTCCTCATTGATTTAGGAGGTTCTTTTTCAAGTGTTATCAGATGGAAGGTTGTCCTCATTAGTGATTTTTTATTTGAATTTTTAGAGAAAGTATCACTCTATTCTAAGTAAGTGCCACTGAATTCTTGTTGTATGTAATGTAAAATCATAATTCAGTTAATATAAAGTGTATTCAAAATTTTGATGGAAAAATTATCATATCTATAAGGGAAAGATATTTCTTTATCTTTTATCAACCGGTTTGGGAATTATTGAGTTTTAAACTGATGGGTTTCCATGTTGTGATGAGAATATTGATTTGATAGAAATAGATAAAAGGAATATTGAGAATTATGGTCATTTCAAGAATGATTTACTATCATCATTATCAAAGAATTAATTTCTCAAAGTGATAGGAATCAAGACAACCAAAGGCATTTGGGATAAACTTGTAAATATCTATTAAGGCAATAAGAAGGTGAATTAGGATAATATATAGATCTGAAAATTGAAATATGAAGATCTAAAAAGGAATGACTATAGCGACCCGAGCCTTTTACATAAAACATTTCATGATTTTAATCATAATTAATCATCAGAGTGCAAGCCAAGGATCGTTAAGTCTAGTGTATTGGAAGACTGGGTACATATAACATAAAACATGGGGCTAAAAAAAATTCTTTATTTAATCTCCATAAAGAGCTTCTAACTTCCTTTGAGCCCTTACATCTGTATAGGGTACCCTGGGGAACACATGAACAAAGGGATGAGCTAAAAATCCCAGTAAGGGAAATGAACATAAGGATACATCTCAATCACATGAGTTAGGAGGCATCACATAATGATATCCAAAGAATGAAACTTATAAAATCATTTAATATAAGAATGGGATCATATAAAAATGGAATCATATAAATTTTTCCGAATCATAAATCATATCTTTAGTATAGGTCAAGGCTAATCGCCAATCTCATTTCCCATTTTAGTATGGCTCAAGGCTAACTGCCAATCCGGTTTCACATCGCATCTCATGAGACTTAACCTTACCCAATGCATTGGAGCACTATCTGGGTGCACACATATCAAAATTTTCATGAATATTATTACCAAATAAATATTCTTACCACATATACAATCATACATAATCAACCATACACAAACATAAGGGTACCCATGGAAAGAATTGGGTACCACAATCATGACATAATTTATAACCAATGGGCATATCATGAAAAGTGTCCATGTAAGGAAAGAATTAGAAAATAAATGGACGTTCATATGGTAAAATAGTCATATAACATGTTAAGTGGTGTCAAACATAAGTGACAACATATGAGAAATGTATTTTTGAAACGTTAGCATTAAAACATTTTTGTGCGGTTTTAAGGAAAATACTATAGAGCTTTTAAAATAGTAAAGAATACATTCTTTTATATAAAACCAGAATTGAACCAAGAAGGTTTTAATGATAAAAATACATAATTTAAAAAGATAATTGTGTCTTAAAACAGAAGATATAGTGCACTTGAAATTTGGTAAAAGTTTGGGAAGTTCCTTTAAAACGAGTGTGCTTATTGGGAAGTATCGAAGAAAGATTCACTTAAAAGCATGTATATCCCCAAAAGAGAATGATATATGGATCTTGGAACATTATTTTGGAGCATATAAACAGAATTTTGAAGTTCTAAAAGAAAACACAACAACATTTTGGTAAAAAGAAAGATAGAGCAACCCGAAGGAATAAAGGAAGTTCGGGTAGAATCCATCATGGTTTATTGGCATGGTATCGTGTATAACTAAGAGGGCTTGATGAGAGATATAAGGGGTTTATCATCACTTATAAAAAATTAGTGAAGTATGGGGAAGGTGTATAAATGTACCCCATCATTTGGTATTACACAAAAAGTCATAGCATAGAGAACAATCTTGATTAAGAGTAAAAAGGGGAGGATCCCTTACCTTAAATCTGTTGGTGTTCTCCACTTGTTATTAACGACCTGAATAAAAAAATTAGGCTTATTAATTAACAAGTCCAGAACCTATTATATATTCAATTTATTTATTATAACCCTTTTTAGTTCATTCAAATACTTTTTGATTAGTTACAAGGTTCAATTTCATTGTTCGGGCTCGTTTGTTTACTTGGCTTTAAAAGATCGGTTCACTTATATTCAAGTTTGGATTATAAGCAAGATGAAAGTGGTTGTACAGAATTGAAGTTATATTATTTAGTTCATATTAAGGAGATTACATGGTTTTAATTTTAATTAGGTTACTTAGAGTGAAGTCAAATTATTATATATATAACCATAGTGATAACCGTTTTTGTTAATCGGTGGATTTGACTACAAAGAATGTGTTTTGATTTATAACTTAATTCCATTTGTACCAAAGGATTACAGAACCAAAAATAGGATATATTACATATATAATAATATGTTTCAACCATAAAACAAATGGTTTCATGACCATAATTAAAGATAATAACAGAAATTGATAAATTGTTGTCCTTGAATGTGCTGAATTAGCACATCTCAAACGGTGCTTTCATTTCTTTCAAATAAAAGGGTCGGGAAAGGAGAGAAGATAATGAAATATACCAATATCATGAAGACATTATAGTAAATTTATGTTATTGGATTTATCATACTATTATGGTGAAGGTAAGTGAGGAAAGAAATAAAAAATAAAAGAACTTAAAAGAAAAGAAGAAATTGGGAAGAGGAATTTACCTCTTGAGACTTCCTCCTTTGAGAACCTCTTAAGGGGAGAGGTTTTGGTATTTTGAGGAGTCTGAGAGATTTTTGATGTGAGGTAGGACCTTGGGGAGAGATTTGAGTAGAATAATTTCAAGGCACAAGGCTTGAGAGGAGTGGAGAGAAGAGGGAGTGAAGGGGGTTTTTATAGTGGAGGAGAGGAGGGATTTCATGATATTATAATCCTTAATTTATTATTTCTTCACAAGACAAAGAATAGTAAGTATTCCATGACCAAGAATAGTAAATGGGTCATTTGAATTCAAACCATGGGTGGTGACATCATCCATGATTCTAGGAATATTCTATTTAGATTATAATGTATATATACGGTAAATTGTCGTATTTTACTATTCATCGAAATTTCAAGTATTTTAGAAAAATCCCAAAATTTCACCCTAGACATTTTTCGACATGTAGAATCCAAAAATGAAGTCCATTTTTCAAAAATAATTTTCTGAATATTATTATTTTAATATTTAATTAAAATCATAATTTATTATAAAAAACCAGTTTTAAAACACTCATTAACTCATTCTAAAATATAGGTATATTGTACTTCCAACTTGAATATTATTTTTATACTACCATAGGTGAGGTTACTATTCATTAGGGTATATCACTATTCATAAGGTGTGTTACTATTCACCAAAAAATTATTTTTGTTTTATTAGACTCCAAAAAACATCTTGAACACAACCGTGTATGTCAGATTTTCAAAATTGCAAACACAGAAGTGACAAACTTCTGTTTAAAGGTCACTTATCACTTATTAGTTCATTATTATGTTATTTTATGTCATATTTATAAGAAGGGAATTTCCATTAAAAACATTAGGTCGTTACATTCTTCCCCCCTTAAGAAATTTCACCCTTGAAATTTCATTTTACATTCAAGGCCAAAAATAGATGTGGGTACTTTTCCTTCATTGCTTCCTCTAGTTCCCATGTTGCCTCTTCATACTTATGGTTTCCCTATAGTACCTTGACCAGATGAGTAGTATTTTTGCAAAGAAATTTGTCTCTACGATCCAATATCTTCATTGGTTGCTCCTCATAAGAGAGATCATCCTCCAACTGTACCAACTCTGAAGAGAGTACATGTGAAGGGTCTAGTATGTACTTCCTTAAGATGGATACATGAAAGACATCATGTACTTTCGACATGGTAGGTGGAAGTTCCAGTCGATAGGCCACAGCTCCAACTCGATCAAGGATCTTGAAGGGGCCGATGTACTTGGGACGTAACTTCCCTTTCTTCCCAAACCTCATGACCTTCTTCAATGGGGATATTCAACAAAAGACTTTATCTCCAACATCGAACTCCAAGTCCCTTCGATGGTTGTTAGCATAGCTCTTTTTCCAACTTTGAGCAGCTTTGATGTGTTTCTGGATGACTTAAACCTTCTCTGTCATCTCTTGAACAAGATCGGGTCCAAGTAGCTTTCTTTCTCCAACTTCATCCCAACAGGTTGGAGTTCTACATCTCTTTCCATACAGAGCTTCATATGGATCCATCTAAATACTCGAGTGGAAGCTATTGTTGTATGAGAACTCAACCAATGGGAGATGCTGATTCCATCCACCTTTGAATTCTAGAGAGCAGACTCTAAGCATATCTTCAAGCATCTAAATATTTCTTTCAGACTGGCCATCAGTTTGGGGGTGATAGGCCATGCTAAAATTTAATTCAGTACTCAAAGAATGTTGAAGGCTCCTCCAGAATTTAGATGTGAACCTTGGATCACGGTCAGAGACAATTGAGAGTGGAACACCATGCAGTCTCACCACTTCCCTCACGTATATCTTTGCAAGTTTTTCAAGCAAGATATATTCCCGAATAGTGATGAAATGGTATTTCTTGGTGAGTCGGTAAACCACAACCCATATCACATTATTTCCCTTCGACATCTTTGGGAGACCCATGACAAATTACATAGTAACATTTTCCCATTTCCACATGGGTATAGGCAATGGAGGCATCATACCTTTGGACTTTTGTCGCTCAGCTTTAACTTGCTGACATACCAAGTACCTTGATATATATTATACAATCTCCTTCTTTATGTTATCCCACCAGAAGTGTTCTCAGAGATCACGATACATTTTGGTACTCCCAGGATGGATAGAGAAGGTCGAGCTATGTGCATCATTAAATAGCTCCTTCTTTATCTATGGATCAGATGGTATACATAATCATGTCCCAAAACTTACAACTCCTTCCTCATCAATTTTAAAATCATAGGATTTCTCATTTTTAATAGCTTCCACCCTTTTTAAAATTTCCACATCCTTTTTTTGAGCATCCCTTATTTTCTCAAAAGAGGGATGTTTGAGCAATCATTTGTGAAAGGATTGATGATGTTCCTCCCTTAATGATTCCCATGTATATACTTTACAAATCTAAGAATATCAGATCCTTTTCAATTCTCATCATTGATAAAGATGTAGGATCCTTTCTACTTAGAGTATTTGCCACCTTGTTTTCCTTACTGGGATGGTAGTGGATTGAGCAGTCATAATCCTTGATGACCTCTATCCATATTCGCTAGTGCATATTAATCTCTTTTTGTGTGAATATATATTTGAAACTCTTGTGGTCAGTATATGTCTCACATTTTTTTCCATAGAGATAATGCCGCCAGATTTTACGCGCAAAGATCACAACCACCAACTCCAAATCATGTGTGGGATAGTTTTGCTCATGGATTTTCAGCTACCTTGAGGCATAAGCTATCACTTTATCATTTTTCAATAGCACACAACCTAAGACTTTCTTAGAATCATCACTATACACCACAAAGAGTTCTCAACTTGAAGGGAGTGAGAGTACCGGTGCAGTGATAAGCCTCTTTTTCAACTCCTTGAAATAGTCTTCACATTCTTGTGTCCAGATGAACTTTACTCCCTTCCGTGTCATCTTGTTAATTGGGTTTTACAATCGTGAAAAGTTCTTCACGAATCGTCAATAATACCTAGCTAGACCTAAAAAGCTGCGGATCTCCGTTACATAAGTTGGCCTCGGCCACTCTTCAATTGCCTTCATCTTGGAAGGGTCCACAGATATCTCTTTCCTGGTGATAAAATGCCCTAAGAATGATACTTCCTCCATCTAGAACTCACATTTACTGTACTTTGAATACAACTTCTCCCTTATCAAAGTCTTTAACACAGTTTTCAAATTCTCATCATGTTCCTCCTTGCTCTTGGAGTATATCAAAATATAATCAATAAAGACCACCACAAATTTGTCGAGGTAATCTCTAAAGACTATTCATTAAATCCATGAAAATTGCTGGAGCATTAGTGAGTCTTAAGGGAATCACTATGGACTCATAGTTTCCATACCTCATTCGAAAGGCAGTCTTGGGAATATCTTCCTTCCTCACCTTTAGTTGGTGATATCCCAGCCGAATTTCCACCTTAGATAAATAACTGGCCCCACAAAGCTGATCGAACAAGTCATTTATCCGTGGAAGGGGATACTTGTTCTTTATAGTGATTTTATTGAGCTCACGATAATCAATGCAGAGGAGCATTGATCCATCCTTATTCTTGATAAAGAGGACCGGATCACCCTATGGTGAAGCACTCTAGCATATAAAAACCTTCTCTATATTCTCCTATAACTGCTTCTTTAGCTCTTCTAGCTCTACGATGGCCATTCTGTAAGGTGTCTTTGAGATTTTCAGAGATCCAGGGATAAGTTCGATTGAGAACTCAACCTATCTTTCAGAAGGAAGACCAGGCAACTCTTCGAAGAATACATCAGTGTAATCCCTCACGATGGGTATGTCTTCAAGAATGATTCTATCCTTTGTCCCAATCATTTGAGTTAGATATGCTTTCTCACAAGGAAGAAGTATCCAAACTTGAGATGAAGATTCTAAAGGAGACTCATCTTCTTCCTTACACTTGTAAAGAATCAGAGGATTCTTCAGGATGTGAAAATTGATCTCCCTTTCCCGACAATTGATGTTGGCCTTGTACAAAGATAGCCAATCCATGCCCAAGATATCATCGAACTCCACTAAAGGGAAAATGATAAGATTTTCTAGATGGTTCAGTCCACAAACATTAATCGAGGAGGAGTTATAAACCATGGACACAATGATTGCCCCATTTTCTGTTATCATAGATAACTTTTCCTCCAAATTTTGAGGTGGTGTTTGAATAGTTCTACTAAACTTGCAAGATATGAAAGAATGCGTAGAACCAAAATCAAATAGTATATTTTCTATTCTTGAATGAATAACAAGAATACCTATCACCACATCGTTTTCCAGCTACACCTCAGTAGTAGTGATAGCATAAGCCCTTCCTTGTTACCTTGGAGGTTTTTTTATTTCCTCCAACAACCCTCAACTTAGGGCAATTGTTCACATAATTCCCAAGCTCCTTGCAGTTATAACACTACACTGCAGGCTGAGTGTTGATCTGAACCTTCCTTTCTTCTTCAATATTAGTGGGATTTTTCATATCCCTTCGGTAGTTCTTGGCCAAATGAAAAAACTTTCCACATTTGAATAAATTCTTGGTTCCCTTGAGACAGTCACCAATATGTTTCTTCCCACAAGTTTTGAAAAGGGGAAAGTGAGGCTTCTTTCCATCATAAGATTTGTTTTATGAACCACCCATGTTGTTCTCCATTTTCCTCTTCTTGTCACTAGGCCCATGAGACCACTGAGAGTCTCCAATCTCCATTTCAACCTTGAGGGAACAACAGAAAATCTCTTCATAGCTGTCGAAGTCTCGAATCGCCAACACTTTTCGTAGAATCAGCTTTAGCCCACTAAATAAGCGATCCACCTTACTTTCGGTGTTCATGAAAAAGCCAGAGGAATACCTTTTAAGCCTTATAAATTTCACTTCATACACCCCGATGGACTCATCTTCCTTCTCCTTGAGTCCAAGGAACTCTCTTTCCATCTTGAGACGGAGGGTTCGAGGAAAATATTTTTTGAAAAACATCCTCTTGAATTCCTCCCATTCTATGGAATCAATTTCCTCTTGGGACTTTATATTATTGATCAGTTTCCACCACTGATCGGCTTCCCCATCAAAACGATAGACTGCCAGTACAAATTTCTCTTCTTCCAAGCACTGGAGGACAGAGAAAATATTTTCAATGGAGTTAATCCATTATTCTGTGAGGAGGGGATCGAAAGACCCACTAAACATGGGAGGCCTTTGTCGCATGAAGGATTATATGTCAACTTGCTCTTTCCTTATAGGGGGGATGTTCCACCTGATTCAAGTTATTATTCATAACTCAAGCCAGCTGAGCAAATACTGCCATGAAGTTTTGAGCACTTTCTTCCATCACATTAGGCATGTCATTAGAGAAATCGTCACATTGCCTATCACATTGGTTGTTGGAACTTGTTCTTCTATTTCCTGCCATTAACTAAGAAAAATAACATATAATTAGAGGTATTTAATACTTAGATATTGATCATAAAAAGAAACTTTGAACATAAAAGTATGAACTTATAAAGAAGAAGTACATCCTAACTTGTGATTCCTTAGGTTTATATCAAGGTTATCCTTGATCTATTTCTTAACTTATATTCTTATGGGATTTTTTTGTCCCTTAATAATGGTTTGTAATAATCTCTTTAGTCTACCAAATCATATCCCCTGGGAGTTTCGTAACCAAGAGTGAATCAAGGACCGTTATCATGCACCAATTCCCGTTCGAGTCTAGCTCAAAGCGGTGTTTTTGGGTTTTACCCCTAGATACATCTGTGCTAGATCCGCCTCAACCTGCTCATATCCAGACAGGGATTTATTTACTTGATAAACCACTTACTCTATACTTACCAAAATTTAGGACTGTTTTCTTATACTTAGTCTCATCCATAAGGTTATCACTATGGTTCTCTATTCCTAATCTCCAAAAATAACTAGACCACCCTTTGATACCAACTATAGCAACCTAATCCTTTTACACAAAACATTTCATGATTTTAAGCATAATTAATCATTATATTACAATCCAAGGATCATTAAGTCAACTGTATTAGAAGACTAGGTACATATAACATAAAACATGGGGCTAAAAAAAACTTCCTTATTTAATCTCCATAAAGAGCTTCTAACTTCCTTTGAGCCCTTACATCTGCATAGGGTACCCTGGGGAACACATGAACAAAGGGATGAGCTAAAAAGTCTAGTAAGGGAAATAAACATAAGGATACATCTCAAGCACATGAGTTAGGAGCCATGACATAATGATATCTAAAGAATGAAACTTATAAAATCATTTAATATAATTATGGGATCATATAAACATGTAATCATATAAATGTGGCAGAATCATAAATCATATCTTTAGTACAGTTCAAGGCTAACCGCCAATCTCGTTTCCCATTTTAGTATGGGTCAAGGCTAACCACCAATCTCGTTTCACAACGCATCTCATGAGACTTAACCTTACCCAATTCATTGGAGCGCTATCTGGGTGCACCCATATCAACATTTTCATGAATATTCTTGCCACATATATATTCTTACCATATATACAATCATACATAATCAACCATACACAAACATAAGGGTACCCATGGAAAGAATTGGGTACCACAATCATGACATAATTTATAACCAATGGGCATATCATGAAAGTGTCCATATAAGGAAAGAATTATAAAATACATGGAAGTTCATAGGGTAAAATAGGCATATAACATGGTAAGTTGTGTCAAACATAAGTGACAACATATGAGAAATGTATTTTATAAACGTTAGCATTAAAACATTTTTGTGCGGTTTTAAAGAAAATACTATAGAGATTTTAAAAAAGTAAAGAAGACATTATTTTATATAAAACCAGAATTGAACCAAGAATGTTTTCATAATAAAAATACAGAATTTACAAAGATAATGTTGTCTTAAAACAGAAGATAGAGTGCACTTGAAATTGGGTAAAAGTTTGGGAAGTTCCTTTAAAATGAGTGTGCTTATTGGGAAGTATCGAAGAGATATTCACTTAAAAGCATGTATATCCCCGAAAGAGATTGAGAGATGGATCTTGGAACATGATTTTGGAGCATATAAATAGAATTTTTAAGTTCTAAAAGAAAATACAACAACATTTTGGTAAAAATAAAGATAGAGCAACCCGAAAGAATAAAGGAAGTTCGGGTAGAATCCATCATAGTTTATTGGCATGGTATCGGGTATAACTAAGAGGGCTTGATGAGAGAGATAAGGGGTTTCTCATCACTTATAAAACATTAGGAAAGTATGGGGAAGGTGTATAAACGTACCCCCATCACTTGGTATTACACAAAAAGGCATATCATAGAGAAAAATCTTGATTAAGAGTTAAAAGGGTAGGATCCCTTACCTTAAATCCGTTGGTGTTCTCCACTTGTTATTAACGACCTGAATAAAAAAATTAGGATTATTAATTAATAAGTACAGAACCTCTTATATATTCAATTTATTTATTATATCCCTTTTTATTTCATTAAAATCCTTTTTGATAAGTTACAAGGTTCAATTTCATTGTTCAGACTCATTTGTTTACTTGGCTTTAAAAGATCGATTCACTTATATTCAAGTTTGGATTATAAGTAAGATGAAATTGGTTGTCCATAATTAAAGTTATATTATTTATTTCATATCCAGGATATTACATGGTTTTAATTTTAATTAGGTTTCTTATAGTGAAGTATAATTATTATATATATAACCATAGTGATAACCGTTTTTTGTTAATCGTTGGATTTGATTACAAAGAATGTGTTTTGCTTTATAACTTAATTCCATTTGTACCAAAGGATTACAGAACCAAAAATATGATATATTACATATATAATAATTTGGTTCAACCATAACACAAATGGTTTCATGACCATAATTAAAGATAATAACATAAATTGATAAATTGTTGTCCTTGAATGTGCTAAATTAGCACATCTCAAACGGTGCTTTCATTTCTTTCGAATAAAAGGGTGGGGAAAAAAGAGAAGATAATGAAATATACCAATAGCATGAAGACATTCCAGTAAATTTATGTTACTGGATTTATCATACTATTATGGTGAAGGGAGGTGAGGAAATAAATAAAAAAGAAAAGAACTTAAAAGAAAAGAAGAAATTGGGGAGAGGAATTTACCTCTTGAGACTCCCTCCTTTGAGAACCTCTTAAGAAGAGAGGTTTTTTGTATTTTGAGGAGGATGAGAGATTTTAGACATGGGGGAGGTCCTTGGGGAGATATTTGGTCAGAATAATGGCAAGGCACAAGGCTTGAGAGGAGTAGATATAAGAGGGAGTGAAGGGGGGGTTTATAGTGGAGGAGAGGAGGGATTTCATGATATTATAATCCTTAATTTATTATTTCTTCACAAGACAAAGAATAGTAAGTATTTTATAACCAATAATAGTAAATGGGTCATGTGAATTCGAACCATGG
The DNA here is from genome assembly GCA_963277665.1 of Viscum album. Taxonomy (NCBI): domain Eukaryota; kingdom Viridiplantae; phylum Streptophyta; class Magnoliopsida; order Santalales; family Viscaceae; genus Viscum; species Viscum album. Next base: position 2,093,318,560 of record OY728148.1, on the reverse strand, counting down.
GTGGTGACATCAGACATGATGCTAGGAATAGTCTATTTATCTTATAATGTATATATATGGTAAATTACCGTATTTTACTATTCATAAAAATTTCAAGTATTTCAGAAAAATCCCAAAATTTCACCCTGAACATTTTTCAACGTGTAGAATCCAAAAATGAATTCCATTTTGCAAAAATAATTTTATAAATATTATTAGTTTAATATTTAATTAAAATCATAATTTATTATCAAAAACCAGTTTTAAAACACTCATTAACTCATTCTAAAATATAGGTTTATCATACTTCCAACTTGAATATTATTTTTATACTACCATAGGTGAGGTTAATATTCATTATGGTATATCACTATTCATAAAGGTGTGTTATTTTTCATAAGGGTAGGTTACTATTCACCAAAAAAATATTTTTGTTTTATTAGACTCCAAAAAACATCTTGAACACAACCGTGTATGTCATATTTTCAAAATTGCAAACACAGAAGTGACAAACTTATGTTTAAAGGTCACTTATCACTTATTAGTTCATTATTATGTTATTTTATTGCATATTTATAAGAATGGAATTTCCATTAAAAACATTGGGTCGTTACAATGAAGATGAAACTATAAATGAATTCTTCACAATAATTAATGAGATTATGAGTACAATAGAAATTTATGGTGATAAATTGGAAGATATTATAGTGGTTGAGAAGATACTTCATATCTTTTTATATATATTTGATGCTAAAGTCTCTACTCTTGAAGACATGGATCAAGAATAACTTCCTATTGATTATTTTCATAACATTATTATTTCCTGTGATATAAGGAAATAATGTGTTCTCAAGAAAAATTCCAAGGTTTAAAAAGAATTAAATTTTAAGGACTCGATGCAAGAGAATCGTAAGAAGAAGGTTTATGAAGAAGATGTTGATTATTCTGATTATGATTATGATTTGAGTCATAAGTTTGATAAGATAATGTCTCTAATCTATATAAATGTTAGAAGAGTAAAGGGAAGGTTTAAAGGTAAACTTCCATTAAAATTATTTGGGTGTGGAGTACTTAGACATTTTTCTGCAAAATAATATGGAATTAGTGATGAAGAAGAAGAAGTTATAAGGGGAGTCTTAAAGAAGAGATCAATAAATATTGAAAAAACAAGGTTTTATTCTAAATTTAAGAGGAAAAAATTCAAAAAATTTAAAAAAAAATCGTATCCAAATGTAAAAGCAATGATAGTAGTGATGAGGAATATTAAATGGAAAAATCAGGAGATATTTATGAAAAAAATATTATTGCAAAGGTGAATAAATAATAATTCACTAGTGAAAGTTGTAGTGAAGTTTAAGAAAATAATAAAACTGAGATGGAATTCTTAATAAAAATTTAACTCAAGGACTGTCTCAAAAATATCTCTAAGTTGAAAAAATAGATAACAAATATGAATAAAGAAAATAAATCTTCTAGAATCAATGAATTAGTTCATACTAAAAAAATAAAAGTTGTATAAATAATTTTATAGATTGAAAAATATTTTTGTTGAAATGAAGAATTTAGGAGTTAAGATAAAAGGAGTGGAAGATAAATAAAAGGAGTTCAAACTTTTATAACAAAATTTGAGGAGTATGGAAAAAGATATTAAAAAATATAATCTAAATTTTCATAACTCTATTTATAAAGTTGGTTAAAGCACATATAAAGATAAGGCTCATGGAAATCATTAGTGAATTGTCAAAAATGAAGAGAAATAAACTCATAGAACATGTTCTATGTCATATAAGAAGAATCAAATTAGGAAGACCAATTTTTTAGAAAAATCAGGTGATTCTTCAAATTCTAAAAAATATGAGGGCATCTACTTGAATAAAAAAATACTACAAATGGTGAAATAAAAAGTTCTAAAAATAATTTAAAAATTAATAATAAATATTGATCAGTCCACAAAAATATTGGTTTACATAAAGGATCTAAAATTAATATTGGGAAGAAGGTTGAAATATAGGATCACAGTACTATACAACATAATTTTTATAAAGGAAAATATTCTTTTATGGTTATTGTTGGCACTATGGAGGTTTTGGGAACAAGGCAAGGATCTGTTGGTTTAATTACAAATACAATGATGAGTTTAGATGGTTTGTAAGATAGAAATTGAGGAGGTTCATCTCTCTCTCTAAAAATAAAAAAATTCAAATACATCTTGTGAAATTTGAATTAAAAATTGAAATTAGATTTCAACCATTAGAAGATATTTTAGAACGATGTGAAAAACATAGTCATATTGAAAATGGTGTCTTGTTATACTACCAGCTCAAATGTTCCCAATATATAATTTTTATGAGTCTTAAAATAAGAAGGATGAAGACAAGAATCTATGGTTTGTGATGTTTCCTATAAATCATCCAAAGGATAATGTATGTGGATTTTGGATAGTGGTTCTTCTTCCCATATTAAAGGATATCTAAATCTTACCAAGGATTTTTAAATATGTAAATAAGTCTTGGTGACCTTTGTGAAGTATGGTTCACTCAAAATAAAAGGCGTTGGATCAATATTGATTTGTAAAGAACAATTGACATATAAAAACATATCGTATGTTGAAGGACTGAAACATAATCTTCTTAGTGTGTCTTAGTTATGTGATGAAGGGACTGAAGTGTTTTTTTATAAATATGGGGGTTTTTTGAATAGTTTTAATGATGGATGTATCTTGAAAATATGATTGTGAAAAAAAGGTAATTTGTTTCAAATTGGTGATGCTGGAAATTCTTGTTATTTAATCATGAATAAAAAAAATCAACTGTGTAATTGAATACTTGATCATCTTGACCAAAAGAACATGTGCATGCTTATTTATGTAAATAATGTTCATTAAGTTCTTAAGTTTAAAAGGTAAAGGAATTGGATGTGTTTCAATTTTCAAAAGGGTAATATTGTGAATAATCGACAAAAGAAGGTTGAAATTCAAACTACTCATCCTTTGGAGTAGATTCACTTTGACATTTTTGAGCCTATGAGGAAGCAATAAACTAATGGAGATAAGTATGTTATTTAATTTATTGATGAATTTAATCAAATTAAAAGTATTATTTTTATGAAACATAATTCAGAGGCTTTAAAAAGGTTTAGAAGTTTTAGGATAAGTACAAAGAAATAGTGTGATTACACTTTGAAGAAGATTCAAATTGATAATAGTGTTGAGTATACTAGTGGAAGATTTGAAGATTATCTTGAAAAAATATTATTCTTCATGAACTCATTATTCCATAAAAACCACAACAAAATGGTGCGTTTGAATTAAATAATAAAATTTTTATGGAGATGGATTGAACAAAGTTTCTAGAGAATGATACATATCATTTTTTATAGAGACAATCCATTGAAGTAGTGGTTTATATCCAAAATCATTGTATTAATAGGAAAAATTATGATATGTCATGTTAGAAAATGTAATACAATAAATCTAAAAGTTTGAAGCACCTAGGAGTGTTTCACAGCCCCTGAATTATCAAATTTAAAGGTGAAAATATAGGAAAATTTGAAAGAAGAGGTGTTGATGGTATCTTTCTTGGTTATCCGCCAAATGGATGAGTGTTTCATTATTAAAATAAAGATATATATAACATTTTTTATTTTCAATTTTGATGTTAAGGTGATGGAGCATATAAATAAAGTGAAATATCATGAAGAATCAAGTTCCAGAAGTGATGACAATGAATCTATTTTTTTGAAACAATAATGTGAAGCTTCAAAAAATAGTGAAAGTGATGAGGAATTTTTCAAGTTAATAATTTGATTCATAAAATTAAAGTAATGAATATCAATCCTATTCACATAATCCTAGGTTTCTAAGATATGTTTAGGTCCAAAATATTATTGGAAATCATGGGAAAAATATTCAAACTAGAAGAACTTTGAGAACAAAATCTCATATCTCATTTTTCTCTCAAGTTGAACCAAAATATGTTCCAAAATCAATGAAACATCAAGAGTGGATTGATGTCGTGAATGAAGAGCTCAATAAAATTCAAAATAATAAGACTTGAGAATTGGTATCCAGGACCAAATAAAATAACATTATTGGAATAAAGGGGGTGTTTCAAAACAAGATGAATGAAAGAGGTGAAATAGTGAGAAATAAAACAAGATTGGTTTGTAAAGTCTATTCATATGTTGATATAGTTTACTTCAATAAAAACTTTTCACTAGTTGAAAGACTTAAGATCATAAGAATTTTTCTTTCCATTGTAGAGAAAATACACTACGAGATCTATCAAATGGATGTCAAGTTTACCTTCCTCAATAGTTAATTGGAAGAGGAACTATGTATTGAACAACCATGTGGTTTAATTATTAGTGAAGATGATAATTGTGTTTATAGGTTAACGAAGAATTTATATGGGCTAAACCAAGCCATATGATCTTGGTATTCTAATATTTATACCTTCTTGAAGATGTTAAATTTCAAAAAAAAATGATAGAAATATCTATATTAATGATGATAATGAGATATTTCTCATTGACATTATTTATGTAGATGAAATTATTTTTTGGGGAAACAATGAAGTAATTTTTAAAGAATTTCTAAAATAAATAAAGAATATTTTTGAAATGTCCATGCTTGTTGAGATGAGATACTTTCTTAGATTACAAATTTATCAATAAAAGGATTATATTTTTCTATCTTAAGAAAGGTTTGATAATAAAGTGTTAAAGAAGTTTGGAATGGAGGATTAAAAGAATTTTTATACACCAGTATCTCTAGGAATGAAGTTTAAAAAATATGAATAGAGAAATAAGGTTGATCCAATGGAATTATAGAATCTTATTGTAAGTTTACTTTACTTAATATCTTCATGAGTGGATATTGTGTATGTTGTTACACTTTATGCCATGTATTAAAGTGAACAAAATCAGTCTCATTTTATGTCTATAAATATAATACTTAGATACAAAAAATTCATACTAGATTTTTGGTTGACATGTTATGGTAAAGGGAAGCCTGGTCTGTTTGTTTTTTCATATACGTATTAGGTAGGAAGTGTTGAAGATGGAAAATCTAAATCTAGTAGATCTTTATTTTTAGGAAAAATATGTTTTTATTGGCATTAAATAAATAAGAATTTAGTTACCTTGAGCACGGTTGAGGTTAAATATGTGGTTGTCACTCATGCCTTAGCAGACCTTATGTGAATAAAAACTCATCTAGAAGATCTAAAAGTTGAAGTGAAGTTTCCATTACTTATGGGATATGAAAATCAAAGTGCAATTAATCTTTAAAAAAATATAGTTCAACATTCAATGTATAAGAACATTAATATAAAATATCAATTCATCTAAGATATAGTGGAGAAGAATGAATTAAAGTTGAATTTTTTCTACAAAGTAACAAATTCCAGATGTGTTCACCAAGCCACTATTGAAAGAAGAATTCTAGAATTTGAGGTTGAATTTTAGTGTTAAACCTCATTCTTTATAGGAATAAGGTATGATGTTTTTCCCCTCCCTCGTCTTATCTTTGGATATTATTTTCAATGGGAGAAATTTATAATGTAAATATTTCCTTTATGCATAGTTTTCCTATTTTTTGTTAAATAGGGGGTATACTATGTAGGGGGTGCACATTGATATGTGTTACGTTTTGGGGAATCGTATATATAGGTATAGTTTTTATAAAAGGGGTAAGTTTTGATTTCATAGTGTATAAATTATTTTAACGGTTTATTATATGTGGTTGTAGGAATATTTCATGTTTGAAATAATTGTTGATGAGATGATGATGTTCAATTTGAAGTTCGTAAAGTTCATGTTTAAAAAAGTTTTATATAGATCACTATCTATGGACAACATGATATTATTTTTTTAATGTTCATATTTCCTACATCGAGTTTTATTACATAGGATTATAATTATTTATTGGTAATCCATTACTAAGTTTTCATATTTTAATATTGATTTATATTCCTTTGTTTCCAAAATAATAAAAAGGGAAGATTGTGGATCCCAAGAGGTTCTTTGATGGTTTTTCTGATTTGTGAGAGTGAAGTATTAGAGAAGAGGATATGATTAAGTATATTGGATTTTAATAATACATAAATCACATTCTAAGTTTTTTAATCAAATTATTCCATGTGAAATATTCTTAGTGTATATATATCATGTTTGGAGTTCATGATGCAATAAGAATAAAAGAAGAAGTGGAGATGTTGTAGTAGAGGTTCCATATGACAGTAGTTTGAACTACTAAATAGCTGACCAGACTATGCTCCATTACATGTGTTCATGTCACATAGGCAAATTAAACTGAAGTTATCCATGTTATAGTTCCATAAAGCTCATATTGAATAATTTCAATGTTTTTGGAATTTCTATGACCTCAACATCATAGTCCTTATACTAAATTATAGTTAAGAATGTGGAAGATGGAATACGTTACAGTTTTAAGACCACATTGTAGATAGGATTTGGGTATTTTTCAGTGGCTCTGGAGTTTGGGTGACCTCCACACTATAGTAAGTTATCCACACCGTAAAGTCGGTCTTGGTTGAATTTGGCGATTCTGGAAATTTTGGGACCTCCACACCATAGTCATATGACCATTCCATAGTCAATAAAATGAATTAGGGACAATGAATTAATGATCAGTCCATGCCTTAGGGTTGATTTGGAAGGATTTTGGTGATTCTGGAGATTTGGTGACCTCCATACTGTAACCCTTTGACCATACCTCAGAGGAGTTTGGGTCATTTTTTTGTGGTATTTAAAATATCAAGACCTTCATGCCACAGCCCCTTGACCACGCCACAACTGTTTTTTGGTGGTTGTGTGAAAACCACTGAAAACCGATTGGTTGTACTGTAATTCCCTAGACCACACCATAGAAGTGAAAACTTGGAAGTTTTGAGGGATCTTTTTAAATTGGCTTCATCTGATGACTTTGATTGTCATCTCATTCCACAATAAATACCAATTTAAAATTGGATGATAAGAATCTTTTGGATTATGATCCAAAGGTTGAGTTTGAATTTCAGTTGAAAGAATTTTTTGGTTTGAATTTAAATCTCAAAATCAGATTCACACTAGAAGAGATTATATGAAAAAAGGGTATGGTATGAAAATAAATTAAATTATATAGAAAATTAATAGAAATTTGAAGAGAAATAAGATAATAATAATAATAATATGGGGATGTTTATATTATCATAGAGTGAATAGAAATTTATTATATTTCCAGAGGTTGAAGAAGAGAAGAAGAAGCACTGCATCAACAATTCAAGGCTATGGTTGGAAGGTTTTCTTCTTATTAATATCAAAATTTGTTTTATTGTTTTTGTGTGAGACACAATATTATAGTCAGGAAACTTGATGTAATATGAGTTCAAGGATAAAACTTTCTCATTGTACCTATATGTTGAAACTAGTGAGTAGTATAATCTCAGTGGAATCCAATTCATTTCAAAGATGAGCCTTCTTATTTTGAGAGGCAAACCTTGTAAATCTATTTTTTCCTTCTATGTGTGTGTGTGTGTGTGTGTGTATTGAATAGTGATCAAGATTCACTTTAACTAGTGAAAGGGGTTGTTTCACTAAGAAAATTTAAAAGAAGTAGAATAATTGATTCACCCCCACTCTCAATAATTACTCACTAATCCAAGAGGTTAATTTTCAAATTATAATAATAATCACAATACCAAAAATGATAATATATGATAATGATAATAGTATCATATATAATTTCACTTTATAACCACTAAAATAATAATACCATCATAGTCCCATGTTAATTAAAAATTGATAAAAATATATATGAAATTACAATAATAATATAAAATATATATATAACAAACAATTATTCTTATTTAAACATAAATATTTAAAACATAAATTTTAAATTATATAAAAATACAAAACACTTAATGGTGTCATTATATAAATTCATAAACTGATTAAACCAAGTCTTGAAAAGTTTAAAAATGAAAAATGAAGTTTTAGGTTACTTTTCAAGAATTAATAGTTTCTATGCATGGTCTCGAGATCATTTACCATGACATGAATTTCCTACTACCTTGGAATTTTCACAGCATGATTATAGTGCATGGTCTCAGGACTGTGCACCTGATCATGTATCACCCAAAAAAAATAAAAACATCAAATTTTCACTATTATTATTCCAAAAATAATATAATAAAAAAATACATTAAAAATTCTAGAATTGTGGAATCACAATTCTCTCTACCATAACACTTTATACCTTTGAAAATCTCCCTCATTACTTATTAGTAAAAATCATATTTCAATTTAAAAAGAAGATCCCACTTATTTCAAAAATATTAAAATTATAAAAAGTGATATAACATATACTAGTTTACTAAGTCTTGTGATAAAATGTAACAATTTAAAATATAATAATACAAAACATATCTCATAATTGGGCCCTCCCCACCATAACAATTTCCCTTTTACTCGGGTAGTAATCAATCACAAACCATTATCCAATTTATATTTATTCAAATACTCATCAAATGATAAAGTTTAAATTTTCCTTTATCAAACATATACCCATACATTAGTAAAACCAACTTATTTAAAAAATAAAACTCATTTAAAAAAATTCCTCGATTCATGAATCCCACAAAAAAATATGAAAAACCAAGCTTGAATTAAAAATAAAGTATCAAATACAAAACAAAAGGTCCCATTTTAATACTTAAAATTTTCCACTGAACATGAAAATTATTTCCACTCCAACTTAAAAAACATTTTTAAAGGTATCACAAACCTATTTTTACCTAATAAATAACCTTCTAAAATGTTCTGTAGTATCACATGTTTTAGTTCATTCTGTTAGCTTCAATTTGATAATATATGAAGCTAAAATGGGCACCAAATAAAAAAGAAATAAGCACTTGAGGTTATTTTTTAATAATTTTTCTTGGAATGCATGTTTGGGTTGAATATTATTGAAGATTATGCACCTACCCATGAATTTTCTACTAGAATTAATTTTAAATGTCTCACAGTCTCTAAGACCATGTAAACTCACCATTCACTTTTCCTAACAGAACATGCATTTTTTGTAAATACTCATTTGATGCCCGTATTTCATATTAATAACTTGAAAGTTTCATGAGAAACTTCATACACTAAAACCCTACTATTAGAGGTGTTAGTTAGCTTCTCAAAACATTTTTTAAAGAGTTTTTCTCATTATATCACTTGTTTCTTTATAAAATCTCTTAAATTTCATAGTAATTCAACAATTAAATATGCCATTTTTATAATTCATAATAAAAATCAATCAAACCCATACCCAATATTCCCATTTAAGTATATTACACATGGTGAAAACTTAAATTATCAATTTTAAATCCATATGAAAATTGAACCAATCTATATCCCACAAACATCATGTAACTAATTTAATATAATCAATTCTATACTAAATTCAATAACCCAAAAACATTCAAACTCAAAGCTTCATCATACCAAATAGAAATAATTACTAAAACCAAAAACTTTCATAATGAATGAAATCATAACCAAAACCATTTTCATATAACCAAAAAAATTACAACCCAATTATATTAACCCAAAATAAAAGGATTTTAAATTATAATACCATAAAATGTTTTTTTTAAATATCTACTCACCCAAACAAGACATTACACCTAAAATGGGTCAAGAGCAATCACATATGTTTCTTAAAATATAATAAAACTCATTTATTTACAAGAAAACCTTTGAAACCAAAAGAAACAAATAAATTTTCAACTTCAAAATCCTTAAAACCTTTTTATTCTAAATAAAAATTTCCAAATAAAAAATTTAGCCATAAATTTAATATATACACTTTAAAACTCACTAAAATATCACATTAGATAAAAATTTATGTATATATGAAAATAATAATCAGTTTAATATACATAAATGAGACTTTATTCAATAATAATTACATTACCTCACTTTAAAAATCCAATATATAATTTAACTCAAGCGACAACCAACTTCAACTCTTTCTATAAAACATTGTATTACATAATAAGAATAATTTGATAAAGTATTTAAGTATTCTTTATACTAAAAAGTAGAATTTTTCAAATTCAATATACATGGAAATCATAAAATTTTGATTTATACATGAAAAATATAAATATACATTAATCAAACACTTGAAAACTTTTAAAATAGAAAAACTTGAGAATCACTTAAACATTACAATTATAATTGGTTCAAAACAAATTAATAGAATAATTATGAATTCAACATTCTTAAAGTAATTCACATATATAAATAACATGTAGAGTATACCCAAAACCATTTTCCTTAGATTTTTTAGGATATATTTCCTAATTACACATCCTCTATTCACAAACACATCCCTAAATAAAACCATCATCTATACAAAATTCAACTCATTCAAACTAAATACCACTCAAAATTTTTATAAAAAAAACATAAATAATATTACTAAATTATTAGAATTAAAAAATTCACCATTATAATAAATGAAATAAAAAAGAGTTTTCATTCCTATACCTATTTTTTAAAAATAAAAACATTTATTCAAAATGAATACTTTCCATCTATATATACATAAAAACCAAATTAAATGAAATAAAATAAAATCAATTCCAATAATTTTTTGAAATGATACAATTTATTATCTAGTTAAAGATACTTTAAATAAAAGTACACAAAATACCATGAAACTAATAAAAGTATAGATAACCCATGAAATATCTACTAATTACCTATAAAAACCCATACAAACTAATTACCTAAAATATAATTATAAATGATACACATAAACTATAAAATTAAGTGTCAAACCCTCACTAATTAGGTTACCACTATAGAAAAACATTTAATTAAGGATATGTTGTTATTAAATGATATTTAAATTGACATATTTCAAGTTAAAAATATGAAAAAAAATAATCCAAGGAATTAAAATAATATAATGACCTTTCTTGAATATCATAAAGATAAAATAATGAAATAATTTTCAATTTATTTTATTTAAAACTCATGTTTCCAAAATTACTTTTATAGATACAAATTTAACCTAAGCTTATCACATTTAAAATTACTAAAACACTAAAACATAATTTTTTTTATTTCATATGAAATTTCAAAACATTATGTATATCATAAAACATTCATAATAAAGTGAAAAATAAATTCTTTAATGTCAAAAAATGTCAAAGGAATCATTAAAATTTCTCATTTTATTTAAAATCTTGATAATCTTAATATTTAATTTTTTAGAAAAATACTTTCATGTAGAAGTTTAAATTTAAAAATTTTAAAAAAATTATTATAATATAATTCAATAAATATATGCATCCAGATAAATCATTCTATAAATCAATTAATAAATCAATCAATCACCATGCATGTCATTGAATAAATGAACGTATCAAAATATATCAACAAATTTTTCAATCAATTATATTATCACTGATAACCATTAAAGAAAACAATAAATAATAATAAGGGTGTATAATGAATTAAAATAATCAAGAATACATGAAATAAAAAATAACAATGTTCACATTGAATATAAATTCTCAAAACACCTAACTACTAAGAATTAAAATAAAAGATAACCCATTTAAGATCAACCTCACATAATCTTGAAATTCTATGGTAAGTTGAGTTCCCACTATAAATAAGTTGATTGTATCTAATTATGGGTTAATTTATCAAGTTCTAATGATCCCACCTCCACCTACCATTAACCTAATTTCTCACTCACGCACAAATAACATTTTGTAATGAACCAACTTGGATACTCCAATCAAATACTTGAACTGACTCATCATGGAGCTAAGGCACATTCATGATCATCATAGACTAGCACAAGTGTAACATCCTACCCTAAATCATTAACTTGAGAAGGAGAAGAGTTGTTACTAACCTTAAAGGGAATCCCCAAGACACTAAAGGTTGGAAATAAATTCCAAGGTCTTAGTAAACGTTAGGGGGTGATTTCCCCTAGAGAGTAAAAACCCTTCTAAGGCGAAAGAATAATAATAGAACCAACTACATGATGTATAAGAAAAAAGAAAATAAAACCATACAACTCAATGAAATTTCAATAAAATAACAATATCCCAGTAACAAGGGAAAAATTAATGATAAAACAAGGCTAAAACACCAAACATAAAGACTCAAGCACCCAATTGGTGCCACTACAAACTAAGATGCAGACACTCCATAGCTCCATAACCACCAACCAAGTCAACGATGTCAAGTACCACCACTAGTGAAGTAATAAACTTTCCCCTACCCTATATCTATGTAAAATACATATTCAAATGCACCAAAGTTACCAAGAAGTGGTTGAGAATAAAACTCAATTGGTAATCCCCAAAGACTTCCCAACACATGCCACTAAGATAAGGATAAGTTATAACATTTTATATAAAACAAATGAGAATTAGATAAAAATTTATAAAAAACAATAACACAGGTACCATATACAAAAACAGTAAATAAAATCATGATACCCTTATTTAACACTTAGAATAACCTTATCATGTTCACACACACATACACATGCATTCCTTAGACCTCTCTATACTCATAAGTGGTAAGTCATTCATTCATCAATTTTTCTCTTGGTGAACCAATTTTATAGTGTTAATTATAACCATGATCTATACCAAGGTTTATATTATTTGATAGTGGTATTACTGACCATGATTTGTCCCATAAGAATATGAATGCACAACAACACAATAATTCCAAGTTTCTAATTAAAACATTTACTGAAAACATAAATTCCATATTTCAAAACTAAACTTTTGAAACCATATCACAATAAGAGTTTTCCATATGAGTTTATCTAGAGATTTCCAAAAAAATAAAAATAATTATTTAGAAAAACACAAGGCATCAAGTTCCATGACAGTAGAGTGAGCGATAATCTACCTACCACAAGTTTTTGGCATGAAATATCTAAGAAAATTCCACAAATCTAAACTATTTCTTTTTTTCCTCCATAAAATCCTAATAATAACTCATAAAAATTCATCAAATCCCATATATATGGGTATAGAAATACAAAAATATGGTTTCATTCAAGAAAAAATGAGGATATCCAAAGTGAGAAGAAGGAAAAAGGTCCTAACCTTTGATTTCCATGATCGAATTCTTGAATATTCACTAATATCAGAGTCCATACATCTAATACCACAAAATACATGTAAGAGGACCCTATAAGTCGAGAAAAAGAGAATGGGAACTGAATGATGGTTTACAATTGAAAAAATAATTAAATTAGGTCTAACCCAACCTGATTCATGGTGTGATTTAAGGATTCATTTCATGAATCAATGGGTTTATATGTATACCAAAAAACTCATCACCTCAGGTTAAAACCCTAATAATCCATTTACATTTTTAATGGTTTTACATCATAAATAGTCTTATATGCCCACCTAAAAAACCCTTTCATTAGTTGAGAAACATGGAAGGGGTTATGGATAGCACTAAATCTCTGTGGTAAGGATAACAGATACACAATAGTTTCAATTCATTAAACAAAATCAAATGGTCCAATATATCCTAGAACCAAATTAACTTGTTTTCCAAAACATTTATGATAAATTATGGGTGACACTTTCAAGAAGACATAGTCACTCACATCAAAAGATAAAGGTCGGTGATGATTGTCATTATACTATTTTTATCAGTTTTGAGTCATAGCCATCCACTTCCGGGTCATCTAAATATTTTTGGAAGTCTCGTGGACAAGGATCAGTCCAATAAATGACTTCTCTCCTATTTCCACCCAACATAGTGGATAACAATAAGGAAAACCATAAAAAGACATGAATAGGGCCATATGTATCATCGACAGATAATTATTATCATAGGATAACTCCATTAAAGGCATATGGTCTTCCCAATAACCACTAAAGTTCATGACATAAGCTCTGAGCATATCTTCCAATGTTTGAATTATTCTGAATATTCATCCATATGTGGATGATATATCATGTTCATGGTGAGTTGAGTTTTGAGATTTTGTTATAAAGACCTCTAGAATCGATAAGTGAAATGAGGATATCTATCAGATATGATAGAAATATAAACTCCATGCAACTTGACCAATTCTCAAATATAAAACTTTATCAAATCCTCCACCATATTGGAATCCCTAATAGAGAGAAAGTGTTCTAACTTGGTGAGTCAATCCACAATCAAAAAAATAGAATCATGCTTTTGTAACATTCTTGGTAGACTTGTGAAAAAGTCTATAGAAATATGATCCCACTTCTATATCAATATAGGTATAGATTGTAGTATACCATTAGGTCTTTTATTTTTGTCTTTTACCTACTAAAAAACTATAAATTTCAACACATAATATGAAATATTACTTCTCATAACTGGCCATAAGAAATGTGTTTTCATCACCTTGTACATATTTTGAATACCTGGATGAATAAACCATTTTGAATGGTTATACATAAAAAGAAGTTGTACCTAGAAATTTTGTGGGACTACAATTCGATTTGGAAAACATGACATAGAGTTTTCATTCTCTATCCAACCATTAGAAGGCTTCCATCATTTAGGATTGACCTAATAGTGATACAATCCAGATCTAGAATTTGAGCCTCCTTAACAAGGTCCACCAAGTTAGTAACAAGACTAACTAGGAATAAAATTTATTGCTCATCATGTGCGGCATAATCCATATACATGCCACATATTACACCGATCATCTTCCATTGGTCATGAGATTCTCAGACCACCTCACTATATGATTTCCAACATAAAAGGTATGCCATATAATTCCCTTTATAGGGTGTGTATACCAAGTCAAAATTAAACATATGGAGGTACATCATCCATCTTCATTGCCTCAAGTTCAATTATCACTGAGATAATATGTATTTCAAACTATTATGATCTATGAAGACTATGAACTTTTATCCAAAGAGGTAATGACATCAGGTCTTTAAGGCATAGACAACTACAGCTCATTCCTGGTCATGTTTTGGATAATTCTTATCATGCATTCACAACTTCCTTGAACCATATGTCAAAAAATGATCTCTTAAATGAGAAGAAAACCCAAACCAATTCCAGATGAATCACAATATACCACATAACATTGACCTGGTTTTGGAAATATTAAGATGGGTGCTGAGGTGAAATGAGTTTTATGCTCTAAGAAGAATTTTTGATAGTCTTCATTCAATATGAATGGAACACCCTTCCTTTTCAAAGAAGACATGTGTGAAGCAGGTCCTGAGAAATCCCAAAAAAAAACAATGATAGTGGCCTACTAATCCTAGGAAACTACATATATGTTAAACATTCTTTGGTTATTTCTAAGAGATGACTGCTTCAATATTTTCTATATCGATTGATATGCCAACTTCAGAAATGAAATGCTTGAGGAAACAAACTTCTTAGATCCAGAAGTCTCACTTAGAAAACATAGAATATAGTCAATGGTCACACAATGTTCTTAGTACAATTTCTATGTGCTTCTCATGGTCATTATTTTTTTTATAATAAACCAAAATATCATCAAAAAATTATAACAAAAATGGGTTTGAGGTACCTATGGAAGATGTGGTTCATTAAGACCATGAAAACTGTAGGTTCATTTTTCGGACCAAAGGGAATAATAACTTATTCTTAATAGCCATATCCACATCAAAATGATATCTTTGTAATATCATATATTATGACTTTAATTTGATGATATCGTGATCATAGATCAGTCTTGGAAAACCATTTGGATCCCTAAAATTGATCAAATAGGTCATCAGTTTGAGGAAGGGGATATCCATTTTTTATCAAAACTTAACTCATTTTATGATAATCAACACATAAGATAAGATAACCACCTACCTTATTTATAAATAAAATTTGTGTATCCCATGGTGATGTACTAGGTCTGATGAAACCATTAATTTCCAACTCTTCTAGTAGAACCATTAATTCTCACAACTCTATTGGATTTTTTCTCTAAGAAGGTAGTGAATAGGTTTTGTTCTTGTAAGTGTATTGATAAAAAAATTATTTCCTTCTTGGGTGGTAACCTATAGAAATAGTTTGGAAATACATTTGGGTATCAATCTAATATGTAAATAAGAGTCTCATTTCCTATTTCATAAGCAGTGGCCAAGGTCATTGTTACTAACTATCGATAGATGGTTCCATCCACTGTAACTAAAGGTCTCACTCTGCTTGCATTTATATCATAGTCCCCCATGAATACATGAAGATCTCCATCTGGGGATGTGAATGTCACTTTTCAACAATAGTAGTTGATATGGGCTTTAAATCCCACCAGTTATACCATCCCAAAGATTAAGTCAAAAAAATTCACTTATAGGAAAATAAAATCCCATAGAAATTGTATTGTATCAACGGTAATGAGACATGTTGGAAATTTTAATACTTTGAAATCATAATGTTTAAAGGGTATCTTGATACTCATCATATGAAGCGTCATTTCCACATGCAGTCCCAATTTTTTATCCATAGAAGAAGCAAGGAAAGAATGTGAAGCATTAGTATCAAACAAGATATGCATACGAATAGAGTTCATAAGAATGGTTCCACACACCATGGAGAGTTCTGATTTCCTACTCATGATAGCCAATTATACTCCATAAATCATTCAATCAGTTTTCATAGGATAACTCTTTCTCCCTTTCTGAGGTGTCAACTGGACAACTGAAGTGTTCCTAGAGGTGTCTTGGTTCACCTAGATCTATGAATAAGAACTAGTCTAATGGGACTATTCGGTCTGATTATAGGAGACCTAAGGTAGAATCAATCTTGTTCTATCCATTGATTTCATACATTTATGACAATAATTCTTGATATGAAATTTCTTTCTGTAGTGGTGGAAATTCCTTGGTGGTGTGGTGCATTCCTTCTTACTACGCATAAAAGGACCATGTTAAAAACAACCTGGTTTGATATCAGATCTTGATGGAAAGTTAACCAATTTAGTCATCTAGATTTGAGGTGTGCCACCTTCTTGAAAATAGGAGTACCTATTTTTCTTGTTTCTAGCATTATAGTTTTCACCTATTCTCATGGAAAAAAACATAAATCATCCCACAGGATTCCCAACAAGATCTCTTTCTGCCATTATCACCCTGTTAACTATCTTTGTACAGTCCTCAACACAGAGGAAAAATATCTTGGATAGAATCTCTATTCGCAATATCAAATAAAATATGCATGCATTCAAGGATTCACTAGTATCTAATTCTGGAGTGAAAAAAACTAAATTCATAAACTTAGGTGCATACTCAATCACAAATAGGTTTTCTTGCCTTATGCTGAAAAATTTATTTATTCTTGCTATCTTGAAAGTAACACCCCAAATTTATAAAATAATAACATTTTTTAAAATATATTATGCAACATGAAACATTTATTTTATCTTTAAATGCAAAAAAACACTGATTTTAGCTTTCGTTACACTCAATAATGAGTTTCTTCAATAGCTTGCATTACATGCAAGACTGAGTTTTACTAAATATTATTAATATTATTATTTAAAATGATAATTATCTCATAGATATTAAATTGTAAGTTATGAATATGATTAACTAAATTATGAAAATATTTTTTTGAATTCATTGGTTACTAATTAATTATAAATTAATATAAAACCAATTTAATATAAATGAAATGTTTTTATAAAAAACCTATTTTTATGCATCAAAGGTGTTTTATCTAAATAAATTAAATTGATTAATATTAGTTGATGATCTTAATGAAATTTATATATTATATATTCAATAATTTTTTTACATTCATCCAATAGATTTGATAGGCGTAATATAAGACCAAATCTAATTTTATGCATAAAAAGTTATATTTTTCTAAAGACGGTTTTGTCGCATTTTAATAATGCGCTTATTTTAAAACTAAATTTTTACATTTTCATAAAAAATTGATAAAATAAACCTTATTATTTTCAATAATAATGTCAAAATTATATTAGTTTAATTTTTTTTTATTTTTCTGAGAAGCTTTATTTTTTGATGAATAGTAAAAAATACTGAATTTTAATTGAAAACTGACTCTTCATATAAATAATTTATAATATTATATTATATTTTAAATTGGTTTTAAAGTAAAATTATGTCAATTATAAATATATTAATCCAATTTAGGTAATTTTAATTATTTTTATATTGAATTTATATATATAAACTTAGTTAACTTTTGAACATTTTCACTTTAAAAACTTGTTTTCTCATTTCATCTATGAAATTAATTTTAAATTATTTTTTATCACTTATATAAATTGAATTTGGAAAAATGGATTAAATATTTTGAATCAAAATAATTTATAATGTCTAATAATTTCAATTTAATTTTTGACCAAAGTGATCAGTGAAAACAGTTAAAATTAATTACAGCGATAAAGGAGAAAATGGGTTTACTTAGTGGATAAACTTAAAATATAAGGGGTAAAAATGACCCAAAACTTGTAAAAAAACCCATTTTATGTCCATATTTATACCTTATAACTTATATAATCTATAATTGTGAATTATTGGTCCCTAGTTACATAAAAAAACATGGGTATAATTCACTCTTTCAAAAAAAATACAGGTGTGCCACTCACCCCACTTATAAAAGGTCTTCCCCTCTCCTCTCCACTTCACACCTTCAAATAACTTTGGTTCAGACAATACCTGACCAGATCACTCCCCAAATTCCCCAACCTAATAATAGAAGTCTTATTTTGGGAAAAAATTAAAGCTTTGAAGGTTTTAGTGCAAACCTAAGGAGGATACTCGAAAACGTGGTAATGTCAAGTATTTTTATATTATTTCTATATAAAACTCATTCGATTCATATTATATCATGATTATATAATAACCTTAGTATATTACATATAATTAAATATTATTATGTTAAGTTTATGACCTAAAACTTCACACACTTCCATCAAATGGGTTATGAAATCATCGTTCGTGTGTACGGTGGACTATCGTCTCGCAAACCGATGTCATTCATTTTTTCATTACCACCTTTAAAGGTTAGAAATACTGATGTATTTATAGTTTATATATGATATATATGGTATTTATGATGTTATTATGCTTATTTAATTATTATATCACACATACCTTCATGCTTCCCATTTTTTGGGAATATGATATCGTTGCTCGTGTGTACGAAAGACTACCGCCACATGAAGTGATGTGATTCGTTCACTCTTTACATGCAATGTATTAAGGATTGTTTTAATAAAAATATGTGATATATATGACATAGTATTGATAATATAATGATAATATATATATATATATATAATTTACTTTTTTCTCTTTCAATACAATAAGAAAATTGACACAGTGTTCATGTGTACATATGGCCTACTGTCTCTATGAACGGTGTATTTTATTTTCTATAAAAAAATTACATGGATTAATATAAATACATATATAATGAATATATATGATATTTAAATCTTGGTTTATATTCTAGATATTACTAAATAATGATTGAAGTAAGAGGAATAAAAAATAACAAGTCAAAACATACTCAAAAAACAATGCAATTAACACCTAAAACGATGAAAATAATAAAATATTATTAATAAACATGTAATAATATGTTATAAAAGGATCATATATGAAATAAAAAATATTAATATGTTTCATTAATAAGTTAATAACATGTTTAAAACCACTATACATTAGGTTAAATCAAGTATGGCCAAAAGGAAAGCGCTAGGTAAGAAATTTCATCTCAATTTCATTTCATTGAGGCCTATTGTAATGTTATACACCTAATTACTTTTATATGGTGTATATAATACCCATTTAAATTTAATATCATGAATAATGAATTATTCATGATACTTTAAGTTTCAATTTTAATTATTTCATCTAAGGGGATTTTAATTAAAAGTTACCAAGTGATAAATAATTTCATAACTCAATTATTTTTCATTGAGTTACATAACTTCCTCATTGTCATTAAGATTTTATGATTATGTGAATAAGGAATTTTTAATATATATTATTTTATTTCCACTTGTTTTATATGTATTTATAGTTGATACACATAATTGATTCATTGATTAATTCTCACTTAAATATTCTGATCATTTTAATGGTTTATTTCACAATCTCATTCTAATTGAGATTGTTTATTCTTGAATTTAAATTAAAAGAAATTATATGATATTTGTTTAATAAACCTTTTAATTTTATTATACTATGGTTATTAATGATCTTTTTCAAGTGATATTACCATTTTTACTCTTTGGTACATAAAATTATTGTGAATATGTTTTAATAAAAGCTGACTTTATTTCTCTCTTCAGTTGGAAATTTGTTTTCTTACAAAACCAAGTTTTCTAAAAAAAATCTTTTTTTAACCTTTTCAAAATGATTTATTAAAAGAAATTTTTACCCATTTTTTCTTTTTTCAAAATGATTTCAAAGGAATCTTCTTATCATTTTCCAAAAAAATCACATTTCTAACCTTTTACCGTGAAAAAGGAAAGTTCTTTACGACATATACAGAATTACCCACCGACATGAACTTCATTTATTTAAATATTCCTTTGCAAGTTTACGAGTTTATTTTTAAAGAATTATTTTAAAAAAAGTTATTTTCAAATAAAAATTATTTTCAAATTGAAACGGATATTTTTCTAAAGAATATTTTTAAAGATATTTTCTTGATATTTTTATTCATCAAAAATAACAAACCATTACCATTAATCCAATGGTTATATATTGCAATGATGTCATCCTTATTATTTATATGTATGGTTTATTATCAGTTTGACTTGGGATGTACTATTTTGATAAAATTCACTTTACTTCGGAGGGTCTATGATTATGTTTATTGATTAGGGAAAGTAATTATATTTCATATGCCAGTTTTAATATGAATGTTTATATTGATTATGTTTCACCCCTTTCATGTGAGGAATGTATTGGATTTCATATGTGATTGGTATGGCCCACTATAGCCCCTCGATGCATCAGTAGGTTTTATGAGACAAACTAGATATGGTTTTGGATGAGGTCTTACCCATTTATTAGATGTCTTGGAAAGAATCCTTGATGGTATTATATGTCTTGACAAGAACCCTAGATGGTATTAGATGTCATGGAATGGAGACTCAACGGTATTAGATGTCTTGGCATGAAGCTTTGATGATATGTTTTAGATATCCATCATTATGCATTCTGTCATTATGAATTCCTCCAAATCCATTTTTTCTATTTCCAGAAGCCACTTTTTGGTTAAGTGGTAACCTCATAGGGGATTTCAAAATTCAAACCAAAACACAATTCCAAATTCAAACTAAAACATAAAAAAGGTGCAAGGATGAGATAGAAATCATAGAGGTCGAGTATCTCATCCCGAGTAGACATCGGCCATCAACTCAACCCATGCAAGTCATCACCAGAATCCACATGCCGAAGATACCACTTATCCCCGTAAACCCCAAGAAGTTGAAACCAAAATTGATCACCACCAGCAACTAAAAGAATAAATACTCTCAAATATAAAATTTCCATCACCATTAATGGAGAAACAGAACCCATAACCAAATAAATCTTTCAAACATAGAATTAAAATAATAACACCAGCTTCACTACCACTAAAAACCACACCAGATCGAAAAGAAACCATCTATCATGAACGGAACCAACAACAAAATAAAACATCATCACTGATCATTGAGGCCTTAAAGAAGCATCGTAGAAGATATGAACAAAAAACCCAATGGGGATCCAAATGTAGAAATGAATCCACCATGATAGACACCTTCGAGAACACCATCATCCGCTCAAACCCAACTCCCAAGACACCTTGAAAACCCACTGTTCAATTACGACTATTAGAAGAGTGGTGGAATCCTAGATCAAGAGTAGAGTATAGAGCGGATAAATGCCTCAACAGTAGTCACCAGCTATCAGTATAAACACAAAAATCTACCTCAGATCCATCACCAACCGAACAATAGATAAACATATGAAAATAGCATGCAGGACTAGAATGATAAGAACCCATATTCGTCTTCATGGAGGAAACACTAAAACCAAGCACCTCCAATACACTTCCATCACAATCTAAAGCTCTAAAAAACTCCATTAGAGGACGAAGTCCACACAACTAAAAACCCAAAATCATGGTGAGTTGAAATAAAAAACCATAAATAAAATGAATCACTAACAAAAAACTGAGACTATGAAAGGGAAATCATGAAGCAAAGAAGGAAAAATGAGACAATAAAGAAAACTGGGATAGCAACACCATCATCCCTACCACACCACTGTCCCAAACATCCCTAAAACTCCATCGTGCTTGACTAAAAATAGGGTGTTGCAAGGTGGGTAAGGAAATAAGGGAAAAGGAGGAGCACTAAAGAGTAGTATTGAACCAAGGAGATGTAAGATCCAACAAAAAAGAACCCAAAAAAATACTAGAAAGGGAGAGGGAGAGACTCACTATATTCCACCACCAACAGATTCACAAGTCCCTAGAGTAGAATTGAGTTAAAACGAGGTGGGGTTCATTCATAATGGTTCCAAAAACAAGAGTGAAGGTCGCAGAAATATATTTTTAAGAGGAATAAAAGGTAAGGATAATGGGAGAAGAAAAATAATACTGAAGAAAAACCTCTCACCTCAAGGAGGATGATGAGAGGGAGAAAGCAGCGACACTGGGAAGGAACCCTAGCATGAGGGGGTGGAGACTCGAAGAGTGGGGAACCATCACATTATTATGAATTTAGATATTGAAATTTCATGTTATTATTCAATTAGTTAGAATATCCATGGTTAATTTTTATACTCATGTGATTATTTATATAGAATTATTTGATCACCTTTTATTTCTATCATATTATACTCATGTTATTAATTTAATGAAATGTGTTTTAGTTATATACATTTCCATTTTTATTACGCATTATTTATTCATAGATTCCATTGTAAACTTACCCTTACTAGTCATTTGAGTTCTCCCTTATTTTGTTTCCTTTCCCTAAGATTCCATGAAGTTTATTATGACTGATATGTAGGGATAATCTAGACGGAATAAAGGTTATTTAAAAAAAATGTTGTGATTTTTTTATTCAAATGTAATGTAAGAATCATGTATATATCTAGTTTACCAAGACTACTAAACTGGTAATTCTTTAAGGATGATTTTCTTTATATCTTATGACAATGTCTTGGTAGCAGGCACCAGCTCCATGCTTCTGGGGTTGGGGACAATATATTTGGAATCATAGGAAGTTTA
Organism: Viscum album; assembly: GCA_963277665.1. Classification (NCBI taxonomy): domain Eukaryota; kingdom Viridiplantae; phylum Streptophyta; class Magnoliopsida; order Santalales; family Viscaceae; genus Viscum; species Viscum album. Next base: position 2,093,295,289 of record OY728148.1, on the reverse strand, counting down.
GTAGAAATCTTAGGAACTAGATTTAGGAAAACATGAATTAGGGAACATAACCCTTTGATAAAATTTTAGGATAAGTATATAATAACATCCTAAAGTTTTGATAAGATATATATTATGTGATTTTTCCTTGAAATACATCCTTTTCTAGATACTACAAGTGGATGTGGTTCTGGAAAAAAGGTACCTAGGATAACAACTCTGAAAAAAGAATGTCAAACTTGACTCGAGCATTACCTAATACCCAAAAATGGGCCTTACAGCATGCCTGGTTTGACACTCTTGGGAGATATTCTTAGGAAAATTCACATTTTCTTTACAAACCATTATGAAGGTGTTGAAAATAAAGATATTCCCAAAGAAACCATGTTTATGATTATGATATTATATATGTTAAGTGTTTCACTAGTTTTGGGGTTATAAATTATGTTTCATAATGTTATGATATAATCTAGAGTATGAAATTGTTTAGAAATAGAGCCTAATGGAAGGAATGGGAACTATATCAATGAGCATACTCCATGTGGGGATTTCCCTCCAGGGCAAGATAATAAATATGGAGCTGCATCTATAGCTGGAACTGATCAAATCATAACCATATTGGGGTAGCTGACTCAGGATATAAATAATAACCTTTCCTGTATGTATAATCCTAGTAATCCACCATGTGGTGTAACAGTGTTAGGCCGCTTCATGCGTTAGAAACCTCCATTATTCAATAAGACTACAAATCCATTTTTAACTAAGAAATGGATAATTTCTTTAGATAAGATGTTTCTTTATCTATGAATTAGTGAATGGGATAAATTTTTAATGGTGGATTATCATCTCTCGGGAGTTGTAGATCAATGGTGGTTGTTGATTCAAAACACTAATGATGAGAAAGAAATATTAAACATGGATTAGAAGGATTTCAAGGTAATATTCTTGAAAAAATATTTTCCTCATGAGCAATGAGTGGATGTGGAAAGAAATTTCTTGAGTCTAATATAAAAAGAGGAAGGTTGGAAATGCATGTTGCGAACTATATACATAATCCAAAGAGAAATATTGACCATTTCTTTGATGAGATTAATCCAATTCTCCAAAGGTAATTAGTCTCCCAAATATTCTCATCATATGAGGACATAGTATCATGTGTTATTATGATAGATAAAGAATTATTCAAGTCTTATGGATTTGAAGGAAAGTAAGAGAAGAAGAGGGAAAAAAATATAAAGGATGATGAAGGAAAGAAGGTTGTTTCTGATGATTTCTCTAAGGCGCGCATCCATATGTTTCGGAGGACACGTTGTTGTTTCTCCACATTCCTGATTTCCAAAGGCGGGAATCATCCATTGCTTATTCAGGGAGGTTTTCTCCTTGATCAAAATGGGATAATGGGATGTTGGTTCTTCCTTCCGCAGATTCCTCCTTGGAACTCATTTCCTACTCTGGGTCTCCCTCATAGACTTAAGACGTTGTTCGTGAAACTCTTACTAGTTCCATGTCTTCATGGACGCCGGTTAATTACGCTACTTCTATCAGGACATTCTAAGGGGTCCGGTTAGGGCAACAACCTTCGTTCGGGGGAGTAGTCATGTTGGACATCACTGGCGTGTCTGGACTCTAGAACACTGATGTGTCCAGGTTTCTTCCCCTTATGATAGGGCTTCTCGAGGTCATGGAATCCCGAGGAATCCCGTGTTAAATGTGGGTAATTATATGCCATAGGCAAGTCTCTGAGGTTTTCCTCAGCTTCCCATGTTTAACACAGAGTATATTGCGGGTTTAACGTCTAGCAGAGACAGATTGGACTGATCGGAACACTAATAAGAGTGGATCAGATGGGTACAACCCCAGGGGGTGAACACTGATGTTGGGGCTAACGCATGGTTAGCGGATCGATTGCTACTAAGAGCAGCGAGAAAGTGGATTACAGGATCTCACAAGGATGTGGAGTCCTGGGTAAGAATCAGGATGGATATATATGGTTGAGAGTGGATGGATAATGAGATAGAGCTGACATGAGGACGACGATAATGTTGGGATTGAGCCTTGAAAATACTTCCTATGTATCCCTGTGGTAGGGAATCAAAGTCTGCATAGTTTGGTGAGGCGATGGGACACCTGAGGAGGCGACCTATGAGAATGGTCACATGGATGGGACCTGGAGGAAATAGAAGCTTCAGGTTGGGGCATGATCTTCTCATAACACAAAGGCTTGAAAGAGATACAATGCTGAGACATGGGTGATGGGATTGAACCTCAGGGAGTCTTCCTATGTATTCTCGTGTCGGGGAATTAAATTCCACGTAGTTCAGAATGGGGAATGGAATCGGGGTGTGCATAGAGGACAATGACACAAAGGCATGATGGGGCTTATGCATGGTTAGTAGCTCAGTGTTGGTCTAATGCTCGAGGGGCGGACCAGATATGAGGGTCCCGACGAGGGGGTCCATGATGGAATACCATCAATTGTGTGTTACAATGGTCTATCACTGGATGGGGGTACAATACATTACTGCCAATTGGGATTCCAACGGCTTACCACTAGTTGGGGTTCAAAACGGCTTACTGTCAATTGGGACTGACAATGGCTTATTGATGGATGGGGTTGAACCTCATGGAGTCTTCATACGTACCTTGACTAAGATACAAGGATCAAAGCCCACGTAGTTTGAATACATTTTAGCATCACGCAGGATGAAAAGGGGTATACAGTTTAACGTCATGCAGGATGAAAGTGAACCAACGTGAAGGGGTCGGGACAAGTAGGTATTGGTCTTGAACATCTGTGAGGATTTCTACATACCTTTCCTTGAAAAGGATCAAATTCCACGTAGTTTGAAAGGGTTTGGTGAACTGACGTGAAGGGGTATTGGGACCAATAGGTGTTGGGATTGAACCTCGGGGAGGCTTCCTATGTACCTTGCCTTGACAAGGATCAAAGTCCACGTAGTTTAGGATGGGGAATAGAATTGGGGTGTGCGTAGAGGAGAGCGACCCAAAGGCATGTTGGGTCTTACGTGTGGTTAGAAGCACGGGGTTGGTCTAACGCTCGAGGGGTGGACGAGAGATGTGGGTCCCAACAAGGGGGACCATGACGGCTTACTGTAAATTGCGGGTTACAACATCCTATCATTGTATGGGGGTAGAACGGCTTACCATTGATTGAGATTGACAACCGCTTACCACTAGATGGGGTCAAACCTCATGGAGGCTTCCTACATACCTTGACTAGGAGACAAGGATCAAAGCCCATGTAGTTCGAATGGGTACAGTTTAGCGTCATGCGGGACGAAAAGGGGTATATAGTTTAATGTCATGCAGGATGAATGTGAACCGATGTGAAGGAGTTGAGACAAGTAGGTTTTGGTCTTAAACCTCTGGGAGGCTTCCTACGTACCTTGCCTTGACAAGGATCAAAGTCCACGTAGTTCGGAAGGGTTTGGTAAACCGACGTGATGGGGTGTCGGGACTAATAGGTGTTGGTCTTGAACCTCAGGGAGGCTTCCTATGTACCTTTCCTTGGTAAGGATCAAAGTCTGCATAGTTCAGGGGGGTTTTGGTGTCATGGTCGGTACTTACTCTAAGCACACATGAGTCTTGCTCAGTGTGAGAAACAAGAGGCAGCAAATACCTGACGATCACGTCGCAAAAGGTGCATCCATGGGAAGTGGAATGGGGCTTAAACGTGGTTATCATCCCAAAGAGGAAACAGGGGCTTATGCATGGTTGGCATCCCATAGAGATGGAGATTGGGACTTACTCCAGGATGGAGGTCTGATGGCGACAAAGCCTATAGGGAGAGGGATGGGAGAATGAAGGTCTTTATGTCCATCTCTCCTCTGGTCTTTGTCATGAAAGAAGAGAGGAGGTTAAGGAATTATGCCTCTTGCAAGAAAGGTTAGGGGCTTACACCAAGACGGTTTCCCTTACCCACAGATAGGCGTCGCTCTGGTAGAGAGGATCTTATTCTATGTGAGGAAGATCTCACTCCCGTGGAGACGATCGGGCATATAGAATGTCAGAGACGGGGCACCCTGCGTATGATACATGAGGCGAGGTCACAGTTTAATGTCATGTACTAGGGACGATGGCACTTTTCAGTTTAACGTCCTGTGACTCGGATGAGGCAGGTTCACTCCGCACCCCTAGGACTTACATAACTGGCACGCTTTAATCCTTGGTGAAGGGAAGGCACCGGCAATGTCGTAGTTAAGGGGTTTTGTGGAGTGATCCATTGAGGGGTTCATGTTAGCATGGCTATGAAAAGAATCAATAGTTGTTAGCATGCCTATGCGAAGAATCATGAGGCTAAGAAACTCAATGGGAAGCACCACCCAAGGGACCTTGAAATCACTTCGTACGAACTTAGAGGGTCGTACGGAAAAAGGGTTTGCGGAGAAAAGAGGTTCACAGGAAGAGGCCTCGTGAAGATCAGGTGCTCCATGTAGTGTAGGGGCTTCGTAAAGGGGTATGCTTCATGAAGTGGGGTGCCCTATCCTAGGAATAGGGCATAGGTGAACATAGAGGGTGCTTCGCGAAGCAGAAAGGCTCTTGCGGAGTAAGGCTTCGTGAAGAAAGGGTGCCTTGCAAAGCATAGCACTGCAAAGAAATGTGCCTCACGAATCACATTGGCCCTACCTTAGCATGTGGTTCACATGTGCATGGAAGGTACTTCGCGAAGTATGAGTGCTTTACGAATAACTGAGTCCCCTTAGTGATCTCCTTCTATTACGAAGGGCCATGGTCTTCCCAAAGGGAATCCCTTCTTGAAGAGGGGTTGTGTTTAAGAAAAATGAAAGGAACTTTGCAATGATCAAGTACCTCGAAGAGCTCATTTTTTGCAAAGCATAAGGTGATTTGTGATTTGAGAGCTGAGAAGGCGAAAGGTTGGAGTATCCATCCTTCAGGATTGAGGGAAGCCTGATATTTATAGGCAAGAGGTGTCATAAAGTAGGGAGTGCGTTACACGAAGCCACATGGTGCTTTGTCATAATCGCGGAGCCTCCCGCCTCTTTTCTCAGTGGCGGCTTCGCAAACTTCTTTCAGATCGCAGATCCTCCTGCCTCTTTTCTCCATGGCGGCCTCACAAACGCCTTTCAGATCATGGAGTCTCCTACCTCTTTGCTCCATGGAGGCTTCACAAATGTCTTTAGGATTGTGGATCCTCCCGCCTCTTTTCTCTATGGCATCCTCACAATTGTCTTTCGGATTGCAGAGCCTCCCACCTCGGTGCTCTGTGGCGCCTGTAAAGGGGGTGTCTTCACGTCGGTCGTGGTGCTATTGGGGCTCCACAAATAGGCTTCGTGAGGCAGCCTCAATAGAGTTGGTGTCCTCTTTGTGTTTTATTTTCCTCTTCACAGATTTTGGCACCAACAAATCCCCCACCCCCCCCCCCCCCCTCAAACTTGGATTCGAGGAGGAAAACGAGGGTTGAAGTCTAAGGGAAAATTTCCAAAAAAAATTAGGCCAATCGCAAAGAAGGTTCGCAAAGAAGGGTCGCGATGCAGAGAGGGGACGTGCGGGTTGAGAGCACCATGAAGCTCGCTGCAGGTAGGCACACCGCGAAGTAAAGGGGGTTGTTTTCTATAAATATGGGAGTATGACCTCTCGTTCATCCTTTCTCATCTCCGAATTTTGGAGATTATGCTCTCGATTCACGAATCTCCACGCCCTTTGTTATTTCTCTCCTCGAATCGGTCCTTTCTACTTCACTACACACAGTGAGTCCTTCGACTCCACGAGTGTGCGCTCTGTGGTTTACATCTGCAAAGTTTGTGGCAGGGCTCTATGAACCATCTTTGCGATCAAGATTCATGATTTTTGCTTCGCGATCAAGCTCCGCGATCTAGGAGAAAGTTTTCAAAAACTTAAAGATTGAATGGCTCATCAGGAAGCTGCTAGGGGGGTCCTTGTAGATGCTACCTGTAGAGAAGAAATGGCTAATAAATCAGGCATCGAAGAACACATATGGATCCATTCAGACCATGATTCATTGGTAGAGCTGTTTTCAGAGGGTCAGAAGAACTAACCCCTGTGAAAAAGGTTTCCTTTGAATGGCTTTGGCCTAAGGGATGACGTCTTAATTCTTGAAGTGAGTAGGGACGAGCCGGCTTACTGGTTCAGGAGTATGTTGTGCCAGCGCCAATGGTTCAGGGCGTCCGATGACCATGCTTGGGAGGATTTCACACTCATCAATGTTGATTGTCTGTACAACCATATGAATAACATTGATGGGAAGGCATTGCATCCGAAGACATCCCCTCCACTGTATCACACCATCCTAAAGGTGGCCCTGGGGAACCTGGATAATGGGCGGACCGATGAGTGGGATTTACGCTAGGGTGGAAACTTTATAGACGACTAAGCATGGGCCTACTAGGTAGGCGCCTTGTGTGAGGAGTTTGAGGCGGAGTTGAGGGGAGTGGGCATGTACGAGGTGGCTTGGGCTTCCCAATTTCACATCTATCATCCAAAGCAGCTGATGCCAGATCTATTGAGCAGGTGGTCGTCGAGAACCAATAACTCCCATCTTCACCATGGGGAGGTTGGTATCAGCCTATGTTATTTTTACCAGATCTCAGGGGTCCCGATACTGGGGGCAATGTATGACGAGTTCCTCCCTATCGCGAATACATGGGAAGACCTAGAGAATATGTTGTTGCTGGCAAAGGCATTGATGGACCTAGTGTTAGGGTAATACAAGCAGTCGATGAGGGAATTCCACTTTAAACAGTGGTTTAAGCAGTTCCTGAATTTCCCCATAGATAGACAGTTTCCTGGAAGGCCTCAGACCTTCCTGAAGGGGGTTAAACGCGGCAAGGAGCATTCATATTGGCGACTCCTGGAGGAAATATAGTGGAATATATGAGGATTCAATGTCAGTAATGAATAGCATCCAGTGGTTAGGTTGGATGCATTCATCTCATTTATTATCTGCGGCTAGATTCTTCCAGTGAGGGATATGAACATGGGAATGCGACTGAGAACATTCATCATGGCGTCCATGTTGGCGATAGGGGTACGAGTCAACCTTGGGATCCCGATACTCGCCAAGATGTATAAGGTTTTTTGGCACATCAGTGAGGATAAGAAGACACAGAGGATATGCAGGTCAATCCATCTTTTGTATGGGTGGATAGCGGTGCATATTAGGGGAATCTACAAATATCTGAACCCCATTCCCCCTCTGGGGTTATATTTCTACCCAACCATTCTGAATGTTCTGGGCAGATTTCTGAAAAATTTGACTCCGAAGTTGGTGTTAAACTGGGTCCGGAAGGCAGACAAGTTCAACTTCCACCCATTCCCACTACCAATATGTGTGTTCACTGATGACGGTCAGGGAACGTAATAACATTGATCCTACCTCCTGGCCTTTCAGGGTGGAGTCTTGGTGGCGCGAGTTGATCATGAGCCTCTCTGCGAGTCATACACCCTACACTGCTTCGTGAGGTAGTTTCGATGCATGCAGCGGCTAACCCCGTGGGTCTACTTGGGGGTCCTACATGAGAATCATTCATGTGTGATGAGGTAGATGTGGCTCAGTTCACACGGTAGGATGGTAAGATGTGGAATGAGCTACCTCCGCCCACAACTGCTTATGGGTTGGTGAATGAGTACGCCAAGATCTAGGAGGCGGCCTACCTGGGGAAGATGCTAAAGAAGCAAACCATCCGTGTTGGTGATGGGGTGCCACCCCAACCTCAAGGTCGGGGTCAGAAGGCGGTAAGTAAATCTCATGGTGGCGGGGCTGCAGTAGTGGAAAGACCCACACCGATCAAGAGGTAGGCGGCAGTAGCAGACCCAGTAGTCCCAGAGGAGAAGAGTCATCTAGAGGGGAGGCTACCCAAGGGGTTCCGCAGGATATCCACCCAAGCTCCGGGGAAGCGGTTGCACCATATAGACATTTCAGATAATGTTGTCTTCCCAGAGGCCTGGGACATCTGGGATGTAAATGGGAAATTCCTTAACCCGTATAAGATGTGGCACCATCTGAACCATCTAGGGATAGATTCTCTGGGGATCGGTCCTGTTAGGGATGACTTTTTGGTATCCCAAGTAGAGGGGGAGCAGTACCTTGACAAGATTGAGGACTTCGTGCACTCCTGGGGTGCTCCGCATCCGATGACAGACCAGGTAAATGTATTACTAGATCGAACGACCCCTCCGCAATTGTCAGTTTTTGAATTGAGAGAACACTTTCCCTTGCCAGAGGAGTCAGAAAATTCCTCCTGGGGGGGAGGCCGGTGGAGGGAGCCCTCTGGAGGAGGGTGAGGTCGGTAACTCAGAGTCGGAGCTGGAAGAATTTGCGGAGGCCCTTGAGGTAAAATCCTAACCACTTCCCTAGAGTCTTTATCTAGGTTATTTAGGACTTCCCAACTAAACATCTAAACTGTGTGGGAGGGCCTCATATGCAAAACCTGCTCTCATCCAATAGTAGATGTTGTTGCGGGGACTTTAGGATCTACACCCGCGACTATGGCGATTACTGTGCTTAGCAGGGTGGCGACACCCAGGGTGGTTCTTCTAGAGTTTTTGGAATTTCCAAAAATATACGGAGGTCCAAAAATCAGGGGTCTGACGGAAACAACTCAGGAGTGGGATGGTTATTCAACCTCTGTAAGTCTCATTTATGGAACTTGGTACTGTCACCCATTGAACAGATCAACTGATGTTTGTGAACTCTTATATGCACAGTTCTTTAAATGGCATGGGCTTCCTTGGTGAGGTTGGATGGAGCTCCTGGTGGTGCCTTTCCTGGGAGAATTCTGGTGTTCGTGGAAGAGAACGTTCGAACTGACCAAGATGCAATGATTATGATCACTGGTGGGACCATCAGTAGGAAAGAGCCTTAGATCATTGAGGTGGGAACCGACGATGACGATCAATCGGACAACACAGGTCCTAACATGCCTGATCAAACACCATATTTAAACCCTGTTGACGAGTTCCTAGAGGAGTTTCCCACATATGAATATTCTGACCCCGAAGGCTGGGATGAGATGGCCTCTGAAGAAGTGTAGAGCAATATCGTCCATTGTCAGTCATGGAAACTGATCAATCGCTCCATCAGGGAAGAATCCTCAAATGCAATGGGTAGACCATATGGGGAGACTTCTCTCCTGGCTGCACGAGCTGTGCACTGGGGGAGTGGATGCCCAATGTCCTCATATGCTCATTCGAGACCTCATAGTGGAGAAGATTCAGGAGCATGATCGTGATCTTGGTGTGGGATGGCAATAGAGGAAATCAGTGAACATCAAGAGGCTCCAGGAGGCCGAAAGTGAGATTCAACAGTTGCGGGCATAAGCGAAAGAGCATTCCATTTTCATCAATGCATAATCGGAGCTCGTGTCGCGCCTAAAGGCCCAGTTGGTGGAGGCTAAAGAATAGATGGAGTGAGCCTTTGAGGATATGGATATTATCTAAACTGACGAGGAGCAGGTGTGGATCACGGCTGACGAATTATGCGCCATTGCTGTCGAGGAGGAGCAGGAAGTAAACAGGTGACAGCAAATCCTGGACGCCACAATCCAGAGAGTGGCGGAGCTGGAACTCTCTATTAAAGATGTCAACCCATCCATGGGAGGGGCTGATCCTTGGGTGATGTAACACGTGAAAACTTTTAAACTTACTTTCATGCTTTGATTTTTTATGTTGGATTCATGCATGGGTTCCATTATTTGTTTTGGTCTACTACAGGTCCATCACATTATTGAAACATCCTATGATCAATCTCTAAGCTCATGTGGGTCGATCTCGATGTGAGAAACAAGGAATTACCACCCTGTTTATTCCATCCGAATATGGGAGTGTCGACCAAGCTTTGGGAATCTAGGGTTTGAACAACCATTCCAGATTCCTGGAAAGAAAGAGGGAGGCCTGACTGGAGGATGAAGTTCTCAGAACAGTCAAGTTTCTATTTTCCCAATGTGCTCTAGTTCACAAATAGGGTAATTCCCGAGGCATTAGAATCAACCCAAACAGAGGGGATGTGAAAGGTGTGAATCACGATACCCAAAAAATTAGGAACATTGTGGGGGTGGCATGAAAATGAAGGGTAACTGTTGAACATGTTTGAAACACAGTATCCCTATTGTGTTAGCCTGATATGGGGATAACAAATGAGGGCCGACCACTAACCATGTTCGAAACATGGGGTCTGACTCAAAAATGTTATCCATTAGTCTTCCAGAACATTGGATCAGGATAGTAGGTGAGCCATAGGCCGAGCATCTGTACTGCTAGGGGGTATTTTAGATGTGAAATAGGATGAGGGTATGAATAAAAAACACGCAAATCATAGAGTGTGGAGTGATGGGTTTTTTGAATAGATTCCAACACTCTTGAAATTACGCCACTGTAGTGAAGACACATTAGGTGGGTGACTTAGTCTGATCGAGGATCAAACTTACTTACAAACAGGACTTCTCTGGTAAGGACCTGGAATTCTTTATAGTCTTACTTAATACCAATAAGGATGATAAACACGTAGTTTAAACATTGTATGATGAGGATGGTGCACATAGTTTTAAGTTCATATTGCCTTGAACAAGATTTGGGTCTAGGGGATAGAAGGGTTAATGACCCTAGGGATAGGCCCAAGGCAAAAGTCCTAGACATCGCTATGTATCCCATACGAATGAGAATCAAGCCAAATGTAGTTCTTAAGCATGGAATGGCCAAATACCAACGATGATAGGGGAAATCCTCTCTAGTGAGGAAGTCGACGCATCCCATGATTAACATGGGTCATCCTGAACTTGTTCAAGGTAGAACCATAGTTTAGTGTCATGCATTGAAGACATATGGACTCGTGTAGTTTAATGTCATATGATAGGATGGGAAGTGAAGGGGGTGATCCCAAAAGGGGAGTATGTGATGTGGTATCTATAAAACTTATGTGAATGAGGTCATAAGAAGTCCACAACACACCGCGTATCCTCGGAGGAAGTTTGTTTTTAGGTCAAGTGACCAAAAGTGAAAGTTAGGATGGGAACAAGGTAGAGTGGTCGGGCATTCCTATGTACCCCATTAGGATGGGAATAATGCCACATGTAGTTTTGAAATCACAGTTTAACATCATGCGGGACTAAAGGCATGCATAGCATAACTGCACCAGTACACGCCCTTCCAAAACTACTAATCCCACGTGAGTCATGCTCAATGTGGGAAACAAGGAATAGTGGAGAGATTTTCATATATGCGCGGAGGTGTAAAACTGTGCACTGGAATTCCACTTGAACATAAGGGAGTGGAAAGATGTGAATCATGACGCCTGAGATCTGGATGGCAATGAGGGTGGCATGAAGATAGAGGATAAATGTTGACCATGTTCAAAAAACAGAATCTGCTTCATGTTATCCTGGAATGGGGACAAAAAAATGAGTGTTGATCGCTGACCATGTTCGAAACACAGGACCTGCCACAAATGTTGTCTACGGTTTTCAAGGGCGTTGGCCCAAGATGGTAGGTGAGCCAATGTGGCATGAGACCAGGCCGTAAAGGGGGTACCTTCAGACATGGAAGAGGATGGGGATCCGAATAAAGGGTTCATGAATCTTGGACATGGAACAAGGTAATGTCCATGTGAAAATTACACACTTTGGGATCTTTGTCTCGATGCATTTGAATGCGACAATAAGACACATTAGGTAGGGGGAGTCGAATCCTTTTCTAAGGACAAGGGTCCTGGGGTCACATGCTCCTAGCTTAAGGTCATAGGGTGGACCATTAAGAGAGAACCTGGTTTAATGAAATGCTCATAGGGTGGTGAAATAGTCAAAATCGATGTGTAGTTCCCACGGGGAGATCTTGGTTTAGGTTCATAGAACTCGGACCAGACTGGGAAGAGACAAGGAAGAAACATGGTGCGGTTGTTGCAAAACTAGACGCGAATGAGAACCCAAGAGGTGCTCACCACACCACATGCTTCCAAAGGAGTTCAGGCCAGGGGGTTGAAAAAGGGGGACATGATTTAAGATTCTTGAGGCTGGACTTGCAAATGGAATGTCTGGGCATTCCTACATATCCCATAAAGATGGGAATCAAGCCATACGTAGTTCTGAAGGATGTCGTGCAGTTTGGTGTCCTGCGACAAGGGTGGTTGGATCTTAGTTTAAAGGTCTTAGATCTCAGACCATAGATAGAATAGAGGTAGGGAGACATGTGGTGTAGTTATTGAAAAACCCAACATGAATGAGGACATAAGGAGTCCATATCACACCATGTGCTCCCTAGGGAGGTTTTAGGTCAAGGGACCAAAAATAAAAATTGGGTTGGGCCTGAGGCAAATTGCTCGAGCATTCCTACATACCCCATTATGATGGGGATCAATCCATACGTAGTTATAGAAATTTCATAGTAGGGTACCAATGCTAGGGACAATACTGTCGTGCGGGTCTAGCCCACGCACCAAATCGGCATTTGATAGATCTTGTTTATTCTTTAGGATGGATGTGTTTTTTTTGTCAAGCGATAAACCTAGTATAGAGAATCCAGGTGTCGATATAGGAACCAAGAAACATTTAGGCATTGGAAAATGGTATGGAAGATGACCAATACCCAACATGATGTCCCCTCAAGTGAAGACATCACAATGAGGTGTTGTTTTTCATCATGAGGTCGGGAGGATAATGTCATAGTTTAGGGTCATATGGTAGGACCTACCAATGCATTTTAATGTCATGCGATAAAGACGCAATAGTTTAAAGTCATGTGGGACTAGGAAGCACGATTTAAGGTCATATTGATTGGACGCATACAGAATAAATGAGGCTTTAGGGGGCATGGTGTGATGAAGCATACCCAATGTGAATGAGGACGAGGTCCACACCACACCACGCGTGATTCCAGAGAATGAACCTCGGGCTGAGGGGCCATAGAAGGTCAGGTAATATGGGGTTAAACCTAAAGACGAAACATCTAGGTGTTCCTACGTGTCCCATGAGGATTGGAATCAAGCCATATGTAGTTCCGAGAGGATGAGAAGGAGAGATTATCTCCTAGAAAGGGAGTGTATGGTGCAGATATTGCAAACCCTACATGAATGAGGATGCAGCCCCACACCACACCACACAATCTTATGAAAGTCAGGGCCAAAAGGCTGATCGGAAAAGGTAATTAGGGGTAACCTGAGCTGGACCCGGTGACAAGATGCCCGAGTGTTCCAACGTATCCCATGAGGATGGGAATCAAGTTGTACGTAGTTCTGGTAATGTTATGTAGTTTTACGTCTTGCAGAAAGGATGTTGAGATCTTAGTTTGAGGTCTTAGAGCTCGGACCATAGATAAATGAGATTCTTCCAAACAGGCGCAAACCTAGACCATAACCCTAAGCCTATGTGAGAAACGCTCGATGTGGGAAACAAAGGTGGAGAAGGTCTTTGCAACACATGAAATACATACAAAGGAGAAATTGGTGCGGAGTCCCGAACGATGCCTCATCGTGACTTTTCCCTTATAACATGTGAATGTGCACTGAGGGACATTACCAAGAGTGTCTGAATTCCACTTAGACATGAGGGAGTGGAAAAGGATGTGAATCATGAAACCAATATTTGAGGCTTGATGGGGTGACTATGGAGGATAAATGTTGACCATGTTCAAAACACAACATCCATATCGTGTGACCTGAAATGGAAACAACAAATGAGTGTCGACTGCTGACCATATTTGCAATGTGGGACTTGTATCAATTTTTCATTCGTGATCCTCGAGGACGTTGGCCCAAAATTATAGGAGGTCCCTTAGGCTAAGTATTTGTACCGTTCGGGCGACCTTTTTTATGTGAAAGGTTATGGAAACCCAAATAAATGGGAGCATGAAGCTTGAGGATGGCCGATAACATGTCCATGTAGGATTCAACACTCTAGGTGCTGAACCAGAGTGCTTCTGGACACATTGGTGAATTTCCAAAGAGGGTCGAGGGGTCCAACTCAAGAGCAGCTGACTTGAAATGATGAGTGTAGAACAGGAGGATGAATAGCTCTCAGAAGAGAGAGGTACAGGGAACAGTTGTTATGAACCCAACGGGAATAAGGACATAAGCTCATACCACGCCGCATACTCCTCTCCTAGGAGAACTCAGGCCATGGGGGCAGGAAGATAAGGAGGTTTCCAAGAAATGGGGTTGGACCTGAAGACTAAATGTTCGGCTGGTCTTACATATCCCATAAGAATGGGAATTAAGTCACATGTAGTTCTGGAAGGTGTTGTGCAGTTTTACGTCATGCGATAAGGATGCTGGATAGAGGAGTGTCCTGAGGGGATGTATGTGGCATGGTAACAATATCCCAACGTGAACAAGGACAAAGAGTCCACACCACACTGCATAATTCTAGGTGAGAAACTGGTCCAAGGGACCAAAAAGGTCGAGGGACCTGAGACTGAAATTCCTGGCTATTTTTCAGTTTAACATCTTACAATGAGGATGATAGTGATCTTAGTTTAAGGTCATAAAGCTCGAACCGTAAAAACATGACCCTTTACACAGGTATTTCCTTACCAAAGCTCCTAAGCCCACGTGAGCAATGTTCAGTGTGGTAAAAAAGGAATAGGACCAGGCTCTCTCTAACATATAAGGGTACGATAGTTGGACTCACACACCTGCCCGAGGCAGACTAACGTTTGAAGGGATAGAGGGACAGAATGAACCAATACACCCAATATTTGGGACATATGGGGGTGGTGAAAACAATAGAGGATATCTGTTGAACATGTTTGAAACACAGCATCCATATCGTGTGACCTGAAATGGAAACAAAAAATGAGTGTTGACCACTGACCATATTCGCAACATGGGACTTGTATCAATTTTTCATTCAAGGTACTATAGGACATTAGCCCAAATGATAAGATATCCCTTGGGCTAAGTATCTATACCATTTAGGGGACCTTTTGGATGTGAAAGATTATGGACTCCCAAATAAAGGGAGTGTGTGAAGCATGAATATGCCCATTCAATTTAACGTCAAGCAGGACGATGAAAGAGGTGGAGATCTCTAGGGAGAGGGATATATGGTTCAGTCATGATGAACTTGACATAAATGAGGGAAATATCATGCACCACATCACGTGTTTCAACCCAAGGGGAGATCTTGAAGTTGGGGGATGGACCAATGAATGAAATTTACAGGTGTTCCTACATATCCCATGAGAATGGGAATCAATCCATACATAGTTCTGAAAGGGACATGCAGTTTAACGTCATGCAGGGAGGAATTTAGATAAAAGAATGACGAAGGGAACATGGTGTGATCATTGTAATCCTGACATGAGTGGAGCCAAAGAATACTACACTACACCATGTGGGATCCTCCAAGAAAACTATACCCAAGGGGAATAGTCAAAGAGAAGAGTCTGGGGGAAGGAATCAAGACGAGGCGTCTGAGCATTCCTACGTATCCCGTGAGGATGGGAATCAATCCATACATAGTTCTTGAAGGCACCATGCAGTTTAACATCATGCGATGAGGATGAATGTTGAGTAGTTTTGCGTCCTTTAGTCCAGAAGAACCACACATTTTAGAATCATGTGGTGAAGACGAAACAGTTTAAGGTTATGTGGGACCATATGGATCTAAGTTTATGGTCATAGATATCGGACCATTTTACAGTTTATTGTCATGTGGGACGGAAAAGCAGTTTAATGTCATGCAGGACATAACAGTTTAAGGTCATGTAGGACCAAATACAGTTTAACATCTTGTGGGACGACATATAGTTTAATGTCATGCAGGACATAATAGTTTAAGGTCATGCAGGACCATGTATAGTTTAACGTCCTATGGGACGACATACAGTTTAATATCATGTGGGACACAACAGTTTAAGTTCATGCAAGACCATATACAGTTTAACTTCCTGCGGGACAACATACAGTTTAATGTCATGCAGGACATAACAGTTTAAGGTCATGCAAGACCATGTACAATTTAACATCCTATGAGATGACATACAGTTTAATTTCATACAAGAAATAACAGTTTAAGTTCATATAGAACCATGTATAGTTTAACGTCCTATGGGATGACATACAATTTAATGTCATGCAGGACATAACAGTTTAAGGTCATGCAGGACCATATACAGTTTAACATCCTGTGGGATGACATACAGTTTAATGTCATGCAGGACAACAAAGCAGTTTAATGTCATGATGGACCATACTACTCAGGAAAAGTATTACTTGAGTAATTTGGCTCTGGTGGGGGAGTTATACGCTTTCCATCTATGGTAACCAGGGAGTATGTGACATTAGGGTAAACCTTATAAATTATGTAAGGTCCTTCCTATATGGGCTCCAGGTTGAGAGGTTTCCTACCAGTTAACATTGGTGTTCTTAGGGCCAACACCTGGTCACCTTGCAAGAAAGAGTGGAGGAAAACCTTCTTGTTGAAATCTATGGCTATATTGTTCTGATTCCTTTCCAGATTGTGCAGGTAACAAAGCATGTTCTCATTGAGCGCTTCCAATTCAGCCAAACGAATTTCAGCTACCTTATCTGGTGCTTGCTGATCCTAGATAGTTGTGAGTAATGAAGGAAATTTAATCTCAATGGGAAAGACAGCCATTGTTCCATACACCAGGGAATATGGAGTCACCTATGTGGAATTGTGATTTGTTTTCTGATAGGCCCAAAGGGAATTGGGGATTTTGTCTGGCCAACTCTTCTTGTTCTAACCAACCATTTTCTGCAAGATGTTATAGAGGGTTTTTTTGAACACCTCGATCTTCCCATTTTCTTGCACATGATAGTAAGAGGTATGGTTAGAACGAATGTTGTACTTGTTGTACAATTTATTCAACTCAGATGCTTGAAAGTTGGTTCCATTATCGGTGAGAATGGCGTGAGGGACTCCAAATCGATATATGATGTTGGAGGTCACAAATTCAACGATAGAATGGGCCTTGACCTCCTTGAGAAGAATTGCCTCTGCTCACTTGGAAAAGAAATCCATAGCGGTCAAGATGAATCTGCATCAGCGAGATGTCACCGGTGGATATGGCCCCACGACATCGAGTCCCCAGAACGCAAATAGCCAAGAGTAATTGGTAGTGTGGAGAGGATCTGGTGGCTGATGTAACAGCCCAAGATTTTATAAAGAAATATTCTTTTTAATTTTATTAATGTCTTGTGTTGTACGCTACACCAAAAGGAGCTTGCACAACACACATCCTTGACTTGCCTTGCATTACACGCAATCGCGACCTTCCTCGATAGCGTGTGTAATACGCAATACCGAGTTTCACTAAACAACGATATGCTATTAAAATGTTATTAAAACTAGCCGTTATGAATAGTAATAACCACTTTTTGAAATTTTGTAAATTTTATTTTTCAAAATGGATTTCATTTTTGGATTCGGAGTATCGAATTTAGCCTAAGGTGAAATTTTGGTACTTTTCGGATAACTTTCATATTCTGATAAATAGTGAAAATTACTAAATTATAATTAAAAACAACTTTTTTAATCGAAATAATTAATAGTGATAAATCATTAATTTGAGTGGTTTTAAAGTATATTTAGAATATATTTTTACAATTTAATACAATGTTGGTCATTGGATGTAATTTCACATTTAAACTAGACATAAACAAGTGTCAATCTTTTGATAGATATTGTTTCTTAAAAACACGCTATTTGTTTTAACAGCGGGATTTAATTATAAAATTAATTAATGCAACTTTTATGTTATGAATTTGGAAAAATAGACTTCATTTTTGAATTCGGAATATGAAATATAGCTTGGGATAAAATTTTGGCATTGTTCTGAAAAACATCAATTTTTGATGAATAGTGAAACTACTAAGTGGTAGGTTAAAAACTGAATTTTGCATAAAACTTAATTTTACCGTTTCTGTGAATGGAATTTCGAAAATCCGAGAGACACGGTTAATATCAAGGACTAAAATGTGGTTCAATGAGATGAAAATAATTTTTTGGTGAATAGTAACTTTTTACTTTTTTTACCACGGTTAATAGTAAATAGGGTAACTAAGGGTAAATATGATATTAATATTACCCTAACACATGTCCTAATTCTATTGGACAAGTGTAATTCGACCAAAAACAAACTTAGGAATAAAATATGACCATTTAGGCCCACTTGGATTAGATTAGGACATTTATTATTAATTTATTTAAAGAAGGGTTAAAATAGTTAAAATCAAAGTTTAATAAGTAAATCATTTTTAATATGGGGTTATACATAAGATAAATTCGATTATAAATATTCATTAGGAAGCTAAAAAACTTTCCTACATGATGGTATTTTATTTTTAATTTTTAGACATCAAATAATATAATTTATTTATGACACAAAGATGATGCAGTAATTATCTTATTAATGAAATATTGACATAATTGATAATATAAATACAAAAATAAATGTAATTTAAGACTTTTTATGAATTACACTAATTTTCTAGGTTACTATGATATATTAGTGTTGATTTAATCAACTTGGTTCGAACATATAATTCTGTTATGACTTTCACAAAAATCATATATCAAATAGTGTCAAAATTGACACAAAATAGTTTTTAAATCAAATATTATATTATTAATTGTTATTTTATTCCTAAAAATCTAAGGTTCGGCCAAATGACTTAGATAAGGATATATGTATTAATAATATACAATTTTGGGTTCGTTTGGCATGTTATAGTAAGTTTATTAACCATATAGTGAAAGAAAACAAAAAGACACAGTAAAAGTTAAATTATTTAACTTAGAGTTAAATCTAATTGATAAGGTTAAAATAATACCCTAAACATGTCTAAATATTATTGGTTGATAGGATTTCTACCCCTCCCCACTTTAGCTTCGAAATAAGACCCTTTGGAACCATTATAAACCGATTTTGACTTTAATATAAAATAATATTTTGAGATATTCCTAAGGTGCCCCTCTCCTCCCTTATAAAAGGACACCTCCTCCCCTTCCTCCTCACACCAATTTGAGCACTCAAGCTCGGCCAACCCCTGCCAAAATCTCTTCTCCACTTCCCTAGAAACATCCTAGAGGTTCTGGTCTTACTCAAAGACCAATTTTAGTTCCCTAAGAGGAGGTCTCCAAAAGGCACTTCAAAGAAGAGGTAATTACCGTTACCAATTCTTTCATCTTTATTTCTTCTTCCACTTCTTCTTCTTAGGTTGTTTCATTATGAAGTAATAACATCAGTATCACTCATATAATGATATGTTATTATAAGTATGAAACAACCCTATTTCACCATCTATCCATCCTACAGAAAAAGAAATCACCGCGCGTGCGTACGTACGGAATACCGTCTCCACGCCGTGGTGTAATCTATTTTCCACCACCACCTTACATGGATGGGTATAATGGTGTAAAGAATAACTATACATAGTTATTAAAACATCATATTGATTCTGATATATTGTATAATCCACTCCAATTCAATTCAATATTTATAGAAATGATATCATCGCTCGTGCGTACGTACGGAATACCGTCTCCACGACGCGATGAGATTCATTCTCCATGTTAACCATTTAAGAATGATTATAATGTATATATAAGAAATAATAATGAAATATATGACATTATAAAGCTACTGGATTTATGTATATATATACATATGTATGTCATCTACTTACTTCCATTTCAAGACAATAAGGAAAGGAAAACAGTGTTCATGCGTACGTACGGACTACCGTCTCCATGAACGGTGTTTTTCATTTTATTTATCTACCTATTATATATATATATATATACTGAATATATATGATATATAAATCATATTTTATATTCTGGAAGTATTTAAATCATGATATAAGTAATAATGATGTCAAGAACAACAAGTCAAAACACCTACGATAAATGAAACGATTTTACCCAAAACGCTTCTTTAACATGGAATTTACAAAAGAACGGGTAATATAATGTCATAAGTGAACCATATATGATATCATAACAATGAATATGATTTTGTAATAAGTCAATAACATGATTTAAATCATTATACAGGAGGTTCGGACACTTACAAAGCAAGTCGGACCTAAGGTAAGGGAAGTATCACAATCTCATTTTTATCCGAGATTGTTTATTCGTAAGTATTTACTGGGGTGTATTTTATCATCCACATCCATGTTTTATCAATATGTAATATTATTTCCATCCACCTAAAATTGTTTAAATCCATTTTTACCCTTCGGTGAGTTTTTAGTAATACGTATGAAAGGAATCTTTTGTCGTTTTTCGTACGAGGTACTTTTTGACTTTTCCGACAAAAGTACGAAGAATGTTTTTTTTAACTTATACGGCACGAACGGATTTCTACTGTTTTATAAAGCCTTATTTTCATGAAGCTTCCTCTAAAAGATTTCATGACTATTTTCAATAAAATCTCTTTCTTTTAAAATTGCATGATGTTTTGTGAAAAGAAATTGATTTTGAAGAAGAAATGATATTTTCCTCAAGAATTCAATTCAAGTGTTTTATCAAAATTATTTTCCATCTAAGATAATAAAGAGTTCTGTTTCTATCCATATTTTTATATTGATTTGACTATGTTGTGATGGAATTATGTTTATGAATTCCTTTATCTTATATGAATTGATTTATGATGTCATGATGTTTCAAGAATCCCATTTTTGTTACATATATTATGAAATGATGTATGTTTTATGATTATGTGGCACACATAAGAAAGGATTCATTATGAGATGGGTGGGACCTATATCTCCCTCCAATGCATTGGGTAATGATTTTATATCTCATGAGATAGACATGGCTGGAACGGAAGGTTATTTCGGTTCAGTGATACAGGACTGAAACGAGGAGTGAACTCGGTTCAGAAAGGGACTTTGTCCACTAAGATAGTCTTGGCAATGAGTCATGACTAACAAGAAATGATTTTCCATGATTATGTGTGCATGCCACAAAGTTTCAAGTTTTATGTTATGATTATGGGTATCTCATTTTCACTTCTATGATTTATCCCATGTTATGATATTATGAGCTCTTTTGCAGGTTAAGATTTCCAAAAGCTATGTTCTTATGTATATGATGTGATTGATATTTCTTTTGTTTACCCTTACTGAGCATTTGAGCTCACCCTTTTATGTTTTCTTTTCCCCAGGATATAAAGAAAGGTTTTAGGTAAAAAAAAGGAAGATCTTTATGGGAGATGTTGAAGATCTTTCCCCACGATTAGAAGATTTTATTCCGAGTTTCCAAAGACACTAAACTATTACGATCCTTGTGTGTGTGTTTTTGTTATGTACTAAGTATTCCGCAAATGTAATGTAATGTCCATGTACGTCAGGATACGGGTCTCTACAGTTGGTATCAGAGGAAAGGTTTAGTCAACCTTTGGAAACTAGGATGCGAGAACTTTAGTGAGATCCCTAGAGATATTTCTAAGGTATGTCTAGGGATGTCCCTAAGGTTAAGTATACGTATAGGTTATAGTACTAGAATTACGCTAACGGTCATAGAATTAAACCTAAGATGTTAGATATTGAAGGTACTCCCCCTTTATTATGTTGTTTTCCCTAGCATGATTTTTGCCTCTCACACTATTCTTTTTGGGTTTTAGACGATGGCTGGAACCCGAAGGAACCGTGTTGATCAATGCAATGGACAATGCAATGATTGCCCTCCTGAACAAACAAATGTTATGGGAGATGGAGTGAAAAATCTTATTGCTATACTTACACAAGCTATGAATCATTCTGGACTTCCAAATGAGCGGAGAAGGGAACAATATTCTATTGAGTCCTTCATGAGGCAACGTCCACCTTCTTTCAGTGGGTCTTCTGATCCACTTGTGGATGAACAATGGATCAGTACTACTGAAAAGATATTTTCAGTTCTTCAATGTTCTGAACATGATAAAGTCATCTTAGCAGTATATCGTTTGGAAGGTGAAGCTGATCAATGGTGGAATCTTATCAAGAATACGAGGCCAAGAGATGAAATTGAGTCCATGGAATGGGACGAGTTCAAGAACTTGTTTTTCAGTAAGTACTTCCCTCGTATTCTTCGAACAAAGATGGAGAAAGAGTTTCTTGAACTGAAGCAAAGGGACGATGAATCTGTTGGTACCTATGAAGCAAATTTTACAAGACTTGCAAGGTATGCTTCTGGAATTATCATCCAACCTGAAAGTAAAGTTGATCGATTTTTCAGTGGCTTAAAACCAAGTCTTCGAAGGGCATTAGCTATAAGAGACTTCAGTAGCTATGAGGAAATTGTGCGTTGTGCTATCAAGGTAGAAATGGAAGTTGGTGTTACATATCCATCTCATGGTTTTGACAAGAAACGAAAGATGGAGTTCAAGGAGAAATCTCAGAATAATGGTGAAAAGAAGATGAATGTTTCCTTATGCACAAAGTGTGGAAAGAAGCATGGTGGAGATTGTCTTAAAGGGACTAGAAAATGTTTTAAGTGTGGAAAAGAAGGTCATCGAGCAGCTGAGTGTCGAAGTAATGGAAAAAGGGTTTCTAATGATGTGAATAAAGTAAACACTGCAGAGAACGCACCACCAACACTTCAATGCTTCAAGTGCAAGGAAATGGGGCATTATGCTAATAATTGCCCTAATCCAAGGGTTAGTGATGATCAACATGAGCAACCACTGAAGGTAAAGGGCAAAGGGAAATCACATGCGATCACTATTGGCAATGTTGAATATGACAACGATGTGGTGGAATGATTAAGTGTTTATGTAATGGGATTCCAAAATAATGTTGTATCATTGAGTATTGCAATATTTATTGATGTGGTATTCAAAGTGATTGAGATATTTTTTGGAAATAAGATGATATGCGCATAATGAAGACGAGAAAATGAAATGTTTAATAGTATTCATGAGCTCATGATTGATATAAGGACTAAGTGATATCATGGTGTTAGTATATAGAATTTTGAGGATTTTGGTATGTGAAAAGAGTTAACTTTTAATAGAATTCGTGTTTTCAATAAGGTTCAATGGGTATTCAAGAGAGTACAAGATTAAGGCCTTTGAATGTTTGGAATGTGACCAACATAACATATCTTATGATATATGGGGATCAACGATGGTATTAAATCTCTGGTAATCGTTTCCACTATGTTATGAGAATGGACTGCAGTATTATGGATAAGCCTAAAGATTGGAATGGATTATGTTGGACATAAGTTAGTATTGTTTAAGGATAGAAGTTTTTTCGATATTATTGATGGGATGTTATAGTAATATAGTTTTATAAAAAGGACAACCTGCAGGACGGGCGACAGCCCATCGCTTCGGACAAGGCTGTAGGAATCGAACCCACAACCGAAGTGCGACTGGCCTTTATCGCCTACCACTGGCCTACAGGAAGTCCCTGTTTAGTAGAAACTAGTTTTATTATATTAATCAGTATGATATATGAAGTATAAGTCCATTTTAGGAACCATATATGATTAATCTCACTATAGATCGACTTATGTATAAAATTTTTGCTAACCTTTTGTTTGAGAAAGATGGAATGACCCGTCCTTCTATCACATGATCTGCAAACACTTCACGAATAACAAATTCAACTTCATGTATTTAAGAGATGAAGTGGAAATTGTTAAAGGCACGAACAACAGTGAGATTGTACCAAAATAAAGTAAGTATTTATTCTAATTCAAATTCTTTAACTTTAGGGAAATGATCTTGGAAACCAAAAATGTTGTCCTAGTTCTCTTATACCTAATAAATCATATGGTACCTTAGATCGTCACAAATTTATGGATTTGTGATTACTGGCTTTTCCATAGCCATGTTCTCTACCACTCTCCATCAGAACATGATGGTTAGATTTCTCTTCCATATCCATATTTTCACCTATGTGGAAACCCAATGATTAGTTTATTTGGGTAACCGTTACGTTTCATACTTTTGTTTTTAAAGATTGGTTTTGATATTCCTTTTTACGATGTGGGTTTCTATTAAAGAAACTTTCGAATAGTAAACCATTTATAACCCCGACGAATTTCGAGGGCGAAATTCATTTTAAGGGGGGTAGAATGTAACAGCCCAAGATTTTATAAAGAAATATTCTTTTTAATTTTATTAATGTCTTGTGTTGTACGCTACACCAAAAGGAGCTTGCACAACACACATCCTTGACTTGCCTTGCATTACACGCAATTGCGACCTTCCTCGATAGCGTGTGTAATACGCAATACCGAGTTTCACTAAACAACGATATGCTATTAAAATGTTATTAAAACTAGCCGTTATGAATAGTAATAACCACTTTTTGAAATTTTGTAAATTTTATTTTTCAAAATGGATTTCATTTTTGGATTCGGAGTATCGAATTTAGCCTAAGGTGAAATTTTGGTACTTTTCGGATAACTTTCATATTCTGATAAATAGTGAAAATTACTAAATTATAATTAAAAACAACTTTTTTAATCGAAATAATTAATAGTGATAAATCATTAATTTGAGTGGTTTTAAAGTATATTTAGAATATATTTTTACAATTTAATACAATGTTGGTCATTGGATGTAATTTCACATTTAAACTAGACATAAACAAGTGTCAATCTTTTGATAGATATTGTTTCTTAAAAACACGCTATTTGTTTTAACAGCGGGATTTAATTATAAAATTAATTAATGCAACTTTTATGTTATGAATTTGGAAAAATAGACTTCATTTTTGAATTCGGAATATGAAATATAGCTTGGGATAAAATTTTGGCATTGTTCTGAAAAACATCAATTTTTGATGAATAGTGAAACTACTAAGTGGTAGGTTAAAAACTGAATTTTGCATAAAACTTAATTTTACCGTTTCTGTGAATGGAATTTCGAAAATCCGAGAGACACGGTTAATATCAAGGACTAAAATGTGGTTCAATGAGATGAAAATAATTTTTTGGTGAATAGTAACTTTTTACTTTTTTTACCACGGTTAATAGTAAATAGGGTAACTAAGGGTAAATATGATATTAATATTACCCTAACACATGTCCTAATTCTATTGGACAAGTGTAATTCGACCAAAAACAAACTTAGGAATAAAATATGACCATTTAGGCCCACTTGGATTAGATTAGGACATTTATTATTAATTTATTTAAAGAAGGGTTAAAATAGTTAAAATCAAAGTTTAATAAGTAAATCATTTTTAATATGGGGTTATACATAAGATAAATTCGATTATAAATATTCATTAGAAAGCTAAAAAACTTTCCTACATGATGGTATTTTATTTTTAATTTTTAGACATCAAATAATATAATTTATTTATGACACAAAGATGATGCAGTAATTATCTTATTAATGAAATATTGACATAATTGATAATATAAATACAAAAATAAATGTAATTTAAGACTTTTTATGAATTACACTAATTTTCTAGGTTACTATGATATATTAGTGTTGATGTAATCAACTTGGTTCGAACATATAATTCTGTTATGACTTTCACAAAAATCATATATCAAATAGTGTCAAAATTGACACAAAATAGTTTTTAAATCAAATATTATATTATTAATTGTTATTTTATTCCTAAAAATCTAAGGTTCGGCCAAATGACTTAGATAAGGATATATGTATTAATAATATACAATTTTGGGTTCGTTTGGCATGTTATAGTAAGTTTATTAACCATATAGTGAAAGAAAACAAAAAGACACAGTAAAAGTTAAATTATTTAACTTAGAGTTAAATCTAATTGATAAGGTTAAAATAATACCCTAAACATGTCTAAATCTTATTGGTTGATAGGATTTCTACCCCTCCCCACTTTAGCTTCGAAATAAGACCCTTTGGAACCATTATAAACCGATTTTGACTTTAATATAAAATAATATTTTGAGATATTCCTAAGGTGCCCCTCTCCTCCCTTATAAAAGGACACCTCCTCCCCTTCCTCCTCACACCAATTTGAGCACTCAAGCTCGGCCAAACCCTGCCAAAATCTCTTCTCCACTTCCCTAGAAACATCCTAGAGGTTCTGGTCTTACTCAAAGACCAATTTTAGTTCCCTAAGAGGAGGTCTCCAAAAGGCGCTTCAAAGAAGAGGTAATTACCGTTACCAATTCTTTCATCTTTATTTCTTCTTCCACTTCTTCTTCTTAGGTTGTTTCATTATGAAGTAATAACATCAGTATCACTCATATAATGATATGTTATTATAAGTATGAAACAACCCTATTTCACCATCTATCCATCCTACAGAAAAAGAAATCACCGCGCGTGCGTACGTACGGAATACCGTCTCCACGCCGTGGTGTAATCTATTTTCCACCACCACCTTACATGGATGGGTATAATGGTGTAAAGAATAACTATACATAGTTATTAAAACATCATATTGATTC
Organism: Viscum album; assembly: GCA_963277665.1. NCBI lineage: Eukaryota > Viridiplantae > Streptophyta > Magnoliopsida > Santalales > Viscaceae > Viscum > Viscum album. Next base: position 2,093,268,971 of record OY728148.1, on the reverse strand, counting down.
TGATATATTGTATAATCCACTCCAATTCAATTCAATATTTATAGAAATGATATCATCGCTCGTGCGTACGTACGGAATACCGTCTCCACGACGCGATGAGATTCATTCTCCATGTTAACCATTTAAGAATGATTATAATGTATATATAAGAAATAATAATGAAATATATGACATTATAAAGCTACTGTATTTATGTATATATATACATATGTATGTCATCTACTTACTTCCATTTCAAGACAATAAGGAAAGGAAAACAGTGTTCATGCGTACGTACGGACTACCGTCTCCATGAACGGTGTTTTTCATTTTATTTATCTACCTATTATATATATATATATATACTGAATATATATGATATATAAATCATATTTTATATTCTGGAAGTATTTAAATCATGATATAAGTAATAATGATGTCAAGAACAACAAGTCAAAACACCTACGATAAATGAAACGATTTTACCCAAAACGCTTCTTTAACATGGAATTTACAAAAGAACGGGTAATATAATGTCATAAGTGAACCATATATGATATCATAACAATGAATATGATTCTGTAATAAGTCAATAACATGATTTAAATCATTATACAGGAGGTTCGGACACTTACAAAGCAAGTCGGACCTAAGGTAAGGGAAGTATCACAATCTCATTTTTATCCGAGATTGTTTATTCGTAAGTATTTACTGGGGTGTATTTTATCATCCACATCCATGTTTTATCAATATGTAATATTATTTCCATCCACCTAAAATTGTTTAAATCCATTTTTACCCTTCGGTGAGTTTTTAGTAATACGTATGAAAGGAATCTTTTGTCGTTTTTCGTACGAGGTACTTTTTGACTTTTCCGACAAAAGTACGAAGAATGTTTTTTTTAACTTATACGGCACGAACGGATTTCTACTGTTTTATAAAGCCTTATTTTCATGAAGCTTCCTCTAAAAGATTTCATGACTATTTTCAATAAAATCTCTTTCTTTTAAAATTGCATGATGTTTTGTGAAAAGAAATTGATTTTGAAGAAGAAATGATATTTTCCTCAAGAATTCAATTCAAGTGTTTTATCAAAATTATTTTCCATCTAAGATAATAAAGAGTTCTGTTTCTATCCATATTTTTACATTGATTTGACTATGTTGTGATGGAATTATGTTTATGAATTCCTTTATCTTATATGAATTGATTTATGATGTCATGATGTTTCAAGAATCCCATTTTTGTTACATATATTATGAAATGATGTATGTTTTATGATTATGTGGCACACATAAGAAAGGATTCATTATGAGATGGGTGGGACCTATATCTCCCTCCAATGCATTGGGTAATGATTTTATATCTCATGAGATAGACATGGCTGGAACGGAAGGTTATTTCGGTTCAGTGATACAGGACTGAAACGAGGAGTGAACTCGGTTCAGAAAGGGACTTTGTCCACTAAGATAGTCTTGGCAATGAGTCATGACTAACAAGAAATGATTTTCCATGATTATGTGTGCATGCCACAAAGTTTCAAGTTTTATGTTATGATTATGGGTATCTCATTTTCACTTCTATGATTTATCCCATGTTATGATATTATGAGCTCTTTTGCAGGTTAAGATTTCCAAAATCTATGTTCTTATGTATATGATGTGATTGATATTTCTTTTGTTTACCCTTACTGAGCATTTGAGCTCACCCTTTTATGTTTTCTTTTCCCCAGGATATAAAGAAAGGTTTTAGGTAAAAAAAAAGGAAGATCTTTATGGGAGATGTTGAAGATCTTTCCCCACGATTAGAAGATTTTATTCCGAGTTTCCAAAGACACTAAACTATTACGATCCTTGTGTGTGTGTTTTTGTTATGTACTAAGTATTCCGCAAATGTAATGTAATGTCCATGTACGTCAGGATACGGGTCTCTACAGCTGATGAACAAAGTTGGCATGGATCTGGAATGCATGACACCTCTTGGAAAACTTAATGCAATCACAGGTCATGGAGATCCAAAAATTCCCTAACCTTCGGATCTGGTGAAATAATTTTGGCCTGATCTAATGAGCTCCACAGGAACCAGCATGAACCTTCTGCATGACTTGAGAAATCTCAACTCCTTGAATGAAATGGATGAGAACCCCCATCAAAACCGCACTTGTAGAGAATATACTCAGGACCAGGACCACTCTGGAGGGTAAACTGCAACACGCAGCGTCAGATTCACTTGCGCTCAACTCGATCTTTTGGGAGATTACCATGTTGGAGGTACTCAAAAAAGGGGGCCCTCTAGTCGGGAGTCACTTCTAGCACTACATCAGGGGGACCTAGGGGTCCTGACATGGAGGTGTCAACGATATGGTGGATTACTTATGAGATATCATTGTTATCTAGAGTGACGGGGGCAATAACTCTTCGGTGTTCCATGTGGATAACCAAATCATCCTGATTAGGCTCCGCAAGAGATGTATCTAGGTTTTCCAAGGCATCAGCTCGACCATTTTGGGATCCAAGAATATGAGTAACCTCTGGCTGAGATGGGAACCGGGCCATCAGCTGGAGGGTGTGTTCCAACATTGGTACAAGTTCTGTCTTTCTAACAATATAGTCAATATTGATCTTCTTGATGACTAGTTCAGAGTCCCCTTTCACATGCAAGTGGGGAATTTCAATCTCGAGGGTCAACTCGAGGCCAGTAATGAGAGCCTGATACTCTTCCTCATTGTTGGTGCAGCCTTCTAACAGTAGGAATAAATATGGTAGAACAGACTGTGCTGGGGTAATGAAGACGATACCTAGGCCTACTCTATTGAGCCTGGGGTCATTGAGCCTTCTACTAGTAGGGATCCGGGAAGTACCATCAAAATTCATTTTTGAGCATGAAATGGCTTGGCCCACCGAGAGGATTGCCTCTTTAGGAAAATCGTGGTCTAGAGACTGATCCACGGGGGATGGATGGGCGGAAAGGAAGTCTACCAATGATTTCCCCTTAATAGCCTTCTGATGGACAAACCTGATGTCAAACTGTTGGAGGATCACTACCCACCGAGCTAGACGACCTATCAACATGGGTCGATTCAGGATGTACTTCAGTAGATCCACTTGAGACACCAGTTATACTTTATGGTGCTTCAAGTAATGTCGCAATTTCTGTACTACGAATACTAGCGCAAGGCATCTCTTCTCGATAGGGGATTATCTGGTCTCCATATCGAGGAGCATGTGGCTGAGATGGTAGATACTATTCTTTCTTCCCCCATTGTTCTTCTGGGCGAGAAGAGCAACGAGATATTGTTCCAGGGCGGTCACATAAAGTAAGAGAGGCTTTCTAGATACAGGTGGCATTGGGACTGGAGGTTGGAGCAGATACTGCTTGATTTCCCCAAAATAAGTATGACATTCCTCATCCCACTGATAGACAGTTCCTTTCTTCATGAGCCGAGAAAAGGGATTACGCTTTCTGGAAAAATTCAAAATGAATCGACGTATGTAGGGCAAGTGGCCTTGAAATCCTCGAATCTCCTGAATGTCGCTTAGGGGAGACATCTGGCTGATGGTCTTGATCTTCTCCAATTCAATCTCGATGCCCCTGTATCTGACAACAAAGCCTAGAAACTTCCCAGAGGTAACCCTAAAGGCACACTTCAATGGGTTCATCTTTAGGTGGCGAGAACGAAGGAAGCTGAACACTTTCTCAAGATCTTTGTGATGGTCTTGACGTTGGCAATATTTGACCACCAGATCATCTATGTAATATTCCACCAATTTCCTAAGGATCGGTTTAAATATGTGATGCATGGCATGTTGATAGGTGGCACCTACATTCGTTAGGCCGAAGGGAATTACCTGGTAGTAGAAAGTAACTTGTGGTTCCTTGAAGGTTGTAAACTCCTAATCCTAGGGCGCCATCTAGATATGGTTATACCCAGAATACCCATCCATAAAAAAGAGGGCCTGGAACCCAGCGGTGGCATCAATCAACAACTCCATCATGGGAAGGATAAAATCATCCTTCGAATAGTGACGGTTGAGATCCCGGAATTCGATGCAGACTCTAATTTGTCTATTCTTCCTGACAGGCACAATCTTGGCCAGCCATCTGGGGTACTGGACCTCTTTAACAAAGTTTTCTCTGATGAGCTTATCAACTTCGGCCTCGACCATGGCACTGTGTGGAGGGTGCATCTTTCTAGGAGGATGCTTAAACCCATGGTGATTTATTGGGAGACTGAGGCAGTGGATGGCTACTTGGAGATCTAGTCCCAACATTTCATTATAACTCTAGTAAAATACATAACGATTTTTATTCAGGAAGTCCACGTACTACTGTTGCTCTTTGACAGGCATAGCAGCACTAATCAATGTGGTTTTTGGATCCATCTCACTACCGAGGTTCACCTGTACCAATTCATCGATCGTGGTGGAAACACCCTCTTCAAAAGTAGGAGGATCATCCTCTAAATCCTCTTCTCCACTTATGGAGGAGGGGTCCTTGATAAGAGGAGTTTCCTCTGAGTCAACAGATCCCGATTGGAGACTGGTACCAGCCTGAGCGGCAATAGACACTGCATCGGGGGACTCCTGTGTTGTCGAAAAAATAGTGATGAAATATGTCAACCCAATCCCATCTAGTCTTCGGCCCAAGGGGCCATGCTTGATGATATCGAAGAATTAGTGGTGCGTTAGATTGATCCGGTTTATCTCATCTTAGTGGAACAAGAAGGTATGGCGTACTGTCGTTTCCATGGGGTGGACATCCTGATATCTTGTGGGAGTATGGGGCTCTCGGACCAACCAAACCTAGTTTTTGTAGGAATAAAATGTGATCTTATGATGTCTCTTAGACTTGGTAATGTGCTTCCCCCTCATTCTTGAAACAATGAAACATTTCCCCATGTCTGGGGTCATTGCCTCTAATCGATGGATCGAGAAAATGTAAGCATCATCCAGGTCTATCCATGGGTCGGTCGTAGTCATAGCATGTTCAACCTCATTGGCCTGGATCTATTTTTCCTTGCTCTTATAATAGTTTTCATCTAGGTAGAAGGATTCACAAGAGGAAAAGGGAGACACTTCACCTTCGAGTATTCCCACTCGACCATTAAGGGAGTACTTAAGGCACTGGTGATACGATGAAGGGACCACTGCATGCAGGTAGAGCCATGGCCTGCCCATCAGCATGTTATAGGCAATGTTTTGGGAGACAACCATGAACTCGGTGCTGGAAACTAGGCCACTGAACTGGGTCTTCATGCAGATCTTGTCGATCGGTGTCTATTTCATCCTATCATAACCTTGGATTTCCAGGTCAGAGGGACTCATATCATCCTCGGACAACCCCATCTTTCGAAGTGTCTAGATTGAGATTAGGTTGATCCCAGAGCCTGTGTCAATAAAGTAGCAACGAACCTCCACACCATTGAAGTGGAAGGTAATGTACAGTGGGTGGATGTGCCCCTGTATGGGAGAGCCTTCATCTTCTCCAAATAAAGAGATAATGGTATGGAATTCAGTATGATCGACTGCCTCAACATGGAAGGCTTTTGCAGCTGCTACCTCCGTCTCAAACTGGAGGGGGATTATTAAAGCTTCAGCAAGGGATTCGCACAAATATGCTGATAGACGAAGGGCCTCAAGGACAGAGAGCCTTGACAGAATGCTGGCAAGATTCTTAAGGACATCATACTTCTGTTCCAAGTGTGAAATACTACTTACAAGAGGTTATTTTATGGCAGAGGGAATGGTGGGACCTTCTGGTTGAACTGGCTGCTGACTAGTGTTGGGAGAATCCCACTGCTCGCTAGTCGAAGCTCATGAAGTGACTACTAGATGTGGCTCAAATGAATGAGGTCGATTTGTAAAAGAGCATGGCTAATCATGGTGTGTTTGAGGCGGCTTCGCCTGATCAAGTAACACAAACAGCAGTGAAGGCGGATCTGATGACACCAGATGAGAAGGTTGTACATGCTGAGCTTTGCGCTGGGCCTGCTGTCTGGTTTCTGTGGCATGCATAGCCTGGCTGGAAGTACTGATCGAGGTGCTCCGATGACCCATATAGTCATGGCTTTATTGGTGTTGGCAACGGCTGGGAACATTGGGAGGATCCGCCTGGTGCTCCTCGCCGTCATAAATCATGTAGGGGTTTACCAGCTCTACAGTGTTAACTGAGGCATACCCTTGATCGTCACCTGAAGAATCCTTCACTACTAGACAGATTCTGGGGGAAATCACCATCTATGGGGGCATGAAGTCGTTGAGAGTACAGGATAAAGACAGTATTGGCGGGGGATTTTATTTTCCCTTGCATCGCCTATGCCTGGTCTTCTGGGAAGAGGAAGGCTGAGCCGTTGACGCAGAATTAATGTTTATAGGAGACGCGGAATCTTCTTAAGGCTCAGGTCAATTCAGACATGCATGGATAATACCATGGGCATGGGTGACTATTTTACGATTCATCCACTCTTCATACTTTTGGGATCCGCGGTTAGAAACATGGTGCCACTCACCATCATTGTCACTACCACTATCTGGCTTCACGAAGACACCTGCCACCTGCACTGGAGCTGGGCCTAACCTGACTATGTTGTTGTCAACCTGGTCTTTAATCCAGTATTTAAACACATATCACTATTTGAGGGTGTGCCACAGGATCTAGTGATAGGGGTAGTAATTGGAGAGATCAGTGAGATCTGCCTCTTCCGGTCTCCTGTATTCAAGTAAACATAGAATTCCCTGTTCCAAGGTGCTTTGGAAATAACTAGGGACCTGAGCCTTATTGAATGAGTAGGTTTGGAGTCTCCGATCCGAGAAGGGAGATCTAGGATCCTGGCCCTGACAAGGGGCTAGAGGCGCTTGTCGAGAAGTTGGGACCTGGTTATCTCACTTGGGTGGTGGTGGCGCATTACGTGGGGGCGCCTGTCGATTCTAAGGTGGGCACTGCTGGGCCGGAGGCTGCGCCTGAAGTGGAGGGCCTCTACGAGTCCATATAGGTGGATCTACTAGTAATAACTCTAGTTACCTGTGGGCCTATATCTGTGCCACCATGGTGGGCTCAGCCTTAGCATCCCTTCTTGCGGGAATTGTAGGAGGCAATGGTTGTGCCTGTTTGGCCTGCTGTATGGCTTCCTCTAGGCACTGGGCCTTATCAGAGAAGTCTTGGAATACCCTAGGGTAATTTTGGGTAATGAGAGAGGGGAACAGTTCGGTATTTAAATTCCCCACACACATTGTCAGCAGTTATTCTTGAGTCAGTGGCATATTCAGGGAATAGGTAAGGCCTTTCCACTGGGTGATGAAGTCTACGACGCATTCTTCAGGCCTCTGCTTACACTTGAAAAGGTCTGCAATAATCATCTTCTAGGTGGTAGATCTGAACTGGTGGAGAAAATACCTACGGAGGTCTTCCCAATCGGTGACTGACCCGATGGGTAGCTGATTGTACCAGACAAACACAGGTCCTTCCAGTGTTTGTACTAAGCATTGGAGTTTGGTGGCTTCTTACTATGCTAGAGTTCCTAGAATGGGTCCGCACCTTGAGATGAAGTGGGCTAAATGCTACAGCGAATCTCCCGTCCCATTAAAGGGGGAGAAGGTGGGATTTTAGAAACCTAGGGGGCTAGCATATCATCCACCCATGCTGGATATGGTTTGTCATCAAACATAATTTCCACTTGTCGAGTTTCCAATGCCTTGAGGCGAGCAATGAGCACCGCCATTGGATTATATGGGTGGGGATTCCTATCTTGACGAGGATCTCTGACCACCAATGCGTTGGCAGGTTCTTCAAAATGATAAATAGGCCTGGAGGCTCATGGAGTGGCTGGTGGGATGGCCCGCGGAGCAGCTGGGGGAACCTGAGCCGGGTCCCTAGGATTATCACGCCGCTCATGTGGATTTGGAAACACATACAGCACCCTCTTTCCATATGTTTTGGACTCTATCCTATCTGCGTTGGCAGGATGGTCAGGGTCACCTGGAGGCAATTCTCTAGGGGGGAGTTGTGTCTACACCTACTGCCCCGACCGAGGATCACCATAGTCTGATCATCGCTCTGCGTCACGCTTAGCAAGGAGTTCATCGACCATCTTCTTGTGCTCTGTGAGATGCTGATGCAATGTAACTTTTTCAGGATCATCCTCCATATTTTTTACTGAGCCAGACAGGTCGGAGGGTTTGACAGCTGCGAAGTAATCTTTTCCCTTATTGGGATTTCGGCTGAGGACCAATGCCTCAGTGGGCACGGGAAGACCCAGTAGATTTCTCTACTGGTGAGTAACCCTCCCCAACGAGTCCAATAATTGTGGAACTCCCCCAGGGGATAAGTACCCATCAAGTATCTCCAGCTCATTCTCCCCCTCCGATAGATTGTCCATGTTAAATGCGACTCTAGTTGGAGGCATATCCTCGATATTGCCTGGAAATTCAGGTTGGTGTCGGATAGAACTGAAATGGAGGGCCTCATACTTCCCCCAACCATTGATCTACACATGGGGGGTCCTCCTTGATAATCCTGCATAGCACTTTAAATCTCTGGACGCATTGTTGTTGGAGGGTCTGATGGAAGCCTAGTGACTCAGAATGTTGGGCCATGGGGAGTGTGGCCAAATCGACCAAACAGAATTATTGACCATTGTCTTATAAGTGTGTCTGACTCTTGGGGTAAGCCACTCACTGATGATGAAGACGAAAGTGCATCACCCAGAGGGTCTGGAAAAAGCATCCAACTTCCTCCTGGGTGAGCAATTATGGTGCACTGAAATTCGGTGCTGAGACTAGCCAAAACATCTCCAGTAAATGATTTGCCTCAAGAATGTCCCATAAGCTCCCCATCTCAGACTCAAGGTCTAGCCCTTAGTTGACCCACTCATCGACTGGAGGTGGCTAGGGAACCGGTAACAGTACTGAAGCAGACCACTGAGATGGTAGGTTGGCTGGTGGAGAATACGGTGAGCGGGCTGACAAGCCACCACATCTTGGGCTATCCTCCGAAGAGTGAAGTGACTTAGCCACCACATCGCGATAAGATGGGTTGGAGACCATAGTTTCTGGCGTAGGTACTATAATTGCTGGTAGTGGACCATGTTGTTTCTTGTCCTCCATCGGTCCCTAGAATAAATCTTTGTGATCTCTAGTTGAGGTAGAGAGTTCTCCTGGTGATGATATGGGGGATTTCACAGCCAAACCTTAGGGAGATTCCAAATCTTCATTCTCTTGGATGTATCTGCGAAGGGAGGTAGGGATCTGGCGGACCTCGCATTCCTAAGTATGAGGTTGATCCACCTCGTTCTTGCCCCGACCCTTGACACAGAGGATCGAGGTGAGGGTTTCATTGCTGAGTCTCATTCCGTCTCAGAATCTGAGAAGAAGATAGACTTAATTGTATTCTGAATCTTCTAAACACTCTTTTTATGACATCGATGACCTGCCCTCCTACCCCGGGATGGATCCTCATGATAGGGTAGATTTTTTTATCGGGGAGGACCTTCGGCCGAACTAGTCCTGGGGCAGAGAGGACTTCCGCCTGGGTGAGTCGGGGTGTGAGGAGTACCAAGAAAGATGTCAAAGGGGACATGAGGAGAACCTCCATGTCCACTGGCTGATGCGCAGAGGGAATCTCTGCAGGAAGTTCTGGAGTGGGTAGGACCTCCGCTAGAGCTGTTGGGAGCATGGGTAGGGCCTCCATGCATATTTCCTTTGGCAAAGTCAGTGCGAGGAGGGTCCTTGTACTGGTCGAGCAGAACACGGGTAGGACCTCTGTGTTGGGTGTCCATGAAGCAAGGAAAACCTCTGCTTCTGTAGTTGCTGGGATGAGGAGGACCTTCATTGGTTGTTGTAAGTAAATGGGGAATACCCCCATGCTGATGGTTAATCAAATGTGTAACATCTTCACATCGGCGACCTATGATAGGAGGAACAGCTCCATACCTGAGGTCATGGGTGTTGAGGAGGATTTCGTACTGAGTGTCACTACAGTGGGGAGGACCCTTGTTCGGATTGAATCTGACATGGGGAGGACCTCCACGTAGAGCTTGGGAGCGGTACGAACCTGTGCTATCATTGATGATGGTACGAGGAGGACCTCTATACTGGGTGTCATTGCCACGGGTCGGCCCGTGGTGGGTGCTTCCTGCACCGGCGACCAGGAGAGTCGACCCAGCCTGCCCGTGGGGTGACTAGGGCCTCGATCTTGGTCGGGAATATGAGTGATCATGCTCAGTGTAAATACAGGACTGATGGAATGCGTCAGTGGTGGAACGAGCCACGGTAGTCATTGACACTGACGCCCCTCAGCGGGCGTCCTCCTCAGCCTATGCCCGACACTGGCGTCGGGTTAACCGGTCCGGGGCCGGTAGTGCAGGTGCATAGCTTACCTGCTCCTTAGCTCATGGGGTTGGGTGGCGGCGTTGACGCGGCCTAGTGGGATCCCTCCTTGGGAGCCCCTGCAACGAGATTCTAGTCAGGCTGACCCGGACATCCCTCACCTCATCAGCGTAGGGAAGGGAGTCATCAAAGCATTCTGGGGAGAGGCTCCCGAAACGGTTATGCGTCGGAGTGGGGAGCAGTGGCTCCTTGCGTGGCCCTTGGGGGCGGTGGTGGTAGCAAGGCGCAGAAGCCTCTAGGTCTTATCGGGCCATATCCCAGGTTGGGATAATCCCCACTTCCTCATATCATCGAATGAGGTCATTTATCACCCTTCTCTGAATGATTTCAGAAGGGGATATGGGGCATAGATGCCCAGCATCCATGGATGTGGAGGTCTCCATGGGGGGAATGAGGTCACACGATATTTCCACATTGACGTTTCCCTTTCCCCCGCGTTGGTGGGTGGGCGGTGATCGGTTTCCTGTCAAAGCAGCTTGGGTTCTAAAAAGCAAGAATATTTAACCATTAGTGATGGAAGAAGGAAAGTGACATCCAATGCCCCAACACCATTCTGTCTTCCATGGTTGGTAAGAATGATCCATGCTGGCAATTTCACAGACCGGGATTCCAGCGTTCAACTACCCCAATTTATGGTGAGTTTCACACTAGGCCCACTATTTGCTTGGTGGGACCTGGCGCCGAATTCATGGATCTGGTGACATGCTAATCCACTGATATCTCTAGCACTACTAATCTCCAAATTGAGGAGAATAATTTCACATCGGGTTTACCATTTTTTTTCCAACACTTTTGTTGGGGTGTGCATCCATCTGTTTCTTAGGACGCGCTGTTGTTTCCCTGCATTCCCACTTTCCAAAGGCGGGCAGCATCCATCGCTTATTTAGGGATGTTTGCTCCTTGATCGAAATGGGATGATGGGATGTCGATTTCTCCTTCCACAGATTCCTCCTCAGAACTTTTTACCTAGTCTAGGTCTCCCTCATAGACTTAAGATGTTGTTCATGAAACTCTCCCTAGTGTCATGTCTTCATGGACACCGGTTAATTACGCTACTTCTATCAGGACATTCCAAGGGGTCCATTCGGGGTAGCAACCTTCATTTGGGGGAGTAGTCACATTGGACATTGTGGGCATGTCTGGACGCTGGAACACTGATGCGTCTGGGTTTCTTCCCCTTATGATAGGGCTTATCAAGGTCACGGATGCACGAGGCATCCTGCGTCGAATGCAAGTAATTATATGCCATAGGCATGTCTCTGACGTTTTCCTTAACTTCCCATGTTTAACATAGGGTATGTCGTGGGTTTAACGTCTAGCGGAGACAGATCGGACTAATCAGAACACTGATAAGAGTGGATCAGATGGGTGCAACCCCAGGGGGGAACTGATGTTGGGGATAACACGTGGTTAGTGGCCCGATTGCTACTAGGAGCAGTGAGAAAGTGGATGACATGATCTCACCGGGATTTGGAGTCCTGAGTAAGAATCAAGATGGATATGAATGGTTGAGAGTGGATGGATAATGAGATAGATCCAACATGAGGATGACGACGATGTTGGGCTTGAGCCTCGAAAAGACTTCCTATGTATCCCTATGGCAGGGAATCAAAGTCAGCGTAGTTCGATGAGGTGATGGGACACCTAAGGAGGTGACTCGTGAGAATGGATGCATGGATGGGACCTGGAGGAAATAGAACCTTCGTGTTGGGGCATGATCTTCTCGAGACACAAGGCTTGAAGGAGAGACCACATTGAGACATGGATGATGGGCTTTAACCTCAAGGAGGCTTCCTACATATCCCCGTGGTGGGGAATCAAAGTCCACGTAGTTCAGGATGGGGCATGGAATTGGGGTGTGCGTAGAGGACAGCGACCCAAAGGCATGCTAGGGCTTACGTGTGGTTAGAAGCCCGGGGTTGTCTAACACTCAAGGGTCGGACCAGTGATATGGGTCCCAATGAGGGGAACCATGATGGCTTACCATTGATTGAGGGTTACAATGGCCTATCACTGGATGGGGGTACAACGGATTACCGTCGATTGGGATTCCAATGGCCCACAACGGCTTACTGTCGATTGGGATTGACAACGGCTTACCTCTAGATGGGGCTAAACCACATGGAGGATTCTTATGTACCTTTCCTAGGAGACAAGTATCAAATCCCACATAGTTCAAATGGGTACATTTTAGCATTATGCGGGATGAAAAGGGGTATACAGTTTAACGTCATACGGGAAGAAAGTGAACCGACATGAAGGGGTTGGGACAAGTAGGTGTTGGGCTTGAACCTCTATGAGGCTTCCTATGTACCTTTCCATGACAAAGATCAAAGTCCATATAGTTCGGAAGGGTTTGGTCAACCGACGTGAAGGGGTTTCAGGACCAATAGGTGTTGGTCTTGAACCTCTGAGAGGCTTCCTACATACCTTGCCTTGACAATGATCAAAGTCCACGTAGTTCGGGATGGGTCATAGAATTGGGGTGTGCACATAGGACAACGACACAAAGGCATGTTAGGGATTACGCGTGGTTAGCATCCCAAGGTTGGTCTAATGCTCAAGGGGTGGACCATAGATGTGGTTCCCGACGAGGGGGACCATGACGACTTACCATCAATTGCGGGTTATAATGGCTTATTACTGGATGGGGGTACAACGGCTTATCATCGATTGGGATTGAAAACGGATTACTGCTGGATGGGTCTGGACCTCATGGATTCTTCCTACGTACCTTTCCTAGGATACAAGGATCAAAGCCCACATAGTTTGAATGGGTATAGTTTAGCATAATGCTGGATGAAAAGAGGTATACAGTTTAACGTCATGCGGGGAGAAAAGGGGTATACATTTTAGCGTCATGCGGGATGAAAGTGAACCAACATAAAGGGGTCAGGATAAGTAGGTTTTGGGATTGAACCTCTGGGAGGCTTCCTACTTACTTTTCCTTGACAAGGATCAAAGTCCATGTAGTTCGGAAGGGTTTGGTGAACCGACGTGAAGGGGTTTTGGGACCAATAGGTGTTGGGATTGAACCTCAGGGAGGCTTCCTACGTACCTTACCTTGTCAAGGATCAAAGTCCACATAGTTTGGGAGGGTTTTGGTGTCATGGTCGGTGCTTAATCTAAGCCCACGTGAGTCATGCTTGGTGTGAGAAACAAGAGGCAGCAAAGACCTGACGATCACATCATGAAAGGTGCGTCCGTGGGAAGTGGAATGGGGCTTACATGTGGTTAGCATCTTAAAGAGGAAACAGGGGCTTATGCGTGGTTGGAAGCCTAGGGAGAGAGATATTGGGACTTACTCTAGGATGGAGACCCGATAGCAAAAAATCCCAAAGGGAGAGGGACGGGAGAACGAAGGTCCATGTGCCCATCTCTCCTTTGGCCTTTGGAATGGAAGAAGAGAGGAGGAGAAGGAATGCTGCCTCCTGCAAAAAAGGCTATGGGCTTACACCAAGATGGTTGCCCTTCCCCATGGATAGGCGCTGCTCCGGTATAGAGGATCACATTCCATGTGAGGAAGAACTCACTCCCGTGGAGATGAGAGGGCGTAGAGAATGTCCAAGATGGGGCACCCCACGTATGATACACGGGGTGAGGCCACAATTTAACGCCATGTACTGGGGACAATGGGAACTTAGTAGTTTAACGTCTTGCAGCTTGGACGAGGCGGTTTCACTCTACACCCCTAGGACTTACATAACTGGCACGCTTTAGCCCTTGGTGAAGGGAAGGCATCGGTAATGTCTTAGTGAAGGGGTGTTTTGGAGTGATCCACTGAGGGGGCCACGTTAGCGTGGTTATACAAAGAAGCAATAACCATTAGTATTCCTATGCAAAGAATCATGAGGCTAAGCAATGCAACGTGAAGCACCACCCAAGGGACCTTGAAATCACTTCATACGAACTTGGAGGGTTGTATGGAAAAAGGGTTTGCAGAGAAAAGGGGTTCACAAGAAGAGGCCTCATGAATCTCTGGTGCTCCATGTAGTATAGGGGCTTCATGAAGGGGTATGCTTCACGAAGTGGGGTACCCTATCCTAGGAATAGGGCATATATCCACATGGATGGTGCTTCTTAAAGTAGAAAGGCTCTCACGGAGTAGGGCTTCGTGAAGCAAGGGTGCCTTGAAAAGTATAGCACTACGAAGCAGTGTGCCTCATGAAGCACAGTGACCCTGCCTTAGCATGCGGTTCACATGTGCATGGAAGGTACTTCGTGAAGAATGAGTGCTTTGTGAATACCCGAGTCCCCTTAGGGATCTCCTTCCTTTACGAAGGCCTGTGAGCTTCGTGAAGGGAATCCCTTCTTGAATAGGGGGTGTGTTTAAGCTAAAGGAAAGGCACTTCACGATGCTCAAGTACCTAAAAGAGCTCATTTTTCGCAGAGTAGAAGGTGCTTCATGATTTGAGAGCTGAGAAGGTAAAAGTTAGGAGTATCTGTACTTTGGGATCAGGGGAAGCCCGGTATTTATAGGTAAGAGGTAGTGTGAAGTAGGGAGTGTGTGACACGAAGCCACGTGGCGCTTTGTCGTAACTGTGGAGCCTCCAGCCTCTTTGCTCTGCGGAGGATTCACAAACATCTTTCGGATCACAAAACCTCCCACCTCTTTGCTCCACGGTAGTTTCATAAATGTCTTTCAGATCGTGGAGCCTCCCGCCACTTTGCCCTATGGTGGCCTCGCAAAAGTCTTTTGGATTGCAAAGCCTCCCGCCTCTTTGCTCTGTGGCAGCTTCACAAATGTCTTTCGAATTGTGGAGCCTCCCGCCTCTTTTCTCCGCAGCGGCCTCACAAATGTATTTCGGATCACGGAGCCTCCCGCCTCTTTGCTCTGCAGCGCGCGTAAAGGGGGCGGCTTCGTGTCGGTCTTAGTGTTGTGGGGATCTACGAACAGGATTCGCGAGGTAGCCTCAATGGAGTTGGTGTCCTCTTTGTGTTTGATTTTCCACTTCACATATTTTAGTGCCAACAAAGGTAAAGAATAATTTTCCAACATATGATACTTGTGGAAGAAAACACCTGGGTACATGCTTAAAAGAAAAAATAGTTTGCTTCAAGTGTGGAGAAAAATGCCACCATGCTAAGGATTGCAAGGAAAATAAATAATTTTCCAATGTTCAATGCTTCAACTGTAAGGATGTGAGGCACTATTCAAATGAATTCCCCAAGCACCAAGGGAATATACCTCAGAAAATGCTAAAGGGTCAAGGTTAATCTTATGTTATTAGTAATAATGAATTAGAATGATTAATTTTATTCTACTTGGATTCAATAATTATGCTATAAGAGTATATTAATCAATGATATTCTGGTTGTAAGAACTATGAAATGTATAGGTATTGTACTACAATAATTTTCATTAAGGGTTTGAAAGCATATGTTGAATGGTATTAATAACAAAGAAAAATGATTTAGTGGAAGGTTAAACTTCATGGAAAACACGTGATTAAAAGAAATATAACCCTTAATATGTTCCTAATGTTGAGATAATTATGTTGGGAAAAAGAGATGATTGATATGGATAAAGTAAATTGGATAGTACCAATTGTAGGTTCCGGGCACAACAAAAGGGTGTGATGGGCGGTGCCCAACATTGCTTTTTGTCATGATCGATGATCAATCCAAGATCTATATGATGTTTAATCATCGTGATAAATGGAATTGAATCAAAGATAGACAATATTAATCCCACCAGAACCAGAGAGAGGAGATCAACACATATTTTTTAAAATTAATTTAATTATATAAAGAAATACCTCTAAGGAATTATTTCTTCATTGGTGAATTCGGTGAAAATTTTATGGTGCACCGTCATTGCATTGTAGAAACCAAGTGTATATTTTCTCTAGTGGTGATCCACACATGTTCCATGAATTTCCAAATGTCGTCAAAGGAGTCTCTAGGTGCTAGCACGGAAGATCCTTGTGCTTGTGTCATCCTCCTTAATCACCACGAGAATCACTCCCAAAGTGTTCTCCTTGATTCGGTGGAGGAGGATTGCTCACCATTCTTATGAGAATTTTTTGAGAAGGGGGATCTCTAGGATTGAGAGTATTCTCCAAGATTGTTGTGCACAACGAACAAAATCAATTGGCCCTTGAGAAAGTAGCATAACTGGATATTTATATTCTTAGGGTTAAAATAAAATAATTACACAAGTGCCCTTAATTATTTATTTAATCCTATAAAATCCCCATGTCAAATAATAATACTAATATTTTTATTTCTCAACATGCACTTAACTTCCAAATTATATTTAAACATTATGTAATCAAATAATATTCAATATTATTATTTCTCACTTGACCATTAAACTTGGTCTGTTATTCCTCTATAATATTTATCAGACCTTGAATAATGTCTATTTATTTATTAAATAAATATCACTGCATTATTCACCAATAAATAAATAGGTATTATATTTACTAAATAGAAAATAAATATTTATATGTCATCAAGCATACATGAATAATTATTAAACCACGTACAAGAATAATATTTATTCAACCTATTAAATAATAAATAATTACATATACTATTTAACTGGGATTCTGGATACACTTAGTGTGTGACCCTCTAGGCCTCTTTCTCAGTAGAATTAGGCGAAGCAGCTTAAATTACAAGGTTAGCATCTAGCAACATGTCAAGGCGCCTATAGAGAAATAAGTTAATACTGCAATGACATATCACCTCATACGAATGCTTATTGTGTAATATAATCCATTTATCTCAATATGTCAAATCAAATAGGTTGAATACTGGTTCCATCAACCTATGTGCTTGATGTCTCTTTTTTTTACTTTTTTGGAATAGTGTGTGACCTTCTAGGCCTTTTTCTCAGTGACATTAGGTGAAACAACCTAAATTCCAAGGTTATTGTCTAGCAACATGCCAAGGAACTCATAGAGAAAGAAGTTAATGTCACAATGACATGTCACCTCATACAAACACTTACTGTGTAATATAATCCCTTTATCTTGATATCTCAAATCAAGCAGGTTTCATGCCGGTGTCATCAACCTATCTACTCGATGTCTCTTTCATTGAATTTTCAGAAATAGAACATGCCTATAGAACACCATGACCATGGATTTATTTAGGCTATATAATTTCCATCAAAGGACCTAAGATATTAACTTCTGTTAAAGAACATAAGGGATAAATCCTTTCTCATGTTATTCATTAATGCAATATTTCTCATGGCACACCTAGCGTATCCTACCTCACCACGAACATCTGTCGTCGCGGTTTTTGTCAATGCATCTAAGTGCACGAATCATAATACTCATTAATAATAATCTTAAAGTCTAAGGACCAATACATGCATCCACATATAGGAACATCTAATGACATATATAAACGTGGGTTTCCTACTGGTGGATGTCGTTCTCATAATATCCTACTAGATATTACCAAGGGCGTACACCATGAGAAGGTGCCTAAAATTCCTGAGTCTCCACCCCTGATAGCCTATATCATTTGTGTCCCACAAATGATATCATTTGTCTATAAAACATATATTCAAAAATAGTGTCATAACACTTCTGAGTTCTCATCATAGTGGGGAACTTCTATAACCTTTTAGTGTGACAGCTACTCTGAGGACATTATCACATACTATGTCACGTAGAAGAAGAATCATGATGTGATAAGTGGATTATTAATATTCAAAAAAAATGAATACATGTTTATCATAAAGTACAAAGAAGTTGGTTCTAGGGCACCAACTCCAACACTAACTACCTTAGAACTGATTAATGATAAGTTCATTTTAGAAATTCAGTAGCCTTCTTTCTAAAGTTATGGATCTTAATCTTTTGGAAGGGTCGTAAGGTTAACCATTTATAAAATGGTTTATGTTAAAATTTGGATGATGTTTTAGAGATTAATTTATTATATTAGATAACTTGTGTTAACCATATTGGTTTTGGAAAATAGTTATAGACAAATAGAAAGACTTGTCACTCTTTTATAGACCTTATGATCTGTTAAAAGTGAACTTTAGTGCTTCGGACATAAAAAAAAGAAAATAAATTCATTTTTTGATACTTATTTCTTAAAATAATTAATGAATCATAAATTGATTGAAGCATAACCAAAATATAAAATTGCACTTATGAAATAGAAACACATCAAGTAAGTGTATTTCCTTATATTCTTAGATAGTAGAATAACTCTTCAACTTTAGGAAAAAGATCTTGAAACAAAAATGTTATATTATTACCTTCATAACCGATGAATCAGATAGTCTTTTAAATCATCGCAGATTTATGGTTTTGAGGCCCTTAACTTTCCATTAATCATTAACTTTCTTATGATCAATGAACCCAATCACTCTATATAGTTACTTACGTTTTTCTTCCATGTCCATATTTTCACTTGCCACCAATGTTCTTCTAATCAGAATCCTAGTTATGTGTTATTCCATATGACCTTAGTACTTCTATTTCTCTCTTATTAAGAGGATGTTTTATTAACCATTTTATGATGTGGGTTTTTCAAAAATGGCATTTTCACATGTCAAATCCTTGACTTCCAAGGTCAAGTTTAAATTGCGAAGATACAATTTATTTAAGGTAGGGAGAATGTAACACCCAAAAATTCTAAAAAAATATTACATAGCATATACAACATGAAACATTGATTTTATCATGAAATTCACACAATACTGAGTTTATCCTGCCTTACACGCAACAATAAGTTTCTTCGATAGCTTGCATTACACGTAAGACTGAGTTTTACTAAATACAATTAATATCATTATTTAAAATGAAAATTATCTACTAGTTGTTAAATTGGAGGTTATGAATAGGATTAAATAACTTATGAAAATATGTGGTTTAATTTATTAGTTACTAATTAAATAGAAATGAATATAAAACTAACTGAATATAAAGGAAATGTTTTTATAAAAAAACTGTTTTTATTCGCCAAAGTCATTTTATATTAATAAATTAAATTAATTACTATTAGTGGGTGATCTTAATGAAATTTATATATTATATATTAAATAAAATGTTTTAATATTTATCTAATATATTTGATAAACATAAGATAAGAATAAATCCAATTTTACACATAAAAAGTTACATTTTTTTAAAGGTGGTTTTGTCGCCTTTTAATGGTGCACTGGTTTTAAAACTAAATTTTGACACTTTTATAAATTTTATTTGAAAAAAATAAACTTAATTTTTAAAATATTAATTCCAAAATTATCTTAAGGTGATTTTTTGGTATTTTTATGAGATGTTTCATTTTTATGAATAGTTTAAAAAACTGAATTTTAATTGAAAACTCACTTTTCATCTAAACAATTTATAATGTTAGATTATATTTAACTTGGTTTTAAAGTAAAATTAGATAAATTATACATATATTAATACAATTTAGTTAATTTAAATCATTTTTATATTGAATTTAGATATAAAAACTTAGTAAACTTTTGAACATTTTTTCTTTAAAAACCCATTTTCTCATTCCGTCTACGGAATTAATTTTAAATTAATTTTTGTCACTTCTATGAATTGAATTTAAAAAAATGGATTCAATATTTATAATAATCATAATTTATAATTTATAATAATTTTAACTTAATTTTTGACCAAAGTGATTAGTGAAAACGGTTAAAATTAATTACAACAATTAAGGAGAAAATGAGTTTACTTAGTTGTTAAACTTAAAATATAAGGGCTAAAAATGACCCAATACTTGTCCAAAACCCATTGTCTATAAATATTTTGACCTTATAACTTCAATGATCAGTAATGGAGCATTATTGGGGCCTGGTGACATGAAAAAATGTGGGTGGAATTCGCTCTTTCAAAACAATTACAAGTGTGTCACTCACCCCACTTATAAAAGGCATCACCCTCTCCTCTACACTTCACACCTTCAAACCAATTTGGTTTGGCCAATACCTACCCAAATCACTCCTCAAATTCCCTCCCCTAATTCTATAATCCTTAGTTTGGGCAGAAAGTAAACCTTTGAAGGTTTTAGTGAAAACCTAAGGAGGATACCTGAAGAAGAGGTAATGTCCTTCTAAAAGTGTTTTTATTTCATTTCCTTCTCCACCTCCTTCAATTATTATTATATCATGCTTATATAATAATATAAGTATCTTCCATATACTGAGATGTTTTTATGTTAAGGGTATGACCTACAACTTCACACAGATCCATCAAATGGGTTATGAAATCATTGTTCGTGTGTACGGCGGATTACCGTCTCACGAACTGATGTCATTCGTTTTTTCCATTAACACCTTTCAAGGTTGGAAATAATAATGGATTTATAATTTATATATGATATTTATGATATTTATGATGTTATTATGATTCTGGAATTATTATATCACACATACCTTTATGCTTTCCATTTTTGTGAGAATACGATATCGCCGCTCGTGTATACGACGGACTACTACATCACGAAGTGATGTAATTCGTTCACGCTTTACATGGAATGTATTAAGGATGGTTTTAATAAACATATGTGATATATATATAACATAATAATGATACTAGAATAATATATATATATATATAACATTTACTTTTCTTTCTTTCAATACGATAAGAAAATAGAAACAGAGTTCATCCATACGTATGGCATATTGTCTCCATGAACGGTGTATTTCATTTCATGTCACAAAATTTCATGGATTACTATAAATACATATATAATAAAAATATATGATATTTAAATCATGTTTTACATTATGAATATGATGAAATCATGATTTAAGTAAGAGGAACAAAAAATAACAAATCAAAACATACTCGAAAAATAAGGCAATTAACACCTGAAACGATGAAAATAATGAATGATTATTAATGAATGGGTAATAATATGTTATAAAAGGATCATATATTATATCATAAATATTAATATGATTCTTAAATAAGTTACTAAGATGTTTAAAACCACTATACATGAGGTTAAAGCAATTACGAACAAAAAAAATGGACGGGGTAAGGGATTTCATCTCAATTTCATTTCATTGAGGCATATTATAATGTTATGTAACTAATTACTTTTATATGGTGTATATACTACCCATTTACATGTAATTTCATGAATAATTCATTCTTCTTGGTGTTTTAATCTTCAATTTAAATTATTTCATCTAAGGGTATTTGAATTAAAATTTATCAAGATGTAAAGAATTTCATAACTCAATTCATTTTCTTTGGGTTACATTACTTCCTCATTGCCAATAATATTCTATGATTATGTGCATAATGACTTTTGACTATCTATTATTTTATTTACACTTATTTTATGTGGGTTTTTAGTTGATATACATAATTGATTCATTGATTAATTCTAACTTCAACGTTATTATCATTTTAAGGGTTTATTTCACAATCTTATTCTAATCGAGATTGTACATTATTGAATTCCCATTAAAAGAAATTATATAATAATTGTTTAATAAACTCTTTAATTTTCTTCTCCTCTGGTCATTCATGATTTTTTTCAAGTGATATTGTCATTTTTTCACTCTTTAGTGCTTAAAAGTATTGATAAAATGTTTTAATAAAATCTGACTTCATTTCTCTCTTTGTTTGGAAATCTATTTTCTTACAAAACCATGTTTCCTAAGAATGTTTTCAAAAATGTTTGGTTTAACCTTTTTAAAATGATATATTAAAAGGCATTTTTACATATTTTTTCTTTTTAAAAAATATTTTCAAATGAATCTTCTTTTCGTTTTCCGAACAATGCATTTTTCTAACCTTTTTACCATGAAAAAGGAATGTTCTTTACGGAATGTACGAAATTAACCACTGACATGACCTTCATTTCATTGAAGATTCATTTCCAATCTTACGAGTTTCTTTTTAATTAAAATATTTTTAAAAGTGATTTTAAAAGAAAAAGGATTCTCAAAAAAAATTCCAAAATGAAAAGGATATTTTCTTCAAGAATATTTTTTGAAGATATTTTCATGATATTTCTATTAATCAACAACAATAACTCTTTACCCTTACTCCAATGGGTATATATTGTAATGATATCATCCTTATTATTTCTCTGGATGGTTTATGATCAGTTTGACTTAGGATGTACTATTTTGATATCATTCACTATACTCTAGATGATCTGTGATTATGTTTATTGATTGGAGAAAGTATTTACATTTCATATGTTAGTTTTAATACAAATGTTTGTGTTGATTATATTTCACCCCTTTCATATGAATAATGCATTGTATTTCTTATGTGACAAGTGGGGCCCACTATAACCCTTCGATGCATTGGTGGGTTTTATGAAACAAACTAGATATGGTTTTAGTTGTGGCCTTACCCATTTATTAGATGTTTTGGAAAGAAGTATCAGTGGTATTAGATGTATTGGCAAGAATCCTCGACGGTATTAGATGTCTTGGCATGAAGCCTCGACGATATTAGATTTCTTAACACGAAGCATCGACAGTATGTTTTATATATCCATCATTATGCATTCCATCATTATGAATTCAATTATTGATATTCTATGTGATTATTTGATTAGTTGGAATTTAAGTTTCATGCTCATGTGGTTATTTATATGGAATTATTTTTTCATCTTTTATTCCTACCATATTATGCTTAAGTTATTAATTTAATGGCATGTGTTTCGGTTATTAACCATGGCATTTTGATTACGCCTTATTTATTTGTAGTTTCTGTTATACACTTACCCTTACTGAGCATTTGAGCCCATCCTTATTTTATTTTCTTTCCCCAAGATTCCATGAAGTTTACTATGACCGATATGTAGGGATACACTAGATGGAATAAAGTTATTTTAAAAAAAATGTAGTAATTTTGTGTAATCAAATGTAATGTAAGACTCGTGTATGTATCTAGTTTGCCAAGACAACTAAACTAAACGGTCCTTCCAGATGTGTTTCCTTGTATCTTATGCCAATGTAATGCTAGCAGGCATTGACTCTGGGCTTCTGGGGTCGAGGGTGCTACATTGAATGTGTGGGGATAGAATTGTTGGTTGAATAATTTCTCAAAGTCCTCCCACACAAGTCCTTAGTCATCTTTAACTTGGACAACTAGATCCCATCATTGGCATTCAAGATCCCCCAATATGTATCTTGTTAACTTCACCTTTATCTTTGTTAGCGTACTAAGAAAATTGAAGATTTTGTTCATTCGGTTGAGTCACACTTCCACTTTGTCAGGTTCGAAATCCCCTTGAAAAACTGATGGATTCTGCTTCTAAAATTGTACTGAATAATCCAATTTTCTTGGTTCATCATTTTGATTACCTTTATCAATAGCCTAAAAGGCTTACACAATGCTCTGTATAAGTTATTGGTTCACCTGTGGCTTGGGTGCAACCACATTTTCCATGACTTCTTCTTGCTAGTTTATAAGCATCTATCTGGTGCCATAATCAATAACTAGAACAAAACATCATTTAGTTGTCACTCTTGGCAACTTGAGGGCTTATAAAATTCAAATTCACCACAAGCAACCATTATTAAAATTATCATTTAAAAATCAACCATCTTAATCATTTTTTAAGAATCATGAAATAGAATATGAACAATGCAGTCCTAGTGGGAAGTCTCAGTACCAATGCATAATATGCTACACTCATCAGTCAAACCCACGACAATGAGGTGACAAATTCCCTAGAAGTGTTTTAGAACACCTTTGTAGCAAAACCACCCTAGTAAGTTGAAGTTCATTTTAAAAATGTTAACTACGTATTTTTATGCTATATATTTTAAGTTTCGACATTCATATATCCTTGCTACCATTCCCAACTTAATGATCGAACAAGACTGATATCATTTTTAACATCCTACCCTAAATCATTGGCTTGAGAGGACGCATAGATGTTACTAACCGTAGGTGACATCCCCAATACACCAAAAACTGACAATAAATTTCAAGCGTTTAGTAAACGTTGGGGGATGATTTTTCCTATAGAACAAACAAACATGTTAAGACGAAAGAATAACAACAGAACCAACAACATAATTCATGATAAGAGTAAAAAAACCATACAATACGATGAAATACCAATAAAATAACTATATCAGAGTAACAATGGAAAAAGGAATAAGAAATCAAGGCTAAAACTCCAATCATAATGACTTAGAAACCCAAGTGGTGCCACTGTAGACAAAGACGCAAACACTCCATGGCTCCAACACCACCAACCAAGTCAATGATGCCAAGGAACACCACTAGTGAAGTAAGAAACATGTCTCTTCTATATATCTCGGTAAACGACATTTGCAAATGCATTAAAGTGTCCAAGAAGAGGGTGAGTATTACACTTAGCGGGTAAACTCCAAAGACTTCCCAACACACACCGCTATAAGAACAAGTTTGCACATTTTTATATAAAGCTGATGAGAATCATATAATAGTTTATAAAAAAACAGTAACACAAGTACCATATACGAAAATGGTAAATCAAAGCATGATAACCTTCTTTCCATATACTCACGAGAGATTTATTGAAAACATAAATTCCATCGTTCAAAACTAACTTTTTGAAATCACATTGCAACATGGGTTTTCTATATGAGTTTTGAGATTTCCAAACAAAGCAGAAGAATTATTTAGAAAAACTCAAGTTATCAAGTTTCAGAACAGTAAAGTGAGATAACTCACCCACCACAAGTTGTTTAACATGAAAGATATAACACAATTCCACAAATTTTGTTGGAGTTGGTGGCATAGAACCAACTACATTGTACTTTATTCATTAATAAATAGTTTATCACATCTTGATTGTTCTTCTGCGTGACAATACATGTGATAATGTCCTAAGGATAGTTTTTGCATTAAAGGGTCATAACGGATCCCTACTATGATGAGAACCCGGAAGTGTCATAACACTGTTCTTGAATATATGTTCTATGGACGGATGATGTTATTTGAGGGACACAAATAATACAAGCTATTAGGGGTGAGGACTCATAAAACTTTGAGGCACCTTCTCATGGTGTGTGCCCTTGGTAATATTCAGGAGGATATTATGAGAACGAGACCCGCCAACAAGAAATCCACATTTCATAGTGTCATTGGATGTTCCTATCTATGGATGTATGTATCACTCCTTAGACTTTAAGATTATTATTAATGGATATTACAACTCGCGCACTTAGATGTACTGATGAAAACTGTGACGACACACTGTTCACAACGATGTAGGATATGTTGGGTGTGTCATGAGTAATACTGTATTAATAGATAATGCGAGAAAGGATTTGTCCTTTCTGTTCCATAACAGAAGTATATATCTCGGGCTCTTTGATGGAATTGATATAGCCTAAATAAATCCATGGTCATGGTAAAAAATGAGCGAGTTCAATTCCAGAAAGTCAAAGAATGAATAATCGAGCACATGGGTTGATGACACTAGCATGCAACCCTCTTGATTTGAGATATTGAGATAAAGGGATTACATTATACAGTAAGCGTTCATAAGAGGTGACACGTCATTGTGGTGTTAACTTCTTTCTCTATGGGTGACTTAGCATGTTGTTAGACGTTAACCTTGGACTTTAGGAAGACTGTGTCTAATGTCCCTGAGAAAGAGGCCTATAGGGTCACACACTAAGTGTGTCCAAGTATCTCAGTTAAATATTAATTTAACAAGTTGAATAAAGATTATTCCTGATTGTGGTTTAATAATCATTTCAAGGATGCATAATCGCATTTATTTCAACACTAGTTATTCGATAGAATATATTGTGAGCGAAGTAATATATTTATTAGCGAGTAATGCAGTGATATTTATTTGATAAATAAATAGTCATTATTCAATGTCTAATAAATGTGGTGGAGGAAATAAAGAAAATAGAAAAACAAAAGTACACGACGTGTATATTAATATCCATGCCGTGTAGTTTTTTTGGGGATTTTTGAGAAATAATATTATTTATTTAATTAAATAATATTAGGTGTAATTCGTTGGGCGCATGTCAGGTAATAATAATAGTCAACTTTTATTATTAGACATGGGGTCTTACTAAGAATTAAATGAAATGAATAAATGTTTCCGGGTAATTAATTCATTTTATTATTCTAAGTAATTAAAATCTCAATTATATAATTCTCATTAGCCTAGCCATTTTGGGTGGTTGTGCACAACGGATCTAGAGAAATATCGCAAACCAAGAGAGAATTCTTTTCTTCCAAGAACGCTCTCAAGCTACGAGAGGGATCCTCCTCCACCAGATCAAGGAGAGCACTTTGCAAGCAGCTCTCAAGGCGATCTAAGGCGGACATCGCAAGTGAAAGCTCTTTCGCGCTAACACTTGGAGATCCCTTCAGTGACATCCAGAGATACGTGGAGCATGTGTGGATCACCACTAGAGGAATCCTACACTTGGATTCTACGACGCAACGACGGATTACATCGGATCGTGACCGGAAACATCAATGGAGAGAGAATTCCATCAAGGTAATTCTTGTCTTTTAATTAAATTAATTATAACCAACATATGATGATCATCTCTATAGTTCCGGGACTCCCTTCTTTTCTTTCATTCTTTGTTCTATTCTGAATATCTGGCATTTTTTTATCGTGACGGATCTCGAATTGATCGTTGTTAACGGAAAAATTAAAGTTGGGTACACCCACCAACGCGCTTCTGTTGTGCCTGGAACCTACAAGTGGTATCAAAGGGGTCATATCGTTGATTATAATTATTTAATTTTTCGTTGGTGATTTACGCTTTTAATAATTTAGTTGTTTCAATTCAAGTTAATCGTTCTATAAATCTGAATCTTGAGAACGATTCCTCCTCTTTTGTTTCTCGTTCACCTTATAGTAATGATTTTTTCTTTTAATTTTGATTAAAATAAAATAGAGGATCACATCTGGAGGTGTCAAAGCTTCCTGACCGTACAACACCAAAACACACAATGTGTATTCGGCAGTACACGCCGTGTAGTATAGGTTCCATGCACCAGGACGGTCCGCCAAACCAGGCCTTGTCATTGGATTCTATCTAAGTCTTTAAGACTCTGTGTGTTAACCAGGAACAGGTGGTACATGGTTTCCGGATTACACATCGTGTGACCCACTGAACACAGTGTGTAGTCCCTTCGGATTAAGGTTGGACTGTGTATCCCATACACGGATTGCCTGGCTGGAAACTGTGTAACGCAGATACTACACAGCGTGTGTCCCACTAAACACATCGTGTACTCCAAAGATTTCTGAAGTACATCTACACGCCATGTCCCCGGGCGTGTACTTCGGATGGACGGTGAAAAAAAGTACAAGCCGTGTAGTCGGAACTACACATCGTGTACTCATCCAAATTACACAGATTTATTAAAATTTATTATTATATTATACAAACCCTTGAGACGTGTACCATAGTGCGAGTGTAAAGCTGAGGCACAACATGTGAGGTGTTTTATATATATGTGTTTAATCTAATATCTGTGTAATGTCTGTTTCTACTCATTGGATAGTTATGAATGGGAATTCACCAGGTTGCCTCCAAGGTACAAGTTACGTACAAAGATAATTTTAAATGAAATTATTTGTTTAAAATTATGATGGATGAGAATCTTAAGGAAATATAGAAAAAGGGTTTAAGATAAAATGATTGATTAATTAAAGATAATTAATTGATTCGAGCGTGATTTATCTTAAATAAGAATGATTAAAGAATTGAATGCTAGTTTTATTTATGCATAAATATCGTTGCATGTATGGATGATCATGAGTTAGACCAAGACCTTTGTATGTGAATGGTTTCTTTTAATTTATTTATTTAAATTAAATTTGTTGGTTTGCAAGCATTCTCCTCATTAATATGTAGGGTTTACGTGCTCAAGGTTTCTTTTATGTAAAACCTTGTTTTACCCCTCACCTACAAGCGAGATAAAAGCATATGTAATGGATGGAGCTCCCAAGCTAGTGGAGGCGGCTCAAGTTAGGAGTCAAGGTGAAACCAATTCAAGGAGATACAAAGATGAACAGGTGGAAAGTTGTAAACATGAAACCAAAAGGTTCAAGGTGTTTCTTCCCTAAGTCTTGGGCTAGTTTATCAACCACTGGATAAACTAACCAATAGAACAAGCTCATGATCATACCATTTATTTTATTTCTGTCAGTTGCATGGTTTATTTATTGTGGGTGTGTTGTCACGATCACACAATTAATGAATTAAACAAGTATACAAGATAAAACTAAAATAAGACCGCCTTATGCGTAAATATTATCTTAGACATGGTTAATCACTTAAGTATATCCCACTTAATATTAACAAGCATGTAATCAAAGATAATAAAATGATAATTTACGTATAAGGATAAAATATCTCAAAGAAAATATTAAGTCTGTATAGCCTTCCACAATCTTGGTTAAAATCTAACCATAGTTCAAAGTGTTTAACCAACCCTAGTTGGGGTGCTTTCGATTATCATGAAATTCTAATTCAAGGTTTTGGGTTGACTTGACTTGGTTCATATCAAGGGTTGACTGCCACAGAAGGACTTGGTGTGACTAAGAAGAAAAGGTTAAGGAAATCCAAAATAAAAGGATTTCAGGATTGGGGAGTCCATTCAGTGGATCAAGGAGCTGTGAGTTAATGCAGTTGGCATTTGTAGAAACTGCAAGAAAAATGACTTCAAACATATCATTGTGAACTATACTCAAGAAGAAAAACCTTGTCACCGGCACCAATTTCTAGGAATGGCAGAGGCGTTTACGCGTCATCCTTCGCCACGAGAGGAAATTGTACGTGCTGGAGGAGTCTATTCTAGTTGCGCCTGGAAAAGAGGGTAGTGGTGAGGAACTATCTCTCTATATGAAATATATGAATGATGTCACAGATGCCCAATGTTTCATGCTATCAGTCATGTCTAATGAGCTCTTGAAGCAACATGAAAACATGGACGTGTATAGCATGATGTCTCACATTAAGGATCTCTATCAAGAGAAGGCGAGACAAGAGAGATATGAGATCTCCAACGCTTTGTTTACAACTAAGCTTGAAGAGTCTGCCCCAGTTGGGCCTCATGTAGTCAAGCTTATTGGCTACATTGAACGTCTGGACATCTTAGGGATTAAGTTCTCGGATGAGTTGCATACAGATCTCATCCTATCATCACTGCCCAAGATCTTCTCTAGCTTTATTGTCAACTACAACATGAGCAACAATGAGAAGAGTCTATCGAAATTTATGACCTTAATTTTTCAGACAGATAAGGACATGGGGTGTGAAAAACCCACAGTCCTTATGGTGAATAAGAAAAGAAATGAAAAGACAAAGGGCCAAGGATTCATAAACGGTCTGAAGCCCCTGAGCACCGTCCCTCCAAGAAGGGGAAGATCTAGAGGTAGGGCAAGGAACGAGAGGCGGTGTACTTTGCATGTGGCAAGTCAGGCCATTAGAAGAGGAATTGCACCCAAAAGTGTGGGGACGTTAAAGGTGCATTCGTTATCAACTGTAATCTTTCCATTTTTACACACTGGGTATTAGATACAGCTTGTGGGGCTCACATTTGTATTCAAATGAAAGAACCAAGTAGATTTAGAAAGATTGCAAGAGAGGTGGATCTTTGAGCTGTCAATGGTGCGAGTCTGGCTGTGTTAGCCATTGGCGATTACCACCTCTCATTGCCAACTGGGATGATTTTGGTTTTACATAACTATTATTATGTGTCTAGTGTTACCAAAAATATAATTTCTGTATCATGTTTGGATATGGATGGATTTATTTTCAAGTTTGGAAATAAGGGTTGCTTCTTTTATAAGAACAACGTATGTTATGGTATGGCGCATTTAAATAATGGTTTGTATGCATTGAATTGCGAAAACAAAGTGTTGGTAATCGATAATGAAACAAATTCACATGACTCGTACAACACCTAATTGTGGCATCACTGTCTTGGTCATGTAAACGATAATCACTTGACAAAACTCTACCAAGATGTTTATTTAAACTCCATTGAGCTAAAACCACTTGATAGATGTCACGCTTGTTTACAAGGTAAAATGACCAAGCCGCCTTTCGGTGGACAGGGTGAAAAGGTCACAGAGCTTCTAGGATTGGTGCACACAGATGTGCGTGGACCATTTCCAGTAGAAGCTAGAGGTGGATATTCTTACTTCATTACTTTTACTGATGATTTGAGTAGATATGATTATGTCTACTTAATGAGGTATAAGTCAGAAACCTTAGATAAGTTTAAGGAATTCAATAATGAAGTAGAGAATCAGCTTGGTAAGAAGATAAAGAAGCTTCGATCAGATCGAGGTGGAGAATATCTGAACCAAGAGTTCATCGATATTCTACGAGAGTCTGGGATTTTATCTCAGCTCACTCCTCCATATACACCACAGTGGAATGGTGTTAGTGAAAGAAGGAACCACACGTTGTTGGACATGATGAGGTCAATGATGAGTCATGCAGATCTTCCATTATTCTTTTGAGGATATGCATTACAAACTGCAGCATACACATTAAATCGGGTACTAAGGTCGCAAATGGAATTCCTTCCGAGATATGGAATGAAAAGAAACTCATTCTGTCACACACACGTGTATGGGGATGTGAGGCGTTTGTTAAGGCCTTCTCAGGAAATAAACTAGCACCTCGGGGCACGAGGTGTATCTTTATAGGATATCCTAAGGAAATGAAAGGATATTACCTATATAACCCTTCAGACAAAAAAGTGATTGTCGTCAGAAAAGCCGTCTTTCTTGAGAGGGAGCACATCCTCAAAAATGATGGTGGAAGCAAAATTGACTTCGATGAAGTTGATGCTCAAGATACACATGAGTTGGTACAGGAACAAGTTCCACAGGTCCCTGTGGAAGAGGTTCTAGAAACACAAGTACTACGTAGGAGCTCAAGAGAGGTAAGGGAACCAGAGAGATTTGGTTTCCTAGTCACCGATGATGGTGAATTGGACAATGATGAACCTCTCTCCTACAAGGAAGCAGTATAAAGCTCAGAAGCTACAAGATGGCTAAAAGTTATGAATTCTGAGATGGATTCTATGTATCAGAACCAAGTCTGGGTTTTGGTTGATGAGCCAATTGATGTAAAGCCTGTTGGATGCAAATGGGTATTCAAGAGAAAGTTTGACATGGAAGGTCAAATTAGCACCTATAAAGCAAGGCTAGTTGCTAAAGGATTCAGACAGCGTCAATGAATTGACTATGATGAAACCTTCTCGTCAGTTGTCATGTTTAAATCCATAAGAATCATACTTGCCATAATAGCTTACCATGACTACGAGATTTGGTAGATGGATGTCAAAACAACATTTCATAACGGAAACCTTCAGGAAGATGTCTATATGACACAACCAGAAGGATTTGTGACACCAGGTGAAGCCAAATGGGTTTGCAAGTTGTAGAAATCCATTTATGTATTAAAGAAAGCATCCAGGTCACGGAACATTCAATTTGATGAAGCCATAAAAGAATTTGGTTTCATTAAGAATGAATGTGAGTCATGTGTTTATAAGTGGTTTAATGGGAATGTGGTCATTATCCTAGTGGTATATGTTGACGATATATTGCTTATTGGAAACTATGTACCAGTCTTACAGTCAGTTAAGAACTGGTTGAACAAGTGTTTCTTCATTAAGGACTTGGGTGAAGCAACCTACATTCTAGGGATCAAGATCATTCGTGATAGATCCAAGAGGCTGTTTGGACTAAGTCAGGGTACATACATTGATCAGATACTACAGAGATTTAGTATGAAATAATCCAAGAGGGGATTGGTTCCAATGTCACGTGGCCTACATCTTTCTAAGAAAATGTGCCCTCAAACACAACAGAAGAAAGATAGAATGAGTAAGATCTCATACGCTTCGGCTATAGGATCCATCATGTATGTCATGATATGTACTAGGCTTGATGTTGCCTATGCACTGAGCATGGTAAGCATATATCAAGTCGATCCAGGAGAACAGCAGTGAACTGTTGTTAAAACTATCCTTAAGTATCTGAGAAGAACTAAGGATATGTTCCTGGTGTATGGAGGAGATGAGGAGCTTGTCATCAGAGGGTATGTTGATGCTGGTTTTCAGACAGATCAGAACGATCTGAAGTCACAATCTAGATATGTTTTTTGTCTCAACGGAGGAGTTGTGAGCTGGAAGAGTTCAAAGCATCCAGTTGTCGACGATTCTACAGCGGAGTCCGAATATATAGCGGCTTCTAATGCATCCAAGGAAGCCGTCTGGATTCAGAACTTTGTTCAAGAGCTTGATGTGGTGCCTAGCAGTAAAGATCATATCACATTGTATTGTGATAATACTGCAGCGGTGACTCCTACAAAAGAATCAAGGTCACATCAATGGACAAAGCACATTCTTCAAAAGTATCACCGCTTAAGGGATTTCAATCAAAGGGGTGAAGTTGCAGTGAACAGAGTGTCCACGGAAGAGAACGTGGCGGACCCCATGACTAAAGGTCCATCTCAGCAGAAGCATGAATATCATGTGAGAGCTAGCGGGTTAAAGGTTGTTAGTAGTTGGCTCTAGTCCAAGTGGGAGTCTGTTGGAGTTGGTGGCCTAGAACCAACTACATTATACTTTATTCATTAATAAATATTTTATCACATCATGATTGTTCTTCTGCGTAACAGTCCATGTGATAATGTCCTAAGGATAGTTGTTGCATTAAAGGGTCATAGCGGATCTCTGCTATGATGAGAACCCAGAAGTGTCATAACACTGTTCTTGAATATATGTTCTATGGCCGGATGATATTATTTGAGAGATAAATAATACAGGCCATTAGGGGTGAGAACTCATAAAACTTTGAGACAACTTCTCATGGTATGCGCTCTGGGTAATATCCAGGAGGATATTATGAGAACGAGATTCGCTAACAGGAAATTCACATTTCATAGTGTCATTGGATGTTCCTATCAGCGGACGTGTGTATTGGTCCTTAGACTTTAAGATTATTATTAATGAGTATTACTCGCGCACTTAGATGTATTGACGAAAACTGTGACGACATACTGTTCGCAGCGAGCTAGGATATGTTGGGTGTGTCATGAGTAACACTACATTAAAAGATAATGTGAGAAAGGATTTGTCCCTTCTTTTCCATAACAGAAGTATATATCTCGGACCCTTTGATGGAATTGATATAGTCTAAATAAATTCATGGTCATGGTAAGGAATGAGCAAGTTCAATTTCGAAAAGTCAAAAAAAAATCGAGCACATGGGTTGATGACACTAGCATGTAACCCGCTTGATTCGAGATATCGAGACATAGGGATTACATTACACGGTAAGCATTTGTAGGAGGTGACACGTCATTGCGGTGTTAACTTCTTTCTCTATGGGTGCTTTGGCGTGTTGTTAGACGCTAACCTTGGACTTTAGGAAGGCTCCGCCTAATGCCACTGAGAAAGAGGCCTATAAGGTCACACACTAAGTGTATCCAAGTATCTTAGTTAAATATTAATTTAACAAGTTGAATAAAGATTATTCTCAATTGTGATTTAATAATTATTCAAGGATGTCTAATCGGATTTATTTCGACACTAGTTATTCGATAGAATATATTGTGAGTGAAGTAATATATTTATTAGTGAGTAATGCAGTGATATTTATTTGATAAATAAATAGTCATTATTCAAGGTCTAATAAATGTGGAGGAAATAAAGAAAATGAAAAAACAAAAGTACACGACGTGTGTATTAATATGCATGACGTGTAGTTTTTCTGAGGATTTGTGAGAAATAATATTATTTACTTAATTAAATAATATTTAGGTGCAATTCGTTGGGCGCATGTCTAAGTAATAATAATAGTCAACTGTTATTATTAGACATGAGGTATTACTAAGAATTAAATGAAATGAATAAATTTTTTCGGGTAATTAATTCATTTTATTATTCTAAGTAATTAAAATCTCAATTATATAATTCACATTAGCCTAGTCATTTTGTGTGGTTGTGCACAATGGATCTAGAGAAAGCTCTCAAGCCAAGAGAGAATTCTTTTCTTTCAAGAACGCTCTCAAGCTACAAGAGAGATCATCCTCCATCGGATCAAGGAGAGCACTTTGCAGGCGGCTCTCAAGGCGATTTAAGGCAGACATCGCAAGCGAATGCTCTTTCGCGCTAGCACCTGGAGATCCCTTCGGCGACGTCCAGAGATACGTGGAGCACGTGTGGATCACCGCTAGATGAATCATACATATGACAACCCTTCTTTTTATTACAACTTAAACATGCTTTATTACATAAAACTTCACTTGATACAACAAAGAAGATCGAGAGGTTTAGTGTCTTTGGGGCTTAGGATTATTACATAAAAACTTTAAACTTGAAATACAACATCCTTATTGAAAACTTCCTTTACATGACCACTACATTCCTTCGTACCTAGCATTGCATGGGATAACCTGAGGACATGCATAAGAAAAGGGTGAGCTATAAAGCCCAGTAAGGGAGTACATAATGAATAACATGAGGAGTACAATACATGTTAGGCAATAGGCATATCAATAGAGCATAAGAGAGACATGAACATAAAGGCATGATAAAGCATGATAATCATAACATGGAAATGTGGCAACAACACTTAACATTGAATTAGCATGAGCCAAGGCTCATTGCACATGGAGCATGAGTAAACCCTCATTGCACTTGAAGCACGAGTAAACCCTCGTTGCACTTGAATTAGCATGAGTCAACACTCATTGCACATGACGTATCATGATACTATACTTTACCCAATGCATTGGAGCGCTATCAGGGCGCACCCTTCTTAAACATTTCATTTCATGCATAAGTGTGCCACATGGATCATAAAACATGGATTCATAAAACATAATCATTTCTTCCACGATAAAGGAATGTGGAATTCATACATGAAACTTTACAATCAATACGTATATGTGCATAAAGGTGAATACCCTTGATGGAGAAATGGGCATGGTATTCACTACACAAAGACATTGGCTTAGAAAATTGGTGCGATTTCGGCAGCGTAACGGCGTGACATAAGAATTCATAAAAAAGGCTGATGAGAGAGAAAGCGGTTCCTCATCATATTTACATGAAATGGACAGTAAGGAGATCATATATATATATGTCCCAACAACAGAAATGGAATTTAGATTCATGATACAAAAGTATTGCTTGAATATAAAAGAAGAGAGAGAAGTTCCTTTCGGAATTTCGGCATAGTAACGGGTGTACATGGGAGGCATTTAATGAGAGAGAAAGGGTTCTCCCATCATTCAAACAATAAGAGGGCAGTATGGGGGAGGTGCGAAACCATACCCCAACATTCATAAATTAAATTAAAAGGGCAATACAACTTAAAGAAAATTGACAAAAAAAAGAGAAAGGAAGAAAAAACCCTTACTTGGAAGTGTGCTTCCAAAGGCTAGAGAGAGGCTTGTGAGAGGCTTCTTGGTAGCTTGGGGCACCTTGAGAGGATTCTAGAGAGAGTAGGGCAGAGGTTGGACGAACTTCAAGGGCTTTGAGTGAGGAGGAAGTGGGAGCTTGGGTGGGTTTATATAGGAAAGGTGAGAGAATTCTTTATTATTTAGGTTTGGGACCCCTTATATTAAAATAATCCAAACCACAAACCATCCCATGGTATTTGCCCATGGTTTCTGGAAAAGGAGAGAGGAAAACAATATTTTACAAGGCCAAGGTCCGAACTTATTAAAAAATTAGGGTTGCTTATGTGGAGGTGAGTCACACTCCCATGGAAATTAATTTAAAAAGGCAAAGTGTTGAATAAGTCTTGAGGGCTCCATTAATGCTTTGAAAAGTGATTCAAACAAACCCAAAACCTCATTATTTTAATGATAAAACATATATTGGCCGAACCTAAGGATTATGGTATTTTATTACATCACCATTGGGTCATTATGATGTCATAAATCACATTATATATTTAAAAGGTATTTAATTTTTACCCAAAAATTGGACTGTCTCAGAAAATTATGAAAAATTCACCGTTGGATAATTTCGACGTCCTGATTCCAAAAATAATATTTATTTTATCTAAATAATTTTCTAAATATGTGAATTTGCACTTTTAAAATAAAAACCGACATTTATAAAAAATTCACGGGTTTTGACAGAAATGGCTTTCAAACCTTAATAAAAATTTTAATTGCATTCATAAAATTATAAGATCATTTATATTTAATAAAAATTAATTTAATATTAATAATAATATTTTATTAAAATATTATTTAATTCAAAAATCCTTTAATTTAATAAAATATAATTCTTAATTAAATAATAACTAAAAACATCATTTGTACTTTAAAAACTAATTACAATGCATCAAAAATGACTAGAAATTATATTCATTATTATATACAAAAATAATGTACATGAACATGGTGCTACTTATTTGTTACATAACCCCTTAAAATAGCCGCATAAGACCTAAGGGTAAGGTGTGCGATGGTGACAGACTCTTGGGGTTGCTCGGATAACATCGCTCGAGTGGTGATCTCTATCAACTTCCATTTTTCCCGTAGACGATCACGTTCGAGGTTGACTTGATGAAGCTCAGCTTGGGCTTGGTCAAGGGCAAAGCCCAAAGACGCCACCTCCTTTCCGAGCTCCGACAAATGGGCTTCGTAAGGGGCAATTCTACTGGATGAGGCCATCGCTTCCTTTGTCTGAGTAGAAAATTGGTTCGTTAAAGCCTTATATTTAAACTACCCAGACGATCACTGTTCAACGGCTATAAAAGTAACGGTCACAAATCTTAACGTAAAACTTAAAGAAGTTTACATCTTATAAAAACATAAAGAAACATTTAACTGGATCAAGAGGGATTTTCCATTAATGAAATTTTGGGCCGTTACAACATTCCCCCCTTAAGAAATTTCGCCCTCGAAATTTTCCTTTTCCCACACTAAAACAAATGTGGGTAACTTAGCTTCATCATATCCTCCGACTCCCAAGTTGCTTCTTCAAACTTGTGGTTTCTCCACAACACCTTGACGAGGGGCATTGTCTTATTTCGTAGAACTTTTTCTCTACGATCTAAGATCTTCACTGGTTGCTCCTCATAAGAAAGATCGTCTTCTAATTGTACCACCTCAGAAGAGAGTACATGTGAAGGGTCTGGTATGTACTTCCTTAAGAGGGATACATGGAAGACATCATGCACCTTGGCCATAGTAGGTGGAAGTGCTAGTCGATAGGCCACAGCCCCAACACGATCAAGAATCTCGAAGGGGCCGATGTACCTTGGACTTAACTTCCCTTTCTTTCCAAACCTCATGACCTTCTTCCACGGAGATATGCGTAAAAACACCATGTCTCCAACTTTAAATTCAAGGTCTCGTCGACGATTATCTGCATAACTCTTCTGTCGACTTTGGGCTGCCTTGATATGCTGCTGAATGGTTTTCACCTTCTCCACCATTTCTTCGACCATTTCTGGTCCAAGCAGCTTACGTTCACCGACCTCATCCCAACATGCCGGTGTTCTACACCTTTTCCCATACAGGGCTTCATATGGTGCCATTTGGATGCTCGAGTGGAAACTATTATTATAAGAGAACTCAACTAGAGGAAGATGTTGATCTCATCCTCCTTTAAAGTCCATTGAGCACGCTCTCAACATATCCTCAAGTGTTTGGATAGTCCGCTCGGATTGGCCATCAGTTTGAGGATGATAGGCCGTACTGAAGTTCAGTTCAGTATTCAGAGCATGTTGAAGACTCTTCCAAAACTTAGAGGTAAATCTTGGATCTCGGTCAGACACAATAGATAGTGGTACTCCATGCAACCGTACCACTTCCCTGATATATATCCGTGCCAGTTGATCCAAAGAGAAGTCCTCTCGAATAGCAATGAAGTGTGCAGTCTTTGTAAGACGATCCACAATAACCCAGATTGCATTGTTGCTTTTGGATGTCCTTGGAAGTCCAGTGACGAAGTCCATGGTGATGTTCTCCCATTTCCATTCTGGTATGGGCAATGGTTGCATCATCCCCTTAGACTTCTGCCTCTCTGCCTTCACTTTCTGACACACCATGCACTTTGATGTATATTCAGCGATCTCCTTCTTCATATTATCCCACCAAAAGTTTTCTCGGAGATCTCGATACATCTTTGTGCTCCCTGGGTGAATAGAGAAATTTGAACTATGTGCATCATCCAAAAGTTCCTTCTTCAGCTCCGAACATGATGGGACACATAGTCTTTTCCCAAACCGCACAATTCCTTCTTCATTAACATTAAACTCTGAGGATTTTCCCTTTTTGATAGCTTCCACTTTTTCTTGGATTCTCGCATCATCCTTTTGAGCATCCTTTAACCTTTCCAAAAGAGATGGTTGAGCAATCATTTGTGAAAGGATTGATGATGTTCCCTTCTTTATGATTCCCACTTCCATCTTCATCAAGTCTAAGAAGATTGGATCCTTCTCAATTCTCATCATTGATAGAATTGCTGGATCCTTTCTACTTAGGGCATCCGCCACCTTGTTCGTCTTCCCAGGGTGGTAATGTATTGAACAGTCATAATCCTTTATGAGCTCTATCCATCTTCTCTGGCGCATATTAAGCTCTTTCTGTGTGAATATATATTTAAGACTCTTGTGGTCCGTATATATCTCACATTTCTCTCCATAGAGATAATGCCGCCAGATTTTCAAGGCAAAGATCACCGCCGCCAACTCCAGATCATGCGTTGGATAGTTTCGCTCATGGATTTTCAACTGTCTTGAGGCATAGGATATCACTTTATCATTCTGCATCAGCACACATCCTAAGCCCTTCTTTGAAGCATCACTGAATACCACAAAAAGCTCCCCACTTGTGGGTAAAGTGAGCACAGGTGCAGTGATAAGCCTCCTTTTCAACTCCTTGAAGCTTTCTTCGCATTCATCACTCCAAACAAACTTTACTCCCTTTCGAGTTAGCTTGGTAAGAGGGTTGGACAATCGTGAGAAGTTTCTCACAAATCGTCGATAATATCCAGCTAACCCCAAGAAGCTACGGATATCAGTTACCGATGTTGGCCTCGGCCATCCCTCAATTGCATCTGTTTTGGAGGGGTCCACAGATATCTCATTGCTTGTGATGATATGGCCCAAGAATGAGACCTCCTTCAACCATAACTCACACTTGCTGTACTTGGCATAGAGCTTCTCCTTGCGCAAAGTCTCCAGTATAGTTCTTAAATGCTCCTCATGGTCCTCCTTGGTTTTGGAGTATATTAGAATATCATCTATAAAGACTACCACAAATTTATCTAGGTAATCTCTAAAGACTCTATTCATCAAGTCCATGAATATTGCTGGAGCATTGGTGAGTCCAAAAGGCATTACTATGAATTCATAGTGCCCGTACCTTGTACGAAAAGCAGTCTTGGGGATATCTTCCTTCTTCACCCTTACTTGATAATATCCCGACCGCAAGTCGACCTTGGAGAAGTATTGTGCTCCACGCAGCTGATCAAACAAGTCATCGATTCTTGGGAGAGGATACTTGTTCTTTATCGTGATTTTGTTAAGTTCACGATAATCGATGCAAAGCCGCATTGACCCATCCTTCTTCTTGACGAAGAGGACTGGTGCACCCCATGGTGATGCACTTGGGCGTATAAACCCTTTATCCAGATTCTCCTGTAGTTGTTTCTTCAGTTCTTCAAGCTCAACCACAGCCATTCTATATGGAGTCTTGGATATTGGTAGCGCCCCAGGTATAAGTTCAATTGAGAACTCAACATCTCTTCTTGGAGGAAGACCAGGAAGTTCCTCGGGAAATACTTCAGCGAATTCCCTCACAATAGGCATTTCTTCAAGGGTGGTTTCTTCCTTGGACTCAATCATCTGAGCCAGATATGCATGCTCATAAGGTAGTAATATCCATGCTTGAGATGATGGAGTTAAAGGAGATTCATCTTCCTCCTGACACTTGTAAAGAATCGGGGGTCGATTCTCCATATGGAGTGTGATTTCCCTCTCCCGACAATTTATGTTGGCTCTATATAAGGAAAGCCAATCCATGCCAAGAATTGCATCAAATTCCACCAAAGGGAGTATGACAAGGTTCGCCGGGAAATTCAATCCACAGATTATAACAGGGGAGGACTTATACTCATGGGATGCAATGATTGCCCCATTTGCCGTACTCACCGACATCTTTACTTCCATGATTTGTGGTGGTGCAGGGATTATTCTACTAAACTTTTGAGATATAAAAGAATGCGTAGAACCTGAATCAAAAAGTACGTTCGCTATTCTTGAATGAATAACTAGCGTACCTGTCACCACTTCGTTGTCGGGGTTCACTTCGGCAGAAGTGATGGCAAAAGCTCTTCCTTGCTGTCTTGGAGGTTGTTGATTGCCTCCGATAACCCTTGGATTAGGGCACTGATTCGCAAAATGACCCGGTTCTTTGCATTTGAAGCATTGAACAACGCGTTGAGGTTCGAACGGAGCGTTCCTCCCCTCCGTCGCAGCCGCGGGTCCTTCTTGCTGACAGTTAATAGCTAGGTGCCCTTCTCTTCCACACTTGAAGCATTTTCTTGTCCCCCTAAGGCAATTCCCAGGGTGCTTCTTTCCACACTTTTGGCAAGTGGGGTGCTGGAATTTCTTAGCGCCGTTGGATTTATCCATCGGACCACCAGCATTGAAGTCCACCTTCCGCTTCTTGTCCCCATGATACCCCTGTGATTCTCCGATCTCCATTTCAACCTTAAGGGCACATCGGACAATCTCCTCATAGCTGTCAAAGTCACGGATCGCTAATGCTTTCCGCAAGCTAGGCTTCAGCCCACCAAAGAAGCGGTCAACTTTGCATTCGGGGGTAACGACAAAGCCGGAAGCGTATCGTGCAAGCCTTGTGAAGTTTGCCTCGTACGCTCCCACAGATTCTTCATCTTTCTGCTTGAGGGAAAGGAAGTCCCTTTCCATCTTAAGACGGAGGGTGCGTGGAAAATATTTATCGAAAAACATCTTCCGGAATACCTTCCATTCCAAAGCCTCGATCTCCTCCTCAGGCTTCGTATTTTTGATCAATGTCCACCATTGATCAGCTTCACCCTCCATACGATAAGCCGCCAGGAGAACCTTCTCTTTTTCAGAGCATTGGAGGATGGAGAATATCTTCTCAATGGAGTTGATCCATTGTTCAGCGATCGTGGGATCAGATGATCCACTAAAAGTAGGAGGCCTTTGTCTCATGAAGCTTTCAATAGCGACTTGTTCTTTCTTAGGGGGGGTTGAACGTTCCTCTTGACCAGTGTTTCTATTCAAAACTTGAGTTAGCTGAGAGAGAAGCGTGACAAAGTTCGCGATTCCCGCTCCCATCGGATTGGGCATCTCATTAGTACAATCATCACACTGATCTTCACAACGGTTGTTAGCCCGAGTTCTCCTATTACCGGCCATTGGCTGGAATAAAAGGAAAGTTAGGGGTAACACATAGAGGGTAATCCAAAGACAAAAGTTGATGACTTATAAATAAACTTTGATCTCTTTAACTCATGAGTCTATAGGATTCAATCCAGGCTTTTCAGGATCTTCCTTCTAACATATATTCTTAGGGGAATTTTTCCCTTAATAAGGGTTCATACTAAGATTGTGAATTTATCAAAACATATCCCCCGGGAGTGTCGTAACCAAGAGTGCAGCAAGGCCCGTTGTCGTGCACCAGTTCCCGTTCGAGTCTAGCTCAAAGCGGTGTTTTCGGGTTTTACCCCTAGGATACATCTGTGCCAGAGCCGCCTCTACCTGCTCGTATCCAGACAGGGATGTATTTGTTTGATAAAACACTTACTTAGTATTTACCAAAACTTAGGGATGTTTTTATTATGCTTAGTCTTGTATCTAAGGCTTTACTAGGGTTTCCTAATCCCAAAAATAACTAAACCTATCCTCTGATACCAACTATGACAACCCTGCTTTTTATTACAACTTAAACATGCTTTATTACATAAAACTTCACTTGATACAACAAAGAAGATCGAGAGGTTTAGTGTCTTTGGGGCTTAGGATTATTACATAAAAACTTTAAACTTGAAATACAACATCCTTATTGAAAACTTCCTTTACATGACCACTACATTCCTTCGTACCTAGCATTGCATGGGATAACCTGAGGACATGCATAAGAAAAGGGTGAGCTATAAAGCCCAGTAAGGGAGTACATAATGAATAACATGAGGAGTACAATACATGTTAGGCAATAGGCATATCAATAGAGCATAAGAGAGACATGAACATAAAGGCATGATAAAGCATGATAATCATAACATGGAAATGTGGCAACAACACTTAACATTGAATTAGCATGAGCCAAGGCTCATTGCACATGGAGCATGAGTAAACCCTCATTGCACTTGAAGCACGAGTAAACCCTCGTTGCACTTGAATTAGCATGAGTCAACACTCATTGCACATGACGTATCATGATACTATACTTTACCCAATGCATTGGAGCGCTATCAGGGCGCACCCTTCTTAAACATTTCATTTCATGCATAAGTGTGCCACATGGATCATAAAACATGGATTCATAAAACATAATCATTTCTTCCACGATAAAGGAATGTGGAATTCATACATGAAACTTTACAATTAATACGTATATGTGCATAAAGGTGAATACCCTTGATGGAGAAATGGGCATGGTATTCACTACACAAAGACATTGGCTTAGAAAATTGGTGCGATTTCGGCAGCGTAACG
Organism: Viscum album; assembly: GCA_963277665.1. Classification (NCBI taxonomy): domain Eukaryota; kingdom Viridiplantae; phylum Streptophyta; class Magnoliopsida; order Santalales; family Viscaceae; genus Viscum; species Viscum album. The sequence goes on along the minus strand of OY728148.1, from coordinate 2,093,225,949 downwards.
GCGTGACATAAGAATTCATAAAAAAGGCTGATGAGAGAGAAAGGGGTTCCTCATCATATTTACATGAAATGGACAGTAAGGAGATCATATATATATATGTCCCAACAACAGAAATGGAATTTAGATTCATGATACAAAAGTATTGCTTGAATATAAAAGAAGAGAGAGAAGTTCCTTTCGGAATTTCGGCATAGTAACGGGTGTACATGGGAGGCATTTAATGAGAGAGAAAGGGTTCTCCCATCATTCAAACAATAAGAGGGCAGTATGGGGGAGGTGCGAAACCATACCCCAACATTCATAAATTAAATTAAAAGGGCAATACAACTTAAAGAAAATTGACAAAAAAAAGAGAAAGGAAGAAAAAACCCTTACTTGGAAGTGTGCTTCCAAAGGCTAGAGAGAGGCTTGTGAGAGGCTTCTTGGTAGCTTGGGGCACCTTGAGAGGATTCTAGAGAGAGTAGGGCAGAGGTTGGACGAACTTCAAGGGCTTTGAGTGAGGAGGAAGTGGGAGCTTGGGTGGGTTTATATAGGAAAGGTGAGAGAATTCTTTATTATTTAGGTTTGGGACCCCTTATATTAAAATAATCCAAACCACAAACCATCCCATGGTATTTGCCCATGGTTTCTGGAAAAGGAGAGAGGAAAACAATATTTTACAAGGCCAAGGTCCGAACTTATTAAAAAATTAGGGTTGCTTATGTGGAGGTGAGTCACACTCCCATGGAAATTAATTTAAAAAGGCAAAGTGTTGAATAAGTCTTGAGGGCTCCATTAATGCTTTGAAAAGTGATTCAAACAAACCCAAAACCTCATTATTTTAATGATAAAACATATATTGGCCGAACCTAAGGATTATGGTATTTTATTACATCACCATTGGGTCATTATGATGTCATAAATCACATTATATATTTAAAAGGTATTTAATTTTTACCCAAAAATTGGACTGTCTCAGAAAATTATGAAAAATTCACCGTTGGATAATTTCGACGTCCTGATTCCAAAAATAATATTTATTTTATCTAAATAATTTTCTAAATATGTGAATTTGCACTTTTAAAATAAAAACCGACATTTATAAAAAATTCACGGGTTTTGACAGAAATGGCTTTCAAACCTTAATAAAAATTTTAATTGCATTCATAAAATTATAAGATCATTTATATTTAATAAAAATTAATTTAATATTAATAATAATATTTTATTAAAATATTATTTAATTCAAAAATCCTTTAATTTAATAAAATATAATTCTTAATTAAATAATAACTAAAAACATCATTTGTACTTTAAAAACTAATTACAATGCATCAAAAATGACTAGAAATTATATTCATTATTATATACAAAAATAATGTACATGAACATGGTGCTACTTATTTGTTACATAACCCCTTAAAATAGCCGCATAAGACCTAAGGGTAAGGTGTGCGATGGTGACAGACTCTTGGGGTTGCTCGGATAACATCGCTCGAGTGGTGATCTCTATCAACTTCCATTTTTCCCGTAGACGATCACGTTCGAGCTTGACTTGATGAAGCTCAGCTTGGGCTTGGTCAAGGGCAAAGCCCAAAGACGCCACCTCCTTTCCGAGCTCCGACAAATGGGCTTCGTAAGGGGCAATTCTACTGGATGAGGCCATCGCTTCCTTTGTCTGAGTAGAAAATTGGTTCGTTAAAGCCTTATATTTAAACTACCCAGACGATCACTGTTCAACGGCTATAAAAGTAACGGTCACAAATCTTAACGTAAAACTTAAAGAAGTTTACATCTTATAAAAACATAAAGAAACATTTAACTGGATCAAGAGGGATTTTCCATTAATGAAATTTTGGGCCGTTACAATACACTTGGATTCTACGACGCAACGACGGATCACATCGAATCGTGACTGAAAAGATCAACGAAGAGAGAATTTCATCAAGATAATTATCTTTTAATTAAATTAATTATAATCAACATATGATGATCCTCTCTATGATTTCAGGACTCTTCTTTTCTTTCATTCTTCGTTCTATTCTGAAGATTCGGCGTTTTATTATCACGACGGATCTCTGATTGATCGTTGTTAACGGAAAAATTAAAGTTGGGTACATCCACCAACTTGCTTCCGCTGCGCCCGAAACCTACAAATTTGACATCTTCTTTTCATTATATTAAATCCCAAGATCTCATCAAAATTCATCTCATCTTATAGATTTGGGTATAACACTAAACTATTGTTATGTTCTAAGGAGATCCAAAGTGAGAAGGACAAGGTCCTAACCTTCAATTTCCACGATCAAATGCTCAAAGATTTGTCGAAATCGGAGTCCGAACATCGAAAATCACCAAAAAAAACAAAAGGAACCAGAAAAGTCGAGAGAGAAAAAGATAATCGAATGGGGGTTTACAAGCACAAGACCCGACCAAATTCATGGTGTGATTTAAGGATTCATGTGTTGCCATCTATGCCGAAAAACTCATCTCCTCAAGTTTAAAACCTAATAACCCACATTTACATCATGAATGAGTTTTACATTGTAAATGGTCTTGGCCATTAGACAACAAAACCCTTTCATGCTTTGAAAGGAACTCAAGGTATCCGCTTGAGACACTTCCATGTTATGAATTTCCATTCACAACATGAATGATTCTTGTAGCCACATTCAAACTACCTTCTCTTAAATCTTATCCTAACCCAGTAATTTATCCAAACCACTCTATACATGAAAGGAAGTATTGTACCTCAAACCGACGGTGCTACAAGAGTTTGATGCATAAAACGGGAATGATTCAACATTTATAAACAATAAAGAATAAATAAGGGATTTAAATTGGAAATCCAGCGAGACCACGTGTTGGAATTGTCATGCCAAACGAAAAAGAATACATTAATCAACATGAATAAAATCAAACATGGAATAGATAATAAATTAAACAACCAAAACCAAGTAGGTGAAAATATACCGTCAATATATAGCATGACATAATAAAGTATTACAAAGATTAGGCCTATTTGTCCTGTACACATATCCCAATATAAATAAAATAATATCCACAACTGCCTCCATATGGCACACAAATTTCTTTGTATGCCACCACCACCATAGCTCCATGAACGAATAAATGGTCCATCTCCTATCAAAAGAAACCATCTTCTCAAACCTGAAAGGTGAAATAAAATGACAATCTATATACACACCAAAGGTATAAATGCAGGCAGTGAGTATATAACTAACTCAGTTGGATACCTCCACGGATTATATACACTCCCACTCAAATACCAAAACCAACATGCTTGCTTTTAAAAGAGAAGCAATGAAACACGTCATTTTATAAGTTCCGAGGATCTATACATAAAGGGGTATTGTTACCTCGAAAGACACTTTTCATAACTTTATAGAATTAAAAACCTTTTTAAAACCAGTGATGAGGATTATAAAACATTCACACACTATTTTAAGAATGTAACAAGCGCCTCATCATTTCCATCATGGGTTAGTTGGCTCTAGGGACTTTTAAGGCATAAATCTGATAAATGAAACCATTCTGCTATCAGTGATGTGATCCTACCCACTCATTCAACTCACACGATCTAGGCATGATCGGGGGTACCCACCTGGTGCTCATATTCTAGGCCTAACCGATGGAGAATTTATATCTAAAGCACCCTCCATTCCAAGCTACCTATGAGGTTTTGAAATAAATAGATCAATATAATCATCTCAATAAAATCACACATCTCAGGATTCCCAAACTCACTTTTAGAAACAACCCCTTTCAATGATAAACGATATTCTACATGCCAATAACAATGACTAACCATATATAAAACTTAACTACAAGCAAGGGGGGATCACATATGTGTAAACAAAATCACAAAAGGAGTTCAATGATATTAAAACCCAATAAAAACGCCTTTATAATTAGCTAAGCAGGACATTAAAGACAAGGGGGGATGACAATGGGGGACCAAAAGTCCCCCCTAATACCAAAGGACCCGGCACAGTTCTGTGAACAGTGATTTTTCACTGTTCATAAAACTAGGGATGGTCCTCCTTTGGTATTAGGGGGGACTTTTGGTCCCCCATTGTCATTCGCTCTAAAGACAATTGGGTAGCTTTAACCATGCACCCTAATCCGTTAAAATTCTTTTAAAATCAAAGAATCTTTTATTGAAATTCCACCGAGGCATAGGAACCAGTAAAATTTGTTTCACACACACAAGCACTACATTAAGATCACTTTGAAATCCAAAAAATGGGAATGAAAAATGGGCAGGTCGAGCCAATATGATCGATCTTGGGCCTGTTTTGGCCCATTTTTTGTAAGCTCGACCTGTTTTTTATATGGGGCGAAAAACCCCATGGGAAGCACATTTTTTTAAAAAAAAAACTATGATTCAATTCAGTGATGCCCCACAGTAAGTCATTGTATAAAAATTAAATAACAATTTAACAAAAACCATCATGTAACAAATTAAATTTACAAAAAAAAAAAAAGCATCATGCAGCAATAATTATACAACTTCAAAATTGAATAAAGCTAAACCACCATAACATAAATTCTTTAATTTAACATTCATGCAAAACCTAAATACAAATTAACATAGCAACACCACTTCCATTCCATAGCAGTATAGACCGATGTCCATTCCATTATCAAATTTGTATAGAAATGAAAATTAAGATAAAAAGTTTCACCAGATTTCAGACGAATGTGATGACCAATCAACACGCCTACTTGCTTTGGTGGTGTCTAACTGAAGAGGGAAGAGTCGAATGAAAAATACTGGAATTGGGAGGGAGGGAGGGAGGGAGGGAGGGAGACGGGTGAGGGAGAGGGGGGAAACGATGATGGTAATGTGGGAATAGAAGGGAGAGCGGCAGTGATGGGGACAAGGGACAGAAGGGAGGGCAGCGGTGAGATGGAGATGGGAGGGGGGGGGGGGGGAGGGCGACGGCAACAGATGGAAGGATGGGAGGGAGGGCGATGGCGAGACGAGGATGAGAGGGAGGGAGGGAGGGAGAGAGGGGGAGGATGAAGACGACAGGTGCGATAATAAGCGCTTTTAATATGATCCGACAAAGCCCAGCATATAGAATCGCTTACCGACAGCCACAACAAGGCGGTGAAGCAGCCTCAACCAAGGTGCAGATTTTTTTGGAAGACTCCTCTATCACCATTTGACAAAAGCCCCATGGTTATAGGATGTTTTACCTTGATATGGTGAAACCCCATATTCCATGGACCTTAGATGTAGAAACCTATAGATAAGAAACATAAAAGGAAGAGGAGAAGGAGAGGAGTAGGAAGAACAAAGAGAAGAAGAAAGAGAAAAACCATACCTAAGATTGCCATGGATTCTTCCATGGGAGAAGAAAAGAGACACACAGTAGGCTCCCTCCCTCTCTCCCTCTATCGTTGGCGATCAGTTGAAAATAGATGAGTGGGGTGATTCCCCACTTATGCCAAACATCCCTGAATATAATAATAATTCATGGTTTTCAAATGACTGTTTTAGATATTTTTAGTAATTAGAGTTTGTATTCGAGTTCTCTTCTTCACTTTTTTCTTCGGACTTCCTTCGCATTTTCAATCTTGAAGTTTAGTGAGTTTCAATTCAATTTATTATTTTGCTTGATTTTTATTAATTTCATTTCATTATTTTATTCTTAAATCTTAATTCTTAGGATGATTAGTCCATTGATGATTGTGGATCATTTAATTTTGAGTGACAAGTCCTTTAAGAAGTAAGATTCAATATTGGAAGGATGGGTACTTAATTTCTTCTATCAAATTCATTCACAACGAAGTTATTTTGATTGTAAATCACCCCATGATTTAATTCCAATCTCACTTTTTAGTGATTCTTTTACAAATATAGTTATTGAGGGAGACTACCTAAGGTGGGTAAGAAGATTAAATTATAAGCAATAATTTGGATTCATATTTGTCAAATATGGTTGAAATTTAATGCACTTATTTCTATTTTATTCTTTGATCAAGAGAATTAGGCTAATTTAGGTAGAATTGGTAGATTTAGTCATATCGAAACTAATTACATCTGGAAAGCCTTGAAACTCGCCGATTCAATGGATTTATGAATGAAGTTGATCATATATTTTTAGAGAAAACCATCCTTCGAAATCGATTTCTTATTCCATTCTTCGTTAATAATTTTTAATCCTTTATAATTCAATGGTGGTGGTTAATTCTGATCTTTCATAAGATTGTGATTCAGATTAAAAATTGGTAAATAAATAACATATTCACAGTTAATTGTTTTCCTCATGGGTTTGATCTTAGACTTTAGTTATACGTCTTAATAGTTTTAGCTGTGAGTTGAGTATAATAAATTTCCAAACTTTGAAGCCCATTAGAGTTGACTAAGACAATAAACACATCAAATTACTTTACCACAAAACTGGGTTTCCACAGCGCCACCATTTAACAGCGCTAACAAAAAGCGCTGATAAAGACTCTCCTTTATCAGCGCTTTTTTTAGCACTATTACAGGGGCTCATTTATCAATGTTTTTTAGAAGGGTTGACAAAAGGGGGGATTTATCAGCGTTTTTTCCTAGCGCTGATAAATTTCAAAAAAAAAATGAAAAATAATATATTGTTATATAAGTATATTTATATTGTTATAAATATATTAAATATTTTTTAAATATGTTTTAGATAAGTATAAACAGACTATTACATTTAATATATAAGAAATTTAGCGAAAATGGATTTAAAATATTTTAAAAATATTATTAATTAATAATTTGCTAATTATCATTGATTAATAATCATTTAATAACAATTTGAAGACACAAAAAATAAAAAATAATAATAAAAGATCTAAAATAAGTTGAAAATGTAACTCTAACTTCAAACGACCATAACTTTTGATCCGGATGTTCGTTTGAGCTCTACGTCATATCAAATCGAAGATTGCGACGAGCTCTACGTGTTAATAATTCAAAGGAAACTTTTTTCACATTTTTCGAGGCCCAAATTGGCCTAGAAGGCCTCCAAAACTGGGTTTTTAGTCAGGATACCACGATTTTTTAACATTTAAACATGTATAACTTCTGATTCGGATGTCCGCTAGCCCTGTACCACATATCATATCAAAGATTATTTCATTTTCTTCGATTTGACTGGTTGTGGAGTTGAAGCGGATTTCTGGATTAGAAGTTATGGTCATTTTTAACATTCTACGGCTTTTCAGGTACACACACACACACACATATATATATATGTATTTATTCGTAAATATGTGTGTGTGTGTGTGTGTGTGTTGTATATATGTATGTATGTGTGTATTTATTTATTTATAAACACACATAAAAAAACATATTTTATAAATGTATTTAAAACTAATCTTATAAATATATATTAATATACAAATAAATATACGGATAAAAAATTATAACTAAAAATATATATATAAATAAATATAAATATATATTAATATACAAATAAATATATATACACTAATATATTAATAAATATATATATGTATTAATATAACTAAATATATTTATATTAATATGAATCTATATTAATATACGAATAAATATAACTATATATATATATAAATAAATATAAATATATATTAATATAGAATAAATATATATATATATATATTAATATATGAATAAATATATATGTATTAATATAACTAAATATATTTATATTAATATGAATCTATATTAATATACGAATATATATGTATATATATATATTAATATATGAATAAATATATATGTATTAATATATGAATAAATATACATGTATTAATATAACTAAATATATTTATATTAATATGAATCTATATTAATATACCAATAGATATAACTATATATATATACACACACACACATAAATAGATATATCATTAAATGAAGAAAAAACTAAATGGGTTAGTGGTAAAGGTGCAGACACGCAGGGGGGGAGGTCGTGAGTTCGAGTTCTAGTGGAAGCAAGGGCGCGCGGGCAAGTGGGGAGGGGGTTGCGCGGGCAAGGGAAGCGTGCAATGAGAGGGAGGGGACTCCGCCTAGCGCTGATAGGGGGGTCAAGCGCTGTTAAAATCTCCCCTCCCCGCATTATATATTCTTTTTAACTTTTTTTAATTCTTTTTTACTTTTATTAGCGCTTAAAAAAAGCGCTGATAAAAGGGACCTCCCCTTTAGGGCAAGTGGGGAGGGGGTTGCACGGGCAAGGGAAGCGTGCAATGAGAGGGAGGGGACTCCGCCTAGCGCTGATAGGGGGGTCAAGCGCTGTTAAAATCTCCCCTCCCCGCATTATATATTCTTTTTAACTTTTTTTAATTCTTTTTTACTTTTATTAGCGCTTAAAAAAAGCGCTGATAAAAGGGACCTCCCCTTTATCTTCGCCTAAATTAACAACGCTTTTATAGCACTGTTAATGCCTTTTTCTAGCGCTGATAAATGTCATATTTGTAGTAGTGTTAATAGTTAAAATAAACAATAACTTATATTTTTCAATATGATATGATGTTATAAGTGATAATGAATTATAATTAGATTTATGCACATAAAACATGTGATGAATATGAGAAAAGGGTTGATGATTTCTTAGCATTTCTATAATGAATTGTTATAAACAAATAATTATTTTACCATCCATACATGAAGTTTTTCAGTATAAGAAAACTTGGATCAAGACAAATCAAGGATCATTTAACTTGAAATGGTTTTAATTCGAGTCACGATCCTTGGATTTTGTTTGGAGAAATAATTTTTTTTCCTTAAGATTTCATGATGATGGAGATTTTTAAAATGAAAAATGACATCAAAGGGAAAAAGTAACTCATGATATCAAAGAGGAAACCATTGAAAAAACACTAATGATTGAGCGACTATATGGTGATGCTGAAAACCCATTCTATCGAGGTTATATTAAATTTATAGTTTTATCTATGGTGTTGATATTGGTTAACTTGAAAAAATGGAACAGATAGAGTGAAAATAATTTCATGGAATTTATTGAGCCATGGAATGGGATACCTTTGGAAGATAACAATCCATCAAATTCAGGCTATGATGCTAACAAAATATCACGCTTGATTGGATTGGGGAATAATAAGATACATGTTTGCTCCAATAATTATGTGTAACGACCCAGACTTTTTAAATGATATTTGTTTTCTGAATAAATGTGTATTACATATTATATAATATTATACACATACAAAATAAATAGGAACTAACAAAATTTTATCTCATTAACAATGATCATTACATTAGTCATCTACAAAACTAATTAAAATGTCAACCACTACAACAGGACAAAAAATATAAAATAGAATAACTAAAATGAGAAAGCATGGATCGCCCCAATCTGCTAGAATCATCGCCCCTATAGAAAATGCTATAGAAATGAAACAAAATATTAGCAAACCAATCACAATTTTAAGAAATGAAAATATAACCTTTGGGGGGAATTGTAGTGAATTTTGATTGAAGGAATAAAGTGGTATTTATAGTGTATAAAGGGAAATGTGACATTTGGGATTTGACTGTTATATGACTATTGGTCAATATAGCCATTGGTCAATTTGACTGTAGGGAAATATACCCAAGGGTGATAATTTTACCTTTATAATTAGTGTTTATAAGTAGTAATAAAAAAGGATAATTGATACAGAAAGAAGAATTGATGGCCTCAACCAGTAGAGTCATATCGTTTGAATCCCATTTGTTAGAACTTGGGAGTGAGGTATCGTCACAGAGGTTTTCCCTTGACCAACACCAAGCCAAGCTTCAGCAAGTGAAGATTGAACGAAATCACCTACGGGAGAAGTTCAAGTTAGTGGAGATTATCACTCGATCGATGTTAGCCGATCCACCCCACGAAACTACCACCATCGCACACCTTACCCTTAGGGCGTATGCGAGTGTAATAAGAGGTTACATGTCCAGAACTTAGTTACTTAAGTGTAAATTCCTTTGTATAAATAAAATTTTTATTTCATCAATTCCTCTAAAGAATATTTTTTCTTAATAAAATATATGTTTAATTGAGACGAATTTGATAATTTGATTTTTGGACACAAATAAATCATAATTGTATTTTTCTAGAAAATATATACACTTTTATTATAAACTCAGGTATTTTGAATGATATTTTTTTAATAAAATAGTATTTTAAAACTCACTTATCAAAATATAAATGATAATGTAATTTTATAATGGCCTAGTAAATTTTTTATAAGTTTTAGAAATTTGATTGTGCCTTAAAAACTGCTATTTTTAAATAAATAAAAAGTTAAAATTTTCATATTTAGAGAATAATTCTAGAAAAATAAATATTATATTTAAAATCAGTATATTGAATGTAACACCCCGACCCTAGTTACCCATAGTCGGTGCTTTATTACATAACATTGACATGATTACAAGGAATCATGTCCTGAAGGACCAATCAGTTTAACAGTCTTGGAAAAATAGATTACATACATGAACATTACATTACACCTTAGAAAATAAAACACAACATAAATGATCCTTTGAGAACGCCATTAATCCCCTAGCTTAACCCTACTTATCAACCATAATACACTTCTTGGAAGCCTGGGAAAATAAAACATAAGAAAGGGGTGAGCTCAAATGCTCAGTAAGGGTAAGCAATACAGCGGAAGGTAACATAAACATTAAGCATGGTGAATAATTTTAAATGCATGCCTTTACAAATAATAAATATGAACACTTTATGGTAGGAATATGAGATGAGTAAATAATGCCATAATAAAACATAGTCATTAGTATTCTACTAGTCGAATGACCACATGAACCATCAATATTATTTTCATAACAAGGGAATGTATAATGCCAGACATTCTGAAACATTTTGTCAAGGCCTCAGCCAAGACGTCTAAAAATGATTAAGGCCTCAGCCAAAACCATATATCAAATTGGGAAAGGCCTCGGCCAATTCCACGTCTAATTGTCTCATGAGACCTACCGATGCATCAAGGAGCTATAGCGGTGTAACGTCCCAGATCCGGGTACCACTCCACGGGTGCCCCGAACCCGGTTGGTCACATGACCTTAAACGCATTTCCCCAAACGCCAGAGACTGCCGACTAGCAGCGAGGGCCCATGTCTGATAGTGGAGAAAATATGCCCTCATTTGTCAAAGTGTAGCGCAACAGAATACAAGATAAAACATACAATGGCAGCGGAAGAAGTAAAACATACCTAACTGAAATGAACAACTGAAGTAAAAAGAACCAGCAGTCATATATATATGTATGTCACGATGCAGCATGTCACTATTCTATGAAAACAGTCAGAACATGTTACACAACAGTACAATACGATACAATGGAAAGTACAGGTACAACAAAACAAAACAGAACAGCCGACAGCATCACGAGCCTGAGCTCGGTCCCATGATCCCCTACACCTCAGCAATAATCAAGTACCTGTATAGGGACCATTTCCCTTATCCATACCTATAGAAATATAGTCTGTTTGGGGCTGAAGACATGACCCCAAATAGGGTGTGAGAAATAAATCCCAGTAGGCACCCACCAAAGGCCCGTGCCCAACTGTCAGTGTAAATGTGCAACAATAGTGTATAGTAGTAAATGCAATAAACTAAGTAGTACTCAAAAGTAACTAAATTTACCACTTATATTTCCATTTTAATATTCATTTAATCATTCAATAGCAGGAAAACACCACAGTGCATATCTAAGTAAACAATCTGTGTCCTCGGGCACGTAAACCCTTACCCTCAGGTAAAGAGAATCTAATCCCACAGGAAGTTGCCCACAGGAATAATAGATATTGCCCTCAGGTGTACAAAGTGTCGCCCTCAGGCACATAATCTACTGCCCACAGGCATGAAAGAGGTTGCCCTCAGGCTGAACGGAGCACTGCCCACAGGCTAATCACAACACTGCCCTCAGGCTAAACAAGTAACCGGGCTGAGCCCAAAGCATAAACATGCAATTTATATATAATTACTCTCAAGGAAAAAGTAATGCGCAATATAAACATGGAATACCCTCGAGCATCCTGTCCAAATGGCTAAACAGAGGAACGCACCCCTAAGGTGGTCCTGGATCCAAGCAGTGATCCCAAACAGAAGTTTACAATTACATTTCATTACCTATACAATTATAGGTATTTAAACAGCCAAGGCCTCAGCCACACAACACCCTAACATGGGCTCATAGCTCAACGATACACAAAAACAGACAACAGTTGGAATTTAAACACTAAGCCACCTACCTCGATCACCCCTGATTGGTATACACGAACGATGCTCCTAGAAACGCCCGAGAACGACGTATATTTGAGCTAAAAAAAACCCTCGTTCAAACGTAAATAACTCCCTTTATAGGAAGAATTGGAAAGAGCTACGCAAGAAGAAGGAAAAACTCACCTGTGCGGTTCCAACGAGATCAACGGAGGCGGAAACAGATTCCCAGTGCTTGATCAACTGATCTCTAAAGATCCAGCTGTCCTCCCGAGCTCTCCTCCGACTCTAAGCCTTCCCTGTGAACAGGGGAGGCTAATGCCCATTTTAAGCGAAAAAAACAGACTACACAGCGTGTACTATTGGGTACATGGCGTGTAGTTTTCATTTTTTTAACTATTCCTTCAGCGGCTTCTCACCAGCGTGGCACTGTTCATCTATCGACATGAGTACACGACGTGTAATACCTGAGTACACGGCGTGTACCGTCGCTCAACTGGCCACCGTCTTACTATTTTCCTGCCGACTAACTACATGGCGTGTAAATACCCACTACATGATGTGTAGTCGGTTTTTACACCTTTCATCGTCGATAGGGCTACACGCCCTGTGTACTCATACCACACGGCCAAAGTACATGGCGTGTGGAAAAGTACACGGCGTGTACCCACAAAATTTGGGATTTTCCCTCATTTTCCTTATTTTCTAAAAAACACTTTAGGAAAAGAGAAAAGAAGAAACCTGTACCTCAAGACTAAGAACCGGGTTCTTACAAACTTCCCCCCTTAAAGCAATTCGTCCCCGAATTGCCTTTCTAAGGGTGGCGAAGATAAAGCTGTGAACAACTCAGGCCACTGAGCACGTACATCGGTCTCCTGCTCCCAGGTTTCGTCCTACACTCGGCCATATTGCCATAACACCCGTACGATAGGAACTGACCGGCCTTGGAGAACCTTCGTGCTCCTATCAACGATACAAATCAGATGCTTCTCAAAGGATGCATCGACCTGAAGCTCAACCTCCTCAGGCTGAAAGACGTGAGATGGGTCTGAGTGATAACGGCGCATCTGAGATACATGGAAGACGTCGTGCATGGACTGGTACCTCTATGGTAATTGCAACCAGTAGACAACCGACCCGAATCTCTCTAGAATCTCAAATGGCCCTACATACCTCGGTGAGATTTTACCCTGTCTCCCGATTTTCCTATGTCCCAACCTCGGTGAAACACACAAAAACACTTGATCCATGACCATGAACTCCAAGGGTCATCTGCGGTGATCAACATAAGATTTCTGACGAGACTGCGCAATATCCATCCGCTTCTGAATCAACTGGACCTATTCAGAAGTCTCCTGCACAAGCTGTGGTCCCAGTAAAGCTACCTCACCTGCCTCCATCCAGCACAAAGGTGATCGGCACAACCTACCATATAAATCCTCGTAAGGTTCCATCTCAATAGTTTCCTAAAAACTATTATTATAGGAAAACTCTACTAGGGGTATATGCTTCTCCCAAGAGCCCCCAAAGTCTAGGACACATGCATGAAACATGTCTTTTAACACCTGTATTGTACGCTCCGACTGACCATCAGTCTAAGGGTGGTAAGCTGTGCTCAGAAGCACCTGTGTACCCAATGCCCTATGAAAACCCTGCCAGAAACGAGACGTAAAACGGGCATCCCTATCTGAAACGATAGAACGAGAGACCCCCTGAAGATATACGACCTCTCAGATATACAAATTTCTGAGCTCGTCAACTCCGAAGGTCTCCTTGATTGGAAAAAAGTGAGCTACATTCATGAGTCTATCCACAACAACCCACACGACATCATTGCCTCAAGGTGACCTTGACAACCCAGTCACGAAGTCCATCACGACATCATCACATTTCCACTCTAGAATGGGTAACTGTTGTAACAGTCCGGATGGCCTCTGATGCTCCGCCTTCACCTGATGACAGGTGGAACATCTCGTAACAAAACTAGCTACTTCCCTTTTCATACCCGGCCACCAGTATTGACGTCTCAAGTCATGGTACATCTTGGTAACTCTAGGATGAACTGCCCAAGCTGAGGCATGAAAATGCTGCATCAACTCCTCACGTATATCCCATTGAACCCACACTAGTCCATGGAAACCCAATACCTCATCATCGCCTATCGTCCATCCAGGAGGAGGGTCCTCACTTGCCACCGACTCCCGTAAAACTAGGCCTTCTGAATCAAATAGCTGTCTCATACTTACTCTATCCAGGAGGGTAGAAGTCATAACTAAAGATGAAAGATAGGTTTGCCCCTAACTATCGTGCACCTCCAAATGCATCTCAGAGAACAAAGCCATAAGCTGCCACTCACCACTGGCCTCTTGCACTGCCTGTATCTGAGTCTTCCTGCTCAGTGCATCAACAACTTCATTACCTTTACTAGGTGTATAGGCGAGCTCAAAATCAAAAGACTGAAGGTATTTGACCCACCTTCACTGCCTTAGATTCAAGTCATGCTGAGTAAAGATATACTTGAGACTTTTGTGGTTGGTAAAAACCACAAAATGCTCTCCCAAGAGATAATGTCTCCAACAACGTAACGCATGAACAACTACAGCCAAATTGAGGTCATGTGTCGGGTAATTCCTCTCATGTGGCCTCAACTATTGAGACCCATACGCAACAACTAGATTGCCCTGCATAAACACAGCTCCCAACCCTATACCTGATGTATCACAGTAAACTGTATAGCTCTTCCCCTGCTCTGGGAGTATCAGGATTGGTGCTGATGTCAACTTTCCTTTCAGCACTTGAAAGGTTGTCTCGCAAGATTCTGACCAAACGAACTTGACACCCTTCTTAGTCAAACCCATCAACGGCGCTGCTAAGCAGAAGAAGTCCTAGATGAAGCACCTGTAGTAACCAACCATCCCCAAGAAACTCCATATGTCAAACGCGCTCTTAGGATGCTCCCAGGAAACTACCGCTCTCACCTTCTCTGGGTCTACTTCAACTCCTGCCTCTAAGATGATATGACCCAGGAAGTGTATCTGGTCCATCCAAAAGTTCCACTTTGAGAGCTTAGCATATAGCTAATGCTCTCTTAGCGTACTCAATATGATCTAAAGATGAGTAGCATGGTCGTGTCGAGTGTGAGAGTACACCAAGATATCATCCATGAAAACTACCACAAAAGAGTCCAGATAAGAATGAAACACACAATTCATCAGAGCCATGAAAACTGCTGGTGTGTTCGTGAGTCTGAACGACGTAACCAAGTACTCATATAGACCATACCTACTCCTAAAGGCTATGAGAGGTATATCAGATGGTCTAACATGCAACTGATGATATCCGAATCTCAAGTCAATCTTCGAGAACACTCGTGCACCTCGAAGTTGATAAAAAATATCATCAATCCTTGGTAAGGGATATCAGTTCTTGACCGTCAACTGGTTCATCTTCTGATAATCCACACAGAGACTGAGGGTACCGTCCACCTTCTTCGCAAAAAGGACCAGAGAACCCCAAGGAAAAGTACTGGGTCAGATAAAACCCTTTGACTATAACTCCTATAATTGTCTCTTGAGATCCTATAACTCAGGTGTAGCTATACTATAAGAAGGAATGGATACCGGTGCCACTCCTAGAACAAGATCAATAGAGAAATCCACCTCTCGCTCCGGAGGTAGACCTGAAAAGTCATCCAGGAAGATATCCCTGAAACGATCAACCACTAGAGGGAAATACTTCTGACAAGTCCCCTGATCATCCAGATATAAAATCTCAATTTGGGATATGAATCCACCTCACCCACGATGCTCAGGTCCAACTCGACTCGCCTGAACATCCCATTTTCCCTTGTATAGAAACTCTCCGTCCTCTGGTGACGTGAAATGCACCTTGAAATGATAGCAGTCCACAAAGGCTCGAAAGGGAACCAACCAGTCCATCCTAAGAATGACATCATATATCGTCATCTCTAAGACATATAGGTCCCAAAGGAAGTGACACCCACCAACCTCAAGGGGTCACTCCTTGCTCTGACGCACACCAGCTGTTCTAAATCCCAACGGAGTGTCTAG
Organism: Viscum album; assembly: GCA_963277665.1. Taxonomy (NCBI): domain Eukaryota; kingdom Viridiplantae; phylum Streptophyta; class Magnoliopsida; order Santalales; family Viscaceae; genus Viscum; species Viscum album. The sequence continues at coordinate 2,093,209,667 of OY728148.1, read as the reverse complement.
AGTCATAACAACAGAAGAAGAAGAAACACAGAGCCCAAGGCTCTACACAATGGCCACAGATATAAAACTATGTGTAGCACCAGTATAGAAAAGTACTGAAGATAAGACAGAAGCTACTAGAATAGTACCTCTAACAGTAGAAGGTCCAGGATCCTGCTCCTGTTGGGTCTGTTGCACTGTATATGCCTGCCCAGTGCCGTGACCCTGTGACATAGCCTGGATATCCTGAGCTGGCCTGCTCTACTGCCTCTGAGATCCTGGTGTATGGCTACCATGGCCACGACCACCATCCCTTCCTGCACGCCGTGACGTATTCCAGTTTCCCGACTGGTAAGAAGCTGCTGGTCCTGCACCTGCACACGGAGTCTACACAGAACCCCTCTCACTAGCCACTGGTGGAAACTCCCTACAAAAGCGCTACAGATGCCCCATGTTTCCGCAAGCTCGACATTCCACTAGGTCACATGGGCACTGCAGTCTCTTGTGCCCCTCATTTCCATACTAGTAGCACATAACCTGGCCACCTGAAACATTATTCTGGATGGTACTTCCACCGTGAGAGAAGTCCATCTGTCTCTTCCTCTTACCGGTAGAAATAGTACCAGAAAATGGTATCGAACTATCCTGGCCCACACCACTAGCTTCCCACAGATTCCGCTTGGTAATCAGTGCCTGATTCACAATAGCATGTACAGTGGGCAACCTGAAAAGATTCACCAGTGCGCAGATGTCATATCGAAGACCATCCTCAAAGTGCCTAGCCCTCAACGTCTCATCACCCACCAGAACGGGTGCAAAACGCTGAAGATCGGTGAAACGAGCAGAATAACCCATCACCGATATAGTGCCTTACTGAAAATTCATTAAATCTTGATCTCTATCTGCCATCATCATCTATGGAAAGAATAAGTCATAGAATAATATCTATAAATCTTACCACACCATGTATCTGTGATGCTTTGATTGGGTGGTAACATCCCACCACCTCTTGGCGGAATCACAAAACATATACATCACGAGCTTGACCCTTCACCCTGGAGGCGTCTCAAGATGCTTGAAAATAGTCTACAATGAATCCAGCCAAGACTCCGCAGCCTGTGGTCCACCATCCCCTAAAAATGTAGGCGGATGCTGCTGCTGGAAGATACAAGTCAGCTCAGCCATAGATGTGGCAGCCGACGATGATCCCTGAAAGGTCTGCCTGAACCGCATAAAGCCTTCACGGAACTGTGCCTCCGCACTTGTGTCTAGTATAACGGTTGGCATCATATCTAGCTCTGCTGTAGGATCCACTGGTAGCCCATGGCCTACCATCTCTGGAGTATACTCGTTGCCACTCTCTTGGTGAAAAATTCATGGTCGTCTCGACGACATGACTCTACAAGGTCAAATGCACACCTTAGATCAAGATTATCAAAAACCGAAACAAGGGGACGGGAGAAGGAAAGTTTTCAAAATTTAAAAAACTTGACTACACGGAGTGTATTAAAATACACGGTGTGTTCTCTCAAGCCATTCACATGGGAGTGTACCCCATCTTAAACTGGCCGTGTAACACCCCAAACACACGGCGTGTCCTCAGACTACACAGTGTGTACCTGAATCCTCCTTCCCTGCCCGAGTCCTTCTACACAGCTAAGCCACACAGCTCACTTTGAACAAGACTACACAACATGTATGGCATCTACACGACGTGTATGGTTTAATTTCCAACTTCCTGTGTCATTCGTGACATGGCCGACTACTCAGCTAACGCCACACGACGTGTGACACCCGAACACGGTGTGTACACCACCCCATTTTCTAAGCCACATGGCTAAGTCCACAAGGTCTCCCATCGTTAAGGACTACAAAACATGTCCATCAGGTACACAGAGTGTTCAAGAAGAGGTAACACTGACCTGTGTTTGTTAGCTACACGGCCGGGTTCCCAGGCTAGACTACACGGCGTGTTCCAAGATGGACACAACGTGTATGTCGCAAAGTCTCCTCCATCCGTTTTGTTAGTTACACGGGTGGACCCTGGTTCAACCCTACACGACGAGTACATCTGGTACACAGTGTGCTTTTCCCAATCCTTTCTCTACCCTATGTCCCCGCCCACACAGTCTATGACACGGGAAGATACTACACAGCGTGTATTGAGGGTACACGGTGTGTACTCAAAAAGTTTTCATTTCTTCCCGAACAGAAGAACACATGACATGTGTCCTAGAACTACACGGCGTGTATACTAGGTTTTACGGACAGTATGCCTCAGAAACTACTTCGGATCCCAGAAAACACTGAAAAACAATACCTAAGTGCCAAATTCCGATCCGTGAGGGCCCATACTCCCCGCAAATCAAAGTTTGATAGCTTATACAAGTTTATACACAAGTAATCAAGTCAACGATCCACCAAATTCTGGTTATTGAGGGCCCATACTCCCCAAAAACCAAAGATTGGCATCCATCCTTTCAACAGGCTCACACAAAAATACGCTATCACATAGCAGGTATTTATCAAAGCAGCCATCACAACAACATGCTTTTCTAGCACAACGTCTATCACAACAACATGCAATTTCTAATGCGCCTACATGGCATGGAACTATGCATGGCATGCGATTTCTAGCATGTGCCTAAATGATGTATGAGACGGCATACCCTCATCTCATCGGGTTGCAACTAAAATAGAACCCAAGGATAATATATAAACAACACAATCCCAAGTGCGTCACCCAACAGTGACAATCAAATCAACTGTAAAATTTGAAAAATCAGAAAAATTTCAACAACCGAGGTAGACTGGATTTTCCCTGTACATGGGTTAGCTACTCCTGGGCATAACTTATTACCAACTACTGTTTCCGTCCTATCCCTGACTAAGGCTCCAAATAGTAAGTCAAAGAAAAGAACCCCTCTGATACCACTTTTTAACGTCCCAGATCCGGGTACCACTCCACGGGTGCTCTGAACCCGGTTGGTCACATGACCTCAAGTGCATTTACCCAAATGCCAGAGGCTGCCGACTAGCAACGAGGGCCCAGGTCTGATAGTGGGAAAACTATGCCCTCATTTTTCAAAGTGTAGCACAACGAAATACAAGATAAAACATACAACAATAGCGGAAGAAGTAAAACATACATAAATAAAATGAAAAACCGAAGTAAAAAAGAACCAGCAGTCATATATATATGTATGTCACGATGCAACATGTCACTATTTTATGAAAACGGTCAGAACATGTTACACAACAGTACAATATGATACAATGGAAAGTACAGGTACAACAAAAAAAAACAGAATAGCCGGCAGCATCACGAGCCTGAGCTCGGTCCCATGCTCCCCTACACCTCAACAACAATCAAGTACCTGTATAGGGACCCTTTCCCTTATCTATACCTATAGAAATATAGTCTGTTTGGGGCTAAAGACGTGACCCCAAACAGGGTGTGAGAAATAAATCCTAGTAGGCACCCACCAAAGGCCCATTCCCAACTGTCAGTGTAAATGTGCAACTGCAGTGTGCATTAGTAAATGTAATAAACTAAGTAGTACTCAAAAGTAACTAAATTTACCAATTATATTTCCATTTTAATATTCATTTAATCATTCAATAGCAGGAAAACACGACATTGTATATCTAAGTAAACAATCTGCGTCCTCAGGCACGTAAACCCTTACCCTTAGGTAAAGAGAATCTAATCCCACAGGAAGTTTCCCAAAGGCATAATAGATATTGCTCTCAGGCGTACGAAGTGTCGCCCTCAGGCACATAATCTACTTCCCACAGGCACGAAAGAAGTTTCCCTCAGGCTGAACGAAGCACTGCCCACATGCTAATCACAACACTACCCTCAGGCTAAACAAGTAACTAGGCCGAGACCAAAACATAAACATGAAATTTATATACAATTCCTCTCAAGGAAAAAGTAATGCACAATATAAACATGGTATACCCTCGGGTATCCTAGACAAATGGCTAAACAGAGGAACGCACCCCTGGGGTGGTCCTGGATCCAAGCAGTGATCCCAAATAGCAGTTTACAATTACATTTCTTTACCTATACAATTCTAGGTATTTAAACAGCCAAGGCCTCAGCCACACGACACCCCAACATGGGCTCGTAGCTCAACGGTACACAAAAACGCACAACAATTGGAATTTAAACACCAATCCACCTACCTCGATCGCCCCTGATCGGTATACGCGAATGACGCTCCTCAAAACTCCCGAGAACGACGTAGATCTGAGGTAAAAGAAACCCTCATTCAAATGTAAATAACTCCCTTTAGAGGAATAATTGTCAAGATCTATGCAAGAAGAAGGAAGAACTCACCCGTGCGGTTCCAACGAGATTGACGGAGGCAAAAACAGATTCTCGGTGCTTGATCAGCTGATCTCCGAAGCTCCGGCCATCCTCCTGAGCTCTCCTCCGATTCTAAGCCTTCTTTGTGAACATGGGAGGCTACTGCCCATTTTAAGCGAAAAAATAGACTACACGTCATGTACTATTGGGTACACAACATGTAGTTTTCATTTTTTTAACTGTTCCTTTGGCAGCTTCTCGCCAGCGTGGCACTGTTCATCTGTCGACATGAGTACACGACATGTAATACCTGAGTACACGGCGTGTACTGCCACTCAGCTGGCCACCGCCTTACTATTTACCCGCCGACTGACTACACAATGTGTAAATACCCACTACACGGCATGTAGTTGGTTTTTACACCTTTCATCGCTGACAGGGCTACACGCCCTGTGTACTCATCCCACACGACTAAAGTACACGACGTGTGGAAAAGTACACGGCGTGTACCCACAAAATTTGGGATTTTCCCCCATTTTCTCTATTTTCTCAAAAACACTTAAGAAAAAGAGAAAAGAAGAAACCCATACCTCAAGACTAAGAACCGAGTTCTTACAAGAAGGCTCCACCCACCACTTACCATGTCCAATACATTCCTCATATGAAAAGGCTGAAACATAACATAAACATTCGTATTAGAACTAGCATATGAAATTTCAATACTTTAACCATAAACTATGAATGGTATAAACATAATACATCCATAGTCGAACATATCACAAAACCTTAAATACAATATGGAAGATTTGTATCATAATAAATCAACCTCTATCAAGAATAATATCCTGTAAAGGATGTTGACATAGTTGAAAATGATCAATAAAAATCTTTGTGAGAAATATCCATTTTTCATGAAATCATTTAAAAGTTACATAATTTATAAAGGAAGTCATTTAAAACATAGTTTTGAAACAAAGTGTCCCATACCACTTTGAAACTTTTGAAAGAAATTAACATTTTAAAACATTCATGTCTATATAAATAAATCCTTAAAACCATTTTGAAAACATGGACATTAATGAGAAAGGTTTAGAAGAATAAATAATTAAAACATTTAAAATGATCTTTTAGTAAAAATTCCCTTAAAAAAATCCCTTTGAAAAATATTTTATGAAATATGTACATGGATAATAAAACTTTCATAGTAGATACTTACGTAAAAACAACCTTGGATAATAAAGAGATTGTGAAATTAACTCTTACCTTGCACTTTCATTTGGTAGAGGGTATGTTTAACCTTATGTATAATGACTATAGTATGTTATTAAATTATAAAATAACCATATTCATATTTATTATATCATACATGATTCATTTATGACTTTATACTACCCATTTAATAATGATTTCCATGTTAAATTAACATTTCGGGTAATAATCGCTTTCTTTATCGTACGTGTTTTAAATTGTTATTCTTGATCGTATCATTTAGATCATGATTTAAATATTTACAGAATATAAACCTTTATTTATATATCATATATATTTAGAATATAAATATTTATAATAGATAGATATATGAAATGGAAGGCGCCGTTTATGGAGACGGTAGGCCGTATGTACGCATAAACACTGTTTCCGTTTTCATATCGTATTGAACGGAAGTAACTGAATAAGATATATGTAAGTATATATATATATATATACATTAGAATTATTATTTCATATATTACATAATTATTAATAATATATATATTTTTATAATCATCATTGAATGGTGAACGGAGGAATGAATATCTCATCGCGTTATAGAGACGGTAATCCATACGTACGCACGAGCGAAGATATCATTATATTGATGGTGAAATCGTATATAATTGGATGGTATATCATATATAAATAATCATTAACATGTTATATTTATTATTTACCTCAGTTATACTAATTATTATACCCATCCAAAAAATGAAGTGTTTGAATAACAAACTGCACCACGACGTGGAGACGGTAAGCCGTACATACGCACGTATGGTGACTTTGTCATTCATATGATGGATAGAATAATGAATATGGTTGTACCATTTTTATAATAACATAAAATTATATAGAAGATACTGGAGTTATTATTTTAGAATGGAAACAACAAAGAAATAGGAAGTGTAATAAGAAAAGAACTTGAAAGATGTGATGAAATATTTACCTCTTCTTCGGATTCTTCCTTTTGATTTGATCAAAAGAGCCCCTTAGATTGGATTTCTGACCAAAGGAAGGCCTCTAGGATGAAGGAAGTAATGTTGGGAGGATATTTGGGCAGGGTTTGGCCGAGCCAAAAGGCTTTGGAAGTGTGTAATTAAGAGAAGAGGAAGTTCCCTTTTTAAGAGAGGTGAGGGTTACTTTAGGAAAAGCTTGAAATATTATTTTATAATAAAATCATTTTCGGTTTCTAATAGCTCAAAAATGAATTATTTAAAGTATAATGTGGTTATGGGTCTAAAACCTCTCAACCAATAGGTTTTAGATAGGTTTAGGTCATCATATTAACCTTATCTTTTAGATTTAACTATTAGTTAAATAGTTTGACATTTACCATGTCTCTTTGTATTTTTATATTATATGGTTAATAAAATTACTATAACAATACAATATAACCCAATGTGGTTAATTATTAATATATATAACCTTATCTAATTCCTTTTTCCAAACCTTATATTTTTAGGAATATTATATCAATTAATAATATAATATTTGTTTTAAAAACTCAATTATGTCAATTTTGACACTATTTAGTATTTGATTTTTTTGAAAGCCATAAAAACTTTATCACTTTGAATAAAATTTATTTAACCAACACTAACATGTCATATTAACCTATAAAATTAGTTTAATTCATCATAAGTCTCAATTTACATTTATTTGGACATTTAAAATATCAATTATTTTAATATTTCATTAATAAGGTAATTACTGCATCATCATTGTGTCATAAATAAATTAAATTAGTTAATGTCTAAAAATTATAAATGAAAAACCATTATGTAGGAAATATTTTTATCTTTATAATGAATATTTATAGTAAAATGTTTATTATGTGTAACCCTATATTAAAAATGGTTTAGTTATTAAACTTTGAATTTAACTCTTTTAACTCTTCTTTAAATAAAATAATAATAAATGTCCTAATCTAATCCAAGTGGACTAAAGAGGATAATATTTTATTCCTAAGGTTGTTTTTGGTCAAATTACATTTATCCAATAGAATTAGGACATGTGTTAGAGTAATTATAATATAATTTTTACCCTTAATTACCCTATTTACTTTTAACCGTGGAAAATAAAAGTCAAAAGTTACTATTCACAAAAATTATTTTTATCTTATTGAACCACATTTTAATTACTGATGTCAACTGTGTCTCTCAGATTTTTGAAATTAAATTCACAAAAGCAGTAAAATTAAGTTTTATGCAAATTTGCAAATGCCCCTAGAAGGTGGGTAAAAAACGTTAAAAAGTTCAATAAAATTTTATACATCTAATTTTATTATAAAATGACTCCAATTAATTAAATTTAACTTATATAGGTATTATATATCTATTTTTACTTAAAATAAATTTAAATAAAATAAATAATTATTTAAATAAAAAGTCTATTTTAAATAATAACGCAATGTTTTTCACTATTCATCAAAAATTGAAAGTTTTCAGAAAAATTCCAAAAATTCACCCTAAGATAATTTTGATATTCTGAATTCAAAAATTTAGTCTATTTTACCAAATTAAAAACATATAAGTTTCATTTATTAATTTAAAATTAATCCCCGTTGTCAAAACCAAAAAGCGGGTTTTTAAAATGTAAAAACTATCAAAAGATTGACATGTGTTTATGTAAAATTTAAATGTGAAATTACTTATAATTACCTAAATTGTATTAAATGATAAAAATATAATCTAATTATACTTCAAAAGCTTTCAAATTTATAATTTAATACTATAAATTATTTTGATTAAAAAAGTTGTTTTCAATTAAAACATAGTATTTTTCACTATTCGTCAAAATATGAAAGTTATCAGAAAAGTACCAAAAATTTATCCAAACTAAATTTTTATTTCCTACTTCTGAAGAAGAATTTAATTTCATTAAATTTAATATATAAAAGTGTCAAATATTGGTTTTAAAAAGGGTTCGCCATTAAAAGGCGGTAAAATTTCATTTTTTGAAAAATACTTCTTTTATCTGAAAAAATTTAATTGTTCTTATATTATGTCTAAGAAAAAAATAATATGAATGTTAAAATTATATAGAGTATATAAGATTCAAAATGTAGTTAATACTATTCATAACCTCTTTTTGAACGGCTAGTTTGGTAAGTTGTGGTGCGCTCGAACTCGATGTTGCGTGTATCACAAGCTATTGAATTACTTTAATGAGATAACGTACTATGAAATATTGGAATGTTACATTCTCCCCTCCTTCATTAAACTGTGTCCTCAAAATTTGAAATTGTTCTTCGAAAATAAAAGGTTAAAAATAGAAAAATACCTTTGTGGAAAACCCACATCGGAAATTGGGTTAATAAAATTTAGTCTTAATAAGAGGGAAAAAGAAATAAAAAAGTCACCACCAAATTATGATCTTTATTAGGAGAACATTGGTGAAAATTATAGACACATAATTAGAGGAAAAATTTAAATAGTTATAGGAAGTTATTGAGGTCATCAATCACAAACAAGTGTAAAATTGAGGGCCTCAAAGCCACCAATCTATGAAGATTTAAAATATCATCGGTTCAACAAAACATAAGGTATTAGGATAACGAATTTTTGGTTTTACGATACCTTTCCTAAAGGTTAATAATTAATTTATTCATAGAATAAGTAGAAAAAAGAATACTTGACAAGTAGAGTTCCATCCGTTAACTAATTTCTACCACAAACTCATCTTTCACTCCAAAAGATGAAAGAACTAAAAAATATTCTATTTATCCTAATCATATAGGGTTCCAAAAAAATGAATTTATCATTTATCTTTCAGCCCATTTTAAAAAAATCTATATTATACAAACTAGGACATCACTTGGGCCAGTGGTAGGTGATACACCCTTATCGCCCTTCGGTTGCGGGTTCAAGTCTCGCGGCCTTTCCGGACGCGACGGGTTGTCGCCCGACCTTTGAGTTGTCCTTTTTATGACAATCAAAAAATAATCTCAAGAAATGATTTAACCTTAACAATATTATTCAACATCAAACTTAATTAATTCCAACCTTTATACTTATCCAAAATACTTTTGTCCAAACTCATAGTCCAAAATTTATAAGAAAGGTAAAGACAATGAAGATCTTTTTTTCCACATAATAACATGCGAATATCTTCATCATGTATTCTTTTAAAACACTATATCACCCCGAATTACCATAAAACCTTATTGATTACATTCATGCTCCCTTATTCCTTATAGAATACTGGATATACTCCTTCTATCCAAAAATATTGTAAATTCCAACAATGATGGAATATACAAATCATTAAACAATTTCAAGGTAGTCAATAATATCCAATATAATTTATCCAAATCAATCATATATTATTCCAAAATTACTACCTCAATATCAGAACAATATTATGGTTTATCTTTCTCTAAACTATATATTTTCCAAAAAATTAACCTACTATAGAGTCACTTTTCTTGGTTCCACACAATCTCATGTCTTTAATAAAATAGTACTGCAGTACAATCCTTTTATACTCTATAATTATTATAACATATACATTATTAATACAATACTCAAATGACACAATACTTTAATAATAACATAAGAAATATAATCCTTCCCCTTCATCTTTGGCAGTATCATAACTTGATTATTATCCAATATCAGCATTTGAGGTATACTCTGATGATATGGATATTGCTTTGTGTAGTGTCCCAAATCCTTGTAGATGAAGCATTGTACATTTGAAACCTTTTTATTACCCCTGCAACATGTACTTGATGTCCTTTTTCTCCACAATTTTAACAAACTCCCATTCCCTTCAAGTATTTATCAAGGTGATTCTTTCCACAGTTATCACATGAGGGAAAATCCTTCTTTCCCCTCTTCCTATTATGCATCTTTCTTTCTTACATCATTTTCTTCTCTTGATTTCCTTTAAATCCATAAGACTCAGAGAATTCTTTACTTATCTTATTAACACATGATACTATTTCTTCATATGATGAGAATACGTGGGATACTATTTCCCTTTTAAATATTTTCTTAATACCATGAAAGATATGATCCATCTTAATCTTTTGATCATGCGTATTGATAGAATTATCATTCCTTCTACTAGGCGCCATTTCTAAACAATGACATACACTAGGTTAGTTTATGAATCACAATGCACAATTCCAAACTTTTAAAATACCTAATGTAAATTGAAAATATAATTCATATAATCTATAATCATAAAATGTTTTCTTTGAGGAAGTATTTACTTTTAAATCCTTCATAATGGCTTGTAATGAAAATGTGAATTATCCTAAGCATATCCCCTGGGAGTGTCGTAACCAAGAGTGCAACATGGCCCATTATCATGTACCAGGATACCCTAGGTCAAGCCCAAAACTCCTTGTCAGAGTTTTCACTCCTAGGTACATCTGTGCCAGAGCTGCCTCTACCTGCTCGTATCCAAACAGGGATGTAATGCTTGGAAAATATACAGAATCTATAAATTACAAAAATTCTAGGAAGTTCTTCTATACTAATCCTCAATGTCTATCTTAGGGTAATGTTATCTAATCAGAGTTTATCTAAATATATTTCCAAGGTTGTTTCTAAACTTCCTCTGATACCAACTGTAAGGCCCCGACCCCAGTTACCTAGATTCGGTACTTTATTACATAACATTGGCATGATTACAAGAAATCAAGTCCCAAAAGACCGATCAGTTTAACAATCTTGTAAAATAGATTACATGCATGAATGTTACATTACAACTTAGGAAATAAAACACAACATAAATAATCCTTTGAGAACGCCAATGGTCCTTTGAGAACACCATTAACCCCCTAGCTTAACCCTACTTATCAACTATAATACACTTCTTGGAATCCTGGGAAAATAAAACATAAGAAAGGGGTGAGATCAAATGCTCAGTAAGGGTAAGTAATACAGTGGAAGGTAACATACATATTAGGCATGATGAATAATTTAAAACACATGCCTTTACAAATAATAAACATGAACACTTTATGGCAGGAATATGAGATGAGTAAATAATGCCATAATAAAACATAGTCATGGGTATTCTACTAGTCTAATAACCACATGAACCATCAATATTATTTTCATAATGAGGTAATGTATAATGCGAGACATTCTGAAACATTTTGTCAAGGCCTCGACCAAGACGTATAAAAATGATTAAGGCCTCATCCAAAACCATATATCAAATTGGGAAAGACCTCGGCCAATTCCACATCTAATTGTCTCATGAGACCTACCGATGCATCGAGGAGCTATAGCGGGCTCCACCCGTCACTTACTATGTCTAATACATTCCTCAAATGAAAAGGTTGAAACATAACATAAACATTCGTATTAGAACTACCATAAGAAATGTCAATACTTTAACCATAAACTATTAATGGTATAAAAATAACACATACACAGTTGAACATATCAAAAAAACTTCAATACGATATGTAATATTTTTATCATAATAAATCAACCTCGATCAAGAATAATATCCCGTAAAGGATGTTGACATAGTTGAAAATGATCAGTAAAAATCTTTGAGAGAAATATCCCTTTTCGTGAAATCATTTAAAAGTCACTTAATTTATAAAGGAATTAATTTAAAATATATTTTTGAATAAAAGTTTCCCATACCACTTTGAAACTTTTGAAAGGAATTAACATTTTAAAACATTCATGTCTATATAAATAAATCCTTAAAACCATTTGGAAAACATGGACATTAATGAGAAAGGTTGAGAAGAATAAATATTTAAAAAAATTAAAATGATGTTTTAGTAAAAAGTACCTTAAAAAAATCCCTTTTAAAACTCTTTTATGAAACATGGACATGGATAATAAAAATTTCCCAATAGATACTTACGTAAAAACAACCTCGGATAAAAAAGAGATTGTGAAATTAGGCCTTACCATGCACTTTCGTTTGGTCGAGGGTACGTTTAACCTTATGTATAATGACCATAGTATGTTATTAAATTATAAAAGAACCATATTAATATTTATTATACCATACATGATTCATTTATGACTTTATACTACCCATTTAATAATGATTTCCATGTTAAATTAACATTTCGGGTAATAATCACTATCTTTATCGTACGTGTTTTAACTTGTTATTCTTGATCGTATCATTTAGATCATGATTTAAATACTTCCAGAATATAAACCTTGATTTATATATCATATATATTTATAATATAAATATTTATAATAGATAGATATATGAAATGGAAGGCACCTTTTATGGAGACGATAGGCCGTACGTACGCATAAACACTGTTTCCGTTTTCATATCGTATTGAATAGAAGTAACTGAATAAGATATATGTAAGTATATATATATATATATATATATCTAGTTGCATTATTATTTTATATATTACATACTTATTAATAATATATATGTTTTTATAATCATCGTTGAATGGTGAACGTGGGAATGAATATCTCATCGCGTCATGGAGACAGTAATCTGTACGTACGTGCGAGCGACAATATCATTATATTGATGGTGAAATCATATATATTTGGATGGTATATCATATATACAGAATCATTAACATGTTAATTTTATTATTTACATCATTTATACTCATTACTATACCCATTCAAATAAATATGTGTTTTAATAACAAACTACACCACGACGTGGAGACGGTAAGCCGTACGCACGCACGTATGGTGACTTTGTCATTCATATGATGGATAGAATAATGAATATGGTTGTACCATTTTTATAATAACATAAAAATATATATAATATACTAGATTTATTATTTTATAATGGAAACAACAAAGAAATAGGAAGTGGAAGAAGAAAAGAACTTGAAATATGTGATAAAATATTTACCTCTTCTTCGGGTTCTTCCTTTTGATTTGATCAAAAAGGATCCTTAGGTTGGATTTATGACCAAATGAAGGCCTTTAGAATTAAGGGAGGAATTTTGGGAGAATATTTGGGCAGGTTTTGGCCGATCCAAAAGGCTTTGGAGGTGTGTAATTAAGAGAATGGGAGGTTCCCTTTTATAAGAGAGGTGAGGGTCACTTTAGGAAAAGCTTGAAATATTATTTTATAATAAAATCATTTTCAGTTTCTAATGGCTCAAAAATGAATTATTTAAAGGATAATGTGGGTATGGGTCTAAAAACTCTCAACCAATAGGTTTTAGATAGGTTTAGGTCATCATATTAACCTTATCTTTTAGATTTAACTCTTAGTTAAATAGTTTGACATTTACCACGTCTCTTTGTATTTTTATATTACATGGTTAATAAAATTACTATAACAATCCAAGAGAACCACATGTGGTTAATTTTTAATATATATAACCTTATCTAAGTCCTTTGGCCGAACATTATATTTTTAGGAATATTATATCAATTAATAATATAATATTTGTTTTAAAAACTCAATTATGTCAATTCTGACACTATTTAGTATTTTTTTTAAAGCCATAAAAACTTTATCACTTTGAATAAAATTTATTTAACCAACCCTAACATGTCATATTAACCTTGAAAATTAGTTTAATTCATCATAAGTCTAAATTTACATTTATTTGGACATTTAAAATATCAATTATTTTAATATTTCATTAATAAGGTAATTACTGTATCATCATTGTGTCATAAATAAATTAAATTATTTAATATCTAAAAATTATAAATAAAATACCATCATGTAGGAAATATTTTTATCTTTCTAATGAATATTTATAGTAAAATATTTATTGTGTGTAACCCTATATTAAAAATGGTTTATTTATTAAACTTTGAATTTAACTCTTTTAACTCTTCTTTAAATAAAATCATAATAAATGTACAAATCTAATCCAAGTGGACCAAAGAGGATAATATTTTATTCCTAAGGTTGTTTTTGATCGAATTAAATTTATCCAATAGAATCAAGACACGTGTTAGGGTAATTATAATATCATTTTAACCATTAATTACCCTATTTACTTTTAACCGTGGTAAATAATAACGTAGTGTTTTTCACTATTCATCAAAAATTGAAAGTTTTCAGAAAAATTTCAAAAATTTACCCTAAGATAATTTTTATATTCCAAATTCAAAAATTTAGTCTATTTTACCAAATTCAAAACATTGAAGTTGCATTTATTAATTTAAAATTAATCCCCATTGTCAAAACCAAAAAGCGGGTTTTTAAAATGTAAAAACTATCAAAAGATTGACATGTGTTTATGTCAAATTTAAATGTGAATTTACTTATAATGACCTAAATTGTATTAAATGATAAAAATATAATCTAATTATAATTAAAAACCTTTCAAATGTATAATTTAATACTATAAATTATTTCGATTAAAAAAGGTGTTTTCAATTAAAACATAGAATTTTTCACTATTCGTCAAAATATGAAAGTTATCGGAAAAGTTCCAAAAATTTATCCAAACTAAATTTTTATGTCCTGCTTCTAAAAAAGAATTTAATTTTATTAAATTGAAAATATAAAAGTTTCAAATATTGGTTTTAAAAAGGGTTCGCTATTAAAAGGCGGTAAAATTGCATTTAAAAAAAAATACTTCTTTTATCTGAAAAAATTTATTTGTTCTTATATTATGTATAATAAGCACATAATAGGGATGTTAAAATTATATAGAGTATATAATATTCAAAATGAAGTTAATACTATTCATAACTGCTTTTTGAACGGCTAGTTTGGTAAGTTGTGGTGCACTCGAACTCGGTGTTGCGTGTAGCGCAAGCTATTGAATTACTTTAATGAGATAATGTACTATGAAATATTGGGCTATTACATTGTAACCTCCTTCAATAAATTGTTTCCTTGAAATTTTAAATTGTTCTTTGAAATAAAAGGTTAAAAATAGAAAAATACCTTTGTGGAAAACCCACATCAAAAATTGGGTTAATAAAATTTAGTCTTAATAAGAGGGAAAGGGAAATGAAAAAGTCACTACTAAATTATGTTCTTGATTAAGAGAAAATTGGTGGAAATTAGAGACACATAATTGGAGAAAAGAAATAAATAGTTATAGGGAGTGATTGAGGTCATCAATCACAAACAAGTGTAAAATTGAGGGCCTTAAAGCCATCAATCTATGATGATTTAAAATATCATCGGTTCAAAAAAACATAAGGTATTAAGATAACAAATTTTTGGTTTTACGATACCTTCCATAAAGGTTAAGAATTAATTTATTCATAGAATAAGTAGAAAAAAGAATACTTGACAAGCAGAGTTCCATCCGTTAACTAATTTCTTCCACAAACTCATCTTTCACTCCAAAAGATAAAAGAAATCAAAAATATTCTATTTATCCTAATCGTATAGGGTTCCAAAAAAATGAATTTATAATTCATCTATCAGCCCATTTTAAAAAAACTATATTATACAAACTAGGACACCACTTGGGCCAATGGTAGATGACGCACCCTTGTTGCCCTTCAGTTGCGGGTTCAAGTCTCGCGGCCTTGCCGGACGCGACAGGTTGTCGCCCAACCTTCGGGTTGTCCTTTTTATGACAATCCAAAAATAATCTCAAGAAATGATTTAACCTTAACAATATTATCCAATTTCAAACTTAATTAATTCCAACCTTTAGACTTATCCAAAATATGTCTGTTCAAACTCATAGTCCAAAATTTATAAGAAAGGTAAACCCAATGAAGATATTTTTTTCCATGTAATAACACGTGAATACATTCATCTTATATTCTTTTAAAACAATGTATCACCCCAAATTACCATAAAACCTTATTGATTACATTCATTCTCCCTTATTCCTTATAGAATATTATATATACACCTTCTATCCAAAAATATTGTAAACTCCAACAATGATGGAATATACAAATTATTAATCAGTTTCAAGGTAGTCAAGAATATCCAATATAATTTATCCAAATCAATCATATATTATTCCAAAATTACTACCTCAGTATCTGAACCATATTATGGTTTATCTTTCTCTCAACCATATATTTTCCAAAAAAATTAACCTTATATAGAGTCATTTTTCTGGGTTCCACACAATCTCACGCCCTTAATAAAATAGTACTGCAGTACAATCCTTTTATACTCGATAATTATTATAAAATGTACATTATTAATACAATACTCAAATGACAGAATACTTTAATAATAACATAAGAAATGTAATCCTTCCCCTTCATCTTTGGTAGTATCATAGCATGATTATTATCCAATATCAGCATTTGAGGTATACTCTGATGATATGGATATTGCTTCGTGTAGTGTCCCAACTCCTTGCAGATGAAGCATTATACATTTGAAAACTTTTTCTGACCCTTGAAATCATGTACTTGGTTTCCTTTTTATCCATACTTATAATAAAATCTCATTCCCTTCAAATATTTATGAAGGTGATTCTTTCCACAGTTATCACATATGGGAAAATCCTTTTTTCCCCTCTTCCCTTTATCTATCTTTCTCTATTCCATCCCTTTCTTCTCTTGCTTTCCTTTAAAGCCATAAGACTCAGAGAATTATTTACTTATCTTATTAACACATGATATTATTTCTTCATATGATGAGAATACATGGAAGACTATTTACCTTTTAAATATTGTCTTAATACCATGAAAGATATGATGCTTTTTAATTTTTCGATCATGCGTAGTGCTAGAATTCTCATTCCTTCTACTAGGTTCCATTTCTAAACAATGACATACACTAGGTTAGTTTATGAATCGTAATGCACAATTCCAAACTTGTAAAATACCTAATTTAAATTAAAAATATTATGCATATAATCTATAATCATAAAATGTTTTCTTTGAGGAAGTATTTACTTTTAAATCCTTCATAATGGCTTGTAATGAAAATGTGAATTATCCTAAGCATATCCCCTGGGAGTGTCATAACCAAGAGTGAAACATGGCCCATTGTTATGTACCAGGATACCCCGAGTCAAGCCTAAAACTCCTTGTCAGAGTTTTCACTCCTAGGTACAGCTGTGCCAAAGCCGCCTCTACCTGCTCGTATCCTGAGAGGGATGCATTGCTTGGAAAATACACAAAATCTCTACATTACAAAAATTCTAGGAAGTTATTCTATACTAATACTCAATGTCTATCTTAGGGTAATGTTATCTAATCAGAGTTTATCTAAATCTATTTCCAAGGTTATTGCTAAACTTCTTCTGATACCAACTGTAACACTCCGACCACAGTTACCCAAATTCGGTACTTTATTACATAACATTGGAATGATTACAAGGAATCAAGTCCCGAAAGACCGATTGGTTTAGAAATCTTGGAAAATAGATTACATACATTAACGTTACATTACACCTTAGAAAATAAAACAAAACATAAATAATACTTTGAGAATGCCATTAATCCCTAGATTAACCCAACTTATCAACCATAATACACTTCTTGGAATCCAGGGAAAATAAAACATAAGAAAGGGGTGAGCTCAAATTCTCAGTAAGGGTAAGCAATACAGTGGAAGGTAACATAAACATTATGCATGGTGAATAATTTAAAACACATGCCTTTACAAATAATAAACACGAACCCTTTATGGCAGGAATATGAGATGAGTAAATAATTCCATAATAAAACATAGTCATTAGTATTATACTAGTCGAATAACCACATGAACCATCAATATTATTTTTATAATGAGGGAATGTATAATTCCAGACATTCTGAAACATTTTTTCAAGGCCTCAGACAAGATGTCTAAAAATGATTAAGGCCTCAGCCAAAACCATATATCAAATTGGGAAAGGCCTTGGCCAATTCCACATATAATTGTCTCATGAGACCTAACGATGCATCGAGGAGCTATAGTGGGCTCCACCCGTCACTTACTATGTCCAATACATTCCTCATATGAAAAGGTTGAAACATAACAGAAACATTACTATTAGAACTAGCATACAAAATGTCAATACTTTAACCATAAACTATGAATGGTATAAAAATAACACATCCACAGTCGAACATATCACAAAACCTTCAATACAATATGGAATATTTGTATCATAATAAATCATCCTCTATCAAGAATAATATACCGTAAAGGATGTTGACATAGTTGAAAATGATCAGAAAAAATCTTTTAGAGAAAAATCCATTTTTTGTGAAATCATTTAAAAGTAACGTAATTTATAAAGGAATTAATTTAAAAGATAGTTTTGAATAAAAGTTTCCCATACCAATTTGAAACTTTTTAAAGGAATTGACATTTTAAAACATTCATGTCCATATAAATAAATCCTTAAAGCCATTTTGAAAACATGGATATTAATGAGAAAGGTTTAGAAGAATAAATTTTTAAAATATTTAAAATGATGTTTTAGTAAAAAATACCTTAAAAATAATCCCTTTTAAAACTATTTTATAAAATATGGTCATGGATAATAAAAATGTCCCAGTATATACTTACATAAAAACAACCTCAGATAATAAAGAGATTGTGAAATTAACCCTTACCTTGCACTTTCCTTTGGTCGAGGGTACGTTTAACCTCCTGTATATTGACCATAGTATGTTATTAAATTATAATAGAACCATATTAATATTTATTATATCATAAATGATTCATTTATGACTTTATACTACCCATTTAATAATGATTTCCATGTTAAATTAATATTTTGGGTAATAATCACTTTCTTTATCATACGTGTTTTAACTTGTTATTCTTGATAGTATCATTTATATCATGATTTAAATACTTACAGAATATAAAACATGATTTATATATCATATATATTTAGAATATAAATATTTATATAATATATATATATATATGAAATGTAAGGCACCGTATATGGAGACGGTAGACCGTACGTACGCATAAACGCTGTTTCCGTTTTCATATCGCATTGAACAGAAGTAACTGAATAAGATATATGTAATTATATATATATATATGGTAGAATTATTATGTCGTATATTACATACTTATTAATAATATATATATTTTTATAATCACCGTTGAATGGTGAACATGGGAATGAATATCTAATCTCGTCGTGGAGACGGTAATCCGTACGTATGTACGAGCGACAATATCATTCTATTGATGGTGAAATATTATATAATTGGATGTTATATCCTATATACAGAACAATTAACATGTTATATTTATTATTTACATCAGTTATACTCATTATTATACCCATCCAAATAATTAAGTGTTTTAATAACAAACTACACCATGACGTAGAGACGGTAAGTCGTATGTACGCATGTATGGTGACTTTGTCATTCATACAATGGATAGAATAATGAATATGGTTGTATAATTTTTATAATAATATCACAATATATAGAATATATTGGAGTTATTATTTTATAATATAAACAACAAAGAAAGATGAAGTGGAAGAATAAAAGAACTAGAAAGATGTGATGAAATATTTACCTCTTCTTCGGGTTCTTCCTTTTGATTTGATCAAAAGGGATCCTTAGTTTGGTTTTATTACCAAAGGAAGGCCTCTAGGATGAAGGTAGGAATGTTTGGAGGATATTTTTTCATGGTTTAGAGGATCCAAAAGGATTTTTAGGTTTAGAATTAAGAGAAGGGGAAGTTCCCTTTTATAAGAGAGGTGAGGGTCACTTCAGTAAAAGCTTGAAATATTATTTTATAATAAAATAATTTTCAGTTTATAATGGATCAAAAATGATTTTTTAAAGGATAAGGTGGGTATGGGTCGAAAAAAATCTCAACCAATAGGTTTTATACAGGTTTAGGTCATCGTATTAACCTTACTTTTAGATTTAACTCTTAGTTAAATAGGTTGACATTTACCATGTCTCTTTGTATTTTTATATTATATGGTTAATAAACTTACTATAACAAGCCAATAGAACCCCATGTGGTTTATTATTAATATATATAACCTTATCTAATTCTTGTGGCTGAAACTTAAATTTTTAGGAATATTATATCAATTAATAATATAATATTTGTTTTAAAAACTCAATTATGTCAATTTTGACACTATTTAGTATTTTTTTTGAAAGACATTAAAAATTTATCAATTTGAATAAAATTTATTTAAACAACCCTAAAATGTCATATTAACCTAGAAAATTAGTGTAATTCATAAGAATTCTAAATTTACATTTATTTGGACATTTATAATATCAATTATTTTAATATTTCATTAATAAGGTAATTACTGCATCATCATTGTGTCATAAATAAATTAAATTATTTAATGTCTAAAAATTATAGATAAAATACCATTATGTAGGAAATATTTTTAGCTTTATAATTAATATTTATAGTCGAATTTTTAGTGTGTAAACCTATATTAAAAATATTTTAGTTATTAAACTTTGAATTTAACTCTTTTAACACTTCTTTAAAAAAATAATAATAAATGTCCTAATCTAATCCAAGTGGACCAAATAGGATCATATTTTATTCCTAACTTTGTTTTTGGTCGAATTAAATTTATCCAATAGAATTAGAACATGTGTTAGGGTAATTATAATATCATTTTTACCCATAATTATCCTATTTACTTTTAACCGTGGTAAATAAAAGTCAATAATTACTATTTACCAAAAATTATTTTTATCTTATTGAACCAAATTTTACTCATTGATGTCAACCATGTCTCTTGTATTTTTAAAATTCAATTCACAGAAGTGGTAAAATTAAGTTTTATGCAAATTTGCAAATGCTCATAGAAGGTGGGTAAAAAACGTTAAAAAGTCCAATAAAATTTTATACATCTAATTTTATTATAAAATGACTCAAATTAATTAAATTGAACTTATATAGTTATTATATATATATATATATTTACTTAAAATAAATTTAAATAAAATAAATAATTATTTTAAATAGAAGGTCTATTTTAAATAATAACGTAGTGTTTTTCACTATTCATCAAAAATTGAAAGTTTTTAGAAAAATTCCAAAAATTCACCCTAAGATAATTTTGATATTAAAAATTCAAAAATGTAGTATATTTTACCAAATTAAAAACATAGAAGTTTCATTTATTAGTTTAAAATTAATTCCTGTTGTGAAAACCAAAAAGCGGGTTTTTAAAATGTAAAAACTATCAAAAGATTGACATGCATTTATGTCAAATTTAAATGTGAAATTACTTATAATAACCTACATTGTATTAAATGATAAAAATATAATATAATTATGCTTAAAAACCTTTCAAATTCATAATTTAATACTATAAATTATTTCAATTAAAAAAGTTGTTTTCAATTAAAACATAGTATTTTTCACTATTCGTCAAAATATGAAAGTTATCAGAAATGTAACAAAAATTTATCCAAACTATTTTTTTATGTCCCAATTCTAAAGAAGAATTTAATTTCATTAAATTAAATATATAAAAGTGTCAAATACTGGTTTTAAAAAGGGTTCACCATTAAAAGGCGGTAAAATTGCATTTTTTGAAAAATACTTCTTTTATCTGAAAAAATTTATTTATTCTTATATTATGTATAATAAATAAATAATATAGATGTTAAAATTATATAGAGTATATAAGATTCAAAATGTATTTAATACTATTCGTAACTAATTTTTGAATGACTAGTTTGGTAAGTTGTAGTGCGTTCGAACTCAGTGTTGCATGTAGCGTAAGCTATTGAATTACTTTAATGAGATAAAGTACTATGAAATCTTGGGATGTTACATTGAAATTAGGTTAGGGTGAATTTATGAGAATTTTCTAAAGTACTTTATTTTTTATGAATAGTAAAAAATACAGTTTTGGGTTTTCATTATATTTTATGACTTTATATTTATGTCATAATGAAACAATAATTAGTTAAACACAATCCATGGCTTAAAAATTTTAATTTTATTAATATTAAGTATTTTAATAGACTTTAATTAATTTCTAAAACTAAAAGCGACTTTCCAAAGTCTAAAAAGGAAAATTTGATTATTAAAAACATTACTTTGTGGAATATTTAATTTTCTATTCCAAAAGAAGTATTAAAAAATGATGTGTAGTTCAAGTGGATTAAAATATCATAAAATGTGACCCAAATGTCCAAAAACATTAGAAAAAACCATGGGTAAGCCAATGGTTTTCCATTTTTCCACAACCTAGATTTCCAAGACCTATATTTAGAAATTATTAAACAATTCCTCAACTTTTTCTATAAATACTCACCCATCTCATCATTACCCTTAACTCATAATCCTTCCTCCATGAATTTCTAGTGATTGTTCTTTCCAAGGAGTCCCACCAAGGCGTTCTCAAGCCCACAAGGTTCTGTCACGACCCGCCTTCACCAAGATGAGGGAAGGGACTATAGATTTCAAGACCCTTCCTTCCTCAATTTGAAGGAGAGATAATGACCCCCAAGACCCACCTTCAATAGGCCCCGAAGTGGAGAATAGCACCAAGGGTATAGTATCACACATAAAATGTAGGGGAATTACCCTTTTTATTTAGTAGGATCGGGAGATAATATAGTAAATCCCAACAACACCAAAATTGGAAGTAAAAGTAAATCCAAAACAATCCATCCCCATATGCATGTTCCAATAATAAGTGCTACAAAAATACATAAAAATCCAAAGGAAATTACCAAAATAAAAGAAAAGTATCAACTTCAACGACCCCAACGTCCGAGCTAATAGGGTCCGACACGATCCTCGAAGTCCTCCTAGAAACCTGAAAGCAATTTTATATACATAGGGTGAGTATACAGGTATACTCAGTAGGGAAAACCAAAAGATATCGTGCACAAGTGGGAACACATTCTATTGCCCCATGAGAAAAGGAGATAACCAAAGCACATAGTAAGGAAACTATCCACCCAAACCTCACCAAGGCATACTCCCTAAATAATGCTATTCAAGTAAAATAATAGTAATAACACATCGATGTTGGGGTACCCTGCACCACTTTTCCACTGGTTTTTGAAGACATCCTCCGCGTTAGACCCCCCTCCATTCTCACTGCAGTCCCACTGCCATACCCTTCCCACACACACCTGGGCTACCACAACCACACATCCTGCCCAAAAACACCTGGGCCACAACATCCACACGTAACCATGTCTGTAGACACCTGGTACAGAACAACTACCGCCACGCCCGAAGACACCTGGGCCAGAACAACTACTACCACACCTAAAGACACCTGGTCCAGAACAACTACTGACATGCCTGAAGACACCTAGGCCTCATCCTGAAGACACTTAGGAAATAACATGCCCACACACACCTGGGCTAACCACCAAAACATACCCCACATAAAGAATCTTGGGCTAAAATGGACCTCAGGCTGTCAAAGCCTACCCAAAGAGTCTTGGGATACTCAATAAAGGGAGTAGAAAATGAGCTAATAACTAGCCACTCATAGGAGTGTTGGAAAAAACACCCTCCCCCATGAAATGGGGGTGTTCGACACGAAGTTCTCAACTTGGGTGGGGTGTGAATAAGAAACATAAGAACTAAATTATACATATAGATAAACAAGAAATCATCCCAGCCTAGGGGTTCCAAAACCAGCCCATACACAACACCCTCATTACTATTCATTCATAGAAATCACAACAACCACAACCAAGTCACAACTCATTCCTGAAAAACAATGCTCCATTGAAACCATTCTTACTTTCATATTCAAGCGCTTCTATTTAAATAATTATTCACTACCAGGTAACTAACAGATATAGACACAATCCAAGGAAGGAAAAATAGCCAAGCATAAAATCAAGCATTCACACCCGATTATCTTCTAAAGTCACAGCAATAATGGGATCTGTGAGATCCATCGGAGTACTTGAACCAAACCAAGCCCCAACATATTTCCCCACATGGCCTCAGATCCACAAACCAACAACTTCACCACAACAGAGGATCCCATCCCCATCCACGTCACCCTACAAGCATCAAGCAGAACAACCACACATGTCACCAAGACAGAGCAAGGGAGCTTTTAGATTCAATACACCATTCATTAATTTCCTTATTTTTGTTTGGTTAACCGAGGTGATCACACGAGCCTTCTTGTTCACTGGAAATCCATTTAATCAATTGAGTTAACATGATTAACCAATTTCCATGTTACAAACATTTAATAACAGAATTATCAAGAAAAACAGAGGTTCATTAGTGCGTAAGAAAGGACCACCAAAAGACATGATTTTCAGTGGACATAAGCCCATACAATTTACAACATATATGCAAGGGTAAAAGAGTACAACATCATCATCAAACACACCCCTTCATTCTTTAAAAACAATTTATTATATTTTTTAAGGTTTCGTTTCATCCATACCTGAAGTAAACATTATCATACCCACCCCACATGATACATAGTAAGAGAGACGAAGGAAAAACCCTACCTGGATGATCAACGATCAAAGTTTTTCTCCCCACGCCAATAACTGGGGATGCTCTACTTGTAGGGTAGGAACTCCTGGGACTCCAAGAGTGAGTAGGAAAGGTTCCAGCACAGGCGCACCACTATCCTTGGGAAGGGGGACTCCCAACGCACCAAGGAAAGGAAAGAGACTAGCCAAGAAGAAGAATGAATGAATCCTGTGTGATAAAAGGTGAGATCCTAGAGTTACGGGATATAAATTTTGAATGGTTTTAAAGGAGGATCGTGGTTTCACCATGTGGTTGAACGGTTACACATGATGGAATTAATTGTTATTTAATAATTCTCATCTAAGAGGTGTCTATAACGGATGTGAGTTAAAGGGTTTGCTTTAAATAGAGGAAAACATATAATAGGTACAGAACTTGAAAGTATGGGAAAAAGGGTGTGACACTAAGGAAAAATCCACACATTTTGGTAAGTCAAGGGTCGTCCAGATCTTGGGGGATTTTTGATATCATATATGGGATTTTAATGGATTTTAAAGGGGTATTAAAACACTTTTACGTAAAAAGATACATTGCGGGAGCAGAAAAAGTTGGAAACTAAAAAAAAGGGTGGGACACCGTTTGGTGAGACATCGTCATGGTGCCACCATCACAGTGCCATCGTTTCGGTGAGCGACTATGACGGTACGACTGCTACGGTGCCACTGCCACGGTGCTGCCGTGACTGGTGCCACCATCACAATGCCACCGTTTCGGTGGAACTATTTTATGGGACCGGGTTTTTGGAAAAGTAATGATTAGGAGGGTCTGGGCCATTACATCAGATACCTCTTAAAGTATTCTCTTCCTTGAGAATTCAAGGATAAACCTGAAGAAAATAGAGGGGTCCGAACAACCACCTCTAAAGATACCTCTCTGGAGTAAACCTCCTCGATATCTAGGAACACCTCCCCCTCAAGTAACCACACAAACATATAAAGTTGTCATTGTCCAGACATATGGATTAGGGAGTCCCTTTCCCCCATGTCGAGGTACTATCCTCTTTGGGTGAAACTGACTCACCCGCACAGGTTTAATCACATCCACCTTAATGCGTCTCGATTAGGGATCATGTCCTCCCATCCACATAGTCAAGACTCTTCACAAACATCCAGAGAACAAGGAAAACAAAACATTTCATAGTTAACATGGTCAGGTGATACATTACAAACAAGTATGAAACAAAACAGAACAAAACTCAAAACAGCTCTGGGTACTGGGTGCGCATCTGTGCCTCCCGTTCCTAGGTAATATCCTCGAGGCCATCGTGCCTCCACAACACACGAACCAAGGGAATGGTTCATCCAAGAATCACCTTCTCCTCATGATCCTCAATTTCACTGATCGCTCTACGAATATCGTGTCATCCTCGATATCCAAATTTCCCCAGTTAAGGACATGTGAATCATCGTGTAGATACTGAAGGATCTGAGAAACATAGAAGATGCCATGCACCCTCAGTAGCAACGGTGGTAACGCTAGCTGATAATCCACTTTGCCAACTCACTGCAACACCTTGAAGGGCCTGAAGAACCTGGGAGAAATCTTACTTCCCCTGCCAAACCTCAGTTTCCCAAGCTGAGGGGAGACCTTCAAGAACACATGGTCCCTGACCTCGAACTCCAAGGGTCTCCTCCTATGATCTGCATATGACTTCTGCCAGTCCTGATCCACCTTTATCCTCTACCATATAAGCTGAACCTTCTCCGTCGTGCTCTGCACTAACTCTGGGAAAAGAACACCTACTTCCCCGACCTCTTCCCAACACACGGGTGAGCGACACGGTCTCCCGTAAAAAGCTTCGAACGGAGCCATGCCAATGGTAGAGTGATAGCCATCATTGTAGAAAAACTATACCAGATGAAAGTGTCATACCCATGATCCCTGAAAGTCCAAAACACATTCCCATAGAATATCCTCCAATGTTTAGATGGTGTGCTCTGTATGCCCATCTGTCTGGGGGTGGAAAGCAGTGCTGAGGGATAGCTGAGTGCCAAAAGCATGTTGCAATCCTCTCCAGAACTGTGAGGTAAATCAGGTATCTCGACCAGAGAATATGGACCTCGGAACTCCATGAAACCTCACCACCTCATCCACGTACCTCTGTACTAAGGAATCCACCGCACTCGACTCCTTGATTGCTAGGAAGTGAGCTGATTTTGTTAGCCTCTCTACTACTATCCAGATAGCATTGCAACCCCCTTGAACTCTGGGTAGTACTGTGATGAAATACATCGAGATGTTGTCCCACTTCTACTCGGGGACATATAAAGGTTGTAACAGACCTCCTGGGATGCGGTGTTCAGCCTTCACCTATTGACACACAAGGCATTTTTCCACAAACTCTACCATTACCCTCTTCACCTTGGGCCACCAAAACTGACTCCTCAAGACCCGATACATCTTCAAAACTACTGGGCGCACCACCAGGGGTGAGTTGTGTAACTCACCAAGAAATATCTCGTGCATTACCACAGGCACGAACAAATTTCCATGAAACAACATTCGATTCTTCCCGTCTTCCGACCATCCTCCTAGGGCATCACCTTGGCTAACATGATCATGCATTACTTCAGCCTCTAAGTCCCCCAACTGAGACTCCTCTACCTGCTGCAATAGAGAGAATTGCACTGTCATATGGAACAAACAACCTCTTCCATCCTCCACCTTTGCATCCAGGTGTAGGGTATCCAACTCCTCCATCGCCTTCCAAGCATCTTCCAATTCTCGAACCACATCCTTCTACGTCTTCCTGCTCAAGGCATTTTCTACCATGTTCCCCTTTCCTAAGGTGTAGGAAATTTCGAAGTCGTATTCCTAAAGAAACTACATACACCTCCACCACCGCAAGTTTAGGTCTCACTAAGAGAAGATATACCTCAATATCTTGTGATCCGTGAAGACCACAAAGCGCTCCCCAATGAGGTAGTGCCACCAAAACATTAGTACGAACACAACCACTGTGAGTTCCATGTCGTGGGTGGCATAGTTACACTCATGGGGACGTAATTGCCTAGGCCCATAAGAGATCACCCTTGTTGTTGCATTAGCACACACCCCAAGCCTTGTCCTGAAGCATCATAGAAAACTTCAAAAATCACCCCTTCTTCTAGAAACCTCAACACCAGGTCACTAACCAAATTCACCTTCAGATGACTGAAGGATTCCTGAAACTACTCACTCCACATGAAGGCCTACTCCTTTCTGGTCAAAGCTATCAAAGGAGATGCAACTTGAGAGAATTTGGGCATGAACCTATGATAATATCCTACCAGACCCAGGAAACTATGAACCTCCATCACATTCTTGGGTGCTTCCCAAGAAACAACTGCTTCAACCTTTTACAAATCAACATTTATTCCCTGCTCGGACACCACCTGCCTAAGGAAGTGTACCTCTCATGTCCAGAACTTGTACTTGGACAAATTCCCGTAGAGCTGGTGCTATCAGAGGACCCCTAAAAACATTCTCAGATGCTCGACATGATCCTCTTATGATCTTGAGTAGATCAGGATGTTGTCAATAAATACGACTACAAAACGGTCCATATATTCTCAGAAGACGGAGTTCATGAGTCCCATGAGAACGATTGGTGCATTCGGAACACCGAACGACATGATCACGAACTCAAAGTGCCTATATCTACACCTGAAGGCTGTCTTCAAGATGTCACCCTCCTTCACCATCAACCGATGATATCCTGACCACAGGTTGATCTTAGAGAACCGTCCTTCCCCCTTCAACTGATCAAAAATTTCATCTATTCTTGGGAGAGGGTAATGGTTCTTGACCATTACCTGATTTAGTCTCTGGTAGTCTATTCACATTATAAGACCACCATCTTCCTTCTTTACGAATAAGACCGGAGCACCCCATGGTGACGCACTTGGTTAGACAAAAACCTTCTTCATCAGATCATCAATCTAAATCCGTAACTACCACAACTTAGAAGGCACCATCCGATAGGGAGCCATCGAAATCGGACGAGCATTGGGTTGCAAGTCTATCCCAAACTCAACATCACGTCGAGGGGGGTAGGGTCATCACCTCTTCAGGGAAGACATCCATGAACTCACTAACAATTCCTGAAACTTCCACCATCTCTGAGTCCGTTAACCCCATTGATAGATCAACTAACAAGGAAAGAAGGGGCTCCACTCACTGGCTACCCTCCTGGAAACCCCGTTCGCCGACTAAAGCTACATGCTGGACGCCTATATCTGAAAACGTGATCCTTATTCAGAAGAAGTCGATAATAGGACATATAGATAAAAGATAGTCGATGCCTAAAATGATATCATATGGCTGCATCTGCAGTAAAAAAAGGTTCCCACTGAACTGATGTGGTCCCAAAATCAGTCTACATCCCTGACAAACATGAGACAAGCTGGTCTATCCTCCGACTGAAATACTCAAAACTAGGGGCATAGGAAGTCTCTCTGCGTCTATACCCAAATCATGGGCTAGAATGGGTGCAACAAAGTAGTGTGAAGCTCCTGAATAAAACAAGGAATAGGTAAGAGTACTAAACAAGCTGATCATACCTCGAACGACCTCTTGCCCTACTGGAACTGTTGCCTCCATGATGTGAAACTACCCACACCCAGCTCTTCTTCCCCTTGACTGTCAACTGCCTCCCTAGCCACACCCTGATCGAGGTACCTAAAGAGAGCTCTGAGGCTAGCCTCCTCCTGCAACATTTTCTCTCAGAGGAGTGGGAGCTCGCTGTCCCTACTGCTTCTGCTGAAAGGGCCTGGCTGGAAACTACTGCTGCTGAGGTGGGCGCCGAACCTTCCCACCCCCACTATACTACACTCAGTCTGAGCATTGATTCCAAAGGTGCCCATGACTTCCACATATGAATCATCTCAGTCCTGTAACAACAAGTAAGGGGCGAGGAATGAGAGATCGAAACTAGAAATGCTGGGGTCTACTTACCACTGGCCGAAACTTGGAAGGCCATGATGCTGGAGGCCTGCTGCTGATAACTTTTCCCTTTAACGATCCCAACTAGATCCCCTCTTGGGGCACACCTCCCAATGTGTGCATCCTCTCCACCACTTTATCCTTCTTCTGAACCTCCAAGTAGGTCGGTAGGGTGAAGGGAGCAACAACATACTGAAGAGAAGGACAAAGTGTCTCCTCTAAATGTCTTTCCTGAGACTCTTCATCCGGAAAGAGGTTCAGAGAAAAGTGAAGGAGATCCTCAAACTTGATCCCCAAATCCCTCACTGACATACTCCCCTACTGAAGGGAGAGTATCTCCTTCCTCTTATCCGCCTTCATTATGGAAGAGAGGAATTCCGCCTGGAACTCCCTCTTGAAGTCAGTCCACAAAACTTCAGCCTCCCTCTTCTCCCCAAGATAGAGGGTCCACCACTAACACACCACTCCCCACATCTGGCTTACAGCCAAAGGAACCTAATACTTCATCAGAGCCCAGATCAAGCTGAAATCTATCACCAACTCCTTGAGGCATCTTTCTGTCTCTATGTCCGAGACGCTGCCCTCAAACTTCTCAAGGGTGTGTCGCTAAAAGGCACTAAGAATCTTCTACCACTGGTCATACTCCTCCTCTCGATCGACCCTTTTCTGATCATCTAAATCATCTACCTGGGCCTCGATCTCCCCCACTACTTGTGTTCATCGTACGAGTTCCATAACTACAAGGTAAACAAGGAATGACTAAGCCTGAGTAGTGTAGAAGATTGATTTTAAATTTTTCTTAAATGTTTTATCTATTTTATATCCCCAAAGAAACCAATAAACACAACAACACAAGTCATTATAATTCATTTACCTTTCATTGGGTCTCTACCCTACAATCATTGTAGCCTCACTTAGTCGTTTGGTAGGTCCAGAGTCTTTGCATCGGATCACGGGGGGCCCTAAAATCCCATGTCCTAGCCAATATTCCCTACCCTATTTCACGTTCCAAGATTTACTAGAATAATTACCCTACTATCCCATGTAATCCTCACTATTCCTAACTCTGAACTTCATCCTATCTCTCAAAACCTGCCTCTGATACCATTCTGTCACGAACCGCCTTCAACAAGATGAGGTAAGGGACAACAGATTACCAGACCCTTCCTTCCTCAAGTTTAAGGAGAGATAATGATCCCTAAGAACCGACTTCAATAGGCCATGGAGTGGAAATTAGCACCAAGGGTATAGGATCACATGTAAAATGGAAGGCATTACCCTTTTATTTAGTAGGATCGGGAAATAAGATAGTAAATCCCAACAACACCAAAACTGGAAGTAAAAGTAAAGAAAAAACAATCCATTCCCATATTCATGTTCCAATAATAAGTGCTACAAAAATATAAAAAACTCCAAACATAAGTACCAAAAGAAAATAAAATTAGCAACGTCAACAACCCTAGTGTCCGAGCTAATAGGGTCCGACACGATCCTCGAAGTCCTCCTGGAAACTTGAAAGCAGTTTTATATACGTAGGGTGAGTATATAGGTATACTCAGTAGAGAAAACCAAAAGCTCTCGTTCACAAGTGGGAAGGCATTCTAATGCCCCGTGAGAAAAGGAGATAACCAAAGAACCTAGTAAGGAAACTATCCACCCAAAACTCACCAAGGCACACTCCCCAAATAACGCAAGTCAAGTAAAATAATAATAATAACACATCGATGTTTGGGTACCCCACACCACTTTCCCACTTGTTATTGAAGACATCCTATGCGTTAGACCTCCCCTGCCATTCCCACTGTAGTACCACTGCCTTACCCTTCCCACACACACCCAGGCTACCACAACCACACATCCCACCCACAAACACCTGGGACACAACATCCACATGTAACCATGCCCGTAGAAACTTAGGCCAGAACAACTACCACCACGCCCGAAGACATCTAGGCTAGAACAACTACTACCATGCCCGAAGACACCTGGGCCAAAACAACTACTGCCATGCCCGAAGACACCTGGGCCTCATCCCAAAGACACTTGGGAAATAACCTACCCACACACACCTAGGCCAACCACCACAACATACCCTTATAGAAGAATATTGGGATAAAATGGACCTCAGGCCATCATAGCCTGCCCGAAGAGTCTTGGGATACTTGGGAAAGGGAGCAGAAAAGGAGTTAATAACCATCCACTCATAGGAGTGTTGGGAAAACACCCTC
The DNA here is from genome assembly GCA_963277665.1 of Viscum album. Classification (NCBI taxonomy): domain Eukaryota; kingdom Viridiplantae; phylum Streptophyta; class Magnoliopsida; order Santalales; family Viscaceae; genus Viscum; species Viscum album. The sequence goes on along the minus strand of OY728148.1, from coordinate 2,093,177,642 downwards.
CCCAATGAAATGGGGGTGTTCAACATGAAGTGCTCAACTTGGGTGGGGCACAAATAAGAAACATAAGAACTAAATTATACATATAGGTAAACAAGCACTCATCCCAACCTAGGGGTTCTAAAACCAGCCCATACACAACACCCTAATTACTATTCATTCATAGAAAGCACAACAGCCACAACCAAGTCACAACCCATTCCCAAAAAACAATTCCCCATTAAACCCATTCTTGATTTCATATTCAAGTGATTCCATTTAAATAATTCTTCACTACCAGGAAACTAAAAGGCATAGCCACAAGCTAAGGAAGAAAAAACATCCAAGCAAAAAATTAAGCATTCACACCCGATTCTCTTGTAAAGTCACAACAAAAAAGGGATCTGTGAGATCCCTCTAAGTAATGGAACCAAACCAATCCCCAACATATGGCCCCACATGGACTCAAATTCACAAACCAACAACTGCACCACAATAGAGGATCCCATCCCCATCCATTTCACCCCACAAGCATCAAGCAGAACAACTACACATGTCACCAAGATAGAGCAAAGGAGTTTCCAGATTCAACACACCATTCATTAATTTCCTTCTTTACATTTGGTTAACCGAGGTGATCACACAAGGATTCTTGTTCACTGGAAATCCATTTAATCAACCGAGTTTACGTGATTAACCAATTTCCATGTTACAGCCATTTAATCACAGAATTATCCAGAAAAAAAAGAGGTTCATTAGTGCACAAAAAAGGACCACCAACGACCACTATTTTCAGTGGACATAATCCCATACAATTAACAATATATATGCAAGGGTAAAAGAGTACAACAACATCATAAAACAAACCCCTTCATTATTTAAAAACCATTTATTATCTTTTTTAAGGTTTGGTTTCATCCATCTTCGAAGGAAACATTATCATACCCACCCCGCATGATACACAATAAAAGAGACAAAGGAAAAACCCTACCTGGATGATCAACAATCAAAGTTTTTCTCCTCGCACCAATAAATGGGGATGCGTGACTCGTAGGGGAGGAACTCCCGAGATTCCAAGAGTGATAAGGAAAGGCTCCAGCATAGGCACATCACTAGAATTGAGAAGGCGGACTCCCAACACACTAAGGAATGGAAAGATACCAGCCAAGAAGAAGAAAGAATGAATCCCATGTGATAAAAGGTGAGATACTAGAGTTATGGGATATGAATTTTGAATGAATTTAAAGGTGGAATGTGGTTTCACCATGTGGTTGGACGGTTACACATGATGTAATTAAATTTTATTTAATAATTCTCATTAGATAGGTGTCCATAATGTCCGCGAGTTAAAGGGTTTCCTTTAAATAGAGGAAAACATGTAACAGGGGAAGAACTCAAAAGTACGGGAAAAAGGGTGTGACATTGAGGGAAAAGCCACATGTTTTGGTAAGTCAAGGGTTGCCTGGATCTTGGGGGATTTTTTATATAATTTATGGTCTTTTAATGGCTTTGAAAGGGGTATTAAAAAACTTTTATGTAAAAAGATACCTTGCGGGAGCGAAAAAAGTCGGAAACTAGAAAAAAAACAAAGGGTGGGGCACTATTTGGTGAGACACTATCATGACACCACCCTCAAAGTGCCACCATCATAGTGCCAACCTCACAATTCTACCATCATAGTGCCACCATAATAGTGCCACCGGTTTGGTGGAACACTGTAAGTGGTTTCACCATTTCGGTGAATGAGCATGACGGTGCGACCGCTACGGTGTCGCCGTGACCAGTGCCACTGTCATGGTGCCACTGTTTTGGTGGAACTATTTGATGGGACTGGGTTTTTGGAAAAGTACTAACAATAAAGGTTTGGTCCATCACAGGTTCCATCCTCAAGTTTTAGGAACTCTTTAAATAAAGGGGAATCTTCACTTCTCTTTTCCAATAAAGTTCCATTTTCGTGTGGTATGTCTTATAATTTCCAAACTAAGTTCTTTTGTCTAATTTTTATTATTAAATTATTGTAAGAATAGTCTTTTATTAATGGGGGACCCTTGTCCTCTCTCATTTTACCCTTTTATATAGCCATGTTTTATACCCATCATGATGCCATATTTACTTCTCAAATTTTCTTATTTTACATGATAATTTCTCTTTTCCTTTTTATTTGAATACCCAAAGCTATTTTATTTTCAATGGGTATTTAAATAGATTAAAAAATAACTTTTTGATTCTATGATTTACATATATAAAACCCACATTTTCTTTCATGGGATAAAAATGACGTAATGATCATATCTTTAAGCTATTTTATATGTCAATATTTTGATAAGAAACCCATTCTTTATTCTCCATAGGTTATTAATGAAATGATTTATTATGATCTATGTGGATAAAATGGAATTAAAACATATGAAAGGTGAATCCTGATAGTGATCCAATGCATTGGGTAAAGAATTTAATCTATATAGATAACATGTTTTGCGATACCATGGTGAATAACCTTGGTAATTTTTATTTATGACACCTTGGTGATTAACCTTTGTGATATGATTATGAATATATCATTTAAATGTTTTAACCACATTTCCATGTTATGATTCATGTTCTTATTATTATGATATTCCTCTTGTTCATGCCTTATTTTTATGCCTCATGTTATTTTTGATATGTCCCATGATCACATGCTATATGTCTCTCTTTATTATTCCCTTATTGGGCTTCATGATCACCCTTTTCCTTTGATGTATGTCCCCAGGATATGAGATATAGTAAAAGTAACTAAGGGTGAACCCATTAAGATGCATTTCAAGTGGATTTTAGAATAATGTTTTATGTTTTCATGTATTATGTACCTTATTTCCAAGAAGCTAAACTTTAAAAGATCCTATGTTTGTACCATGTAATGAAAAGTTATGTACTAAAAAGGTGGGATGCCATAGTTGGTTTCAAAGGATAGTTTAGTTATTTATGGAAATTGGGACTTGAGAAATTTAGTAAGAACCCTAGGGGAAAGTCTAAATATAAGAAAACATCATAGTATTTTGGTGAGTATTAAGTAAGTGGTTTTCAAGCAAATACATCTCTGTCTAGATACTACAAGTGGATGTGGCTCTAACACATATGTACCCAGAGGAAACACCTAAAAACACTTCATTGAGCTAGAATCGATTGGGAACTGGTGCATGATAATGGTCCTTGCTGCACACCTAATTTTACTATCCTAGGAGATATGTTTGGTTAATCACAATCTTTTTATGAACTATTATAAAGGATATATAGAAAATTTAATTGTTATTAGAGGAGATTAATAACATATTTAAGAATGATGTTTTAAGACACAAGATCCCTTCAGAATTATAATATTCCTAAAAGTAACACATTTATCACTAAGATTTTTTTATAGAAAAAATGGTAGGAAATAAGAGGAACCATGTAAATGATGAGTGAAACAGATGATGCATTGACAGCGTTCTGATGGAAGCTGGAATGGAAAACTTTATGAGGATGATGAGTCAACTAACTTGTAACAACCTGAATTTTGACCAAGGTACAGATCATTGGTTTTTCATTTTGAATCTTTCCTTCAATAACGTTAAAGGTATACTACACCCTAGGGAAGGTGTGAGGGGCATCCAGGGATGGTTCATAGCTTAGAGGTCTGAAAAAATGGGATGTAGGCTAGGCCGCACAGTTAGTGGAAACCATGTGACCCTCTTCACATGGTTTGTGTAAACCATATAGTTGCAGATAGGGGAACCATCAAGTCCACATAGTTTTTTTTAAACCGTTCTGTAAAGACTCATAATTTCTATGGATTTTTTTTCTTAAATACATGGGAATTTTACGAGTCTGTGAAACTGACGGCGCGTGATTACGAGACCTGGTGTGCCTGGAATCAATTTCTGATGTTTTTTTTCGGGTACGTATAGTAAACATATGAGAGGGTTTTTATAACTTTTGAACCGGTGTTTGGAATTGAAATCCGAGGGCACTTTTGAACTCGCAGCACCAATATTCGCTTAGGGATACTTTCACTTCGACAACAATGGGTCGAGAATAAAAGTTAGTTTTTGGGTTTTAAATGAATTAAATAAAAATAAGGTTGTGTAAACTTATTTTTATTTGATGGTTAGAACCTTCACTTGGAAGTTGGGATTTGGGGGTGGGGGCCACCACACCTTAACCTCCCATGATAGGTTATGAAGGTGGGGCCCACCCGAGGTCTAAACACCTCTTCTTGTTTAATGTGGTGGGGACCACCTGAGGTTGAAACCTCTTGAACTCCCCATTAAGTGGGGAAAAACCTCTTGAGCTCCCCACTTTATGATTCCATATCTACTCCATTAATCAATTGAGCATCAATTAATTAATTTGAATCTTTTTGAATTTTGTGCCAATAACTAAATAATAGATAAATCTATTATTTTGTTGGGGGGCTCACTTTCATTTTTGGTGGAGCTTGGAAGAGGAGAGAACTTGGAGGAACTTATTCTCTCCAATGAAGAACATCCATCGAAGAACGAAAAACACTTCATCCACCAACGCTGAAAATCTTCTTCTTTGATCTTCAACCAGAACAAGGGAAGAAGCGCTGTCCTTGAAGAATGCCAATGACGTCATCCTCAACTTCTTCATCTTCTTTCCCAACGTCAACGAATCCAAGGTAGGGGTTTGAAATTTGTGTTTCTTCTCATTCTTCCTTTTCCATCGAGGATTATAATTCAAAGTCGCATGATATTACCCTAACGCGGAGGGTGTGGGCCGAAAAAACATGGCCTGACCCCTCTGCCTTATTTGTGAAATTTGATGTTAAATGCGGCATGAGACTAGAATGAGCGGCTCTCGTCAACAATGAATGCGGATCGAAGGCTACATCCTGAGGAGAGCGCAACTTCTTCTGGAATAATAATTGGGCCACCAGAACTCATTCGGTGACCTGCGGAAATATCGCCGGTGGATGGAACTGATGAGCATCATCGCGTGGTGGCAGCGGCGGTGCAGCAGTGGCCGACGCAGGGCCGGCCACAAGGAGGATCGGCGGCCCAAGCTGTCGGGTCGCCGGAGGAGGCACGACGCAACCGCGCCGCGCGGGAGGTGGATGGCCGCTCGACCAGTTAGGAGGAGCGGGACCCATCGCTGGGTCCCCGCGTGACGCGGACCGGTACCACGTGGCGCCGGTTTTGGATTCCACCCTAACAGCTTTAGTCATTCGGAATTCTAGGGGAGCACGGCCTTCCCCCCCTGGACGTGGCTAGGGAGGACCCCATGAGCCACCGGGTCGGACCCAGTGCGGGCTGGACCCAGCGCGGGCCGAACCCAGCGTGGGCCTGGCTGCCCCCACGGACCGGGTCGGACCCTCAGACCGGGTCATCCCGACTGGGCCGGACCGGACCCGTTTGACCTATTTTCCACTCTTTTTCCCGTAACTTGAGCTAGGAGCATCCGATTGATGAACCGTCTATGAAGACGGAAACATTGGAAGGGGAAGGTTATTTTAGTATACCCCACTTGAGGTTTGGACACAGTTGGGGTATGGACGGGTTGGATTTGAACGAAATTCCAATCGGGCCCTCGAAACGGAAATGCCAGTAACTCTCAGACCGGGCGTCCGATTGACGCACCATCTATCGTGTTGGGTTCCTTTTGGAAAGATGGATCTTTTGGATACATCAACTTGGGACTTCATAGATGTTTATGTATCGACACTTGGCTTGAGGAGCAGACCCTCCCGGAATCAAGCATGCCTTGTGTGGAACCCTATGGCTGGCTGTGCACTAATGACTGTTCCTGGATCCCGTGTGGGTTCGAAAGCACTAAGGACTGTTCCTGGATCCTTTGTGGGTTCGATAGCACTGACGACTGTTCCTGGGTCCTATGTGGGTTCGATAGCACTGACGACTGTTCCTAGATCCTGTGTGGGTTCGACAGCTCCGTTTACTGTTCTTAGATCCTGTGTGGGTTTGACAGTTCTGATTTCTGTTCCTGGATCCTATGTGGGTTCGAAAAAATAGATGATTCAGTGGCTACATCTAATCATCTCTATCTCTTTAAATAATTTGTATACCTATGTGAGCTGAGTCTGTAACTTTTGTGTTTACCTCATGATTGAGATGAGCTACTTGATAACTTAGGTATATGTATGGGCATATACCTAAGTGGTGTCATCTGTTGTTTTCTTACTCTATGGTTTATCCTTGGTGGATTTTGAGAGACTATGAGGGTCTCGGGATCCCTACTGAGTATCTTTATACTCACCCCTGCATGGGCTATGCCCGCACCTCATTATGTTGGATGCAGATGACGGACAACACTGACCGAGGCTGAGAGTACTAGGACTGGACGGTGCCCAGAGGTGGACCTCATGACGAGTCAGTACCTGAAGGAGACAGACAGATGTGGAGTGCTGAGGAGGCTATCTGTACCTACCCTTCGGGTAGGATCTGTGGTGGATAATCTAGGAGATGCTTTTCATCTTTCAGCTATTTTGTCCCTTTTTAGTTGTACTTGTACTTACAGTTGGGCTTGTATTTCCGGTCCCTTTACTTTTTAGCACTCTCTTGTTATACAGTTTTTCTTAGTGTTTTGTATCCAGTTGTGTGCTCTGTTGTGCGTGTTTATAGTTATAAAGACAATTCCTTCCCATATTTAGGGAATTACGCCTTTGGTGCTAGTCGCCAGTCCCTGGCCTATGGAAGGTGGGCTTGGGGTAGTCACAACACGGGCCCCGAGGGATAGGTCGTGACACGTGCGACCTACTGTAGATGTGGGACAGATCCTCAACATATAGTTTACACACAATTTATAAACTGTTCCCATAAACCATGAAAAATGGAATTTTGGAGAAAAATTACCATTTTTCCACTCCTCACTTCTTAACCCTTAAATCCCTTTTCTACTCTGTCTAGCAAAAAAATCATCCTCCTCTTACCCTCTTTGAGATCAAATCTCCTCCTAAATTTGGATCTAATCTATCTTCTCCATCCGGAATCTGATCTTCAATATGAAGGAAGCATTAAACTCCTTAATGTAAGGATAACCTCACACAATTCTCTTTCCTTGGTGAATCTCACCAACTTTTGTGCTATTTAGATACAGGCTCATATGCCCTGTTTTCAGGTCATTGGACCAAAAATTAGATCTCTTACAACCAAATTCAAATTTGCGGTCGATATCCGTGAGGATTCATCTACAAACCTAAGGTAGGTGGTCAAAAAGTGGTATCAAAGGAGGTTCCTTGATTTCTTTACTATTTTGTGATGATATAATGGAGATTGAAAATTCTTAGAGACTTAGTTATAAGTCGTTCTTGGGTGTCGCGAACCCATGTACGGGGTAAAGTCCTAGTTTTCTTAAATGATATTGTTCTTGATTATTCTATTATATTTTATATCATTTCACCATTGGGTGATTCACATGTTTTGTGATATTATTGATATTTATGATATTGGAATTATGATTTCATTAATCAACCTGATGAAATGAGGGTTATGTATTAGAACATGCATCATGATAGGAACAATATGAATAGGCCATAACTCTTTCTATGTCATGTTTAAATTTTTAGAAAGCATTTCCTGTTTCTTGTTGAATATTCCATGTTATATATATTAAATTGTGCAGGCATCTCTTGCATGATTTGGATCGTATAGTGGTGTGAGTTTAGTGGGTGCCACTCTTTTATTCATAAGGTGTATGGGCCCTTATGGATCAAAAAATGGAATTACAACTAGCTAAACCATTTAAAGGTAGTATAATTATTTATATAATCACAATTTAAATGGAAATTACATCCAAGTGAGTGCCACATTCTGGTTCATAAGGTGTACGAGCTCTTATGGGCCAGAAAATGGCATATCGTTGGATTTAGCTGATTCAAAATGGTTCAATGTTAAATGATTATGTTGTAAAATGGTAAATGACTTTTAACCTAAGAACAACCATCTTGAACATGCCTAACACATGATCTTGACCTGAACCTAGCCTTGGTAGTGGTTAGTGTGTGTTTCTCCATTCTTATGGCCTTTTATGGTTTGTTCCAACATCTAGTCCTAGATTTTGAAGCAAGAAGAGAGGTGAGTTCGTTATTATAGGAAGTATTTAGTACCTTTCCTAGATTCTTGAATGAAATCTTCTAAATTGATCAATTTTATCTTCTAATATGTTTATTTTTCATTGAAGCATTATGCCACCATGATGTACTCAAGTCGTGCGCCCTAAAGGCAGCGACAATCATGTTCTTAAGGTGGCGGTCCATGAGCCACTAGTTGTCCCTCTTATTGAGCCACCTGTGGCGCCTCCTCCTATTCTAGATATGGGAACTAACACCCAATTTCGATAGGGTTTCTTACATATGATGAAATGCATGCAGGGCGGAGAGTGAATTGCCCTGAGTATGGAAGAGTTGACTCGTGAGTTTCAGTAGCAGCATCCTCCTACTTTTTGAGGGGATGGTGGGCCACTTACTATAGAGTATTAACTTGAGGTAATATTGTCTATCATCAAGCACCTAGAGATACCTCTAGAATGGAGGGTCAATATTTCTTCTTACATACTATATGATTCATCCAAGAGGTGGTGGGATGTCATCACCCAGGAAGGCCAACATAGGGATATGGTCTGGGTTGACTTTAAGACCGTTTTCTATGACTACTTCTTTCCCCAAACTCTATGGGATAACAAAGATAAAGAGTTTATGAATCTATAGTAGGGGACCATGTCAGTTATGGATTAATCATCCCATTTTACTAAGATACAACACTTTGCTCCATCTTTAGCTGCTGATGATCTGATGGCTTCTAGGTGATTTGAGGACAAGCTATATTACACTATACAGTTTCAAGTAAATGTGTTCAGGAAGACGACTATTTCTGAAAATGTCAACAAGAACCTAATTATAGAGTGGAATTTGAGGGATACTGATGGTGCGAGATAGGGTGGATCGACACCTAAAGATTCTAGTGGATCTTCTTATGGGAAAAAGCGATGCTTTTTCAAAATATTATGGAGGTAGTAGCGGTGAGACTCCTTTCGCAGGTATTTCTTCTATCTGTCACCAGTGCGGATCACCAGGGCACTTCAAGAGGCAGTGTCCAAAAAATCTATTTGAGTGTAGAGGCTATGTCAGGATGGGTCATCTCCACTATTTATGTAGTAATTTCCCTATAGTACCTAGAAATAAGGGATATTCACCTACTCCTTGGTCAGGAGCTGGTTCAGTAGGATCAAAACATTCAGGTAGCTGGAATACCATCGGTTTATTAGGCCGAGGTGGTGGTCAAGGTAGAGGAAACCATATATATGTTTCTCAGAACCAGAAGAGTGGGCCTGCTTAGGGAAGTTAGGTAGTGACTTAGGGCGGTGGTATAAACTAGTTACATGTAGTCCAGCCTACTCCATAGGAGTAGAGTTCCAGACCATCTACTATATGAGGTATTATTCTAGTAGTCTCCACTTTAGTGTCTGCTTTGTTTGATACAGGCATGTATCACTCTTATATCTAAGATGATCACAGTGAGTTTGGGCCTCAACATCGAGTTTTATTATGGTGTCTTAACGTTATATACACCCTTAGGTATCTATTCAAAGGGTGTTCACCATTATCATAAATGTCCACTTGAGGTATGCGGTTACCTATTCATATGGAACTTGTACATCCTCAACATTTCAGGTTTTGATGTAATCATCAAGATAGACTGGTTAGCTCCATATAAAGCCTGTATTGACTGCTATCATTGGAGGGTGACATTTACATCACCATAGGGTGTTACTCCCATGCATAAGGGAGAATGGGATGTTAGTGAAACATGAATGGGACCCGAGCAGTAGAGGCTGGGTAGTGTTATAACACATGTTGCCAATATTTACCTTGATGAAAAAGGGTTACAACCTACTGTATTTACTTCTGTAGTGGAGTGTTACAGAGACATATTTCCTGATGACTTCTTTGGTCTACCTCTAGTATGAGAGGTAGAGTTTACCATTGAGCTTATTCTAGGATAAACACATATGACCACTCCTCCTTATAGGATAACAACTAAGGAGCTTCTGGAGCTCAAGAATCAGTTGGAGGATCTAGAGATGAAATGATTAATATTCCCCAACACTTCTCATTGGGGTTCACTAGTCCTCTTTGCTAAGAATTTGGATGGTACCCTTAGGCTTTGTGTGAATTATTGTCAGTTGAATAAACTGAATATCAAGAACTGGTATCAATTTCCTAGAATAGGTGAACTATTTGATTAGCTTCAAGGAGTGAAGGTGTTTTCAAAGATATATCTAAGGTTGGGATATCATCAGGCGTGTGTTAGGATTTTAGATAGACCTCACACAACTTTCAGGAGCAGGTATAGTCTCTATGAGTACCTAGTTATGTTGTTCGGACTCATGAATGTGCCTACTATATTCATGGCTCTTATGAAATAGGTATTCCACCCATATTTGTATTCATTTTTGGTTGTATTATTCAATTATATCTTAGTGTATTCTCACTCTAGAAATTACCAAGAAAATAATCTTGATATCGTGCTGAATATGATGAGATAACATCATCTCTATGCTAAGCTCAGTAAATGCCTCTTTTGGATCGATAGAGTTTACTTCCTAGGTCATATTATCTCAGAATTTAGAGTTTCAGTTGACCTAGAGAAAGTGAGATATATGTTTCTTAGGAGTATCCCAAGAATATATTTTACATCAAAAGTTTCTTGGGGCTTGATAGATATTATAGAGGCTTTATTCATGATTTCTCACACCTTGCAGTTCCACTTACGAGATTGAAAAAGAAGGGTGTGAAATTTGAATGGTCTGAATCTTGTGAAGTAGCCTTTCAGGAGTTGAAGGGAAGACTTACTTTAGTGTCGATACTAATTATTCTGGATCCAGGTAGGGCCTATATAGTATAATGTGACACATCAGGTATTGGTTTTGGATCTATTATGATACAGGACGAGCAATTCATTTCATAAGGTTCTCATCAGTTGATACCTCATGAGTGGAATTACCCGATGCATGACCTAGAGATCGCTATAGTTGTTCAAACCTTATGATGTTGGAGACACTAACTATTGGGAGAGTATTTTGTGGTATTCACCGACTACAAAAGCCTCAAGTACATATTCACTTAGTGAGATCTGAATCTTAGAAAGTGTAGGTGGTTTGAGTACCTACAATCATTTGATTTCAAGATTGACTACAGTCAAGGGAAAGGAAATTCAGTAGTTGATGATCTGAGCTGGAAGACTCAGACTCAGGAGATTTGGGAATCTAGTGATGAATGAAATCTTATGGACTTATTCTTAGAGATGCATTTTGAGATTTAGGAGGGCCATGATCAGACTATTCTCTCAACCTTAGAGGTGAAATCTACTCTTATGGAATGAGTAATGTTGATACAAATATCTAATCTTTAAGGACCTATCCTATAAGAAAGTGTTTTAGATGAAAATACATATTATGGTTGGAAAATTGATGGGGATGATACTCTATTGTTATGTGGATGTGTATGGGTCCCAAAAAACATCAGATAGGGGCTGATTAAGGATTTCTATGCCTCATCATTGGTGGTTAGCCCTGATGCCACCAAAATGTATTGAGATCTATGATGCCAATACTAGTGGACAACATAAAACATGAGATAACCAGTTTCATCATGCAATGTTCCACCTGTTTGTAGGTGAAGGTAGAACATTAGAATCTGATAGGGATTCTTCAGTCATTTTCTATTCCTAAGTGGAAATGGGATGATTTTTTGATGGAATTCATGACTGTTCTACCCATATAACCTTGTGAAAATGACGTAGTGTGGGTTTTTATTGATCGATTGATGAAGGTTGCACACTTCTTACCTATATGAGAGACATTCTCAGTATATGATCTTAAAAGGTTGTATATTAAGGAGGTTGTATACCTTCATGGAGATCCTCATTCTATCATTTTTGACAGAGATGATCATTTCACGTCACAGTTGTGGAAGGGGTTGAAAAAGGTCTTGGGTAAGTAGGTACTTTTGAGCATGACTTATCACCCACAAACTGATGGAAAGATAGAGCATACAATTCAGGTCTTGGAGGACATTCTTTGAACATGTGTCCTTGATTTTGTGGGTTCTTGGTAGAAACACATTCCCCTTATAGAGTTTTCTTATAATAAAATCTTTCAGGATACCATTGAGATGACTCCATATGAAGACCTATATGGTAGACCTTATCGCTCACTTATATGTTGGATAGAAGTAGGGGAGGTAGTTGTGATTAGACCATGTCTTGTACAAGAGACTATATAGAAGATCCAACTAACCAGGAAGTGCATATTGACAGATTAGTACAGACATTAGTCTTATGATAACAAACGCCAGTGACCTCTCAAGTTTGAGGTCAGAGACTGGGATTTCTTGAAAGTCTTGCCCAAGTAGGGGAATAAACGTATTTAAAATTAGGGTAACCTATCACTAAGATTCATTGGACCCTTCGAGGTTGTGAATAATATCATACCAGTGTCTTACCAGTTGACACTTCCTCATAGATACTGGTCTATTCATGATATCTTTCATGTATCTCATCTTTGCTGATATTATCCAAATCTGACTCATGTATTTTAGATAGATGAGTTCAAATTGGATCTGGATGGGTCATTCAAGGAGTATCCGGTGCATGTTTTTTTATCAGAGTGTGAAAACACTCCGAGTTAGGTACGTTCCTCTTGTACGAGTTCTATAGAAGAATGACCGAGTGCAGGAAAAGACCTAGGAATGGGAATCTGATATACGATCTCAATGGATAAAACACTTTTTCAATAGTACCTCTTTACCCTCAGAAGGACAACTCAAGGATGAGTTGATATAAGGAGGGGAGGTTGTAATGAACTGAGTTTTGACCAAGGTATGGATCATAGGGTTTTCATTTTGAATATCTTTTTTAATCATGGTAATGGTGTACTATGGCCTAGGGAAGACCCAAGGAGTGTTTGGGGATAGTTTGGAGCCCAAAGATCTAGAAAAATGGGCTTTAGTCTCGGACACACAGTTAGTGGAAACCATACGGCCTAGGCCGCACGATTTGTGTAAACCATGCAGTTGCAAACATGGGCACCTGTAAGTCTGCATAGTTTGTTTGAAACTGTGCAGACCGGGCTCATGACCGTGAAACCTGCTATAGATGGGGGACATAGCCTTTACACATAGTTTTCACATGGTTTATAAATGGTTTGTATAAACCATGAATAATGGTATTTTGGGAAAAAATTACCATTTTCACTCCTTACTTTTTAACCCTTAAATCCCTTTTCTCCTCTCTATAGTAGATAAAACATCACCCTCTTCCCCTCTTTAAGATAAAATCACCTCCCAAGCTTGGATATCCTCTATATTCTTTTTCTAGAATCCAATCTTTGATCTGAAGGAAGTTTTGAACTCTTCAAGGTAAGGCTAACCCCACGTACTCCTCTTTCCTCAGTGAATCTCTCTATCTTTTGCGTTATTTAGATGTAGTCTCATATGCCCTATTTTCAGGGCATTGTACTGAAACTCAGATCTCTTCTAACCTGATTCAAATATAAGGTCAATATCAAGAGAGGATTTATCTATGAACCTAAGGTAGGTGGTCACATAGTTTTCCATTTGAGTTTTGGTCGTTTCATATTTATTCTGTCGTTCCATGAGTTGGACTTTTCCAAGATTCTTTATTGTGTTGATTCGTGCATGTCTAAATGACCCTAGTGAATTGACATAGGTTAATTGAATCATGTTTAGGGATTTCAATATCACCAATTCTCTATAAGTAAACCCAAGGGGTGTGCCAACCAAATTGTCCATTTTAGGCCAATTTCCCAAGATGACCAATTCTTGTTTGTATCTCCCATATTGAGTTTAAATTGAATTGACCCTTGTATCGTGTGTAATTCAATAAACCCTAGACACCCCATGGGTGTTTGGACCTCTTAGGCTTGGAATTTCCAAAATGGGTGTGTGACTATTTGATATGACCCTTTTCCAAGGTATGTTCTATTGTATTTGGATTTTTTATGTTAGGAAAAGTGAATGTGATGCTTTGATTTGAATGGATCACATGTAATGAATGTTTCCCATGAAATGAATTAAATTAACTCGACCTATATAGGATGGTTGAACCCATTCCTTGTGCTTATGCTTTTAATAAAATTCACATGTCAATTGAATTGATATAAAGGGAATTGGGAATGGATAATAGCTTGCATGAGAGGTCTTGCCTCATGCCTTGAATTGAACATGTGACCATGACTTGATTAATCTTTAAATTGAAATGATATAATATGGTTTGAATTATATTACATGATGTAAATGGTTCCACCCCTACTATGCTTATGAGCTATATGTAAATGTGAATGGGTGGGAGGCATTCTTACCCCATGCCTGCTATATGTAAATGTGAATGGGTGGGAGAAATTCTTACCCCATGCCAGCTATATGTAAGCGTGAATGGGTGAGAGGCATTCTTACCCCATGCCAACTATATATATTTATATGTATGGGTGGGAGGAATTCTTACCCCACACCAGTTATAATATCTATATGTGTATGGGTGGGAGGCATTATTACCCCATACTAGTTATAGTCTCTATATAAGTGTATGGATAGGAGGAATTCTTACCCCATGAAAGTTATAATTTATATTTATACATATATATGGTGACTTGATCGGACATACCAGCTTTGGGATGAAGTAGGTAGATCCACCGGGTGTCCTTTAGGAACTTGAGCGAGAGGTTGTTTATTTATTTAGCAGTGCTTTACTTTCCATCTATTACCTGCACACTATTTACTTATGAACGCATACTCGGATTACATGTAGACACCATTGGTGGTGGCCTACATATATTTTTATCCCACACCCTACTTAGGCCACCCATGGAATCTGAGAAGATTGTTTACCTGCAGGTATGGATAGGGGAAAGAACCCTTCTACAGGTTGTTGATTCATATCACTTAGATGGCGGTTAGGAGTAGAGGATTAGGCTTAAACTTGAGATGCTATAGAGTAGATTTTGGATTTTGTTCTATTTTACACTTTTTTATGGATTGAATGTTTCCTGTTACTTTTTTTTACTTATATACTAGCATTCCATGCATCCATATATGTATCAGAAATTGCCTATGAGTATTTTTCTATATTATTTAGTTATTTGGACTTCCACTATATCTAATTATACTTCCACTTTATACTGTACCTATCTAATTGATTATGCTTCTGCTACTATTTACTATTTGTTGTATCCACTATGGTACTCTGACATGGGAATATAGTTTCCCCACCATACTTCCTACACAACCACACTTCTAGTTAGTATCCCCTAGATTATGGAGATATGCTCTAGGGGTTATGTGGATAACTGGACTCGGGGCACATATTAAGTGGCATCCTGATCTAGGACATCAAAAACTCGAGTTATAAAAAATAACTGAATCAATATGAGAGAATAGATTCACCTATAAGGAAAAAACTTCTTGTTGAGTCCTTTATGTGTCAAAGAACACCTTCTTTTAGTGGATATACTAACCCATTTTTTTTAAAGAAGGTGGTGCTTTGGTCAAAATATTAAAGAAAAATTTATTAAAAGAAAGGAAGAGATTACAAGAGTCTAAAAGATGGGATCATATTACAATATTTCACATGAAGAGGAAGCAAGTTATCTGGGAGATTCTCCAACCAAGTTATGTCCTACACAACCCCTTTATTGGCGAGACCATCAGCAACCATATTCACCTCATGATAACTATGAGTTGTAATTAAATTGATGTCTTATAGAGAACGAAGACAATTCATCCAGTGTGTAGTGAGAGACCAAGCTAGATTAATCACCCCATTACCACCTCATGATAACAACCTGAAGCTCTCTCAGAATCATAAAATCTTCCACAAAGTTGTCACAACACCCTTTCTGAATTAACTTAGCTTCACGAATAGTGATGAGAATCTTCATTCTGCCTGAATTAATGTTAAGTGAGTAATTATTGTGAAAAATTGCATTTCTATCATACCAGATTACATGAAGATGCTCCGCAACCCCAGTAAGAAACAAGTTTTTGATTTGTTGGGAGTTTTCCATATCCACACATCATTTTAGCTGTGTATTGAAAGAGTCAAGCAACAACCATATGCAATCAAAGATATCAAAAATATAGTTCCAAATAGTAGTAGAAGTAGCACAAGATAGTAATAAATGGTTAGTATCCTCTCTATGTTGATTACAAAGACAAAATTTTGAGCAAAGATGAATCCCAAAATTTTTCAAACAAGAAGTGGTAACCCTGTTATAGGAAAGATGCCAAATAAGAGTGAGTCTTAAAGGTTTAGTAGAAGACTTATCAAATAATTTAATCCACTTAAAGTAATTTTTAGAGTTATGAAAGGAATTGTTATAGAAGTTTTTTGAATTTAGCAATCCATTGTGAGAAGGTTCCCAAATTAGAAAATCCTATGAGATAGAAAAGTGGTAGTTATCAATAATTTGAACAATATTATCAGGAAGAGTATCAATATGAGAACTGAGAACATTGCTGATAGTGTTGTTAATATTTTTAGGGGTATGATCAAGAGGAATTAAAGAAACAAGAGGATCACCTATCCAGTTGTCCAACCAGAATCTCATGGAGGAGTTTCTAGTGACCATCCATCTAGAATTGGTCATAATGGTGGCATACATATTTTTTAAGGAGGGCCAAATGAAAGAGTTCAGGAAGTTCCTGTTACCTCTCTTCAATCTATCTAGAAACCTATTTTTGATGAAAGAAATAAAGGGGGTTTAATTTTAAATCAGGTTCCAAGTGAGTCTGGTTTGAAGAGCCTCATTAAAGAGTTTTAAGTTTTTAATACCAAGACCACCCTTGTCCAAAGGATTACAACAAGTAGTCCAGGGTATAATCACAAGTTTCCTATCCAAAGTGCTTCCCATCCAAACAAAGTTTTTGATGTAAACATTCATTTTTTAATAATATTACCCAGAAAATTGTAGACCATAATAGAGTAGACCAATTTTGAGACAACAAATGAATTGACAAGATAGAATCTCCCCGCTATGGAGAGAAATTTTTCTTTCCAAGTGGAAAGCTGATAAAGGATTTGATCCACAATGTTTGAAAAATAGCTTGCTTTGGGTCTACCCCAAAAGATGGAAACTCTAAGATATTTGAAGGGAATTCTTCCTTATTTAATGCCAAGTTCATTTGTGATAGAATTTTTTTTACTAGTCGATTTTTTCCCCAAAATAGATGGAGAATTTTTTCCAGCCAATGACTTGACCCGAGACCTCTTCATAATGAGTGAGAGTAGGTTTGAGAGTTATGATGTTTTTTATATCACCCTTTTGAAATAAAATGATGTCATTTACATACAGAAAGTGAGTGGGAGAATTCATATTCCTATAAGCATGAATAGGTTTAAGTTTTTTTTGGTAAACCAGATGAGTGAATAGAAAACTTAAATAATCTTCTACGATAGAAAAAATGATTGTAGATAGGGGATCACCTTGTTTGACACCTTTGGTGTAATTGAAGTAGCTTCTATGAGAGCCATTGATCAAGATGGAAATGTGGGCTGAGATGAAAAGGGTTTTGATTCTATAGATGAAGATATTGTTGAATCCAAATCCATGAAGAACTTTGAAGATGAAATCCCAATCCATTGTGTCAAAGGCTTTCCTAATTTCAAGTTGTATGGAAATGTTACCACCACTATTTTTATTATTTAACATGTTAGTGTATTTAGAGGTGAGACAAATTGTAACAACCCGAGATTTTATGAGAATTATTATTTTTAATTTCATTGATGTCTTGTGTTGTATGCTACACCAAAAGGATCTTGCACTACACGCATCCCTGACTTGGCTTTCATTACACGCAATTACAACCTTCCTCGATAGTGTGTGTAGTACGCAATACCGGGTTTCACTAAACAACGATATATTGTTATAATATTATTATGGACTAGCCATTATGAATAGTATTAACTAAAATTTTAATTTTATAACATTATTATTCATCTTACACATTTTCTAGAACATTTTATGAGAATAAAATAATTTTTTCGGGTAAAATAAGTATTTTTCAAAAAATGCAGTTTTGCCGCCTTTTGATGGAGCACCCACTTTAAATCTAGTTTTCGACATGCTTATAAGATAAATTTGATAAAATAAAATTATTCTTTGGAATCAGGATATAAAAATTTAAGTTGGATAACTTTTTCATATTATTTTGATAACTTTCATATTTTAATAAATAGTAAAAACACGCTATATTTTAATTAAAAATAACTTTTTTCATCGCAATAATTTATATGGTTAAATTATAATATTTAATGGTTATAAAGTATAAATAGAATATATTTTTACCATTTAATATAATGTATGTCATTACCATTAATTTTATATTGATTTTATAGGTAAAAACATTTCAATCTTTGGCAATATTTTAACTTTTAAAACCTGTTTTCTTAACAACAGGATAAATTTTAATTTAATTACTGCAACTTCTGTGTTTTGAATTTTGAAAAATGGATTCCATATTTCGATTCAGTGGGTCTAAATTATTTTAATATGTTACTTTTATTTTTTTGATATTATGAATAGTAAGTACGGTAATTTTTATTTACTTCAGTTAAAGATAAATCGGGTAATTAAGGGTAAACCTAAGATTATAAAATTACCCTAACACATGAAAAAATTTTATTGGATCACTAAAAGTAGACCCATATCACCTAAGGGTAGGATTATATTAATTTTATGGACTTTTGACACTGCAAATAATTTAATTATTATTAAAACCAAAGAAAGTGACAACATGTCACTCTCTTAAATCTTATAAGTATAATAATTTTAATTTAATGATAAAATTCATGAAACTTCGAACATGAATAGTCTCCAGAAATATAATAAAATTATATACATCATATGAATTTATTTAGAATTTTTAGGGATTAAATAATTATCATTAAAGGTGACACAATAGTGATGTTGAAATTATTTTATTGATTGAAATATCAAATAAATGGTTTTAAAAATATTAAAATAAATATTATATGAACTATTTAATGTTCTAAAATAATTTTATAGATAAACATGACATGTTATTAATCTATTAAATCTTTTATTTTTAACATATCTTTTGTGAGGATTTTATTTAAATTCAAATAAATGAATAGTTTCAAAATTGACACTATTGTTATTTTATAAAAATAACATAATATAAAATTGTTTGAAAATCACAAAAATATTTAACAATTATAAATTAAAATTTATATGGTCTAAAATGTCATATATTATCCAATTATGGATAATTCACAACACATAAGTAATTATTTATAACAATTTAAAATTTAGAATCTTATTACCACAAATAAAATTAAATAGATTAAATTAGGATAAATCAAGTTGATAATGTGTAAAATAATTTCCCAATAGGTCTAAATTTTATTTTTTGATGAGATTAAAACCCTATATCATCTAATATTAGGATGTGAGACATTTTGGAAGTTTTTATGTGGGTTTTTAATTTATTATAAATTAATATTTCTTATGTTTCCAAAGGTGCCCCTCTCCTCCCTTATAAAAGGGAACCCCCTCCCTCTCCTCTTCACAACACTTTGAGCCTTCAAGCTTGGAAAAAACCTGAACAGTTCTCTTCTAAACTTCCCTAGAAACATTATTGAGGTTCTGGTATTCTTAAAATACCAACTCTAGTGCCTTAAGAGGAATCTTAAAATAGGTGCGTCGAAGAAGAGGTAATCTCTTCTACCGATTCTTTCAAGTTTCCTTCTTCTTCAACTTCTTCTTATTTAGTTGTTTCATTATAAAGTAATAAAATCAGTATCAATAATATTATGATATGTTATTATAAATATGAAACAACTCCATTTCACCTTCTATCCATCCTACGGAAAATGAAATCACCGCGCGTGCGTACGTACGGAATACCGTCTCCACGCCGTGGTGTAATCTGTTTTTCCACCACCACCTTACTTGGATGGGTATAATGGTGTAAATAATAACTATATATATGGTAATTATAACATGATAATAATTCTGAGATATTATATCATCCACTCTAATTCCATTCAATAATTATGGTAATGATATCATCGCTCGTGTGTACGTACGGATTACCGTCTCCACGACGCGATGAGATTCATTCTCCAAGTTAACCATTCAAGAATGATTATAAAGTATATATATTAAATAATCATAAAATATATGACATATTAATGATACTGTACTTATGTATATGTTATTTACTTACTTCCATTCAATTTAATAAGGAAACAAAAACAACGTTCATGCGTACGTATGGCCTACCGTCTCCATGAACGGTGTATTTATTTCCATTTATCGATCTATTATATATATGTATATTATAAAAATATATTATATATAAATAATGTTTTACATTATAGAAGTATTTAATCATGATCTAAGTAATCATATGAATAATTACAAGTCAAAACACGGACGATAAATGAAACAATTTTACCCAAAACGCTACTTTAACATGAATTTACAAAAGAACGGGTAATATAAAGTCATATGTGAACCATATATGATATCATAATAATTAATATGATTATTTAATAATTCAATTACATTATTTAAATCATTATATAGGGGGTTCGGATACATACGAAGCATATCGAACATAAGGTAAGGGATAATTTTGCAATCTCATTTTTATCCAAGATTGCTTATACGTAAGTATTTATTGGGGTTATATTTTTCATCCATGCCCATAAAATGTTTTTCATAAAGTGTTTAATATTATTCCATGTATGTTTAATGTCATGTTTACCCCTATTTGAATTTTACTATGTGTTATGTAAGGAATGTTTCTTTTGTTTACCATACGTGCTACTTTTTGACTTTTTCGTTAAAAGTACAAGGAGAATGTTTTTTCAACTTATACAGCATGAAATTATTTTTACGGTTTTATAACACATTATTTTCATGAAGCTTACTCTACAAGATTTCATGACTATTTTCAAAAAAATCCTTTTTCTTTTAAAATTTCATGGAATTTTGAGAAAAGAAAATGATTTTGAAGAAGAAAGGATATTTTCCTCAAGAATTAATTTCAAGTGTTTTATCAAAACTATTTTCCATATAAGATGAAATTATGTAGCATGTTTATGTTTAAAGTATAATGTCTCTATTATTTAAATGGTTTTATTTTTCTTATGATGAAATGATATCCATTTTTTTTATGGATTATGTTATGATGGGATGATGTTAATGGAACCCATTTTATTATTTGGGTTATGATGAATGATTTATGTTTATGTTGTGTCACATGTAAGAATGATTTCATTATGAGATGGGTGGGACCTATATATCCCTCTAATACATTGGGTAAAGATTTATATCTAATGATATAGACATGGATAGAATGGAAAGTTAATCAGGTTCAGTGATACAGGACTGGAACGAGGAGTGAACTTGATTGAGAAAGGGACTTTGTCCACTAAGATGGTCTTGGTAGAAATGCCTTGGCTACTATGGAATTCATAAAATGTGCTTAATGAATGCCAAAATTACATGTTTTATTCTCATGCTAGTTTATCATGATTAATGTTCCTCTATGATCTATGTCTTATGTACTTCCATGTTTTATGTCATTGCTTAAGATTTTTATGTTTAAACATGATGTTCATGTTTTTTTAAGTTCAAATGTATATGATTTGTTTTATTTTATTCATTATTACCCTTACTGAGCATTTTAAATCACCTTTTATATTTTTTCTTTTCCCCAGGATTTAATGAAAGGTTTTAGGTAAGAAAACAAAAGGTGAAGATATTTATGGGAGATGTTGAATATCTTTCACCACGATTAGAATATTATATTCCGAGTTTCCAAAGACACTAAACTATTATGGTCCTTGTGTGTCTGTTTTTGTTATGTATTAAGTATTCTGATAAAAGTAATGTAATTTCTATGTATGTCAATTTTGGGGTCTCTACAGTTGGTATCAGAGGAAAGGTTTAATTAACCTTTTGAAACTAGGATCTGAAAAACTTTAGTGAGATCCCTAGAGATATTTCTAAGGTATGTCTAGGCATGTACCTAAGGTTAAGTATAAGTATATGTTATAGTCCTAGAATTACAGTAACGATATTAGAATTAAACCTAAGATGTTAGATATTGAAGGTACTCCCTCTTGATTATGATTTTTTCCCTCTCACAATATTCTTTTTGGGTTTTAGAAAATGGCTAGAAAAGAGAAGATTCATGATAATGGAGGATATGATGGACAATGTAATGATATTCTTCACGATCAACCAAATGAAATGGGATTTGGAATCCCAAACATCATTATTTTTCCTAATCAGCAATATCATAATATGATCAATAATATCAACTTTGGTAAGTTTCCCGACTCAGATAATAAGAGAAAGATGGAGTTTCATGATGATCATAGAGGAAAGAAAGTTAAATTTCCCTCATGTAAATCATGTGGGAAGAGGCATAAGAGATAATGTTTCAAAGGAACTGGAAAATGCTTTGGTTATGGAAAAGAAAGACACTAATCTAGTAATTGTAAAGGAAAAGGTTCAGTTAACACCATGGACAAGGATAATGGTATTGCTAAGACATCAACAACGGTTAAATGTTTTAAATGTGGAATGTACGGGCATTATGCAAACCAATGCTCTAAGGGAAAATTTCATGAAGAGAATCAACATGTTCGTATGAGTAGTATTTATGTTGATGATGATGAAGATACTACAAATGATATATGAGATGAAAGAAGTGTTGAGGAATAAAATGATGAAGCTCGGTCAATGGTTTAAGAAGTTAGTGGAATGATTGTATGTTTATCAAGAGTTATGTTGTATAGGTAATTTAATGGTACTATGGAATAAAGAAGGACACAAAGCCAGTAATTGTAAAGGAAATGATCTTGAGAACTAAAAATGTTGTCCTAGTGTCCTTATATCCAATGAATCAGATGGTACCTTAGATCATCACAAATTTATGGCTGTGTGATTGTTGGCTTTTTTATAGCCATGTTCTCTACCACTCTCCATCAGAACTTGATGGTTAGGTTTCTCTTCCATATCCATATTTTCACCTATGTTCTCTAATTTGGAAACCCAGTGATGAGTTAATTTGGGTACCAAATATGTTTTATACTTTAATTTTTAAAATTATGTTTTATTATTCCTTTTTAAGATGTGGATTTCTATGAAAGAAACTTTCAAGTAGTAAACCATTTATAACCTTGAGGAATTTCGAGGGTGAAATTCATTTTAAGGGGGGTAGAATGTAGCAACCTGAGATTTTATGAGAATTATTATTTTTAATTTCATTTATGTCTTGTTTTTTACACTACACCAAAATAAGCTTTCACTACACGCATCCCTAACTTGGCTTGCATTACACGCAATCACAACCTTCCTTGATAACATGTGTAGTATGCAATATCGGGTTTCATTAAACAACAATATATTGTTATAATATTATTATAGACCAGCCATTATGAATAGTATTAACTAAATTTTGAATTTTATAACATTATTATTCATCTTACACATTTTCTAGAACATGGTATGAGAATAAAATAATTTTTTTAGGGTAAAATAAGTATTTTTCAAAAAATGCAGTTTTGCCACCTTTTGATGGCGCACCCACTTTAAATATAGTTTTTGACATGTTTATAAGTTAAATTTGAAAAAATAAAATTCTTCTTTGGAATAAGGATATAAAAATTTACTTTAGATAAAATTTTCATATTATTCTGATAACTTTCATATTTTAATGAATAGTAAAAACAAGCTATATTTTAATTAAAAATAACTTTTTTCATCGCAATAATTTATATGGTTAAATTATAATATTGAATGGTGTTGAAGTATAAATAGAATATATTTTTACCATTTAATATAATTTATGTAATTACCATTAATTTTACATTGAATTTATAGGTAAAAACATTTCAATCTTTGGCAATATTTTAACTTTTAAAACCTGTTTTCTTAACAACAAGATAAATTTTAATTTAATTAATGCAACTTCTGTGTTTTGAATTTTGAACAATTTATTCCATATTTGGAATCAGTGGGTCCAAATTATGTTAATATGTTACTTTTATTTTTTTGATATTATGAATAGTAACTACGGTAATTTTTATTTACTTCAGTTAAAGATAAATCGTGTAATTAAGGGTAAACCAAAGATTATAAAATTACCCTAAAACATGCCAAAATTCTATTGGATGACTAAAAGTCGACCCATATCACCTAAGGGTTGTATTAGATTCATTTTATGGACTTTTGACCATGAAAATAATTTAATTATTATTAAAACCAAAGAAAGTGACAACATGTCACTCCCTTAAATCTTATAAGTATAATAATTTTAATTTAGTGATAAAATTCATGAAACTTAGAAAATTAATAGTCTCCAGAAATATAATAAAATTATATACATTATGTTAATTTACTTAGAATTTTTAGGTGTTAAATAATTATCATTAAAGGTGACACAATAACGATGTTGAAATTATTTTATTGATTGAAATATCAAATAATGGTTTTAAAAATATTAAAATAAATATTATATGAACTATTTAATGTGATACACTAATTTTATAGATAAATATGAAATTTTATGAATTTATTAAAGCTTTTATTTCGAACATATCTTCTGTGAGGATTTTATTTAAATTCAAATAAATGAATAGTGTCAAAATTGACACTATTGTTATTTTATAAAAATAACATAATATAAAATTGTTTAAAAATCACAAAAATATTTAAAAATTATAAATTAAAATTTATATGGTCTAAAATTTCATAAATTATCCAATTATAGACAATTCAAAACACATAAGTAATTATTTATGACAATTTAAAATTTAGAATATTATTACCACAAATAAAATTAAATAGATTAAATAAGGATAAATCAAGTTGATAATGTTTAAAATAAATTCCCAAAATATCTAAATTTTATTATTTGATGAGATTACAACCCTATCTCATCTAAGATTCATATTTGAGTCATTTTGGAAGTTTTTATGTGGGATTTGAATTTATTATAAATTAATATTTCTTATGTTTCCAAAGGTGCCCCTCTCCTCCCTTATAAAAGGGAACCTCCTACCTATCCTCTTCACAACACTTTGAGCCTTAAATATCGGCCAAAACCTGAACATTTCTCTTCTACACTTTCCTAGAAACATTCTTGAGGTTCTGGTCTTCTCAAATGACCAAATATAGTGTCTTAAGAGGAAACTTAAAAGTGGTTCTTCGAAGAAGAGGTAATCTCTTCTACCGACTCTTTCAAGTTTCCTTCTTATTCAACTTATTATTCTTTAGTTGTTTCATTATAAAGTAATAAAATTAGTATCAATAATATACTGATATTTTATTATAAATATGAAACAACCCCATTTCACCTTCTATCCATCCTACAGAAAATGAAATCACCACGCGTATGTACGTACGGAATACCATCTCCACGCCGTGGTGTAATCTGTTTTTCCACCACCACCTTAATTGGATGGGTATAATGGTGTAAAGAATAACTATATATATGCTAATTATAAAATGATACCAATTCTGAGATATTATATCATTCACTCTAATTCCATTCAATAATTATGGGAACGATATCATCGCTCGTGTGTACGTACGGATTACCGTCTCCACGATGTGATGAGATTAGTTCTCCAAGTTAACCATTCAAGAATGATTATAAAATATATATATATTAAATAATCATAAAATATATGACATATTAATGATCATGGAATTATGTATATGTTATTTACTTACTTCCATTCAATTTAATAAGGAAACGAAAACAACGTTCATGCGTACGTACGACCTACCGTCTCCATGAACGGTGTATTACTTTCTATTTATTGATATATTATATATATGTATATTCTGAAGATATATTATATATAAATCATGTTTTAAATTCTAGAAGTAATTAATCATGATTTAAGTAATCATATGAATAATTACAAGTCAAAACACGGACGATAAATGAAACGATTTTACCCAAAATGCTAATTTAACATGAATTTACAAAAGAACAGGTAATATAAAGTCATATGTGAACCATATATGACATCATAACAATGAATATGATTATTTAATAAGTCAATGACATTATTTAAATCATTATACAGGAGGTTAGAATACATATGAAGCATATCAGACATAAGGTAAGGGATAATTTTTCAATCTCATTTTTATCTGAGATTTCTTATACGTAAGTATTTACTGGGGTTATATTTTTCATCCATGCCCATAAAATGTTTTTCATAAAGTGTTTAATATTCTTCCATGTATGTTTAACGTCATGTTTACCCCTCTTTGACTTTTACTTTGTGTTATGGAAGAAATCTTTATTTTTTTTACCATACGTGCTACTTTTTGAATTTTCCATTAAAAGTATGAGGAGAATGTTTTTTTAACTTATACAGCGTGAAAGGATTTTTACAGTTTTATAAGGACTTATTTTCATGAAGCTTACTCTACAAGATTTCATGACTATTTTCAACAAAATCATTTTTCTTTTAAAATCGCATGGCATTTTGAGAAAAGGAAATGATTTTGAAGAATAAATGATATTTTCCTCAAGAATTAATTTCAAGTGTTTTATCAAAACCATTTTCCATATAAGATGAAATTATGTATCATGTTTATGTTTTAAGTATAATGTCTCTATTATTTACATGGTTTGATTTTTCTTATGATGAAATTATATCCATTTTTTTTATGGATTATGTTATGATGGGATGATGTTTATGAAACCCATTTTATTCTTTGGGTTATGATGAATGATTTATGTTTGTGTTGTGGCACATGTAATAATGATTTCATTATGAGATGGGTGGGAACTATATCTACCTCCAATGCATTGGGTAATGATTTATATCTCATGAGATAGACATGGCTGGAACGGAAAGTTAACCCGGTTCAGTGATACAGGACTGGAATGAGGAGTGAACTTGATTCAAAATGGGACTTTGTCCACTAAGATAGTCTTGGAAGCAATGACTTGGATACTATAGAAATCATAACATGTACTTAATGGTTTCCACAATTACATGTTTTATTCCCATTCTAGTTTATCATGATTAATGTTCCTTTATGATCTATGCATTACGTACTGCCATGTTTTATGTCATTGCTCAAGATTTTTATGTTTAAACATGAAGTTCATGTTTTTTTAAGTTCAAATGTATATGATTTGTTTTATTTTCTCCATATTTACCCATACTGAGAATTTGAGATCACCATTTATATGTTTTATTTTCCCCAGGATTTAAAGAAAGGTTTTAGGTAAGAAAACAAAAGGGGAAGATCTTTATGGGAGATGTTGAAGATCTTTCACCACGATTAGAAGATTATATTCTGAGTTTCCAAAGACACTAAACTATTACGGTCTTTGTGTGTCTGTTTTTGTTATGTGTTAAGTATTCTGCAAAAAGTAATGTAATGTCTATGTACGTCAAGTTTGGGGTCTCTACAAAAATTCAGTCCTAGATGGATCTTCCTTTAAAAAAACCAAAATTATTCTAGGAGTTAATTTTATCCATAATAGTGGTAAGTATATTCACAATCAATTTAGTGATGATTTTATAGAGAGTGTTGATAAGAGCTATGGGTCTAAAGAGATGAATTTTAGAGGAATTTTTAACTTTAGGAATCAAAGTATAAAATTGGGCATTTAACCCATGGGGTAGGAAATAACTAGAGAATAAATTCTTAACAAGTTTTTAAACATCCATTTGGATAATATCCCAATATTTCAGGTAGAAACCATTATTAAAACCATTAGGTATCGGGGCACTATCAGGGTTCAGACTGAAGACAGTGTCTCTGATTTCATGATCAAGGAGAACACCAATGAGGAAAGTGTTATCAACTTTAGTGACAATGTTTGGAATGATATCATGAATGATCACTTTGCTAATTATAATTCCATTGAATAAAGACTCAATGTAGGAGAAAACATGATTAGCTATGTCCTATTCATTATCCAAGAGGTTGTCTGCGTCTTTGAGAGAGGCAAGAGGTTTTCAAGCTTTCTAAACTCTCTGTAAAGAATTGTAAAATTTCATATTTCTATCACCATCCGTTAACCATTTGATTTTTAGAGTTTTTTATGAATGTTTTCCTTGAAATTGAGAAGAGAATTTAGTTTCACAGTAATGTTAATTTCTTGATTATGATCCAAAGAAAAATCCAAGTGAGTGTTTCTGTTCTAAATTTGATGAAGTTCATTCTCAAGAAGCAGGATGTCACTATCAATTTTTTTGGCTTTCACGCTGCACCAATTTTTAATCTTTTGTTTAATAAATTTAAATTTAAGAGTACAAGAAAAGGCATCATTGTATTGAGTTATAGAGGACTAAAAATGATTAATGATATTACAACATTCAAGGTCTGAGAACCAAGCATTGTTGAATTTGAAGGGAAGAGAAGGTTTCATAGTTTTATAAGAGATAATGACCAAGATAGGATGATGGTCAGATTAGATTTTCAGAAGGGTGGTACTAGAAATGGTGTCCCATTTATCTAAAGCATGGTCATTAGAGAAGGATCTATCCAGTTTGCTCGCAATGACTCTATTATAATGACTCATGTACCAAGTATATTTGGCATCGAGGAGAGAAATTTTAGTTAAACTAGTGTTTTCTACAGTAGCCTTAAATTTCCTCATAGATAAAGTTGAGTAGAGTGGACCAAATTTTTCACTTGAGGAGAGAATAACATTAAAATATCCAACAAAAAACTAGGGAAAATGAATACAAGAGCTCAAGAAAGAGAGGTCATTACAAAGAGTCCTCCTATCCTGATAATTGTTCTTGGCATAGATAAAGGAACAAAAGAGATGTGTGTGATCAATCATAAAATCATAGGTGAAATTTTGATCAGTAATATGAAAAACATTAACATTAGACAAATATGAGTGAGAAAAAATCCAAAGAGTATCCATATTTGTGTTGTTTTGACATGCACATATAAAGGTGTATCCAAAACGACAAAAGTGAACTAAATAAGTGGAAAAATTAATCTTAGGCTCAACGATGGAAAAAATTAAGGTATTTTGAATGTCGACCATCCGTTTTAAAATAATGAAGGTGTTAAGATTCGTAATACCTTGACAATTACAATATAATATATTCATTTAAACCTACATTTGGAGTTAGAACTCCCTTTTTTCTTACTATTAGAGCATTTATTCCTAGTTGATCTTCTAACATTTTTAGACAAATTAGGGCTTGTATTAAGCCCCTGCTGACCTTTAGTAGAGTCTAAGGGGTTAACATTATCACCTGCAGACAACACTTGTAAGGCAGTATCTTGCATGATATTAATATCAGATGATGCCTTAGAATTACTAATAAACCTATTGTTAACATCATCTATGTTATCATAAGGAATATGCTTGAAATCATTTATGCAGGTACCCAAAATGTTGCACGGTTTAGGGGGACCTGACTGTTTTTGTGCATGGGTAATTGATGAAAACTTTGTGTATTTGGTCTGCCCAATGTGATTTTTCACATTCTTCCTAGAGATGTCAGTTTATGAAAATTTAGTCTGCTCAGTAGGTACCTTTTGTTCTGAGACTTTTTGAGAACCATCCAAAGCTTTATCTTGTTTATTCTATCTTCCTTTAATGGATTCCAGATCAGTGACCTCTGTAGCCAAAACACATTCTGCTGCGGAGTTTGAAACAAGGAACTCCCCAACAGTAATAACAGTATCTCCTGAGGCCTTGCAGGATTTCATCTACTGAATGGGAGCCGAGGAGGTGGTCTGAACATGAATGCAAACTATTTTTCCTACCTTATGTTTAGTTAGATCAATATTAGAGGCCATACCTATGCAAGCCAAGTACTTTCCAAAAGTGCACCCCAGAATTGCTGCATTCATTCCAAAAAATGGCCAGAAATGTCCATTATTGATGATGTAGAGTTGTGAATGTTGGCCTTTTAGAGCATAAAAGGAAGATCACCTGTTGAGAACTAGTATCTAGATATGGAACATGAAATATTTCCATCATTTTACCTTTATTGGTTACACTATGTTGGGTGTTATAAACTGTAATATCATCTACAATAGCATGTGGCACAAATTTTTTAGTTAATTGTTCAGATTGTATGACATTTATGACTAGATTTTCAATATACTCTAAAGTGTCATGTTCTAAATTGTTATTTTCATCCATTTCAACCAAATCATCCCATTTATTACCTGAGGTATATCCTAAATGGTTTGGGTGAGATGTATTCTTAACCCAAATCTCATTTTTCTTTTTAAGAGGTTCAGTTTTATCAGTGATTATAGACTTGCCTCTTTTGTTTCTAACCTCAGTCCACTCATTGTATTTTGGCTAGATAGATTGGTTTTTGACTACCCTATAGTTTAGGATAGAATGTCTCACTATCTTACAAAACTCAAAAAAGGTTATTTTTTGTTCATATTAAATTCTAACCTCTGTTATTTGATCCTTGGCACTAAAGCTAACAACATTCGGTAATTTAGAGTCAAGGTTGATTTCCACCATGATCCTAGAAAATAAACCTATTTCAGCATTAAGAGTACGTTGTTCTATCTGAAGAGGGGTGCCTATACATGATGCTATGTCATTGAGAATCTTAGGGTTCCAATATAACCAATTAAGACCATGAAACTGGATCCAAAAATTCACCATTGTGTTTTTATGAGTGTGTGGATTAAAAATTTTGTCCCATTCTGAGACTTGAAGGAGACCAGGTTTAAGTTGAATGTTTCCTAATTACCAGACATGATTCAAATGCTCTTATGAGCTCAGTAAAATGTAAAAATAGCCATGTCCAATTTTAATTAATTTCCAATTAGAAAAACCCCAGCAGTGTGTGATTCTTAGCTTAAGATCAGAGAAGTGCCAAGGTTTATCACCTTTGAGGTAAGAAGTGCAACCCATAATAGAGTACTTACACATTTGCGTATGCTGTTGAAGGGATTCAGGATCAGATTCAAAAAGTAAACAAAAATCATCCAATTTCTTGCATAAAGGCAGCTTCGAAAGGGTGTTAGTTGATAGATTTGTACCTTTAAGCGCTTCGATGAAGAATATTCCTCTTATTTTTCCAAGCAATGTGCATGAAGAAAAATATTTGGGGAGGAAGAATTGAGTTTGTGAATTTGTAATAACTTTATCATTGTAAATTTTCCTCTACTGGAAGTGATGGGATTCGAATATATCAAGTACTAGGAAGGAGGCGGCCATTGGAGTGCAGATCGATCGGATTGCAAAACCTAGTTCACCGATGATTTTTAGAGAGAGATGGTCTCCCATCTCTCTAAAACCTTTTCTATTTTGTTATAATCTAACTACCCATTTATTACTGAACAATGTATTATCTCTATAGAAAATATCTTTTTATACTCCACTATTCATAGCTAGAGAAAGTCACCCTAGAAGTATACTTCTTAGAAGGAGAAGCTGATCATTGGTGGACATTGATTAAAAATATGAAGACAAGAAGGGAGATCTATACAATGGAGAGGGAAGAATTCAGGGGAATATTTTTCAATAAATATTTTCCCCATTCAATGAAAAAAATGGAGAAGGAATTACTTGAAATTAAGTAGAAAGAAAATGAATTGACAATAATATATGAGATGAACTTTATAGTACTTTCTCAATACACCTCTATCATTTTTATGGATCCTAAGGGAGAGGTTGATATATTCTTCAGTTTACTAAGACCCCATATTTAGAGGAATATAGTAAATAGAGACTATGAAAGCTATAAGAAGATAGTGTGGGGTGCTATGAAGGTTTAATTGGAGTTTGGATAGATTCAATGGTCACATAGATCAAATGAAAAGAAGATAGAAATTGATCCAAAATCAGGGAATAATTTTGATCATGGAAGAGGAGAAAAGAAAGTTCAACTTCCCATGTATAACAAATGTGGGAAGAAGCATTCATGTAACTTCTTTCTTGGGAGTGTAAAGTGATACAAGTGCATAAGATATGGCCATATTGCTCGAAATAATTGTGGTGAGGTGAAACCCCAACTTTTTAACACTAACGACAAAGGGAATATGGTGCAGGCCCAGCCAGAAGTTCAATTCTTCAAGCATGGACATATTGGGAACTTTTCCAATCAATTTCCAAATCAAAAGATAATGGAGGGGAACCACCACCAACCTCAGCATAGGCTAAGGGAGAAAGGTTAGATATTTTCTATCATGATGACTAAATTAGAGGCTTCAAATCATGCGGTGGAAGGTACACTCATCATTCTATCAAAGATACCAAG
This sequence comes from Viscum album, assembly GCA_963277665.1. Taxonomy (NCBI): domain Eukaryota; kingdom Viridiplantae; phylum Streptophyta; class Magnoliopsida; order Santalales; family Viscaceae; genus Viscum; species Viscum album. The sequence continues at coordinate 2,093,145,375 of OY728148.1, read as the reverse complement.
TAATTTGTTTGATTATGGTTCTATATATTCCTTTATTTCATATAATTTTGAAATGGATATAGAATCAATCCATGAAATTCTAAAAGTAGAGTTATCATTTAAGACTCCTTGAGGGATAATTCTAGCATCAACGGTGTACATAAACTCTAGTATTAACTTTGGATATCATGATATCATCGTAAATATAGTAGTCATTCCCATGGTGGAATTCGACACTATACTAGGGATGGAATGTCTCTCAAAGTATAATTCTAAGATCAACTAAAGAAGAAATGAAATTTTATTAGCCTTGAATGGAAAAACTATAATGATTTTCAAAGGAGAGATATCCTGGCCTGATCTTTGTCTAGAGGAACCCCCATATCCTTCTTTATAGAGATGATCAATGAAGAGGGAGAAGGAAATGAAAGTATAAATATAGTGAATTTCCCCATCATTCATGAATAAATTGATGTATTTTCTAAAGATTTACCAAAATATCCCCTAGAAAGAGAGGTAGAGTTCTCCATTAAACTCATACCTAGATCCAAGCCGAAATCAAAGACCCCATATAGAATGGAAAATATGGAGTTAGAGGAATTAAAGAAACAACTTAAAGATATTTTGGAGAAGGGATTTATCCAACCAAGTGTGACTCCTTAGGGAGCACCTGTTATCTTTATAAAGAAGAAGGACAAATCAATGCGGCTATGCATTGATTATAGATAACTTAACGAGATCATAGTGAAGAAAAATTACCCTCTCCCAAGGATTGATGATTTATTTGATAAGCTTCGTGGGGCTCGATTATTCTCTAAGATTGACCTCTGATATAGGTATCATAAATTGAGGGTAAAGAAAAAAGAAATTCCAAAGACTGCCTTCTAAACAAGATATGGAAATTATGAGTTTATTTTTATGCCCTTCGGTTTGACTAGTGATCCTAATATATTTGTGGATTTTATGAATAGATTCTTTAAGGACTACCATGATAAATTTATGGTAGTTTTTATTAATGATATTATTATATATTTAAAAATTCATAAAGAGAATGAGGATCATCTGAGGGTTATATTGGGAACTCTGAGGAAGGAGAAGCTATTTTGAAAATTTAGTAAATTTGAATTATGGTTACAATAATTTGCATTATTGGGGAACATTGTAACTAAGGAAGGAATATCAATTGACCCTATAAATACAAAGGCTATATAGGAGTGGCCTAATCCTACATCGGTAACTGAGATTTGTAGTTTCCTTGTTTTAGCAGGATATTATAGGAGGTTTGTGAAAAAAAATTTATGACTTTCTAATCCATAAACCAAGTTAACTTGAAAATGGGATAAGTTCATTTGGAAAAATAAGTCTGAATAAAGTTTCCAAGAACTGAATAATATATTGGTTACTACACCTATGTTAACTCCACCCTTTCTTGGAGAAGAATTTTTTTATAGTGATGCATATCTGAAAGGGGTTGGGTGTGTCCTCATGAAAAATGACAAGATGATTTCTTATTCATATCGACAGTTAAAGCCTCATGTGCAGAATTATCCTATGCATAACCTGGAGTTAGCTGGAGTTATTTTTGATATGAAAATATGGAGGCACTTTCTTTATGGAGAGAAATGTGATATATACAAATACCACCAAAGTTTGAAGTATATTTTCATGAAAAATAAATTGAACATAAGACAAATGATATGGTTGGAAATTCTTAAAGACTATGACTGTTCAATTAATTATCACCCTGGAAGAGAAAAAAATGTTACTGATACATTAAGTAGGAAAGACCCATTTGTGTTGGCAATGATGAGGATTCAAGGAGATCTATTTATCAATGATCTAATAAAATTGGACATGGGAATATTAAGGGAAGGGACATCATCAAACTTATCCCAAATGATTTCTAAACAATAATTACTATAGAATATCAAGAAATATCAAAGGGAAGATCCTTTTTTATAATAGAAGATAGAGGTTGTGAATAATGGGAAGTTTTCTGAGTTCAATATTGATCAAGAAGGTGTATTTAAATTTCATACATGGATATGTGTTGCATCTATCCCAAATATAAAAAAGGATATGATGCATGAATTTCATAACTCTACATTCTCTATAAATCCTAGAATAAATAAAATGTATATGGACATTCTTGATCATTATTGGTGGGATAATATAAAAAGGGATATTTTTTACTACACTGCAAGGTGCTTGGTGTGTCAGCAAGTGAATGTGATATGGGTTATAATGGGACGACTCACTAAGACTACCCATTTCACCACTATTCAGGAAGATTTCACTCTTGACCAACTTTCTAATATATACATAAAAGAAGTGGTGAGGTTACATGGGGTTCCACTTTCTATCATTTCTAATCGTGATCCAAGATTCACATATAAATTTTGGATAAGTCTTCAACATGCTATGAATACTGAATTGAATTTCAGTATAACCTATCACCCCCAAACTGATGGCCAATTTTAAAGGACTATTTAGAAACTTGAGGGTAAAGACCCATATATTTCCATGTATTTTTTTTATTATATTGAATTATTATGAGTTCGTAAAAATTGACGACGCATGATTCTGAGGCCCAGTGTGCCCGGAATGAATTTCTGAACTTTTTTTCAGGTACATTCAGTAAACACATGAGCGACATTTTGTAACTTTTGAACTGGTGATCAGAATTAAAATCCGAGGAAACTGTTGAACTCGCAACCCCGATATTCTCTTAAAAAGACCTTCACCTCAACCACAGTAGGTTGAGGGTGGAAGTTAGTTTTTCAAATTTTCGTGGGAGAATTGAAAAAAATAAAAAAATAACTTTTATTATATTATTCTTGAAACCACCATTTTGAATATTTGGTGGTGTGGAACACATGAACTCCCCTTTAATGTGAGTAAACCCTTGGAATTATCACAATTAATGAGCCAAAAATTAATTGATCTAGTAATTAAATAAGTTGGCTCCTCACCTTTCTTGAGGTTGGGGGAAACGTTGGAAAAGGAGAACTTTTGGTGGAGAGGAGAACTTGGTGTGAGAACTTCCTACAATGAAGAACATCTCCAATGATGAATGAACCAACATTTGAGGAAATTCCAACCTCACCATCATCATCTTCCTCCTCATGACACCTCCAATGGACGATCGAGGTAGGGGTGTGTTTATGTTGTTCTTCGTGGTTTTATGTTGAAACTTTCTCCTCGAAGTTGCATGCTATCGGTCTAACATGGAGGGCACAGACCAAAAAAACATGGCCCAATCCCTCCTCATCTATAATGTTAATGTGTCCTTCATGGGCCACGATGACGGCGACGAAACAACTGCACCGCCGAAGGAGACCACAGACTGTTGGCCGCAGTGGAGAAAGGTGGTGGTTGGCACCCGACCGACTGCGTGGAACCGGGCTGGCGCGTCCGCACCGCCGGTAATGAGGGAGGCTGTGGACCGTCAGCTGCGATAGTGGGAAGTCAACAGCCGGCACACTGGACGACCGCGTGGAGGTAGGGAGGCACGTGTCCGCGCCACCGGTTGAGCAGAAGGCCACGGCCCGTCTGCCGCGACGGAGCAGGATGGTGACCGACACGCTGGTCGGTCACGTGGTGAAGCGGAGGTGCGCGTTCGTGTAGCCGGAGCTGGAGACTATGGCCGCTTGGCCGTGGTGAAGGTTGGAGGGAGGCCGATATCTGGCTGGCCGTGGTGGAGGTCAGAGGGTGGTCGACATCTGGCCGACCGCGGTGGAGCAGCGGCGCGTGTCCACGCCGCTGGAAGGAAGGCCGACCATTTCAGTTGGCCATGTCACATCGAGTGGGACCCCTTCGGCGGGTCCCATATGCTAGCTGGCAGTGCCAAGTGGCACCGCTTGGTTGGATAAAACCAAATATCCAATGGGCCGTTCATGTGACCTGGGGGGAGTGCCTCCCCTCCTGGGTGGTGGCTAGGGCGGACCCCACCACAAGGGGCCACCCCGGCCGCGGGCTGTGCCCAGCGGGTCACCCCCTTCATGGGTTGGGCCGGACCATGGCCCAATGGGCTGGGCCCACTGTGGCCCAGGCCAACTGGGCCGGACCCGGACCGGGTCGGACCGGACCTGGGCCCATCTAGACCCAGATACGCATTTTTGGATATATCTTGAGAACTGGGCATCCGTTTGAAGAACCGTCTACGGTGCTAGAATCCTTGGATCAATATGGTACTTTTTTTATACTCCACTTGAGTTTTGGATAATGTAGGGGTATGGTTGGGTTGGATCGAACCCAAATCCAACCTGGACCTTGGGACTAAAAGGCTAATAACTTACAGACCGGGCGTCCGATTGATGCACCGTCTGTTGTGTTGGATCCCTTATGATGTGACAGACCTTCATGATACTTATTCATGGGACTTCATGGTATTTGAAGTATCTACCAATGAATTTAGTAGAAGAACCTCCTGAAATGAAGCATGCTTAGTGCGGAAACCCTGTGGCTAGCTGTACTTGAGGATACTTCAGATCCTGTGTGGGTCATCTTTGGATCCTATGTGGGTCATCATCTCTAGATCCTGTGTGGGTCATATTCAGATCCTATGTGGGTCATCTATAGATCCTATGTGGGTTTTCTTCAGATTCTGTGTGGGTTATATTTGATTCTATATGGATCAACAACAGAGATTCTCGATGAAGTAAGATGATATAGCAATACAACTAATCATTTATACTACCGTACTTAAGTTATACCTGGTGTGAGCTGAGTCTTTACCCTTATGGTACACTTCTGTGTGGTGATAACTTTGTGGTAATCTTCTGTGTGGCATTACCTTTGTAGTACTTACCTTCGTGGTGATACCTATGTGGTATTCTTCTTTGTGGTGTTACCTTTGTGGTACTTACCTTTGTGGTGTCACCTTCATGGTATTCATTCCTTCATGGAATAGTTGTACTTTCAGTTAAAGGATTGGGCCTTGTTTTCCTTATGAACATGATGGGTATACTTGACAACTTAGGTATATGTATGGTCATATACCAAATTAGGGTTTACTATTGTTTTCATGCTTTGTGGTTTATCCTTTGTGTATTCTGAGAGACCTTAGGGGGTCTTGGGGTCTCTACTGAGTATTGTTATACTCACCCCTGCATGGGCTATGCCCGCACCTTATTCTGTCTTGTGCAGACGACAGACAATGCTGATCTAGGATGAGGGTACTAGGACTGGAGGTTGCTCGGAGGTGGGCATTAGACGAGATGATCCGCAAAGACGACCGTTTGAGAGCTGTACCTACCCTTCAGGTAGGATCCTTGGCGGGTGTTCACAGAAGATGTTTCCGGTTTTACTTGTATTTTTAGTTGGGCTTGTATTCTAGCCCCTTTACTTACCATACACACTCTTTTTACTATACAGTTTACTTTGTGCTCGTATCTTGACGTGTTCTTGGTTGTGTGAGTTTACAAGTTATAAAGGTAATGCCTTCCCAATTTTGGGGATATACCTTTCCGGTGCTAGGCGCCAACCCCTAACCTATGGAAGGCGGGCTTGGGGTAGTCACAGCATGGGCCCCAAGGGACGGGTCATGACATTGAGGACATGTAGAGAACATGATCAATGGAATTTAAAGGTAGATGGGATCAAAACCTCCCATTAGTTGAGTTCTCATACAATAACATATTCCACTTGAGTATTCAAATGGAACTATATGAATCTCTATACAAGAAGTGATTTAGAACTCCTACTTGTTGGAATGAAGTTGGAGAGAAGAATTTTCTTGGGCCTGATCTTGTGTAAAAGATGATAGAAAAGGTTCATTCCATCCAACAACATATAAAGGCTGCTTAGAGTCAGCAGATGATCTATGCTGACAACCATTAAAGGTAGTTGGATTTTTATGTTGGGGACAAATTTTTTCCTTCAGACATCACCATGGAAGAGAGTTGTGTGATTTGTAAAGAAAGTAAATCTTTTCCCTAGGTACATTGTCCCCTTTGAAATCCTTGACCACATAGGAGTAGTGTCTTATCAGTTGAAAATTACACTAAATATTTCTCAAGTTCACGATGTATTTCAAATATCTCTCTTGAGGAAGTACATACCTGATTTGTAACACCCTGCCCCTTCCTCATTGGATTGATAAGGTGGATGAGGAGTTAATTGGCCTTAAGCAACATTCGCAGGGCACCAAAGGCTGGAAATAAATACCAAGGGCTTCATGAATCATTGGGGAACAATTTTCCCTTAAGATAAAATCATCTAACCAAACAAGACATTATCAACAACCGATATGATGCATGTAAACAAAGAAACCCAACCCATACATTACCTAAATAAACCCATAATATTCCATAACAACTCCCAAGTGCCAATACAACCAAACCAAATATCAGAGTACCAAGTATAAGACTACACAACAAGAACCCAAAGAACTATGACACCATCCATATCTCTAAACCAATCTCCATGCTCCAAGCACCACAACATCACCAAATAATCATGTTAAACTTCTAGAAAAATGAGATTATTTACCTTTACCTATGTCCCGAAACACAACATCTGCAAAGCACCAAAGTGACAAAGCAGGGGGTGAGTACTAATACTCAATAGGATTTACCCAAATGACTTCCCTACACACGACACTAGGAAATAACTATTAGCACATTTATATAAAGTAGTTCATATAAATCATTAAATAACACAACCATTATAACAAGCCAAACATACCCTTACCAAGAAATGTTAACCAATAGAAAGCCACAACTATGCCATAATCCATAACAGCATCACACATTATCCCAAAAAATTCTATCTTGCAAAGAAACACACAACGGGGAAACCAAAATGGTGAAACTTCCATCCAAACTGTTCACTACATTTCTAACTAGCGGTTCTTCCTAACCACTATCCAAAATGGTGGCCCTTCCATCCACTATCCATCACCTTTTATAGTTATACTTCCCAACCACTTTAACAAAATCAACACAATCCATAACACTTAATCAACCGGCCAATATAAAGCACCAAGGCCATACAACAAGCACACAACCATTTCCAACACATGCCAATTCACTTCAATAAATCACTCGTTTATTGAAAACACCCTTCTACCATTTTCCATGCCAACCAAATTTCAATAAAACCATATTTTATTGAAAATAATTTTCAAAAACTATTTTCATAGTCTAAACCAAGTGATAAATTTTGAAATCTACATTTTAAAGTCACACAACAAAACCCCTCTTTCAACAAGATCCCATTCCACCCAAAAATACCCAAACCTACACCAAATGGGTTTCCACCAATATTATCACATAATATTCACAATTAATTTCAAGAAAAAAAAATAATAGAAACCAAAGACACTATTTATAACCAAGTGGAGTCGAGAGATAAGCCACCTACCTTTAGGGTTCTAGCAAAATCAAACCATAAGCAACCACACCACAAATCCGGAAAACGCACCACCGAAACCACTCTAGATCCTCTTCCCTATCATCAAAAAGACCTAAAATCATCAATTTACGATAAAAAACCCTAGATCTACATGAAAAGGATGTAGATATAGAAAAACACGAAAGGGAGGAGAGTATATTTAGAGAGAAACCAAGAAGAATCTAAGAGGACAGACTTACTCGAGAGAAACCACCTTCAAACCACCTTAAAACCCATTCAAATACCTTCTAAATAGAGTGGAAGATCACCCCTATCCCTTGATAAGACTAAATATCACATAGTATTTGAGTGGGAGAATAAATGGGTGAGTTAGGGTTAATCCCAACTAACCCCATATTTAAAGAAAACTATTTTTAATGGGCCACATGGTTAGCTCGCACGGTTAGGAAAACCGTGCGCTAACCGTGAAGATACTAATGCCTCAAAGGTATCTCACACGACCTCCTCACATGGTTAAAAAAACAATTAGAAAACCATATGAAACCCCACTACCTCGAGTTGCATGGTTACCTGGGAATTCTGCATAGTTTCCCCTAACCGTGCTCAAACTGTGCAGCCCTAAAAAGGTCTCCAAAACTTTCCAAAACCATTCAAAACTCTCCCAAACTCTTCGAAACACTTACCAAGAACTTTAAACACATAAGAAGGCATAAAAAAGGCTAAATACCTTAAACCAGGGGTTCTAAATGATCCATCACATGTACTGAATCTAGAGGTGGTACAACTAGAACATGACCTCCCCCGTGAGGAGCAGCTGGTGGAGATATTGGACCGTAGAGACAAGTTTCTACACAAAAAACTACCCACATTGTCAAAGTGTTATGGAGGAACCATAAATATGAAGAACTAATGTGGGAACAAGAAGATATAATGAGACCGAAGTACCCTCACCTTTAATCAATTGAGAGAATGAGTTGAAATTTAAGGGACAAAATTTTTTAAGGGGGGAAGAATGTAATGACCCAGAATTTTTAAATTAAAATTGTTTCCTAAATAAATGTGTGTTACATATTATATTATATTATACATACAAAAAATAAATAGAAACAGAAATTTATTTATCTCATCAACAATGATCATTATATTATTTATCTATGAAACCAATTAAAATTCCAAACATTACAACTAGATAGAAAATATAAAATAGGATAGCTAAAATGAGAAAATATGGATCACCCCAGTCTACTAAAATCATCACCTTCATAGAAAATGTTATAGAAATGAAACAAAATATTAGTAAACCAATAAATTTTTTAAGAAATTAAAATATAACCATAGGGGGAAATTGTAGTGAATTTTGATTGAAGGAACAAAGTGGTATATATAGGGTATAAAGGGAAACGTGACCATTGGGATTCAACCATTATATGAATATTGGTTAAATATTACTATTGGTTAATATAAACATTGATCAATTTTACCGTTGGGAACTATACCCATGGGTGATAATTTTACCATTATAATTAGTGTTAATAAGTATTAATGACAAAGGATAATTGACACTGAAAGGAGAATTGATGACCTTAACCAGTAGAGTCATTTCATTTGAAGCCCATTTGTCAGAACTTGGGAGGGAGGTATCATCACTCGGATTTTCCCTTGACCAAGCCTAAGTCGAGCTTCGGCAATATAATCTTGAACAAAATCACCTATGGAAAAATTTCAAGTTAGAGGATATTACCACTTGATCGATATTAGTCGAGCCACCCCACAAAACTAACACCATCGCACACCTTACCATTAGGGCATATACGAGTGTAATAAAGGGTTACATATCTAGACCTTAGTTACTTAAAGTGTAAATTCCTTTGTATAAATAAAATTCTTATTCCATAAATTCTTATTAAGAATAGTTTTTCTTAGTAAAATACATGTTTAATTGAGATGAATTTGATAATTTGTTTTTTTGATGCAAATAAAACATAATTGTGTTTTTCTAGAAAATATCTGCACTTTTATAATAAACTCAGGTATTATGAATAATATTTTTTTAATCAAATAGTTTTTTAAAACAAACCTATCTAAATATAAATGACAAAATAATTTTATAATGGCCTAGGACATTTTTTATAAGTGTCAAAAATTTGATTGTGCCTTAAAAATAGTTATTTTTAAATAAATAAGGATTTTGATATTTAAAAGTTAAAATTATCATATTTAGATAATTATTATGAAAAAATAAACATTATATTTTAAATTAGAATGTTGAAATTAGGTTATAGTTAATTTATGAAAATTTTCTAAAATATTTTATTTTTTTACGACTAGTAAAAAATATAGTTTTGGGTTCTTGATATATTTTATGACTTCATATTTATGTCATAATGATGTATTAATTAATTAAAAAAAATACATGACCTAAAAAATTTTATTTTATTAATATTAATTATTTTAATATATTCTAATCAATTTCTAAAACTATAAGTGACTTTCCAAAGTCTAAATTTGTTTTTTTGATTTTTAAGAATATTACTTTGTGGAATCTTTACTTTTCCATGACAAAATAAGTAATAAATAATGGTGTGCGGTTATGGAGGATTAAAATATCATAAAATGTGACCCAAATGTCCAAAACCATGTGCAAAAACCATGGGTAAGCTAATGGTTTTTCATTTTTCCGCAACCCAGATTTCCAAGACCTATATTTGGAAATTATTAAACAATTCCTCCATTTTTTCTATAAATACACACCCCTTTCACCATTCCCTTTCACTCCTAATTCATACTCTATGAATTTCTTGTTATTTTTCCTCCCAATGAGTCACCCCAAGGTATAATCAAGCCACAAAGGGTCCATTCTCAAGTTTTAGGAATAACTCTTCAAGGTAAGAGAAATATTCACTTCTCTTTTCCATTCAAGTTTCATTTTCATGTGGTATGTCTTCTAATTTCCAAAATAAGTTATTTTTACACTTTCCATTATCCCATTATTGTAATAATAGTCTTTTATGAATGAGATACTCTTACCCCCTCTCATTTTACCCTTTTCTAAAACCATTTTTTATACCAATCATGCTGCTATATTTTCTTCTCAAATTTTCCTCTTTTACACAATAAATTATCTTTTCCTTTTTATTTGAATACCCAAAACTCTTTTCTTTTCAATGGGTATTCAAATAGGTTTAAAAAATGACTTTATTATTCAGGTATTTACATATATGAAACCCACATTTCCTTTTATGGGTTGAAAATGATGTTATGATAATGTATTTATGTTCTTTTGTATGTTAAGATTTTGATAAGAAACCCATTATTTATGATCCACAGGTTATTAATGAAATGATTTATTATAATATATGTGGATCACATAAAATTAATACATATGAAGGGTTCTACTTGATAGCGCTCCAATGCATTGGGTAAAGAATTTAATCTTTAGAGATGACATGTTTTATGATACCTTGGTGAATAACCTTGATAATTTTCATTTATGACACCTTTGTGATATGCTTATGAATGTATCATTTAAATTTTGTAGCTAAATTTACATGTTATGATTCATTTTCTTATTATTATGATATAACTATTGTTCATACCTTATTTTTATGCCTCATTTTCTTTTTGATATGTCCCATGATCACATGCTATATGTATTTCTCGATTATTCCCTTGATGGGATTCATGCTCACCCTTTTCATTCGATGAATGTCCCCAAGACATGAGATGCAGTAAAAGTAACTTAGGTTGAACCCTTGAAGATGTATTTCAAGTGGATTTTATAATAATTATTTAATTTTTCATGTATTATATACCTTATTTCAAGAAACTAAACTTTAAAACATTCTATGTTTGTACCATGTAATGAAAATTTATGTAATAAAAAGATGGGATGACATACTATGTGTTGTAAAGAAAGGAATGTGAAAATCTGCCAGAGTGTCCTGAATATGGGAAATCAAGGTATAAGTTGAAAAAAAGATATCATATTAATTTATCTTCTATTATAAGATCCGTACCTTATGCTAGGGAAATTTAGGAGTTTTTTATTTAAATAAGTTTTAAAACTTATTTTTTTAAATAGGTTAGGGTTTATTGTATTTTTAAAAGTAATCCTAATAGTACATGAACCTCATTCATGCATCTTCCTTTGATGAGGAAGCATTAATGGGGTCCATTCTTCCTTTTTATAGCATAAGAAGTGTGAACCCCATTCACGCTTCCTGTGAATTAAACACATAGGAGGCGTGAACAGACTTCACTCCTCCATGTTAGTTTTATAAAATTTTAACTTATATTTTTTTGTTATATATATAATAATTAATCAACAATAGAATTAAAAAAATAGAAATTAATAATATAATAATTAAAACATAATTAAGAAAATATTTATATAATAACTAAAACATAATTAATTAAATAATTATATAAAACTAATACATAATTAGGTAGTTATTAATTAAAAATATTAGTTAATTTTCTATAATTATTAATATATAATTTATATATTAATAAATATTAATTAATATATACTATGATATATCAACATATATTAGTTAATAGATTATTAATAATTATTACTCTAATTATTAGTAATGTATTAGAAAATAATATAATTATTAATTATTAATTATATTGTTTATTACTGATCAATAATATATAATTAATTACTAATAATTATCAATAATATATGAATTAATAATCATTGATATAATTAATAATAATACATTAAAAAATAATGTAAATATAAATTATTTGTTATACTATGAATTATTAATTATATAATTAGTAATTTAATTAATAATATATATTATTATATTATTAATATAATTAAAAAAATTATATTGTTTATCATATAAGTAATAAAAGAATTTATAATATAATATATTATATTAATAATAACTAATTATGTTATTAATATAATTAAAAGTTATATATTTAATAATATAATACCCAAAACACAATTAATTAATTAATATATTGTATATAATTAGTTATTAATGATATAATTAATATAAATTGTAATTAGTGGATTTTTAAATAACATTCAAGTAATAATTAATTACTTTTTAATAATAATAACAATACTCCAACTTATTAGTTATGTTAACTAATTATAATATGTAATCTTTTAAATAACAGAAAACTGATAATTTAAAATATATATAACATTGATCATAGTTACAAATTTATGAACGATGAAAAATGTATCACTCTAGCCTACATTGTTGTCTCAAATGATCTTCCATGACACAACCAAGTGTATAGATAATGTGATCACACCATCTCTGTAGATGTGTATGCTCTAACATATGCACCTCCTGTGTAGCATCTGTTGTAGCTGCCTCCATATCATCTTGTGTGATAAAAGGTGGATCCAAAGTCTCCTCACCCATACCCCATCCTGGCTAAAAGGAAAGTGATTACTAGTTAGAACTCTCTCCCACATGGTATGAAGATGGTTGTTTGTTAATGGGTATCTCACAATCAGGGTAAAATGTTGATTGAAACACACTCTAGTCACTAGTAATCACTGTAGTATAATCTAAAAATGTTGCGGACAATGAAGTAGAATCAATAGTAGATGTATCATCGACCAATATAGGGATAACTTTTGGTTGTGAATCATCTATGATAGGAATTGGAGGAGCATCTAGTTGATCATGTTGGAAATGCTATTCATGTGCTACGTCATCATATAAGACATCCATACCAGGATCGTTACCCTTTGAAACATCTATATCAGGCTCATCAGCCTCAACATCATCAGTCTCATTGAATAAAATCCTTTGATAAATCTCATCCATGAGAATAAGAATCATTGTCACTACTTCATGAAAATAAGAATTGTCAAATGTTTCTCCCTCTACAGGATCAAAGATGTGAATTAGGTGTACGATATGAGCATCCTAAAAAAAATGTAGTTAACTAAAGTTAATAGAAAATTTGTTTAAAGGTGGAAGGAAGAATTATTACCAACTGATGATAAATCCATATATGTCGTATAAGATATAACAATGAGTTCATGTGGTATCAGGACACATAATTCAACTGATCTAATAGCTACATGTGTATTATGCCCCTCATAATCGGGATTCATACCGTCTGTCTGAAATCTAAATATATCTTGCATGATATTGCCTCCAGTCCAAATCTCACTTCCCTGAAATATTTAGAGAATAAAGTGAAGGCAACTGAATGGGTGATGTGGGGATGGAATGATGGAATTCTAACTGCCTCATAACTCGATCAACATGGTGTCACACAACAATGTGAAAATTAATAAGAGGTGTGATGTTTTTGATGAAATCAAGTATCGTTGTATAGTAAAGCGGGAGAATCTAGAGGGAAAACCCCAAATATAGAATCCATGAAACTTGGAATATCAAAAAATAAATATGAAATTAATAAATGAAATCATGTTCAATACACAATTATAATTTTAGTTTATAATTAATAATCACATATGTTATTTGGCTTGAGGCTATCCAACAAAATTCTATAAGCATGGCCATAATATCTGGATGTATCTCAATGTTTATGGTCCTAGATCCACCTACATATAATAATTTTTTATTCATAGTTTTGTGATACAAATTTACAGATTTTATTTTCACATAAAGAAAAACATACCATCTTCCACACGAGGCATCTTGAAAATGTCTATTTGCAATGGTGCATATACTTGTGGATAGATGAAAGGGATGCACCCCCATACCAACATCTAGATAATAATAACACATCCTATAATTTTCATCTTATCAACATGAAATTCACTATATAACACTCTGTATGTATAATAAAGACATGCAGTCCCCCAACTATACTGCCCTATCTGGTCTAAATCCTCAAGTAAAAGTAAATACATAAGATGAATAAATATAGTATAATGGTGTATGAATATCATGACTCTAATAAGTATTATAATATATATTCATGAAAATATCAGTATAGTGATTTCATCAACATCATCTACCAAGTGTGTGATGTGATCATTTATCCATGACATGCATATCCAAATGCCAAAGACATACCATCCATAGTCATAGACCTTAATTCCTAGTAGTCTCTGAACCAAATCAATCTAATCACCAAAAACTTATCCTATCACAACTGCACCCTCAATGGGGGGGGGGGGGGTACAACATAAGGGGTATATCCTCAAGGGTGATCGTCAGCTCTCTATGTAGTAGATGAAAACTTTTTGTCTTTAGCCTCCATCTCTTTATAAGGGCTCCAATGAGCTGGTGGTTAATGAAGGTGAAATCACACATCTATACACTATATAACCGTTCACACTAAATATGAGGGATACTGATAGTAGGGGTGAAACATGATGAAAGTGGCATGACCTCTGTATTCTCAAAGCAGGAACATGACACAACTCTAAGATAAGAAGAGAAATATGTCCCTCTAGGAAGGTGAGTAAATGAATGTCCTCCATATCTACATTTGATATACTCATTACTATTTATAGTTACTGTAATAATTTTTTTAAAATAATTTTTTAGTAAATATAACTAGGAAAATGATGTACATAGTTATCATCCATAATGAAACATGATGGAGAAAATTTTATCAAACAAAAAGGGATGGTAAATTGATCTTTTTTATGTAATAAATCTAATAAATTTTGTGATGATACCAGGGTAGTTTTTAATTTTTTTAAAACATATCAAACATTGATAGTGAATGATATTCAATTTAGGGAACAAGGGGTGTTTTTTATGAAGAAAATGATTTTTTTGGATTTTTAAGAATAATTAAAACATAAAAAATTCGATGCTCGAGCAGGTCCTCAAAGTTGAAATAAAAAAAAATTGTATGTGATTAAAATTAAACTATCATTAAATACTAAAATAATTGATGGTTCTTAAATTTTAATGACTGAAATTCCCAGGGTCAAAAACCTGGTCCTCATGACCCTAAGGGTAACTAGTAATACCTTGGTTACCTTCCCGACACTAGGGGTGTCCATGGGTTAGGTTGTGTCGAGTTTGGGGAAAGTTTTTGACCCGAACCAATCAAAATAGGTTGGGTCAATTCATGGTAGGTTTTTAGTTCAAACTTGACCAGACCCAACCCATCTCGGATCAAGTTGGGTTGGTTAGAGTCAATTAGGTTATAAAAAAATGGTTGCTCCGTGATAAAAAATATACTGTGTGCACGTAGCGGTGTCTCATCCTCTCTCAGTTTGTATTCCTTACCATGATAGGAACATCCCCAGTCACCCATTGATGAATCAACCATAGAAGTGGTGGTCTATGGAATGATCAGTGTATTAGGATGCCCATATCACCTATAGGTAGTTACTGAGGAGGTTGAAGGTGAATGACAATAGGGAGATGAGGACGAGGTAGTCTCTAAAGGATCTAGGGTCACAATCATAGTAGAGGTGGAGGTGGAGACAAAGGTGGAGATGAAGATGAGGTTGAGTTAGTGGATGAGGAAGAAAATAGTGAGGGTGAGGGACTTGGGGTTGGTGGGGTGGTGACCAAGGGGAAAAGGAGGAGCATGAGCTAGATGGTGGGGTCTACAAGGAACTAGATGATAGGGGAAACATGGAAGCAACAATAGGGGTGGGAGATGACCTGGACAACATAGGCAATGGTATGAAATGGTAGTGGAAATTATGGGTGGTGAGGCAGTGTTCATGAGGGAGGGATATTGAAGAAGGTGTAGCCACACAGGGGGTAGTCCATCAGGTTGGATCTTTTGTTTCCCAACCTGTGGCCCGACCCAACCTGACCATGGGTCAACCCAATGAAACCTAACATGCACATATAACTTTTTGAATCTGACCCATCCCAGCCGGGTTGGGTTGGGTTTGGATATACATACCCAATGTACCATATACTATTACCAATCGAGGTCACTTAAATAAATGACTATTCTCATAGGCCAACACATATTCTTTCAGTGTGTTATGTCCTCACTGAAAAAACCCCTGAGATACTTCCCTTGATTTCACCCATATTGACACTAATCTAGGCCAAGATCACTTAACTTTGTAGTTCTAATCAATCAGTGTCCAAAAAGAAAGGTGCACCTTATTGATATGGGTAGTAACATTTATCCTTTTAAGTCTAACTTTTATAGGGGTGCTACACCACCTCTTTAAAGCACAACACCCTCATTATGGACCCTAAATCTCAAGCCCAAGTAGTACTACTACACTTCTAGCTGAGTATTGCCTATGATACCGTTTGTGATGACACAATCTTCCCAGGGTCATGAGCCAGATCATCATTACCCCAAGGGTATCCAGTAATACATTGGTTTCCTTCATAACACACCATAATATAATAAAAAATGGGTTCATTTACCAGAATAATGATTATCACCATAGGACAACACATTTTCTTTTAGTGTACTTTATCCTCACTCACACACACCCTAAGAATCTTCCCAGGTGGTCACCCATCCTGACACTACTCTAGGCCAAGCTCTCTTAATTATGGAGTTATAATCAAGTAGGATCTCAAAAATAAATATGAACCTTTTTGAAATGGGTATTAACATTTATCCCTTTAAGTGTCACTTTTACAGGGGTGTTAGAGAAATGTTACAAAATAAATGTATGTCCTCAAATGTTAGAAAATGAACATTATCCATAATTAATTAGTTGTTTGTTTATGTTTTATTAATTACTTTACCTCACATTCATTTTATATTTAATCACTATCTTTTTAAATGATTCTTGTTTATAATTTTTGTGTTTTAATTATGTGAATATTAAGTTTTGAATATTTTTTTAGTAATTTGGTTTTACCTTTATATAGATATATTTCACTTTTACATAGGCATATATTATCTTTATGAAAGTTTAATTTACCTATACACAACTTGTAAAATATAATGTTTACCTTTATAAAAACTAATATCTACCTTTACAAAATACTCTTTTTATTTTAAAAATGAATTATGATGCTCAGTTTCAATAAAATTTTAATACTTTAATTTATTGTAAGCCTATATCATATGTTTAAACTCTTTTATTGATTTGTAAAATACACACACACACACACACATATATACTATTCTTGATCATTCTAAAACATCTCAATAACTTAAAAAATATTAAAGTGTCATGAAATAATAAAATAAATGAACAAAACTAGAGTGAAATAATATTTTTACATAGAAATGATAAAACAGAAATACATGGTCAATTATGACGTGAAGTGGAGATCCCTACTTCCTTGAAGCGACATTTTTTATGAGTGCAACCTTCAGTGTGATATATACAAAATTATATTCCCACTCTCTATTCTCAAGGCTAGTCTATCTCATTTATAATATGAGTAGAATTTGTCCTTACTTGGGGACACAACTTGGTAATATCATGAACCAAAGTTGGATAATCAACATGAAAGGTAAAGTGATGAAAATCACTAACTAGAATCCAAGAAACACTATAAAAGTTAACAAAAGTGTTCAATCAATATACTATATTGAAAAAGGGTTCCAAAATAAGTTTACCAATGCAAACGCTACAATAACATGTGCACAGTGATACCTCAATGCCTGAAAAGAACCAAAATCACATTAATTATTCTCCAATAATATTACTATAACTCAACCTATATTTCTTGTGAGTGAGTCATGGAACTCAGTTACCCCAAATAATATCCATACCCAGTCAAATTTTATAGCATGAAATGATGACGCGTCATATAATATCTTATCAATTTCTCTTTAGAAGTTGTCACTGAAATGCATTCTTTATTTCATCCCCTGAAAATCCTGTTTAGAGCATTCAATAAATTACTTCACTAATAGATAAAATTTATCTTGTACAAATCATGTGATTTTTAGTTTAGGAAAACCCTTTAAGACACCGTTTATGTGCTCCATAATATTAGTGGTCATATAGACATATCTTCAACCACCATCATATGCCAATGACCATTTTTCCTTCGAAATATGCATCATATAATCATACACCTATTGATTAACCCTTCAGATTCCTTCTATCCACTCATAAAATTTTATATATGGTGGTTCTTAATTTTAAATAATAATACATCAATTAATTTAAAAGGATAATAAAAATTATTCAAATAAAAATTAGTTTAATGAAACATACCCAACCTGATGATCGTCTTTTTTATTTCTTTATCTTTAAAATTATTTTGGAAATTACTAGAAATATATCTGATGTAATATCAATTATAACCATTATGTTCTTTACATGAAAACCCATAATTATCAATGACCTCTATAATCATTCTATTATGATCAGATATCAAGAAAACTCCTTAGCTTTTTGTAAGATGCATGCGTATATTGTCTAAAAAACAAACTCCACGATTAGAATTTCTATTTTTCAAAAATTGAAAATGAAAGGGGGAGAAGGGCATGATTACTATCCTATGAAAATGAGTAATAAACTTATAAAGAAAAGTTCCATAAACTTGAATGGATTGTTTGTAATAAGGAAATATAGAGATACATGACTTTAATGCCCAAAATACCCTATGAAACTTTCCTTTGTTAGACCATCCTGATTTTCATGGGAGATATACCCAAAAATGTCACAATGATAGATGAAATAATTGTTGAGAGATAATAATCCAATTATCCTGCTTAAAAATTTATACTATTTATCCTAATAACCACACAATTAAAAATGATTTATGTTATTCCATCCAAGCTTTGTCATATGAAATTCTGTATTTGAAAAAATGCTGCACTCATTCCTGGATGAGTGACACATGATTATCCCAACACATTCACATCATATAAATAATAATAGTCAATATACACTCTACATATAGTGTAGAATGATCTTGTGGTAGCATTGGGTGCACACAAGTTTGTGGGCCTTCCAACTTAGTTATCTTCCAACATGAAATTTTTTTATCACATATTAACCACATGAAAAATTTACATTTAGACCCATATTTTTCACAAAAAATGAGTTATTTTCCTTTATTGGACTCATCGAACACAAATGAAAAATGTTAGTCTATGTGTTTTTTCTTAATCACATTTTTCAATAAACTTTTAGTTTCAAACTGTTGTCCAAAAAATAAGGTGTTATCAATTGAAACATATGTGTTACCTATAATTCTTGGGAATTTAGTAATTGGTACAATGACACCCTTATCAAACTCATGTTCTTGAAATATTCCCTCTACTAAGTAGGTCAATAAGGGAGGATGGTTACCACTCCATGTTTCTTATCTATCTATCAAAAGTACCTTATAATTTTCATTGACCACATCTTCATTACTTATATCATCCTCGATCACATCATTAAATACTTACTCATCTGAGAAAGTATCATTCATTAAATCGAGAGTATTAATAGGGATGTATCCTACAGTTCTATACATATTATAATCATATTATTAAAAACTAGTTTATGTTACTGGAGTCAAATGAGAAGACATTGAATGATAATGTTGTGAAGAATCAACTTCAATAGATGTCCCATGATAGGGTTCTGTAGTAGTAGTTCTCACCTCATCAGTAACAAAAATATTGATGTATAATTCAATTAGACTATGAATAAATTGTTTCCCAAACAAAAATGACGCTCCTACCCAATCCTGTCCATCGAGTAGAGGATACTCAGTGTTCCATAGACAATCAACATATTGAAGATTTTGATATATGATTGAATCAATGACTTGATCATCCCTTGGTTTTAAGTGATCATTAATCTTCTTATAAACTTCTTCCAATGTCACATATTCATGAAAGTTAACCATTTTTTCTGATGGAAATTTGTAGTTAAATCCCTGATCATTACAAATTAATTCACTATTGAAGTATATGGACGCATATATGATTAGATAAAAAAGAAATTTAATAAAACATTATATATATCCCAACCACATCATAAAATTCTTACCATTTTTTAATTAATTATAATTATATAATGATGACTTGATCTTGATACTTTTTCTATGGATTGGTTTATTATTAATCAATAAACCCAAACAAACCTAGGGGGAAACTTATAGAGCCTCCATTATCCCATATTTTAGAAACCATGAATTTTATTTCCATCATGGTGTACAAATCCATCATTGAACATCAACACCTATTACAAAGCCTCCTTTTATTGAAATATTACTCCCATGCAAGTGAGGTGTTCTAGGAGTTTGGAATACATAAAATTTTACCACAGACATGTTGGGTTTTACATTCTTAAAGAGAGGTATGATACATAGATCATCAATGAAAAAAAAATACAATTATTAAAAATTACATAACCATATACAAAATAATTACGACATATAATTCCATTCATACATTAGTCAGTCATCTCAAGGTCAGTCATCACTTAATACTCTTACCAAGTATTTTTTAGGATAGTTCTTATGTTCTGAATATAGTAAATATATAATATTCATATTTTTAAATATAATTATATATATTACTATACATTTATGTAAGTAATGATATTATTTAAATATAAATATTAAAAAATTTCATATTAATAATATATATATACATATATCTAATTAATAATTTAAAAAGTAACGATAAAATTTTCACTTTTAATTAATGATTATAATAATATATTATAACTTTATATAAAATTATGTATGATAAATAATATATATATATATATATTTATATAAATATTCTTAAATAATGTTGACTTGATCTTGAGTTTTTTATAGATTGCTTTATCATTAATCGATAAACCAAACAAAACATAAGGGGAAAATTCTAGAGCCTCCATTGTCATAGATTTCAGTAACCACCAATCTCCTTTAATTCATGGTACACAGATCCAACAACGAACATCAACACCTACTGTGAAGCCTCAGTTTATTACAATATTACTCACATTCAAGTGAGAGGTTTTAGGGGTTTTATAAAGATAATATTTTACCTTAAACGTGAATGTACTTACATTCTTAGAGAGAGGGATGACACGTATGTCATTAATAAAGAAAGAAAACACAATTATTAGAAATTATATAATTAAATACAAAATAATTATGACATACAATTTCAATCACAAATTGGTTGGTCATATCATGATAATTCATGACTTAATACTTTTACCAAGTATTTTTTAGGATACTTCTTATATTCTACATATAATAAATATATAGTAATAATATTTTTAAATATAATTATATATATTATTTTATATTTATGTAATTAATTATATATATATATATATATATATATATATAAATTAATCAATGATAAAAAAATTTCTTATTAAATTTACAATATGCATTTTTTTTATTTTTTGATATTTTTTAAATATGAATAAAACTAAATTTAAATATGGTAAATTATAATATATATATATATAATTATATTAAAATATAGTCATTAATATTTTTTACAAAATATTATTAGTAATAAGTTTAAAAAAATATTTTGTTAGAATAATTTTATCAATCTATATATGCATCTAATAATATATTGTAATTGTTTTTAATTTAACTACACTATATAATATTATATATACATATAAACATATTCAAATGATTTTATTAATATTTTAAAATATAATTATATATATATATATACATTTTTGTAAACAATTATAGTTTTTTAAGCATAAATAATATTATCTTATACATAATTAATCATAATATTATATATTTATATTATTTTTTATGAAAATATTATAAATAGTAATTTTTTAATTTAATTAATGAAAATAACATTATTTACATTTATATAACCAATAATATATTATAAATTTATTTTATTTTTAATATAACACATACACTCACATTTTTTAAGTAATTATATTTTCCAAAATATAAATAATTTCATTTTATACATAATTACTCATAATATTAATTTTTTATAATTAATATTTTTTAAAAGATATTATTAATGGTATTTCTAAAAAAAATTCCTTTAGGATTGTAATATTATATATATATATATCAAATAATATATTATAAATTTATTTAAATTTTAATATGATAAATAATATATATATATATATATAAATAATTATATTCAAATAAAGTTATTAATATCTTTTCCGAATATTATTAGTAATTTAGTTTTTAAATAGATATTTAGATAAATTTTTTTATTTATCTATCCAATAATATATTGTAAATTTATTGTAATTTAAATATAATATATAATATAATATACACATAAATATATTCATATGTAATTATTAATATTTTAAATTATAATTATATATATACTTTTTTAAAAGTAATTATATTTTCCTTAATATAAATAATATTTATTTAAGGTCCCAAAGGTTACTATTCTACCTCTCTCGCATGGTGTTTTCATGATCATACTCACCTACGTATATAATGTTTTCATCTGAGGGTTTTCCGGCTCTTTAATTACATTTAATGTTTTGACTATATTGGACTTTATGGAGTTTTTAAAATCAAATCAAAGATAGCATGTTGATATTATTTAAGTATTAGAACATCCTATACTCTTACTTAAAGACCTTAGAATCATATAATAAGATCAAAGGAAGGATTTGGAGTGAAGTGGAGGAGACCTTAGGTGAAGATAAACCTATGCAATTAGTATGAGCTAGCCGGTGTAGGGAACCAACTAGTCAGTGCCATGATAGTAGCATCACAGTTGTGCAACATGACTACTGACCCTGTAGAGGAGCACCGACTAGTCGATAGCTCAACTAGTGATTTTTTTCTTTTCTCGAAGGCCACCAGCTAGCCGCTGGCTAGTAGCAGCTCACCCGTGGAGTTTATCTAGAATCCTCAGGTCACAGGAATCCAATCAACTACCTAGTGGTTGCTACCAAGTATCTAGTGGTGTCAAGAAGCCTCTAACGAGGGTGATTTAATTATGGTAAAAAATACCATTAAAGCAGTCTTCTATTGCTTCAGGACACCCAATTATTTTTGGATGCTTCTCAGTCCTTTTGAAGGATATAAGAGGATACCCTTAACTCCTTGAAGATACTCCTTAACATCCATGCTTCTAATAACACACTCTCAAGGTTGAATCAATGAAGAAGTGCTAGGTTTCACAATTCCATCAAAGATTATACTTCAAGTTCTAAATCTCTCAAGTATTTCGACTTTCCTTTCAAATCTCCCATTATCCATTGTACTCTATCCATACAAGAGATTTTTAGTGTCTTGTAATGGGTTTTCCTAAAGCAAACCTCCCTCCCCTTAACTTTAATTCTTCAATAGTTCACACTCTCTAAAGTGTGTGATGGGTTCCTTAACCACTGGCGAATCTCAAGAGGTATCTTACAAACCACAATTATGAGGGATGAGTTTCTTGATCACTGTTGAGATTAAGTTATATATATATAATATACCTATCAAGTTAAGGGTGGAGACATAGGGAATCATATTGAGATTTATCCAAAATCTTTATCAATTGTGTTTTTACTTTATTTACTTTTTTGAATTACATAATTTTACATCAGTTTACATACTTGCATAAATTTGGTTTATTCATTTCAGCACTTAAATTACTTTTTTTATCTTTATAAACTCAAATTGAATTTATAAAATATTTTTCATTCTATTTCATAATTTATTATTTAAAAATTATTTAATTTTGAGATTAAATTTTTATTCCACTTTATTTTTTTAAATAGAAATTAACCCCCTATTTCCATATATCTATGACCAATAATTGATATCAAAGGGGTGTTATGAATTTCTTTTCTTATCTTAAAAATTTTCCTTCAATTTTTGGTTTCAAATCCCAATTTATTTCAAAGATGGATTTTATTATGGAATCTAATTCTAATTCAAGAAATACTATTTTTGATGAAACCAACTCTTCCTACTTAAATAATCAAATTTCCTCTATTCTAGGAAGTATTTCATATCCTGTATGGAAAATGGTAATCCATGAGTATGTTCCCACCAAAGAATATGAAAATAAATGGTCTCTTTAATATATTAAGAATTTTGAATTGAATAATAAATATATGAATAATTTACATTGTGGAATTTATCTTAATGAGTTTAATCATGTTTTCACTTGAAAAAATTCTTATGAAGTTCAGAAGTTATTAGAATCTACCCAAGAAGGAACCAATAATATTAAAAATACAAGATTATATATGTACCATCAAGATTTTTAAAGTTTCACTATGAATTCTAACACATATATTAGAAGAATTTTTACAATATTTACTAACATATGAAATGGTAGAAAGTATATCAGTTATGAACTATCTATAGAACATTCATGAAGAAAATATTTTGGGTTTTACCTAGCACTTGGGATCCCAAAGTAAAAACCATTCAAGAAGCTAAAGATGTGAAAAAAGATGGTGGTCGAGGAACTCATCAAATCCCTTATGACATATGAAATCACAATAAAGTGACAATTAAAGAAGGAGGAAAATGAGTCCAAAGAAGTCAATAAAACAACCACCTTCAAGGATACCAATGACAAGTAATACAAAGGTGAGGTTCTACACCATGATCTTCTTAAGAGTAACATGATCAACCACTTACAAAAGTAGAAATTGAAAAAACGTCCCAAAAAGTAAAATCAAAATATGTAACTAGAGGTGAAGTTATATGAATATAAAAATAAAGGTAACATCAAACTGGATTTCTCCATCTATAATAAGAATCTCAATCCAAATAAGAAAGGTAAAAATTATTTAAAAGCCACAACATGATGTGAAAGTGATGACTCCATGATTCAACATCATTATACACTTAAATTTATTCAAAACCTAAGTGCCTTATGGTAAATATTGATGAAGGTGTAGAGGTTTTTAAACCCTTTGTATTTCTTATACTTCTTTCTCTTATCCTTATTCTTCTCCTCTCTCTTCATATTATTGCTCATCCATTCACCTAAATTATGAAGACTTAAAATATGTATGAGATCAACTTGAAATAGGCTATCATCAACTCAGTTCTTTTTACTTATAACTTTAGATAAAATATGATCAATTGGTTTAATAAAATGAAAATCTCAAAAAAGAAAAGGATCTTATCTTCAAATAAAAGGAAGATCCCATCATGAAAATTAAAAATCAAACGAATGTTGAAATACTCAAATCCACCATTAAAGATATCAAAAATTCCCTTTCCAAATTCAACCAGGGTGAATAAAACATAAATAAAATTTAGGCTCTCAAAATCCCAGAAAATATTAAGTCAAATTTGGTTAAAAAAATCATGAAATAACCTATAAGAATCAATTAAAAACCACTTATGTTAAAGGTGTTTCACACCATAAATTTTTAATTATTTCAAAAAAATAAATAATTCAATATATGAATTCTATTGAAAAAATATGTGATATGGAAGACTAAAGTCAATTTATATTTATTCTAATTTTTCTAAAATAAAAACCCACACCAAGAAAATTTAGGTTCCAAAACATACATGGGCCCAATTTTGTGTGGGTAACAAAACCTTACATAGTTTAATTTTGTAGGAAAAGTGTCTCCTGATAAAAATCCAAGAATATATGTGGTACCTTAATATTAGTTTATCCAGAAACATGTGTGGAGACATATATGAATTTAATTAAATTGATAAAATATAAGGAGTAAACCTCACATTTGATGATAACTCTTGGGGTAAGATAATTAGTGAAGGTTCCATCAGGTTTTCTAAATCAGCCCTTATAAAAATGTTTTATTCACAAAAAACATAAAACACAATTTACTTAGCATTATTAAATTGTGTGATAAAAGTTTTAAATTATCTTTAAAAAAATATTTTTGTAAAGTTTTTAAATCAAAAGGAAAAATTTTATTTACTGCTTTAATATTTCAAAATATTTATGCAATTAATTTAAATTCTATTGATATCAAAAATGTAAAATGTTTGAGTGAACAAGAGAATGAATCATAGATTTTTCATTAAATCCTTGGTCATTGTATCTTGAATTATCTTGTCAAACAAAATTTTTATCAACTAGCATGAGATATTCCCAAATTTCATTTCAAAGATGACATGGTCTGTAAAGTATTCTAATATGGTAAGCAACATAGATCATCTTTTAAATATAAAAAATGGATTTCATATTTAAAATTTCTTGAATAGATTCATCATGACCTTTTTGGTCCTTATCAAATTTAAAGTCTAGGAGGAAAATACTATAAACACATTATTGATGACGAATTTAAAAGATTCACATGGTCTTATTTCTTATCTCATAAAAGTGAATCTTGTAAAGACTTCATCAAGTTTTCAAGAAAGTTTTGAAATTAAAATGGTTTTAAAATTATTTTAATTCAAAGTGATAATGGTAGAGAATTTGATAATAAGTAATTTAATGATTTATGTTCTTCTGAAGTCTATAATCATTCTTTTTATAGCCCTCAAATCCCTTAACAAAAAACAGGTTAAAAGAGAAGAAAAATCAAAGTATCCAAGAAATCACTTGAATTATTTTAAATGAATTTTCTCTTCCACAATATTGTTTTGGTAGGGGACATGAGTAATTAATTCTATATAATTAATCACATTCTCATTAGTACTTTTCTTAAGAAAACGCTTTATGAACTTTGGTTTAATAAAAAACTCAAAGTTAGCTTTTTCAAAGTTTTCAATTGAAAATGTTTTATTTTAAACCCAAAATAAAACCTTAGAAAATATGATTCTAAATCCGATTAAGGTATATTTATTGGGAACTCTAAATCAATTAAGGATTATTATGTCTAAAAAAAGAACTAAAATAATGGAAGAATCAATCTATGTTATGTTTGATGAAAGTATTCCAAAACTACTTTGACACATTCCTTTCATGGGGTGTGTTAAAAAATTATTTCCCAAGTTAAAATAAATTATAGCTGTTAGCCTAGGTTTTCTCTAGATAGGATCAAACAAAAATCAAGTTGTCACTTCAAATTTTAAGAAAAAGGTTGAGTATTTTTGAAATTGTTTGATTTTGAAAACAAAATAAAGTAATGAAATAAGATATTGAAAATGGATTGATGAAGTAAGTGATGGGGTCAGGATTGGATTTACCTTTTCAATGACACCATAATTATAAAAATCATCCTACCTCTCTTATGAGTTAATTATAAATAAATGACTCATAGATTGAGTTATAAGTCACCCTTAGTTGAAGAAAGTATTAAAAACCACCCAGGTTTGCATAAAATTCAGTAAACCATCCCTAAAATACTAATGAAAGTAACAATAAGGAATTGGTTCTCATTATTAATATATAAAAACTCAATTATTCCAAAAAAATTACAATGATCACTAGAAAATCACCACCCAATAGAATATTCTCAATCGATACAAGATGCAATTAGTATAGGGAGTTTAATGAACTTCAACCAAAGCTGTAAAAAATAAATGACACCAAAACCCTAAATAAAATCACATTAAGATAATTGAGTAAAAATAAAAATATAAACTATTAAAAATAAAAATAGAATTTTAAATTATAACACAAGTCACAAACATAAAAAAAGAAAACCCCCCTTTCCCGATCAATCAAATGTTTTACCCCTCCATATGAAGGATAATCGAGTTGAATGTGGAATAATAGAGCATTAAAAAAAATAATAAAATAGAAAATATAAAAAAAATCAATTCAAGGTTTCAATTTTCCAACATATCCCTTCTTTATCCTTCTCTCAACACCTTTTAATAGAGGTAGAGACATATATTTATAGTATTGAGGGGTGGAAAAATTTCCCTCCAGTTTCTGTAAACTTAAAGTTTGATCATAGTTTTCATAGTAAATAGATGATTATATGAATGGTATATTCTTAAACTTTGTTCCCCTATTTATTAAAAATTCACCCTAAAATGTTTAGAATCTTTAGACACATATAGAGAAAGTTTTAAGATAATTAATGAAGTGAACCTTTTATGGATGAACATAATTTTTATCTTACTTCACTTCAATGTATACATAAACTAGATTAATGAGAAAATTTATCCATGATATTTAATTTATAAATGATAATTAGGGTCCTATTTAAATGGAAATTTTAATAGCCTCATTTGAATTCTTTTATCCTGAGACATTCTTATTTATTTAGGAGTAGTCAAATATGTTGGTCCAAACGATTTTTCACATTATTTGATTTATTTGGGACTCATGGAGTTAGAATGAGAACTTGTTATAGTTTAATAAGTTTAATCCCAATAATTATGGAATACTAAAAAAATAATTTCTCAATTTGGATCAATATAAAAAAAGTCATGCTCAAAATACTTAAGTGATAACAAACAGTTAAAATTCTAGAATTAAGAAAATTTTTACATTTAATCTAAAAACATCCCTAAAATAAAAAAATGTGAAATTAAGCTAAAAATTGGGAAATTAGTAATAATTTATTCAATGATAAAAATCAAATAAAAGAAAATTTAAAAGCACCTACCCATGAGATCCACCAATTTAACACCAAGAAACAAAAGATATCATACCTCCTATAAAACCATTATTTCAATTTCTCCATACGACCCATTCAATATATTTTCACTTAATTTCTCCTAGCATTCACTAAAAAACACTTACCACACATGAATTTTTCCTAATCACAAAAATTTATATTTTCAACAAGTATTTTCCCCTCTAAAACCATGCAAGTGTCACCATAGTCTTGATAAATTCTAACATTTACACCCGATGTGAGTCAATGATATGTGTTTATCATGAGGAATTTTTAGGGTTGTATAATGGGGTTGAGTAAAGAGTTTTACAATGGGTGTGACATCAAGTATTGGGTGTGAATTCTTATCCCTTCTATTAAATGAAAATATATATTTTTATCTTCGCAAACTTGATTTTTATTGATTTTTCCATCAGTTTCAGCTTAAATATTTTTATAATTCCACTCAATGGTTCCAACAAGGAATTTTTTTATCAAAATAAAATTTATATTAGAATTTTTTTTTGATAATTTTTATTTTTCAACCCAATTTAGAACCAAATAATATAAAAAACCATAAGATAGATCCTCCACACACTTAAGTTCAATCAGATCATCCATTTTCACTTCCAGAGTAGGTTGTATAGAGAAAATTTTTATGAAATGTGGCTAACCTAATAGTATTTTCATTATTAATGAGGGATAAAAGGATTAAATTTATAATACAGGACAAAATAAAAAAGGATTCTATTGAAAAAATGGCTTTTAAAACCAAAGAAATGCCTAAATCATTTAAAACACAAGTAGCTCAACCCCTCATGTTTTGATAGAAATAAATCAAATTATGGTTAAAGAAAACATTAATTGGTTCTCTCAATAAATGAGATGAATGTATAGAATATGTCAAAAAGGGTTCATGAGACTCACAAGAAGGTGTTTTTAAAGATAAAGATTGTGAGATGTGCAATGAGATTAAAAAATCCGATGTATTTTCATGAAATTATCAATGTTTTGAACTTGAAACATAGTATTTTTAGCATTAATTTTTATTTAGTTTCATGGAATAAATTAGATTTATTGTTTAAATGGGTTTTAAAAATGGAAAATGTAATCATTTGAGTTCAAAAGTTTCAAAAACATATAATAAAAAAAGAAACACAAATAAATTTTAAAGAAACAAAAATTTTGAAAAAGAGAAATTTGAAAATCCTAAAGTAAAAAAGGTTCTCTCCTACATATTAATATGTTATAGAGACTCAATTAATTCAAGTATATTTAAAATTTTAGATGATTTTTTATTTAATAAAATAAATAAGGTTTTAATTAGATGTATAACCTAATGGATTTTATTGATAAATTGGTTGGAGGAGTGTGATCTCATCCAATTGCTCTGATGAAAAGTTCCCATGGAATTTATTCAACCTATATCCATTAATAATGAATTTATTTTCTATCCTTCATTCATAGTATACAAAAAATTAAAAGTATATACTTGAGTAACTATAAACGGACCTTCCCATCTAGAATAAATTTTACTTGATATAAGTTTGAGTCTTGAGTTGAATAACAACACTGTATATCCAGGGTGGAAGTCTATTGGTTGGATAAACTTTTCATGATCCACCCTTGTTATATCTTTTTAAATATTTGATTTTTAAAAATATTATCTTCTAATTTCATCCATTTATTTTAGTTTTAATCTTTAAAATTTTCTAGCACTTTCAAGATCCAAATTCATCCTTCTCATGGCCCAGTATGCCTTATGCTCTAATTCCGCAGGTAGTTGAAATTTTTTCCCATAAATCAGCCTATATTGGATCATTCCTAGTAGGGGATTTTAGGTTGGCCTATAATCTCATAAGATGTCTTCAAAAATTTGTGTCCAATCATTCATATTGGGTTTAACAGTCTTTTGAAAAATTTATTTTATTTCTCTATTAGATACTTTAGATGATCTATTGGTATGTGGATGATAGAGAGTTGATGTTTTATGATTCACCCCATACTTTATCAGAAAAGTATCCATTTACATGTTGTAAAAGCGAGTCACTTGACCACTGATGATAGATCTTGGCACTCCAAACCTACAAAATATGTTATCCCTAACAAAATCACAAACAAATTTAACATCATAGTCCTAGTATATTTTTCTTCTACCCATTTTTAAATGTAATCTATTGCAATAAAGATATAATAATTTTCAAATTATATTGGTAAAGGTCCCAAAAAATATTCCCACATAATTTAAAAATGTTACAAAAATTATGTGTATTTTTTGGTATTTATTGTCTCTTTGAAATATTTCTCAAAAACTTACATTTTTCACACCTTTTACAAAATTCATGTGCATATTTAAAAAGGGTGTGAAAATAAATTACAGATTCTAAAACATTACTTTTTGTACTTTGAGGTCCAAAGTGGCCTCCAAAAACTAAGGTTTTATAAAACTCAAAAATATATTCAATTTCACTTTCCAAAAAGCATCATCGCATCACTTGATAATTGAATTTTTTTGAAAGAAATTGATCCACTAAAATGAAATATCTAGATTCATATTTTTGATTTGAATTTAGTGGGAATTTAAGTGGTATGAGACCTGATATTTTACTATATAATTGATAATGTGATCATAAAAAGGCACTTTTGTTTCAATCAAGTACAACTTCACTCTTGGAATGAGATCATTTAGTGGTTCTTGGTCTGTAATTTCAACTTTAGCACTGTTGAGCAGTCTAATAAAGTGGTTGACTAATTGGTTCTCAAATCCCTTATTTTATTTTATTTCTAAGTTGAACACCTTTAGAATTAATTTAAAGACCCATAAATTCATTTTTTATTAATAAAATAACTCTTATTTTATAATGACAACTTTATTTTGAGCAAACAGAAATACTATTACATTTCATAAGAACATTAAACATCATGAGTAAATATGTACTCGTACAACTAGGAATAGTAAAAGGATATACACATGTTAGAATAACACATTCACTAAAAAACTCCATAGGTTTTAATTCTTCCATGAATATCACCCCTTCCATAAATATAGTAAAAATATAGAGAAGTGCTAGGAAAACAATTTACATTATCAAAGAACGTGTAAGAACCTTTGTAAGTGAAGTAGCGAATGATGAAGGGAGAATGATGGTGCATTTATAGGGAATTATTTCACTTTGGTATTAGGATTTTTTTTCAATACGTTCGATGGGAATTATGACAAGTAATCAATAATATAGTTGGTCATTATTATTGTTGACATAATTAAGTGATAGTTGGGATTATTTTATGATTGTATTTTTATGAACTATAAAAAAAAATTTAATTTCCATTAAAAGTATGTTTCCTGATAAATTTATATAAATTTTATTTTCATGAAATTATCTTATAAAACACTTTTATATGATAATATAAATTAATGAAGTCCTAAGTAATTTTTAAAATGGTCAAAAAGTTCATTATGTCATAAAAACTGTTAATTTTCAATAAACAAGGTTTTTTATTTAAAATATAGAATTATAATATTTATATTATTATTTTTATAAAATTAATATAATTTTTGGATTCATCACATTGAAATTATCTTAGGGTGAATGTATGGTAATTTTCTAAAAATTTTGATTTTTGGGGTAAAAAGTGAAAATACCATTTTCTTATGAAATACCATAACTCCCATGATATAATAATAATATGATCATGAATTAAAATGTAAAAATACTTATTCTTGATAAAAATTTATTTAAGTATTAAACATAATACATAATTCATTACTTTTAGAAACACATGCTTAACATTTTGAAAACCACAAGTTTATCTTTTATAATTTTTTTTATAAGTTATACATGTATCATATTAGAATTAATTTTTATCACTTTTATAAATTTAATGAAGTAAAATATATTGAATATTTGTAATTATAAGTTCCAAATTAGTTAATAAGGTAAATTTAATTTTTAGGAACAAAAAAGTTACCATGGTAAAAAAAGAGTTGTTGTAGTATAGGTAAAATAATTTAAAAGTTTAAAATTAAAAGGTAAAGACACAATGAAAATAAAAATGGAAACTTTAACTGGGTGTATGAGGTATTTATAATCCCCAAAAAAATTTTCTACATTTATTGTCAAGAAAATTAATTTAAATTAATTCCACTCATAAGTGTTTAGACTTAATAACAAAATCAACATTATTTTATCCCTTAACACCACCCTCGTCAAGTATAAATACCCCCATTCCCTCCTCAATATCCACAAAAAATACATTAATCATGAATTATATATAAATATCCTTATCAAGAGTCTCTATATGTTGGTTATAAGATTTTAAGGAGTCTCTCTCTATCTTTAAGAAGCATCCTCCCAAGGTAAGAGATCTCTTCCTCTACCTTTTCAATTCAAGTACTTATTTCGTATATAGATTTTGATTCCCAATTTATTATGTCTTAAAATTTTATAAACACCACCATTATTTTATATATTATGTTTTTTTAAATATATATTTCTTTTCCCTCATACTAAACCCATTCCAATATTACTTTTTTATACCCGTTACACTATTGAAATAAACCCTTGATTTTATAAGTTATGTTTTCATGTCATGAATACCCAAACCTATTTTCATTAAAGGGAGTTAATTTAGATGTATATTTAAAATATTTATTGGGGAAATTAATGTATAAAACCCACATTACCTAATCACGGGTTAAAAATTATATGAACATATGATTTATGATTGATGTGGCACACATAATATTATACATATGAAGGGTGTGTCCTGGTAGCACTCAAATGCATTGAGTAAAGAATTAATATCTAAGGATAAAATTTTCATGATAAATTTGAATCAGTCCTTGAAAATGTTTCATAATACCTTGGACAAAATCCTTTTTAATATGTTTTATTACACCTTAGTGATGATATTTGGTGATATGTTTATGAATGTATCATGTTTATTTTGTAGCCACATTTACATGTTATGCATTATGTTATATGTTAATGTACTTACATTATGCCAAATGTGCTTATATACAAGATCTTATATCATGATTCATGTTTCACCTATGTTTTCATATAAATTTTTTTATCCCTTACTTGGATTTATGCTCACCCCTTCATTTGATAAATGTTCCTAAGGAATCCTACGTAGTGAGATGATCTTAGATGGGAAAATAAGGAATAATTTTAAGAGGATTATAAATTTTTTTATGTTTTAATTTATATAACATGTATGCATTGTAATATATACCCAGTTTCTAATACAATAAACCTAAAAAGGTAATTTAGAGTTATTTATTTAATATTTTTCATGTAATTATGGTTTAAACCATGTAATAAAAAGGTGGCTTGTCATAGTTGGCATCAAAGGATGGTTTAGTTATTCATGGAAATTTGGGCTACAAAACATTATAATGATAACTAGGTATAAGTAAAAATTTAGGAAATTTTTTTGAAATGTTGTTGAAGTATAAAGTGAGTGGTTTCCGAGAAATAAAATCCATGTTTGGATACTACAAGTGAATATGGATCTAACACAAATTTACCAAGGGGTAATAACCCTTAAAAGGGTGCATTGTGTTTTAATATGATCATCAACTAGTGAATGAAAAATAAGCCTTTCTACACACCAAGTTTGAAACTCCCGGGGTATATTCTTTGGTTATGATAATATTTTTATGAACCAACCTTAAAGGATGTATAAAAAGTTGATTTTTTCTTATTAAAAGAAAAAAAGATTAAAGTATATGATCATAAAAGCCCAATGAGTTTAGGATTAAACTCTCTTTTAGAATTTATTATCTTATAGATTATTAAAAGTAACCTTTTTATTATTTGAGTTTTTATTTTTAGAGAACATATGAAAATATAAGGGCCCATGTGAATAATAGTAGTAATGGTCAAGGAAACAACGACATTACAAATATGATGGAAATTGGAGTAGAAAATTTCATAACAATGTTATACCATGTTATAAATCACGTATATAATCTAGATTTATGATGTTATTAATATTTTAATAACTTTTTTTATACTCCCTTTAGTAAATTTCAAGCAAAAATGCATAATTGGTGTGAGATACTCATGTTTTAATATTAAATATAATTTTTGAACATTATATGAAGTAGTATAATTGATTTAGTTTACTATTTTAATTATAACGATCAACCTTATTATCCAAATTTTATGATTATTGTTTTTTAGGCTTCATAATTCAATATAAAACAGTTCATTAGAAGGGATCTTGGGCCAATTCTTCCATTTTAAGGGTGATATGGACCACACAATAAGGCCCAAATAATTTGTGATGAAACTGGAATAGCTATGAAGATTGAATTACTAGGCTCAATAAATAAGTCCAAATTCATTTATTATCCTCCAATGTTCTGGGGAAAATTCAAGGATTTATGGATAAAAATTTTAGGGCCCAACTCCAATAACAAGGGGCCCAAATGATTCTATGAATTCTAGCCCACCATTCTAGTCGGAAATTAAAATCAGGACAATATTCATGACTTTTCTCTTGATATACTCATCAAATAAAGATGGTATTTTTTAATGTGAAATATAATATATGCGATTCCAACATTTTAGAATAAATTATGTTTATTTGAGGTCATATTTCTATTCAAAAACCCATTCACATTTCAGCCTTCGAAAAAGTGTTGATAAAAATGGACTCGTGAAAACTGTTTAGTAAAATAGCCATATCTTTGGATCCAAATGTCCAATGGCAGAAGTTTTTTGGGGAAGGACAGTTAAAATAAATATCAAAAACTTGGAAGATGATAATATCTCTATATTCAGCTGTATTGATGGCCAAATTGGTGATTCAAGTGGAGGGGAATATTTGGAATGCAAACATTCCACCTCCTTGAGCTATAAATACAATCCCCTATTCTCCTTGAATGTGTTGGAATTTCAAAAAATATGAGCATACATTGGCACGAAAAAATACTTTCCAAATCCTTGGGAGGACATTCCTAATCAATTTTCACTTGATATAATCTTCCTCCTCTCTTTGTTTTCATTTACTTTTGTGTTCTTCTTTGTTGTAATCTTATAAGTATTTGTTTTTGTAATTCTATTTTAATGAAAGTTTATTCTTCATATTCTCTTTTAATCATCCCCATTATATTCTTAAATATTAATTCTCTTAAAATATTTGAAATAAATTTGAAACCCCTTCCCTTATTTCACTTTCTCATTCAATCTGAAGTTCATTTTTAATTCTCATCACCCTTTGTGTGCGTGTGTTCGATGTGAAACTCTTTTCTTATCCTGTTCTTTTTGTTCTATTTATAATTCATAACTGAAAAAACATATTACAAAATTATTAACCATATTAATGTTTGAGTAAATATCTCATTGGGGTGAGTTATAATTTAGGTATGTTAAGTGATTGATAGATTTTGCTCAATGAATATTCTTTGAATTAATATTGTGTATGTTGGACTTAACATGTCATAGATTAATGACTTGTTTTGTTTAATGAGTGGTTTCCATGGATTATTAGAACCATAAGTACACTACCATAAACAAGATATGATTAATATTAGAACCCTAAGTTAAGTTAAGGCTTGGATTAAAGCCTTAACACTTGGGAATTCCAATCAACATTAACTTGTGACATGAGTGTTAATTTAATGCAATATAAAGAAAGGCTCAAGGATATCACAAGATTAACTACCTAATGATGAAATCACCCCAATATTTATAATTTTTTTAAATCAATCTTAATGAATCAATCATTTCAATTAATATCTACAAAAAACCCCCCAATCAAAATTCAATCAAATAAAAACAATCAACTATTAAAAAGTATCATCACCGAGGATTCGACCCGAGTGATTCTATACACATTAATAGATCACCAGAACCTTGAATGGTCAATAGGAGATAATAATCCATGATTTAAAATGGCCCCATTGCTAGGGATTGTGAAATTAAGTAGTTGTTAGTTTCTGGTTATTGTAAAAAAAAATAAAATTAAAAAAATGAAAAAAACACAAAGAAAAACCCGTCTTCTCATAAAAATCATAAACAAAAAAAAAAAACAGAAAGAAAAAACCATCTTAATATTTCTTCCAAAATATCTATTAATTCCCCATAGCCTCCCAAACAATCCCTCATATTTGTTTGACCCTAAAATTGAGCAAACACTTTGCCAACTTTGGAGGAACATTAGGGATAATCAAATAATTCAAGAAACAGTCCTCGTCCAACCAGTTGAATTAGAAATGTCCAATCCTAGGGAACATACACTTAAAAGAACTTACTACCCCTAATATGAATTACCAACTTCTTGGTATTCAATATCCAAACATATAGGCTGACTTCAAACTCAAATTGGATTTGATTCATCTTCTACCTTATTTCCACGGGCTAGTCGGTGAGGATCCACATCTCCACCTTAAAGAGTTCCAAGTGGTGTGCTCTACCATGAAGCCTCAAGGGGTTTCTAAGAAACAAATCAAACATAGAGAATTCCCTTTTTCTTTAGCTGACACTACTAATTCATGGCTTTAATACCTCCCTCCTAGTTTCATAACCACATGGAATGACATGAAGTGACTTTTCTTAGAGAAATTCTTTCCTGCTTCTCATATTACTTCTATCCAAAAGGAAATTAGTGGTATCCATCAATTACCCAATTAATCACTCCATGATTACTGGGATAGGTTAAAAAATCTTATGGAAACCTAACCACACCACCAAATCCCTAACCATCTCTTGATCCAATACTTCTATGAGGGGTTATTGGCTATGAAGAAAACTCTCATTGATGCTGTAAGTGGCAGTGCTATTGTTGATAAAACTCCTGCAGCTACAAGAGATCTCATAAAAAACATGGATGAAAACACACATCAATTCCATACTCGAGAACATGCTTAATTCAAATAATCCCAAGATAGTCAATCGATAGAGCCGAACAAGATGACAGAGTGGATGAGTGAACTTAAAGGTCTTGTGCGACAACTAGCTGTGGATACCAAAGTCCCAACCTCATCTTCTCCACAATCTCTATTCCCTAGACCTATCAAGAACTATGGAATCTGTATCTCACCATCTCATCCAACTAACACATGTCCACTACTTCAATAGGATCCATCTGATTCATCCGGATCAATAGAGCTCAATGCAGTATATGCTCATAGGAACACCAACCCTCAATAATCTAGTTAGTTCATTAGAAACTTCATCCAACCCCACTCCGATCCCTTGTATCCTACCTTCAACAAAGTCTTGTGGTATGGTAATCTCATTTCTCATACCCCTCAATTCCTTCCTCAAAACCCAAACCAATTCTAATATGGTCAAAGTGTTGGTAACTTCCAACAACATTACCCTTTTGTTCCTTAACCTCAAAGGATAAATCCTACTCTTCCTCCTCCTGGATTACACTATCCTAGTGAGCCTTATCAATTCCCAAACCAATACAATAAATTTCCCAAAAACCAAAATCAAGGTAATCCCAATGTGGGACAAGACTCTTCTTCCAAGAAATCATGAGAAAGTGCAGTGGAATATCTTTCATTCTTCACCCATTCTAGAATAAAAAACATTGAAACCCAAATTGTTCAACTTGAATCCCACCTGAGCCAACAACAAAAATAAAATTCTTCCCAACTCCTAGATCAACCATTACCCAAACCCAAGGGTAATGTAAGTGAAATTGCACTTAGATCAGGGAAGAAAATTTCTATTCCTCATGATGAGTCCTCCAACTCCCATTTAAATTTTGACTTAGAAAATGAAAATAAAAAGAAACTTGAAAAGGAATTTGAATCCATTCCCTCACCTCCTTCCATTCCACTTAGGAACCCAATTCCTTTTCCTCAAGACATTTCTAAGCCAAATAAGTCCTTTGAACCTGATCCTGAAATTCTCGACATGTTTAGACGTGTTGAGGTCAATATTACCCTCTTATATGCAACAAAAAAATCCCTAAGTATGCAAAGTTTCTTAACGAATTGTTTACCCATAAGAGGAAACTTAAGACCTTTGAAAATATTTCCACCCAGTAGTCTATTCACATAAAGTGAAAAGATCTAGGGACTTTTATGGTTCCATGCCAAATTGGAAGTTCCAACTTTGATGATGCACTCATATACCTAGGAACCTCAATTAATTTAATTCCCAAATCCATCTTCTACAACCTTGGTATTGGTCCCTTACATCCAATGAGTGTTTTCATTCAATTGGCCAATCAAAGCACTACTAATTTTGAGGGTATAATCGAGGATGTCCTTGTTCGTGTGAATGATCTTATCTTCCCTACTAATTTCTATGTCCTTGACATGGAAGATGAGACTAAATCTTCTCGATATCCCTTAATTCTAGGAAGACCATTCCTAATGACATCAAGAACTAAGATTGATGTCCATTCAGGTATCTTATCCATGGAATTTTGTAACCAATTGGTCAAGCTAAAAATTTTGTAAGCC
The DNA here is from genome assembly GCA_963277665.1 of Viscum album. Taxonomy (NCBI): domain Eukaryota; kingdom Viridiplantae; phylum Streptophyta; class Magnoliopsida; order Santalales; family Viscaceae; genus Viscum; species Viscum album. Next base: position 2,093,106,337 of record OY728148.1, on the reverse strand, counting down.
ATGCGATACCCATATGAGGATCACTCTTCATTCTTAATCCATGCTTCTGAGGACACTTCTGAGAGTCAATTGAACCCAATTACATCATGTTCATCATGTTCTAATGAGAGAGGATCTTGTGAAATCTACACTATGATTAACAAAGTTATAACTAGTGAAGTTGATGTGGACCTGTCATTCATAAACTCTATCAATATAGAGGATCCTGAGAACTTTCTTGAATCCCACATCAACTTTTATATATACTTCTCCACCTTGGAAAATATTAAGGAAAATGAATCAAAACCAACTGAAATCCATTCCTCCATTCTTGAGTTGTCTATCCCACAATTTAAAGATGAGACTGATCTGAAACCTCTTTCTGAACACCTAAAATATGAATTACTTTGCATGATCACTCTTATACTATCATTATCTCTACTTCACTTACTGAAACTGAAGAGTCCAAACTTGTTAAAGTGTTAGAGGAAAAAAATTCCTTAGGTTGGACCCTAGATGACATACCAGGAATCAACCCTGCTCTTTGCATGCATAACATCCATCTTGAGAAATAATCTAAACCAATTATACAACCAAAAAGTACCTCCATAAAGGTCATAGACTCTCGATTCTTCTAGACTTCACTCTTCAAGGACTCACACGAGTTCTTTCAATCATGTACCACTTGAAAAAAGTTTGGCACAATTTCAAAGGGAAATAAAGTGCCCCAAAAGACTTTAATTTTTTATGAGATCTTCGATGTTTGGGGTATCAATTTCATGGGACCATTCCCCCATTACAATTGATTCTAATACATTATTATTGAGGTTGATTATGTTTCTAGGTGGGTCGAGGCCAAACCTACTAGAAATTATGATTAACATACTGTTAGTGAGTTCCTAAAGACACACATCTTCCACTGATTTGGCATACCGCATGCCTGAATAAGTGATTTAGGAACCCATTTTTATAATAGAACCATGGAATCTCGTTTAAAAAAGAATGAGGTTGTACATAAAACTTCAACTTCATATCACCCCCAAAAAAATGGCATGGATGAACTTTCTAATAGAGAAGTGAAAAGAGTTCTTGAGAGAATTGTAAAACCCATCAGAAAAGACTGGCCTGAAAGACTTGGTGAAACACTTTGGGATTATCAAAATGCCTATAAAACACCAATTGGGATGTCTCCATTTAGGATAGTATTTGGTAAATCATGTCATTTACCTGTTGAAATCCAATATAAGTCTTTTTGGGTTGTGAAAACCTATAATTTTTATTGTGAAAAATCTGATGAAGAAATATTGTTGCAATTGACTGAACTAGAGGAGCTTCAACTTGATTCCTATGAGAATTCCAATCTATGAAAAGAAAAGGCTAAGGTAAATCATGAAAAAAACATCTTGAGAAAGGTATTACATGAATGTGAAAAGGTATTTCTCTTCAAATATCGATTTTAGCTTCACCCAGGTAAGCTTAATTCTCGATGGGAAGGTCCTTTTATTAATACTAATGTTTACCCATTTGGTGAAGTGAAAGTACAAGACCCCTCTTCCAAAAAGAAATTAATGGTTAACAAACATCAGTTAAAGAATCATCATGAGAGGACACACATCCTGAGAACCACATCGAATTCCATTAGATCCACAACTTCTACAGTAGACCCACCACTGGATAGGGACGCCGACCCACCAAATCCAAACCAGGGGTACATCTTTCCCTTTAACTCTCCCTCTATTCCTATCTCTACCTATTTCTTCTTCTTCCTCTATTTTTCATTTTTTTAACTCTTCCTTTATCAAACCATTTCTTTTTCTCTTTCTCTTTTGTGTGGGTGCGTATTTAAAAAAAACACTAAAAAACTAAAAAACTAAAAAAAATGCATAAAAACAAAAAAGTGTCATACTTACTCACCATACAATTTTGAAAATTTTCCAAATATTTTGGGTAGTCAAAAAGACATGTTTTCATCTAAAAAATTTTGTATTTTCATCATGAATTTGGATAAATAATCTTGTGCCAAAACCAACAAATTTTTAGTGCCCATTTTTTGATTTAGAAAATGATTTTTCCTAACTATGAGTAACAAAATTAGCTTTCATGCCGTGTCCACCTATGGACATCTTTTCAAAATGCATGTTTTCACCCCTGATTGTGAGTCTTGAATTTTTGGACCTTCAAGCTAAATTTCCTACTTTTGTGTGCATTAATATGATAGAGGAATTTTTTTGAACCCCATGAGAATCACAATAGCCAAAATAGACTCCCTTTAACCTTACATTAATCCTTATTTTGAAATCCCCTTTGAGCCTATGAAAAAATTTTCTTTGATAGCCACATTACAATCCCAATACCTTATCCCACCCAATATCTACATGGATTTTCATTGCATAATTTTTTTTAAATTTAAGTGTGGGGGGAATGGATTTCATTTTGGGTACCCTTTTTTGGTTTCACGATGTTATCATATTCTTGAGGGAAAACATCCATTTTAGTGTGGAGGATAGGTTTTCATTCTGTGAGTTTTGGGTAATTTATTTTCATTTATGTAATCTTTTAAATGTTATTAAAAAGTGTTAAAAAAATGAAAAAAACATAAAAAATGGGTTGTGTCTTGGGAGGGTCAAAAATCACTCTTTCTAAGCCTTTGATCTTGTTATAACTATTACAATTAGTTTTGTAAGGAGATCAAACATGGGTTGGGAGATGATTTTGAGATTTGTTTCAAGTTCAACTTTCAAAAAAAAAAGAAAAAGAAAAGAAAAGAAAAAAAGAACTCTTATGTCATTGGGAGAAGTTCTGGGTTTTGTAAACATGTCATCTTCTCATCCCCTTCAATTTCCCCTACCTTGTGTCTTTCTTCACATAATCCTGCCCTTGTAAATATGTTTTTCCATTTCCTTCCATGTTTCATTTCACAAAAATTTTTCATTGTTTTACCCATGCGGATGTTTTACCCCTCTTCTCCTCTCTCTTGGACATTGAATTCCTACCATCCCATAGCCACATAAAAACCCATTAAAAATACATCTTTATTCTTGTGCACTTTAGGATAGGGAATGGAAGTTGAGATCTCTTTCAAACTCTAAGATTTTAACTTTTGGTTTGTGAAAGAGTGAACCACCATAAATGAATTTTATAATTTTGAGAGGAGTGAGTTTTGAGTGTCCACATTTTCTATTTCTAAATTTGAGCATGAAAAAAAGAGTTGTTTTTGTAACATTGTTTCTCTAAAAATTTTATGTGGAATTCAATATGGATGAGTGAATAGTCGGAACCTATCATGAGTGGGGAAAACAAAATTTTAATATTTTCTGGCGAGTGGGAATGATTTTGTTATGTTTTTATATTTGTTGCACATGAGAACATGCACAAGACTAAGTGTAGGGGAGTTTATGTTATTAATATTTTCACAACTTTTTTTATAATCCCTTTAGTAAATTTTATGCAAAAGTGCATAATTGGCGTGAGATACTCATATTTTAATATTAAATATAATTTTTGAGCATTATTTCAAGTAATACAATTGAGTTAGTTTACTATGTTAATTATAAATATCACCCTACTTATCCAAATTTCACGGTTTTTATTTTTTAGGATTCCTCATTTAATATACAATAGTTAATTAGAAGGGATCTTGGACCAATTCTTCCATTTGAAGGGTGATATGAACCACACAAGAAGGCTCAAAGAATTTTTGATGAAACTAGACCAGCTATGAAGATTGAATTACTGGGATCAATAAAGAAGTACAAATTCATTTATTATCCTCCAAATTTAGGGGGATAATTCAAGTATTCATGGATAAAAATTTCAGGGCCTAACTTTAATAAAAAGGGTCCCAAATGATTCTATAAAGTTTAGCCCACCATTCTGGTCAGGAATTAAAATTAAGACACTATTGATGACTTTTCTCCTGATATACTCATCAAATAAAGTTTTAATTTTTTAGTGTTAAATCTAAGATATGGGCGTACAACTTTTTAGAAGAAAATATTTTTATTTGAGGGAATATTCCTATTCAAAATCCCATTCACATTTCAGTCTTTGAAAAAGTGATGATAAAAATGGACAGGTGAAAACAATTTAGTAAAATAGCCATATCGTTGGATCAAAAAGTCCAATGGCCGCCAAATTTTGAGGGATGATAGTAAACATCATTATCTACAACTTTTAAGAATACAATATCTCAATATTCAGCTGTCTTAATGGAAAAATCATCTATTAAAGTGGAGGTAATGATTTGGAATGCAAACAGTCCACCTCCTTGGGCTATACATACAACCCCCTCTTCTCCTTGCATGTGTTGGCATTTCAAAAGATAAGATCTTACATTGGCACTAAAAAAGACTTTACAAAGGATTTAGAGGACCTTACATACTCAAGTTTTCACTTGAGATAATCTTCCTCCTCTCTTTGTTTTCATTTACTTTTGTGTTCTTCTTTGTTGCAATCTTGTAAGTCTTTGTTTATGTAATCCTCTTTTAATGAAATTTTATTCTTTATATCACCTTTTAATCATCCAAATTATGTTCTTAAGTATTAATTCTCTTAAAATATTTGAAATAAATTTGAAACACCTCCCCTTATTTTTCTTTCTCATTGAATATCAAGTTTGTTTTTAATTTTCATCACCCTTCGTGTGTGTGTGTTCGACGCACAACTTTTTTTTATCCCGTTCTTTTTGTTCTATTTATAATTAATCACCATAAAAACATATTACCAGATTAATAACCATATTAATGGATGAGTAAATCTATCATTGGAGTGAGTTATAATTTAGGTATGTTAAGTGATTGATAGATTTTTCTCGATAAATATTCTTTGAATTAACATTGTGTGTGTTGGACTAAACATGTCATGAATTAATGACTTGTTTTGTTTAAAGAGTGGTTTCCATGGATTATTGGAACCGTAAATACACTAATATAAAAAATATTTGATTAATATTATAACCCTAAGTTAAGTTAAGGCTTGTATTAAAGCCTTAACACTTGGGAATTACAATCAACATCAACTTGTGACATTGGTGTTAATTTAATGCAATATAAAGAAAGGCTTAAAGATATAACAAGCTTAACTAACTAATGACGAACTCAACCAAATATTTATAAAATTGTTAAATCAATCTTAATCAATAAATAATTTCAATTAATATCTGCAAACAAACCCCCCAATCGAAATTCAATTAACTAAAAAAATCAACTATTAAAAAGTATCATCATTGAGGATTCAACTTGAGTGCTGCTATACACATTAGCAGAGCACCGGAACCTTGAACGGTTGATAGACGACAATCAGACACAATTTCAATTTACCAAATAGATAATAACTAGATATTTAATCTTTTATACAATAATGACCACTAGCCTTTTGTGAACCATCTAACTCTTTAATGGTAGAACAATGGATCAACACTATCCAAACAATATCATCAACACTACATTGTTCTGAGCAAGATAAGGTCACTTTGGATGTGTATCATTTGGAGGGGGAATCTGATCAATGGTGTAAATTGATAAAAAATACCCATCCTGAGGATGAAATTGATTCTGCCTGAATGGTTCGAAGGACTTCTTTTTTATTTTATTCAAGGATAATCCCCCTTTTAAGGGTTGAAGGGGAACCCTTACATGACCCATAGGCCCAAGGCATAAGGCCCGACATGACTTTCAATACATGACCCAAAGGCCCAGAGGCATACCATGCTCGTAACATAACCCGTAGGCCCAACCCACTAGAACTGCCCCTCCCTAGATTCTACATCATTGATCTCCTTTAGCTGCCCACCTTGCATTGATGGTCGGCTAGTATTGCCCCGTACAAAGCTGCACGGTGCCTGGTCCTGATGGCGGTTGTCATACCCTCTCATTCTTCGAATCCGGTTAGCTCTGCTTCTGGTGTCTGCTACTGCTACTCTAATCCTCTTCTGGGGCCTGCTCTGTATGAACTGGACTACTCCATGGTCTTTTGTGGCCCAAAGGCCCTGTGTCCCAAAGGCCTTTGATGGCCCGAATTCCCTTGAAACCCGTAGGCCCAAACCGGTGGCCCGAAGGCCCAAATCGGATGAATAGTCACGACTACTATAGTACCGAACAATGCCTGCTACAGTACTGCTACAATACTGCTATAGTAACCTGGAAATTCTCCGCCACCCAGTTTTGAACCCGGGTCTCTTGGATGACGATCAGGAGCCCTTACCACTCGGGTAAGGGCTCATCGACAAATTGATTCTAATAAGTGGAAATATTTCAAAAAACTTTTCTTCAATAAGTATTTTCTGCACACATTATTAACAAAGATGGAAATGGAATTCCTTGAGCTAAAGTGAAAGAAGGTGAATCTATTAGAAGTTATGAGATAAAATTTATAATGTGTTAAATTTAATCTTCAAGATTTGTTATTGATTATGATGAGAAGATCGATTGATTATTTGGCAGGTTGAGACCTCTTCTACGGAAAACTTTAGAAATTCAGGGCTTAAAAAGTTACGAGGAAATAGTACGATGTTCCCTCAAGGTGGAGATGGAATATGGGGATGAAAAATGGACCCATGATAAAAAAAACTATGGAGAAAAAGTGTGGAAAGAATCACAACCAAGAAAAGGAGGGGAATAAACTACAACTTTCCATGTATGATAACAATGGAAAAAGGAACTCAGGGAATTATATTCAAGGAAGTGTGAAGTTCTATAAATATGGAAAGTCTATCCACATTGCTTGAAATTTTCTGGGAGATGTAGAACCTAAAAAACCTAGTTTTAATGATAAGGGGAAGATTATGCAAGTGCATCCTGTGCTGTAATGCTTCAAGTGTGGGCAACTTGGTCAGTTTTCCAATCAGTTCCAAAATTTGAGAATAGTGGAGGGAAAACACAATCAGCCTTAGAAAATTCCAAGGGATCAAGGACATTCCATTGCTATCATGGATACTAAAGTCAAATCTCTAAAGTTTTCCACTCAAATATTTCTAGTACACTATTTCATTCCAGTTTAATGCATTTCTTTATTTTGTTTAATTTTTCATAGAACATAGAATAAAAATCCTATCTTTTAGAACTGGTTTTATTAGTTTAAAATCTTGGAGGATCTATTCAATCCACACGAGTATATAGGAATTACACTATTAAATTTGGTGAGAATAATATCATCACAAATATATTAGTCATTTTGATGGGGGAATTTGAAAAAATACTAGGGATGAATTGGATCTCAAAGTATAATTCCAAGATCAATTCTAGAAGTAAGGAAATTTTAGTTATCTTAGGGGGAAAACCTAAAATAATTTTCAAAGAATAGATATCTCAACCTGAGTTTTGTTAATAACTACCTCATATAACATTATTTATTGAAATTATTGGTTATGAAGAGGATGAAAGTGAAAGTAAAAAAGATAAAATTTCTTCCCATTGTTCAAGAATACATTGATGTATTTCTTAAAGAATTATTTGGACCACCCTAAAAAAGAGAGGTAGAATTATCCATTGAATTCATACCCAAATCCAAACCTATATCAAAGATCCCATATAGAATGGAATTCACAGAGCTTGAATAATTGAATAATAAATTACAAGATCTCTTGTATAAGGGTTTTATTCATCTAAGTATATCACCTTGGGGAGTGCCTGTTCTATTTGTGAAGAATAAGGATATATCAATGCAGATATGAATTGACTATAGAGAATTTAATGGAATCAAAATAAAGAACCAATACCCACTTCCAAGAATTGATGACTTGTTTGACCAACTTCATGGAGCTCAATTATTTTCTAAAATTGATCTCTGATCAGGGTATCATCAATCGAATGTGAATAAAAAAGATATCCCCAAGCCAAATTTTTGAACAAGTTAAAGACATTATGAGTTCATTATTATTCCATCAAGTCTAACTAATTCTCCCATGATATTTATGGATTTTATGAATAGAATATTTAGGGTCTACCTCAATAAATTTTTAGTGGTTTTTATCAATAATATTTTGATATATTCCAAAATTCATGAGGAACATGAAGAACAACTAAGAGTCATATTACAAACTCCCTAGGAAAGAGAGGATTTTTTTTTCTAATTTCATTAAATGTGAGTTTTTGTTATAACAAGTGGTATTCTTGGGACACATTGTATCTTATGAAGGAGTCTCTATGGATATAAAAAATACTAAGTTAGTAGAGGAGTGTCCTCATCTAACAATTGTAACTAAGATTTTTAATTTCATTTTTTTAGTTGGGTATTATAACATGTATGTGAATTTTTTTCTTGAATTTAAAATCCACTAACTAAGTTAACTCAAAAGGGGGTAAAACTCATTTGGATGAAATAATGTGAAAAAATATTCTAAGAACTGAAGAAGTGGTTTGTTAGTGAACAAATGAAAACTTTAACCTTTTTTGGAGAAAGATTTGTTATTTATAGTGACACATCTATGAAAGGGAATGGATGTGTTCTCATGAATGGTGACAAGGTGATTTCCTATGAATCTTCCTAGTTAAAGCCTCATGAGTAGAATTATCCTACCCATGACTTGGAGTTAAATTTAGTAATTTTTAATCTAAAGATATGGAGACACTATTTTTATGGGAAAAATTTGATATATATATAAAGACCAAAAAATTATGAAGTATATATTCACAAAAAATGAACTGTACATAAGGAAAAGGAGATATTTGGAGCTTCTTAAAGACTACGATCGTTCAATTCATTATCATGATGGAAAATAAAAAAAATTCATAGATGAATTGAGTAGGAAAGATTCAAGAGTTCTTACAATGATTAGAATTGAATAAGTTTTATTTATCAAGGACCTGGTAAGGTTGGACATGAAAATCATAAGGTAATAAACATCATTAATCCTATAAAAAATGATTTCCCAACCATAATTACTAGTGATGATCAAGAAAACTCAAAGAGATGATCCTTTTATGAAAAAGAAGATAAAGGTTGTGAAAAATGTAAAGTTTCTTGAATTCAATATTGATTAAGAAAGAGTACTGCAATTTGGTACAAGGATATGTAACACATATATTTTGGAGATAAAGAAGGAGATGATGGATGAATCTCATAGCTCTATATAATATATATATCCTAGAATCACTAAAATTTATAGGGACCTTCATGATCATTATTGGTGGGATAATATGAAGAGGGAGATTTATGATTACATTAAATGTGCTTGGTATGTCAAAAAGTGAAGGTAGAGTGAAAAATTCCCAAAGGGTTATTAGAATCACTACCTATACCTGTATAGAAGTAGGGTAAAATAAATAGGTACTTTATCACTGGACTAACCAAGATATCCAAAGGGAAAAATTCTATATGGTTAATAGTTGATAGTATGACAAATTATACCCATTTCATTTACATAAGATAGGATTTATCCCTTGAGAACTTAGCTCTCCTCTATATTCAAGTAGTAGTGAGAATCCATGGAGTATCATTGTGAATTATTTCTAAACGAGATCTAATATTTATTTCTAAATTATGGAGGTATCTTTATTAGGATATAAATACATAATTAAACTTTAGAACAATCTATCATCTCAAAACTAATGGAAAGTATGATAGGAAAATTCTAACATTGGAAGACATGCTAAGGGCTAGCTCACTTGAATTTCAAGGGAGTTGGGACCAACATCTTTCACTTGTTGAATTGTCCTATAAAATTTTTTCCACTCAAGTATTCGAATGACACCTTTTGAATCTATTTACGAAAAGGGGTGTAGAAATCCAACATGTTGGGATGAATTTGAGAAGGGAAATTTTTAGGAATATACATTGTGAGGGATAATAAAGAAAATATACAAGTGATTTAGAAACATATATAGGCCACTCAAAGTTGATATTATTTTTATATAGATAATCAAATAAAGGAATTGGAATTTCATTTTGGGGATCATGTATTTCTCATGATATCACTATGTAAAGGAGTTATGAAATTTGCAAAGAAAGAGAAACTGAGTCCAAGGTACATTGGACCATTTGAGATTTGGGAGCATGTTGAAGATGTTTTTATTTATTAGAACTCCCTATAAATATTTCCAAAGTCCATGATGTATTCCACACATCTCTATTGAGAAATTATTTGTCTGACAGAACACATATACTTGATATTAATGGTGTAAAATTTTATCCTAAATCATCATATCAAGAGGAACCGATCTAGATTCTTGATAGAAGGGAATACGTGTTGAGAAATAATACAACACGACTTGTGAAAATTCTATGGAGAAATCTAAATTTTTAAGAGGATACTTAGGAACCTGAAGAAGTGAAAAAGGAAAAACAGCCTCACTTATTTTGAAGAGGTTGCTTAGGAACTTGAAGAAGTGATAAAGGAAAAATAAACTCACTTATTTTGAGACAAGATTCAAATTTCAAGGGTGAAATTTATTAAGGGGAGGTAGAGAATGTAAATACCAATAAATTCATTTGTGTTATCAGTAGAATAAATCTTATTTTATAATGGTTGTTTAATTTTGAGCACACAGAAAGACTATTATATTTCATATGAACATTACTCATCTTTCATAAATATAGAATAGTACAACTAGGAATAGTAAATGGATATACACATGTAATAATAATACATTTACTAAAATAAACTCATAGGTTTTAATTCCCCCATGAAGATTGCCTCTTCTATAAATATCATAAAAAGAAAGAGAAGTATTATAAAAACAATTGACATTATAAAAGAATATATAAGAACATTTTTAAGTGAAGTAGTGAATGATGAAGTGAAAATGATGGTCTATTTATATGGAAATATGTTAGTTAGGTATTATTAATATTAACTAATATGGTTGATGGGAATTATGACCAGTAATCAATTAGATAGCTGGTCATTATTATTGTTGGTGCACTTAAGTGACCGTTGAGATTATTTTATGATTGTATTTTTGGGAAATACAAAAAAATATTTAATTTCCATTAAAATAATGTTTTATGATAAATTTATATAAATTTTATTTCCCTAAAATTATCTTATTAAACACTTTTAGATGATAATATAAATTAATCAATTCTTAAGTAAGTTTTAAAATAGTTAAAAAGTTATTTATGTCATAAAAACTGTTAATTTTCAATAAATAAGGGTTTTTATTTAAAATATAAAATTATAATATTTAGAGTATTATTTTGATAAAATAAATATAATTTTTTATTCAGTACATTGAAATTATATTCGGGTGAATTTATGGAAATTTTCTATAAAAGTTGTTTTTAGGGTAAAAATTGAAAATAACATTTTTTTATGAAATACCATAAATCCTATCATATAATCATGATATGATCATGAATTAAAATTTAATAATACATATTATTGATCATTTTTTTATGTAATAAACATAATACATAATTTTTTACTTTTAGAAACACATGCATAGAATTTTGAAAACTACGAGTACATCTTTTCTATAAAAACTATTTTTATGAGTTAGACATGTATCATATTAGAATTAATTTTTATCACTTTTATAAATTGAATAAATTAAAATGGATTGAATATTCTGTATTATAATTTCAAAATTAGTTAAAAAAATCAATTTCATTTTTAGACACAAAAAATTACCATGGTAAAAAAGTCACTGTAGTATAAGTAAAATAATGTAAAAGGTTAAAATTAAAAGGTAAATATATAAGACAAGAAAAAATTAAAAATTTAAATGGGTGGTTGATGAATTTATCATCCATAACCAAAAATTTCAACATTTATTATCAGAAAATTATTTTAAATTAATTCCACCCAAAAGTGGTTAACCTTAATAACAAAATAATCATTATTTTATCCCTTGAAACCACCACACCTAAAGTATAAATACCCTCTTTTTCCTCCCCAATATCCACACCAAATACATTGATCATGAATAATATATCAATATCCCTCTCAAGAGTCTCTCCATTTTGGTTCTATGGTTCTAAGGACTCTCTCTATAATTTTAAGAAGCATTCTTAAAATGTAAGGGATCTCTTCCTATAACTTTTAAATTTAAGTAATTATTTAATATAAGGATTTTGATTCCTAATTTATTATGTTTTAAAGTTTTTTTAAAACCCCAATTATTTTATATATTAATTCTTTTTAATTATATCTTTCCTTACCCTCTAATTAAACCCATTCCAAGATTCCTTTTGTATACTCATTACGCTGCTGGAATAAACCCTTGATTTTCTAAGCTATGATTTCATTTCATGAATACCCAACCCTATTTTCATTAAAGGGAATTTATTTAGATGTAAAATTAAAATATTGATTGGTTAAATCCATGTATGAAACCAAAATTCCCTACTCATGGGTTATAAATGACATGAAATTATGATTTACAATCAATATGGCACACATAATATTAGTCATACAAATGGTGTGCCCTGATAGCGCTCTAGTACATTTAGTAAAGAAGTGATCTCTAGAGATGAAATGTTAATGATACCTTGGAACAAAGACTTGGTAATATTTTATTTTATATTGGTAAAAATACACGGTAATATGTTTTATGATGCTTTAGTGATGATATTTGGTGATATGTTTAGGAATGTATCATGTTTATGTTATAGCCATATTTCCATGTTATAACTCCTATTATATGTTCAAGTACTTATGTTATGCATCAAGTTATTATGTATATGATATTATGGTATGCTTCATGTTTCACCTATGATTCCATCTTATATTGTTATCCCTTAATGGGTTTTATGGTCACCCTTTCATTTGATAAATATCCCTAGGAAATACTACTTAGTGAGATGATCTAGGATGGAAAAATAAGGAATCATTTCAAGAGGATTTTAAATTTGTTTATGTTTTTATTTATATACCATGTATGTATTATAATATATACCTAGTTTACCAAATAATAAACCTAAAAGGTAATTCAAAGTTATTTATCTAATATTTTGTTAAGGAATTATAGTTTAAATCATGTAATAAAAAGGTTGGTTGCCATAAGTAGAATCCATCTCACTAGAATTGGTTTAGCTTCAGACTTATTCATCAAGTACCTAAGAGATACATGATCATGAAACAGAATTAATTTAGTATAAATAATATATGATATAAATATTTAAAAATCCAACAAAACTACCAAAAACTCTTTTTTTGGTTGTGTAATTGAATTGGGCTACATCTAATTTTCTTGAGGTATAAGCGATGACTTGTGATTTTCCTTTAATTTTCTAAGAAAGTAATACTCCAACTTATTGGTTGGAAGCATAAAAAGATAGCTCAAATTGTTCTTCCCATTTTGGTGGCTGTATCACTTGTGGAGTTATCAATATTTTATTTTACTCATCAAAGGCTTACCTGCGCTCAACATTTAAATTAAAATTAGAATTTTCAAAAGAAATATAAATATAGGGAGATAAATCTAACCAAAATCTTTGATAAACCTATTATAGAGTACCAAATTTCCTAAAAATTATCTAACATGTTTCGCACAAGTTGTGTAAGGTAAGAAATTTATCACTTTAATTTTTGTTTTATCTAATTCAATGCCTTATGAAAAATTATTTTCTCACCCATGAAATAACACTTTTCAAACTTTAAAATAAGATTCTTTTTATTGAAATTTTTTAATACCTTTTCTATATTTTTCAAAAAATGTTCAAAAAAATTGATAAATATTATGAAATAATCCAATAATACATCCAAAAAATTATTAATGTGATAAAAAAATATACTTATCATGCACCTCTGGAATGTATATGGAGCTTTTCATAATCCAAATAGAATCCTTTTTGTAATAAAAATTACTAAAGGGATATGTAAAGGTAGTATTCTCTTGATCCTCATGAAAAATGGGTACCTTAAAATAACTTTAAAATCCATCCAAAAAGAAATAATGAGTTTCCCCTACCAATATCTATAACATCTAGTCAATGAAGGGGATGAGAAAATGATCTTTCTAAGTGTCATGATTTTACTTCCTAAATTCTACACACTCTTCATCTATTTGGAATTATAAAAAGGATTAATCCATTATTTTCAATTCTCATAGTGGTTAGGCCAGTTTTCTTGGGAACTAAATCGATGGGGCTAAACCGTTGTAAATCTGAAATGGGATAAATGATCTTTTTTTGTCCGACAACTTCTCAATATCTTTCTTCATAACCTCCAAATGTGGGCTTCATCCTCCTTTGGGGATGTTTGATAGTTTTGGAATCTCCCTTATGAATAATTCTACGTGATCATATTTTTGGGTTTATTATTAGTATATCACATAATATCTACCCTATTTCTTAGACATTATCTCTCAAAATATCAATCAAAGGCTTTTTTAGGATTCAGATAGGTCATTAGAAATTATCATTTCTAATTTTCTCCTTTCATGAGGTAAAAAAATTTCAAATAAGTGGGAAGTAGTTTTAATTCTAGATTAATATGTTGTTTAAGGGATGAGATTGAATTTAGGCTCCCCACTTCCAAATATTGAATCTCTTGTGTATGAGAAATCATGTTAGCTACTACATCATTTAATAAATCATCAAATCAGTTAGATGTTACCTATTCTTACAACTTGTAATAATAATTTACTATTTTTTGGGCACTCACATGTTATGTGACATTTTCAATGGTAAATCACTCTCCTAAGGATAAAACTTTATCGAACTTTTCTGAATCTTAAATAGGTTCAATACATTATTTATAGGAGACTATAGAAAGGCAATGATTTCTTGAATGGTGCTTCATGGAGTCAAGAATATTTAAGTGGTTAGTGTTGTCTCCAAACTCCATGGTGAGTATTACCTTATAGACATTAATGATAGTATTGACCATATTTATGAAATTTCTCCCAAAAATTAAGGGTAAGTGTGATGGGATTCTATCTTATTCCATTTACAACAATTACAAGTTAGGTAATAATAGTAGATCTTTGACTTTAATAAGAAAATATTCCAAAAATCTTGTCAGGAAAACCATGAATCTGTTTTCAAGATATACCACCACTCTTGTAGGCTTCAAATATCCCATCTGCAAAGAAGTGTATACTAAGTGATTAAATATATTAATTGAAGCATCTAGATCACATAAATAATTAGAGAAAGTTATAGAGACAATGGTGAATGTAATGGAAAATGTCCCTAGATCTTAAAATTTAGTTGGAAATTGTAGTGTGATAAGGTTCTGGACACTTATTGCCAAGTTGATCCTCTCACTCCCTTGAACTATCCTCTTCTTAGTGTAAACATCCTTGGTAAATTTTGCATACTTTGGATTTTTTTGGATATATTCTAAAAGAGGGATGTTGATTTCAACTCTTTTAAATGTTTCTTGTATTTCACTTTGAATTTGTTCTTCTTCATGCTTATTTGACATAGTTATCCTAGAAGGAAAAAATGGGATATCCTTATTATCCCTATATTTCCTTTATAAGATCGTTTTAGGTATTTAATTTCTAAAACTTTTCTTTATTTAATATTTTTTTAGTCGGCTGGATTGATCTTTATATGTTTTATTATAATTTTCAGTCTTTATTTCTTTAAGTTCAGGCTAAAATTTCTTAGTTTCAAGTGGATGAATATCCTTTCCTCTCCTTATTATAATAATTATTACATTATACTTTGAATTTAGGAATATTTGGGCTTTAAGTTTCCCTGTATTTTTGGACAACATGTCTATAATACTTCCAAACTAGTTTACTTGCATATCCATATTATCATTTTCCCCTCAACCTTAGACCGTAGCTATTGATGCCCGAATTTTGTTTCAATTATCGAGGGCTTCTCATAAGTCTTTTATTAGAAAGGTGGTGGTTTATAAGCATGCTATTAGTATGGTTGTTTTTAAGGTTTTTGGAAAGGTGGTGGGTTCTAGTATTTGTATTGGTATGGGGATTGATTTGGGTATTGGTTTGAATAAATAGATCTAGTTTGATTTTGGGCTCCAAATCTAGGCTGGGCTTGTGAATTTTATTTCCATGGTTGAATTTATTGGAATTTAATTTGATGAAAGCTTTACACACAAATTTATATTCCCTGTAATTCAACACACTGGTCAGTAAAATTATTGGTGTAAGAGCATACACTACATACCTTAGTCGATGCTTGTTGTTCACCGACTTTATTTATAGATATATTTCTTAACAAACTGGTCAACTACTCAAGTTTAATTTTATGTAAAGTCGATGAATCAGGAGTTATTACCTCATAAATTACTATTATTCTAGTACCTCTTGTTCTAAATTACTGGAAAATTTGTGTTATATTTTCAATAAAGATCCTAGATTCCATACGTGACTTTTAAATCAAAGATCCTCCAGATGATGCATCCAGTAGGTTTCTTATAACAACCAAAATTTTATTACATTACTATTAAATCCTTTTAAAGATAAACAACATAAAAAAATTAAAAATTTAGGATCCAAAGGTTTTAATTTCTTGAGAAAATTAGGACCATACATAACTTTTACAACATAAAATATAAGAATTTATTTAATTCTTTCTTCTCAAGATTCTTATTTTTCCTTGTGTTTTCCTTAGTACAAGTAGTCACCTAAGGATATACGTAAAAACTGGGCAAGATAAAATCCAAGTAAGAGGATATATAACAATATAAAATGGGGTGAGCATAATAATTATCATAATAACATAGGAATATGATCATAATCATAAGAGGAATTATCAAGAGAAGACTTGGAATGTGGAAATGCATAAAAATGAAACATCATGTCATAGTGGTCAACTACCAAACATAGTTGTGAAAAAATATAGAATCATGTTCACACATATATCACTTTAATAATGAGGTTATTCACATTACTCAATGCATTAGAGTGCTATATAATTCTGTACACCCGTTATATCATAACATTTACACTGCACTATATAATTATGGGTACACTCATCACATCACAACATTTACATTATCATACATGCTATATAGAATATATATCAATCTTGAACATATAATAACCCATGGAAAGTATTGAGTTTCATTTCATAAGAATACATTTATAAACTTTGGGTTCCCAAATGAAAGAGGGAATAACATACTTGATATAAGAATCATCAACCTTAAGTGATAAGTAAAAGGTGTGTTTTTTTAAAAGAAGAGTTCTTTTGAAAATATTGTGTTTGTCATAAACTCCAGTGGAAAACATGTATATCCTAGAAAAGTTAATATAATGATGAATAAATTATTTTTAATGAATAACCATACTGAAAATGGAGTTAAAGAGGGAAAACCCAAAGAAAGAGAGTTGGGTTCAATAATTCCCCTTACCTTGTATCCGAACACTTTCTTCACTTTAATGTCCTGTATAATGACATTAGATTCATTAATTAAAAATTAAGAAACCTTTTATACATGAATATGATTAATTATGGTTTCATTAAGTTCATTTATGGGCCTTTTTATGAGTTATATAATTTAATTTCATCATTTGTGAGTGTTTGTTTTCTTAGTTTTCATGATCGGTTCATTTATATACATGAATGGAAGTTCGTTTAAAATGTGGATAAACATACAAAATTGTTATTATATTTTATTAATGATATTACAGAAATTTAAATGATATTATAAATAATTTGGTTATATACCATGAGAATGAATCATTAGATAAAAGTTAATGATGACCGTTTTAGATTAATTTTGGCGGTTTTTCGAACGCTACAAACTCGTTTGGTTTTATCATTTAGTATTATGCGTATAAGTTATTTACAGAACATAAAAGGGTTATAAAATAAAATTTAAAATATGTTTTAAACTATTTAATGGTCTTATTAATATCTTAAGATAGGGTTTTGTAATAGATCCCTCTCCAATAAATTATTATTACCTAATAGTGTACCATAGTGGCACAACCTAGGGTTGATCTCGAGGAGGCCACTCAAAACACGCCGAATTTCTATTGTCACTATTTATAACATAACTAATATAAAAATAATTAAATACTAATATAAATGGGTGGTTGATTTTGAAAATACTTAAAATAAAATATATATTAATAATAAAATTAAAAACACAAAGGAAATAAAGAAGACACAAAGAAGTTAGTGAAGAATTGTTGTCGTTCTTGGGAGATAGGGGTGATAAAATCATTATTATTTAAAAATATTTATTATCAATACTATAATCAATTTTGAGATAAAACCTATCAATCAACACCTTCCCATGAATTTTTATTATGCCACAATAACCCTCATCATGCAAGATAATACTCAATCACATCACCACCACAATGCTACTCCACCCTAGACACAATATTATGATAATGGAGAGGGAAATATTAAAATGGGAAGAAGAACTCAATAGAAATGAAAGTGGGGTGAACCCTACAAAAAACCATTTTAGTACTATTAAAATTCATAGAATAAAATAGAGATAAAAATTTAAGCACAATGAACTCAAGAACCGCCACTCCCCCCTCGAACAACAATGAGAGTTAGTTCTCCACTTGCATAGAGATTAGAAGGATCATTGTGGAGGAACACAAAATAGAAAATGAAAGAGAAGAGAAATTTATAGAATAAGAATAACTAAGATAAAATATAATTAAAATATAAAAAACTATTACATATACCAAACTCTACCATGCCCCCTTGAAAATGTCTATATTGTAAGAGGTAGAAGAGATGACAATTTATAGAGAAAATGGGTGAGAAAATTTGGATCCCAATCTGTCCTCGTGATTGATCTACACTTTATCCTCATTAAATGGATAAATATTGGAAAGTTTCATAAATAAAGGTTGTTCCATTTGTTTTGACTTGTCCACCCCCTAAATTTCATCTTTAATAGAGATGTGTGAAGATAGTTATGACTCTTTTAGTTTGGAAAATTTAATCTGGTCAGTTGAATTTTCATATTCCACTTTTCCTGCCATTATGACCTTTATTAAAGATGAATACCACATGAAATACTTTATTAAAATTTATAACCATCTTGTTTTCTATCTCCATGCATAATTTGAGCTTCATTGGACCTGTCCACAAGGATATATAATCTCAATAGTAAAACTGTTTAAACTATACACAGTTTTTGAGGCCCGGTTTATGAGCTAGATTTAGGTCTCCAAATGAATGAATGAGATTTGACTCCAGAAGGATGAAATAAGACCCATGATTTAAGGAAAATTGAAAAAAGGAATTTTAGAATTTCATTCAGTTTAGAAGACGTTATGGCTGAAATATAGAATATAAATAAAATAATTAAATCCCAAAATTAGGCCATTTTAGTAATTATGCTCAAAATTCATCTAAAACCTAATAGTGTGACAATTTCCCATAAAATAACACTATGGTGGGATTTAAAACATTTAATTATAGTATAAAATATGTGAAAATGTTTTCTTCATAACTCCCCCAAACTTAACCATTGCACTCCCGGGCAATCATCATATATTCAAATCATAATCCACACAACAATCAACCATGAGAAAACATCAATGATCATTTTTCAAAGAAGAATTATATCATGTCTCCTCTATTAAAAACCATTCAATCTCATTTTTATTCCTCAAATTTAATTTTTTTCAACCTCATAAATCCATCCATGTCCTAATCACAACCTAACTCACATTGAATTTTATGTCACTCTTCACTCAATAGAAATTAAATATGGAGCTATGCTCATACTTGAAAATTGCATGTATCACCATATGCTTGTGAGAATTCTCATTTATAAATATTGTGAAACATGAAAATATTTTCAATTATAAGGTCTTTTCTAGGTGAATTATGTGGCTTATGGTTGGTGAGAAAATTATTGAAAATTTAAGGCTGAAAAGAGGAGGTTTTGACTCTTAAGTACAATGCATGAATATTCAAGTGAAAACACAAGATGAACCCCACTAAAATCCCCTTAAAAGTGTGAAAAACAACTCAAAATACCATTTTATGACATGTGATATGAGCCAATCAGTGATTACAATTAATTATATTATCCAAATTCTCCCACTTTTTTCCTCATTTTTTAAATCTCCAGAAAGGAACAACTTTATTTTCTTTATTTTCTTTGTTTTTCTTGGAGAATGAGATGAAAATTGAATAAAATTAATGGATGAAAATCATTAAATTTATTTTAAAGAGGAACATGAGTCATAAAATGAGGCAAAATTAAATATTCAAGTTCATATCCACTTTTTTCATCATTTTTTTTCATTTTTTCTTGAAGGAGAACCAAATGAATGAAATAAAGCACAATGAAATGATGACTCAAGCCCAATTACCTCATTATACATTGCCCAAAATATTGAAAAAACATCACACCACCAAAAAGTGGAACACATAAAAAAAAACATGATTGGACCTTCCCCCACACTCAAAATTCAAATATCCATGAAAAATTACCAAGAGTGTGGGTAGGTAAGGAAAAATGATTTTAATGTGGCTTAAACCTTTAAGAAAATTCATGGAATCTAAGGGATAATGAAGGATATATTTAAATGTGCATATAAAGATAAAATTTTTTCTATCTAAATAGATTCCTCAATCATATCAAAAACATTCCATGAAATCCAAAGCTTCGAAAGAGAAAAGTCACAAATTCTAGTTCTCACACAAAATCCAAGTTTCCCTCAAGAATGTGTGGGTATTAGGAAAAATATTTCAAAGAGGTTTAGAATAACTCACAAGACTGGAAAAATGATTTGAGTCGGTGTTTCATGGTCATGGATTTCAAAAATTGGTCAAAATCATAAAAATGATTGAAAATTAAATTCAAGGATAAAGTTTTCACATAAAAAATCATTTAAAATCCTATTTTTCAAAAATAAATTCAATTTTATTAGAATCAATTGATGTTGGAAAAATGATCAGAATTTACACTAAATCTCAATAATCCTAAAAATATGAAAATCAATAAAATAAAATAATATAATAACAACTTAGAATGTTTACTCTCCCCACACACTTAGATTTAACTACCCCTAATTTTAGCATAATAAAAATAAATTTAATGGAAGAAAAAAAAGGAAAGGAAAGATACAACCTAAAATTATTTTCTAGTGGAATATTTGAGATAAGATCCTATCCGCTACCACTTCTTTGTGGAAATCAATAAATAAATAAATTTATAAGAAAAATAAATAAAAATAAAGAGGTAGGTAAAAGAGGATAGAACATGGTTAAGACCCCCCATGTGGGTGATAGGATTTTACTACCCCTAATTAGGAGGTTACATCAGTTTAACCCCAATCAGATTGTGGGTGTGGTTTTATTGAGATAAACCACTACATGTGACTTTTCCTAGTGTCCATTAGTAGCCACCAAGAATGGAGAACCCCAAAGAAGATAATAAAATTCCCAACCCCCAAGAACGAATAAAGATATAAATTAAGGTCCAACATGGGATATAAAAGAAGATAGGGGTGCTTCTTGGTGAATTTCGTGATTTCCTCCTCCATATGGTATGCAATTTATTGTATAAGATGTATTTTAACCACATGCTTCTCTATCTCTTCTTCTTCTTTGACCAACACCATTTGGGTTTTTCCTTCCATAACATCAAAGGTCTACTCCATTTGTGCTCTGTAAAAAATTTTAGTAAAGAAAAAGTATGAAAATATTTAATCTTGAATAAGATTAAAACATGAAAAATCAATAAATAAATGTTCCCTTTCAAGTAAGTCATATTTGAAATTGATCTCTTAGGTCAAGGACATTGTAAACTCCATCTTAATAGGTATATCATGTGTATCATCTTGATCTCCCACATGTGAATCAGTTGGAAAGTATCTTTCTTAAACCTCATTTGGAAATGATATGGATAGGTTTGAGTTTAGTTCCTTTATAATTTCACCCTCACATGGTTCTTCAATGGAAAATTTTGTAAAAATAATCTTTGATTCGTCGTTTTATTAATCCTCCTTTTGAGTTTCCAATTCCTTCAAGGAAGATGAAATAAATGCCATTTTATTTGTCAACTCTTATATCATTTTTGCATTCTCATCAAATTGACTCTTTAGTGATACTTGTTGGATGGACTCAAAAATATTTTTATCATGAAAATCATATAAAAAATTACCTTGAAATTCCATCATTTAACCAAGAAAATAAATATATGAAATGATGTTCAATTTTTTTTGGGTTTAAATTTATGATTTTTTGTGTTTTTTTTAAAAATAGTGTGATTAAGCACTTGGGATCCCTTTAAATAGAACCAAATTGATTATATGGGTTTTTAAAATATCCCTCACTAATAAATTATTATTAACTAAGAGTGTACCATAGCAGCACAACCTAGGGTTGATCTCGAGGAGGCCGCTCACAACACACTGAATTTATATTGTCACTATTTATAACCTAACTAATATAAATATACTTAAATACTATTATAAATGGAGGTTTGATTATGAAAATACATAAAATATAATATATACCAATAATAAAATTAAAAACACAAAGGAAATAAAGAATACACAAAGAATTTATTGAAGAATCGTTGTCATTCTTGGGAGATTGTGGTGATAAAATCACTGTTCTTTAAAAATATTTATTCTCAATACTCTACTAAATGTTGAGATCAACCCTATAAATAAAAACCTTCCCATGAGTTTTTATTATCCCACACCTACCCTCCTCATTCATTATAATACTCACTTACATCCTCACCACAATTCTACTCCACCTTGGATACAATATTATGATGATGGAGAGGGAAATATTAAAACGGGAAAAAGAACTAAATAGCAATGAATGTGGAGTGAACCCTAAACCAAACCCATTTTAGTACTATTTAAATTCATATAATAAAATATAGAGAAACATTTAATCACAACTAACTCAAGAACCACCACTCTCCCCTCAAACAACAATGAGAGTTAGTTCTCCACTTGCATTGAGATTATAAAGATCATTGTGGGGGAACACAAAATAGAAAATTAAAGAGAAGAGAAATGCACAGAAGAAGAATAACTAAGATAAAATATAATTAAAATATAAAAAACTACCATAGACACCAAACTCTACTATTCCCCATTGGAAATGGCTACATTGTAAGAGGTAGAAGAGACAACAATTTATAGAGAAAATGTGTGAGAAAATTTGGCTCCCAATATTTCCTCATGATTGAGCCAAAATTTATTGTTATTAAATGTCTGAATCATGGAATGTTTCCTTCATAAAGTTTGTTTTAGTTTTTTCCCACATCCACCCTCCAAATTTCAGCTTCAATGGATATGTGTGTATATAGTTACACTATTTTAGTTCGGAACATTTAATCTGGTCAGTTGACTTTTCATATTCTACTTTTCCAACTTCCCATGCCATTATGACCTTTAATAAAGCTGAATACCACATGGACTACTTTATTAAAGTTTATCCTCAACTTCTTTTCTATATCCAAGCCTAATTTTAGCTTCATTATACTAGTTTACAAAGAGATATAATCTCAATAGTAAAAGTGTTTTGTACATAGTTTTGGAGGCCCGAATTGTGATCTAGATTTAGGTCTCCAAATGAATGATTGAGCTTTGAATCTAGAAGGATGAAATGAGACCCATGATTTAAGGAAACCTTAAAAAGGTAATTTCAAAATTTCACTAAGTTTATAATAAGTTATGGCTGAAATACAAAATATAAATAAAACAGTTAAATCCTAAAATTAGGGCATTTTAGTAATTATGCTCAAAATTCCTCTAAAACCTAATAATTTTACAATTTCCCATAAAATAACATTATAGTGGGATTTAAAACATTTAATTATAGTATAAAATATGTGAAACTATTTTCTTTATCACCCCCCACACTTAACCATTGCACTCCCGGTAAATCATTATATATTCAAATCATAATCCACACAACAATCAACCATGAGAAAACATCAATGATCATTTTTCAAATTATAATTACATCATGTCTCTTATATGAAAAAAAAATTCACTCTAATTTTTATTTCTCACATTTAAATTTTTTCAACCTCATAAATCCATCAATTTCCCAATCACAACCTACCTCACATTGAATTTTATGTCACTCTTCACTCAAGAGAAATTAAATTTGGAGTTATGCTCATACTTGGAAATTGCATGTATCACCATATGCTTGAGACAATTATCGTTTCTCCATAGTGTTAAACATGAAAGTATTTTCAATCAATAGTTATTTCCTAGGTGAATTCTGTGTCTTAGGTTTGGTGAGAAAATGATTGAAAATTTAAGGCCAAAAAGATGAGGTTTTGACTCTTAAGTACATTGCATGAATATTCAAGTGAAAACACAAGACTAACCTCACTAAAATCCCTTTGAAAGTGTGAAAAATAAATACAAACCCAATTTTATGACATGTTATATGATCAAATAAGGGATTACAATTAATGATATCATCCAAATTCTCCCCTTTGTTTCTCATTTATTTAAATCTCTAGAAAGGTACAACTTTATTTTCTTTTATTTTGTTTTTTTTCTTGGATAATGAGATAAAAATTGAATACAATGAATGGATGAAAATCATGACCTTTATTTTAAAGAGTAACATGAATAATAAAATGAGGTATAAGAAAATATTCAAGCTCATATACACTTTTTTCATCATTTTGTTTCAATTTTTTTGAAGTAGAACCAGATGAATGAAATAAAGCACAATGAAATGATGACTCAAGCCCAATTATCTCATTATCCACTACCCATAATATTGACACAAACCTCACACCAAAAAAAGTGAAACAAATCCCAAGAATAAACACAAAAGGACCTTCCCCCATACTCATACTTGAAACATACATGAAAAATTACCAAGAGTGCGGGTAGGTAAGGAAAAATAGGCTTTCAATGTGGCTTAAACCAAAAAAGAAATTCTTGGAATCTAAGGGATAATGAAGGATATATGTTAGTGTGGGTCTAAAGATAAAAATGTGGCTATTCAAATAGATTACTCAATCATATCAAAAATATTCCATGAAATCCAAATCTTCAAAAGAAAAAAATCACAAATTTTGGTTCTCATACAAAATCCAAGTTTCCTTTAAGAATGTGTGGGTATTAGGAAAAATATTTCAAAGTGATTTAGAATAAATCACAAGACTGAAAAAATTATTTGAGTTAGTGTTTCATGGTCATTGATTTTAAAAATTATCCAAACTCATAAAAATTCTTGAAAATCCAATTCAAGGAGAAATTTTTCACATCAAAAATCATTTAAAATCTATTTTTTCAAAAATCATTTCAGTTTTCTTAAAATAAATTGATGTGTGAAAAATGATCATAATTTACATTGAATCTCAATAATCCTAAGAAGTGAAAAAATTAAAATCAAACATAAACAACTAAGAATATTAACGCACCCCCATAATTATATTTAACTACCCCTCATTTTAGCATAATAAAAATAAATGTAAGGGAAGAAAAAAAAGGAAAGGAATGATACAACCTGAAATTATTTTCCAGTGGAATCTTAGAGATTATCTCCTAGCTACTACAACTTCTTACTGGAAAGAAAGAAATAAAGAAATGTATATGAAAAATAAATATAAATAAAGAGGCAAGGAAAAGTGGATAGAACATGGTTAAGATCCCCATGTGGGTGATCGGATTTTACTGCGCCTAATCAGGTAGTTGTAGCAGTTTAACCCCAATCAGATGGTGGGTGTGGTTTCATTGAGATGAACCTTTACATGTTAATTTTCCTAATATCCATGAGTAGACACCAATAATGTAGAACCCCAAATAAGATAAGAAAATTCACAACCCCCAAGAATGAATAAAGAGATAAATTAAGGTCCACTGTGGGACAGAAAAGAAGATAGGGGTAATCCCTGATGACTTTCATGATGTCATCCTCAATATGGTATGATTTTTTTTATAGATGAGGTAGTAAAACCACATGGTTCTCCATCTCTTATTCTTTTTTTACCACCACCACTTGGGTGTTGCCTACCATAACATCGAAGGTTTGATCAATTTGTTCTATGTCAAAAAATTTAGTAAAGGAAAGGTCTGAAATTTTTTTAGCTTGAATAAGATTAAAACATGAAAAATCAATAAATAAATATTCCCTTTCAGGTAAGTCATCTTGGAAATTGATCTCTTTAGGCAAGGCTATTGGTAACTTCATATCAATAGGTATATCTTCTGTACAATCTTGTTCTCCCACATGTGCATTAGCTGGAAAGTCTTCTTCTTCAACCTCCTTTGGAAATGATATAGATAGGTTTGAGGCTATTTTATTCATAATTTCATCCTCACTTGGATATTCAATTAATAATGTTGGAAAAATATGATTTTATTCCTCTTTTTCTTGATCCTCCTTTTGAGTTTCTAATTCCTTCAAGGAAGATGAAATAAATTCCATTTGATTCATCAACTCTTATATATTTTTGGCATTATAATCCAATTGAATATTTAGTGATACTTGTTTTATGGCCTCAAAAATATTTTTATCATGAAAATAATATGAAATATTACATTGAAATTCCATCATTGAACAAATAAAATAAAGATATGCAATAAAGTTCATTTTTTTGGGTTTATAAAATTTACGCTTTTTTGGTTTTTTTGGAAAAATAGTGTGAGTAAGAACTTGGACTCCCTGATAATTATTCCAAATTGATGAGAGGGGTTTTTATCATATCCCTCAATAATAAATTATTATTACCTAAGAGTGTACCGTAGTGGCACAACCTAGGGTCGATCTCGAGGAGGCCTCTCACAATAGTCTGAATTTCTATTATCACTATTTATAACCTAACTAATATAAAACTACTTAAATACTAATATAAATGAAGGTTTGATTCTGAAAATAAATAAAATATAATATATATTAATAATAAAATTAAAAACACAAAGTAAATAAAGAAAAAACAAATAAGTTAGTGAAGAATCAATGTCGTTCTTGGGAGATCGTGGTGATAAAATCATTGTTCTTTAAAAGTATTTATTCTCAATACTTTAATTAATGTTGAGATTGACCCTATAAATCAACAAATTATCATGAATTTTTATTATCCCACACCTAACCTTCATATGAAAGATAATACTCACTCACATCATCAACACAATGCTACTCCACCCTGGATACAATATTATGATGATAGAGAGGGAAATATTAAAATGGGAAGAACTCAAATGAAATGAAAGTGGGGTGAAACCTACAAAAAAACCTTTTTCAGTACTATTGAAATTCATAGAATAAAATAAAGAGAAAAATTTAGCACAACAAACTCAAGAGCCACCAATCCCCCCTCGAACAACCATGAGAGTTAGTTCTCTACATGCATGGAGATTAGAAGGATCATTGCGGTGGAAAAAAAATAGAAAATAAAAGAGAATAGAAATTCATAGAATAAGGCTAAATAAGATAAAATATAATTAAAATATAAAAAACTATTAAAGATACCAAACTCCATTATTCCCCCTTGAAAATGGCTATATTGTAAGAGGTTGAAGAGAATGAAATTTATAGAGAAAATGGGTGATAAAATTTGGATTTTAATCTATCCTCCTGATTGATCCTAACTTTATACTCATTAAATGGTAGAATCGTGGAAATTTTCATTCATAAATGTTGTTCTATTTTTTTCCCGCATCCACCCTCCAATTTTCAGCTTTAATGGAGATGTGTGTTGATAGTTATGATTGTTTTAGTCTAGAACATTTAATTTGGTCAGTTGACTTTTCATATTCTTCTTTTCCAAATTCCCACACCATTATGACCTTTAATAAAGTTGAATACCACATTGAATTCTTTTTTAAAGTTTATCCCCAGATTATTTTCTATCTCCATGCCAAATTTTAGCTTCATTGTACCATTCCACAAAGAGATATAATCTCAATAGTAAAAGTGTCCTAATGTCACACACGGTTTTTTTTGTCTTTGTATTGATCCGGTCCATTGGAATTTCTGATACTTTTCATGGGTATTTGGTGATAGTAATCCTGAGTTTTGAAGTTTCATATATTTCTAACCATCCTAATTTTGGATCCCCATTGTTTCTTTAGTAGTTTTTGAAGAAAGGGTGGTTACTTCATGATTTGGGCCAACCGTGAGCCCATTCCCAGTTTTAAAAACCAAATTTGTTTATTTTATAACTCTTTTATTTTCATCATTTTTCACCCATTCACCTTCCCACTTGTCCTATACTGATATATTAAAACTTATTTATCCTTTTTGACCCATTAGAAATTCATAAGCAGGGTGAATTTGGGTTACTTATTTAGGTATTGGGCCAACCCATGGGCCCATTTCCTGTTTTAAAAAAAATAATTCGTTTCTTTTATATCTTTTTCATTTTTTAATATTTTTCGGTGATTCTACCTCCACCTAGAATCCAATAACCCTATACTAACCCTCATACTCGATTTTAGCTCTTTGGAGCTCATATGGGTCACGTATTAGGGAGAAACGTCTCAGGATACCTCAAATCTTCCATAATTGAAATGTTAAATTGTATCATTCATAAATCAATCAATTCATACTATTTTAGACACCAATATTCTTTCCCAGGTTCTTCCAGACCTTAGGAGTGTCTCCAAGAAGTTTCAAGCCATTCTATTCTCTATAGGGTTGCATATCTAATGGAAGACGAAGAGTTTTCTAGGGTGAAAGGTGAGATTCCTTCTCCTTTCTCCTTCCTCTTCCCCCTCCTTTCATTATTTCTTGGATTTATATTGTCCCCTAGTATTGATAGACCTAGGTTTTTTTATACCATATTTTTTTGATGGGGTTTCTGTTTGTTTAGTTCTGGTCTTTATATTTTTAGGTTTTATAAACCCGCGGCGGGTGATTTCGGGTGTGCATTTCAATTACGCCAAGGATTTGAGGTAGGATATCCCTTGAACATGCCATTATCATTTAAGTTTCATCATTTTAATATTCCCCTAAACTTATATAAATGTTTATTATTGTTTTTAATCCTTTTTATAATTTTCTTGGTGTACAAAGTGGTTGTTGAATCATTGTTTTGTGAAAGGTAGTGTTGTTTTGTCATGAAAGTGCTCAACAAGTGTTTGTTTAAATGTTCTGTTATGTTTTTCAAATATTTTGTGAGGTTTATAATCTGGTTTATGGTTTTTTTAACATGTTACAGTATCTTGAATGAAAATATGACATTCAATTGGTGTTTTATTCCTTTTCATGTACTTGAAATAAATTGTTTTGTTTAAAAAGGGCATGACATGTGTTCGGTAAATTGCCCGGTTGGCTTTTATGTGTGATGTGTGATTTAAAAGTTATTTTTTTTGGATTTATAAAGGAATTGGAAGAATGATAAATGGTATTTTTGGGTACTTATATGGATTTCCAATTTGGATTTGTTTTTACAAACAAGTGGGTTTTTGGTTTACAACATATTTTGGCCCAAGTTTCCCAAAAATGGACCGTTTCACATCTTTATGAAAATGGTTGTGTTTTGAATATGTAACCTGAGTATTATAAGAGATTTATGAATGTGGTTTTCTACTGTAAATGGTGTTTATACACATCCTTAATAAAATTAAAATGCATACCTTCATCAAACGTTAGTTTTGAGAAAATGTTTAAAGGCCCGTTTGGCATTTCCTAGAAATGAAGGAGTGTTTTACTTGTGTATACCAAGTTGTGAAATTGGGATTGTTTTATGGTCCATTAAATGATTTTATTAAATGTTTCTAGGTCTTACAAATAGTATTTGGTTTCGTTTTGATATGTGTTTATAATTTAAAGAGTGTTTTTGAATGGGTTTTATGTGCAAAGCCTCAATACAATTCATGAAATTGTTTTACCAAAATATTTAGCAGTTTGTTGATTTGTGTAAGAAATGTGAAGAAAGTTTATGGGATGTTTGTTTTTTATGGTTTAGGAATGTAATGTGTATGTGAAATGTGTATTTGATAATATGTGTAACTTGATTGAGCACTAAAGGGAATCCCGGGTATCTAGGTGGGTGGACGTGTACTAGTATGCTAGTGATTCTGTGGGGGTTGGCCTCTGTTTCACGTAGCAAGTTTGACGATGACAAAAATAACTAAACTATGATGATGATGATTATTGGGGACCACTGGGTTATGGGTATGCTCCCTACTAGTGGCTTGTGAATGAGAACATATATTTATTATGGTTACTTTCACCGAGATATGAGGTACCTGGGGCTCACAACTAACTAGTGCCTAGGGGTGTTCCTGTGACTACTTCTAATTGGATATTTTGTACTCACCATTGGCATACGGTGTGTTTGGTTGGTAAATTCATTAGTATGTGTTATTTATTTAAAAGTTAAAATTCTTTAAATCATCCCTCTTGAAAACTATTTTCATTTTGAAGTTGCACCTCTTTGAAAAAAATTTGTTACTTGCATTTTTGTTTATTAAACATGCATGTTTTTGTCTGATAATTATTATAGCATGGAAACTCATTTGAAAAACATAATTTCATATCTTTAATTTAAAACTATAAATTGATGTTTCTTTTATTTTAAAGTAATGTGCACTGGGAATAGAATATCGGGCTAAACTACTGAGTTTTAATACTCACGCCTATAGTCTTCTTCTTTTTTTATCCCTTGTGCAGGTTTCATCTTTAGTTTGATCACCTTTGGCGACATTTGATCATTGTGTTGGAGAGTGACCAAAAGTTTCACATGGAGTTAGTTGGTCATCAGGATTGTTTAGTTGAGTTGTTGGGTTTGTTCTACTTTTAGTTTCTTGTACAAATAATATTTAGTTCAATTTTATATAAATTCATTTTGGGCAGTCTGTTTATTTATGTTGTTTGTTTGATTGTTTATATATGGGAAAAATCATTCCCTTGTGTACTCTATTGATGCCCTTGGTTCTTGTCACCATCTCAGGAGGATCGGGAACGCCTCTCGGGACTTGTCGTGGGCTAGCCTGGGTGACTGGTTCAGGGTCGACTCAGGCTGGTTTGTGACAAAATGGTATCAAAGGAGGTCGGCTCTTAGCATACCTTTCTTTTTAGAGAACCATTTTTATTTTGGGGATGTCAAGGTATATGGAGTATGATTTTTGGGACTTGAGGGGTAAGTGCAAGAAGAGCATCGTGAACTCTTTCTTGTTCTAATCCTCAGGTTTCCATGGGAAGTCCGGTTTTATTAGTGTCCTTTATTCTGGTTGATTTTTTGGTGTTGGGATATGACAAGGGGAGTCTGACTAATGGCCTCCGTGAGATTTTAGGGCCTGGAAAACCATGTGGAGCTAGGTAATGGTTCTAATAATCCTCTCTGTGTTGGTGTTGTGTTTGGCATATGGCCTCCAACCATATGGTCAAGTCACCCACCGAAACTAGTTCCCTTTTTTGGGTCTCTTGAACCTTTTTTGAATTCTGAATTTTTGTTTTTAAAATCCTTGTGTGAGAATTGTGGAAATGGATTTTAAAGGAAGGATTAGATTTTGAAAAGTGAAAAAGGGGTTTTAAAAAATTAAATATAATAATGGTTTTGGAAGGTTGTGTTTTTGTAAAAAAAATGGAGGGAAGTGGAAATTCTTTAAAGGGATTGGATTATCCATAATCTAAACTTGTGGTTTGTTGAAATAAAATGTTTTTAAATTGTGAATCATTTTAAGGTGATTCTGGATCTTTGTTTTAAATGGGGTATTTTGGGATGTTAAAAAGTTTTTGAATCGGATAAATTAGTTTTGGCAATTGGTTTTGATTGGTTGGTGTTTTACTAGAAACAGTATTGGTCTCAACGGACCTCAGATTATGAAAATATACCTTGCTGATTTTTTTAAAAAAATGGGAAGGGGTTGTTTGGAGTGGCTTGGTTATTTAAGAAGTTTTTAAAAATGAAAAGGGGTATGTTTTTAAGAAAATGGTTCTTAATTAATTGTAGTTTTATTTGTGAAATATGAAAAGGTTTTTTGACTTGGTGGTTGGTGTTCCTTATGAAGGTAATTTTTTTTGGAATGATGTTGTTTTGTTTTAGCCTTTGATGTTTTCATGGGTGATCACATGAATGATTTTATTTATATCTGGAAGGATGGCCAATATGGTATGGTGGTTGGGTGCTTGGGGTGGCATATAAATGTGCATGTGGGTGATACTTGATGAAACACCATTGGTGAATGTATAAACCCACCAAGTTAGTTTGTTTTTTCAAAATTGTTTTGAGCTAAAATTTTTGGCCTTTTTTAAAACCAATGGTTATGTGGATTGATTTTTATATGTCTTAGAAGAGTTGTTTATTTGGTTAGCTTCCATGTGATTTAGAATTCATACTCTTGTTCTATCTAGAGATGAGATCTTGTTGGTGGCTCAGTTTTGGAGTAATTTTCATTGGGTTTCTAAAGATGTGTTTAATGTTGTGATGTGGCCATGGATAGTTCTCTATTGGAAATCTTTCTTGCTGATCAACCTAAGGATTCCTCTAAAATTTTAAATCCACCTCTTTTGATGATTCCTCAACCTGTTTTTTGGAATAGAGATCTGTTTGGGATCTATTAAAAGTGCTAATAGGTTGTGATAATTCTTTTGGAAAGAGCAGCTGTGTTCGGTGATGTTGATGTGTTTCGTCATATTCCTTGTCCATTATACCCCTCGTTTGGAGTGAGATAGAATTTTGATATGTATCTATGAGTTTCTATTTAGGTGAAGGTTTTTTTTGGTGATCAAGTGAGGTTTTTTTGAGTGGTGTGATCCTTATCATCCGACTGTGGTGCAACAAATGATTCAAGAATCAGGGCTCCAGCCATAGGCCTTAGAGTGAGGCTTTTCACGCAGTTAGGAAATCAGCAGAGGTGTGGAGTGCTCGATTAGGATCTTTACTCCTATTTTTTGGTAAGTTAGTTTCTATGTCAATGTTTTGGTTCCTCATTTCT
Organism: Viscum album; assembly: GCA_963277665.1. Taxonomy (NCBI): domain Eukaryota; kingdom Viridiplantae; phylum Streptophyta; class Magnoliopsida; order Santalales; family Viscaceae; genus Viscum; species Viscum album. The sequence goes on along the minus strand of OY728148.1, from coordinate 2,093,073,683 downwards.
ATGAATTTCCCTTTGTCGCAATAAGCGTGGAAGACTTAACCCCTCACACAGTGTCTATGGTTATTCCTTCATGGATGTGGGTTTTCAATAAATGTCCCTGTGTGGACCAACTATAAAAATACGGTGCAGTATTGGTGTTACCTATTCATATGGGGAGAGTTTTGGGTAGTTTCTTTGTTTATTTTGTGGTTTCATTGGCCAAATTATTGGGTCCCCTTCCCTCCCATCCCCAAGTGGCGGGGGTCCAGAACTGTGCTGAATGTGTTGGCCAAGTTCTTGTCCCCTCCGTTCGGGAGTGGGTGGTTTATATGTTCATGTTGTAACCCTATTAACTTGGTATATTAGGTTTTTTTAGGATGGTTTTTTTGGGCTTGTGTGAGTGAGGCCCAATTCTAGCTCATGTTGAATTCTTGTCTGTTCGTTGCTAGTTGGTTTCTAATGGTGGGGAGACCCACCATGGGTCTCCTGGATTTTCATCCTAAGAATATTTCTAGTGCTAGTTGATTCTTAATGGTGGGGAGTCCATTATGGAATCACCTGGAATATTTTGTTTTTGTGAGTTCTCTTTGGTTTGGGTGATGGTTGGGTTCATTGAGAGAAGGCCCAGTAATTGGGTTCTTGGCTTGGTTGTGTAGGTGGTGGCTTCATCTTTCCGTTGATTCTCCAGACGTGGTTGTGAGTTGTGTTTTGTGTGGGGAAGATAATTAAGTTTCATTGTTGGTGATTGATATTTCTATATCTTTAGAGGCTGGATTATGTTGTTATAGAATCCTTAGGTGTTGTTTTTTTTCAGCCGGAAAGTGTTATGGCTTTTCGGGGGCGGAAAGCTTTAATGGTGGGGAGAATTGTCACACATGATTTTTTTTGTCTTTGTATTGATCTGGTCCATTGGAAATACCTATCATTTTCATGGGTATTTGGTGAGATGAATCCTGAGTTTTGAAGTTTCATATATGTCTAACCACCCTAATTTTGGATCCCCGTTGTTTTTTTAGTAGTTTTTGAAGAAAGGGTGGTTACTTCATGATTTGGGCCAACCGTGAGCCCATTCCCAGTTTTAAAAACCGAATTTGTTTCTTTTATAAATCCTTTTTTTCATAATTTTTCATCCATTAAACTTCCCACTTGTCCTATACTGATATATTAAAACTTATTTATCCTTTTGGACCCATTATAAATTCCTAAGTAGGGTGAATTTGGGTTACTTATTTAGGTATTGGGCCAGCCCATGGGCCCATTTCCTGTTTTAAAAAAAATAATTCATTTCTTTTATATATTTTTCATTTTTTAATATTTTTCGGTGATTTTACCTCCCCCTAGAATCCAATAACCCTATACTAACCCTCATAATAGATTTTACCTCTTTGGAGCTCATATGGGTCACGTAGTAGGGAGAAAATTCTTAGGATACCTCATATCGTCCACAATTGACAAGGTAAATTGTATAATTCATAAATCAATCAATTCGTACTATTTTGGACACCAATCTTCTTTTACGGGTTCATCCAGACCTCAGTAGTCTATACAAGAAGTTTCAATCCATTCCCTTCTCTATAGGGTTGCAGATCTAAAGGAAGACGAAGAGTTTTCTAGGGTGAAAGGTGAGATTCCTTCTCCTTTCTCCTTCCTCTTCCCCCTCCTTTCATTATATCTTGGATTTATATTGTACCCTAGTATTGATCGACCTAGGGTTTTTTTATACTATGTTTTTTTGATGGGGTTTCTGTTTTTTTAGGTCTGGTATTTATATTTTTGGGGTTTATAAACCCGCGGCGGGTGATTTCGGGTGTGCGTTTCAATTACGCCAAGGATTTGAGGTAGGATATCCCTTGAACATGACATTATCATTCAAGTTTCATCATTTTAATATTCTCCTAAACTGATATAAATGTTTATTATTGTTTTTAAGCCTTTGGATAATTTTCTTGTTGTGAAAAGTGGTTGTTTAATCATTGTTTTTTGAAAGGTTGTGTTGTTTTGTCATGAAAGTTCTCAACAAGTGTTTGTTTAAATGTTCAGTTATCTTTTGAAAATATTTTTTGAGGTTTATAATATGGTTTATGGTATTTTTAACATGTTACAGTATCTTGAATGAAAATATGACATTCAATTGGTGTTTTATTCCTTTTCACATACTTAAAATAAATTGTTTTGTTTAAAAAGTGCAAGACATGTGTTCGGTAAATTGCCCGGTTGGATTTTATGTGTGATGTGTGATTTAAAAGTTATTTGTTTGGATTTATAAAGGAATTGGAAGAATTATAAATGGTATTTTTGGGTACTTATATGGATTTCCAATTTGGATTTGTTTTTACAAACAAGTGGCTTTTTGGTTTACAACATATTTTGGCCTGAGTTTCCCAAAAATGGACCGTTTCACATCTTTATGAAAATGGTTGTGTTTTGAATATGTAACCTGAGTATTATAAGAGATTTATTAATGTGGGTTTCTGATGTAAATGGTGTTTATACACATCCTTAATAAAATTAAAATGCATACCTTCGTCAAACGTTAGTTTTGAGAAAATGTTTAAAGGCCCGTTTGGCATTTCTTAGAAATGAAGGAGTGTTTTACTTGTGTATACCAAGTTGTGCAATTGGGATTGTTTTATGGTCCATTAAATGATTTTATTAAATGTTTCTAGGGCTTAAAAATATTATTTGGTATGGTTTTTATGTGTGTTTATAATTGAAAGAGTGTTTTTGAATGAGTTTTATGTGCAAATCCTCAATACACTTCATGAAATTGTTTTACCAAAATATTTAGCGGTTTGTTGATTCGTGTAAGAAATGTGAAGAAAGTTTATGGGATGTTTGTTTTTTTATGGTTTGGGAATGGAATGTGGATGTGAAATGTGTATTTGATAATATGTGTAACTTTATTGAGCACTAAAGGGAATCCCGGGTATCTAGGTGGGCGGACGTGTACTAGTATGCTAGTGATTCTGTGGGGGTTGGCCTCTGTTTCACGTAGCAAGTTTGACAATAAAAACACTAACTAAAATATGATGATGATTATTATTGGGGACCACTAGGTTATGGGTATGCTCCCTAGTAGTGGCTTGTGCATGAGAAAAGATATTTATTATGGTTACTTTCACCGAGATACGAGGTACCTGGGGCTCACAACTAACTAGTGCCTAGGGGTGTTCCCGTGACTAGTGCTCATTGGCTATTTTGTACTCACCGTTGGAATATGGTGTGTTTGGTTGGTAAATTCAGTAGTATGTGTTATTTATTTAAAAGTTAAAATTCTTTAAATCAACCCTCTTGAAAACTATTTACATTTTGAATTTGCACCTCTTTGAAAAAAATTGTTACTTGCATTTTTGTTTATTAAACATGCATGTTTTTGTCTGATAATTATTATAGCATGGAACCTCATTTGAAAACCATACTTTCATATCTTGAATTTAAAACTATAAACTAATTTTTCTTTTATTTTAAATTAATGTGCATTGGGAATAGAATATCGGGATAACCTACGGAGTTTTAATACTCACGCCTATAGTCTTCTTCTTCTTTTAGCCCTTGTGCAGGTTTCATCTTTAGTTTGATCACCTTGGGCGACATTTGATCATTGTGTTGGAGAGTGAACAGAAGTGTCACATGGATTTAGTTGGTCATCGGGATTGTTCAGTTGAGTTGTTGGTTTTTTTCTACTTTTAGTTTCTTTTACAAATAATATTTAGTTCAATTTTTATATAAATTCATTTTGGGCTGTCTGTTTATTTCCGCTGTTTGTTTGATTGTTTATATATGGGAGAAATTGTTCCATTGTGTACTATATTGATGCCCTTGGTGCTTGTAACCATCCCGGGAGGATCGAGAACACCTCTTGTGACTTGTCGCGGGCTAGCCTGGGTGACCAGTTCAGGGTCGACTCGGGCTGGTTCGTGACACTTAAGCTGTACACAGTTTTCAAGGTCCGATTTGTGAGCTAGATTTAGGCCTCCAAACGAATGATTAATCTTTGAATCAAGAAGGTTGAAATGAGACCCATTATTTAAGGAGACCTAAAAAAATTAATTTCACAATTTAATTCAGTTTAGAAGAAGTTATGGTCGAAATACATAATATAAATAAAATAATTAAATCCCAAAATTAGGATATTTTAGTAATTATGCTCAAAATTCATCTAAAACCTAACAATGTGACTATTTCCCATAAAATAAGACTATTATGGGATTTAAAACATTTAATTATAGTATAAAATATGTGAAAAATTTATCATCATAAATATCCTTGAATATTTTTAAGGAAAATAAAAGTGCATCGCCCAAGATGTCGGTAAATTGACACATCACGGGTGACGATTTAATTTTTAAGATGAAAGAGAGAGAGTGAGGAGTTTAATATTGTATATTACATTAAAAGGATATAATTACAATAAATGTATGTTACTAGAGTTATCATTCCATTTGGATGAATTTAGGTGAGTAAATAATAAGAAAATAAATTGAAATTGAAAGGAAATTAAAAGAAAAGAGATAGGATTTGCCTCTTGAACTCTCCTCTTGATATCCTCCTCATGGCACTGAGGATTGGTATTTTTATGAGACCAAGATCTATTAGACATTGGGAGTGGGGGGGGGGGGTTCTAGGAGAGAGGTTTGTTCAAAATTTGGAAAATTCTTGAATCTTCAGAAGTGTGAGGAGAAGAGAGTGTGAGGGGTGGTACCTATAGTGGCAGGGAGGGGTGTTTTCTCAATATTTAATTCATTAGTTTAATAATTTCTCTCAAGACAAGAAATCGTAATGATTCCATGAATAAATATAGTAAAAGGGAAATAATAGTTAAATATTATGGGCTTACATTAGACATAAACATCAATGATGATTCAATAATTCATTTATTTAATTTTTATCGTAAATTATTGTATTTCACTATTTACCAAAAATTCAAGTATTTTAGAAAAATCCAAAAACTTAACCATAAATTTTTTTTGACATGTATAATTAAAAAATGAATTCAATTTTATGAAAATAATTTTCTAAATATGAGTAATTTAATTTTTAATTAAAATCACCATTTACTTGGAAAATATAGATTTTAAAATTATAATTGATTTTATAATGCTTTGAAAAATTACTTAAGTTCACATAAAATTATCTTAAAATCATAAGACATCAAAATATTAATTTATGAACACATTTTATGAAAATAAATTTTCTTTTAAATTGTTAAATTAATCATTAAATTTTAATTAAATAATTATGACTTACAAAAATACCAACACTTAATTATTAATTTTTAAAATATTTACTTACTTATACTATGATATAATTATATAATATTTTCACTTATAAGATGTCTAAATTTAATTTATACTTTAATGGGTGAGGTTACTATTCATTTTCAAGTTTCCTATTTATAAGGGTTATATTACTATTCTTAAGGTCAAGTTACTATTTCATAGGTATATGTTCCTTAACTTCTAGAAACACTTATTATTTCATTAACCCCTCATTTATAAATCTTTTATTATGGTCTCTATGTGATTTTATATGCTTTATACTATATTAAATTATTACAAGAAGGGACAAATTCCATTGATAAAATTTTGGTTCGTTAAATTTCTTTCATTGTCTATTAATCCTTGGTAAAAGAAAATAAGGAATTTATGATCTTCAATTGTTTTATGTGGGTAGTTGGAACAAAGATTCTTAAACCTCTCCCAATACTAGAAGACCTAATACATGAATCCCCATATGCAAGAGGCTACCAACTATCAGTGAGAGTCTAAGAGTGCAGTAGTGAGACTATACCCTTAGTAATCATAACTATAAAAAATAAACATAAAAAAAATATATCTAGAATATCAAGAAGAAGATAAAGTTAACATAGTGTAATAAAAAATGTCACCCATTCCATACAAGTAAATAATCTAGGATTCCAATATGGAAATTGAAACCAAAGAATATAAAGTGTAATTAGATAAATAAAGAAACACCCCAGAATTCTCTAGAGTCCATCTTGGTACTACTACCAACTCTATGCTCCTTAGCTTAACTATCTTCCATTGAACCATTTCCCTTACTTGGATCCCTATTCATGAATTTTTCACATGCATTGAGATTCCTGTACCATGTGTGAGTAATAAAACCAAACAAAACACCACCAATGAATCCTTAACATAAGTGGACAAGTATAATAGGTGCAATCCATGATAAATTTAAATTCACAAGTAATAATTAAGAAACTTGTGTCAAGAATTTGTGTGATAACCAAGCCACTAAAAGCCCCAAACATACCTACCATGGTTCCATGTCATAAGGATAATAGAAAAGGATTTCAATAGTGATCAATATCTATCCATAAGGTCAGTGAACATATTTCTTGGTAGTCACAAGGAATTGACTCAGATTGGGCCACAAGTTCATTACATCCTACCTCTATCACAAGATAGACCATAAGACCTTAAAATCCCATCTCAATCATAGGTCAAGCCTCATGACCATTATATCCTATATATGACTTGGGTCATACTAAAAGGTCATATTACCCTAGATTCCAATTCTATAGGTTTGGAAACAAGGTTATAATGACCCTACCCTATGTTTAGGTTCATCATCATCTTCGTCACATGTATTGTGTACCCCCTATAAGGGATGAATATATCACGACAATCCACCTGGTTTGAGTACCAAAAGTAATACCTCCAAGGCATAGCATTACACAAAATAGGGAAGATAACATAAATGAATGATATAAATTGTCATTATGAGAATCAATAACAACATACAAGTACATGTGATAAAAAATCAAACATGGGATAACAAGTTACATAAGGAAACTCAGGGAATCAAATATCATATACGGGTCTCATGGGGAACACACAAACAAACACTCAATCACTATTAAGAATGGTCAAAAAATATATGTCAACAAAAAAATTAGATCAAGGAAATATGATTATACAAGGGCCATAATATGGTAAGGAACTTCCTACCTTTATCTTTTTGATGACAAACTTCAAAAACCATCGAGAAGCAATACTTGAGTTACACCCGAGTTCCAACTATAGTGATCCTACACACCGAGAACCCCTAGAATATATCCAAACTCATACACATCAAGGTTTTAGAATGATATATAAGAATATTCTGATACAACAATGAAGGGTTTACATGAAAATATCTCTCTGGATCCACCAATGATGCTAGAATTGAGATTGATCAAAGGAGGTTCCATTGAGACTCTAGAGCCACCACTATTATAGAAATGATACAAGATTTCATAATTAGATGGAATTAGAATCCATATATATTGAAATTAAATGATAGATTCTTAAGGGAATAAGGGTATATCTAGAAGAAACCTAAAGAACAGAGGTTCATGGATCACATACCTTAATTCTCAATCATTAACACGCTTGAATCTGCCAGAATCAAGCTAGGATGGAGAGAAAATTATCGAGGAAAGGTTGTGAAGTATCTAGGTTTGAGGGAGATTTATAGAGAAAGAATAAAGATAAAAAATTATCAATAAATGTACATTAAAGAGTATTTTAGGACCATCAAATAATGCACACACTCTTTGGTCACATGGTTTGAAAAACCATGCACTGACCGTATGAGGCTTTATGGCTCTCATAGGAACCCACACAGTTTGGTCACATGATTTTTTAAACCATGTACCAAGAATTGTTTTGGACACCAGAACATGTTTCATGGTTTATCAGGTGTGGTTACATAGTTAGATAAATTGTGTGCCTTAACTGTGCACCACCTGAAGTGCCTCTACCACTAGGTGAACGGGTTCATAGAGGATCAGTATTGTTTAAGAAAACCCTTATCTAACTTTTCACCTTAAAAAATGCCTCAAAAACTTCTAAAACCAACCAAATACCCTTGATACTTAGCCCAACTAATTCATAGCTAAAAAACACATGAAAAAAGTTGCAATTAACTCATAAACACCTAAAAAATAAAAGTCCATTATAATCTCCCCCTTTAAAGACTTCTCACCCTTGAGAAGTTTCTCTAGGAATATTTCTCAAACAACTCTAGAAACTGAGCCTGAATATCTAACTCTCATTTCCAATATTCTTCATAGATCCATCCATGCTACCATAATATCCAAACAAGTGGCACTATATTTCCCTGCAATATATTCCGAATTCAATCAACAATCTACACTAGGAATTCCATCTATGATGTATTAGGCTCCATATCAACATCGTCATAGTCAATCACATGTATAGGATAAATCATATACCTCTAGAGCTAAGACATATGAAACATATCGTGCATACCTTGGTAATAAGAAAGAAGGTCCAGATGGCAATTCACAATCCCGATATGCTCATAAATCTCAAATGGTCCAACAAATATTAGAGCTATCTTTCCTTGTTTCTGAAACCATCAATGCCCTAACCAAGGATCCACCCATAAGAAGACTCTGTCACCAACAATGAACTCCAAATTATATCTATACCAGTTGAAATATAATCACTTCCTTCTTTAATTAGTATTCAAACACTTCATAATCATAGGTAATCTCTCAGAGGTTTCCCACACCATATTTGGCACCACAATAGTAGGCTCACCTACCTTATTCCAATATAGTGATAAAAGACATGACTGACTATAGAGATCCTTAAAAGGTACCATATGAATAGAAGCTTGGAATTTATTTTTGTATGTTAATTCAACCAAGGATAAATTATCATCCTATTCTCCAACAAAATCCAAGATGCATGCTCACAACATATCCTCCAATATCTGGATCATCCTCTCTAATTAACCATTAGTCTGTAGATGATACACTATACTCAGTTTCAGTTGAGTACCTAAATACTTCTGTAATACCTAAAAAACATGACATGAAATGCACATACCTATCATATATAATTCTCAAGGGAACTCCATGAAAACATTAAATATCCAACACATAAAACTTTCCATGATCATCTATAGAATGCTCCTCTTGGATCAACAAGAAATGAGAAACCTTTATCAGCTGATCAACTATCACCCAAAATGTATAAAAAATTACTAGGGTTTGGTGTAACCACATTATGAAGTCCATATTCACATCATCCCACTTCCAAATTATCACAATAAGTGGATGAATCAAATTAGTAGGATGGTGATTCCTGACCTTTACCCTATGGAAGGTAAGGTGAAACAAAACCCTTGATGCCCCTCTTTATACCTGGCCACCAAAATTGACTTCAGATGTCATGGAACATATTTTTCAACCTTATATGAGTTGACTAATTTGAAGCATGATAGTCTATCATCAGTTCCTCTCTGATGAAATCTAGCATTAAAATCCATCCATGCACACTGATCACATCACCATCATCTATGAAACTACCCTAGGACTAGGTTAATGTTTTCCAATCATTATCATATCACTGAACACTTGGAATATGACCCTTGGATAGTCTTAACCTAGTATAATAATGAATACATGATGAAAAAAGGTATAAATTTCATGACTCTATGATCCTATGATTCATCGACAATCCATTCCTCCATCAAACTCATCAGACATTATTTCTTTGGAAATTATTGCTCACCAATCTCCCACATCTACTATGTTTTCCTGCTAAGAGAATCTACAATGATATTACCTTTTCTTAGAGTGTAGGACATATCAAATTAGAATTTTTTCAGATATACTATCCAAAAAATTTTCGTCAAATTGATATCCTATTTAGAGAAGATATATCAGAGGCTTGTGTTGTTTGTTTAAACAGAAAAACTCTCATGGAAGACATAATTTCACCAAAACATCTGGTCATGGACCAATGCCACTAATTCCAAGTTATGTTTTGTATATTTATACTCATGGGTTCATAACTGATGTGAACCATTAGAAACCACCTAATCTATCTACATCAACAAAACTCCTAACCCAACTGCTGAGGAATTACAATACACAACATAACTGATCCCAGGATTTGGAATAATCAAAATTGGTACATTCATAAATCACCAATTCATCTCATGAAAAATATAACCACATTGATCAATCCATTAAAACTTATTCCCCTTCTTGGTAATCCCAATCATCTATGCTACTAAGTTGGTGAAATACTAAATAAAACTTCAATTATATCCAACCAACTTGAGGAAACTCTTAATTTCAAATGTATTTTGAGAGTGACACCAAGACCTCATTGCTTCCACCTTTTATAAGTACATATAAACTTGTAAATAATATATGAAATGAAAAATTAATCATACCTCTTAGATCCAAAAGTTACACTTTAAAATATTAGCATAAAGACGATGTGCTCGGAGTGTACTCAACATGGTCTCAATGTATCTGGAATATAACTTAGAAGTTTGTGAATATATAAGGATATTGTCAATAAAGTCCCTGATAAAAGATTCGATATATGAGTGGAATATCTTATTCATAAGATCCATGAACACTATTGGGGCATTCATTAAATCAAAAGGCATGATGAGGTAATCATAGAATTCATATCTACACCTGAACTCTATCTTAGAAATTTACTCATCTCTGATCTGCATATGGTGGTAGCCTAAATGAATATTGGTCTCAAAGAACCATCTGAATCCCCACAAATGATCAAAAAGACCATCAATCGTGGGTAAAGGATACATTATCTTCAGAATCACCTGATTCGGTATTTCTTAGTTTACATAGAGTCATCTACCACCATCTACCTTCTTAGCGAACAATATAGGATCAACCCATGGAGATGTGCTCAGTTTGATGAATCCCTTCATCTCCAGGTCCTCAAGTTTAATCTTAAGCTCTCTCACTTAAAATATCACCATATGATAAATAGGAATAAAAAAGGCTATGCTCCTAACACAAGTTCTATCTTGAACCCTACTTATCATTATATAGGAATACCTAATAAGTCATATAGAAAGACATCTTGGTAGAGATCAACAACATGATAAAAGGAAGAGGTACCAACATACAATTTTACCATGAGGTATAATCTTTATACCTATTCTATGATGGATCCAATATAGCTCAATTCTAGTCCCACTCTACTGGTGTTAACATCCCACTCACCGACCATTGAAAAATTATATCCCTTAGCTTAAATAAAGGATACTCGCCTATTATAAGAGTCAATGTGAGCATGAAAGATGGTCATCTAGTTCATTCTAAGGATCACATAAAATCTAGTCATCTCATGGATCATGAAATGCCACATATTTTTGTAGACAACAACAAATATAATATAATCTGGATATCTTTGGAGATGATCAACTTTCTTCTCCAAGGGTGTATCAAGAGAAAGAAACTCGGAAGATAACTTAATTGGTATGTCAAGATAAATACCAACTTGAGAAGATATAAAATAATGGGAAGCACCAATATAAAAGAGTAGTAGATAGAGGGAAGGTGATCCAAACTGTACCTAGAATGGTCGATAGTACCTCTCCATAGTCATCTAGATCCTACTCCATCCCATATAATCGACTTTCCTCAAATCCATGATCCTCACCTTGAGGTTCATGACTCGCCTAAGCCAACATCATGTGAGGAGTCTGAACTTATTGTTGAGGACCCCGACTAGATCCTTGGGTCGTGGTTCACATCTATCTTACACCCTTATAAAAACCTGACCTTAAAGATCTTGAGTAGAACTACTGGAGATTACCTATCTTACCACACTATCAACAATTAATCGAAGGTATTGGGAAGAACTTTTGGTATTGCATGACCTTCCCATAGTAAAAATAATATGGAACTACTTCTAAGGGGGATAAAGAATCCATACCATGATAAACCTTCTTACCACCACCCCATTACTCATCTTTGGTGTTCCCCTTCATTCTCTCAGAAGATACACTCACCACACAAGTAGGAGGAGGGGTGGAAGAAGATCAACTACTTGATCCTCCTCTAGGACCCTCTCAAAACTCAAGTCCTTGGAAAGAACCTTTGTGTATGTTAAGAGGTAAAAACTCTTAACATGTCATCTAATATTTGGAAAAAGACTAATCTCAAACTTACTATCCTTTAGTTCCTTATTTATAGCCAAGATGGGAGAAAAATAAATTAGTTTAGTGAAATGAGTAGAGTATGTGGATACTTTCCTAGATCCCTGGTAAAGCTCTATGAATTTATAGACATAATCCAAATTTAATGTGGAAATAAATATTTCCTCAAAGAAAGAGTTCTTGAAGGCCTCCAAAGAAATAATATTACATATTCCTACTTGTTCCATGACACCCCACCACCTCCTGGTGAGTCCATGAATCATAAACACTGCTAGCTTGACCCATCAATCCTCTAATAACTCAACTAAGTTAAATATTTCCTTAATGATATCTATCCAGTCCTCAACATCCTGTGGTAATCTAGTACTCTAAAAGGCTATAAAATTATGATATTGGATGTCATGGGTATAATAAAACATGGTCCTTTATACTCCCACACCATGGGAAATTATAATCTGGAAGACTCCATGCTAGAATGTATCCAACGCTTGAACCACTGGAGTAGGTGTGGGAGCATGCTTGGGTGTATTTTCCTAAGTTTTTCCTCTATAGTGAGAGAATTAAGGCATATATATGGTGTAATTTTTATTAAATTACAAATGAATATTTAGAGAGACCATAAAAACTTGATTGTGGGAAAAAATTAAGCAGTTATAAGGTACAATTAAGGGATTTCTATTAGAATTCTATTATAGGAGATACCCCCACACAAGGTATAACCATCCCAGTTGTAACCTAGGATCAAGTATATTCCTCTATACCTACATGTTAGTAAAAAATATATATATATATATATATAGAAAATAATAGGATTCTCAATTTCAAATAACTATTGACATCATAGATATATCACAAAGAAAAAATACAGATATATCACTCAAAAGACTCTATCCCGAACAAATCGCATGAATTAAAAAATTAAATTAAGGAAATATTATAAAACAATAGATATGTGTGTGTGTGTGTGTATTACATGTGATCCAAAATTCCTATAAATGATGCTTAAATGCACCCAAATCCCATAAAACCATTAAAATTATCACATCAATGGTAACTTAGAGGTCCATTACACATGAGTTGGCTAAACACATAGTAACTCCCCAACCCAAGTTTCACATAGCATATCTCCTTTCTACCATGTCCCACAATAACCAATAATAAAATAAAGAAAACTTATATCTATTAACATTTTCTAATGTATCAACTTGCATTTTCCAGAACTACACATGGGTGGAGATTCTACACAACCTCACGCCAGCCTCCCCATACATAATAGGCTGCCGACTAATGACGAGTGTCTAAGAGTGTAATTGGGAGATTATAACCTCAATAATCACATCCATACATGATAAACATAAATAAAATATTACAACCATAATACCAATTGGAAGATAAAATAAACTTAGTTTAATAAGAAATGTCACTCATACCATACAAGTAAATAATATAGACTTCTAATGTGGTAAGCCAAACCCAAGAATATAAAGTATAAGTAGATAAGTAAAGAAACAATGGAAAATCCTCAAGAGTCAATCTAAGTACCAATACCAACTTTATACTCCTCATCTCAGCTATCTTACCCAGGCCCCTTGCCCTTACCAATATCCCTAATCATGGATTCTCCACATGCATCAAGATTCCTCTGTTGGGTGCGAGAAAGAAAACCCAATAGGGAACCACCAATGCATCCTTAACATGAGTTCACAAGTATAATAGGTGTATATCATAATTAATGAATGCTCAATATAACATTAATTAACATGTATCGAGTGTTTGTGTGCTAATTAACCCACTATGAGCCCCATCCGTAACCACATTAGCTTTATGTTAGAAGGATAATCATGAAGGATGTCATGAGTGATCAAGATTTAGGCACAAATCTCATTAACAGGTGTCTCGATAGTCATAAGGCATTGATTTGGATCAGGACACAAGGTCGTTACATCCCACCTCCATAACGGGTCAAGCCACATGACTGTCAAACCCCATCTCAGTCACAGGCTAGGACTCATGGTCATCTTATCCTATGTATGACTTGGATTGGGAAACAAGGTCATATTAACCTTGATGTAATTTCCATGGATCTTTCAAAAAAGGCTGTTATACCATTACTTTGTGTTTAAGTCCATCGTTATTATCATCGCATGTTGTGCACACTTCCCCTTTAATAAGGGATAACCTTATCATAATGATCCACCTATTCTGAGTAAAAACAATAATACCTCCAAGGAATCATTATACACTCAATAGGGTAGAGCATATAAAGGAAGAACATAACATGCCATCATGAGAATTAGTAAAAACATACACGTATATACTATCAAAATCAAACATGGTCTAACAATCTGCATAATCATACTCATGGAATCAAACATTATACATGAGTATAATGAGCCACACACACATAAGAAATAATTATTAAGCATTGTAAAACAAGTTATGCCAAAAAGAGTATCACATCAAGGAAACAAGAGTATAAAAGTGACCCAAAAGGTAAGGAGATTCCTACCTTTATCTTATTAATAAAAAACTCTAGAATTCATTGAGAAGCGATACCTGAGTCAAACCTGATTTCTTACTAGATAGATCCCACACACTGAGAACCCATATAAAAAATTCCAACTCACACAAATCAAGGTTATAGAATGAGATTCAATAAGATTCTAGGAAAATTGAGAAGGTTTTACACCAAAATACCTCTAAGGATCCACTAATGGCACTAGAATTGATATTGATCAAAGGAGGTGTCATTGAAACTCTAGATCTTTCACTGTTCTAGAAATGATCCAAGAATTTATCATTAGATGGTATCAAAATCTATAGATATGGAAAAAAAATGTGGGATATATGATTTATATCAATGGAATAAGGGTATATCTATAAGAAACCTAACGAAAAAAGGTTTTTAGATCATATACCTTAATTCCTAGTCATCAAGACACTTGGATCCACTAGAATCAATCTTAAAAGGAGTGGAAATTGTTGAGGGATGGATATGGAGTCTCTAGGTTTGAGAGGGATTCCTATATGGAGAAGAATGGGTCAAAATGGAAAATTTATAGCTGTTAAACATTATTTTTGGATCATTATATAATCTGTTCATTGTTTTTTTCACGGTTTGACACACCATGCACCAACCATGTGAGGCTTTCTATCTCTTCTGGCCATCCACACAGTTTTTTCAAACCGCATGTCAATCATTATTTTTTCCATTGGAATGTGTTTCAAGGGTTTTCAGGTAAGGTAAAACGTTTTGATAAATCATGTGCATTAATCGTTCACCATCATAAGTTTCTCTACCACTATGTGCACAATTTCTTGGAGGATTATCACAGTTTGGGTAAACCATGCTCTAATTGTGCTCCTTCAAAAAGGCCACTAACCCCCCCAAACCGACCAAAAACCCTTGAAACTTAGAATAAATTGTTCATAGATCAAAAATGGTAACAAACCAGGTATAGTTAATAATCAATTTCATGCCTTATTAGAATTCATGAATTATATATTTATATTCATTATAAGAACATTAAGTAATGTTTAACTAAAAAAGGAAATAGTTTTTATTCTATCAAGTTTTTTTACATATATTATATGGTTATATTCAAAGAATTTATTTAAAAATATTAGAATTTTAATTTGACAAAATAAATTTTATTTTTTAAACCATCTTATCCAAACTATCTTAGGGTGAATTTTTTAGAATTTTCCAAAAAAGTTTGATTTTTAAATAGAGAAAAACACCAATTTTTATTGGAAATTGTATTTTCTTTTCAAGTATTTACAAAGTAAAATTATATTTTGTATTAGTTTTAAAATTTAATTAGATCATTTTTATTTTATATAATCTAATTAAGGTCTTTTTAATGAATTTTATACTTGAATTTGATAATTTTTTTTTATAATTAATAAATTTTTCTAAATAACCATTTTTCATCGCGTTTTGCATGTTCAATTTTTTAAATTAATTTATTCCACTTTTAAGAAATTAATTTTGAAAAAAGGGTTCCATATTTGGAATTAGGAGGTTCAAATTTGGTAAATAATCCCCTTTTATTTTTTATAAATATTAATAGTATTTATAGTAAATAATTTTCACCTTGGTAAGGGTAAATTAAGCAATTAAGGATAAAAATAATATGATAAAGAATAAAAAATAACCCTGACACTTGAATTTAATCTATTGGATGAGTTTTTTTCTATCATAATCATCCAATATTTAAATTTATGGCAAATATATGCCATTTTTGTCTTAAAATGACATATTATTTTAAGTAAATATAATGTAAAAAATGTCTTTCTCTTGATTTTAATATCTATACAATTTTTTGATAGGGATTAAAATAACTTATTTTTTGTTCTAAAATTTTATTTTAAAAATAAATTATTTTTTATCATGGAAATTTATTTTTAATTTTTAGTGATGAAATAATTATCTTAAATTCTGATGTAATGCCAACATAGTGCGTGTGCAAGTAATAGAAAAATCATGTAAATAAATTAAAAAAAACAGAAATTAATATTGTTTGAGTGAGTTTTAGTGTCCCAAAAATTTTATATATTGATATAACATATTTGGGGTGTATTAATGAATTATATTCTAATTCTATTACAATCAAGTTATTTTCAAAGTCAAATTAAATGAATAGTTCCAAAAATGATATTAATGATATTTTATAATAAATATTGTTTCATTGAATGATTTAAAATTTATAAAAATATTATATTTGGTAAATTAAATGATACATGGTTTATAATATCAACCATGGTCCATTTATGGGTCACTTATCCTTTTATAGTAAATTTATTGATACCACGATAATAAACAAAAGGGTTAAAAGGGGATTAAAACCAAAAGATAAGGGAAAAAACATCACCTTTGCTTGCCAATTTCTTATAAGATTATTTAGACCAATAATCATCATATATTTTAAATATATTAGTTTGGATTCATTTTTCCATGATAATTGATTTATATTAATTTAATACTTTAGAAAATTCCAAGAATGCCCCTCCCCTCACTTAGAAAAGGGAACCTCTTCTCTTATCTTCCTCTCACCTTTTGATCACTCTAGTTCATCCAAGCCCTAACCTAGTATCTCTACATATTTACTACCCACATTATCTATACCCTAGTTTTTTTATAAAACCATCCTAGGAAGGTTTTTGGTGTAAAACCAAAGAGCTTGTTCAAAGAAGATGTATAGTTCTTAACCAATCATTTTTTATTTATTTCTTCTTCTACCTCCTTTAAATATTCTTCAACCATGACAAAATAATAAAATTAGTATCTCTAATATAATTAGTAGTTATTATTATAATTAAATAATCTATATCCATCTTCTATTCGATCAATTGGGAAATGAAACTATTGGTCATGTGCATGGTAAACTACTGCCTCACGAACCATTGTGAATCATTTTCCAACACTACCTATCACAGCTGGTTATAATGATATATTTAATATATATTTATATATATATATTATATTAATTACATAATTATAATAATTTAAAATTAATATATCCTCTAATATCTTAACTTTCCATCCATTAAAAAATGATTACGTCCTTCGTGCATACATATGGACCCCCTTGCTTGGGGTTTAAACTGAACAGGGATGGGTCATGCTTGAATGGGGTGATGAGAGGGGACATGATACTTTGGGACAACCATGGATATATGTTCTTGGGGTTTTTGGATTTTTTTAGTGCTGGTAATTCTATGGTTGTTCAGGATAAAGCCTTGGTTGTAGATTTATCATTATACAGGCAATCCGATATTTATATTTCTGAAATGGAGATAGATTTTTTTGTGTTGGTTAAGTTCCTGATTGAGAAAGGTGATGTTCCATGGGAGTTGGTTTATGAATTAATATATTTTAGGAGTTATGTAAATCAGAATATTATGATCATTCACTTGGAATGAAGGAAATTATGCGGCTGATTTTTTAGAAAACAAAGGTAGACTGGGAGAAAGATTTATCATTTACAACACTCTGGGATCCTTACCCGATGATTGTATGCTAATGTTTAAACATCAAAAACTTGTATTTCACTACTTACACCCCCTAAATCCTTCTTCTTATATGTTGGTATGCTTATATTGAATAAAAAAGGAAATTTCAGTCGATTTTATTATTTAGAGAGATGAAAAATGTACATGACGAGTTTGAATAAAGGTAAGGGACACTTAAAATTAAAAAAAATCATTTTAAATGTGTTAAAGATTTATTTTATATTTTTTTTATTCCATGTACTTATTATTAAAATTATTTTATGGATGTATTTATATGGAAATAAATGAATATTAAAGGTCCTTTTTACATATCTTTTTTTACTTTCATTCAAAGGTCTTCAAAAGGAATCATTTTACATATTTTATAGGGAATGTTTTGACTTTCTTTACAAAAGGAAAAAATAATGTTCTATTTTAACATATATGGTGTTAATGAATTTTACTACTACTGAAATTATTATTTTATTTTTTTCTTCCTTTACAATATTCCATTCTTTCTTTAAATAAAAACCACCCCCTCTTTTATGGATATTCTTGTTTTAAAAATGAGTATTTAAAAGGAAAGTGTATTTAGATTTCAAAAGTGTTTTGTATATGGGTTCAAAATATTTTAAGGGTTTTAGGATGAAAAGGCATAAGAATAAAATATTTTATTCAGGATATGGTTCTTGAGAATTATAAATGATGACAGTAGATCCTAATACAAATTATACAAATGGGTGAGCCTGGTATATCTTATATGAATGGGTGATCCCAATATAGCTTATATGAATGGGTGATCCCAATATATATTCCCAATGCATTGGGTAATGTTCCTTATATTAAATGGAAAGAAGGAGGGAGTTAACTAGGAAGGTTATCTTATGGATTTAACCGGGATTTAGTTATTTCTAATAAAATTTTAACACAGTTTATGAATATAATTCTCTAAGTTTCCAAAAAGGGTTTCTATTTTTCTATTATAGGGTTTATTGGATTATTTGAGAAAAAAGTGTGTGTATTTTATGTGTATATGATTTATTATATATGATAAAATAATATTGTGATAAAGAGAAAAAGTTTAGGGGGTTTCATGTTTTTCACTGAACTAACAAATTTATTTCTCTATGTCCCTTACTAAGGTTTTTATTCTCATTCCACATTTTTAAATTTTTTCTATAGGGTTTAAGGATGGGTAAGAATAAATAATAAGTTAAGTTGAAAGTCATGAATTTTTTTCATAAAAATAAAATATGTTTTATTTTAAATGTTTTATATTGTAAGGAAAACGGATACTAAGTTGAAGTTTCCACTTTGTAATATATTGGCTTTGTTATTTAAGAGTTATGACCTAATTATCTAAAACTATAAATTGTAAAGATCTTCAAAATTTAAGAAAGTGAATTCTGTTATAAAGACACTAGTTTATTTAATTTTTAAGACTGGGTTCTTATATTTGGTATCAGAGGAATGGTTTAGATAACTTTAGAGGTTAGGATAATGTTTATTGAATACCCTTGAAATATCTTAATTTATAGTTAAGTTTAAATGATATATAATTTGAATATTACCATATATATTTATATAGTATATTTATTTTTAGAATGGTTTTCCATAGATGAAATAGGGAAGCTGAAGTAGGAGTGTATCAAGAGGATAATTCTCTTACAAATTAGTATCCTGGAAGGGTTGGAATTAAACTAAGCAATTTTTCATAGTGGTGGATTAGTTGACACAAGCTATAAATGGTGGTGGAATACATGTTAGAGAGAATCTATAATTACCAGAGAGGAACATGTTAATAGTTGATAATTTCATGAAACAAAACCCTCCAAATTTTGGTGGAACCTTATATCCAGTGGTATCACTAGGAAGAATACATTCTTTGGAAAAGATATTCAAAGTCATGGGATGTTAATAATTTCAAAAGGTATATCTTTTCATTTACCATTTTGATGGTGAAGCTAATCGGTGGTGATATTTGGTTAAGAATACTAGAGAGTGAGATGAGATTGATTCCATGGAGTGAGTCATATTTAAGAATATTTTACTAAAGTTGTATTTCCCCAAGGTTTTTGGACTCTAAATAGAGAAACAATTCTTGGAATTAAAGAAAAAAATATTAATATTCAGTATCCATGTATGAAGTAAATTTTACAAGATTGTCTAGGTATGTACTAAATTTTATTTGTTACCTTAATAGTAAAATTAATAGATTTTAATCAAGAATAAAACCAAGTTTATGAAGAGCATTGTACTCAAGAGAATTTAAAATTTATGAAAAAGTTGTTTGTTGTGATGAGAAAGTTGAGATGTAGTTTTCTAACACTCATGTGCCTCATTATGACAAGAGTAAGAAGCAATCAAGGTGGAAAGAAATAGAGAACCAATCAACTAATAAATCTAAAGGTAAGCCCCCAACATGTTCTGAATGTGGTAAAAGGAATTTTAAGGAAATTATTATAGGATCTGAAAAGTATTATTGGTGTGGTAAGTTTGGTCATAGGGATCGTGAATGAAAAGAAAAGAGTCATAAACAATCCAAGAATGTGGTAACATATATCCAGTCAATGGTGAGATATTTTAATTACAATTAGTTGAGCCATTATGCTAACATGTGTCTAAATCTAGTTACTCAGGGTGAAAATCATCAAGATCAAAAGCAAAATGGTGCGGCAAAATCATTTCCTACAACTATGGTTTATTTTAGGTCATTAAATGAAGTGGTTACTTGTATGTAACTTGTTTATTAGAATTATTTCAATACCCTTTTCTACTTCAGATCTTCACATTCCTTCATTTCTGAGAAACTTTCAAGTAAAATGGGAATATCACCTCATGAAAAGAAGATTTAAATTTTAGTGAAAACTCCAGGTTGAAATATTAAAGTAACCAAGATTTTTAGAAATATTCCAATTGTTATTAGTGGGATGGTCTTTCCATATAATCTTGTTGAACTACCTATAGTAAAGTTTGATATTATTTTGGGTATGGATTGAATTTCAATTTATCATGTTAATATAGATTTTAGGGATAGTAAATTTGTATTCAATTATTTCATACCTTTGAGAACATATCATGAAGCTTATAAATTGCTTAGAGACGATAGTAAAATTTACTTAGCTCATATTGTTAAAAGGAAAGAAACTATTCAAGTTAGTGATGTTACAGTAGTTAATGAATATATAGATGTTTTTTCTGATTAATTTCTTGGTGTTATTCCTAGACAAAGGTTGAATTTACTATTTACTTAGTTCATGATGCTAATCCCTTTTCAAAATCCCCTTATCAAATGGTTCAAGTAGAAATTTTGGAATTGAAAAATCAATTATAGGATTAGCTAGATAAAGGTTTCATTCATCGAATAAATTCACCATAGAGTTCTCCTGTTTTATTTGTTAAAAAGAAATACAGTTCAATGAGCCTTTTCATTGATTATAGATCTTTGAATAACATCACTGTTAATAATAAGTTTCATTTTCCTCATATCGATGATTTATTAGATCAGCTCTAGGGAGCACAATATTTTTCAAAGATTGATCTTATTCCATAATTCCATCATTTGATGGTGAAGGAGGAATATATTTTGAAGATGATGATTCAAACTAGATATGCACTATATGAGTTTGTGTTTATTCCATTTGGCTTATCTAATGCACCAAATTTATTTTTGAATATTATGAATAGATTTTACCGTGAATATTTATATAAGTTTTTGGTTATGTTTATTGATTATATATTGGTATATTCTAAAATTTATGAGGATCATGAAATACACCTAAGGATGGTTTTTCAAAACTTAAAATAATAGAATAAATATGGAAAATCTTGTAAGTGTGGATTTTGGTTGAAAAAAATTTATTTCCTCAGGCATATTGTTTCTAAAAATGGAAAAAATATTGAACTTACTAAAAATAAAGTTTTAGAAGAATGGAAGATTCTTAAAAATGTCATAAAGATTTATATTTTTCATGGATTAGAAGGTTAATACTATCGGTTTGTTGAAAACATTTCTCGGTTATCTATCCCGCTGATAAACTTAACTATTAAAATAGTTAAATTCATCTGGATGAAATTGTATGATAATTTTTTCTTGGAACTACAAAAAAGTCTGAAGAATGCTCTAGTTTTGGCCCATACCATTATAAATAGAATTTTTTTCATTTACAATGATGATTTATTGAAGGGACTTGGTTGTGTTATTATGTATAATGATTAGGTAATTTTTTAAACTTCATGGAAACTGAAACCTCATGAGTTAAATTATCATACACATGATCAGGAATTAACTTATGTGGTTTTTTCTTTAAAAATTTGGTGGAATCATTTATACGGAGTAAATTGTGAAATATATACTGATCACAAAAGTTATAAGTATATATTCACTTAGAAAGAGTTGAACATGAGGCAGAGAAGATGGATATAACTGATTAAGGTTTATTACTGCATGATCCATTACCATCATAGAAAAGAAAAAAAAAGTATTCAATGCTTTGAGTCAAAAATATAATGATATATTAACCATATAAAATTATAAACATAACCCTTTTGTTAACGATTTGATGAATTTTTTCCTAGAAATTGTGCATACAAGAACCTCATATATATTGTTTCTGGTGTCAGTATAATCATCTATATTATAAATAATTAAGTAAGCTTAGAAATAAAATCATGTTTTATAGGAACATGTAGAATTTGTTAAGAAGGATAAGTTTCTAGAGTTTAATGTTGATGAAGAAGGTGTTATCGGATTTGTAAAGAGATTATGTGTGCCTTGATATTCCTAATTAAAGAGATAATTATTGAGTGAAGCTCATATATCCCCATTTTCCTTTCATCTGGGAAAGTAGTAAGATATAAAGTGATCTTCAAGAGTATTACTGGTGGGATGGAATAGAAAAAGATATTTTTGATTTTACCATGAAATATTTGACTTATATACTGGTTAAAGTAGAATGAAAAGTACCAAAGGGGATACTTCATCCTTTTCCAATGACATAGTGGAAATGGGAAAACATATCCATGGATTTCATGGTGGTATTACTAAATAAATATTGAAGTAATAATGTGAATTTGGTTATTGTTGATCTACTAACTAAATCTACACATTTTCTTCCCATTTGAGACACTATTTATTTAGACCAGATTTATCGACTGTACCTAAAAGAGATTTTTAGGTTATATGGAGTTCCTATCTCCACTATATCAAACCATCATCCTAGGTTTAATTTTAATTTTTATAAAATCTTTCAGAATTCATTGGGTACTGAATTAAATTTTAGTATAACTTTTCATCCTCAATCAGATAGACAATATGAGTGAATGATTTAGGCCTTGGAAGAAATGATTTGATATTGTTAAATGGATTACCAGGTAATTTGGGATCAATACCTTTCATTATACAAGTTTTCTTATAATAAAATTTTTTATTCTAGTATACAGATAAATCCTTTTGAGATTTTATATGAAAATCATTGTTATACAATAACTTGTTGGGATAAATTAGGCTAAAGGAAGTGATTAGGACAATAGTTGTTAGGGGAAATGGTGGAGAAGGTAAAGATGATTCAAAATCATATGAGAGAATGATAGAGCATGGATAAATGTTACATAGATAAATGGAGGAAAGATATTTATTTTAAGGTAGGTGTTAATGTTTTTATTTAAGTATATACATGGAAAAGTGTTGATAATTCTAGTTAAAATGGGAAGATAAGTATTCAATTCATTTGACCACATGAAATCTTAGATAAATTTGAATCAGTTTTCTATTGAGTGAACTTTCCTATGAGTTGATCTCAAGTAAATGATGTATTTCATGTTTAGTTGTTAATAAAATATGTGCCAGATACATCTCATGTTTTGAGATCTAAATTAGTTTAGTTTGAGGAAAACATTTCTTATGAGGAACAACCAGTACAATTTCTTTAAAATGTTTTCAAAAGGGATATTTTTAAATATTTTATATGTAACATTTTGAAAAAAATTCAAGAAGAATTTTGTAACGCCCCGACCCCAGTTACCCAGAGTCGGTGCATTATATATAACATTGGCATGATCACAAGAAAGATCAAATCTCGAAAGACCGATTGGTTTATTAGCCTTGGAAACACTAGATATATTCATAAAGTTTTACATTACATCATAAAGTGAAAAACTACTACAAAAACATAGTCTCCATATTCCACACTCATATCCCCACATAAAATCCCTACTGGTCATTCATAACTTACTTCTTCACATCCTGGGAAAAATAAAACATAGAAAAGGGGTGATCTCAAATGCCTAGTAAGGATAACAATATAGAGGAAACTTTCAAAAATAAGCATAAACATTTAAGGCAATGTATAACTAAAACAAAATCCTTTTAAACTTGAACTTAGACATAGTATGGCAAAAGTAAAATGAAATAATGCCATTTACTTATTCACATGTATATTCTACTAATCGAATAATCACATGCAATATCAATAACCACTTTTATAATGATGGAATGCATAATTCCAGACTATCATAACCACATAGCCAAGGCCTCGTGCCAAGACTAAAAATAAGATTTTGCCAAGGCCTTGTGCCAAGACACTAGTTTGTCTCATGAGACCTACCGATGCATCGAGGAGCTATAGAGGGCTCCACCCGTCACATATTAAGTCCAATTCATTCCCATATGAAAAGGTTTAAACATAACATAAACATTCGTATTAAAACTAGCATACGAAATGTCAATACTTTCACCATAAACTATGAACGGTATAAAAATAGCACATCCACAGTCAAAAATATCAAAAAACCTTCAATACAATATAGAAGTTTTTGTATCATAATAAATCAACTTCAATAAGTGTAAAATCCATCAAAGGATGTTGACATAGATGAAATCAAAACTCTTTTTAGAGAAATATCTCTTTCTATTTTGAAATCATTTAAGAGTCTTATATTTATGAAATAAAACATTTTCTTTGAAAATATTCTTATAAGCTTGTAAGGGAATCTTCGACGATTTTATAACGGTAGAAAATAACCGCACCCTCCGTACAAGTTAAAAAAAACATTCCTACCTTAATTCTGTCGAAAAGGTTAAAAAGCACCTTGTTTGGAAAATGACGGAAAGATTCCTTTATAAAAATCTTATAAAAAGTCAAACAAGGGTATAAATGACTTTAACCCATATTATTTTAAATATTAAAAATGTTTTGAAATACATTTTAAGAAACATGGATGTGGATGATAAAGAGATCCCAGTAGATTATTATGTATAAACAACCTCGGATAATGAAGAGATTGTGAAATAACCCTTATCTTATACTTTTCCTTGGTTAGGGTAGGTTAAACTCCTGTATAATAGTGAAATAATTGTTATTAAATTATAAAATAATCATATACATTCATATGATATCATATATGATATTTTAACATTGCTTTGTTAATAATATCTTAGTATTATCGTTGTTTCGGGTGTTAACTTACTCGTTTTATTTTATATGTTTTGTTACGTAAGACATTTTTGTAACAGATAGGTTTTATATTATTCATATCCAGAATGATATCAAGTCCTTAAACATTATTTTTAAATCATGAAATGATAATTATACTTGAATGGATACGATGGAGAATGAATTTCATCGCGTTCGTGGAGACGGTAGTCCGTACGTACGAACGAGTGACAATATCATTCTTTTGATATTAAAATAATATATAAATGGATGGTATATCATATATAAATAATCATTAACATGTTATATTTATTATTTACATGAGTTACACATCATTATTATACCCATCCAAATAATAATATATTGAATAACAATTACACCACGACGTGGAGACGGTAAGCCGTACGTACGCACGTATGGTGACATGTTATTCAAAGGGTGGATAGAATACTGAATATGGTTGTACCATATTTATAATAACATCACAGTATATATATGATACTGGAGTTATTATTTTATAATGGTAACAACAAAGGAAGAATAAGTGGAAGAAGAAAGGAACTTGGAAAAGGGTGGTGAAATCATTACCTCTTCTTCGGGTTCTTCCTTTGGATTTGATCAAAAGGGCTCCTTAGGTTGGCTTTCGGATCCAAATAAGGCCTCTAGGTTGTATTTAGGGATGTTGGGAGAGTATTTTGGCAGAGTTTTGCCGAACCAAAAGGCTCTGAAGGTGTGAGTTAATGAGAAGGGGGAGTGCCCTTTTATAAGAGGGGTGAGGGGCACCTTTGGAAAAGCTAGAAATATTAGTTTATAATAAATTCATATTTGGTTTCTAATGGCGCCAAAGTTGATTATTTAAATTTTAATGCGTGGATGGGTCGAAAACAACTCAACAAATAGAATTTATACAGGTTTGGGTCATTATATTAACCTTATCTTTTAAGTATTAACTCAAAGTTAATTAGTTTCACTTTTACAATGTCTCTTTGTATTTTTATATTATATGGTTAATAAAATTACCATATACATCCAAGAGACCCCCAAGTGGTCCATTAATGATGAAAATATCATGATATAAGTCTCTTGGCAGAACCTTAGATTTTTAGGAATTTAATATCAATTAATAATATAATATTTGTTTTAAAAACTCTTTTATGTCAATTTTGACACTATTCAATAGTTGATTTTTTGTGAAACTCATAACAGAATGATTACTTCAAAAAAATTTAATTAAATGATTCCTAACATGTCATAGTAACTTATAAAATTAGTGTAATTTATAAAAAGTCTCAAATTATATTTATTTGTGTATTTATAATATCAATTAGTTTAATTTTTCACTATTATGGTAATTACTGCACCATCATTGTTTCATACATAAATTAAATTAATTAATCTCTAAAAGTTATAAATAAAATATATTCATGTAGTAAATCTTTTTATATTTCTAATTAATATTTATAGTCGAAAATCCAACATATATAACCCTATGTAAAAATTGTTTTGCTAAAAGATATATGCTTGTGTCATTTTTGTATTCATTTTAACTTAATTAAAATTAAGTGTCCCTATCACCTACAAGTGGCTCCATGGGGTCCCAAAATCGACCCAAAGATGACTATGGTCGAAAATGTATCAACCAATAAGTCTAGGACACTTTTTAGGGTAATTTAGTATTATTATAATATTATTTTTAACCCTTATTTACCGGATTTACCCTTAACCATGATAAATAAAATATTTACCGCAGTAATTATTCAAAATGTCTAAAAATAAAAGTTACCTATTTACACAATTTGAACATCCTGATTCCAAATATGGAATCCATTTTTCCAAATTCAAAACACAGAAGTGGCAGAAATTAATTTAAAATTAATTCCCGTTGTTAAAACAAAAAGCGTGTTTTTAAGAGATAATAACTATCAAAAGATTGACACTTGTTTATGTCCAGTTTAATTGTAAAATTATGTCCAATGATCAAAATTGTATTAAATGGTAAAAATATATTCTAAATATAATTTAAAACCTCTAAAATTTATAATTTATCAATATTAATTATTTTGATTAAAAAATTTGTCTTTAATTAAAATTTAGTAATTTTCACTATTCATCAAAATATTAAAGTTATCTGAAAAGTACCAAAATTTCACCTTAGGCTAAATTCGATATTCCGAATCCAAAAAATGAAGTCCATTTAAAAAAAATAAAATATATATAATTTCAAAAAGTCGGTATTACTATTCATAACGGCTAGTTTGATTGGTTATGGTGTGTTAGAACTCGGTGTTGCGTACAACACACGCTATCACATTATTCAAAGAGAAGCATACTGTGGAAGCTTGGGGTGTTACATTATCCCATCCTTCAAATAATTTCGTCCTTGAAATTTCTAGAATACTTATCACATGAAAAGACTCGGGTTTTTCTTCATCATAAGTTCCTCGGGTTCCCATGTTGCCTCTTCCATTTTATGGTTTCTCCAAAAAACTTTTACCAGACATGTCGTCCAGTTTCTCAGTACTTGTTCTCTCATATCAAGAATCCTGATGGGATCTTCGCAATAAGATAGATCAGGTTCCATTTCTAATTCTTCATAGGTGAGTACATGTGTTGGGTCAGGCATGTATTTTCTCAACAGAGATATGTGGAACACATCGTGAACTTTGGAGAGACTTGGCAGCATTTCCAATCGGTAAGCTACAACCCCAATTCGTTATAGAATTTCGAAAGGTCTGATGTACCTGGGGCTCAATTTACATTTCTTACCAAAACGTATGACTCCCTTCCATGGAGATACCTTCAGGAAAACATGATCACCGACTTAAAATTCCAAATCCTTCCTTCGATTATCAGCATAGATCTTCTGCCTACTTTGAGATGCTTTGATATGATTTTGGATTACCTTCACCTTTTCCATCATTTCCTCCACCAGTTCTGGGCCTACAAGTTTTCTTTCACCAACGTCATCCCAACAGGTTGGTGTACGATATCTCTTTCCGTATAACGCTTAATATGGTTCCATCTGAATACTCAAATGGAAGCTATTGTTATAGGAAAATTCTACCAGAGGTAAATATTGATCCCACATACCCTGAAAGTCAAGTGAGAAAGATCTCAACATGTCTTCTAAGGTTTGAATAGTTCGTTCTGATTTTCCGTCTGTCTGAGGGTGGTAAGTAGTGCTCAAATGAAGTTCCGTATCTAGGGATTTCTGAAGACTTTTCCAGAATCTTGAAGTAAAACGGGGATCACGATTAGAAATAATCGATAGGGGTACTCCATGAAGTCTCACAACTTCATTAATATATAGTCTTACTAGACATTCCCGGGGTAGATCTTCTCTTATAGCAAGAAAATGTGCTGACTTGGTAAGACGATCAATAATAACCCATATTGCATCGTTTCTTCTAGGAGTCTTTGGTAGTCCCATGAAAAAGTCCATCTTAATATTGCTCCATTTACACTCCGGTATGGGAAGAGGTTGCATGAATCCTCCAGGCTGTTGCCTTCCAACTTTCACTTGTTGACAAACCATAAATCTTGACACAAAATCAGTAATCTCCCTCTTCATGTTGTCCCACCAAAAATGTTACTTCAAATCTCTATACATTTTGGTGCTCCTAGGATGTATAGAGAAATTGGAACTATGAGCATCATCCAGCAATTCCCTTTTTAGATCAGGTATATCGGGAACACAAAGTCTCTTCCCGAATTTCAAAATTCCATCTTCATACACAAAGTCTCTCAATCTCCCATCATTCATAGCTTTAATCTTCTTTTGAAATTCTTCATCATCGGTCTGAGAACTCTTAATCCTTTCTAGTAAAGATTGTTTGGCAACCATTTGAAAAAGAATTGATGTTTCACCTTCCCTGGTTATTCCCATGTCCATCTTCACTAGATCCATAAAAATTGGATCCCTTTCAATTCTCATCACGTTCAAAACTCCATGGTCTTTTCTGCTCAAAGCATCTGTCACCTTGTTTGCTTTCCCCGGGTGGTAGTGTATCGTACAATCATAATCCTTAAGTAATTCAAGCCATCTCCTCTACCTCATGTTGAGTTATTTTTGTGAGAAAATATACTTCAAACTCTTGTGATCAGTATAAATCTCACATTTTCACCATAGAGGTAGTGCCTCCATATCTTCAAAGAAAAGATCACAGCTGCTAACTCGAGATCATGAGTTGGATAGTTTTGTTCATGAATTTTTAACTGTCGTGATGCATAGGCAATAACCCTATCATTCTGTATAAGGACACAACCAAGTCCTTTCTTCGATGCATCAATATAAATAACAAACCCATCATTCCCCGATGGTAGAGTCAATATAGGAGCATTGAATAATCTTCTCTTCAGTTCTTCGAAACATTTTTCACACTCTTTTGTCCAAACAAATTTAACCCCTTTACGTGTGAGCTTCGTTAATGGGTTATCCAACCGGGAAAAATTCTGGACGAAACGTCGATAATAACCTGCCAAACCAATAAAACTACGTACCTCAGTTATAATCGTAGTTGCTGGCCATTCTTGTATTTCCTTGGTCTTAGAAGGATCAACAGAGATTCCATATTTAGAGAGAATATGGCCAAGAAAAGAAATCTCCTGAAGTCAGAATTCACACTTGCTAAACTTCCCATATAATTCATGTCTTCTCAGAGTCTTCAAGATAATGCGCAAGTGATTTTCATGATCTTTGTATCTTTTAGAGTATACCAAGATTTCATCAATAAATACCACCAAAAATTCATCGAGATACTCCTTGAAAAATCTATTCATCAGATCCATGAATACAGAGGGTGCATTAGTCAATCCAAAAGGCATTACAGTAAACTCGTAATGCCCGTACCTGGTTCGAAATGCTGTCTTCGGAATGTCTTCCTTCTTCACACACAACTGATGGTATCCAGATCGAAGGTCAATCTTTGAAAAGTATTGATATCCATGCAGTTGGTCAAATAAATCATCAATTCGAGGTAGGGGATACTTGTTCTTTATTGTTATAGCATTGATCTCCCTATAGTCGATACATAACCTCATAGATCCATCTTTCTTTTTAACAAAAAGAATAGGGGCTCCCCATGGAGAAACACTAGGGCGAATAAATCCTTTATTACTCAATTCCTCTAGTTGTTTCTTTAGTTCGACTAATTCTACAGTGGCCATTCTATAAGGGGTCTTCGATATAGGCCTTGATCCAGGAATTAAATCAATGGAAAACTCAACTTCTCGTTCTGGAGGATGTCCAGGTAAATCTTTTAGAAATACATCTACATATTCTTTCACAACAGGTAAATCCTCTATTTGAACATTCCTTTCCTCACCCATAGTTATTTCATTCTCTTCCTCCCCAATAATTGAATTTAGTTGAGCTACTGGGGGTGGATCTAAATAAGAATTAGGTGGTGACGATTCTGCTCTAAAGATAAGGTGTTCCTTATCATTATCATCAAGAATCATAACCTCTTTCTTCTTACAATAAATCTTCGCATCATAGTCCGAAAGCCAGTCCATACCGAGGATTATATCAAACTCAATAATAGGTATGACGATGAGATCATCAGATAAAGAACATTTATGTGCTCTAATGGGGACTGATTCACAAAACTTTGTTTCAATGATACTTACCTTAGGAGTTTTAACTGACAAATCCCTTGTTAAATCAAATTGGAAATATCTAATTTTCTTAGAAAACTGGGAAGATATGAAACAATGCGATGATCCAGAATCAAATAATGCATTTTCTAAACTTGAGGAAACCATTAAATTACCTACCACCACGTCTTTAGGAGCTTCTACCTCAGCAGTAGTGATAGCATAAGCTTGGCCTTGATCCCTTGGAATTTTCTGAGGTAACTTCCCCTGACACTTAGGAAATTCATTTGCATAATTCCCCATCTCCCTACAATTGTATCACTGAACATTGGTAGCTTCCTTCTTCCCTTTGAAATCACGAGCTTGGTGGCCTTTTCACCACACTTGTAACAGACTCCTATTCCCTTCAAGCAAGTACCAGGGTGTTTCTTACCACATTTACCATAGGATGGATATTCAACCTTTCACTTCATCCCCTTATTTCCATTCCCAGATTGATCAACAAGTTTTTTCTTCTCTTGCTTTGCTTTAAAGTCATAAGACTTAGAGAATTCCTTTTCGGTCTTGATATCACATGAGACAATGTCTTCGTACGACGAAAAGGATTGTGAGACTAATGCTCGATGGAGAAATGGTTTTAACCCATTAAATAAATGATCAATATTACTTCTTGGGTTACGTATATAATCTCCAGCATACCTTGCTAACCTTGTAAAGTTAGCCTCATACTTTGCAACATTCTCATCCTCCTTTTTTCTCAGACTCAGAAATTGCCTTTCCATATCTGCTCGATGGTCGCGAGGAAAGTATTTTTCTAAAAATAGATCTTTGAACTCCCTCCATTCCATATTTGATACTTCATAATCTTCCTTCTTGTTTTGAATCAATGACCACCATTGATCAGCATCTCCAGTGAGGCGGTAAACTGCCATGATAACTTTTTCCCTTTCACTACTCCCCAAAGCCTGAAATATTTTCTCTAGGGAATTTATCCATTGCTCAGCTACTAAGGGATTTGTACTCCCATTGAAAGTTGGTGGTTTTTGCCTCATGAATCGATCTAACATTGATCCTCCACGCTGTGGATCAGGGTGCTCCATACGGGTAAGGTTATTATTCATAACCTGAGTAAGTTGTCCCAGTATGGTGATTAGATGATCGGCACCAGTTGCATCACCAGCTTCACTATAATTATCTTGAGCAGGAGGAAAATCCCTACATGGAGTGCGTGCATTGATATGGTTTACATTTCTTCCACTATTCGCCATTTCTAAACAATGGTATAAACTATATCAGTTTATGAATCAAAATACATAATCCCATACTTATAAAACACTTAACATAAATTGAACTATTTATGGGTATAATCCATAATCATAAGAATTTTTTCTTTGAGGAAGTATATACTCATAAACCCTTCATAATTATTTGTAAAGAAATTGAGAGTTATCCTAAGCATATCCCCCGGGAGTGTCGTAACCAAGAGTGCAGCAAGGCCCGTTGTCGTGCACCAGTTCCCGTTCGAGTCTAGCTCAAAGCGGTGTTTTTAGGTTTTACCCATAGGTACATCTGTGCCAGAGCCTCCTCTACCTGCTCGTATCCAGACAGGGATGTATTGCTCAGAAAACTCACAAAATCTCTACAATACCAAAATTCTAGGAAGTTCTTCTATACTAATCATCAAAGTTCATCTTAGGTCTACGTGCTCTAATCAGAGTTTATCTAAATATAGCTTCCAAGGTTTGTACTAAACCTCCTCTAATACCAACTGTAACACCCCAACCCCAGTTACCCAGAGTCGGTGCATTATACATAACATTGGCATGATCACAAGAAAGATCAAATCTCGAAATACCAATTGGTTTAGTAGCCTTGGAAACACTAGATATATTCATAAAGTTTTACATTACATCATAAAGTGAAAAACTACTACAAAAACATAGTCTCTATATTCTACACTCATATCCCCACATAAAATCCCTACAGGTCATTCATAACTTACTTCTTCACATCCTGGGAAAAATAAAACATAGAAAAGGGGTGAGCTCAAATGCCCAGTAAGGATAACAATATAGCGGAAACTTTCAAAAATAAGCATAAAAATTTAAGGCAATGTATAACTAAAACAAAAGCCTTTTAAACTTGAACTTCAACATAGTATGACAAAAGTAAAATGAAATAATTCCATTTACTTATTCACATGGATATTCTTCTAATCGAATAATCACATGCAATATCAATAACCACTTTCATAATGATGGAATGCAGAATGCCAGACTATCATAACCACATAGCCAAGGCCTCGTTCCAAGACTACAAATAAGATTTTTCTAAGGCCTTGTGCCAAGACACTAGTTTGTCTCATGAGACCTACCGATGCATCGAGGAGCTATAGCGGGCTCCACCCGTCACATATTAAGTCCAATGCATTCCCATATGAAAAGGTTTAAACATAACATAAAAATTCGTATTAAAACTAGCATACGAAATGTCAATACTTTCACCATAAACTGTGAACGGTATAAAAATAGCACATCCACAGTCAAAAATATCACAAAACATTCAATACAATAAAGAAGTTTTGTATCATAATAAATCAACTTCAATAAGCGTAAAATCTATCAAAGGATGTTGATATAGATGAAATCAAAACTCTTTTTAGAGAAATATCTCTTTCTATTTTGAAATAATTTAAGAGTATTATATTTATGAAATAAAACATTTTCTTTGAAAATATTCTTATAAGCTTGTAAGGGAAGCTTTGACGATTTTATAACGGCAAAAAATAACCGCACCCGCCGTACAAGTTAAAAAAATCATTCTTACCTTAATTCTGTCGAAAAGGTTAAAAAGCACCTTATTTGGAAAACGACAGAAAGATTACTTTATAAAACTCTTATAAAAAGTCAAAAAAGGGTATAAATGACTTTAACCCATATTCTTTTAAATAGTAAAAATGTTTTTAAATACATTTTAAGAAACATGGATGTGGATGATAAAGAGATCCCAGTAGATTATTATGTATAAACAACCTCGGATTATGAAGAGATTGTGAAATAACCCTTACCTTGTAATTTTCCTTGGTTGGGGTAGGTTAACCTCCTGTATAATAGTGAAATAATTGTTATTAAATTATACAAGAATCATATACATTCATATGATATCATATATGATCTTTTAACATTGCTTTGTTAATAATATCTTAGTATTATCATTGTTTCGAGTGTTAACTTACTCATTTTATTTTATATGTTTTGTTACGTAAGACATTTTTGTAATGGATAGGTTGTATATTATTCATATCTATAATGATATCAAGTCCTTAAAAATTATTTTTAAATCATGAAATGATAATTATACTTGAATGGATACGATGGAGAATGAATCTCATCGCGTTCGTAGAGACGGTAGTCCATACGTACGCACGAGCGACAATATCATTCTTTTGAAATTAAAATAATATATAAATGGATGGTATATCATATATACAGAATCATTAACATGTTATATTTATTATTTACATGAGTTACACATCATTATTATACCCATCCAAATAATAATATATTGAATAACAATTACACCACGACGTGGAGACGGTAAGCCGTACGTACTCACGTATGGTGACATGTTATTCAAAGGGTGGATAGAATTATGAATATGGTTGTACCATATTTATAATAACATCACAGTATATATATGATATTGGATTTATTATTTTAGAATGGTAACAACAAAGGAAGAAGAAGTGGAAGAAGAAAGGAACTTGGAAAAGGGTGGTGAAATCATTACCTCTTCTTCGGGTTCTTCCTTTTGATTTGATCAAAAGGGATCCTTAGGTTGGCTTTATGATAAAACTAAGGCCTCTAGGTTGTAGTGAGGGAAGTTGGGAGAGTATTTGGGCAGATTTTGTTCGAACTAAAAGCCTCTGAAGGTCTGAGTTAATGAGAAGGGGGAGTGCCCTTTTATAAGAGGGGTGAGGGGCACCTTTGAAAAAACTAGAAATATTAGTTTATAATAAATTCATATTCGGTTTCTAATGGCTCCAAAGTTTATTATTTAAATTTTAAGGTGGGGAGGGGTCGAAAACAACTCAAATAATAGAATTTAGACAGGTTTGGGTCATTATATTAACCTTATCTTTAAGTATTAACTCAAAGTTAATTAGTTTCACTTTTACAATGTCTCTTTGTATTTTTATATTATATGTTTAATAAACTTACCATATACATCCAAGAGACCACCAAGTGGTCCAGTAATGATGAAACTATCATTATATAAGTCTCTTGGCCAAACCTTAGATTTTTAGGAATTTAATATCAATTGATAATATAATATTTGTTTTAAAAACTCTTTTATGTCAATTTTGACACTATTCAATAGTTGATTTTTGTGAAACTCATAACAGAATTATTACTTCGAAAACATTTAATTAAATTATTCCTAACATGTCATATTAACTTATAAAATTAGTTTAATTCATAAAAAGTCTCAAAATATATTTATTTGTGTATTTATAATATCAATTAGTTTAATTTTTCACTATTATGGTAATTACTGCACCATCATTGTGTCATACATAAATTAAATTAATTAATCTCTAAAAGTTATAAATAAAATATCATCATGTAGGAAATCTTTTTATATTTCTAATGAATATTTATAGTCGAAAATCAAACATATATAACCCTATGTAAAAATTGTTTTGCTAAAAGATATATGCTTGTGTCATTTTTGTATTCATTTTAACTTAATTAAAATTAAGTGTCCCTATCACCTACAAGTGGCTCCATGGGGTCCCCAAATCGACCCAAAGATGACTATGGTCGAACATGTATCAACCAATAAGGCTAGAACACATTTTAGGGTAATTTAGTATTATTATAATATTATTTTTTAACCCTTATTTACCGGATTTACCCTTAACCATGGTAAATAAAATATTTACTGCAATAATTATTCAAAATGTCTAAAAATAAAAGTTACCTATTTACACAATTTGAACATCCTGATTAAAAATATGGAATCCATTTTTCCAAATTCAAAACACAGAAGTGGCAGAAATTAATTTAAAATTAATTGCCGTTGTTAAAACAACAAGCGTGTTTTTAAGAGATAATAACTATCAAAAGATTGACACTTGTTTATGTCTGGTTTAATTGTAAAATTATGTCCAATGATCAAAATTGTATTAAATGGTAAAAATATATTCTAAATATAATTTAAAACCTCTCAAATTTATAATTTATCACTATTAATTATTTTGATTAAAAAAGTTGTCTTTAATTAAAATTTAGTAATTTTCACTATTCATCAAAATATTAAAGTTATCGGAAAAGTACCAAAATTTCACCTTAGGATAAATTCGATATTCCAAATCCAAAAATGAAGTCCATTTTAAAAAAATAAAATATATATAATTTCAAAAAGTAGGTATTACTATTCATAACAGCTAGTTTGATTGGTTATGGTGTGTTAGAACTCGGTGTTGCGTACAACACACGCTATCACATTATTCAAAGAGAAGCGTACCGTGGAAGCTTGGGGTGTTACAAATTTTTTATTTTAATGTTTATAGTGTTAACGGTTTTCCGTCCACCGTAACTATTTTTTGATGTTTGGTTCCCTTTACTAGATTTCAATTTTTATTCAAATAAAAACCTACATTCCATTTGTTCTCTGTATTTTAAAAATGGTATTTAAATGGAATAAATATTTCAATATCCAAAAATGATTTCTTTATAGGTGAAAAAAATTATTTTTATGAGAATGAGAATGAAACTGTAAGATTTCATGTGTTATGATTATGTTATGGTTCCTGAACATCGTTTATGATGACGGGTGAGCTCGATATATCTCATGGTGATGGGTGAACCTAATATAGCTCATGATTATGGGTGATATTGGTATAGATATATAATGCATTATGTAAAAGGGTAGTGTTAATAAGTTTGATTTCTCCTAAGAGATTATTGTAATTTACCTGATAGGTTATTTCATTAGTAAGAGTGATTGTATAATTGATATTTAAATGATGTATCAAGTTACCTACATGATTTATCTACATTTTCTATGTGTTTTCATATAAATATTATGATTTCATAGGGTAATCTAATGATCTTTTGTTTAAATGAAATTTTATGCTTATTATTATGGGTGAAATCTATAACTTTGAAATTTTTTCATGATTACCTTTAAGATTTATTATTAAATGTTTAATTAAAATATTTAGGTAGTGAAGTTGATTTCATGGGTAAAAAAATGTTTATTTAGAGACCATAGTTTATTTTTAAAAAAGAAATTTTTTGAGTATTTATGGACCAATGAGTTTCTTTATTTCTTTTTATATGTCCCTTACTGATAATTTTATGCTCATCCTACATTTTCAAATGTTTTTCAAAGGGTTTTAAGGATTAGTAGAGACAAGGATGGGGTTAAGATGAAAATTGTGAAGATATTTCATGAAAATAAAACTCATATATCTTAAAAGTTTTGTATTATGGAAAAAACGGATACTCAGTGGAAGTTTAAAGTTTGTGATGTAATATTTATTTATGTAAGAGTGATGACTTTATTATATAAAACTCTAAAACTAAAATATCTTTGAGGATACAATAAAATGATTTTTTTTCTAAAGAATCGATTTTATAGATTATTTAAAGTTGGGTCATTATAATTGGTCATCTAACATGGATTTAGTGATTGAGGTCGACTCTCTATTATTTTTCCACTTACTATGAGACAAATCTTCTACATTATGTTGTAAAGCACTGTGAAAATATCCTTGGAAGATATTGAAATTAATAATAGATACTATTGTTTCTTTCCATTTATCTCTTGAATGTAATATAATTAGCTTAGATTATAACAAGTTAATTAATTATTCTTCACATTCTTTCCATGATTTCATTGTTGTTACTAATTTTATTTTTTATTTTTGGAATCTCACCTTTTTATTACCTAACTTTACATTTCATTTTACAAATAAAGTATTTTTAAAGATTAGTGTCTTGGAAATAAGGTACATAAATACATAAAATCTTTAAAAAATTATTCTATTCCACTTGAAAGGATTATTCAAGGTTTATCCTAAGTAAATTTATTTCATCACATAACCTAGAGACAAACATCAAAATAAAGGGTGAGAAAAAGTCCTAATATGTGAAAACAAGTGAAACAATTTACATGTGATCTTAAGAAATATTGATATGAACGTGAAGAATATCAATATGGAATGAAAAAGAGAAAATGAGGAATATCATAAATAAAATAACATTAATAAAAAATTATAATTGTGGATAAAACCTTTAATTGAGTCATTCATAAGCATATCATCAAGGTTTATCACTGAGGTGTAATTAAAATTACCAAGGTTATTCACCAAGGTATCATAAAATTTTTCATCTCTAGAGATTAAAGTTTTTACCCAATGAATTGGATTACTATCAAGTAGAAACCTTAATATGTATTAATTAATGTGAGACACATATATCTTAATAAAACATCTCACAAATAACCCGTGGATAATAAAAGAAACGAGTTTCATATAAAAATCATGGTATTTTAGAATGTGCTTAAAGAAAATATTATTTTTTCATTTTAAACCCAAAAAAAGGATGGAGGGTTTCATGTATGTTAATACCATAATTAAATAAAACATTTTGAAATCTATGTTAATAAACCTATATAATAAAGAGGTTTGGGTATTCACAAAATAAAATAAAATAATTTCTTGATAAAAAGAGAAAAAGTTTGAGACGAAAATCTGGCAGCATAATGGGTATGAAACATGGTTTTAGAAAACATGAAAAAGAGAGGGTAAAAGGGTATCCCATTAATAAATTAATCTTAATAAATTAATGGTATATAATAAAATTGATATAAGAATATGGTATGTAAATTTCAAATACAAACCATAAAAAAAGGAAACATGAAAGGAAAAGAGAAGTTGAGAGTTCCCTTACCTTGAAGAGTGAATCCTAAAACTCGAAGATCAGGACCTTGGTGGATTGAGGAAACCTTGGGAGGACTCCTTGGTAGGTAATAATATTATTTTTTTGAGGATAGTGAATTGGGAATGAAATATAATGAAAAAATGGGAAGGTATTTATAGCAAAAGTGAGGGAGATTTTTATTAATTTTTTATGACACCTCAATAGTGGTATTTGAAAAACCATGGGACTGATCATGGTATTTGAACATGGTATTGGAAACTTGGAAAAAATATTATCATATTTTAATTTTCAAGAGTCTACCTGAATTATTTCATCATTAATACATCATTAATGATGTCATTAAACACACTAAAAAACTTAAAAAAATATTTTTACTATTAACCGAAAATTCAACTATTTCATAAAAAGTCCCAAGAAATAACCCTAACCATTTTTTGGCATTTAGAATTAAAAAATGAACTCAATTTTAGGAAAATTAATTTCCTTTTAAATTAAATTAATTATAAATTTGTAAATAAACATTTATGTTTTATAAAAATACTAATACTTAACTGATAATTTCTAAAACATTTATTTACTTATACTATGATATAATTATATAAAATTACCAATTAATATGCCTAAAATATATTTATACTTACTTAGGAGAGGTTACTATTCTATTGGTCAAATTATTATTCATAAGGGTAACATTACTATTCCAAAGGGTCAAGTTACTATTTAGTAAAAAAATTAAGTTGATCTTGTCAAACTCTAAATATCTCACTGATCGTAACTGTGTATGTATGGTTTTCCAAAATTGTTTCACAAAAATAAATTATTTAAAGTATAATAATTATTTAAAAAAATACAATATTTTTCACTATTCATAAAAAATATGAAACTTCATAGAAAAATACTAAAAATTTACCATAGGTTAATTTTGACAATTGAAATTAAAAAATGTTATCTATTTTACCATAATAATTATCTAAGTATGAGAAATATATGAAAAGTACATTTTTTACCTATAAAATAAATTTATAAATTTTTTTCCCAATTAAACATATATTTTATTAAGAAAAACTATTCTTAAAACAGAAATGATGGAATAAAAATTTTATTTAAACAAAGGGATTACACAATAAGTGACTAAGGCCTTAACACATAACCCCTTATAACACCTGCATATGACCTATGAGTAAGGTGTGATGGTGATAGACTCTTGGGGTGACTTGGATAATATCACCTGAGTGGTAATCTCCACTAACTTGAACTTCTCCCATAGGTGATTTTGTTCAATCCTAACATATTGAAGCTCGACTTGGGTTTAGTATAGAGTGAAGAATAGTTACACTACCTCCTTCCCAAACTCTGAAAAATGAGATTCGTACGACCCAATTCTACTTGATGAGGCCATCGACTCTTCTTTTTTTATTAATTAACCATTATCATTTCTATTTATAAAAAATAATCATAATGTTAAGAGTATAATTTCCAATGGTCAT
Source organism: Viscum album (assembly GCA_963277665.1). Lineage (NCBI taxonomy): Eukaryota > Viridiplantae > Streptophyta > Magnoliopsida > Santalales > Viscaceae > Viscum > Viscum album. The sequence goes on along the minus strand of OY728148.1, from coordinate 2,093,033,273 downwards.
ATTGACGAACAATCTTATAATGGTCAAAACCCAAAGGTCACCTTAAAATATATTTACTTTATTATTAATGAGATATAGTTTTATTGTTTAATATAATATAACACACATTTTTAGGAAATAAATATTATTAAAAAAGTTCGGATTTTTATATTTTCCCCCCCTTAAGAAAATTCATCCTTAAAATTTCAACTCATTCTCTCAATTGAGAAAAGATGAGGGTACTTCTGCATCATTGTTTCCTCCAGTTCCCACATCACTTATTTATACATGTGGTTCCTCCATAGCACTTTAATGAGATGAGTAGTCTTATAGTATAGAACTTTGTCTTTATGGTCCAAGATCTCCACCGACTACTCCTCATAAAAGAGATCATGTTCTAGTTGTACCACATCTAGATTCATTACATGTGAAGGGTCAAGTATGTAATTAATCAAGAGAGATACATGGAAAACATCATGAAATTGAGATAGATTTATTGTAAGTGATAGCTGATAGGCCATTGCTTCTATGTGATCAAGGATTTCATTGGGTCCAATGTACCTGGGGATATGATTCATCTTCTTCCCAAATCGCATGACTCTTTCATAGTGAAATTCGAAGGAAGAAATTTTCACCACCATCAAACTCTAAGTCCCTTCGATGGTTTTCAGCATAGATATTCTACCAACTGTGATCATCCTTTATGTGTTCTTGGGTGTAATGAACCTTTTCAGTCATCACTTGTACAAGATCATTCCCAAGAATCTTTCTCTCACCAGTTTCATCCCAACAAGTAAGAGTTCTACATCACTTCCCAAATAGAGCTTCATAGGGATCCATTTGAATAATCTAATTGATACCGTTGTTTTAAGAGAACTCAACTAATGGGAGGTGTTGATCACATCCACATTTAAATTACACATATCATGTTATTAGCATGTCCTCGAGTGTTTTAATAGTTTTTCCAGATTGGCCATCAGTTTTGGGGTGATAGGCTATACTAAAATTCAATTCGGTACTTACTCCATGTTGAAGAATTATTCAAAATTTTGATGTGAACCTTGGATCGTGATTAGAAATGATAGAAAGTGGTACTCCATAAAGCATCAACACTTCCTTAACATATAATTTAGAAAGTTTTTTTCAAGAGATAAGTCTTCCTGGATAGTGATAAAAAGGGTTGTCTTGGTCAGATAGTTCACTATAACCCATATCGTATTATTTCCATTGGAAGTTATTGGGAGACTAGTGAAAAAACCAATTGTGATATTTCCCCACTTACATGATGGTGTGGGTAGTGTTTATAATACCCCTTTATAAAGTTGTCTCTCTACCTTCACTTGTTGACACACCAGGCACCTTACAGTGTAGTCGGCTATCTCACTTTTCATGTTATCCCACCAAAAATGATTATGAAGTTTACTATACATTTTAGTGCTTCCAAGATTTATAAATAATATAGATCTATGAGATTCATCCATCAAATCCTTCTTTATTTCTATAATATATGGAACACATAGCCTTGTATGAAAATTAAGTACACCTTATTGATCAATATTGAACTCAAGAAACTTCCCATCCATCACAGCCTCAATCTTCTTCTACAATAAAGGATCATATCTTTGATATTTCCTGATTTTATCTAGTAATTATGGTTGATAAATCATTTGGGATAGGGTTTATGATGTCCCTTCCCTTATAATTTCCATTTCCAGTTTTACTCGGTCTTTTATCAAAGGATATAATTGAATCCTCATCATTGACAGAACTATAGGTTCCTTCCTACTTAATACATCAATGAATTTGTTCGCCCTTATGGGGTGATAAAGAATTGAATAATAATAGTCTTTAAGAAGTTCCAACCATATCCTCTATCTCATGTTAAAATATTTTTTCATGAAAATATACTTCAAACTTTTTGGTCTGTGTATATATAAAATTTATAACCATAAAGATAGTGTCTCCATATCTTTAGAGAAAAAACAACCGCAACTAGCTCTAGATCATGTGTAGGATAATTCTGCTCATGATCATTTAACTTTTGAGATGCATAAGCAATTACCATTTCATTTTTCATAAAGACGCACCCAATCCATTTCAAAGATGCATTGATAAAAAAAAACTTTCTTAAATAGAGGGTAGTGTTAACATGGGTGAAACAACCAATATCTTCTTTATCTCTTGGAAAATTTCCTCATACCCATTTTTCTAGATGAACTTAACCCTTTTTCGAGTTAACTTGGTTTGTGGATTAGAAAGTCATGATTTTTTTCCACAAACCTCCTATAATGTCCTACTAAACCAAGGTAACTATGAATCTCAGTTATTGTTATAGAATGCTTCCACTCCTCCATAAACCTTGTCATGGCAGGGTCAACCGAGATTCCTTCATTGGTTACAATGTTCCCCAAGAAAGAAACTTGTTGTAACCAAAATTCACATTTTCTAAAAATTCCAAATAACCACTCCTTCCTTAGAGTTTTTAGTATCACCCTTATATAATCCTCATGATTCTCATGAATTTTGGAATATTTCATAATATAATCAATAAAAACTACCACAAAGTTATAAAGGTGGTCCTTAAAGCCTCTATTCATCAAATCCATAAAAATAGTAGGTGAATTAGTTAATATAAAGGGCATAACAACAAAATCATAATTTCCATATCTTGATCAGAAGTCGGTCTTTGTAATATCTTCTTTATTTACCCTCAATTTATGATAAATAGATCAAAGATCAATCTTGGAGAAGAAATGAGCCCCATGAATCTGGTCAAATAAATCATTAATTCTTAGAATAGGGTACTTGTTCTTCACTGTGATCCCATTAAGTTCTCTATAATCAATGCATATCTGCATTGATCCATCCTTCTTCTTCAAAAAGAGAATAGGTGATCCCCAAGGAGACAAACTTGGTCATATAAACCCTTCAAGATCCTAGAGTTGTTTATTTAATTGCTCCATCTCCATGTTTTCCATTTTATATGGAGTTTTTGATATCAATTTGGAACCAAGAATGAGTTCAATAGAGAAGCCTACCTCTCTTTTTGGGGGAGGTCTAGGTAACTCTTTAGAAAATATGTCATTGTATTCATGAATGATGGGAACATTATCTATTCATATAATTTTATCCCCTTTTTTCATCTTCAATGATAGAATCCATAAATAAGGCTATGGGTGGTGCTTCTAGAAAAAGATCAGGTCAAGATATCTATCCTTTAAGGATAACTATAGGTTTTCCACTCAAGACTACTAAAATTTCATTTTTTTTTCATTTTATCTTAGCATTATAATTTGAGAACCATTCCATCCCTAGTATAGTGTCAAATCCCAACATGGGAATGACTACTATATTTGTGATAATATTGTGTTTTCCAAAGTAAATACTAGAGTTTCTATACACTGATGATGCTTGAATAGTCCCACTAAGAGTCTTGACTAATAACTCTACATCTAGTAGTTCCGAAATTGATTCTATATTCTTTGAAAACATGGAGGAAACAGAGGAATGAGTAGAACCAGAGTAAAAAAATTATTTTTTATCTTTGAGAGAACAATAAGAGTACCTTACAACACATCATTTGGAGCTTAAACTTTATCCATTATGATTAAAAAATCATGAACTTTTTCCCTTGGCCTATGCTCAGGCTGATGGTGATTCCCCTCCACTTCCCTTGGGTTTGGATAGTGATTGGAAAAGTTCTCAAGCTGTACACACTTGAAGCATTAGACTTCAGGTAGGTACTGCACCATATTACCTTTATATTTAGTATTGAGAAGTTGAGGCTTAACCTCACTAAAATAGTTCAAAGTAATATGGAAACCTCTTCTACACTTTTAACACTTCCTACTCCTGAGCAGGTAGTTCCCCGAATGCTTCTTCCCACATTTTTTTCATGTGGAAAGTTTCACTTTCTTTCCTTTTATTCCTTGTTCAAAACTCCTCCCCAAGTTTATCTCCAAATATATCTTCTTTTAATTTGACTTGTAAGACCACTTCATCTCACCTAACTCCATTTTAACTTTCATATCACTCCTTATGATTTCCTTATAGCTATCATAGTCTTGGTTGGCTAAATTCTTTCATAGATGAGGCCTTAGTCCAATGAAGAATCTATCAACCATCCTGTCAGGATCCATGACAAAGATAGAGTTATAAAAGGAAATTATTGTGAAGTTAATCTCAAAGATTCCAATATATTCATTCTTCTTATACTTTAGTTCAAGGAATTCCTTCTCCATTTTCATTCTCATTGAACGATGAAAATACTTATTAAAGAATATTCCCTTGAAATATTCCCACTCCATAACTTTAATCTTCCCTCTTAGCATCATGTTTTTAATTAGTTCCCACCACTGATCATATTATCCCTCTAAAAGGTACATAACCAAAGTGAATTTCTCTTTTTCTGAACAAAAAAGTACAGAAAATATTTTTTCTATAGAGCTTATCCACTATTCCGCAATCAATGGGTCGGTAGATCCACTAAATGTTGGTGGTCGTTGATGCATAAAAGACTCAATAGAAAGTTTTCCCATCATGGTGAAATCATTATCTTAGACTAATTTAATTTATTGACCATAACTTGAGTTAGTTGATTCATTATTCTCATGAAGGATTCCATTTCGACTTCCATCAGAGGGCCGTCAGTGCATGGTCCATTGCACTTACCATTTACACGGTTCCTCCTATTTTTCACCATTTTTATAAAAGAAGAAAAACTTAGTGAGAAATGTGTTTCATAATCTTATAACTAAAAAGGAACTTTTATGTGATATAACATCATTCTTAAACATGTTATTCATTAAAAAAAATTAGATTTTCTATAAATCCTTAATAATGATTCATAAAAAGTTTGTGATTAACCAAAAATATCCCCCAGGAGTGTCAAACTAAGAATGAATCAAGGACTATTGTTGTGCACCAGTTCCCAGTCTAGATCAAAGTTTTGTTTTTGGGTTTTACCTCTATATACATCTATGTCACATCCACATACACTTGTTCATATCCAGACATAGATTTATTTGTTTGAAAACTACTTACTTAATATTTCACTAAAATACCAATATGTTTTCCAATATTTAAACTTTTATATAGGTTTCATCCTAAAGTTTTAAAATCCAAATTTCCATAAATAACTATAACATCCTTTTATACCAACTATGGAATCCTGAATTTTAATTACATAACTTTATAGACATTTTACAAATAGAGGATATTTTGAATTTGAGTGTATTGAAAATAAGGTACATAAATAACTAAAAATATAAAACATTCTTATATTACTATTGAAAAGATTATTTAAGGTTCATACTAAATACATTTATTTCATTACATAAACTGGGGACATACATTAAAAGAAATGGTGAGCAAAAGGCCCAGTAAGGGAAAACAAGTGAAACAATTTACATGTGATCTTAAGAAATATTGATAAGAACTTGAAGTATATAAATATGACATGAAAAAGAGAACATGATGAACATAATAAAAAAAAGGACATTAATATTAACTTGTAATTGTGGATACAAAATTTAATTGAGTCATTCATAAGAATATCACTAAGGTTTATCATCGAGGTGTCATAAAAACTTCCAAGGTTATTCACCAAGGTATCATAAAACTTATCATCTATAGAGATTAAATTCTTTACCCAATGCATTGAAACACTATTAGGGAGTACCCTTCATATGTTTTAATTAATTTTATCCACATATATCTTAATAAAAAATCTCATAAATAACCCATAGAGAATAAAATAAATGGGTTTTATATCAAAATCATGGTGTTTTATAAAGTGCTTAAAAAACAAGATCCTTTGGTCATTTTATACCCATAGAAAAGGAAGGTGGGTTTCATGTATGTTAATATCAGAATAAAATATATAATTTTGAAAACTATATGAATAAACCTACAGAAGAAAGAGTTTTGGGTATTCAAAAAATAAAATAAAATAATTTCTTGATAAAAGGAGATAAATTTTTAGATGCAAATCTGGCAGCATAACAGGTATGAAACATGGTTTAAAAAAAATTAAAAAGAGAGGGGAAAAAGGTAAACCATTCATAAATGAATATTAATATAGTAAAGGTATATAATAAAATGTATAGAGGAAAATATTATGGAAAATTTAAATACACACCATAAAAAAAGGAAACATGAAAGGAAAATAGAAGTTGTGAGTTCCCTTACCTTGAAGAGTGACTCCTAAAACTCAAAGATCGGGACCTTGGGTTGTTGAATACACCTTGGGAGGACTCCATATAAGGTGATAATATTATATCTTAGAGTATAATTAATTGTAAAAGAAATATATTTTATAAATGGGTGGGTATTTATAGAAAAATTAATGGAGTTTTTATTAATTTCTGAGGACACCTCAACTGTGGTATTTGAAAAACCATGGGCTTTCTCATGATATTTTACTATTGTATTTTCCACCTGGTAAACCTATTATAATATTTTAATCCTCAAGAGTTTAAAAAAATTATTAAAAAATTAATACATCTTTAATGATGTCATTAAACATATCTAAAACTCAAAACTATATTTTTACTATTTACTGAAAATTCAACTATTTTTGAAAAATACCAAAAATTCACCCGAACCATTTATTATGTGTATAATTAAAAAATGAACTCCATTCTATGAAAATTAATTTAATTTTAAATTAAAATATTTTATAAAATTTTAAATTAACATTTATGTTTTATAAAAATACCGATACATAACTAATAATTTCTAAAATATTTATTTAATTATACTATGATATGATTTTATCACATTAACATTTAAGATTCCTAAAATATATTTATAATTATTTAGGTGAGGTTACTATTCCATTGTTCAAATTACTATTCATAAGGGTTACATTACCATTCCAAAGGGTCAAGTTACTATTCACAAAAAAAATTAAGCTGGTCCTACTAGACTCTAAATATCTTACTGATCGCAACAGTGCATGTTAATTTTTCTAAAATCATTTCACAAAATCAATTTTTTAAATTATAATAATTATTTAAAAAAAGTAATTTTTTTCCTATAAAATCAATTTATCAAAATTTTCTCAATTAAACATATATTTTATTAAGAAAAACTATTCTTAAAATGAAAATGTTAGAATAAAAATTTTATTTAAATAAAGGTATTAAACATTAAGTGACTAAGGCCTCGACACATAACCCATTATAACACCTAAATATGACCTAAGGGTAAGGTGTTCGATTGTTATGGACTCTTGGAGTGGCTCAGATAACATCGCTACAATGGTAATATATACTAACATAAATTTATCCTGTAGAAGATTTCTTTCTAGCCTAACATGTTGAAGCTTAGATTAGTCTTGGTCCAGAGTGAATCCCAGTGACACTACCTCCTTCTCAAACTCTGAAAAATGGGATTCGTACAACTCGATTCTACTGGATGAGGTCATCAACTCTTATTTTTTGTATTAATTAACCATTATCATTTCTATTTATAAACAATAATTATAATGTTAAGAGTATAGTTTTCAATGGTCATATTGACCAATGGTCATATAACGGTCAAAACCCAAAGGTCACCTTGAAATATAATTATTTCATTATTAATGAGATATAGTTTTTTTGTGTAATATAATATAACACACATTTTCAGGAAACAAATATTATTCAAAAAGTTTGGGTCATTACATTATTAAATGTTGTGAAAGCATGTTTTGTGATTATTAGTTTTTTTATTGAAACATGTTTTCATTTGATAAATGATTTGAATATGGTGATTATTTAAAGAGAATGGAAATCTAGAAATTATTGTTGATGAAATAATTTTTTTAATAGTCTAGATTCTGTTGTGATAGCCCAGTGCTACTAAATTTCCTAGTAGTAGAGAAATATTTGTTTTGGTTTGTTTTATTTAGTGATGGTGGAGATTGTAGAGTGGTTTGTTATTGTGATAATGATTCAAGGTTGATATGTTTTTTTATGATTGTTACATGAGGATATGGTATGCTACTAAAGTAAGTGAAAAAATTTAATTAAAGTGGAATAAGAATGGGTTGTGTTTAATGAATAAAGGTAGTAAACTAATGTGTTGAAAATAATTATGTGGTAATGAGAATATAATAATATATAAGTGGAATTATAGTTGTTGAAATTAGTATGGATTGTGAATTAATGTGATAAATAAATGATTAATATGATTGGTAATTAAATATTATTAAAATAAGTTGTGTGGTTATTGGGAGATGTGTGGTTATGATGTCAGTCAGTTGTGTTTACAAGTAGAAGTGGTTGTTGTTCTGTGGTGGTGATTATTGTGGTGATGGGTTGTGCTTATAGACGTGTTTTGGTAGAGATATGACCCTATGTTAGGCTTGTGTTATTATTATATATATATTTATTGTAATTTTTATTATTTTACACACCACCACCCAATTCTAGTAACTTGACCAAATCCCATATAAGGTCTTGGGTTCTGGATGTAACCCTAAAATCTAAGATATGGGTGACATGGATGAATGACTACTCCCTTTCTTCCGCTCTATCTTCCATATGTAGCATGGTTATATAGTGATGGATATGGTAGTGGTTATGTGGTAGTGATGTAATGATATAGTAGTAGTGTGGTTATATGATATGTGGCTGTGATTTTAGTATGTGGTATGGGGTTGCGGTTGTGTGGTTGTGGCTATTATGTGATATGAGGATGTGGTTATGTGGATATATAAGAGATGAGAGTGATAAAACATATTTTTTTGGGACATAAGGATGACTAGATTTGTGAGGAAGTGGGTTCAAGGTACTTTCTTGGTTATTATATTATTCTACTTATATATAGATTTGATGAGTGTAACTTGGTGAGGTTGGGATAATAAATGACCTAGGATAGGTAATGAGATGATTTCTCTATTAATTAATCAATGCTTCAGTATGCTTATTCCATATTGGAAAGATATTTTCTGGGGATGTAACTATTGATTATACTTGTATGCACACCATAAATTCTATATACTTTTTTACATATTTTTAGGATAGATTTAATGAGTGGGTTATATATTAACAGCTCATAAGATGGATATCGTTTGGTTTTGGAGTCACTTAGGATCTATTCCATTTGGTATTTATCTTGGAGGATTCATCTAGATTCTATATGAAAATACATATATATTGTTGGGATTTATCAAGTTATGTTGATTGGTTCTTTATTCTTATCATTCTAGGATTAATGAGCAAAATTTCACTTGTATGTTTGTTTTATATCCTTAGTACTTGTTTCCAACCCATACCCCATTGGAGTCATGATTCAAGGTTCACTCTTATCATTATTATCATCCCATGAAGGGTTCTAGGGGAGGTAGGTCATGATATTATATATAAAACTTAACCAAAATTAATAAGAATCACATATATGTAAATAAAATCAACAAGGGAGTTAAATGATATCAAAACTCAATTAAACACATTTATAATTATCCAAACAAGTCATTAAATATAATTATTAAACTTTGAAATGAAAAATAATCCCTTAAAATAATTTTTAAAGAAAATAAGCTTTTACTGGAATCCAAAAAAGGAATAAGAACCATAAATAGGTTTTAACGTGCACAAAAACAACTTTAAAATCACATTAAAATCCAATAAACAATTATGGGCCTTTAACCAGGGAATACTCAACATTTAATGATTCTATTTTACACATATAAAACATAAAATAGTTAATTAAACCCCAATATAAATTTATATTTAATATAAAGAAATATGTAATTGAAAATCAACATATAAAATTCCTTTAAAGATAATATAAATAAATCAAAAATAGTTTAAATCATTCACGGAGATGATTAAATAAAATAAATAATTAAGGTTTTCAACAAATAGTAGAGATATAATGAGACCACATACCTTAATGGAATTAAAAGAAATTCAATGGGTATTATCAGTATAATATCCATTCATTTAAACCTATAAAACCATGAAAATATAGTTATAGAAATTAGAAATCACTTTTAACATAATCTTCTAAATTTGTGGATAGATAATAAATCATTAGTGACCAATAAGGTGGTTAATTAACCTCAAATAAGGTGTAGAGAACTTGAGGGAGATTCCTCTAGCACCATTTAAAAAATGTAACATGATTATCAGATGTTTGTACTTGATATGGTGAAACACACATATTCGATAAGTGCTAGATATTGAAATTTTCATTGGTAAGAAACATAAAAGGAAAAGGAGATGGAGAGGAAGAAGAAGAAGGGAAAGAATAAAAGATAGATACTATACCTAATATTTGCATGGATTCTTCCATTGAAGAAGGAAAAAGACATAAAGGAGGCTCCCTCTCTCATTCGATCATTAGTGAAAAAATAGAGGGGTGATTATTCTCCTATTATGTCAGCTCCCCTAAATATAATAATAATTCAATAATAATAATAATAATAATAATAATATATAAAATACCAAAACAATTATATATGATAATTATAATAGTATCACATATAATTTCACTTTATAACCACTAAAATAATAATAATACCATTATAGTACCAAGTTAATTACAAATTGAAAAAATATATAATGAATAATATTAATAATATAAAATATGTAAAAAAATAATGCTTCAACTTTAAATATAATATATTTTAAATATTTAAAAAACTAATTTTAAATTATATAAAATATAAAACTCTCAATGATATCATTATATAAATCCATAAATTTATTAAACCATGTCTTGAAAAGTTTATAAATGAAAAATAATGTTTTAGGTCACTTTTCAAGAATCAATAGTTTCCATGCATGGTCTACCAGACCATACCCTATAATTTTCAAAACATGGCTTCAGAACCATGAACCAGACCATGTATCACTCAAAAAAGTTAACACCTTAAAATTTTCATTATAATCATTACAAAAATAATAAAATAACAAAATATATTAAAAATAATAGAAGTTGGGAATCATGATTCTCCCCACCATAACACTTTTCATTTTGAAAATTTCCCTCAGGTCTTATTATTAAAAATATATTTTAGTTTAAAAAGAAAATCCTACTTATTTCAAAAATATACATAAGGTACAAAATAATATAATATATACTAGTTTACTAAGAATTATGATAAAATATACTAATTTAAAATATAAGAATCCAAAACATCTCTCATATTTTGGTACTCCCCACCACAACAATTTCCCTTACACTTAGGTATTCATCAATCATAAACCATCCTCTAATTTATATTTATTCAAATACTCATCAAATGATAAAATTTAAAGTTACCTATATCAAAATATTCTCATACTATAGTAAAACCAACTTTTTTATAAAATAACCCATTTAAAATCTTTATTTAGATCATGAATCCCACTAAAAAAATATGAAAATTCAATCTTGAATTGAAAACCAGTATCAAAGAAAAAACCAAAGGACCCATTTCAACACTTAAATTTTCCATTGAATATGGAAACAGTTTCAAGTCCAATTTTAAAATCATTTTTGAAGGTCTTACAAACGTTTCTTAACCGTAGAAAACAACATCTATAGGGTTCTCTAGTATCCATTATTTTATTTCATTCCATTATCTTCAATTTGAAATCATATGAAGCTAAAATGGACACCAGATAAAATGATATAACCTTTTGAGATTATATTTTAACAATTTTGTTCAAAATGCATGGTTGGGTTGCATGGTATTGAAGACTATGGACATATGCATGAATTTCCTACTAGAATTAATTTTAATGGTTTTAAGGTATCTAAGACCATGTAAACTAAGCATATTTTTTTCCATAAGATCGTGAATCTATTTTAAATACCCAGTTGGTGCCTATATTTCAGAATTATAACTTTAAACTTTCCAGATATGCTTTACATACTAAATCCCACCTATCAAAGGAGTGATTTAGCTCCATGAAACATAGTTTTTTTGTAACATTTTGTGACCTAGAACCAACTTGAAATGTAATTTTTTATCACCATACCATATATACAACGAGTTATACATGATGTATAATTACCATTATGGTGTTGATATATCTATTTCTACAATTTTAATAGTAAATTCTAAAGATTATTATTTTTATATCAAAAGGTTAAGAAATTCTTAGGATATAATGAGAACCTATAGATACTATGAAATAATTCTGACTGGACATAGATGACATTTGATTCAAGGAAAAAACATTGACATTGAAGTTGTGGTGAGGTAGCTTGTGTTGGTTGTGTCTTTAGTGGTATGACATTGTTTGAATGGTCAAGATAAAATTTATCACATATGAGTTGAGGAAGTGATATATTTGGCCTAGTTGATCAGGATGATAGTACCTTTATTAAATTTATATCCACAGTATTCAAAGGTAATTCGGTTTAATTAGATCAACAAACAATAAAGCAAGAATGGATGATGACACAAGCTGTGCATCCTGCTTTTTGAGATATCATAAGATAAATAGTTTAAATTTCAAAGTTCATGTTTGTAGGATGGTTGTCATTTCTATGACTATTCCCAATCTCTTTAGGGGCCTTGATGGGTTGCTAGACTCTACTCATGGTCAGTGAAAAATATTCACTACCATCAAAATAAGGGTCTAGAGGGTCACACACAATAGCGTATTCAAGAGTCTACCCTATTATGATGAATATGTGTACAGGAAATGGTGGGCCCCATCATGGGGTCTAAGTGTTGTCCAAGTACTAAAAATCACCAAAGAATAAATAATTTTTTTTATTATTCTAGAATAAAATTATTATGTTGAATTTATTTATTAAAATTATATTCAATTATTTAAGTAAATACATGATAAAATATTTTACGAACAAATATTATTTTAATATTCAAGGTTTGTATAATATTGTGGGAATTACAAGTTGAGTTAATAAATCGATTTTATCATGTAATATATTTAATATATATTATAAGTATGTGATAACAATATAAAAGACATTATGATGCAGTTGGTTTATCATAATGTATCATTTATGAATTATTTAGTAGGCCTTGGATATACAAGGGACAGATAACCCTTTTCAGGTATTTAAGATTCCACTATATAAGAAGAGAAGAGATATTTTCATGTAAGGAATTCATTCCAATATATTTAGAGCTCTTATATCCTCCTCTCACATCCAAGAGAGAGAAATCTATCTTCTGAGCTTTCTCTATTTAATCCCCTTCACAAATCGAGGGGATGGGATCATGGTGATGATTGTTACATTGAAGCAATTGTCATAGATCCATGATATCACATGGAATTCAAAAATCAATGTCCATACAAATTCTTGAAGTATGTGGGGATGATCTAGAGGGTTTCTAGCTCAAATCCTTCAAGCAATTCTCACCGGCGATGTGCCATAGAAGAACATGTATTTGATCTAAATGAGGTTCTTGTTCATTTAATTTTGTGCTTTGAAATATTCACATGAGATCCTTAGACATCTACCAGGTCTTGGATAATTAGATATGATGAAGAAACTTCTCTCCGATGATGAAAATTTTTAAATCCCCATCCCACCAGCTTCTGTTGTGCACCCCAATACCTTCATTTTTAATGATTTTTACTCATTCTATCACTTGTTTCTTTATAAAACATCTTAAATTTCATTTCCATTCAACAAATAAATAATCCATTTTCATAATTCATGACCACAATTAATCAAACCCATACCCAATATTCCCATTTAAGCATACTACACATCGTCCAAACCTAAATTATTAGTTTTGAATCCATATAACACTTAAACTAATCTATACCCCTCAAACATCATGTAACTAATTTAATATAATAAGTTACATAATAAATTAAATAACCTGAATTTTTTTAACTCAAATATTCATCATACCTAATAAAAATAATTACAAAACCACACACTTTAATAATGAATGAAATCATAACCAAAACTATTTTTATATAACTAAATAAATCACAAACTAATAACATTAACCCAAAATAATGTGAGTTTAAAATTTAAAAATCAATAAATGATTTTTTTTAAAATACCTACTCACCCAAAAAAGAAATTAAAACTAAAATGGGTTAGGATAAATCACATTCGTTTCTTAAAATATAAGGTAACTCATTTATTTCCAAAAAAAACTATTGAAACTGAAGAAAGAAAAAAATTCAACTTAAAAATCCTTAAAAACTTTTTTATTCTGAATAAAACATTCCAAACACTACCCAAAAAAGAAATGAAACCATAAATTTAATTTATAAACACTTCACAAGTCATTAAAATATTCCATTAGATAAAAATGTAAGTATATATGAAAATAATAATCAGTTTAATATAATAAAATGAGACTTCTAATATATCTATTAAACACAGGTTTTCCGTTGTACATGTGTAATACCCTAGAGCATTTTTTCCATCCACAATTAGTCACCCCACCTATGGTCCTCCCCTCCTGACATTACTCTCCTGCATCTCCTTCCTCTCTAGATCCCATTTATTTCCCTAGGGTTCCCACAATATCACACTTCCTTTCTCTACCCTCCACTCAATGTTTTTGTCCCACATATCCTTCCTCTATGGATCTTATATATGGACCTAGGGTTCCCACATTATTCTTCTTCCTTTATCTCCACAATGCTTGACATTCTGCTCCTGCATCTCCGTCCTATCATGATTCCAACTTCCACTCTATGGTTCCACTACATTTTTTCAACAAATATTTATTTACCTCTTTGTTTTTTAGGGTTTACACTTCCTTATTCCATCACATTTCCTAATATGAATACAAAATATTCATCAAATATATTCCTGCCTTTTCAATGCATTAAAAAAATTTCATTATACAATTTCCATATTCTAGTTATGAAAGACTCAATAGACTAGTTTCTACCCCTATGTGTCTTCCCCAATCACCATCTTTCAGGCTGCATCTGTAAAAATCCAAGACACCTCCATCGATCCACCTATGATCCATTATTAGGGAAACATTATGTACTAATTTCACAACTATTATGACATTTATCCTAATTTTATTATCTTTAGAATTTTTCTTATGTTAATACAATCAAGATCTTTTGGTCAATCATAAATTAAAAAATTCACTTTATTCAGTTAGTCAACATTTATTTACCTTTTTTTTCAGGGTCAACTCTTCATTATTCCAACACACCAAAACCCTTTGCAGTTTAGGTAACCCTCATTTATCTACTATTTTGATATTTATCCTAATTTTATTATCTTAATATTTTTTCTTATGATAATATAATACAATGATTTTTTCATTAAGTAATTACACCATAAACTATATTCAGTCAGTGAACATTTATTTATAACTTCATTTTTTCCTGGTTGATGCTTCGTTTCTCCAACACATGAAAAACTATTGCAGTTTAGGTAGACCTAACTGATTTTATTGACTAATGCCTATATAAAAACAATTGTCTTATTTAAGTTTATTCATTTAATATTCAATTGGTTAACCAAAAAATTTCTATTCTATTGATTTATCAATTTCTTGATTTCATAAAAACTAATTTATCTTTTGAATTTTTTTACTCTTCATTGATGATTTGTATAAAGGTGTTTCAGTACATACATAATTCCATTTATGTTTTCTGTTACAAATTTCATTAAATTTTGATTTCACATAAAGCATTATACCATGATTTTGTTAAACTCTTAGAAAATACATTAGAAAGATAAACATCATAAATATGAAATCTTCATAAAGTTCAAGAAAATAAAGGTTTCATAGTTGAGTATTAAGGTAACAACAAAAAACATGTTGTTAGATAGGAATTTATCATTTCTTGTTTTTTTCATAAATTAGTTTTCATTTTCTATATAGATTTATTTTATTTCCACAAATATAGGTTGAAAATATCTTAGAAATTATTTGATTAGATATATTGGAATGTCACCTACTTATATATGTGAAGAAATTTCACCCAATGATAGTATGTATAGAGGAACATGCATGCAATTTTCAAATATATCTTCCAATGGTTTGTTCAATTTCAATTTACCAATACATTTTTTTTCTTTTATCAATTAATCCTGATTAACATAAAATTATAAAATTGTTATTCCCTTTAATTTAAAATGACACAAAAATGTGACAAATTTTTAACCATATATGTTGGATCAAACAAGAGAAAACAAAGGATGGATACCATGTTACAACATGGTCATTCAATTTGTAAGTATGATGTTAATATTTAGTGAATATATGAGACTTGTATACACTCATTAGATGTTTTTTATTACTGATGATTACTTTGAGGAATGTTTTATATATTTTTAATGATTCAAAACTTCCATCATCATCATAGTAAGTGCAACTAATTCTAGTACACAATGTCTTCATATTCTGTTCATTAATATTTCCAATCCATTTCTCTTTTTACAGGAATAATTTCACTAATAATGTTAGTGTAAATTTCAATTCATTCCATATATCAGGTATGTTATAAAATGAAATTAAAATAACACAATTTAATGAAACATATATGTTACTTATGATGAACTTATACTACATATGCATGTTTTAGAAAATTTTCACATGTTTAATCATCAATGAACCATATGTTATCAAGAAAATATGTAATAAGAAGTGGCATAATACATACCATTTCACATTGTATAGGCATTTCCACATAAAAGTTTTATTTTAGGCAATTCAACTGTTTTCCATCTTTATGAATATTACTAGATAGATCATACTTAAAATAATAAGAACATTGGTAGTAGTGGAAAATTCATTATTACTTCAAATTGCAAACACACAGGTTAGTTTAGTAACTTAAACTATCTCATTAATAAAATCAAATAATAGATGTGTTTCGGATATTATTTTTACCTTTCTAGTAATGTGTTATAATTTATTTCATTTTTATAACTGTATACTAAGATATTGGCGATATTTTTAACCTCTGCCAATATTGTGGTTAAAAATGTTGGTTTGATGAAAGAAATTAAAATTGTGGTAATAAAAAAAACCCATATTTCTATTTATGCTGTTTGCTAAGAAATATTGTGTTGGACTTAATGCCTACATGTCTAAAATACCTAAAAACATTGGTTTTCAATTATACCTCTACCTAGGAAAAACATTCCAAGAGCACATACACATTTATAATATAATGTTTTCATTCACATAAATGGGTGGTAAAGTGGACTGATTAATCAAAAATGGTATGAATCCAACATATTTAGATTAAATGGAAAAAAATACCATCATGTAGGTAGTTTATGTCCTCTTAATGTAAAACACCAAAGTTTTAACAACTTTATAAATACGAAACAGAAAATGAGGCTCATAATAGAATACATGCTATCAGGTAATTATAAAATTCATTATCTTATTCATTGATAAATAACTTTTTAGATTAATTTATCAAATTTTGTGTATGGATCTTTAATGAAATGAGTGTTAAGTCAGCTACTAATTATAATATTGGGGAGAAACAACAAAAAATGTTTCATGAGAACAATTCTTTAGGTAATCATTTCATAACAAAAATTAATGTTCTTAAGTCATATGAAATTAAAAATTTAAATATATTACTTCTTAAATTATAAGGAACACATGCAATAAAATATAACTTACAAACTACTTTTGAAATTGAAATTATTATAGTCGGTGATATTGAAGATATTAATCAAGAAATGGATATAATCATACAACTAAAGAGTGGTGATTTACAATGAATACATGAGATTCACCCATTTTATCTTCCATTGATATATCCAATAACTTTTACAGGTTTCTAGTATAGATTTGTTTAAAATATATATCATTGTGCTACATCCTTTAATAAAAGTATTGAACTCTAAAGAGAAACTATGAGTTGTCACTTGTAATTTAAATGTGTCCTAAAATATATATATTTTTTAAAAATAACAATTTTATACTTTTGGACTATCCTCAAATGTTTTCAATAGAATTTAATATGAAGGTTGACCATATAATAAAAGATTGAGAAAAAGGTTTTTTATTTGTAAAGTCTCAAGTAGGTAATGAACCTCAAAATTATTAAACTTAAAATTTATAAAATCCATTATTTTTATATCATGTTATATTCCATTTTACTAATCCTACTCTTGTATATCTAGTTGTTTATATAGTGGAATTCCAAAAATAATGGTTTCCTCATGTGCACATTCTCCTGTTTCATTTTCTTGAAAATAAAGTTCTTACTCCAATAGATATAAAACAAATTGTCTATACTAAAATTCCAAATAAAGGTACCTTCCCAAGAATTCATGAAGCTATTAAAAATATTATGATCTATGGACCATGTGGAAATGATAATCATTGATCACCTTGTATTAAAATGAAAAATATTCAAAGTTTTACTCAAAAAAATTTGGTGGGCATACAACAATTGATGATGATGGTTATGTAATTTATCGAAGAAGGAATTGTGGAAGTATGGTCCTCAATAATGGTGTTGATTTGGATAACCAATTTTTTGTCCCTTATAATTCTATTTTTCTATTAAAGTATTGATATCATATAAATATTAAGATTTTCAACCAAGTATCTTCCATAAAATACTTTTTTAAATATATCAACAAGGGTCACAATCATGTTACAAAAACACTTTATGAGCCCAATAACAATCACTTGTTTGAAAAAAATGTTTATGTGATTAAAATGTATCATGATAGTTGGTACATATTTCTTTTTGAAGCTTCCTAGAGAATTTTTTCTTATGATATCCTTTAAAGATAGCCTCCTATAGAGAGATTGTATTTCCATTTACCAGGGTAACACACTATAAACTACACTAATTGTGATAATATTAAAGTTATCTCATGTAAAATAAAAAATTTTGAAATAAATTTTACTTCTTGGTTTGAAGATAATAAAATATATGTATAATAATGAACTCTAAGATATGAATATTTCCAAATAAGATTTTACTTTAACTCTCATTAAAGAAAATGGTTTCCTTGGAAGTAGGGATTCTATATTGGTATACTGTATTATGTGTTTCCCACAACTAGAGAGATATATTACTTGATAATGATTCTTACAAAGGTAAAAGGTGTGAATTATTATAAATATATATTGATATTGAAAAACATTATTCAGCATATATTCTAGGAGTATTGTTACAGTTTGGGATTATTAGCTGATAAGAAAGAGTTTATTTAAGCTATAAAAGATGCATTACTTTGGGGGGCAGAACAGTCCTAGCATAGAATATTTACCACCATGTTATTCTAAAATAATATTTCTCATACTCATATTATTTATCATGAAACCTAATGTATCTTGAGTTAATATATTCTTTATGGCCAATGTAAAAGGTTACAAATACAAGGTATGCAATTTCACTATATTGTTTATTTTATAAATAATTATAATTGATTTATATAAATGTTTTATTACATTATATTTATTTAATTTTTACATTATATATAAAGAAATGACTATTAATGTTTACATTTTATTTAATGAATGTTCTACATATCCATAAAATAATATACTATATTTTTTTATTTTCATTATAGGTTTGAAATGGTATGATTTTATATGAACACATATTCTTCAAAGTATTTACAGTCATTTTCCTTATTTCATCAGAACAATTTTCTAACATACTCATTAAAATACATAGAATATGTTAAATACATGTTATGAATATCATTTATTTTCCATAAAATAAGAAAACAAAATATTCTTCTAGTATAGTTTACAAAACTGTTTTTTCTAACATTCCATGAGAACAATTTTTTCAAGTTCATTTTGTCAAATTATATTGGTTCTCTTATGAAAAATTGTTGTAAACTATTATCTAAACAATTTATAATAGTTTTTTTTTCATTAGTAACCACTCGCTGAATATCATTGAAAAATGTATTCATTGCTTGAAATAGATATGATTATGTTCTTTTTGGGAATAGGGTGCTTGAAAAAACATGGTATACATCATTACTGTATCTTTAATATCATTTATTTTCATAAAAAATTTATACATTAATGTTTTATAAGTATTATATAAAATATTTCATCCTTCAAATTATATAAATTAATTCAACCTATGGTTATAGAGTATGATCATTAAATTTTAAATATTTAGAGCAATTTACAACTTAATCCCTATCATATGACATGACTTGATTACGATAATGATTGTGAAAAACTATTATCATAATATTTTATAATAAAAATTTCTATTTATTATATTTAAAAACCACTGATTATCAAAGGAAAATATATGATTTTCTTGAAATAGAAAACATTCTTCTCAACAATGGTAGATCTCTTTATTGTTATCCTCTTGTTCTATTTCTATATTCTTTAAGTGATGTTCAAGGAAATCGTTTAATTTCAGAAGAACATAGTTATAACACAAAAAGTTTTCAGAATGAGTATGAAACTCTACAAAGTAGGATAACCGTTGAATATAAATAGTTTATGGGTGTCATTATGTCTTTACTATCTTCTGATTTTGGAGTTTTTTTCTTGCATGGATACAAAGAAACAAGTAATACTTTAATTTGTTGATATTGAACATGTATTATATGGTTATAAGTTAATATTGTTATTATAGTTGATTTTAGTGGAATAAAATCATTACCCCTTCCAGGTGGAAGGTCAACACTATAAATTATGTATTCCAGTATTTGTTATTGAGAATTTAGTTTATAATATTCTACAAGGTGACGATCTTGTAGAAATTATTCTATTAACAAAACTGAGTATTTGTGAAGAGGAACCAATGATTAATAAGTATTTTTTAAAGATCTTGATCATTATTTCAGAGGTATAACATTAATAAAAAATGAGAATGATTCAAATTTACATTTCTATTGCCTTATTATTGTCTGAGGGAGAGATTTTAGGAAAATATTACCATTAATACCAGGTGGTAACATAAATGACATTGTGTTTTCATGTATAAAGTCATCACATCTATAGTGATAATTTTTTCTTTTAACTTTGACAAAGAATATGATATTACATTCATATTCATGTAGTGATGATTTAAATAAAGTAAAATAATTTTCTACGTGTCTTTTAGATATTGGTGAAGGTTGAATTAGTGAACTTAATAATAGTGAATAAATCATTAAAATTACATCAACATATCTCCTTGCATTAGTTGATAGCCCAATGCATGGAATTGTTGACTACACATATCCTAATTTTATTGATAATTGTGGAAATTTGAATTATGTGAAATGACATGCAATATTAACACCAACCCATGATATTTTCTAGGAAGTAAATGAGTACATGTTATCTTTGACTACTCATGAAACCAGATATTAATTCAGATCTAATTCTATGTGCAGGACAAGTTTTGATATAGATAGGTAGGAGAACATATACACGACTAAAATTTTAAATGTTATCAATATATCTAGGTTTCCTCCCAAAAAAATTACATTGAATATTAGGTTACCCATAATGTTTCTCATAAATGTAGATTGATTAGTGGGTTTATGTAATGTTACTCGGTTTATTATTATAAACTTGGGAGACCATGTCATTAGAGTTGAAATTTTAATAGGATGTCATTTTATAAATCTTGCAATCATTCCAAGAATTAATATGACATGCTTTGATTCTATATGGCCTTTCACACTACCAAGAAGATAATATACTTTGATTATTTATTATGAAACGAATATTAACAAAAGTCAAGGACAATCACTTTCTTATGTTGGGTTATATCTTTGGAAGCCTATGTTCTATCATGGATAACAATATGTTGTCATATCTAAAGTCACATCAAAAAAATGTTTGAAAATAGTGATATATAATAAATATAACATGACCTATGATTATACACATAATATTTTCTAAAATGAAATTTTTGATAACTTGTATTAGGTATCCATTAAGTCACATTAATGAAATTTCAATGTTTATTTCCATTAAAAGTAGGTATATTATCATGATGTTCATTATTGTTGACTATGTTTTATATATACACTGATTTGAAATTTCTAGAGCCTTGAAAATGTCATTATCAATAACTCCATTGAATTAAATTACCCTTTAAGATGATAAAACACTAAAAATACAAGTTGGGATGGTTAATATGTGGTAGATTTTATCTTCTAAGTACTTCAATGATGTTTTCACTATATATCTCGTTCTTGGTGACGAAAATGTGAGTAATTACATATAAATATGAAAAATTTTATTTTGATTTTTGATTTTTCTATTAATATATAGAGATATTTCATTACATTATTCTATAATAATAGAAAAACGACAATATATTTTTTCATAATATATTCTACATTTTAAAATACCTTATGCAGGGAACAAATATTCAATGTAAAATCAGTGTCCATCAACTAATCTCAAAGTTCAAATAACTTTTTTGTAAAATTTTGTACTACATTATACAAAATTTCCAAATTTTTATAAATTAGGGAAAATTCTTTGCAATTAGACATGGGTGAAAAATTATGCTTACATCAACCACTCATATCCGGCCATTTGATGTTCATTTTCCACTCTTTTGTTTTTTATTTTATATATTTTGATTATATTATTCAGAAAAGAGTTCTAGAATAGAATCTAATTTCTAAATTTTATTTTTAGTTCACTTACTATCCTCATCGGCATGGTCGGCTTGTTTCCTTTCTTTTCTTCTTTTTCGGGTTTTCTTTTTGATGGTGGGTTTCATCTTTTATTTGGGTGTTTTTTTGTAATTTATGTTTCTTTGTGGATGGCTAATGCTGTGATGCGCTTTGAAATGGCTCCGGTTTTTCTAGGCTTCTTCAAGCCGGTGGACTCGAATCTCTGTGGAAGCTTAAGCTGCCCAACTCTGCCCTGGCCTCGAGTCCCACCTCCCCTCTCCAGGTCGGTCTGGCGTGGTGGTTCCTCGGTACTCTGGGAAGTGGTGTTCGGGTGGCCAACAGCTTTCCAGGAGGATGTTTTATGGGGTCAGATCATGAGGCAATGATGGAGTAATGATGTCTGTGAGGGTGATTATGGTTGATCGGTGATATCTTCTCTGGTTTTTGGTTTTCGATTCTTCATGGAGGCTGTGGATTGGCGTTGATCGGCTCCGGCGGACGGCGGCTCCGGTGCACTGGTGATGATGTTGGGGTAGGTCGGTGTGTCCTCTGGTGTGACTCACGATGGTGATGGCAGCTGACAGCGAAGTTACAGGCTTTGGTGGGTGTGTGTTGCGGGTTGGTTCATGGCCCGAGATCGGTTATGATGTTTTTCTGTCTTTTTGAATTTGAATTTTGGAAACTTGGTATGTTCACGGTTTTCTCGATCTCTTTGAATTCTGAAGTGGGCGGGTTGTGATGTTGTATGGTTTTTATTTGGTTGGACTTCTGTTAGGGTTCACACTAAGCCTTAAAAAGTGTCATTTGAAAATTTAAAAATATGGATTGGAGGCATTATTTTACATGTTCAAAATGTCATTATTATTTTTGGAATGTGATATAATTAGATATTTAATATAACAGGTTTAGAGTTAAGAAATTACACACTAAAACTTTTCCAACTTTATACTTATTAAATGACCCCATGTATAATAATAATAACATCATTATTATTAATCACTTGACATGTGAAACACATTAATAACATAAATATCAATTACACCTATAGAAATGTACTCCTTACCTCAATTAGAGGTGGATCACTTTATTTATAGATAGCAGAAAAGTAATACAAGATAGAGAAACCAATGTGGGATTCTAAAATACATATAAATAGGTCCAACACTCCCCCTAAATCTTGAACATGTATAACTTGGACAAAGAGAAAATAAATCACAAATACTGAACACACTACCCATCAAGATGGGTCATTGAAGTTTTGTATGACTATCTAGGTGAATAGAGAATCCAATGAAGCTCCCGATAAAAAACATTTGGTGAAGATGTCTATAAGATGATGACCTATTGGAATATAGTGTAAGGTGATATGATTTTTCTTAAGGTGATGTCAAAGGAAGTGACAGTAAATTTCAATATGCTTCATTTGTTCATGGAATACTAGATTATAATAAATATTTATGGTCACCTGATTATCATAGAAAATATGGGCAGGAGTATGGGGTGGGAAATTAATTTCATAAAGAACATGTCAAAGACAAATAATTTCAGTAGTGACCATGGTCCTCACATAGTATTCAAATTAAACACTAGATCTAAAGACGATGGTTTGTTTCTTACTTTTCTAGGAAGTTAAGTTACTAGACAGAAAAACTGTAAAACTATAACTAGACTTCTAGGTAGATAAGAAGATAGAATAGTCAACATGAAAGAAGGCGTCAATGCATAGATGATTGTGATGTGAATACTAGAGAACAAGAGTAGATTCTTTGTTAATGTATTCGAAAATACAAATAACAACATCCCATTATAATTTCATTGGATAGTCCCTAAATTGAATGACCTTTCTTGCCATGTAAGAAATATATGAATGATTCATAGTAAGATAATTGAGTTTTACCACAAGATGATGATACCATTATGGATGAAAATATGGGTTAGGGGTATCACAGATGGACCTTTACCCTAGTTCAAAAGTGTCAAAAAAAATTTCCCAAGACAAACCAATATCCTGTAAGATTTCAAATGCATATTTTCACTAAGAAAGAAAGATATTGGTCATATATCAAGAGACTTCAATACTAAGAAAGTAATTCAAAGGACAAAAGTATTTGGTTTTAAATTGATGTTGTAGATAATTATTGATATGGGAAATGTCATGAGAGTCACTACCAATACTAATGATATCAATGATGTACACAACCAATATAATATAGCCAGAGGACATTCTTCGATAAAAAATAGTGTGATACTTAATGATCTGAGATAGATCAAACATAGTGATGATGTTGAAATATCGATCAAACCAAGCATGAGGAAATTGCTTGAGTTCATAAAGTGACTGATTAATCCAACAAACATGAGAACTGATCCGTGATGAAATTAAGCTAGGAGGTTGTTACAGATAAACTTACTCATCAATAAAACCATACAAGAATGCATTCTTGAGATCAAGTTGATAAAGATACCAATGATAACCAGTTTCAAGAGAGATGAATAATCGAACAAACTCTATTTTAGTAACTGGATAAAAGGTGTTGAAATAATTAACACCATATGTCTGACCAAATCCTTTGGCCACCAAGTGGGCCTTATGGTAGTGAAGAGTAACATCAGTATTGAGAAATACTATATAAATACATTTTATACAAACAACTTGTTTACCTACTAGATGGGGGACCAGATCCCTGGTGGATTACCATCCAACACTTGTAATTCATCCTACATTTTTTGGAGACAACTAGGGTGAAATTTAGTCTCGAAAACCATTTGAGGAAGAGATATCATCTCTAGAGAAGATAATACTTTATAAAAAGTTGTGTATATAGGATTATTCTAAAAAGAGTTAGTACCTTTCTACATTGCAATAAAAAATTTCTTTGTACCTATGGCAGGAATGACTAATGATGTCAGGGGAATGATGTCCTTAGTCTGATCAAGGGGCATGTTCAATGGATGATGAGAGTTAATAGATCCAAAATTATGATAATCAAATCAGGATAATGAAGTTAGGGGGTGGACGGTTATAGGAATACAATCATCGATGGTGGTATCTAGCCAGGGAGAGGGTGGAGAGGATGAGAATGAAGTTTTATTAATAAAGGAGACATCAATGAAAATTATATAACACCTAATGTTAGGAGGGAAACCCTGGTACTCGTATTGGGTGCAAGAGTAGCCTAGAAATATCTATCATAGAGATTTTGGGGAAATTTAGATAGATGAGGATGGTTGTCATGAATATAATAGAGACACCAAAAAACACAAAGTGGAAGAGGGTGAGGAGGGTGAGAGGAAAATATAACTTAAAATGAAGTCTCCCCCCTGAAGGAAAGTAGAAGGAATGAAATTTTTGAGATAGGTGGCAATAAGAATAGTATCCATCCAAAAATGAAGAGGCACCTACATGTGAAATAATAGGGCATGAGAAGTTTCCAGAATATGATGATGTTTATGCTTGGACACACCATTCTATTGACAAGTATCGGGGCCGAATGTTTGATGAAGGACACCATGATCCTAGAAAAGATGCTAAAGAAAAGAAGATAAATATTCTCATCCATTATTTGAGAAAATAAATTAAATATATGTGGATAACTAAATGTAAATTTCATAGTAAATTGTTTTAAAAATACCACACACCTTAGAATGAAAACAAAGGAGTTGAATCCATGTCATGCGAGATAAGTCATCAATAAAGGATATAAAATAATGAAACCCTAACTAACTAGGGACCATGTAGGAACTGAAAAATTTAGATTGGATTATGTAAAAATTTTTAGACAAACACATCACCAAATGAAGACTATAAGATACATGATGATGTTTTTAAAACTTATAGGACTCGCAATGGAAAGAAAGATGATGACTGAACTGGGGGCACAACTGATGGAAGACTAAATCTGGAGGATGAAAATGAAAAAATATAGATATAGAGAATAAGAAAAGGTTAAATATTAAGAAATGGATGTTGGGGTATCGAACATGTATACCCCATCATGAAGATGACCTCCACCAAGATCCTGAGTCGTCGACCGCTCCTGAAAAAAAAGCATAGGATTGAAAAAAATAACAACATAGTTCAAGTCTCTTGAGAGATTACTATTAGAGAATAAATTAAAAGTATAATGAATAACATGAGACACTAAAGAATGATAAATACTATAAGTTAAGGAACAAGTTATGAATCTTGTAATAGGGTTCATGGATCCATAAAAAACATTAATTACAATGGTGCCAACATACAGACGATAGGTAGTAAGAATACCTATATCACGGGTGATATGATCAGAATCCCTATAATCAAAGTATCCAAGTAGTCGGTCGATGATATACATAGTGGTAGGTTCACCAGTCTGAGAAATAGAGGCTGAAGAGGAGGCATATAGTGAGATGTCACTATGATATTGTATAAGAATGATCTTATCCATTGAAAGTTCCAGGTTATTATGAATATATGATTGTGGTGAAGAAGATGCTATATCCAGAGGGAGATCAGAAGGGGCCAGAAGATAAGACCAATATAGAAGGAATGGATGAGCAAAGAATTCAACAAGAATAGCCAGAAATCTAGCCTCAATATAAAAATTAGGGCCTCAACAGCATTAGGAGTAAACCACGATCATGTTATAATGACGTGATGTCAAAGTCATGATGTCAGAGAGAGGTTCCATAGGGGGAAAATCTTTTAGGGAGTCCATGATTGGGAGCTCTAGACTCATCCAAAAATAGGTTTAGGTTGAGGTGCGCCTAGATGAGTGTTTCATAAGGGGAAAAAAGAGAGCAGGGGTTGTATGAGATATTGGAGTGAGTACCCTAGGTGAGTATATGAAGAATCTTAGCACGCCAGTAGTTCATTCTAGGAGAGGCATCCAAATTACCTCGATTACTCTTAGAAGAGCGGCACACCTAGTGTAGTTCTTTTTGAACGATTCATAGAGTAATAATCATGTAGAAATATGAAAATTAGAAAGATCACTTCCAATATTGGACATCACCATCAAGAGTCACAATATTCTCGGTGCAGTCGTACTCACCAGGGGATCCACATGGGTGATGAGGCGTGACAGAGAGACCCTATAGGACCACACTCATGATGGAAGAAGATTAGGGTGTGGTAGAACAACATGAAATGTGAAGGGAGGTGGATAGGTATGTTAGAGAGGTTGGAAAGGTGGGGTAGTGAGGTAGGATGGGAAAAGGGAGGTGGCATGGTGTGGTAGAGAGGGCAGAGACTCATGTCAAGGAGGTATGACAGGCGAACATGGATTACAGTGGAGGGGGTAAAAAATGGGATGGAGGGTTTACTCTGATACCATATGAAATCATACTCCAAACCTCAATGAGAGGTGTATTCCTTTATTTATTTATAGAGTAAAAGTAATTAAAGATATAAAAACACAAATGCAGAACTCTAAAAAACACATAACCAAATCCAAAAATACCATTTCCTGTTAAACAATAAAACATGGTCTACTTTACCTCATCCACATTTTTTAAATCCTTGAATAATGACTATTTAATTTAATAAATGTCACTGCATTATTATATGATAAATATAATAAATATTATATTTACCAAACATAAAAATAAATATTTCTTATTATTATTTAACTCACTAATTCACTTGAATAACTTGTGATTAAATTATAGAGATCAACCAAACCCGAATAAATATTATTTATTCTAACTTGTTAAATTGAATACTGTAATTTAACCAAGATTATAGAAACACTTAGTGTGTGACCCTATAGGTCTATTTCTTAGTGGCACTAGGCATAATTGCATAAAGTCCAACCAAGGAAATCAGAGAGAAGGAAGTTAATGTTGAAATGATGTCCAACCTCCTATGAAAATTTACCATGTAATATAATCCATTTACCACAACATATCTCATAAAATAGGTTTCATGCCACTACCATCAACCATTATTATAGATGAATATTTATTTGACTTTCTAGAAATGAATTCTCCCCCCGGACACCATGTCCATGAACTTATGTAGGCAGTTCCATTCTAATAAAAGGGCATGAGATATCAAATTTCATCAATGTATGGAAGGGATAAATCCTTTCTAACATTATCCATTAATACAATATCACTTATGACACACCCAATGCATCCTACCTTGCAATGAGAATATGTTTTCATGGTTTTCATAAATATATCAAAGCACATGAATCATGATATCGAATAATGATAATATTAAATTCTAAGGATCAATACACATGGACGCATATAAGAACATCTAATGACACATGAGAAGTTGTATTTCCTATTCAAAGTTTATGTCCTCATAACCTTCTATATTGGAGATCACCAAGGGAAATCACTATAAGAAGGTGTCTCAATTCTTTATGATCCTCATACCTCTAATAGACTTTATTTTCTATGTCCCATTAGATGATATAATCTGAATATAGAATAGTGTTAAAGAATAATGTCATGAAACTTCTAGTTTCTCATTATAGTGGGGAAATTCTATTCCCTTTAAGCCTGACATATATTCTTAGGACATTATCATATAAAAATTTCATATAGAGGAATAATAATTACGTGATAAGAAAAATTCATTAATTAATGAAAACATGTAATCAAGTAATAAAAAAAATTAGTTTTAGGGAACCTACTCCAACAAACTCCCACTTACACTAGAGTCAGCTAACAATAACTTTCAGTTTACTAGCTGTCACATGATATTCATGCCTTTGCTGAGATAAATCCTTGGTCAAGGGGTCTACCAGGTTTTCCTCCATGGATACTCTACTCACCCTAACTTCATATCATTGAGAAAAATACTTCAAGATATATAACTTATAAAGTATATAATTTGTCCTTTATGCGACCTTGAATCCTTAGAGAGAGCCACTACTGTAGTGTTATCAGAATGAACCATGATAGGGTCTTTAATTATAGGCACCAAAGAAAGATATTAGAAAATTTTGTGAATCCAAACTGCCTCCTTGGATGCACCATAAGCCATAATATACTTGGACTTTCCTATAGAATTGATGAAAATAGACTGCTCAAAACTCTTCCATCTCACAACTCCTCCATTGAGAAAAAAGATATATCATTATTGAGACTTCATATCATTTTTAATTTTCTAAAAACTAACATTTGTATAACCACTAATGACTAGTTATTCATCTCCACCATACACTAGGAACATATCCTTAGTAAGACTCATATACTTAAGGATAGCCTTAAAAGCAGTCCAATGTTTTTAACCTAGATCTGCTTGATATCTACCTACCATGCTCAAATAATTGGCAACATCAAGCCTTGAATAAAATATGGAAAACATTGTAGATACTATTGTAGAAGCATATTCTCTCTCTTTCCTATTGTGTATGAGAACACATTTTCTTTGAAAGATGTATACCATGTGATAATGGAACCAATCCTCTATTAGATTATTCCATACTAAACCTCTTCAACATTTGGATAATACATGTACCTTAACTTATTCCAAACAATCTCTTGGATCTATCACGCATGATATTAATTCCTAGAATATAGGCTACTTTACCTAAGTCCTTCATGGAGAAGCACTTTCTCAACTATGCCTTAATCTCTTGTAAGGTTGGTATATAATTTACAACTAGTAATTTTTCATCAACCTATACTACTATGAAAACAACTGTACTCCCACTAAACTACTTTTAAACACATGGATCACATTCATTTTTAATGAAACCAAATTATTTTATGGATTCATCTAACTGAATGTTCTTGACAAAGATGATTTCTTTAATCCATAGATGGATCTTTGAAAATTGAATATTTTTTTTGATTTTTTGAGAGTCACACACCCTTATAATTTCATCATATACATATCCTATTGAAGGTTCATGTTATGTAATATTATTTTGACATCAATTTTACAAATATCATAGTCATGGTATTCTTTTACGGTAAGTAATATTAAAATATATTTAAACATGGAAACTATATAATTTTTTTTAATCAGTTACTTGATGTTGTATAAAACATTTAGCCACTATCTGTGCTTTGTAGGTATTTAAATTAGCTTATACATATGTCTATCTCTTGAATACTAATTTAAACCCAATAGGATTTACATCAACTAGAGGATCGATCAGAACCCAAACTTGGTTCTGATACATAGAATCCATCTCACAATTGATGGATTCATTCCATCTTGTAGCTTCTGAGTGGTCAAATGACTCCTTATAAGAGATAGAATAATTATTATCAACCAATAATGAGCCACCATTATTGGTGACTAGGAAACCATATCTCTCTGGTTCTCTTACATCTCTAGAACTCCTACACAGTACATGTGTTCCAGGAACAACTTCTTCCACAAGGACCTATGGAATTAGTTGATATACCAAATATTTCATATATTTAGCATAAAATTCATCAAATTAAATATTAATCCCATTATTGTATTTGAGGATATGATCCTTCTCAACAAATATGGTCTATCTTTCAATAGTCACTTTCTAGTATGAAGGTTTTTATAGGTAGTATTCTCTAGTTTCCTTAGGATACCCTATAACGATACACTTATGCCTCATAATTCTAGGTTTTTTAGATATACTTAACAAACATCTCCCAACCCCATGCATAGAACATGTGACAAAATGGGTTTCCTTAGACTCCAAAACTGAATGGAAATACCATTTTACACTTTAGTTTGAACTCGATTCAGTAAGTATAATGTTTTTTGTAATGCATATTTTCAAAAGGATAATATAATACTTGCATGATTCATCATCAACCTTACCATGTCCAACAAGGTAAAATTACTCCTCCCACTAACACCATTCCACTATGGTGTATAAGGTGGAGTGAGTTGAGATAAAATCTCACACTCCCATAGAATGTCGATAATGTCTTATTTTTGATATTAACCACCTTAATCTAATTGATGTTTCTTTATCTTCTTATGAAGATGATTCTCAACCGACTCTTTGAACTTATTAAAGTATTTAGAATTATAACTCATTAATTATATATATATATATATATATCCATAACCACTCAAGTCGTAGGTAAAAGTAATAAAGTATGAGAATCCACCACTAGCTTCTACTTGGAAAGGTCCACACATATTAGTGTATAACAATTTTAAAATATCAATAGCCCTTTCACCTTGACTATTGAATGGTATTTTATTCATCTTTCCTTGTAAACAAGCATGAAATATTTCAAGAGGATTAAGCTCAAAAGATACTAACTAACTATCTTGATATAGTTTTTTCAAACACTTCTCATTTACATGACCAAGATGGTGATGCCATAACTAGGTGTCATATGAGTCGTCCATAATAGCTTCATTATCATTTGTAAATATTTGGTTTTTTTAATTTAAAACATAAAAAACATTATCCAATTGGGTCATTCCATAACATATTCTATATTTATAAAAGTATAAACATTTATTTACAAAGATTAACATAAATCCATTCATATTTAATCAAGAAATAGAAATAATGTTTTTAGTTAAAATAGGTACATAATAACAGTTCTTTAAAACCCAGATAAATCATATCATAAATGTGAGATGGTAGTCTCCAATGGATAGAGTAGCCATCCTCAATCCATTGGAAACACATAAATCCACCTCCCCACTTGAAATATTCCAAAATCTACTTGGTTCATGTATTTGGATATAAATGTGAGAACCACATGTAGTATTTAATACCCAAATTGTAGATATAGTAATATTAAACTTGATAAAGAACACACCTAAATCTTTCCCTAGCTTATTTGGCTGGGTTAAATTCATCTTCTAATAGGCCTTCTTTCCACATGCACAATATACCATATCCCATTCCATTCCTTTCCTTTGGATCTTATAATTCTTAGAAGAATGGTGATTTGGAGCCTTATATTTGGAATGAGTCTTCATAACCTTTGAATTATTGTTCCTATTCTTATTTAGCATAAAGACAATGAATTTTTCACACCCCATGTCTTTATCAACTTTATGAATAAATGTAAGAAGTTTTAAAAGTGTCTTCTCACTATTTATTATATTATAATTCAAAATAAAACTAGAGAAAAATTTTGGGCAGTAATGACAAAATATGATCTTTGTGTAACTCATCAGGGATCTTAAAACCCAATATGTGGAACTACTCAATGTAGTCAATTTTATCGACTACATGTTCCCCAGCTATATCCAAATATCCAAACTTTCATATGAATAGTGAATTAGAGATCTCATCTATCATGTCTCATACTCTCTTGATATAGATCCTTAAGGTGATAAACGATGCTATATGCATCCATATCCTCATATTTATTAAAAATATCATTGGACATGTAGGATATCATGAGTAATTGGGCATCCATCCTTTCATCCACATGCTTCAAATGGAGAGATACTTATTCTTCATTAGACTCTTTTTAAATGAACTCAGGAATTGGGGTTTCTAGCATGTACAATTTACTTTTGTGGCGTAGTATAGTGTACAAGCTCATACACCATTCCTATAAATTCACACTAGTGAAATGGTTATCCTTATCAAGTATGGATCAAAATGATATTTCCAATTCTGTTTGATTTTCCATTTTTACAAATTAAGAGGAGATAATTAGTACTTTATTTGGATTTCAAACACAGATTAATAAATTTATATTTAATTAAATTGAATTAAACTCCCACTAATTTTTCAAAATCCTACTGACCTCACTATCAGTTTTGGAATATCTTATCGGTTAGATATTCTAGTGTGAAGGATCCACATTCCCCTTATGATAACCCAAAATTGGACTTGAAAATCTATTTGAAGGGTTTTTTGGTATGCATAACTTTACAACTACATTAACTCTTAGTTCCTTGATCCATTGAGTGGACCCCTCAATCCTAAAACATTGTTTTAAAATATTTTCTCAACCATTGCCTCTTAATTTCACTAAGTCCTGTTTGGGAACTCAACCCTTGATGTGAACTAAGTTATGTCAACATGAAAATTGAAGCTTAAAACTTCCATGATAATTTAGATCACCCCAACTTGGGTTGGTCAAGCACTTTGACCTATGAGGTCGATTCATCTTAAGTAGTGTAAGTCTATACCAACTTACTATTTTAGTTGAGGGATTTTCATTTATTATGCATAAAATCCCATTTTATCCTATTAAATGTCTCGTTAATATTAATTGGATTTTACTTAAATGATTAACCATGTTTGATAAAACATTTTACACATAATCCGATTTTATATTTTATTCAATCTTGTATGATTGTTAATTTATTTATTAGGAGATCGTGCAACATCAAAAAACATACAAAATTAACCATGAAAGTGAAAAAATAAAATATAAGTCGAATGATAATGATATTATCAAATGGGTTGTTTATCAAGAGGATGATAAATTAACCCTAAACACTAGGGGAAACACACCTTGAACCATAGTTTGGTTCATGTTTTAGCATTCCACATTGGTTCCTATATATTTCCTCAACTGGTTTCACCCCAGATTCTTTACTCAAATTACCTCCTCTAAGTTGGAAGCTCCATCCTTACATATGCTTTTACTCATACATAGGTAAGTGGATGTGATGGATTAGATAAAGGGGGTTTAAATAAAAGAAAATATGGACACACATTCCCTTACATAATAATGATGAGGGGACAACACGTAGGTCATAAATATTAATTTAACTATAATAAATTAAAAGAAACCAATCACTTAAAAGGGATGGTATAATATCATAATCATTCACACATCAAGTAGCAAGAATAAATTTTCAATATAGTTATTAATTACTTTGATCCGGCATTTAATTAAGATAATACCCCATGAATTAATTGAACCAATTTAATTTTATATTAATTCCATCCAAACATCATTAACTCACTATCATCTATAATTTTGAACAAAATAAATTTCATTTAAAATTAATGTAGCACAAAAGTTAACTTGAAGTCAACCACATGTGTTCATCGAAAATTTTTAACACAAAAATTAATTTAATATTAATTGTTAATACCATTACTAGATGTGTATTGTCGAATGATCAATACACATAACACATAATCAATAGGTTTAATTATATATTTAACTCCTTTTCCATTAATTGTTTTGAACAATTTAGGTATAAGACTACACATCTTATACTTGTATTTTTCCTGTTTCTGTAGGACACACCTTGGGATTGGGTGTATTCCTTACCTATGAACAATGGTGAGGCACACATCATGTAATCCAACTTACACAATGTGTAACCTCATAGTTTTATTCCATGTCTTCACCTATGTTATGTATTCGATACATGGCTTACTATGACATCCCATGTTCTTGATCATGAGAAGAAAGGGACTACACGGTGTGTAAGGTACAGACACAACATGTAGTTCTACATGTTGTGTGTTAGCCTATCAAGATCTACACTCTGATTTGATATATTTGGATCTTAGATACAATTTTGTATGATTTAACCCAATATATAAATATAATGATTTGAAAAAAAGTACACGACATTTATCCAGGAAGTAAATGACGTGTATTCTAATTTTCTATAGGAAAAACCTTTGGCACCTCTAGATGGTATGAATCAAATGTTTCTTATTTTTTAATCATTAAAAATTTACTGTTTATGTTATGAATAATGGAGAAAGGGAAGAGATGATGATTTAAGATATTCAAATGAACCATTTTAAGTAAAAAAAATTAAAACACTTGAAACCAATAATTTAAGAATAAATAATTATAAATTAAACATATAACCTCAATGATACCACTTGAAAGTTCTAAGAATAGTGAAAGTGCCCTTATTTGGTATGAATTAATAAAATTTTATTCATAAATCAAATGTAATTATTTCCTTAAATTATTGAAACATCATTTCCAATGAAAGCATTAGATTACTAGGCTAGATTAAAGCACCAGAACCAAAAGAGAAGGAACTACACATTCAATTTATAATTAATTAATATGTAAATATAGAATTAACTTAACTTATAATTTGTTCTTCATTGATGATCAGTGGAATATATACCATCAAACCATAATTTCACTATATGATCCAAGCATATAATCTCTCTGCACACATGACCACGATCTCTGAACATCGTCGTAGAATCATTGGGTGACAACACGGTTAATCCTGATCACTTGTGTTGTTTGTGGTTGATCATAAAAAAATTATTCTCAAGAGAGGAAGAAATATTGATGATTTATTTTTTAGGTTGAGTGATGAGGGAAGGTGAGTACTCTAGACCTCTTGATCTCTCTCTAAGTCTTGAGAGAGTCAATATATCCATTGTGAACACCAACTGTATTTTTTTGGAAATTGATATAATTAGATATTCATTATAAAATTTTTAGGGTTGTAAAAATGTTCACTAAACCCTTTCTATATTTGAAATTATTAAATTAATACATGTAAAATAATAATAATAAAATCATTATTAATCCCTTTACATGTGTAACACATTAAGAATATAAATATCTTTTATACCATTTCTAATTAGACTATTAAACTACCTCTACTTTACCTCATACACATTTATTGATCCTTGTATAATGAATATTTAATTTAATAAATGTAACTACATTATTATACAATAAATATAATAAAAATTATATTTATTAATATTTTGAATAAATATTTATTATTATTATTTAACTCACTTATTATTTAAAATAATTTGTGATTAAATTATGGAGATCAAACAAATATGAATAAATATTATTTATTCTAACTTGTTAAATTCAAATATTGAGTTTAACATAGATTGTGGATACAATTATTATGTGACCCTCTAGGTTACTTTCTCAGTGGTGTTAGGTATAACCTCTTAATGTCAAAGGTTATCATCTAGAAACATGCCAAGGAATTCATATAGAAATAAGTTAACATCACAATGATGTCAAACCTCCTACGAATTTTTATCGTGTAATATAATATCTTTACCATGATATCTCTCATCAAGTAGGTTGCATACTTGTGCCACCAACCTTTCTGCTCGATGTATATTTCTTTAACTTTTCAGAAATGAACTCACCCACTAAACACCATGGACATGAATTTATACAGGTAGTTCCATTCTCATAAACTATACTAAGATATAAAATTCCATCAAGGGAAAGAAGGGATGAATCCTTACCACATTATCCATTAATAAAATATCACTCATGACACACCCAACATATCCTACCTCACTACAAGCATATGTCATCATGGTTTTCATTAATACATAAAAGAACATGACTCATGATATATATTAATTATAATCTTAATGTCTAAGGATCGATACAAACATCCAAATATAGAAACATCCAATGACTCATGGAAATGTGTATTTACTATTTAATAGGTATATTCTCATAACTTTCTATCTTAGGGATCACCAAGGGTGAACACCATGAGAAGGTGTCTTAATGTCTTATGAGACTTCTACCCCTGATAAACTATATTGTCTCTGAACCATCATAAAATATCATCCGAAAATAGATTAAAGTTCAAGAATAATGTTGTCGAACCTCTAATTTATCATTATATCGAGGAAGTTCTATGATTTCTCAACATGAAATATATTCTTTGAACAATATCACATACAAATTACATACATAGCAACAATAATAATGTGATAATAAATCTTCATTAATCATTGAAAAACTTTAATCAGGTACTAAACAAGTTGGTTCTATGGAATGAACTCCAACATGTTTTCTATATTACTTACTAATTACTCTATTAACTGGTTATTATTGGATTATATTATCTCATATCGATCAGTGTTTAATAGAATCTTAAAACCAACAGATTTAGAGTGAAATTGATGGTTACTAGTCACAAAGAATCATTTTAAGTTGCCCTATTTGATAAGTAAATTATATGATTTATAACTAAAATAGCTACATAGTTTAGAGATTCTTTTAAATAGGTATAGATATATAAATGTTTACATTATGTTAACACATTTACAATTTCTTTAAACAAAAAATTCTAATCATTTTCAATGGAGGATAATGATGAGTTTTGGTTTCCTCCAAATTTTAACATTTTCAAATCAAAAAGGGTTTTTTCATCTATTGGCATCACATATTACAACATTCAAAAATGTCACCATTCTTCATAAAAAAACACTTAAAAAGTTATTTTCCTCTTTGAAAATGAAAATGAAATCAAGAATTTTGATCATAGTTTTGAATATTAATTGGTACTATTGTTTTAAATTTTGTAAATTATATTTATAAAAAATAACAAAATCCTTATTACATTATTCTTTTTTCCTTATTTAGTAGGATAATTCGAGTAGTAGATCTTTACGGTTTAGTAGAACCACTAAACAAAACTTGGTAATATTGTTTTAAATTTCATAAATTTCATATATAAAAAATTTAAAACCATTTAATTAAAATATAATTTTTATCTTTACTTTGTAGGTGCATTAGATTAGTGTATCCTCACAACTTAGTGGAGGCATTGGCATTGAGTTTGTTAAATAAACCATGCAGATTTCATCTACTCAGGTAAATATCTGTACTGTTTATTGTCTTATTTTTTTAATTGAAAATTTTGAATCAAAAAATAATATTTATAATTTATATCCATGCCTATAATATAATACTACTAAAATAAGAAACTAAATACTTTCCTATAAGATTACATCCAATATATGTGTACTGAAGGTATCTATAAGAGCTTCTGCAATCATGTGGATATCTGTACTCATATTGTCCATCCCTGTAATTATATTTATACTTTATTCCATTGTTTTTTTCAATGGTTATATTATAATTCTACTTTTAGTGGATCCATAATTCTGAAATCATTACACATGAGCATCCATTTCGAAAAAATAAGCATATACATATGGTTTATTAATTAATAGATAGACAACCTAATTTTTCAACACATATCATCTCCCTTTTTTATTTATTTCACCCATGTAGTACTGTGATAACAAATTAGGTGTACTTTTTGGTTATTAATGTATATTTAATTGAAGTTTTAAATTATTAAACTAATCCCCTTGAAGTTATTTGGAAAATTTGTTAGGAACTTTGAATTTCAAAACAATGATTTAGTGACTTGTCTATCCTATACATTGACTAATGAATTAATTTATGGCTAACACCATAAAGTCACTGAAAGTTTTAGATTCTTAAAGAGATTTATTAAACAATTTAATTATTTACCCCTTATGTTTACAAATTAGGTTGCTTACTATTTTTCTTTAAGGTGTGTCCATCCTTCCCATGTAGGATAATGACACACCAAAATATAGTGGATAGAGGAAAAACATAACAATTACCACCACTGAAACACCATATGCACATCCAAAAAATGAATTTTCCTTATACTAAATTGATTTACATTATTATTCCTCATTATTTGATATTTTTCCTCTTTATTTTTTCAAGAATCCAAGCCCACTGATAAGGGTATTTTATTTTATATTATATAACTAAAATGAATTTTTTGTGCTCATTTCTATATTTTCTACATTTAAATCTTATAGTTCATTTATTATTTTCAATTGGACACTATAAAAATTTTGATTTCTGATTATGTGATTTTAGTCATCATTAACAGTTTTTATTTAATCTTATAACTCCATTTTCTTTGTAGAAAATCCTGTTGCATAATTTTGATGGTTAGGATGTAATGAAACATGATATTCGAATGTGTGGGGACTCTATGAGTAAAAAAAATGAAAATTGAGAAAAACTATCTTCTAAGGAAAACTTTCAAAAATAATACTAAAAAAATAACATAAATTTTATGATTAATTTTTCCAATTTCCTCTTATATGTATCAAAACCAATTACCTATTTTCACTTTTCCAATAAATTCATTTTATTAGGGTTTCAACTATTCTATTTTCCAAACACCTTTTTGTTTCCTTATTATATGAAACATAATAGTGAATAGACCGATGAATTTTCATAGGAAAAGTAATAGTTTTTCAATAAAGATTACTTCACCTCACTTTAAAAATATAATTTATAGTAACTCAAATAGAAACCAAAATCAACTATTTCATTAAAACTTTATATATCATAATAATAATCATTTAATAAATAATTTAAGGATCCTTCATACTAAAAATTAATAGTTTTTGAATTCACTATACATGGAAATCATAAAATTTAGATATATACATGAAAACTATAAATATACATTAATAAAATACTTATAACATTTAAAATAAAAAAAAACATGATAATCACGTAAAATTTCTATTATAATAGGTTCAAAACACGTTAATAGAATAATTATGAATTTGAAAAGCTTTAAGTAATTCACATACATAAAGAACACTATATAGTATACCAAAAACCCTTTTCCTTATATTTTTTAGGATATATTTTCTGACTATACATCCTATATTCTCAAAGACATACCTAAAGAAAACCATAATCCATACAATCTATAACTCATTAAAACTAAATACCACTATTTTTTTTAGAAAAACAACATCATAAAGAACCTTACTAGATTATTGTAGTTAAAGAATTCATCATTATAATAAATGAAATGAAAAATTTTGAGTCTTAATTCCAATACCATTTTTTAAAACTAAAAAAATTTATTCAAAATCCATAATTTCAATATGTCATTGCCTAAAAACCAAATTAAATTAAATAAAGTAAAAAAAATTCCAATAACGTTTATCAAATTATGAAATTTATAATATAGTTAAATATAATTTACATAAAAGTATATAAGATACTAAGAAACCAATAAAAGCAAAGAGAACCCATAAAATATATACTAATTACTTATAACAAACTCATTCAAACTAATTACATCAAATATAATTATAAATGATACACACAAACTATAAAATGTATAATAAAAACTTTGATAATTAGGCTACCACTATAGATAAAAATTTATTCAAGATCATGATATTGTTTAATGATATTTAAATTGACTTAGGACATGATCCATTTTATAGCATCCCAACATTAGTAAGCAAACTCACTAATATAACCACAATAAGAAAACAATAAAAAAACAATAAAAAATATGAATAAAAATAATCCAAAGAAGTCAAAGCATATAATAACCTTTTTGGAATATAATAAAGTTATAATAATGAAATAAGTTTCAATTTATTCAATTTAAAACCTTTTTTTCCCAATTGACTTTTATAAATACCAATTTAACCCAATATTATCACATTTAAAAATAATAAAACCCTAAAACACAATTATTCTATTTCAAATAAAATTTAAAATAATTAAGTATATTATAAAACATTCATAAAAAACTGAAAATTAAATTCTTTTCAATCAAAAAATTCAAATGAATCATTAAAATTTCTCATTTTATTTTAAATCATGATAATATCATTCATTTAAGTTTTTTGAAAAACACTTTCATGTGTAATTTTAAATTTTAAATTTGTTAAAAAAATTATTATAATATAATTAATTAAATCAATGTATCTAGAGAATCCATTCTATATATTAATTAATAAATCAATCAATAACCATACAAATCATTGAATAAATAAAGAAAACATATAAAAATAAATCAAGAAATGTTTCAATCAATTAGATGATCACTGATAATAATTAAGGAAAATAATAAATAAGAATAAGAGGTATAAAATGAATTAAAATAATCAAGAATACATGAAATTCAAAATAACATTGTCCATCTTGAACATAAATGCTCAAAACACCTCACTACTAAGAATTAAAATAAAAAATAACCCATTTAAGAGCTGATCGACCTCACATAATCCCAGAATTCCTTGGTAACTTGATTTTACACTATAAATAAGCTG
The DNA here is from genome assembly GCA_963277665.1 of Viscum album. Classification (NCBI taxonomy): domain Eukaryota; kingdom Viridiplantae; phylum Streptophyta; class Magnoliopsida; order Santalales; family Viscaceae; genus Viscum; species Viscum album. The sequence continues at coordinate 2,092,992,087 of OY728148.1, read as the reverse complement.
ATCAAGTCTAATTATAGATTACTTCATAAGTTCTAATGATCCTACCACCACTTATAATTGACATAATTTCTCACTCATTCTTTGATAGCATTTTTAATAAACTAAACAATATTCTCCGATCAAATACCTAAACTGACACAACATGGAAAAAAGGCACATTCGTTATCACCATAGGCTAGAACATGTTTCATGGGTTTTATTCATAAAATGGGAATGATTTACCATTTATAAACAATAAGGAATAAATAAAGGATTTCAATTGGAAATCCAACATGACGTGACCATATGTTTAAATTTTCATGCCAATGGAAAAAAATAATACATTTATCAACATGAATAAAACCAAAAATGGAATAGATAATAAATTAAACAACCATCCAAGTAGGTTAAAATATACAAAGTCTCAATATATACAATGAAATAATGAAGAATTATAAATATTAAACCTATTTTTTCAATACACATATCATAATATAAATAAAATAATATCCAAAATTGTCTCCATATGGAACACATATTTCATTGTATTCCACCACCACCATAGCTCCATGAAATAATAAATAGTCCATATCCTATGAAAAGAAACCAACTTATCAAACCAAAAAGGTGAAAAAAATGAAAATATACACACACACCAAAGGTGTGTAGGCATGTAGTGAGTATACAACTCATTTTGACACCTCTAATGATTCTATACTCTCCCACTCAAATACAAAAACCAACATTCTTAATTTTAAAAGATAATAAATGAAACAAATATCATTTTATAAGATCAATGATTTATTGTAACATCTTGTTACCTTTTCTAGGTACTTATCACCTCTTTTTCTTATTCCTTTTTTGTTTGGATGTAATTTAGGACTTTCGAGGATGGAGAGAATTGTTTAAGAAAAATTATCTAAAGTTTAGGGATGTGAGTTTTCTTTAATTAATGGAGGATTGATATAAATGTGTCAAGGGATTTAGAGGGTGAACTTTGGGTTGGAGGATAATTGGAAGCTTTATGGTTGGTTCAGTAGGGGATGCTGATGAGAATTATCTACATAAGAAATTTACATCGTATATCCTTGGTTTATGATGTAAAATTTTAACCAGAAACAATCCTTAAGAATGGATTATTTTGTAAAATTATTTATGGTATAAAATATGAATGTATGTTATAAGAGTTGATTATGCTGTAAAAACTAAACTCTTACCATAAATTCATAGTTCGGTGTATTTTTAACTTAAGGAAATGAATTTTTATGTATATGTGCATTGTGATGAATTTACACCATAAACCCAAGATTTATGGAATAAATTCCACATACCTAGTGATTTTATTTTTTCCACTCACCTGAATTCACTTGGAATTTCAGATGCACTCCTCCCAAAAACCCTAGGATTTATTTGGTGAACAGTGAGAGACTCCATCCCTTCTAGGAATCTTGGTTTGATGTTTGATCCCTAGTGATTTATATTTATTTATTTTTTTACCTTTAATCCACTATACTTATTTGAAAATGGTTTTATGTTGTAATTTCTGATTGAATCAAAGTTTTATCTTGATGGTTTGAGATATATGAATTCTTTTTTGATCTATTTCACCTTCATTCTTAATTGGTGTTTCCCATTACGATTGTTTATTTAATAACTGATTGAAGGTAGATGGTTCCATGTGATTTTACCCTATAATTAAAACCTTAAATTTATTGATTGATTTGAAAGAGTTTTTAAATGATTTAAAAACCCAAATTTGAGATGATGGATGTTTTATTTTGAAAAGGACAAGGAAGTTTTGAAAACCCCCATTTTAATGGAACTGAAATTGTTAGGTGGATTTGATATAATTGATGTCTTGATTTGGAAATTGATTAGGTGAAATTATTTTATGTTAAACCTTGATATAAATGACTTAAATTGAAAGATGATTTAAAAAGGAAAGAATTGATGAAAAACTATGATTTGGTTTTGAAATGAGAAAGGCATGTACAAAACCACAAATTAGAAAATTGTATTTTGATATGATTTGAAATGATTGATTGATTGCTTGAATGAATCACATGTGAGTCTGGGTAGTTGGTGGGAAATTATGACCAACACACTAGGATATAACCCTCTAACAATGGATTGATGATGAAAAAATTGAAATAAACTTACTGTGACATGGTTTCCTTGATGGGTATTTGGTTCTCAATGACCCAAACCAAGGGACGTGTGCACACATTAAGCCAATATAAATAATTGAGTAGTGTGAGGATCATATTACCAGAAACTAATGTACCTTAGGGATTATTACATGGTATTATGATATGTTTAATTTTATAATTACATACCATTTATTGTTGACCTATTTTATTCCTATCAAATTCTTTATATAAATGTTTTATATATAATGTTTATTAAATCCTATTTTGATATATCTTCCATCTTTTTCAATAGAAATAATTATTTATTAAAAATATATAAATGTCATGTAATTATTTATTTTATTTAAATAAAAATCATAATTGGTTTATTGTTATGGAATTGATTATGAAATACTTGGAAATACCCTACTGGTTTGTTTAGATCACACTATACCATTACCTTTAGGTGTTTATAGATTATATTATGTTATTTACAAGAAAAGAGAATCACTACTTGGAGGTGGTGGGTATTCTTAATCCTAGGGACCTGAAGTGATAGAGGTGATCGATGAAGATGTGATCCACCAGTTACATAGGTTATATATGGGCCGTTATCTTAGCAGATGTTGTGTCACTTAATGATGTACTATTTTGGGTATTATTCTACCTATTTGTTTATGATACTTTATTCATGAGAAGTGTTGACATACTGAATTGTATAATTTATCTTCCACTGTTTTTTAATAAATCATTCACTTGTGATTCTTGTAGGATTTCTGGTGCTAGTCACCAACCTATGGGGACCAAGAATACTCTACAAGATATTTCAGATCTATCTTGGGTATCTGTGTACTTGGGTATCCAAGATGGGTTTTGAAAAAGTGGAATCATGTTAGTGTGAAGTTGGGTTGTCCTGATAGACATGATGTGAGATTATTGGAACTTAGGAGGTAGTTATAAGGGAGTGTATGGCTAGATCTCATTCTAACGAGCCTTAAGTCACCATGTGTACTTTGGAAAAGTGTCTTTGAGGAATAATTTGATCTAGTTTCTAGTCTTTTACCTAATTTTAATCTATATATGTTGAAATCCAAATATTGAATTCTAATTGATGAAATTAATGTACCCATGACTCTTGTATGAGTTAATGATCTATATAAGCTTGATGATTCATTTAGTATTGTTTTTTAATGTTTCGTATCATCATAGATCCAATAAGATGTTTGAATAGGTCATAGGAGGAAGTTTCCAGTGAACCACAATAAGAGAATCCTCCAGTGGACATGAATCTTGTTGAGATAATGGTGCGTGATGTCCAAGATCTAGGACTAGTACCTACACTTGTTCCCATTTAGGAATCAGTAGTGATGATTCAAAAGGATGTACTGAGAGATCATTATCAAGAGTTAATTCATCAGAAACACCAGGGTTCTGAGGCTCTAATATTCCTTATGAGGCTTAATATTGGTTTAAAAATATAGAACTTATTTTTGGGTTCTTGGAAATACTTGATTTGGTTAAAGTCAAATATGATACCATCAAGATTGATGGGCCTGGTAGGAGATGGTGGGATTTGATAGTGATGGAGAATAATCATGAGTGTATATAGTGGGAAGACTTTAGAGTTCTATTCGATAATTAGTTCTATACAAATATGATGTTCTTGGTGAAGTTTGTGGAGTTTATTTACCTCTATAAGGGAGACAAGACCGTGACATAGTATGCCAATTGTTTTGTTGAGATTGTTTAGTTATCTATTGTGGTAATATCCAATGATAATATAAGAGCTAAAAGTTTTGATATGGGACTCCAAAGTGATTCCCAATAACGTTTTTTTCTTTATGAAACTCACCTTTTATTCTGATGTGCGAGATATAGTGTTGATGTTTGAGCTTGAAATGGTTGGAAATTCATGGTCGACGGGAGTTACTTTTTCCCCCAGCAATAGTTCTATGAGTTACTTTAAAGGAAAGAGAAATTTTTATGAGTCTCATGGTAGTTATATACAACATTCATCATCCAGACCTATTTTAGTACCTAGAATAGGCACTTTGACTTTCTTTCAATGTGGAAAGGGTGGGCATTCGAAACAAGTCTATACTGAGGCACTAAAGATCTTTATTTCTTGTAGTCACTCATGAAACCTATAGAAATTATATCATATCCTTTCCTTTATGAATTGTGACATGATATCATTATAACTAAAGAGTATTTTGGTTCAATTAGACACTTCAACAACTAATAGGTTCTATCCACAAGAATATGGAACCAAGATTCCTTAAGTAGTGGAAGAGTCTCTAGAGAAAGATGATGTAGGTCCAAAAAATATGAGAGGTAACATCACTATAGATTCATCTTTATTTATTGATCTATTTTATTTATATGAATCTCACTCATTTATATCGAACTGTGTTGTGAATTTTATGAATCTTCCTATAGAGATTTTTTCTTATCAGATAGATATTACTATTCCCCTCAGAATGAAGAGAGATCTAGGTCTTCATTTACCTATTTGTGTTTTCTCTTTATCAGAGATTAATATTACCTAGAGTTTTCTAGTTCTCAACATAAAACCTATTGATTTCATTTTCAGGATGGATTGACTGATTACTCATAAAGATCAAATTTATAGTTACCTTTGGTGAGCCTCCTTTACCACACCCAATGGGGTGTGTGTTTTTTTTTAGAGAGAATGGGATCCAAGTTCAAGTAGATTCAAACATTCTTTTTTAGAGATGGGTAGGGTAGTATCAGTGTTTTTTTAAACCTAGAGTAATAATATTTAAGTGATTATCTCCCTCCAATTTTCATCGAGTTTTCTAACATTTTTCCTTTTGATTTCTTGGGCATGCCATCAGTAAGAGAGGTGGAGTTTTCTATAGATTAAGTACATGGAAATCAACCACTGTTTATTACTTTTTACCATATGGAACCTGCTGAATTGAAAGAGTTTAAGACCCAATTGTATTATCTTCTAGATAAAGGTTTCATACACCCTAGTGTGTCACCATGGGCCACACCTATTATCGTGGAGAATAAATTTGATGGAACATTTCAGTTTTGTGTTTATTACTAGAAACTGAATAGAGTTATGATGAAGAAAAAGTATATATTACCATTAATTGACTATCTATTTGACCAATTGAAAGGGGAAAAGTGGATCTAGAAGATTGATCTTCGATCTGGTTACCACCAGTTAAGAATTAAAGAATCCAACATTCATAACACCACATTCAGGAGTAGGTATGACTATTATGAGTATATTGTTATGTAATTTTCTCTAACAAATGATCTTGAAGGTTTTATGGATTTGTTGAACATGATATTTTAGGAGTACCTTGACCCATCCATGGTAGTATTTATGGAATAAATCCTAGTTTGCTCCTAGACCGAGGAGGTCTATGTGTGTCATTTGAGAGCATTTATGTAAATATTGAGAAATCACCAAATTTAAATCAGGATATCGAAATATAATTTATGGATTTTGGAACTGAATTTATTGGGACACATAGTCTCAGAACATGGTATCTTAGTTGATCCTGAAAAGGTGAAAGATTTTATTATATGAGAGAAAATGTGTAATGGTTTTGAGATATAAAACTTATTGGGCTTGGCAGGGTATTACCATAGGTTCATTAAATATTTATTGAAGCTGGATTCTCTAAAGACCGGTATCACTCAGAAAGGATTTAAGTTCACTTGGGATGATAAAATTCTGAGTTATTTTTTTGAGTTGAATCATATTTTGACTTCTATACTAGTGTTGAATATTCCAGAGGCTGAGTGGGGCTATGTGGTATTTTATAAAACATTAAGTTCAGGTTTTGGATGCATCCTTATACAAGGTGATCATGTGGTGGCCTATGGTTCTAGATATCCTAGCCCACACAAGAATAATTATTTGACCCATGATCCTAATCTCACAATAGTGATGCATTATCTTAAGATTTAGTGATATTACTTTTTTAAAGAAAGTTTTACCATTTATTTTTGACACAAAATATTGAGTTATATATTCTCTCAAAAATATTTGAATCAATAATATAGGAATTGGGGGGAGTACCTAAAATATATTAATTTCGATATTTCCTGAACCCCTGGTAAGGGGAATGCCATTACTGGTGCTTTGAGTAGGAAACTTTCGACCCAGACCATGAAATAATCATCATAAGAGTAGAATCTAATGGTTATATTTTATCATTTGTATTTAGGGGTCTGGGAGAATGAATATGATGTTGTTTTATAATGTTTACAGTTTACCTCCACTCTTATCAAGATGATTCTTCAAAATCAATAGCTTGATGTTGAATTCCATGCATTAGGGACTCTCTTTATAGTTGGGAGAACATTTGAGAGTGTTCATTCTCTTCAAAGGGTATATTATGTTTTCAAAAACTTTTTTGTTGTTCCTTTTCTATTGATAAAGGATGTGATGACGGATTTTTATAATTCTCAGTGGGTAGTGGAACCTGGAACCATAAAGATGTTCTATGATTTTCAGTGATGATTCTGGTGGCCATGTATGATATGAGACATCAATGAATTTGTTTCTTATTTTATAACTCCCAATAGGTCAAATTACAACACCATAGACCTTTGGTTTTTCTTCAACCGCTTCTAGTTCCAACTTGGAAGTGGGATGATATTTCTACAGACTTCATAGTTGGTTTTACATGTACCCATTAAAGGAGGAATGTGATTTGGTTGGTGATCAATTGGATGACCAAATCATATCACTTTATACCCATTCAAGATAAAACCAAATTTAAGGATTTGGTGAATCTATATGTGAAGGAGATTTTCTAGTTGCATGGAGTTCTATCTACTATAGTCTCTGATAGGGATCCCTATTTCACTTATCACTTTTTTGAGAGGCCTTCAGGAGGCACTGGGATATCAGGTACGTTTGATCAAATCATATAATCTACAGATGGATTTCCAGACAGAATAGGCTATACATGTTCTTGAGGGAATTCTACATGATTGTGTTCTTGAATTTGGTGGATCTTGGGATGTTATTTTGGGACTTATTGAGTTTTTCTATAATAATAAATACCAGTGTACTATTATAATGGATCTTTTTGAGGCCTTTTATTAAGGACTTTTAGATCTCTTTTGTGATGCTCAGAGACTGGTGGAGCTTCCTTGGTAGGACTGAGTTTGGTCCAAGATACAATAGTGATGATTTAGTTGATTCATCAAAGAATGTTGATAATACATATATGGTACAAATCCTATGTTGATCATCATTAATGACCACTAGAGTTTCCAGTGGGTGACAAGGTATTCTTGAGAGTTTCACCTAAATTGGGTCACTGATGTCTTGGGAAATAAGGAAATTGTGTGCCAAGGTTTGTGGGTCCTTTTGAGATTAATGAGAAGGTTGGAAAAGTGGCCTACCATTTGACACTTCCATCATAGTTTCCTTCAACCCACAATGTGTTTCATGTATCAAAAATTCTAAAGTATATTTATGAACCTTCTAATATTTTGAGTTAGGAAGATCTTGATGTTGATCCTGGGTTATATATGTTTGATCATCCAATTAGTATTGTTGATTTTGAGACAAATTTTATTCATTGGAAGACGATGCATTTGGTTTGTGTGTTATGGAATAATGGTTATGATTCTTCAAGGGGAGAAGAAAAAAGACACACATTTGTCTCCCACCCTCCCTCATTGGTGCATAATTTGAAAATGGATAAGGGGGATGATTCCAGGACACTTCTTCATCATTTTCAATCTTCATGTTTAGTGAGTTTCAATTCAATTTATTATTATTTTTTGTTTTTTATAAATTTCATTTTATCCTTAAATTATTAAATCTTAATTATCAAGATGATTAGTCCATTGATGATTGTGTATCCTTTAATCATGAGTGAATGACTTTTAAAAAGTAATATGTCAATATTGAAAGGATGAGAAGTTGATTTCTTCTGTAAAATTCATTCACAAAGAATTTATTTTTATTGTAAGTCGTACTTGGACTTAATTCCAATCTCAATCTTTAGTAATTATTTTATAAAGAGTGTTATTGAGGGAGAATATATAATATGGGTGAGAGGATTAAATTATAAATAATTATTTGGATTTATATTTTGCAAATATGGTTAAAATTTAATTCACTTATTTTGATTTAATTATTTGATCAATAGAATTAGGCTAATTTAGGTAGAACTAGTAGATTTGATCATATTGAAACTACTTACATTTTTAAATCCTTGAAACTATATTAATCAATAGATTTATTAATTAATCTGATCATATATTTTTAGAGAAAACCATCCTTTAAAATTTATTTCTTATTTCATTATTAGTTAATAATATTTAATCCTTTCAAATTTAGTGGTGGTGGTTAATTCAAATATTTTGTAAGATTTTGATTTAGATTAAAAATTGGTAAATAAATAACATATTTCAGGTTAATTTTTTTCTCATGGATTCAATTTCAAACTTTTATATGACATCTTATTAGTTTTAGCTGTGAGTTTAGTATAATAAACTTCTAAAATTTAAATCCCATTGAAGTTGACTAAGCTAATGACCACATCAAATTAAAAGTTAAAATATATAATAAATTATATTTTTTAATATGATATGATGTTATAAGTGATAATTAATCATAATTATATTTATGAACATCAAACATATTATGAATATGAGTAAAGGGTTTATGGTTTCTTAGAATTTATACAATGACATGTTATAAACAAAGAATTATTTTACTATCCATACATGAAATATTTAAGTATAAGAAAACTGGGATCAAGACAAATCAAGGATCATTTTACTTGAAATGGGTTTAATTCAAGTCATGGTCCTTGGATTTTTTTTATAGAAACAATTTTTTCCCTTAATATTTTATTATGATGGAGATTTTTAAAATGAAAAATTGGATCAAAGATAGGAATTAACTCATGATATCAAAGTGTAATCCATTGAGAAAACACTAATGATTGAGAGACTATATGATGATTGTAAAAACCATTATATCTAGGTTATATTAAATTTACAGTCTTATCTATGTTGTTGAAATTGGTTAACTTGAAAAAATGGAATGGATGGAGTGAACATAGTTTCATGCAATTTCTTGAGCCATAGAAAGGGATACCTCTAGAAGATAAAAATCCATCAAATTCTAATTATGGTGCTAAAAAAATATCATGCTTGATGGGATTATGGTTTAAGAAGATATATGGTTTTCCCAATGACTACGTGTTGTAAATAAAATAATTTGAAAAATTTATCAGAGTATCTTGAATATAGGACATCAAGTTATAAGTTGAAAAAAGATCATATGTTGATTTATCTTTTATTCCAAGTTTAATACCTTATTCTAGGAAAATTTAAAAGTTTTTAAAAATAATTTTTACAACTAATTATTATTTTTAAATAGGTTAGGGTTTATTGTATTTTTAAAAGTAATTCTGACAATACATGAACCTCATTCATGAATCTTCCTTTGACAAGGAAGTGTGGACGAGATTCATGATTCCTTTATGTAGTGTAGGAAATGTAAACCCCATTTAGACTTCTAGTAAATTCAACACATTGGAGGCGTGAACAGAGTTCACACCTCCCTTTTAGTTTTATAAAAGTTCAACTTATATTATTTATTTTGTTTATATATATATAATAATTAGTCAATAATAGAATTTAAAAAAATTAGTAATTAATAATATAATAATTAAAACATAATTAATTAAATAATTATATAATAAATAATACATAATTAATTAAATAATTATAAAAAACACATGCACAATTTGGTAATTTTTAATTAAAAATATTAGTTAATTTTTTATAAGTATTTATATGTAATTAATATATTAATAAATATTAATTAATATATAATATGATATATCAACATATATTAGTTAATAGATTATTAATAATTATTTCTATAATTATAAATAATGTATTAACAGAAAATATAATTATTAATTATCAATTATATTATTTATTATTTAATAATAATATATAATAGATTACAAATAATTTTCAGTAATGTATGAATTAATAATCATTGATATAATTAATAAAAATATATTAACAAATAATGTAAATATAAATTATTAATTATACTATGAATTATTAATTATATAATTAGTAATGTAATTAATAATATATATTTTTATATTATTAATATAATTAACAAAATTATATTGTTCATTATACAAGTAATAAAATAATTAATAATATATAATATTATATTAATAGTAAATAGCCATGTTATTAATATAATTACTAGTTATATATTTAATAACAAAATAACTAATACATAATTAATTAAATGATATATTTTTTATAATTAGTTATTAGTAATATAATTAATATAAATTGTAATTAATTGTTTTTTAAATAATGTTCAATTAATAATTAATTACTTCTTAATAATAATAACACAAATACTTATTAGTTTTGTTAACTAATTATAATATGTATTCTTTTAAATATTTTACAACTGATAATTTAAAAAATATATAACATCGATCATAGTTAAAAGTTTATAAACGATGGGAAATGTATCACTTTGTCTTGTATTTTTATCTCAGATTTTCCTCCATTCCACAACCTAGTGTATATATAATGTGCTCACACCATCTCTATCAATTTGTATGCTCAGACGAATGCACCTCCTGTGAAACATCTGTTGTAGCTACCTCCACATCATATTGTGTGGTAGGTGGTGGATACAAAGACTCCTCACTCGTATCTCATCCTTACTAGAAGGAAAATGATTGTTGCTTAGAGCTATCCCCCACATGAGAAAAAGATGGTTGTTGTGTAATGGGTATCTCTTAATTGGGGTAAAATGTTGATTGAAATACACTCTAGTCATTAGTAAGCACTATAGTGTAATCTAGAAATGTAAGGGATAATGAAGCATAATAACTAGTAGATGCATCGTGGACCTATGCAGGGATAACTTGTGGTTGTGACTTGTCTATGATATGAAGTGTAGGAGCATCTAGAAGATCATGATGGGCATGCTATTCGTGTTCCAAATCATCATGTAATGCATCAACAACAAGCCTATAACCCTCTAACACATCTATATCAGGCTCATCACCCTTAACATAGTTTGAATCATAGAAGAAAATCTAATGATAAATCTCATCCATGAGAAGAAGAAGTTTTATCACTATTTCATGAAAATATGTATGGCCAAATGTGTCTTCCTCTATTGGATCAGAGATGCGAATCAGGTGTGTGATACAAGTAGCTTTCAAAAAAAAAAATAGTTAACTAAAGTTAATAAAAAAGTTGTTCAAAGGTGGAAGGAAATATTATTACCAACTGATGATAACTGCATTCATGTTGTGTAAGATATAAAAATGAGTACATGTGGTATCAGGATACATAATCCAACTGATCTAATAGTTACATGAATATCATGCCCCTCTTAATTGGGACTCATACCATCTACCTCACATATCAATAAAGATTACATGATATTGTCTCTAGTCAAAATATCGCTTCCCAAACATCTTTATGGAATGAAGTGAAGGAAACTAAATGGGTGATGTGGGGATGGGCTGATGGAAGCCTAATTACCTCATAACTCTATCAACTTGGTGTCACTAAACAATGTGAAAATGAATAAGAGGTTTGACACATGTGATGATAACAAGTATCTTTGTACATCAATAAGGGAGACTCTAGAGGAAGGACCTAACATATGGCATCCATGAAACCTAGAATATTAAAAAATGAATATGAAATTAATAAATAAAATCATGTGCAACACACAATTATAATTTTCATTTATAGTTAATAATCACATATGTTATATAGATGAAGGCTATCCAACACAAGTTTAAAAGTGTTGGAATCATCTCTAGATGTATCTGAATGTGGATGGGCATATCTCCACCTGAAGATAAAAATTTGGTCTTATAGTTTTGTGATACAAATTTACAAATTTTATTTTCACATTAGGAAAAAGATACCATCTTCTACATGGGTCATCCTGTAAATTTTTAGTAGACATTAGTGCATTAACTTTTGGAGTGAAGTGAGGTATTTGACCCCATACCAACATCAAGATTAGAATAACACATCCTATAATTTTCACCTCTTCAACATGACCTACACTGCATAACACTCTGTATGCATAATAAAGACATGTAGGCCACCAGTTATACTGCCCTATTTTCTCTAGGTCCTTAAGTAAGAGTAAATACATAAGATTAAAAAATATATTAGAATTATCGATGAAGTTTGTGTCACTAATAATTTTCAGAATATAGGCGCATAAAAATATTGGTATAGTGATCTCATAAATATCACCGACTAAGTGTGTGAAGTGATCAGTTATCTATGGCATGCACATCCAGATACTAAAGAAATACCAACCATTGTACAAGATTTCAATTCCTAGTAGTCTCTTAACTAAATCAAAATAATCACCATAAACATAGCCTATTAAAACTACACCCTCAATAGGTAGGTCCAACACAAGGGAGATATACTCGAGGGTGATCATCATCTCTCCCAGTGGTAGATGAAAACTATGTGTCTTCAGCCTCCATCTCTCTACAAGGTCTCTAATGAGCTGGTGATTGATGAAGGAAAAATCACACATTACTACACCATAAAAACATGCACACCAAATATGAGGTATACTGGAAGGAGGGGGTGAAACATGATGGAATTGGTGTGACCTCTCTACACTCAAAGCAAGAAGATGACACACCTCTAAGACAAGATGAGAAATATTTCTATCCTAGAAGGTGATTAAATGAATTTACTTCATATCTACATTTCATATAGTCATTACTATTAATATTTAGTGTAATAAATTTTTTAAAATAAAATTTTAGTAAATATAATTAAGAAAATTATGTACATAGTTATCATCCATAATGAAACATGATGAAGAAAAATTTATAAAAAAAGGAATGGTAAATCGATCTATTTTTAGTAATAAATCGTGTAAATGTTATGATGATACCAAAGAAGATTTTAAATGTTTTGAAACATCTCAAACATTGAAATTTCATGAGATTCAATTTGGGGAACGAAGAGTGTTTTTTGATGAAGAAAATTAATTTTATGGATTTTTAATAATAATGAAAACACGAACATGTCGATGCTTGAGATGGTCTTAAAAGTTGAAATAACAAAATAATGTTTGTGATTAAAATTTAAAAATCATTAAATACTAAAATACATGATGGTTATGAAATTTTAATTACCCAACATTCCCTAGGTTATGAACATGGTCATCAAGACCCCAAGGGTCTCCATTAATAACATGGTTGCCTTCCCAACACTAGTGGTGTCCATGGCCTGGGTTGGGTCAGGTTTGGGGATTTTTTGGACTAGAAACATGGGCGTACTTATAAGTGTAAGCCACAACCAAACATCCAAATAACCATGATTTGATATCCTACTCAAGGTTCCAGAAATATGTGAATTATCCTAGGGGTAATACCCAACCAACCCAAATCACTGTTAGTCGAGATACACCTCATGGATCTAGAAGCATGGGAATCCTCCTAGGTGTAATCCACAACCATACCTCCTTCACCTATTGTCCCAATTTTCCTATAAATAGGACCCTTAGGCTCCTAATTTGAAACAATTGGATAAATTGAAAAATCCTCTAAGCTCTGCTCACCCTAGTCCTTCACTCAGGCCCTCAAAACCTTTTAGGTAGATTTCCAGGCCTCTAAAGAAGAGGGAATTGGGGGGGGGGGAGTTAGTAGGATTAAATTTACTGTAGTATTTTAAACACAAAACACATGTGCGATCCACATCCCCTAATTCATGAACACTAGGGTGAATTCCTATTCTCAAGCCTAGGAATTAAGTATTAGTCATCCAAAGACACATGAGGAGACCCTTAGAGAATATAGAAAGGCCTCTCCCAAGTGTTTTCTCCCAGGTTTTCCATCGCCCAAGGATCTTTCCATCTCACCCAGGTCTACCCTATGCGATTCATATTCAACTCATCCAGGTCCACCCTATGTGAGACCTCTCTAGCTCGACCAACATTCAACTACTCAAGTCACCTTCTTCTCACCCACCCTTCACCTGAACAAGCCATCCTTTAGGCCCCCTTTTCACACCACTCATAGCAATGAATCTATTTCTTTGAATCCCTCACTTAATGGGTACCAAGCCAAGACCTCTCCCAAAACCACTAGATTTGTATGATTAGATCATAGGGAACACCATCATTTCATATTGATTATACATTCACATGGTAATAGAAGCCCTAAATTTATCCTACCTAGTAGGTGGGATCATAAAAGTGTTTCAATTATACATTCCCATGGTAACTAGTATCCCAAACTTGATAGAAATTACATGACCTCCCCATTTCAAACAATGAGGGTTAGTTACATTTTAATATCTTGACCCAAGTTCCACTTAATCAGTGCCATGATCCGGTAGGTCATATGGACTCAAGCATGCCTCTCCCTACACCAGAGGATGTTGACTAGTAGTGAGGGTCTAAGGTGGTACAGTGGGGAGAATATAACCTCATATTAGAGTGGAAAACCAGATGTAATAAATAAAAAAATCTGTTGAATCATGATATAACATATGAATAAAATGGAAAAACTAAAATTATCAAATCTATAAGTGAAAAAACAATCAATAGAAATAGTAATCAAAATCCCATAGGATGATCCATATACATGATGATTTCATGAAATAATAATATAAAAAAAGGGAAATAAGGGATATGGGGAACATTCATACAAAACATGATATACAAAAAATAAAAAAGGATAAAAGAATAATCCACTAGAATAATGAGCATATGCCCAATCCTCTACTCCCATGCTCCAAGCTATAAGTAAAACTGAGCAAGAAGCTATATTAGGGCATTTTCCCTTATCCATACCCATAGACATGTGTTCTACTTGGGTTCCAAAGGTGGATCAACTAGAGTGTGAGATAAACTCAGTAGGATACCACCAACGATGTCTTGGAGTAATCCAATCAGTTTATATAGCAAAGTAGTGTGAAAGTATAAAAAAAGATGAATAAATAAATACCAGTTGGATCAAGTTCTATTTGGACACATGGAGGACTCTACTTGCTTCGACATAGGCTGAAATATGTCAGATCCAAATATCACATATATATATATATAAGTAATAATATATATAGTTATATACTGTGTACATGTATTCACTATGTGTGTGAGGACATAAGTAGACATATACATGGATACTAGGTGCTAGCTGGACCCAGGTAATAACTCAGGCATCTATAACTAGTCTGATGAACTATAGGATCAAGCAAGGGTACAAGCCCTGAATCTCATGATGAATGTGTGACATATTTCTTATCATTTGAGATAGTGGGACCGATCATCATTCCCAACACCTGATACGAAGAACATGTAACATCATTACCATCACCCAAATATAAGTATAATGGTGTGAGACATCATGCCCAACACCCGATGTTAGGGACCATGAAACATCATGATCAAAAAGACCCTATCCATCATTCAATAACCAATATTCATGGAATACAAATAATAATAGCAAGGAATTTTATATAATGAATTCTAATTCATTAATCTTAATCAATCATAGGAATCATAATTTATACAATTCCTATTTTTAATTATATATCACATTGCATGGCCTTGCCACCCACTTTTAATCCATTAAATTAAGACATTTAAATTAATTAAGCAAGGAAGATCCATTTTAGAGTCACACCAGGCCACTTAGAAGGTTGTTAGATTCATAAACCTTTATATTAAAGTGTAAAATTTAAGGCAACACAACCAAAGGGGTTATTATCAATGATGTGTACATCCTTTAAAAAGATAACATGGGTCAATGAGAGTGTAAAAATATGAGCATATTAACTTGGAAAGGAAAAGAACATTTTAAACTGATACACAGAGATGTACAACATGTCGTACATTGGAGAAAGTTATATAATCACCTAAAATTTAGGGAAAACATCTAGACAACCTACCTTTGGGTTGTAGATGACTCATTGTCCAATATCAATTCCAGTTTTGAAGTAAAACTGAAGAAGTCAGCGAAATGGTCCAATGCCTTGAAAATAGGGAAAATGACCTTGCACAAAAATAGTGCAAGATATGGGGAGATAAACTAAGATAGGAAGAAAGGGGATCATAGAGCTTACCGATGCATATCCAATACTTCTAACAGAACTCAATTCATAGTCCAGATGGATGTGCTATCAAGATCCCTAGGCTATGCCATGGGAGAGATCACGAGAGAATGGAGGAGGCTCTTATTGTTGGAAATGAAGGGAGGAAGAAGGGTATTTATTTAAAAAAAATCATGGGTGAAATTTTATAATCAACCTAAAAAATAGGGTCATAGGGTTTGCCCATACAGTTGGCCAAACTGTGCACCAATTGTGCACAAGCCATTGCCCTTAAACCCCACTCTCACGGGCTAGGTGCATGGTTTAGATAATCATTAATAAGCCATGTGAAAGAAATATATTAAAAAACTCTAAAATCCTACATGGTAATTCACCTTGGAACACATGGTTGTAGAAAAACCATGAAACCTCTTATGTACAATAAGTTCCCCTCATGGTTAAGTCGCACAGTTAGTACCTACCATGAGCTAACTGTGCGACCCACTTTCTTTGCCCAATTTCTGAAGATCCAGGCTCCGAATAAGCCTTGAATGATCTTAGAACCTTTATTCAGCTATAGGGAACATTTACCAATATAAAACAATAGATTTTAATTTAAAACAAATCTCCCATACCTTTTAAAAAATCCTGGTCATTAGAACCTCCCCTCCTTAAAGAAACTCATCCCTGAGTTGGCCTTCAGAGGATAAAGTACAATCATCTGAGAAAAGATATGACCACCCGGATTAAACATAATATTTACCCTCCTAGTTATAATCCTTTAATCAACTATGCTACCATAGAACCCATACTAAAGGGACTAAAATACCTCATAGTGTTTTCATGATCCGATCCACAATATGCATGGGGTAGTCCTCAAAAGAATAATCTAACTCCAACTCAACCTCATCAGGTTTGAAATCATGAGATGGGTCATTATAGTTCTAGAGAAGTTGAGATACATGAAATACATTACACATATATTGGTATCTCTGAGGAATATCTATCTAGTAATCCACCAATCTAATTTGTTTTAAAATATCATAGGGTCCAACAAATCAAGGTGAAAGCTTACCCCGCCTTTGAACTTGTCGATGACCTAACCAGGGTGAAAGTTGAAAGAAAACCCAATATCCAAACCTGAACACAAAAGTTTATCAACACAAATTTACATATTACTACTATCTACAATGAGCTTTCAACATGCACTTCCTGATCAACTGGACTTTCTCTGAAGTCTCCTTAATGAGACATAATCCATGTAAAGCCACCTCACCTACCTCTAACCAGCATAGAGGTGATCTACATGTCCTACCATATAAGGATTAATAAGGATCCATATAAATGATATCCTAAAAGTTGTTATTATAAAATAAATCAATGAAGGGTATGTGTTTTTCCTAATAACCTCCCTGAAGTCAAGGACACATGCACAAAGCATGTCCTCCAATACCTAAATCATATGCTTTGTTTGTCCGTTGTTCTGAGGGTGATAGGTCATGCTTAGAAGAACCTATGTACCAAAATAATTTTGAAACCATTTACAGAACTAAAATGTTAAGATATTATCTCTGTCAAATATGATAGATTGAGGAGCTCTAGGAAGACGTATGACCTCCTTGATTTATATCCTCCCTAGCCCATCTATCAAGAAGGTCTCTCTAACCAGTAAAAAGTGTGTGAAAATTTTAAAATGACCAATGACTACTCAAACTATTTTGTTTCCATGAGGTGATATAGGTAAACTAGTTATGAATTCTATAGATACATCATCCCATTTTCACCCAAGAATGGAAAATGGCTGTAAAATTCCTACTAGAAGCCGTTGTTCCACCTTCACTTGCTAAAAGGTGGAATACTAAGTGATGAATCTAGATATATTTTATTTCATAGTAGGCCACCAATACTGGCGTCGTAATTCTCAATACATCTTGGTGACATCGAGATGTATTACGTGTGATAAAGCATGAAATTCCCACATATGATCCTATCTAATATTTTATGGGACCCAAACATGCCTATGAAAACATAAGGTCTAATCCTCATCCATGGTCCAACCAGAAGATAAAGCATCATCTGAGATAATTTTCATTAGGACTAAGCCCTCAGGATCTGAGTGTTTCCTCATTCTCTCCCATTACAAAGGGTAGAGGCCACTACCAAGTATTAGAGGATAGTATTCCAATGATCCTCCTGAACCACAAGATGTATCTCTGAAAACAATTCCATGAGCTACCACTCACAAATGGCCTCATGAATAGCTTATGTTTAAGTCTTTTGGATTAGAGCATCGACGTCAACATTTTCCTTTCCAGGTATATAGGGAAGCTAGAAATCAAAGAATTGTAGGCACTCAACCCATATATGCTATCTGAGATTCAAATCACACTATATAAATATGTACTTAAGGATTTTTTGATCTATGAATACTGAAAAATGATCCCCAAGCAAACAATGTATCCAAAAATGTAAATCATGAACATAAGATGCTTGCTTGAGGTTGTGTGTTGGGTATTTCTGCTCATGAGGCCTCAAATGGTGAGACATGTATGATACAAATAACTCATACTGCATTAAAATAGATCCCAACTTGATATATTATGTGTCACAGTAAATAGTATAGTTCATTAATGGATCAATTAGAATCGGGATCGGTATTGAAGTCAATCTTCCCTTCCACTCTTGAAAGACTTGTTCACAAGATTTCAACCATATGAATTTCACACCCTTCTTAATCAAGACTATAAGAGGTGATACTAGGAATGAGAAATCATGGATGAAGCATCTGTAATGCATGGATAGCCCCAAGAAACTTTATATTTCAAAGATGTTCTTGGGATGCTCCCAAGAAACTATAGCTCTCACTTTCTCTGGCTTTACTGATTCTTCTGACTCCAGGATGATTTGACCCAAGAAGTGGACTTTATCAATCCAAAATTGGCATTTTGTTTTTAGATTAAAGTTGATTCTCTCTCAGCATATTCAGAATGATATCATGATAGTTGTCATTGTTGTTTCAATAATGAGAGTACACTAAGATGTCATCCACAAAATACTACCACAAATAAATCCAGATATGGGTGGAAAACCTGATTCATCAGATCCATGAAAACAATAGGTGAGTTCATAAGACTCAAGGACATTATGATATACCCATAGAGACCAAACCTACTATAGAAAGATATTAAAGGTATATATAAGGACTTGACACACACCTGATGATATACATACCTAAAATAAATCATTTGAAACACTCTCGCTCCTCAGAGATGATTGAAGAGGTCATATATTTGAGGCACTGGATACCCGTTCTTAAATGTGAGGTGGTTAAACCATTAGTAATCCACACATAGCCTGAGGGTACCATAAACCTTCTTAGAATAAAGAACTAATTAACCCCAAGGAAGAGTTTTGGGGCATATTAAACCCTTATCCTTCAGCTCTTTTAACTATTTATTGAGCTCCATAATCTTTGTAGGTTCCATCCTGTAAAGAGGAATGGACATTGAGGTGAATCCTAGAACTATCTCAATTGTTAATTTTACCTTTATCACCATAGGTTACCCAAAAAAGTTTTTGGGGAAAACATCCCTGAAATGATAAACTAATGGAGGGAAAACAATGGGTCAAAGCCCCTTATCATCCAAGAAAAGACTAGAAATATGGGTTGTCACTCTGACAAGTTCATACTAATCAAGACCAACTCGAGACACATGGACATACCATTATCCCCTGTGTATATTTCTACCACATTATGGTGATCTAAACATTATCCTCTAGTGATAATAGTCACATGGTATCAATATGGAACTAACTAGTCCATCCCAATAATTTCATCAACCTTATCATGTTGAGGATGAAAAGATTCCACTCGAAGAGATATCTACCTATCTCAAGGGGAAAATAATTACAATGATGAATTCTCTCTAATTATATACCCAGTGGGGTATTAAGTGTCATGGAGCCACAAAAAAACTCTATCTTAAGGTTCAGACTCTCCATAATTTCCTCTAATATAAAAGAGTGTGACACACCTATTTCAAAAAAAACAGACACTAAAGTAAAGGATAATATAACAATACCTTGAATAGTAGAGGTTCTAACACTCTTCCCCTCTAGAATAAGATACAATTTATGTAACTAAACCATATCATATCCCTTGGTCCCAACTTGACTGCCTTGAGTAGGCCTTCTATGCTTATGCTACAAGTCCTGAGTCTGATTTGCTCTAACTCGACCACCACCTCAGCCTGAGCGGCCAATGGTATTCTAGATACCTAGATAGAATGATACTATTGTGTCCACTCTAGAATGTGGGGTAGGTATAGATCCATTATCACTAGGAAATGATGGAAAAGTCCCAAATAATAATTGAATATGACCCATCCTACCACAACCTATGTATTCAACCAGATCCTATATAAACTGGGATTTAATATGTCCCATTTTCCCACACCAATGACAGATAATAAAGATGGTAGTATGAGATGTCTAACTACTGCTACCCCTATGAGAAACCTTAAAATGCCACTTCCTTCCACTATAAGAACCACCAGTAGGTCTAGGTGCTGAACCGCTTTGGTTCCCACCATCGACTTCCCTAAGATTACTCTCAGTAATGAGGGACTAGTTCACAATCTAAAAAATATTCATCTACTGAAATACATTAACCTGTGATCAGATGGAATATACCAACCCATACTAAAATAACCAGAATTTCATGAGATCATCTCTAGATAAGATCATAGAAAACCACTTCATCTCAGTGAAACAAGAATAATGTTCTATGGTAGAAATGGATCCTTACTGTAAGTTCATGAACTCTATAGATTGGTAAACCTTCAAATCTATAGAAATAATTAGACATATAATATCATTTTAAATTCTTCCTAGATCATTTCTCAATGTCAATATTCCTGTGCAATAACATCCCACCATCACTTGGTAGAACTGCATAGCATATAAGTAACTATTTTAACCCTAAACTCTAGAGGCATCTCCAGATGCTCTAAGATAGAGAGTATAGCCTTTAACCATGGATCATTATCATGTTGTACTCCATCCTATAAGAATGTGGGATGATTCTGCTACTGGAACTCCTGAGTCAACTCTTCCATAGTTGGGGTAGGTCGAGAAACACCTTTCATAGACTACATCATATGGAAAAATACATCTTAAAACTAGGCACTGATTCCCATATTAGGAAAAATAGGTTGTTTTATAGGTTGAACTATTGGAGGTATCACTAGTGTCTTAGGACCCACCACCACTCTTGCATGGTCATCACCACCTTCTTAGCATATGACTCAAGGATGTCATGGTGGAATGATTATACAATGAAAAATTCACACCTTAGATGAGAATTAATAAGTTGAAAAGATTATAGATAGATAACTAGGGTAGGTACATAGCCTTCCTATAAAAATATCTCACCTCTTTTCCTACTCCAAAATCCAGGTCTAGGAAAAAATGAAGAGACCATAGCAGGCCATAAGAACATAAGATACACCCCAAACTACCCACTACTAAGGCCGAGTTTGGTTCTAGTTCTCATATAACACAGTAGTGGTTTCGTTATATAGTGTTTCAATTTCAAGTTATAGAGGAAAACACCCTTTAATTTACAATTAGAATCCCCATTTAGCGATAACCATTTTAATTTAAAATCTTAAATTTGAATGTTTTCATAGTCTTTTATGTATGTATATATATCTCAACCAAGTTAAATGTTTCACTATTTCCAATTTATAAACTTTAATTGGGACTTCATTTAATTTCATCCTAACCCTTACATATAGTAGAAGGATGTAATAGGTCAATAGACCTCATAGTTACATAACCCACAATATGGTATAATTGGTTAATTAAGGTTTTATCACGAATATATTCACAAAAAACATCATTTATATCGATGAAGGCACTTTAATCAGTCTAATTATATTTCCCCTACAAGAAATGTCAGCATATTTCAATATATAATAATCAGGCACGAAAATATATGCATAAAAAAATGCACGCAAAGTGTAAACATGGCATGGAAAAATGAATGGCATATTAGTAATAGTGTTCCTAAAATGATGTATGATATGTCAACTCTTTTCCATACCAGGAAAAATAAAGATAATCCAAATAAATAAAATAATTTCAATATCAGTAACATCACAAAAAACATGAATTACCCAATGGTATAATTGAATCAACTATATGAGGATAAATCCAACAACATAAATAACCCATCATAGGGAATTTGGGTTTACCCTATACATGGGTTAACTAATCCCAATAATAGGCTCATTACAAACTTTTATTACCACCTACTCTATTATCTAATAGACAAATAGTAAGATAAAAGGAAAACCGATGCTTTAATACCACTTCGTAATTTCCTGACATGGGATCCATTTAACCAATGTCCTGAGCCAATGGATAACATGGCCTCAAATGTTCCCCCCATATGAAAGAGGCTACCAATTAGAAACAAGGGTCTAAGGTAGTACACTGGGGAAACTATACCCTCATATCAGAGTGGAACAATAGACATAATAAATAAATAAAAGTAGCAGAAGCCTGATATAACAAATGAAAAAATGGAAACATATACAATAATCGATTAAGGAACTGTAAACTATAAGAAAAAGTAATAGTAATAAAAACCCCATAGGCTGAGTCATATACATGATGATTTAATATCATACTAATATAAAAAAAGGGAAACAAGGGATATTTGGAACATATATATACAAAATTCTATATAAAAATACAAAAGGCCAAAATACTACTCCACAAGCATCACAAGAATATGCTTGGTCCTATGATCCGATGCTTCTAGCTATAAGTAGAATAGATCAAGAATCTATTGTATGGAACTTTACCTTATCCATACCTATAGACATGATGTATACTCTGGTACCAAAGGCTTCCCATGTAGGGTGTGAGATAAACTAAGTAGGCCATCACTAACAGTTTCTAGAATTAATCCATGAATTGTATATAGAAAAGAAGTGGGAAGGTATAAGGAATAATAAACAAAGCTAAATAAATAAATACTAGTTGGATTAGGTTCCATTTGGACACCTGACAGACTCTACCTACTTCGGTACATACTAGAATCTGTCTAATCCAAATATCATATATATATATAAGTAATAATAAATATATAGTTATACACTATATACACATATATTCACCAAGTATGTGAGGAAATAATTAGGCATATACATGGATACTATGTGCTAGCTGGACCTGGGTTGTAACTCAGGTGTCCATAACTAGTCTAATGAGCCATAGGATCAAGCAAGGGTAACATCTCAAAATCTCACGATAAATGTGGGAAATATTTCTCATCATTCAAGATTATGGGGTGAGTCATCATTCCCAACACCTGATACATAGGAACATGGAATTTCATTCCCATTTCCCAAATATAAGTATAACAGTGTGAGATAGCATTCCCAACAACCAATGTAAGTGAGTGTGAAATTTCATGATCAACCAGGCCGTTATCCATCATTCAACAACCAATATACATGTAATACTGATAATAAAATCAAATTATTATATATAAATCATCCCAATTCATCAATCCAAATCAATCACAATCATAAAAATTTATACAATTCCCATTTATAATTATATAGCATTTGGCATGGCATTTCTACCCATTTTCAATCCATTAAACTGAGCCATTTAATTTAATTAATCAACGAATATCCATTTTAGTGTCAAGAAAAACCAATTAGGAGGTGGTTAGATTTAGTAACCTTTATATTAAAGTGGGAAATTTAAGCTATCACACCTAAAGGGGTGGTGATCAAAGAGGGTTACATCCTTTAAGAAGGTAACATGGGTAAATGAGTGTGTAACAATATGCATATATTAACATGGAAAGGAAAAACAAATTTTAAGGAAATTCATAGAAATTTTTGGCATGGTTCACAATTGTGAAATATATATAATCACATAAAATTTTAGGGAAAAAAATAAACCACCGACTTTAGGTTTATAGATGACTCCTTGTCCAATATTGGCTTCATTTTTGAAGTAGAACAGAAGAAATCAAAAAAATGATCCAACGCCTAGAAAATAGGGAAAATTATATTGCCCCAAAATAGTGTAAGAGATGAAGAGATAAAATAAGATATGAAAAAAAGAGGATTAGGGAGATAACTGATGCAAATTCATATGATGATGCTCGATTCGGAGCCCAGATAGAGGCTCTATCAAGATCCCTAGGTTATGAAATGAGAGATCTCATGAGAGAAGGTATGAAGATCCTATCACTGGAAATGAAGGGAAGAAGGAGTATTTTGAGTTAAAAAACATTTCAGGGGAGAATTGGTAAAATCAAACTTAAAAATGGGGTTACATGGTTTGGCCTCATGGTTGACCAAACCATGTGGAAACCATGCACAAGCCACTACCCTTGATCCCCACTTGCATGGGTTTGACACACAGTTTGGATAATCATGCACAATCCATGTGAAAATACACTATCTCAAACCTTTACAACCCTATATAGGAATGCACCTTGGATCACATAGTTGTAGAAAATCCATGTGGCCTCTCCTATATAACTAGTTCCCTGTATGGTCATGTCGCACAATTAGTACTAATAGTATGCTAACAATGCAACCCACTTTGTTTGTCCAATTTTTGGAGATCTGATCTCCAAAAAAGACTTGGACACTCCTAAAACCTTCCTTAGGCCATATAGAACATTTACCAAGATACAAAATGTATTTGAACTAAAAACAAACAAGTTGAACCTTTGATAAGATCAAGATCATTACAACCATGTTCTTCCCTCATAATCTCTGAGATTGGGCCCACCCCATTTCAAATGGGGGGGGGGGGTTTCATGACCCATCCCAATGGGGCCCATACCATAATTACCAAATACCACCTCCAATAGGCTATGGGATTGAGACTAGTGCTTAGAAGTCATATCAATACATGGAAGGCCTTATCTTGAGTACATGCACACACACACACACACATATCCAAGCCTATACAATGCTGAAATGTAAAAACAACTTAACAACCATGAATTCATACATACAAATCCCACAACTAGATTAAAATAGGAAGTAAAGTAAAGTAAATAGGTCCAAATACAATCCCACAAAAAAGAGTCTGAAAAAATTCCAACCTGAAAGTAAAACTGCGACTGCTGTCAAGATACCACAGGAACACACCTCAGTCTGTCAAGTCTCTCTAAGAACCATCTAGTCCTCATCCATCTAGGATTATGTCAAAGGGTAGATCATCTACACAGACATGATATTTGTGGGAAAAGCTCATATAGGGGTGAGTATAACAATACTTAGTAGGATACACCAAAACCACAAAGAATACAACAGAGGAAATAGAATCTGCTCTACACAGGTATATGTCTAAAGCATATATAACAAGAATACCCAGATATACTCAATAAAGGCACACAGTCTAAAGTTTTGTCACAAATTTAGTATGCTAGCCTAGGAATATAGCTCAAAGATTCCATAATATACTCATCCATGAGAGCACACTCCTGATTTCGATATCACTGATGACGTTTGTTTGAGAGGTAACGCTCTTTGGGTCTTTCCATTAGAAGTAAACTCTAAAGGTCCATAGAGATATGATACATAAATGAGGATCAATCTTAGGGTTTTGGGGTGATACCAAAAATCAATATGGATTAACCCACTAAGTAGAGGATTAGTTCCCATATAGTATTGGTCAAAGAGATATCAAGAACTCTGCCTAGGGAATAAATATGAATAGAGGATCTCACTCCAGATCTCTTAGAGGTATTCCAATGACTTTATCTAAGAAGTCCTACTGAATTCATCATAGACCTATGAGTAACAGATTATTCCATACTAACCCGTAGGGAAAGGATAAGAGGAAAACACCCTAACGAAACTTTTCTAAGATATAGAGGACAAGGGATCCAATCCATGTATAATAAAGTACACGACATGTATTAGGGGTCACATGTTGAATCCCTTGACCTTGGGTCCTACCTGTGTAAATGGCCTATGTCTATTTCCTGATTCTATATAGAAGTACACAATGTTCATTCTACCCCTGTACTATACCTGTGTTCTAGTACATGGCGTAGGCCGTGTACTCATGATTTTGTACCAGTTCACATATTATCCCATGTACTTCAATCTAGACCATGTACGTGTAAGGGAGTACACATCATGATCCAACCTGTGTAATCCAACCCATGTTCTTGTACTCTCCAAGGTACATGACGAGTCTCCTAGGAGTGTTCACACACCACATGACCCATTCACATGCTGTGTGATACTTTAGTATCTCCTGAAACCCTAGTCATTGCAATTTTCCCCCACATGGAATGTAGATACATATTACACACTTGGTAATGAAAGAATTTCTAGAAACTCATATCTGGAATCTGCACATATTCTTTGATTCTATGGCCACCATTTTAGCTACAGCTCATCCATAAAATAAAGGGGAATCTTCTTCAGAGCCTCACCATCAACAAAAAACAACTTCTGGCCCTTTGATCCATTTAGAAAATAGATTTGAATGGTGTTATTTGTTGTGTGATGAAGAACACGAAAACTGGGTATCAATGTAATTTGATCTATTTCCACCTCCTTCATCGAAACACCTTCTTTCCATGCTGATCCTAGAGGTAAAATATCATATATTTGTTCCATTGAAATGGTTCACAATGATCGATACATCAAGATGTATTGAACCCCGGGCCAAATCAAGAACGCTCGAAGTGAATTAAGAATGGGGGAGAAAAAAAAAGAACATTCCAGATGAATGAACCTTGATATCTGTTCAGGTTGATCTCAGTTCACTGTTTTTAGAATAATAATTTAGGAATCAATAATCATGAAGAAAAACTTCCAAAAACTGATTAATTTAACCCACCCTGAAAGATGACTAGGCCATAAATCAATCCATTGGTCGATTAATTAACATTAGTCATAGAAACTAAGAAAGGGGAAATAAATAAACAAAAAAAATCACCCAACCTCAATTATTATCAATCACTGATGAATAATGGAGTTGTGCTGGGAACATTGGTGAGATCCTTTGAATCTATTGTGCGTTGATTGTCGATCTACTATCACGTCACCATTCATCTAAGATAAATCATCTGACACCATTTCTAACATATCTCCAATGGTTATAGGGTTATTTTGATAACCCTAGAATTATAATATAATATACTATTTAAAGACTCTCCAATTACTGCATCAATGAAATTGAAATAGAATAATTTTTTAATTATTTTATTCATTTATGTGCCTATGTTTAATTTTCTATAAAAAACCACACACCAACCAAGGTTAAGTCACACCTAGGGTAAAACCCATTTTTGGAAATCAACAGTGCCCTCATATTTCTGATTTGGTACCCCATTTAGAAGTTATTCCACTTTTTAAGGAAAACTACATGCACATGCTATTTAACATATTTAATATATTTCAAAAATTTATTCTAGGAACATTGGACCTCATAATCACTTGATGTCTCAGTGCTTAGACTTGAAAATAATACATACAATATCCAAAAATAATACATCAAAAAAATATGATATTATTACAATCTCCTCACCTGGTGGATTTACGTCCCAAAAATCCATAACAAGGGCTACACAGAGAGTTGCGGGTACTAATCATGAACTTGATCCTCTCGCTCCCATGTTCTCTTATAATGGTTCCCATGCTACCACCAGACACACACTAAAGTAATTCATTTCTCATGAAGGATCCTACCCTTCTGATCCTTAATATATATTGGGTACTCAAAAAAGCTAGATCCATCCTCGATTTCCATCTTTCCTTAGTTGATAATGTGTGATGGGTCATGCATGTACCTCCTTAACTGCGATGCATGGAAGGAATCGTGTACCTGGTCTAACTATGGAGGTATAGCTAAGTGATATTCCACATCACCAACTCTATGTAGTATATAGAAAGGGCCAATGAATCTTGGAGATAGCTTTCTACCCTAGAAAAATCTCCATAATCTACGTCGAGGTGAAACCCATAAGAACACATGGTGTCCTTCCTCAAGCTCCAAAGGCCTCCATCATCTGTCAGCATGAAAATTATGATGGATCTAGGTAGTTGTAATTTGATCTTGGATGATCTTCACCTTCTAATTAGTTTTTTACACCAACTATGGGCCCATGAGTCCTAAATCTTTTAGGTCAGTCCAACATAGTAGTGATCTACACGGTTGTTCATAAAAAATCTCGAATGGTGCCATACCGATGGTAGAATGGTAGCTGTTTTTGTATGAAAACTCAACCAGTGGTAGGTGATCCTCCAAAATATGTACAAAGTCCAAAACACAAGCTCACAACATGTCCTCCATAACCTGAATGGTCTGCTCAGTCTGGAAATCCATTTGGGGGTGAAACACTTTTCTCAAGCATAACTGAGTTCCAAATGCCTCCTATAATACCTTCCAAAACTGGGATATAAAGAGAGAATAATGATTAGAAATGATATTCAATGGAACTCCATGGAGTCAGACTATCTAATGCATGTAGTGGTTTCCTAATCCCTCTACTAAACTCATCTCTTGAATAGCTAAGAACCGGACCGACTTGGTGAGTCGATCTATGATCAACCAAATGGAATCATTTCCTCTAGATGTACATGGTAATCACATCACAAATTCTATGGATATCCCATCCCACTTCAATTTTTTAACCTCAAGGGGTTGAGCTAAACCCACTAGAACTTGGTGATCATCCTTCATTTTCTAATAATTAAGCCATTGAGAGAAAAACTCAGCAACTCCTTTCTTCATCCCTGAACAACAAAATTAATGTTATAGGTCCTAGTATATCTTTTCCAAACCTGGACGTACTGCTAAAGGATATGTATGAAAACCTCTCTAAACCTCCTCTCAAAACGTCACTGGTACTATCATGCATCCTCTGAAAAGAACGACATGCTCCCACCTTTAGAAAATCCACTAGGAGTATGTCCAGTGGATATCTGAATATGTAAGGTCTCAAATTTTGTATCCCCAAGTTGTTCCTACTTGAATCGCTTTAATAGAGGAGGGGTGACAACCATAGAATAGAGGTAATCTGCTCCATCTCCATCCAAAAAAGGATAAATATAATGAGGAAAAATGTTTTGAAACATTGTTTATCAAATGCTAACAAGATCTTATACTGAGAGAATCTTCTACCACGTTCCCCTTCATAAGAGTATAGAAAATTTCAAAGTCATAATCCTAGAGGAAATCTATCCATATCATCTATCTTAAGTTGAGATTAGTCTAAGAGAAGATATACTTAAGACTCTTGTGATTAGAGTAGATGATAAACTGATCACCCATCAGGTAGTGTCACCACATCTTTAGTGAAAATATTACTGCTGATAACTCAAGATCACGTGTCATGTAGTTATGCTCATGTGGTATTAAATAATTTAACCATAGGAAATCACTGCTTGAATCTTAATCAGAAAAAACCAAGCCTAGATACAAATTAATTGTAGAACACTACGTAACCGACACCCTCATTTGGAGATCTCAAGATGGGAACATTTTTCAAACTCTGCCTCAACTACTGAAAATCCCATTGGCACTTCTCTGTCTACATGAAATAATCCCCTTTTCAACTCAGATCTATCATGGGAGATAATATCCTAGAGAAATCGGGTATGAATCTCCAGTAATAGCCTGCCAACCCAAGGAATCTACACACCTTCGTTACTCTCTTGGGTGGCTCCCAAGATAACACTGCCTCAAAATTTGATGGGTCTATTTTCACTCCATCTACTGAGATAATGTGTCCTAAAAAGTAGACCACCTGAATCTATAACTGGAACTTCGAGAGATTTCCATAAATCTAGCATTCTTAGAGTACGTTCATAACTATCCTTAACTATCTCACATGATCCTCCTTGGATGATGAGTATACAAAGATATCATTGATGAAGACTACCACAAACCGGTCTAAGAAAGGCTAAAAGATCCGATTCACGAGTCCTACGAACACTACTGGGGAGTTCATCAGGCCAAAGGGCATCGCCAAGTACCCATAAATATCATAGATACATCTTAATTCCATCTTTGGTATATCCTCATATCATACTCGCAGATGGTGATAGCCTGACATGAGGTCAACCTTTGAGAACTATCGAGTCCCTCTCAACTGATCAAAGAGGTCATCGATCGTTGGTAGTGGATACATGTTCTTCATGGTCACCTGGTTAAAGCTACATTATTCAACACATAACCTCAATCTCCCATCCTCCTTGGAAAATGAATCTGGGGCTACCCAGGGTGAAGTAATGGGTCCAAAAAATCCCTTCCTCTGCAAGTCCTCCAACTACACCCTTAACTTGTGAATCTCTGTAGGAGCCATCTGATATGTTACCATAGATATATGTGTCTTCCTAGGATATTGATCAATGTATAAGTTTATATATTAGTAGGGAGGTAATCCCAAAACATCCTCAAGGAAGACTTCCTCATATTCAACTACCATTACATGAAACTGGGAACTCATAACAACCACTACACCAATGTTTAGACTAGCCAACTTATGGGTAATCGGATGCACCCTCCTATGAATGAGTCGAACCTGCACTGTCTAGGTTTTATTTTCATTAAAAAAGGATAACCTAGTTCTATCACTATGGAAACACTACATCCTTCACCTGAAATAGTCAATATGGGTTTGAACTATGGATGACACGTCCATACATAAGATGACATCATAAGGCCTCATTGCTACTACCAATAGATCATGATAGAAACTCTCACCTCTAAGATTCAGGTCACACCACAGACACAAGTGTGTTATCGCTTAGTCCTCCCTAATAAGAGTCTCCAGGTGTAAGGTTCAATCTAAGGGATCAACTAGAATATCTAAGTCTTGAACAAGATATGTGGAAATAATGGAATGACTATCGCCAATGTCTATCAGTACTGTAGCTGAGGTAGAAAAGATCCATATCATACCTCAAATCATTTTTGGAGCCTCTGGGTGATAGTCTTCGATAGACTGCAACTGTCCTCACCCATTTCCTCAAGATTCTTAAGCTCATCATAGATCAACGGGGGGTAGTGGTAGTAATAAGTCAAAACGCCGACTGCCTCTTGCCACTCTCCCAGCTCCTCTTCTACACCCCCCCATGAACCTGTATGATCCTGCCACTTCCTATGCCTTCGAAACCCATCTAATGTATCTTTTTAAGATTTATAGTAGGTCATAAAATCAAATGTAAGATGTTACCTACCTTTACATGAGTAACACCGCCTCTCTCTAGGCTGATTGGACCCACCCTGTGAGCCCTAAACCACATATCCTCTATCATGGGACCTTCTCTTGAAACTTCTTGCATGCTAAAACATGTCTATCATAGGGTGAGATAAAACAAATATTTATTAAGTTAAAAATATATTAATGTGGGTAACCTAGGTTGTCTCTAGAGATAATCACACAACAATCAAGATATCTCCTTAAATTTGAGAAAAAAATGAGATTGTTTTTGAAATTGTTTGAGTTTAAAAAGAATGAAAACAATTAAAAATTAATTTTGAATACAAGTGCATGAAAAGAGAGATGGGGTCAGTATAGGATCATATTTTGAAATTTAATCATAGTTTTAAAGATCATCCTTCCTCTCTTCCTATTGAATGAAAAGTGAAAGAGTCCTCAATTGAGTTATCAATCACCATTGGTTGAAGAATGAAATGGAAACCACTCATTTGTGCATGAAAATTCATACAAAATTCCCAAATAACTAAGGGGAGTCCTGATTTGGAATTTTCTATCATTATAAATCTATAAAAGGTTCACTTATTCTACACATGTCCCAATGATTTCTAGACACTCACTACCTAACACAATCTGCTCGATTGAGACAAACTGCACTAGGTGGAGGGAGTTTAAATTTCTTCAACCATAGCTACAAACAATGAATGAAACCAAAACCCAAAATAAAATCATGAACCATATCCATAGAGTAGCTAGAGAGGTTGGTAAACCTAGATGAATACTCAGATACTGTCATGACACACTTCTTGAGCTGTAGAAGCTACTGGATACATACTTTCCTCAACATACATGGTGTGAAATCCTCTTGGAAAAGGCACTCAAACTCTGTCCATGCAAGAGTCACTTCATTATAAGACAAGGTCACAAACCCTCACCATCACATCGCTGATCTAGGAAAGAGGCTTGCTGCCAGGACCACCATATGATTAGCTGGTGTCCTAACCTGATGGAAAACTCATGCCATCACCTCAAGCTAGTCCTCAACTTTCTGTGGGTCGAGCTCTCCTTAGAACATAATGGGTCTCTATCATTGAAACTTGTGAAGTGAACTTAGCTTGTGCACCTTATCTGCTGGTAATAAAAGTACAACATGATACTCTATGAGTGGTGCTATATATGGTGCACCACCCAAAGGTAACATCTTAGGAACTGGTAATTATATCGATGCATAATCACTAAGGGGATTATCCTCATGATCATGATACTGAATCCTAGATGAAGTATGTCGTAGAGGCATCCTATAAGTAAACAAGATGTACCACATTCAATGATTATATTTGGAGAGTTGAATCAATAAGTACATGGAAAACAAAAACCATTCCTATATGATGCATTTACCATTGTTTTCCCTACAACCAACGTTCTTAGGTAATGAGTCGAAAAGAAAGTGACCAGAGTCTTTTTGTATGGTTAAGTCTACCGCTGCACCAAAACTAGAGTCCCTGGCCTCAAAGATGAACTCAAAACACTTAACAATATTTCCCCAAAACAAACTCACAGAATCTAAGTCCTAAGGTAGAACCGAATCCTATGATACCACTCTTTCATGACAGGTCCCAATGGGGCCCATGACATGACTCCCCAAGCCCACCTTTAATAGGACACGGGATGGTGACTAGAACTGAGAAGACATATCACTAAAATGGGAGGCCTTATCCTAATAACCTTAACACACACATATCTCCAAGACTATAAAATGATGACATGTAAAAATAAATGAACAACCATGAATGCATACATTTGAATCCCACAACTAAAGCATGACATGATGTAAAGTAAACTAAATAGGTCCAAATAAAATTCCACTACAAAGATCCTGAAAATAAGTCCAACCTGAAAGTAAAACTGGGACTATTGTCAAGATACTGTAGGAACACACCTCAGCCTGTCTGGTATCACTAAGAACCATATGGTCCTGGTCTATCTAGGAATCTATCAAAGGGTGAATCATCTACATAATACATGACACGTGCGATCAAATCTTGTGCAATGGTGAGTATAACAATACCTAGTATAACACCTTGAAACCAAAAAGAATAAAATAACAGAAATACAATAATCTCTATATATGTATATGTTTACAACACATATAACAAGAATAGCCAGATATACTCAACAAATACACACATTATAATGGTAAGTCACAACCATAGTATACCAACCTAGGATTCCAGCTCAAAGATTCCACAAAGCACTTTTTTGGGAGAACACACTCATGAGATTGATAACATTGATGACATATATTTGAGAGGTAATTCTTATCAGTTCTTTCCATTATAAGTACACACTAAAGGTCCTATGAGATATTATAATTATATGAGGATCACTTCCAAGTCCGTGGGGTGATACCAACAACTTAATCTAGATTAAACCACTATGTATAGGATCAAGGCCTACATAGTGTTGGTCACGAATATACCAATAAATCCACCTAGGAAATGAAGATGAATACATGATCTCTCTATGGTCCTCTCAGAGGGATTATAAGAACTCTATCTAATATGTCCTACTGAAGGGATCATAGTCTTAGGAGTTGGAGATGATTCCATGCTAACCCTCAGGGAAAGGATATGGGGAAAAAACCCTAACAAAACTTATCCAAGATATATAGGACAAGGGCTCTAAGACATGTATAATAAAGTACACTATGTTTAGTTGGAGTTACACGTAGTGTCCCTTGATCCCGAGTCCTGCATGTGTAAATGGCCCGTGTCTCTTGCTTGAGTCTGTGTAGAAGTACACAACCTGTTGGTTGCCTATGTACTATACCCATATTCTAGTACACATCTTAGCCCATGTACTCATGATCATACAACTCATATATTCCACCCCATGGTTATAGAAACAAAATAGGATATGGGAACATTAATCACCTTTCTCTATCCCA
Source organism: Viscum album (assembly GCA_963277665.1). Taxonomy (NCBI): domain Eukaryota; kingdom Viridiplantae; phylum Streptophyta; class Magnoliopsida; order Santalales; family Viscaceae; genus Viscum; species Viscum album. The sequence continues at coordinate 2,092,957,703 of OY728148.1, read as the reverse complement.
TATCACTATCTACATCCACCAGTGGATGGAGGAGATTGTCTAGTTCATAAAATCTTACACTTCCTCTTTTTTCCACACTGATCATGAATAATGTGGTCTTAGAGATTAACAATGATCATGACATCCTCATGATCAGATGCATGTCTCGAAATAGGAACATTTTTCAGATCTTACTCTCACCTTCCCTTAGAGCACCTCCATAGGTGTGTGTCTTCAAATCCATGTATCCATCTCAAAGGGCTATATCCCATGCGATACATACCTTCAGAGGGCCTCTATAGGTATGAGTCCTCAAGGATGTGTATCCATCTCAAAGGAAATATCCCTTGTGAGACAAACTACTGGAGGGCCTTCTCCATAGGTGTAATCCCAAACCTAACCAAACTATGTGGGATTTTATTCCTATACAAATGGGATACATTGGGCACCTCCTTGAGGTTCAAGACCAACAACCCAAAATCACCCTAATACCTTTTGGGCCAAATCCTCAGTAGGTTCACATCTATCATGGGAGGCTACATATCTTCCAGGTTCCCTAAGTTGATTTAGCATAAGTCCCACACTAAACTTTGACTAGGAATATTTATCCTTGATGTGCTTTCTGTATGATGTTAAATTGCATGGTTTGGTCCTCACCCCATGAAATTAAAAGGAATGATGTGTCCCATTAAGTGGAACCAAAATATGTGGGTTTTTATTCCTTTAACAAGGATATATAGGAATCCCATCTCGTGGGCCCTATCTTGACATCAAAAAAACTCCCATCTCCCTGGATGATGACAAATTCTAGATCGCCCCACTATGTGGCTTAAAACCAGCATCACAATAATAAATGAACAAAGATTATATAATCTTTCTACAAAAGGGTAACATCGATGGAGAACCTCAGATACATATAGATATCTCCATTTATGAAGAATCTAAGATACATATAGATGATTATAAAGTACATACATGAAAATAATTGATCGTTAACTTAAGGGAGACCTGTGCTATATTTTGGATTTAATAATGGATTCATTAATATGTCTAAAATATTTAAGAGAGTCCCAGAGTAGGAAAAAGTTACCCCAAAAGGAGAGTTATTAGCCTTACCTTCCGTCCTCTGGACCAACGTGATTCACTAAGCATTGTTAGACTATTGTCTAATAACCACCTACCATTGGAAATCAGGTGTGTGAAACATCTTGAATAAGGGAACTTTTGGGTGTTTCTGTTTCCATGAACAATACCCATTGGAAAATGACTAGAAAGAATGTGGACATATGTGTTTGAAATAAATGTTCATGCCACCACCATCAAAAAATTCCATTCACTCATCCACATGATGTTTCTATTAGAAAAATTTAATTTATGGCAATTTTATAAAAAATGTTTATTTTGGGGGTAAAAAATGAAAATAATATTTTTTATGAAATACTGTAACTCCTATGATATAATAACGATACAATCATGAATTAAAAATTTAAAATCCTTCTTCTAGATAAAAATTTATTTAATAGTAATCTTAATAGATAATTCATTAATTTTAGAAATTCATGCTTAGAATTTTGAAAACCATGAGTTTATATTTTCTAAAAATATTGTTTTTATGAGTAATACACATTTCATATTAGAATTATTTTTTATAACTTTTATAAATTGAATAAATTAAAATAGATTGAATATTTGTAATTATAATGTCCAAATTTTTTAATAATGGAAATTTTATTTTTAGGAATAAAAAAGTTATAATGGTAAAGAAAGAGTCATCATAGTATAATTCATCATCATACCTCCTTTACCCTCCTTTTATACTAGAAATGAAAACACCATCTCAGATGTGTTAATTTATCACATTCAAGGACGATGAGTTTTCAATTTCTATTACCGAATTCAATTATGGCCATGAAATCATTTTTATGGTTGAACAATACTATAATATATGAATTATAACTTATTTAATTTTATGAAATCTTTTTTTACACATGATATTAATTTATAAAGAAAAATGTGTTTGATGTGATAAAAAACCGCCAATTAACCAAAACAGTTATCATTAAAGTTTTATATAATGATTAATCTTCACTCCAAATAAAAAAATGAAATTTATAACCATGTAATCTTATGGATATTAAATAATAACATATAACTATAATTTTGGAAAACCATTTTAATGTTACATGTTTATCCTTACATGCATATAAGTAAACCAATCATGAAAACGAAGGAAACAAGCGCTCCCAATCAGTGAAATTGAACCTCTTAACCCATCAAAAAGGTCACGAATGAACTTAATAAGGATATAATAAATTAATTAAATGAATACGAGGTTCTGAAAATACTAATTAATTAATTTAATTTGGTTATCTTGGACAATAAGATCAAGTCAAGGACACCTTCATACATAAGGTTAGGGATTCTACCCGAACCTCCTTTATTCCTTCGGGTTGTTCTATCTTTCTTTTTACCCAAATGAATTTATCTATTATTTTTATGCACATATTCTAAATGATGTACATATGATCCAAAATCATGTATCAATATCCATTCATAATTATCTTTTAGGGATATAAATGTTTTTAAATGATTCCCTTCTCAATTATTCCTGATATGAAAGCCTGTTTTAAGAGAACTTTCCGAATTATTACCCACTTTCAAGTACACTATATAATATATTTGAAGACACCATTATTTTTATAAAACAAATATGTTTATTATTAAAATCTTCTTGGTTTAATTCTGGTTATATATAAAAGATTATTCCATTTTATGTTTTAAATGACCTTCGGTATTTTCCTTTAACCGCACTAAAATGTTTTAATTCTAAAGTTTATTAAGTAATATTTTTACATGTTATTACTTCAAGTTGACATTAATTTTAATTATATATTACTATTATACCCTATTATTTTCCAATCACGATCTAATTAATTTCCTTCATGAACATTTTTATGATACTCCCATTTGTTATGCTTTATGACATGATTATGATACCCAGTTCTTACTATAGGGAACCCTTATGTTTATGTATGATTGATTATATATGATTATATATATGGAAATAATATTCATGAAAATGTTATTATGGGTTCACCTAGATTGATCTCCAATGAATTGGGTAATTTTGAGTCTCATGAGACGTCATGTGCAACAATCTTGGCGGTTAGCCTTGACTCGTGCTACAATGTGCAACAGTTTTGGTGGTTAACCTTAACTTGTGCTCCTCTATATGAAATGAGACTTGAATAATTATAAATTAATGTTTTATGTTGACTACACATTACTATGACTCCATGTTTATAAGATCCTGTGTTTATATGTTATGATTCCATATGTTCCATTCCTTTTTATATCATTATGTCATGCCTTCTAACCCATGTGCTAAAGCCTTATTATTATGTTTATTCCCTTACTAGGATTTTTAGATAATATATTTGTTCATGCTATCCCTATGTTATCCTATGAAGATGTATGATCACAATGATAGTTATGATATCTTTATGAATATTTAATAAATAAATGTTTTATTTAGTCCCATGTTTTCAGTTTTATGTACCTAGTCTTCCAAGACACTAGACATTAAGATCCTTGGCTTGTAATATGATGTTTTATTATGCTTAAAATCATGTACTGATATGTTTAAAAGGATAGGGTTTCTATAATTTCTATCAGAGGGAGGTCTAGTTTTTTTTGGATATTAGGAATAGATCACTTTAGTAAGAACCTTAGGGATAAGACTAAGTATAAGAAAACATCCCTAAATTTTAGAAATTATAAATTAAGGGGTATACATATATCACTACTATAAATATGACTTTTATCAGCTCTAAAAATGGCCTTTATTAGTGCTAGAAAAAGTGCTGATAAAGCCAGCGAAGATAAAGGGGGGTGGGTGGGGGGGTACCCTTTATCAGCACTCTGAAAAGCACTGATAAAGACCCCTTTTATCAGCGATAAAAAAAGTGCTAATAAAAGGGGTCTTTTATCAGCGCTAAAACAAAAAGCTGATAAAAGGGTCCTTTATTAGCGCTTGGTTTTAGTGCTGATAAAATACCCCTATATTAGCGCTTCCTTTATCAGTGCTTTTTTAAAAGCACTGATAAAAGGTAAATTTTTTTTAAAAAATTAAAAAAAAAATTAACAAAAATTAAAAAAATTTAAAAAATACTACCAATCGGGGGGGATTTTATAGTGCTTGAGCCCCCCCCCCTTTACTGCGCTTTTCTACCCCTATACAGCGCCCCACACACCCCCTTCACCACTTTAACAGCGCTTGCTCCCATATTCCCCCATGCGCGCACTGTAACAGCCCAAGATTTTATAAAAAAAAATATTCTTTTTAATTTTATTAATATCTTGTGTTGTACGCTACACCAAAAGGAGCTTGCACAACACGCATCCTTGTCTTGCCTTGCATTACACGCAATCGCGACTTTCCTCGATAGCGTGTGTAATACGCAATACCGAGTTTCACTAAACAACGATGTGCTATTAAAATATTATTAAAACTAGCCGTTATGAATAGTAATAACCACTTTTTAAAATTATGTAAATCTTATTTTTCAAAATGAACTTCATTCTTGGATTCGGAGTATCGAATTTAGCCTAAGGTGAAATTTTGGTACTTTTCGGATAACTTTCATATTCTGATGAATAGTGAAAATTACTAAATTATAATTAAAAACAACTTTTTTAATCGAAATAATTAATAGTGATAAATTATTAATTTGAGTGGTTTTAAAGTATATTTAGAATATATTTTTACAATTTAATACAATGTTGGTCATTGGTTGTAATTTCACATTTAAACCAGACATAATCAAGTGTCAATCTTTTGATATATATTGTTTCCTAAAAACACGCTATTTATTTTAACAGCAGGATTTAATTATAAAATTAATTAATGCAACTTCTATGTTATGAATTTGGTAAAATAGATTTCATTTTTGAATTCGGAATATGAAATATAGCTTAGGATGAAATTTTGGCATTGTTCTGAAAAACATCAATTTTTGATGAATAGTGAAACTACTAAGTGGTAGTTAAAAAAACTGAATTTTTCATAAAACTTAATTTTGCCGCTTCTGTAAATGGAATTTCGAAAATCCGAGAGACACGGTTAATATCAAGGACTAAAATGTGGTTCAATGAGATGAAAATAATTTTTTAGTGAATAGTAACTTTTTACTTTTTTTTACCGCGGTTAATAGTAAATAGGGTAACTAAGGGTAAATATGATATTAATATTACCCTAACACATGTCCTAATTCTATTGGACAAGTGTAATTCGACCAAAAACAAACTTAGGAATAAAATATGACCATTTAGGCCCACTTGGATTAGATTAGGACATTTATTATTAATTTATTTAAAGAAGGGTTAAAATAGTTAAAATCAAAGTTTAATAAGTAAATCATTTTTAATATGGGGTTATACATAAGATAAATTCGATTGTAAATATTCATTAGAAAGCTAAAAAGATTTCCTACATAATGGTATTTTATTTATAATTTTTAGATATTAAATAATTTAATTTATTTATGACACAACGATGATGCAGTAATTATCTTATTAATGAAATATTGACATAATTGATGTTATAAACACCAAAATAAATGTAATTTTAGATTTTTTATGAATTACACTAATTTTCTAGGTTACTATGATATATTAATGTTGATTTAATCAACTTGGTTCGAACATTTAATTCTGTTATGACTTTCACAAAAATCATATATCAAATAGTGTCAAAATTGACACAAAATAGTTTTTAAATCAAATATTATATTATTAATTGTTATTTTATTCCTAAAAATCTAAGGTTCGGCCAAATGACTTAGATAAGGATATATATATTAATAATAAACAATTTGGGGTTCGTTTGGCATGTTATAGTAAGTGTATTAACCATATAGTGAAAGAAAACAAAAAGACACGGTAAAAGTTAAATTATTTAACATAGAGTTAAATCTAATTGATAAGGTTTAAAATAAGATCCAAACATGTCTAAATTTGATTGGTTGATGAGATTAAAACCCTATCTCATCTAAGCTTCGAATATGAGTCATTTTTGGAGGTTTTTAAGTGGGGTTAGATTTATTATAAATTAATATTTTTAAGAATTCCTAAGGTGCCCCTCTCCTCCCCTATAAAAGGACACCTCCTCCCCCTCCTCCTCACACCAATTTGAGCACTCAAGCTCGGCCAACCCCTGCCAAAATATCTTCTCCACTTCCCTAGCAACATCCTAGAGGTTCTGGTCTTCCTCAAAGACCAATTCTAGTGCCCTAAGAGGAGGTCTCAAAGAGGCACTTCAAAGAAGAGGTAATTACCGTTACCAATTCTTTCATCTTTATTTCTTCTTCCACTTCTTCTTATTAGGTTGTTTCATTATGAAGTAATAACATCAGTATCACTCATATACTGATATGTTATTATAAGTATGAAACAACCCTATTTCACCATCTATCCATCCTATGGAAAAAGAAATCACCGCGCGTGCGTACGTACGGAATACCGTCTCCACGCCGTGGTGTAATCTATTTTCCACCACCACCTTACATGGATGGGTATAATGGTGTAAAGAATAACTATAAATAGTTATTACAACATCATACTGATTCTGATATATTGTATAATCCACTCCAATTCAACTCAATATTCATGGAAATGATATCATCGCTCGTGCGTACGTACGGACTACCGTCTCCACGACGCGATGAGATTCATTCTCCATGTTAACCATTTAAGAATGATTATAATGTATATATAAGAAATAATAATGAAATATATGACATTATAAAGCTACTGGATGTATGTATATATATACATATGTATGTCATCTACTTACTTCCATTTCAAGACAATAAGGAAAGAAAAACAGCGTTCATGCGTACGTACGGACTACCGTCTCCATGAACGGTGTTTTTCATTTTATTTATCTATCTATTATATATATATATATATACTGAATATATATGATATATAAATCATATTTTATATTCTGGAAGTAAGTAAATCATGATATAAGTAATAATGATGTCAAGAACAACAAGTCAAAACACCTACGATAAATGAAACGATTTTACCCAAAACGCTTCTTTAACATGGAATTTACAAAAGAATGGGTAATATAATGTCATAAGTGAACCATATATGATATCATAACAATGAATATGATTCTTTAATAAGTCAATAACATGATTTAAATCATTATACAGGAGGTTCGGACACTTACAAAGCAAGTCGGACCTAAGGTAAGGGAAATATCACAATCTCACTCTTATCCGAGATTGTTTTTACTTTGGTAATTACTGGGGTGTATTTTATTATCCACATCCATTTTCCCTCAATGTGTAATATTATTTACATCATTCTAAAATAGTTTATATCCAATTTTACCCTTCGGTAAGTTTTTGGTAAAAGATATGAAAGGAATCTTTTGTCGTTTTTCGTACGAGGTACTTTTTGACTTTTCCGACAAAAGTACGAGAAGAATGTTTTTTTAACTTATACGGCACGAACGGATTTTTACGGTTTTATAAAGAATTATTTTCATGAACCTTCCTCCAAAATATTTCATGACTATTTTCAATAAAATCTCTTTCTTTTAAAATTGCATGATGTTTTGTGAAAAGAAATTGATTTTGAAGAAGAAAGGATATTTTCCTCAAGAATTCAATTCAAGTATTTTATCAAAATTATTTTCCATCTAAGATAATAAAAGGGTTCTGTTTTTATCCCTATTATTACATGGATTTGATTATGTTGTGATGGAAATATTTTTATGTGTTCCTTTATCTTATATGAATTGTTTCATGATGTCATGTTGTTTAAGAATCCCATTTATATTACATGGGTTATGCGATGATGTATGATTTATGATTATGTGGCACACATAAGAAAGGATTCATTATAAGATGGGTGGGACCTATATCTCCCTCCAATGCATTGGGTAAAGATTTTATATCTCATGAGATAGACATGGCTGAAATGGTAGGTTATACCGGTTCAGTGAAACAGGACTGAAACGAGGGTTACTCGATTTAGAAAGGGACTTTGTCCACTAAGATAGTCTTGGCAGTGAGTCATGACTAACAAGAAATGATTTTCCATGATTATGTGTGCATGCCACAAAGTTTCAAGTTTCATGTTATGATTATGGTGATCTCATTTTCACTTCTATGATTTGTTCCATGTTAAGATATTATGATCTCTTTTTCAGGTTATGATTTTCAAAAAGATATGATATGATTTTTATTTCTTTTGTATACCCTTACTGAGCATTTGAGCTCACCTTTTTATGTTTTCTTTTCCCCAGGATATAAATAAAGGTTTTAGGTATAAAAAAAGGGAAGATCTTTATGGGAGATATTGAAGATCTTTCACCACGATTAGAAGATTACGTTCCGAGTTTCCAAAGACACTAAACTATTACGATCCTTTAGTGTGTGTTTTTGTTATGTACTAAGTATTCCACAAATGTAATGTAATGTCCATGTACGTCAGGCTACGGGTCTCTACAGTTGGTATCAGAGGAAAGGTTTAGTCAACCTTTGGAAACTAGGATGCGAAAACGTTAGTGAGATCCCTAGAGATATTTCTACGGTATGTCTAGGGATGTCCCTAAGGTTAAGTATACGTATAGGTTATAGTACTAGAACTACGCTAAAGATCATAGAATTAAACCTAAGATGTTAGATATTGAAGGTACTCCCCCTTTATTATGTTGTTTTCCCTAGCATGATTTTTGCCTCTCACACTATTCTTTTTGGGTTTTATACAATGGCTGGAACCCGAAGGAACCGTGTTGATCAATGCAATGGACAATGCAATGATTGCCCTCCTGAACAAACAAATGTTATGGGAGATGGAGTGCAAAATCTTATTGCTATACTTACACAAGCTATGAATCATTCTGGACATCCAAATGAGCAGAGAAGGGAACAATATTCTATTGAGTCCTTCATGAGGCAACGTCCACCTTCTTTCAGTGGGACTTCCGATCCACTTGTTGCCGAACAATGGATCAGCACCACTGAAAAGATATTTTCAGTTCTTTAATGTTCTGAACATGATAAAGTCATCTTAGCAGTGTATCGTTTGGAAGGTGATGCTGATCAATGGTGGAATCTTATCAAGAATACGAGGCAAAGGGATGAAATTGAGTCCATGGAATGGGACGAGTTCAAGAACTTATTTTTCAATAAGTACATCCCTCGTATTCTTCGAACAAAGATGGAGAAGGAGTTTCTTGAACTAAAGCAAAAGGATGATGAATCTGTTGGTATATACGAAGCGAATTTTACAAGACTTGCAAGGTATGCATCTGGCATTATCATCCAACCTGAAAGTGAAGTTGATCGATTTTTCAGTGGCTTAAAACCAAGTCTTCGAAGGGCATTGGCTATAAGATACTTCAGTAGCTATGAAGAAATTGTGCGTTGTGCTATCAAGGTAGAAATGGAAGTTGGTGTTACATATCCATCTCATGGTTTTGACAAGAAACGAAAGATGGAGTTCAAGGAGAAATCTTGGAATAATGGTGAAAAGAAGATGAATGTTTCCTTATGCACAAAGTGTGGAAAGAAGCATGGTGGAGATTGTCTTAAAGGGACTAGAAAATGTTTTAAGTGTGGAAAAGAAGGTCATCGAGTAACTGAGTGTCGAAGTAATGGAAAAAGGGATTCTAATGATGTGAATAAAGCAAACACTGCAGAGAACGCACCACCAACAATTCAATGCTTCAAGTGCAAGGAAATGGGGCATTATGCTAATAAATGCCCTAATCCAAGGGTTAGTGATGATCGACATGAGCAACCACTTAAGGCAAAGGACAAAGGGAAGTCACATGCGATCACCATTGGCGATGTTGAATATGATAACGATGTGGTGGAATGATTAAGTGTTTATGTAATAGGATTCCAAAATAATGTTGTATCGTAAAGTATTTATGTATTGGTCTAATGTGGTATTCAAAGTGATTGAGATATTTTTGGAAATAAGATGATATGCGCTTAATGAAGGGAAAACGAGAAAACGAAATGTTTAACAGTATTCATGAGCTCATGATTGATATAAGGACTAAGTGATATCATGGTTTGAGTATATAGAATTTTGAGGATTTTTGTATATGGAAAGTGTTAACTTTTAACTGCATTCAAGTTTTCACTATGGATCAATGGGTATTCAAGAGAGTACAAGATTAAGGACTTTGAATGTTTGGAATGTGACCAACAAAACATATCTTATGATATATGGGGATCAACGATGATATTAAATCTCTGGTAATTGTTTTCACTATGTTATGATAGTGGACTGCAGTATTATGGATAAGCCTAAAGATTGGAATGGATTGTGTTGGACGTAAGTTAGTATTGTTTAAGGATAGAAATTTTTTCGATATTATTGATGGGATGTTATAGTATTATATTTTTGGAAAAATGACAACCTGCAGGACGGGCGACAGCCCATCGCTTCGGACAAGGCTGTGGGAATCGAACCCACAACCGAAGTGCGACTGACCTTTATCGCCTACCACTGGCCTACAGGAAGTCCCTGTTTAGTATAAACTAGTTTTATTTTATTAAGCGGTATGATATATGAAGTATAAGTTCATTTTTGGAACCATATACAATTAATCTCACTATAAGATGGACTTATAACTTTTGCTAACCTTTTGTTTGAAATAGATGGAATGACCCATCCTTCTATCACATGATCTGCTAATGCTTCACGAATAACAAATTCAACTTCATTTCTTTATGATATGAAGTGGAGATTGTTCAATTCACGAACAACAGTGAGATTGTAACAAAATCATGTAAGTATTTCTTTTAATTCATCAACTTTAGGGAAATGATCTTGAAAACCAAAAATGTTGTCCTAGTGCTCTTATATCTGATTAATCAGATGGTACATTAGATCGTCACAAATTTAGGGCTTTGTGATTGCTAGATTTTCCATAGCCATGTTCTCTACCACTCTCCATCAGAACATGATGGTTAGATTTCTCTTCCATATCCATATTTTCACTTATGTGGAAACCCAGTGATTAGTTTATTTGGGTAATCGTTACATTTCATACTTTAGTTTTTAAAGCCAAGTTTTGGTATTCCTTTTTACGATGTGGGTTTCTATTAAAGAAACTTTCGAATAGTAAACCATTTATAACCCCGACGAATTTCGAGGGCGAAATTCATTTTAAGGGGGGTAGAATGTAACAGCCCAAGATTTTATAAAAAAAAATATTCTTTTTAATTTTATTAATATCTTGTGTTGTACGCTACACCAAAAGGAGCTTGCACAACACGCATCCTTGTCTTGCCTTGCATTACACGCAATCGCGACTTTCCTCGATAGCGTGTGTAATACGCAATACCGAGTTTCACTAAACAATGATGTGCTATTAAAATATTATTAAAACTAGCCGTTATGAATAGTAATAACCAATTTTTAAAATTCTGTAAATCTTATTTTTCAAAATGAACTTCATTCTTGGATTCGGAGTATCGAATTTAGCCTAAGGTGAAATTTTGGTACTTTTCGGATAACTTTCATATTCTGATGAATAGTGAAAATTACTAAATTATAATTAAAAACAACTTTTTTAATCGAAATAATTAATAGTGATAAATTATTAATTTGAGTGGTTTTAAAGTATATTTAGAATATATTTTTACAATTTAATACAATGTTGGTCATTGGTTGTAATTTCACATTTAAACCAGACATAATCAAGTGTCAATCTTTTGATATATATTGTTTTCTAAAAACACGCTATTTATTTTAACAGTAGGATTTAATTATAAAATTAATTAATGCAACTTCTATGTTATGAATTTGGTAAAATAGATTTCATTTTTGAATTCGGAATATGAAATATAGCTTAGGATGAAATTTTGGCATTGTTCTGAAAAACATCAATTTTTGATGAATAGTGAAACTACTAAGTGGTAGTTAAAAAAACTGAATTTTTCATAAAACTTAATTTTGCCGCTTCTGTAAATGGAATTTCGAAAATCCGAGAGACACGGTTAATATCAAGGACTAAAATGTGGTTCAATGAGATGAAAATAATTTTTTAGTGAATAGTAACTTTTTACTTTTTTTTACCGCGGTTAATAGTAAATAGGGTAACTAAGGGTAAATATGATATTAATATTACCCTAACACATGTCCTAATTCTATTGGACAAGTGTAATTCGACCAAAAACAAACTTAGGAATAAAATATGACCATTTAGGCCCACTTGGATTAGATTAGGACATTTATTATTAATTTATTTAAAGAAGGGTTAAAATAGTTAAAATCAAAGTTTAATAAGTAAATCATTTTTAATATGGGGTTATACATAAGATAAATTCGATTGTAAATATTCATTAGAAATCTAAAAAGATTTCCTACATAATGGTATTTTATTTATAATTTTTAGATATTAAATAATTTAATTTATTTATGACACAACGATGATGCAGTAATTATCTTATTAATGAAATATTGACATAATTGATGTTATAAACACCAAAATAAATGTAATTTTAGATTTTTTATGAATTACACTAATTTTATAGGTTACTATGATATATTAATGTTGATTTAATCAACTTGGTTCGAACATTTAATTCTGTTATGACTTTCACAAAAATCATATATCAAATAGTGTCAAAATTGACACAAAATAGTTTTTAAATCAAATATTATATTATTAATTGTTATTTTATTCCTAAAAATCTAAGGTTCGGCCAAATGACTTAGATAAGGATATATATATTAATAATAAACAATTTGGGGTTCGTTTGGCATGTTATAGTAAGTGTATTAACCATATAGTGAAAGAAAACAAAAAGACACGGTAAAAGTTAAATTATTTAACATAGAGTTAAATCTAATTGATAAGGTTTAAAATAAGATCCAAACATGTCTAAATTTGATTGGTTGATGAGATTAAAACCCTATCTCATCTAAGCTTCGAATATGAGTCATTTTTGGAGGTTTTTAAGTGGGGTTAGATTTATTATAAATTAATATTTTTAAGAATTCCTAAGGTGCCCCTCTCCTCCCCTATAAAAGGACACCTCCTCCCCCTCCTCCTCACACCAATTTGAGAACTCAAGCTCGGACAACCCCTGCCAAAATATCTTCTCCACTTCCCTAGCAACATCCTAGAGGTTCTGGTCTTCCTCAAAGACCAATTCTAGTGCCCTAAGAGGAGGTCTCAAAGAGGCACTTCAAAGAAGAGGTAATTACCGTTACCAATTCTTTCATCTTTATTTCTTCTTCCACTTCTTCTTATTAGGTTGTTTCATTATGAAGTAATAACATCAGTATCACTCATATACTGATATGTTATTATAAGTATGAAACAACCCTATTTCACCATCTATCCATCCTATGGAAAAAGAAATCACCGCGCGTGCGTACGTACGGAATACCGTCTCCACGCCGTGGTGTAATCTATTTTCCACCACCACCTTACATGGATGGGTATAATGGTGTAAAGAATAACTATAAATAGTTATTACAACATCATACTGATTCTGATATATTGTATAATCCACTCCAATTCAACTCAATATTCATGGAAATGATATCATCGCTCGTGCGTACGTACGGACTACCGTCTCCACGACGCGATGAGATTCATTCTCCATGTTAACCATTTAAGAATGATTATAATGTATATATAAGAAATAATAATGAAATATATGACATTATAAAGCTACTGGATGTATGTATATATATACATATGTATGTCATCTACTTACTTCCATTTCAAGACAATAAGGAAAGAAAAACAGCGTTCATGCGTACGTACGGACTACCGTCTCCATGAACGGTGTTTTTCATTTTATTTATCTATCTATTATATATATATATATATACTGAATATATATGATATATAAATCATATTTTATATTCTGGAAGTAAGTAAATCATGATATAAGTAATAATGATGTCAAGAACAACAAGTCAAAACACCTACGATAAATGAAACGATTTTACCCAAAACGCTTCTTTAACATGGAATTTACAAAAGAATGGGTAATATAATGTCATAAGTGAACCATATATGATATCATAACAATGAATATGATTCTTTAATAAGTCAATAACATGATTTAAATCATTATACAGGAGGTTCGGACACTTACAAAGCAAGTCGGACCTAAGGTAAGGGAAATATCACAATCTCACTCTTATCCGAGATTGTTTTTACTTTGGTAATTACTGGGGTGTATTTTATTATCCACATCCATTTTCCCTCAATGTGTAATATTATTTACATCATTCTAAAATAGTTTATATCCAATTTTACCCTTCGGTAAGTTTTTGGTAAAAGATATGAAAGGAATCTTTTGTCGTTTTTCGTACGAGGTACTTTTTGACTTTTCTGACAAAAGTACGAGAAGAATGTTTTTTTAACTTATACGGCACGAACGGATTTTTACGGTTTTATAAAGAATTATTTTCATGAACCTTCCTCCAAAATATTTCATGACTATTTTCAATAAAATCTCTTTCTTTTAAAATTGCATGATGTTTTGTGAAAAGAAATTGATTTTGAAGAAGAAAGGATATTTTCCTCAAGAATTCAATTCAAGTATTTTATCAAAATTATTTTCCATCTAAGATAATAAAAGGGTTCTGTTTTTATCCCTATTATTACATGGATTTGATTATGTTGTGATGGAAATATTTTTATGTGTTCCTTTATCTTATATGAATTGTTTCATGATGTCATGTTGTTTAAGAATCCCATTTATATTACATGGGTTATGCGATGATGTATGATTTATGATTATGTGGCACACATAAGAAAGGATTCATTATAAGATGGGTGGGACCTATATCTCCCTCCAATGCATTGGGTAAAGATTTTATATCTCATGAGATAGACATGGCTGAAATGGTAGGTTATACCGGTTCAGTGAAACAGGACTGAAACGAGGGTTACTCGATTTAGAAAGGGACTTTGTCCACTAAGATAGTCTTGGCAGTGAGTCATGACTAACAAGAAATGATTTTCCATGATTATGTGTGCATGCCACAAAGTTTCAAGTTTCATGTTATGATTATGGTGATCTCATTTTCACTTCTATGATTTGTTCCATGTTAAGATATTATGATCTCTTTTGCAGGTTATGATTTTCAAAAAGATATGATATGATTTTTATTTCTTTTGTATACCCTTACTGAGCATTTGAGATCACCTTTTTATGTTTTCTTTTCCCCAGGATATAAATAAAGGTTTTAGGTATAAAAAAAGGGAAGATCTTTATGGGAGATATTGAAGACCTTTCACCACGATTAGAAGATTACGTTCCGAGTTTCCAAAGACACTAAACTATTACGATCCTTTAGTGTGTGTTTTTGTTATGTACTAAGTATTCCGCAAATGTAATGTAATGTCCATGTACGTCAGGCTACGGGTCTCTACACGCACGCCCCTACCTCCACCATGATTTGAACTCGAGACCTCCCCCCTGTGGGCCTAAGCCTTTACCACTACTCTATTTTGATTTGTCTTCCAATTCATGATATATCTCTATATATATATTTATATATTTAGTTATATTTATTCGTATAGTAATATATATTTATATTAATATATATATAGTTATATTTTAATATATATATATATATAGTTATATTAATATATATATATAGTTACATTAATATATATATATCTCTCTCTATATATATATTTAGTTATATTTATTCGTATAGTAATATATATTTATATTAATATATATAGTTATATTTTAATATATATATAGTTATATTTTAATATATATATATATATATAGTTATATTAATATATATATATAGTTATATTAATATATATATAGTTACATTAATATATATCTCTCTCTCTATATATATTTAGTTATATTTATTCGTACAGTAATATATATTTATATTAATATATATATATAGTTATATTAACGTATATATAGTTATATTAACATATATATAGTTATATTAATATATATATAGTTATATTAATATATATAGTTATATTAATATATATATATATAGATATTAATATATATATTTATAGTGATATTAATATATATATTTATAGTGATATTAAAATATATATTTATAGTAATACTAATATATATATATATTTATATTAATATATATATAGTTATTAGATTAATATATATATAGTTAGATTAATATATAGGTATATAAATATTCATATATTTGTATTTTAAATAAAATGGATGTTAGTTATTATTTAGATAAAGCTAATATATTTTATATGTAAATATATTTTATTATTTATATTTATAATTAAATTTTTAGGTGTGAATATATAAAAATATGTATATATTGTTATATATTTGGTTAAAAATAGCAGTGCATTATAAAAAAGGATTAAATTTCAAAGAAATAATATCAATATGAATGTAAAACCTTGGAATAAATTCAGTCCCCACCAAAAAAAGCCAATCAAACCACCTTAAACGAGGCTGAAAATCAAAAAAATGTTAAAAAATCGAGGTACCCTGACAGAAAACTCAGTTTTCGAGGCCTTTTGGGCCTATTTTGGCCTCTAAAATCCTTTTACTGGGGTCCCCTTGGGTCACAATGACTTAGAGCTCATTGCAGGCTTCGATTTGATATGTGGTAGAGCTCAAACGGACACCTGGATCAAAAGTTATGGCCGTTTGAAGTTTGAGTTGCGTTTTCAACATATTTTGTATCTTTTTTTTAATTTTTTTAATATTTTTTGTCTTCAAATTGTTATTAAATGACTATTACTCCATAATAATTTGAAAATTATTAATTAAATTTTTTTTTTAATTTTTTAAGAATCTATTTTCACTAAAAATCTTATATATTAAGTATATTAAGTGTAAATGTACATTTATACTTATCTAAAATATGTTTAAAAATTATATATTATATTTATATCAATATAACTATATTTATATATTAATAAATTTTTATTATTTTTTTTTGAGTTGATCCTTTATCAATGATAAAAAAAGCGCTGATAAAGGGGGGGGGGCGCTGTGAGAAACTAATTTTGTGGTAGTGATATAAAATACATATCCCTATCTGGATATGAACAAGTGGACATAGCTCTAGCAAAGATGTATCTAGGGGTAAAACCTGAAAACACTGCTTTGAGCTATACTTGAATAGGAACTAGTTCACAATAATGGGATTACTACACTCATAGTTTGACACTCCCAAGGGATATTATCTAGTAAATTAATAATATTAGTACGAACCATTATTAAGGGGAAAAAATTAATCCGATAAGAATAAATGTGAGGAAATAGATCATGGGTAACCTAGATTGAAACCTAGGGAATCACAAGTTAGGATATAGTTTTCCTTTAAGAGTTTATCCTTTTGTGACTAAAGTTTAATCTTTATTCCTATTATCTAAGTATTCAAGAAACCTAATTGTACATTATTTTTCTTAGTAAATTTCGGGAAATAGAAGAACAGGTGTCGACAATCAATGTGATAGGAAATTTGATGATTGCCCTAATGATATGCCTAATATAATGGGAACAGGTGCTCAAAACTTTATGGAAGTGCTTGCTCATCTGACTCAAGTTATGAATAATAACTTGAATCATGTGTAACACACTCCCCCTACAAGTAAAGAGAAATTTTCCATAAAATCCTTCATACATATAAGGCCTTTCATGTTTAGTGGATCTTCCAATCCTCTCCTTATAAAAAAATGGATTAACTCCATTGAAAAGTTATTCTCTGTCCTCTAGTGATCATAAAAAGATAAAGTCATGTTGGTGATATATCATTTTGATGGGGAAGCTAATCAGTGATGGAAAATGATCATGAATATGAAGTCCCAGAAGAAAATTGATTCCATAGATTGAGAGTAATTCAAGAAAATGTTTTTTAATAAATATTTTCCTCGAACCCTCAATCTCAATATGGAAAGAGAGTTCCTCAAACTTAATAATAAGGAAGATGAGTCCATTGGGGCGTATGAATCAAACTTCACAAGGTTTTCAAGATACACCTATTAATTTTTCATGGATGATGAAAGTAAGGTAGATCGATTTTTTAGCAGACTAAGGTCGAGTCTACGAAGAGTATTGGTGATTCAAGACTTTGGAAGTTATGAAGATATTTTCCATTGTGACCTCAAGGATGAAATTGATATTAGAGACTCCCAATGGTCTTGTGGGACTGGTGACAAAAAGTGGAAGATAGAGTCTAATATGGGTGTTTTGGAAAATAGATCCCATGATTGAATGAATATTGAACATCCTACATGTCAAAATTGTAGGAAGAAGCATCCTGGTAACTATCTAAAGGGAATCAATAATTGTTTGAAATGTGAAAATATGGGACATATAGCAAAGAACTTCCGAAGGGATATGAATAATTCCACTAATTTGGAATAAGAAAGGATGGTTCATATTAATTCTCATCTAGTAGGGCAGTGTTTCAACTACAAGAAACAAGGGCATTATGTGAATAATTTCCCTAAGCCAAGGGTTGTCAGAGGAAATCAACAACAACCTCAAAGGAAAAAATGAAGGGCTTATACTATCACTATTGTTAAGGTGGAGATGTAAAATGATGTGGTGACATGTACACTAGTTATTCATTCAAGAATAGTGAACATACTATTTAATTCTGGTTCTACACATTCTTTCATATCTTGAACGTTTAATAGAACCATTCAAACACCACCTAAAAATTTGGAGATTGAGTTATATATGAGAATAAAAAATGGGGAAATTACTGTATCCAAAGTATATAACTCATCCCCGGTTAAAATTTGTGGACTGAACCTCCCATAAAATATTTTCATACTTTATTTAGTGGAATTCGATATTATCTTGGGCATGGATTGACTATATTTATACAAAGCCAAAATCAACTTTCAGGAAAGGTAAATCTCTCTTCACATCCCGAATCATCCTTAAATTCTTTACAATTATAAGGAGGAAGATGAATCTCCTTTAGAATCATTGTCTCAAGTGTGGATATTACAGCCTTATGAGAAATAATGTCTAGCTCAAATGATAGAGACAAAGGATAGAATCATGCTCGAATACATCCCATTGTAAGGGAATACACTGATGTATTTCTTAAATAATTGCTTGGTCTTCCCCTTGATCGAGAGGTTGAGTTATCAATTGAACTTATTCTTGGATATCTAACTATATCAAAGAAACCTTATAGAATGGACAATATAGAGTTGGTAGAGCTGAAGAAGAAGTTATAGGAGAATCTAGACAAGGGTTTTATATACCTGAGTGCTTCACCATGGGGAGAACAAGTCCTCTTTTTCCATAAGAATGATATTTCAATGTGCCTTTACATTTATTATCATGAGCTCAATAAAATAACGATAAAGAAAAAGTATCTCCTACCTCAGATAGATAACTTGTTTGATCATCTTCATGGGGCCAGTTATTTCTCTAAGGAGGACCTTCAGTCGGGATATCACCAGTTAAAGGTGAGGAAGGAGGATATTCCCAAAACTACCTTTCAAATGAGGTATGGAAACAATGAGTTCATAGTGATTCCATTTGGACTCACTAATGATCCATAAATATTGATGAATTTAATGAATAGAGGTTTTAGATATTACCTCATCAAATTTTTGGTAGTCTTTATCGATGATATTCTGATATACTCCAAGAGTAAGGAGGAACATGAGGTGAATTTGAATACTGATCTAATGACTTCTCAAATAGATAAACTTTATGCAAAGTACAATAAATGTGAGTTTTGGATAAAGATAGTATCATTATTGGGGAATATTATTACTAGAAAAGGAATAGCTTTAGACCCTTCCAAGACAAAGGAAATTGAATAGTGTCCCAACCCAACATATGTAATGGAGATCCTCAACATTATGGGTCTATCTGGGTATTATGGATGATTTTTGAAGAACTTAAGGTTAGGGATTATACCCGAACCTATTTTATTCCTTCGAGATGTTCTATATTTTCTTATTAACCAAATAAAGTTATCTATTATTTTTATGCACATATTTTAAATTATGTTTATATGATCAAAAATCATGTATAAATATCCATTCATCATTCTCTTTTAGGGATATAGATGTTTTTAAATGATTCCCTCCTCAATTATCCCCGATAAGCAAGCCCATTTTAAGAGAACTTTCAGATTTCTTACCCAATTTAAAGTACACTATACAATGTATTTTGAAGACAACATTATTTATATAAAACCAATATTTTTATTATTAAATCCTTCTTGGTTCACTTTTGTTTTTATATAAAATATTATTCCATTTAATGTTTTAAATGACAATCAATATTTTCCTTTAACTGCACTAAAATGTTTTAATTATAAAGTTTATTAAATACTATTTTTACATGTTATTACTTCAATTTGACTTCAATTTTAATTATATATTCCTATTATACCCTATTATTTTCCATTAATTATATAATTAATTTCCTTCATGAACATTTTATGATACTCCAATTTTTTTGCTTTATGACATGATTATGATACCCAATTATTACCATTGGTAACCCTTATGTTTATATATAATTGATTATGTATGATTCTCTCAGTGGTTATCATGGGTGAACCCAGATACATCTATAATGAATAAGGTAAAGTTGATTCTCATGAGATGTTATGTGCAGCGGTCATGGCGATTAGCCTTGACTCGTGCTACAATGTGAAATAGTTTTGGTGGTTAACCTTGAATTGTTATCCTCTATAAGAAAATATCCTTGAATCATTGTAAAGTAATGTTTTATTTTGCTGAAATGTTACTAAGACTCCATT
Organism: Viscum album; assembly: GCA_963277665.1. Classification (NCBI taxonomy): domain Eukaryota; kingdom Viridiplantae; phylum Streptophyta; class Magnoliopsida; order Santalales; family Viscaceae; genus Viscum; species Viscum album. The sequence continues at coordinate 2,092,936,940 of OY728148.1, read as the reverse complement.
TTTATATGATCCCATGTTTATATGTTACGATTCCATATCTTCCATGTCTTTTTATATCAGTATGTCATGCCTTCTAACCCATGTGCTAAAGCCTTATTATTATGTTTATTATATTACTGGGATTTTTAGATCATATCTTTGTTCATGATATCCCTAGGTTATCCTATGAAGATGTATGACAACAACAAAAGTTATGAGATATTTATTAATATTAAATAAAGAAATGTTTTATTTAGTCTCATGTTTTCAGTTTTATGTACCTAGTCTTCCAAGACACTAGACATTACGATCCTTGGCTAGTAATATGATGTTTTATTATGCTTAAAATCATGTAATGATATGTGTAAAAGGATAGAGTTTCTATAATTGGTATCAGAGGTAGGTCTAGTTATTTTTGGAGATTAGGAATAGAGAACTTTATTAAGAACCTTAGGGATAAGACTAAGAATAAGAAAACATCCCTAAATTTGGGAAAGTATAGAGAAAGTGGTATATATAGAAAATAAATCCCTATCTGGATATGAAAAAGGGGATGTGGCTCTGGAACAAATGTATATAGTGGTAAAACCCAAAAACACTGCTTTGATCTATACTTGAACGGGAATTGGTGCACAAAAATGGGCTTACAAAACTCTTGTTTTGACACTCCCAAGGGATATTTTCTAGTAAATTCATAATTTTAGTACGAACTATTATTAAGGGGAAAAAATAATCCCATAAGAATAAATGCGAAGAAATAGATCATGGGTAACCCAGATTGAAACCTAGGGAATCACGAGTTAGGATATACTTTTCCTTTAAGAGTTTATCCTTTTGTGATTAAAGTTTACTTTTTATTTCTATTACCTAAGTATTAAAGACCCCTAACTGTACATTATTTTTCTTAGTTAATGTCGGGAAATAGAATAACACGTGTCGATAATCAATGTGATTATAAATATGATCATTTCTCTAATGATATGCCTGATATGATGGGCATGGGTGCTCAAAACTTTATGACAATGCTTGATCATCTGTCTCAAATCATGAATAATAACTTGAATCATGTGGAACACCCTCACACTCCATAGAAAGATAAATTTTCTAGAGAATCCTTCATGCGAAAAAGGCCACCCATGTTTAGTGGATCTTCCAATCCCCTCCTTACAGACAATGGATTAACTCCATTGAAACGTTATTCTATATCCTCCAGTGCTCAAGAGAAGATAAATTCATGTTGGTAGTCTATCATTTTGATTGGGATGCGGATTAGTGGTGGAAAATGATCATTAATACGATGTAACAAGAGAAAATTGATTCCATGGATTAGGAGTAATTCAAGAAAATGTTTTTCCATAAATATTTTCCCCAAACCCTCCATCTCAAGATGGAAAGAGAGTTTCTCGGACTTAAGAATTAGGAAGATGAGTCCATCAGGGTGTATGAATCAAACTTCGCAAGGATTGTAAGACACTCCTATGACTTTTTCATGAATTTTGTAAGTAAGGTAGACCGATTTTTTAGAAGAATATAGTCAAGTCTACGAAGAGTGTTAGTGATTTGTGACTTTGAAAGTTATGAGGAGATTGTTCGTTGTGCCCTCAAGGTTGAAATAGAGATCAAAGAATCTCAGTGGTCTTGTGGGATTGGTGAAAAAAGTGGAAGATGGATTCTAATATGGGTGGTTTGGAAAATTGATCTCATGATGGAAAGAAGATCGAACATCCCATATTTGAAAATTGTGGGAAGAAGCATCCTGGAAACTGTCTAAAGGGAACCAAAAATTGATTGAAATGTGGAAATATGAGACATATAACAAAGTACCTTCTAAGGTATATGAATAATTCCACTAATGTTGAATAATAAAAGAAGGTTCATATTAATTCTCATCTAGTAGTGTAGTGTTTCAACTGCAAGAAACATGGTAATTATGCAAACAATTTTCCTAAGCCAAAGGTTGTTGGAGGTAATCAACAACAACCTCCAAGGAAAAAAGGAAGGGATTATTCTATCACTTCTGCTGAGGTGGAGTTGGACAATGATGTGGTTATAGGTACACTATTTATTCATTCAAGAATAGAGAACATACTATTTTATTTTGGTGCTATACATTCTTTTATATCTTGAAAATTTACTATATCCATTCAAACAGAACCTAAAAATTTGGAGATTGGGTTATATATGAGAACAATAAATGGGGAAATTATTGTATCCAAAGTATATAACTCCTCACCGATTAAAATTTGTGGACTGAACCTCCCATAAAATCTTATCATACTTCATTTAATGGAGTTCGATGTTATCTTGGGCATAGATTGACTATCTTTATTGAAAGCCACCATCAATTGTTAGGAAAGGGATATCAAACTTTATATCATGAAGAATCCTAAAATTATTTACAATTATAAGGAGGAAGATGAATCTCCTTTAGAATCATTGTCTCAAGTGTGGATAATACTGCCTTATGAGCAAGAATTTCTAGCTCAAATGATAGAGAAAAATGAGAGAATCCTTCTCGAAGACATGCCCATTGTATTGGAATACACTGATATATTTCCTGAAGAATTTCCTAGACTTCCTCCTGATTGAGATTTTGAGTTCTTAGTTAAACTTATTCTTAGATATCTACCTATATAAAAGGCACCTTATATAATAAACACTGTAGAGTTGGTATAGATGATGAAGAAGTTACAAGAGAATCTAGACAAGGGTTTTAAATGCCTGAGTGCTTCACCTTGGGGAGAACCAGTCCTCTTTGTCAAGAAGAAGGATGGTTCAATGCACCTCTACATTGATTATCATGAGCTCAATAAAATAATGATAAAGAACAATTATCCCCTTCCTCAGATATATAACTTGTTCTATTATCTTCATGGGGCCAATTATTTCTCTAAGGAGGACCTTTGGCTGGGATATCACCAATTAAGGGTGAGGAAGGAAGATATTCCCAAAACTACCTTTCAAATGAGGTTTGGACACTATGAGTTCATAGTGATTCCCTTAGAACTCACTAATGATCCAAAAATATTCATGGATTTAATGAATATAGTTTTTATATAATACCTCAAAAAATTTGTGGTAGTCTTTATCGATGATATTATGATATACTTTAAGAGCAAGGAAGAACATGAGGTGTAATTGGATACTATGCTAATGACTTTGAAAAGGGAGAAAATTTATGAAAAGTAAAATAAATGTGATTTTATTGATGCTTCTTTCCATCACAGAGACCAACGAATGAAAAGGGAAATACCATAAACACAAAGTGATTCATCCTTCGAAGAAACATCAAAAACCGACAAAGGCATGAACAAGGATCGCTTTGAGCATGGGCTGCGCAAGTTCCATGATGGCCGCATAGGTATACCTACGCGCCACATTTTGGGCGTCCAAGTGACATGTGCGCCCTATTTTGATTTTTTCCCGGGGTCTTTAGTAGCCTATAAATACCCCTTGTGGGCCCCCCATTTTAGGGATGAAAAATCCAGAAACTCATATTTTAGCTCTCGGCGCCCTAGTCTTCTCTTGAAGTCTTTTGAACACTTCTAAGGTAATTTCATACCTAGATTGGAAGATCTAAAGAGAGAGAAAAAGTCCTAAGTGTTGAAATTCAACAACATCTACGCGCCCATGTGTCCAGCCCTTATGGGAAATGGCCACACTTGCGCGCCGCCTTATCCCTTCAACAGAACCTACGCGCCACCCTTTTATAAGCCTTTAGGGATAATACTAAGGGCTTGATCTAAGTCTCTCCCAAGTATTACCCTATGGGTTGACCAACGCGCAAGTACACATGTGTCGCACAGGTATACCTACACGAATACGACCTGCGTGCCTACCTCTTTTTGGGTGCCCCTCCTGTCCATTTCATCTCTTTTCTTTAAATACACCTCTCCTCTTCAAGATTTAGCCTTCAAAACCCTCTTCAAATTCATTTATGGCATGGTTCGTTTGTTGGATTGTTTACCTGAAAGGGATTCTATGGAATATATCTCAAAACCTAATGATTTACATATCTTTATATCACTAGGGTTCGAGATTTTATTCATTCAAACTCATTATTTAAAATGAGAAGATCTTAACTTGGGAATCCTCATTTGGAGTAAGTCCTAATAGTCCCCTAATCTGGGACTCCTTTTCAGGAGTAAGCCTGAGTCCAAGTTCCCTAATTTGGGCATCCTCCTTAGGAGTAAGCCCCAAGTTCCCAAATATGGGCATCCTCCTTAGGAGTAAGCCCCAAATTCCAAATTCCCTTAACCTGGGCCTCCTTCTTAGGAGTAAGCCCCAGTTCTCAAGTCCCTTTAACCTGGGCCTCCTTATTAGGAGTAAGACCCAGTTCTATTTCTCTTAACTAGTATTAATTTCTTTTTATTTGGGCATCCTCCTTAGGAGTAAGCCCCTAGTCCCCTCCTAATTTGGGCATCTTTCTTCAGAAGTAAGCCCCAAGTTAGAGTATCCAAATCTCCATAAAATCACATATACCATTATGGACCATGTTCCAGGACTTCTTATCTGAAATAAGTCCCGATCTTTATCTATTTGGGCAGTCATGTATACATAAGCCCCACATCATTCCTTTTGATTGCATCTTTTGTGTCATAATCGTCAGGTTTTACTGATACATCTTGTTTCTCACACCGAGCATAACTCATGTGAGCTTAGAGTGTAAAAGTTATTATGACATCTCTCTTTGAGCCATTAATCATGCATAAACCTCACACTTCTATCTCGAACTACATGGAATTTGATCACTACCTTAAAAGTAGAGTACGTAGGAAGATTTTATAAGGTTCAAGCCTATCATCCATTTATTCTCATCTGTCCCATATGACATTAAACTATATCTTAATTCCCGAACTATGTGGGTTTTGATTCCTTTTTTCTAAAAAAGGATACATAGGTAGCCCATCCGTGGGTACGATCCCAACTATGAAATAATCCATGTCCTTCTGAATGACAATAAACTTCAAGCACCCCGCTGAGTGGCTTTAAAACTAGTATGGTTATCATAATGACCAAGAGATCTCTATACAATGTATTGAAGGATACCATTGACTAATAATCTCTAACAAATATAGATGATTCTCTATCGACGAAGAACCTCAAATACATATAAATGGTCTATAAATATTATACATTTTAATCATTGATTGTCTGATCTAAAGGAAATCTCATTTTCATACTTGGTAATGTAATAAGGATTCACAAACATAACTTAAATCTATAAAGAGAGTCCCAGAGTAGACAATAATTCCCCCCAAAAAGGTGTGATGAGTACGACCTGCCATCCTATTGACCAATGCATATTCTTAAGCCTCATCGGTCCAAAACTAGTGAGCACCTACCTTTTGAAACTAGGTCCAAATGGATATAGAATCATTGGGTGTTTTCAGTTTTACAAATAAACCTGTTAGAAACTGATTGGAATGTTTAAACCTTAAACAGAAAAGGACATCCCCATTTCCAGAGGAAAAAAAAATGGTGAACCCAACGTGAATCCTTAACCAAGTTAAAATGATGTTTTACTTATTTGTTAGGCCCCTATTTAAACTCAATAAGAGGGCCAACAAAACAATCAATAACATATATGCTCATCCAAAAGATGTAGTGGATGAACTTATCTTGATTATATATGTTATATCAAAAAGGAATTCTTTTCTCAGATCTTCTATGTTACAGAAATGGCTTCTCTAAAGTTCACACCTGTGAATACCTCTGCTGCTACTCCTGCTGGATCGTCATCCACTCTGAGGATGACATCACCTAATCAGCATTTTCAACACTGGGTATCAAATGATTTGGTTAAGGAATACCATATACATGGTACTATTCTGACTCTGGAGGCTTCTCGACAATCCCTCCAAGTCAATAATTCACCCTGGTTGTCCAGATAGTGACAACCAGTGATCAAGAAATAGGTGGTGCCAACCACTGTCTCCAACCGTTTCGGGTCATTATCCCAGAAACACAATCACCAGTACCTCCCATATTATGAGGAGGTGAATGAGAAGGTCACTCAAGGCCTTAGTTCAAGGATTCAAGAGTCCTTTCTGAGGACTCCCACCAACAATCTCTGCTAGACTCGTGCGGTAGTGCACCCTCAACATGAGGAGGGTATTGTCTCCAAGCATTCGGCTCGGGTTCCTCAAACTCGAGCAGGAAAGACGAACCACCATAGGTGAAGACCGGTCAACAATGAGCAAGTTATTATCTCTTCCATATTTGGATAAGTACACCAACCTAACTTGGTGGCAAGCAATGAGCGGGCATACACACCTGTCTGTCCTGATGTTACTGCCCAACAGACTCGTCTGGCAGTAACCTTCCAATCCCACAAGGCAATTCCAGCGGAGTATTATAGGAAGGAATATACACCTGTTTATAACTCATCAGCTAGTTAGTAGTCTCTTCTGACTAAAATCAAAGAAGTTAACCAATCTGATATGGTGGCAGCTGGTAAGCAGGGACATACAACTGTTTACAATCAAAAATTCTGTCAGTAGTCTCGTCTGCCAGTATTGAAGGAAAATTTTCAACCATACTTGACGAGGAATACACAATAGGAACATAAACCTTCCAATGTTAATAAAGCCTACCAACAGTCTCATTTGGTAGCATTCGGAGAAGTCAGTCGGAAAGCTCCGACGATAAATTTGGAGCATACTCAACTCACTGCCCCCACACATGAATATTGTCAGAATTTACTGGTAGAAAAAGGAGGATAGGAGCAGGAACACAGACCTACTCCAAGAACGAAATGGACGTATATTCTCATTCCGGTAGCTGAAGTCACCAAACACATTCTAACAATGGTGAAGGAGTAAAATAAAATCTCTACTCATATTCTGGATGCCTGACAGGATATTATAACAGCTTCAGCAACATCATAGGGAAAGAAATGAAAATCTATCCCTACCAGTGGAGTGACACATCAACATTTCACTCCAAAACAGACACAGACCTCTGTTCCATTCCAAGATTGTTGTGGGGAATACTCCCCCATGTCATACAGACAATCAATTTAGGAACATACACCTAATTTGAATAGAGATAATCAGCCTAACCTAACTATTTCTCCTAAGCAGTCACATACACCTACCCATAATAAACACTTTTGTAAAAAAGTGGTTCTTAAAGTGAGTAAGAAGGCATCTAAGAAGAAGACTCTTCTAGAAAATTCAAGAAACCAAGAGCCAATCTATAATAAGGCCTTTCTCGATGATGGAGTTCTTGATGCACTCAGATAATTATCTGTTGCAACTCAATATTCTACTCTCTCATTTCCTAGTAGTGGGAACATTAATTCCGAAGGTCTTCATCAGACACTTCCTCATGAAGGCTTGCTTTATGAAAATTCGGTTGATCTCGAAGTATCATCTTCAGATGAGAGCCACGAGAACCCTCTGCATGGCCAGAAGACTAAGGAGCAAGAGATTTCATCTTTTGTTATAACCCACCATGGTGGTCCTCCCCATGATGATGAATTTAGCTGTGAAAGTTCTCTCCATAGTAGTTGTTCGCATTGCCTAGAAAATTCTTCAAAGGATAATGTAGTAACGAGAAATCCCTCTTATCTTGAGGCACTTGAAAATGTGAAGCCAGACATGTCTGATGATTAATCATTAGCTGGTGAAATACTTTCTCAATCAGAAGATAACCTGGGGTGTAGGTCTTTCTTAGAACCACCCCTGGGTCATTCATATTCTAATTTGATAAGTAAATTCTCTACCAATCTTGTTTAATCTGATGAAGCAACAACGAAGCACCAACTCTGGTCTAATCAGGTAGAAGAATCCTCATTTAATGATAAAGAGGAATTGCTGAATATGAGAAAACAATTGGCGAAAGGTGAAGTGCCAGTCATGTTTTGGCCTTTTCTTGACTCTTAGTATGACATTCCAGAGATGATGATGGAAGATTGTATTCAAGATATTCATCTCAACATGTGGAAAACTCTTTGTCAATTGAAAAAGAAAATATTATCTTATGATGAATATGAAAATCATGTCAAGATAATATAAGGGTTGCAACACCAAATTGACTTGGCATCTCTCTCAGTTTCTCGATATCTAAAGGCTGAAAAGCTGCAAATAGCCCTTCAGCATTCATGCCTTGGCGTACTAAGAATATTGTGCTAGTTAATTGCCAATTCCCCATCTGGTATTCATATCAAGGGATGGAGTGTTCATGGAGCACTAAATTTCACTGTACTCTCCAGCCAACAAAGCCCACCAAAAATGGTTTCATGCAATGTTATTGCCCATGGACGACCACAAACAATTGGATTTGTTTGTAATCAAAGGCTCGCTCAAGAACAAGCCTCAATAAGTTCTTTTCAAAATCAGTCATACAGAGAACAAGTTATCGAATTAATCTTGCATCAGGCAAATGAGAATATCAAACAGGCTTCTCATTTATAGCTTTCACATCATCAAGTGACAAAAGTGTAAGAAATCATCCAACTTTCATTTGAACCAGGTGATTTGAGTGGATGTAGGTTGATGCATCCAGCCAATTTCTGGACTAAAGTCCGCAAAATTAGGATAGCTTTTAAGAAATTCTTAGATATAGCAACTCAAGAGCCACCCCAGCTTGCCAGACTGGGGACTCTTTTAACCCAACCCTCAGAATCAAAAAAATAGGATTCAAGGAGTTGATCAGGAATAGCAGGAACAACCCCAGTCCATAGCGCTGGGGAATTTTTCAAATCCTCAATCTCTTCCTCAGAGAAAGTCAGTCTTCTCTCGATTAGGGAAGAAGCCATAAGAAGAATGAAGAGCCGAATTATCAGGAGATTCCCTCCACATTACAGTTTTTCAAGAAGTTCCTGAGGGATAAAATAAACAAAAGGCAATGTCTCATCAAGGACATGGAAGATGACAATATTGCAGAAATTTTGATAGAAGGGATGCAATGCATTATGCATCAATTAATGTCATCGATGCTGTTGTTGCTGATCCCCTAGATGAGGCTCACTCAGAGGGATCAGATGAAGAAGTTCCTACTCAAGAGGCTATGCACACAGAGGAAAATGAAGAAGGTGTGCATACATGAAATCAAAGGATTACTCAGAATCTAGGTATTCCTTCAAATAATAAACTTCCCCATCTCTGAAAGGCGTCCAACAAGGGGAAAGGAAATAATTAGGCTACATTACACCCTTCCTCTAGATGAGGCCAATCACTCTCACTAGAGAAAAGATTTTCACAACAGGAGGAAGAAATGAAGGAATTAAGGTGGTTGAATGCATAACTACTTCAAGGTAGTCTCCCTCCTAGGTGTGCTGGAGTCAGTCATCTAAGGGAATTTTTTGCAGCTACTAAGATGGATCAAGAGTATCCTCCTTTACCAGTACACCCTCACAGGTCTAGTCCTATGGGTCATGCGCAACAAAGATTGTTGGTGCTACCATCAGTTGCAGTACCAGTCACCACACCTGTCCAAGCTTCATTTATTGCACCTGCTCAAGTCCAAGCTCAAATGGATGTTTCTCAAAAGTTAATGACTACCATTAAGTCATTAACAGCTCAGTTGGAAGCTATAGAGGGAAAGCATGTACAAATTCAACCAGAAAAGAGAGCTTACCTTGAATGGGTTGATGCAATTCCTCCCCCATCAAATTTTGCAAGTACCACATTACCAATCGTTAATGGTTAGGGAGACCCAGAGAAACACTTAAAACATTTTGTTTCTTGTTGAGATCCTATGATGAGAACCCCTCAGCAACAAGAAGTAGTTAAGCTCAGGTGTTTTGTACAGTCATTACAAGGGCCTGCTTTTGTCTGGTATACAAGCTTGCAATCCCAGTCAATTACCAGATGTGAGGATCTCCATCAATGATTCCTTCTTCAATTCAGCTCAACATTGAAAAAGTCAACAGTTTTTGATCTTACAAATTGTAAGCAAAGGGATAATGAAAGGGTTTCATATTTCATTGCTCTCTAGAAGGGATTAACATATTCCCGAAGCTTAGCACTCCCTCATGAATAGTTGTTTCCAATCTGTGTGGAAAATCTGCGTGATGAATTACGCACACCATTGATCCCTGTGAAATACACAGGAGGGTTTCGAGACCTTACTTTGATCGCTCATCAGATTGAAGACTCTCTTATGAAGACTAAGGATAAAACTTGTGTAATTCCATCAGCTCTAGGAAAGAGAATGGGTAAAGCAGAGACTGCAACAATTACGCTTAAACAAGCACTTGTACCTTCTACTACTTCAAGACCTTCATCTTATCGAAGGGCTCCACCTCCTGAGCATCAACAAAAGAGGTCGTTTTGTCAATATAATCAAAGAGATAAAAGACATAAACAATTTGAGGGTCTGAAGAGCAAAGTTTACTCTTTCCGAAATGAACATGTTCTTGGTTACTTCATTTCGGCTCTGGAAAATAATTTGGTTCAATTTCCAAGGCCCAAAAGTCTGAACAATAAAGGAGATGAAGACCATCCCAACTATTGCGCATTTCATCAGATGTTGGGGTATCCCATTCAAGAGTGTTTTGTCTTCAAAGACCTCCTGCAAAAGATGGTGGAGTCAGTACAAGTCAAGATGAAAGGTTCTTCAGCTTAGGTAGCATGTGTTACTACTACAAATACAGAGGAAGAAAGAGAGTGGAAAGATGTCAAAAGAAAAAATGCGCATAAATATGATGATTTTATGGCCAGGAAAAAGATCAACTGAACTCATTCCATTTTGCAAACACAATTTAAGAAACCAATTTTGTCTTCTGCTATGAATGCCACAACAAAACCCTCTTCATCAGAGAGAAAATCCTCGAAGGGGCGGCATAATTCAAAGAAAGAGGAACAATCAGAAGAAAATGAGATCGTGTCAAAGCCCAAGTTTTCTTTGACTATGGAAGATTTTATGCAATATACTTCAAATCCATGGGCACCACCCCACCAAATGGCATAACCTAAATCGGCTAATCAGGCGGAGTCTTTATCAGATGAAGAGTTAATCTTTGGTTCTATTAACATGATTCACTTAACAGATCCTTATGACAGTCACAGTTTCGATCCTGATGAGCCTGAGTTCCCTGTATCAAACAGAGGAATTAGAGGGAGTTCCCGAGGTCTGGGATACAGAGGAAGAAGTGGATATCCCAGAAGCCACTATTACAATTCTACCCTTGCTAGAACTATATATTCAGCAGAAACTCGTGGAAGAGCCCTTCAGCAGGCTCAACAAGAACAAGAAAATTCTTCTACTAATATCATATTCAGTCTTGGCACAATTATTCTAGAGGATCGGTTAGAGGTTCAACCTTCTTCGTCTTAGTAAGTAAATAAACCTATTTAGTCTAATCTTCCAAATCTAGGAGTGTTTCCAACTCCTACCCCAATATAAGATGCATCTACTTCCAAAGCATCAACTTCTAAGGCACCTACAAAACCACATATTTCTGTTGGGAAACACAGACCTTTGGATCAAAAATATGATGTATTGAAACATTTGGTCCAAGTATCAGCCAAGTTATCAATTCTGGATTCCTTGAATCTATTAAAGGATCTTCGGGAGGCACTTACTAAGGCTTTGTAAAGTCCTCAAGAATTCAAAACTGAAATTGTTGCGGCTGAAGTCTACCATGTTGAGAATGGTCTTGTAGAATTCCATGAAGTGATATATTTTACAGATGAAGATGAAAATGATGTTGTGAATGGACATATTAGACCTTTGTATTTATCTGGCATGGTCAATGGTGTAGACATCCAAAGAGCTTTCATTGATAATGGTTCAAGAGCCAACCTCATCCTCATTCGTACACTTCATTGATTGGGCCTTATAGAATCTGATTTATCTCCTTCTACTATGATGTTATAAGGATATTATAAAATGAACAAGAACCACTGGGTGATATTACACTCAGAACTCAGTTTGGATACCTTGTATCTAATTCAGATTTTATGGTTGTTGATCATGATACATCATTCAACGTTTTTCTTGGAAGACCTTGGCTACATCAACATGTGGCTATCCCTTCATCATACCATCAATGCCTCAAATATTGTTTCAATGGTCAAATTGGGACATTGTATGGTGATAAGGCCACATTCAAAACATGTGAATCTCAATAAATTGAGGTGGAATTTTACCACATGGAGGGTAAGGAGAAATCCACAACAAGGGAGGTTACCAAAATTAATGCTCCATATGGTTTGGAAAAGATTCCAGTAAACCCATTCACACATGTGAGTATAGATTATGTGTTGCCTATCAGTCAAATTGATAGGATATACCCAAATCCAAGTACTCTTATGGAAACTTCCATAATGTCAATTACAGAAATTAAGCCAGACAGCATGGGAGAAAGTGGTGATTCACCAAGGAATGATGAAAGCTCAAATGGAGATGTCTTCATTTCATCCGTTGAAATCCAGAAAGTCTATACTTTTCCAACCAGGCCAGAGGAAGTAATAGAAATGTCAGAGGTGAATTATGATGTCGATTCTCAATCCATCATCTCCTCTTTATTACCCAAGGAAGACCCTTCATCATCAATATGGTCAGAAATTGAAGCCTCTTCTTCAAGATGTTCAAATTTTAACATCTCTCCTAATCATGGAAATTATGCTTAATCATCTACTATTCAATTAGAAATAGAAGAAGTAACACATATTGAAGAAGAAGAGGAAGATCTCAGGGATGCTCCTCCCACTTTTTAAGAGGGTATCTCTACCACTGTGGATGAACTCAGAGAAATAAATCTGGGTACAAAAGAAGATCCACACCCCACTTTAATTAGTGTGGACATGACTCTTGAAGAGAAAGAAATTTATATTTCATTTTTGAAGAAAAATCGAGATATATTTGCTTGTAATTATACAGAAATTCCAGGGCTTGATCCTGATGTTGCTACTCATTGTTTGGGTTTGTCAGAAGAACATCGAGGATTCAAACAAGCTGTAAGAAGAACACACCCAAATAATGCTTCCAAAATTGAAGCTAAAGTGGATATGCTTATCAAATCTAACTTTGTTAGAGAAGTTCAATATCCCAAATGGTTGGCTAATATTATCCCTGTAAAAAAGAATAATGGAAAAAATTAGAGTTTGCATTGATTTCAGAGATCTTAATCGGCATTTTCCTAAGAATGATTTTCCAGTTCCGATTACAGAACTCTTAATTGATGAAACATCTAGTTATGAAGAACTTTCCTTCATGTATGGATATTCTGGATATAATCAAATCCGAATGGATCTATAATATGAAGAATCTACAGATTTCTGAGCCCCTTAGGGCGTGTTTTTCTATCAGGTAATGCCCTTTGGCCTAAATAATGCCGGCGCAACATATCAACGTGCCATGCACCGTATCTTCAAACCATTTTTAGGGATATTTGTTGAATGTTAAGTGGATGCTTTTGTGGTTAAATCCAAATAACATTCTAATCACTTGGATGATTTAGAAATCATATTCCATAAACTTCGACAACACAATTTGAAGATGAACCCCTTGAAATGTGCTTTTGGGGAAACCTCAGGAAAATTTCTCATCTTTGTTGTATTCCATCGTGGTATCAAAGTCGATCCTGAGAAGAAAAAATAAATTCTTGGTATTTCACCTCCTCGAAATTTGATAGAATTGAGAGGACTTTAAGGACACTTGGCCTATATTCGGCATTTCATCGCTAATTTGGCAGGCAAAAGTTTACCCTTCACCAAATTGATGAAGAAGGGAGTCACTTACTAGTAGAACGAATATTTTCAAGAGGAATTTGATATCCTTAAGAAATATCTCTTGAGTCCACCAGTATTAATGCCACCTGTTGAAGGAATGCCACTTATTCTTTATGTGATAGCTTTAGAGCGATCATTGGGTGCCTTCCTTGCCCAAAAGAATGATGCTGGGAATAAAAATAGCCTTTACTATTTCAGTCAGACTATGCTTGAAGAAGAAACCCAATATTCAAGTATTTAAAAGTGCTTCCTAGAATTAATCTTTGTGGTTCAGAAATTGAGACACTACCTGCAACATCATGAGGTCTAATTGGTATCTCGTAATAACCTGCTCAAATTCGTCCTTAGTCGTCTAATGATTACAGGACATCTAGCAAGGTGGGCAGTTATTTTGCAGCAATTTGATATCCAATATGTGTCTCAAAAGTCAATAAGGGGCCAAACTCTGGTTGATTTCCTTATTTAACACCCTTCAGTAGAAGATACATCTTCAAATTTTGAACTTCCAGATGAGGAAGTCTTCTCTATTCAAGATAGTCTTCAAACATGGGAAATGTACTTTGATGGTGCTTTCAGAAGTCCAACAAGGAATAAAATGGAAGATCCTAAATTCAACAAATTTGGGTTAGGAATTGTGCTCATTTCTCCAGAAAAGGCAGTGCTACCCTATTCCTTCTCATTATTGGGAGGCAGGACAAATAATGAAGCATAATACCAAGCTCTCATCACAGGATTGAAGTTAGCGCTTCAGGAACAAGTGAATCACTTAAAGGTGAAAGTTGATTCAGACCTGGTAATCAAACAAGTAAATGGGGATTGTTCCATCATAAAAGAAGAGTTAATCCCTTTGTATGATTACGTCAGAGATTTAATGGTGGAGTTTCCTTCGGAACCGACATTTTCTTATGTCCCGTGATCACAAAATTCCCAAGTTGATGCACTGGCTAATATATCTACTATAAATACCCGTAAATTTCAATGAATTTTTTTTTCTTAAATTCTTTGGGATTTTATGAGTACGTATTTTCTGACGAAACTTGATTCTGAGACCCAGTGTGCCCGGAATCAATTTCTGAAGTTTCGCTCGGGTACGTTCAGTGAACGGACAAGTATGTTTTTCTATCTTTTGAACCGGTGCTCGGAATTGAAATTCGAGGGCACCGATGAAACCACAGCGCTGGTAACTTCTTAATAGGGCCTTTACCAAAGATGTGTTTACTCAGGAGTAGATGTTAAAAAAGTGGTTTAATTAAATAGTGAATAAAATTGTGGTACAATTTTATTTCTAACTAAGGTGGTTTAATCCTACATGGGGGAGTTAGGGTGAGACCCACTAGCATCCTAAATACCCATGTGAGGATAAATGTGAGGTGGGATCCGTACAAGCCCCAACTCTTCACTTTTCTTAAACCCCTTAAACCCCCCATTAAACCCCTTGTATTTAATTGGGTAACTCTTGCTCTCCCCACTCTCCCACATTAATTCATGCCAACACACACTTAATCAATTAATTGATTTGGGTGTTTGAATTTGTAAATTTTGAATGCATGGAAAAGTAAAATAAAATAAGGGGTAGCTTATTTTATTTTTGGTTAGCTTGTTGTGTTGAGAATTGGAGGAGAGAGCTCTAGTACCTTTTGAAGAACTTCATCTTCAACGAAGCATTCCAACTCTCCGACGAAGAACGTCGGTTCGGCGACCCCGGTTTCTCCATCCTCTTCTTCCTCCGCGATAAGGGAGGAGACACCGATGACGAGGGAAACGACGCCATCATCCACGGTGCTTGACAACCGATAACTTTCTTCGAGGTATGGGTGTGTTTTCGATTGAGAAATATTGGCTTCCCTTCCATGTTGTCGTTCCTCTTATGTAAAGACCGTAAAATTCAAGGGAATTTTTTTTTTTTTTTTTTTTTTTTTTCCTTAATTTTCTTTGGATTTTTACAAGAGCGCGATTTCAGACGGCACCTGATTCCGAGGCCCGGAGTGCCCGGAATTAATTTCCGAAGTTTGGCTCGGGTACGTTCAGTGAACGGACGAGCGGGAATTCCTAACTTTTGATCCGGTGCTCGGAATTAAAATCCGAGGGCACCGATGAACTCGCAGCGCCGATATTCGCTTAATGAGACCTTTTCGGGAGTTGCGTTTGTTGCGGGTTGAAAGATACGTTTTGGGGTTTTTCAATTAAGTTAAATAAAATTGTGTAAAACAAATTTTATTTTTTACTTATTAAAGAAAACCTACCTAAGGGGGTTGGAAGTGGGACCCACACCCACTTAACCTCCCTTGGGAGGATTAAGTGTGGTGGGGCCCACACGAACCCCTAAGACTTTTCTTTTTCTCTCAACGTTCTTAACCCCCAATTAATTGGCCTACGTTACCCTTATTTAATTAAGGAAGTTAAAGCCCTTTTTGAATTTCAAATTTTGAAATTCTTTTGTGTTGTGTTAATAAAATAAGAGGTAGTCTTATTTTATTTAGGGTTCTTTTTTTTGCCTTTGGAGAGCCTTCTCATCTTCAAGCTCTGACGAAGAACGAAGAACGTCTTCATCCTCGACGAAGAACGACAACACTTCGTCAAGGATCATCGACTCAGAGACCTAGTATCTTCGGACCTCTGCTTCCTCTTCGGACCTTCTTCGTCGGCAAACGAAGATCCGCCAACAACGTGTCGCATCGGACGTAAATCTTCGTCAACGGATTTGACGAACGACGACCGCGACGCCTGACTTCCGCGACGCCGTCTTCCGCGGAACGTAGAGGATTTCTTTGAATCTCAAACCCGAGGTAGGGGATGTTTTTATTAATTATTTTATTCCATTCCTGAATCGTGGATTTTAGCATGACTAAACGTGAGACTTTTTAGTTATGTTATTTGTTAACGCGAGGGGAGTCGGACCGCACGAACACGGCCGAAACCCCCTCCTTCGTTCATGTTGATTCATGCGGGTGGAAGCAAGAGGCGTGGTGCCGTCGCACCACGCGGATGAACATGCTTATGATTTCCGCAATACCGTCGCGCTTCGCCGAGGAGAGACTTCAAGACCGCGACGCCGACACGCCGCGTTGGGAGGATTCTTGGCACGGCGAAAGGGGCGCGGTGCCGTCGCACCGCGCCGGACGACGAACACCGCGGCCGGTTCCGGGCCGCGGTGAGACGAGGAGACCGCGGCCGGTTCCGGGCCGCGGCGGAAGGAAAGACCGGCGGCCGGGCCGCCGGCGTCGGAAGTCAAGGGCGGGACCGGAAATTCCGGTCCCGTTGGTAAAAACCGGCCGGCCAGCAGGCCGGCCGGATGTCATAAAAACCGGGGGTTTAAACCCCCGGCCGGTCCATCAAGACCCCCCTCTTAATGAGGGGGCGGTTCTTTTAAGGAGGGGGGGGCAAAGCCCCCCCGGTTTTACTCAACCGGCCCCCATTTGCGGGGGCCGTTTTGTCTCAAACGGCGCGGCAAAGCCGCGCCGCCTTCGGAAGGGCGGGGGCTTAGCCCCCCGCGTGAGTCGCGGCCACCGCCGCCAGCGCGGTCCGCCGCCGCCAGCGCGGCCCGCCGCCGCCGCCACGCGGCCCGCCGCCGCCACGTGGCCCGCCGCCGCCGCGCCACGCGGCCGCCGCCGCCACGCGGCCCGCCGCCGCCACGTGGCCCGCCGCCGCCGTCCGCCGCCGCCGGCCGCCGCCGCCGGCCGCCGCGCCACCCAAGGGGGGGGGGGGGTCGGGCCGGGTCGTTCCGGACCCGGACCCCCCCGTTTCGGACCAGATTCGGTTTTTGGCTCATAACTTGAGCCTCGGACCTCCGAATGACGAACCGTCTGCGGCAACGCGATCCTTGGATCGAGACGGTCGTTTCGGTATATCGCACTCAAGGTTTCGGTTTACTTTGAGTTCGGCCGGGTTGGTTCGTTCACGAAACCAACCGGGCCTTCGGAGCGGAAACGCTCATATCTTGAGCTACGGACGTCTGATTGACGCGCCGTCAGTCGCGTAGTGTTCCTCTTAGTGAGACGGATCTTTTGGCATACTCCGCCCGAGGTTTGGACGCAGGTGGAGTACGGTCGGGTTGGTTTTGCCTTAAAAACCAACCGGGCCCCGGAGACAAAAATGCCAATAACTCTCAGACCAGGCGTCCGATCGACGCGCCGTCTGTTGCGTTGAGTTCCTGTTGACGATACGGAACTTTTGGATACATCAACTTCGGTCTTCGTGACAGTTGATGTATCAGCCTCTCGGCTCGTGGAGCGGACCCTCCGTACGAGCTTGCTGTGTGCGGGAACCCTAGTGCTGGCTGCGACTGTTCTACTGCTACGACTGCTACTGTGACTGCGACGACGACAGTACAGAGATCCTGTGTGGATTCAACGACGACAGTACAGAGATCCTGTGTGGATTCGACGACGACGACTACAGCACTCAGCGATCCTACGTGGATCAGTGCTACAGGTTCTGTGTGAGCCCGATCCTGTGTGGGTCCTTGCGCTCAGCGGTTCTGTGTGAGCCAGCGCCTACAGGTTCTGTGTGAGCCCGATCCTGTGTGGGTCTTGCGGGGGTTAGTTACCTATCGATCCTTCGTGGGTCCGACGACTTAGGTGGATCAGTGATCATCTTTATCGTCCTTGAAGAAGTGTACCTGTGTGAGCTGAATCCTGTTACTTTCCTTTGTGGAATACGTATACTTTCCTGCGTGGACTGAGTTATACTTGATCTCGGAGGTTGGAGCGTATTTGAGTTGATGACTTAGGTATATGTATGGGCATATACCTAAGCAGTGTTGGTTGTTACTTCGTGATTGTACTTTGCTTCGTGGTTTATCCTTTGTGGATTTTGAGAGACCTTCAGGGGTCTCGGGGTCCCTACTGAGTAGCTTATACTCACCCCTGCACGGGCTTCGCCCGCACTACGTTGTGTTGGTTGCAGACGACGGACAGCGTTGACCTTAGCTGAGGTTCGCGGAGCGGGACGGTACCCGGAGGTGGACCACTGGGCGGGACGAGTACGGAGCGGACGGTGGGACCCGTGGAGCAGAGGAGCTATCTGTACCCACCCTTCAGGTGGGATTTCCGGTGGACAGCTCGGAGTAGCGGCCTTTACTTTACAGTTGCTGTTTTTCCCTTTTCGAGTTGTACTTTACTTTCAGTTTGGGTTTGTATTTTGGCCCATTTACTTTCCCGCACTTTCAGTTGTTCTCTGCTTGCTCAGTGATTACCTTCCGCTTGTTTACTCTGTGGTGTGTGTTTTCTTTTCAAAGGCAATGCCTTCCCTTTTTACCGGGATTTACGCCTTGGTGCTAGTCGCCAGCCCCTGGCCTATGGAAGGCGGGCTTGGGGTAGTCACGGCTCGGACCCCGAGGGCGGGTCGTGACAAATTGGTATCAAAGGAGTTCGGTTCTACCGCGAACTCTGATCTTTTCTATGTGAAGCAATAATGTTTAGCGTATTGAGTGTGGTTATCAGTCCAGGGAGTCCAGTGTTGGTGCGGCGGCCGACGTATCCACACACCAGGACCCTGACGTCTGATTTCCGACTTAATGCACGAAAACATTGATTGCGTGTGTGTTTCAAAGTTTTCTTTGTGATTACTTATATCAGCTCACCAGGTATACTGTTCTAACCGTGGCGCACCTGTTTCCTTTTCAGGATGGCCCCACGACGGCAGCCAGCTAGGGTTCCGATGGTCGAGCGAGACGACAGCCCACCGAGCGACGAGGCTTCGGTGCAGGGCCCTTTTCCAGTAGTGGCACCGGCGGTAGCTTTACTCGCCGAGCCCCCGATGCTTCCAGCAGCAGCCGCTGACGATGCACGTCGCCTCAGCGCACTGCATGAGTTTCAGCGACAGCGACCGCCCAGGTTTCGCGGGGAGACGGATCCCCAGGCAGCAGAGGACTGGCTGGTGGCAGTTGTTCGAGTGTTTAGGCTAGTGAGGACACCAGCAGACCTCATGGTGATCCTCGCTGCGAGCCTACTACACGCAGCAGCAGGACGATGGTGGAGCCTGATGCTCCAGGTGCACGATGAGGCATCTCTTCTCTGGACGGATTTCGAGAGCCTCTTCCGCTCTGAGTTCGTCCCGGCCACCCTTCGAGCGGTGCGTATCCAGGAGCTTCTACAGCTGCGGCAGGGCAGCATGACGGTCGCCCAGTACTCGGCGAGATTTACCGATCTCTCGCGCTACTCGACCGACATGGTACGGGACCCATTCTTCCGGGCCCGGACCTTTGAGCAGGGTTTGAGACACGAGATCAGGGCATCGCTGATCTCCCTCAGCATCCCGACTCAGACAGGAGTACTGGAGCGGGCTCTTCTGATCGAGAGCTTCCTTGCTGAGTCTACACCAGCACAGCGACCCACCGCAGGGCGGCACGTGGCAGAGTCATCTGCAGCAGGCAGTCGACGGATGACTCAGGGGTCCAGACAGACCAGACCTTCAGGCCGACGACCTCAGGGCACTGGCTCAGCAGTGCGGGGCACACAGCGCGGAGCCAGTCTTCCGAGAGGCAGACAGTGCTACTCATGCGGCGGACAGGGCCACATGGCTCGTGACTGCCCGACCCGCCGTACCGAGGAGCAGCAGTCAGTAGATGGACCACCGAGGCAGAGGCAGAGGGTCGACCGTGGCGGTCCGCAGGGAGGAGGCGGACGAGGCAGAGGAGCTGGACGAGCAGCTGGTGGTGGCCGACGCTTTGAGGCTTTACCACCACCACCACCAGGAGGTCCACCCCGACCACAGGGAGCTGGCGGGCAGCGACAGGCACAGCTCCAGGCAGCAGAGGCCTACGACCACGGCGCACCCGAGATGATTCGAGGTACTATCTGTGTCTATTCCACCCTTGCTGCAGTTCTTATAGACACAGGAGCGAGTCACTCTTTCATAGCCGCTGCCCTTGTTCGGAGCTCGGAGATTCCGACTGAGCCGTTGGCTCGATCCTTACGGCTAGAGACTCCTACGGGAGCAGACTCGACGATTACGCACTGGTGCCGGCAGTGTGAGCTTACTCTAGGAGGCGAGAGCTTCGGCTGGGATCTTCTTGTAGCAGCGTCGAGGCCTTACGACGTCATCTTGGGCATGGATTGGCTGTCTACGGTCCATGCACAGATTGACTGTTTTAGGCGCAAGGTGCGATGTGTACGCACCGACGGGAGCAGGTTCACCTTCACCGGCGAGAAGGGAGCCTTAGCAGCACAGGATGGATTTCCGCGGAGGAGAGGACAGCCCATCACTCATCAGTTGGCTAGCCTTATCCTTGGGGCAGTTGACGTGCGGAGTCCTGGTTTTCCTACAGTGGTGGATCAGTATGCGGACGTTTTTCCCGACGATGTTCCAGGGCTACCTCCTCGCAGAGAGGTAGACTTTTATATTGACCTGTACCCCGGGACAGCCCCGATATCCACTCCAGCATATCGGATGGCCCCCGCCGAGCTTAGAGAGCTACGGGTACAGTTGGAGGACTTGCAGGGCAAGGGATTCATCCGACCCAGTGTTTCACCCTGGGCTTCCCCGATATTGTTCGCCAAGAAGGCGGACGGGAGCTTGCGACTTTGTGTTGACTTTCGTCGCCTGAACCAGGTGACAGTGAGGAACAAGTATCCGCTACCGAGGATTGATGACCTCTTTGATCAGCTCAAGGGAGCACGGTGGTTCTCGAAGATAGACCTCAGGTCAGGCTATCATCAGCTCAGAGTCAGAGACGAGGATGTGCAGAAGACGGCCTTCAGATGTCGGTATGGCCACTATGAGTTCTTGGTTATGCCTTTCGGTGTAACCAATGCTCCAGCAGTGTTCATGGCTCTCATGAACAGGATCTTTCAGCCATACCTCGATCGGTTTGTCGTGGTTTTCATCGACGACATTCTGATTTACTCTACGACAGAGGAGGAGCACGCCTATCACTTGCGAGTTGTTCTTGATACACTCCGAGAGCACCAGCTTTATGGTAAGCTCTCGAAGTGCCAGTTCTGGATACGTGAGGTCCACTTTTTGGGACACGTAATCTCTGAGGCGGGAGTTGCAGTGGATCCCGCGAAGATTGAGGCTGTGTTAGCATGGGAGCCACCCAGGAGCGTGACTGAGGTTCGGAGTTTCTTGGGACTAGCTGGATACTATCGGAGATTTGTGCCGAACTTCTCCAGAGTTGCGGCATCACTCACAGCGTTGACGAAGAAGGGGAAACCCTTCGTGTGGTCAGACAGTTGTCAGCAGAGCTTCGAGGAGCTGAGGCAGAGATTGACTAGCGCACCTATCTTGAGGTTGCCTGAGGAGGGAGTAGGGTACGTGGTCTACTGCGATGCATCAGGGACCGGACTCGGATGTGTTCTGATGCAGGAGCGGGCAGTGATCGCCTATGGATCACGACAGTTGAGACCGCATGAGCAGAACTACGCTACCCATGACCTGGAGTTAGCAGCAGTGGTCTTCGCTCTGAAGACATGGCGACACTATCTGATGGGCGAGCGCTTTACGGTCTTTTCCGATCATCAGAGCCTCAGGTATATCTTCTCGCAGAAGGACCTGAACCTGAGACAGCGACGATGGCTCGAGTTCCTCCAGGACTATGACTTTGAGATAGTCTATACTCCTGGGAAGGGGAACGTAGTAGCTGATGCCCTCAGCAGGAGGACGGGCATTCAACTACTTGAGGAGGCGACAGAGCAGCTAGCCTCTTTGCAGATATCCTTCGTGGATAGAGATGGAGCAGCCTTTCTACAGTCTCTCACAGTCACTCCTCCACTACTGCAGCGAGTCAGGGAGGCACAGCATGGGGACGCTGACTGTGAGACACGGCGTGCACAGATATCCTCGGGACAGACACCTGATGGTTTCTCCCTTGGAGCAGAGCACGACATCCTTTTCAGAGGACGTACCATGGTACCAGTCGCCTTGCGAGAGGAAGTGCTGAGGGAGTTTCACACTTCTCCTTTAGCGGTACATCCAGGAGTGGCAAAGATGTACCAGGACCTCAGACGACAGCACTGGTGGCCGGGCATGAAGAAAGCTGTAGCAGAGTTCGTTTCTCGATGCCTTACCTGTCAGCAGGTGAAGGCTGAGCATCAGGTACCAGCAGGCTTGGTACAGCCCTTGGAGGTTCCGGAGTGGAAGTGGGATGGCATATCTATGGACTTCGTGACTGGACTTCCACGCACTTCCAGAGGTCACGACTCCATCTGGGTGATTGTTGACCGACTCACCAAGTCGGCACACTTCTTACCCATCAGAGAGCAGGGCTCGGTGGAGAGCTTGGGACGTCTCTACGTTCAGGAGATTGTGCGGCTCCACGGCGTGCCATCATCTATCGTTTCCGATCGAGATGCCCGCTTTACTTCCCGGCTTTGGAAGGGGTTACAGGAGGCGTTCGGGACGCAGCTACGTCTTAGCACAGCCTTTCACCCGCAGACGGATGGTCAGACGGAGAGGACCATTCAGACTCTCGAGGACATGCTCCGCGCATGTGTCCTCGACTTTGGTCGTAGCTGGGAGGACCACCTCCCCTTGGTGGAGTTCGCATACAACAACAGCTACCACTCCACCATCGGGATGGCACCGTACGAGGCGTTGTACGGCCGACCATGTAGATCTCCTTTGTGCTGGACAGACCCTGGGGAGTCAGCACTGGTGGGACCGGAAATGGTCCAGGCCACGACAGAGAAGGTCCAGGTCATCCAGGAGCGGATGAGGACAGCTCAGAGCCGGCAGAAGTCATATGCTGACAGGAGGCGGAGACCACTGGAGTTCGAGGATGGCGACCACGTCTTCTTGCGGGTCTCACCTCGACGTGGTATTCGGAGATTTGGCCGAGGCGGCAAGTTATCTCCGCGCTTCATCGGACCTTTTCAGATTCTCAGCAGGATTGGCGAGGTGGCTTATCGCCTGGCTCTACCACCTCAGTTGCACCGGGTGCACGACGTCTTCCACGTATCCCAGCTGAGGAGATACGTGCACGACCCGACGCACATCATTGACCATGGGGAGCTTGACGTTGACGATGGGGCGACTTTTGCGGAGGTCCCAGTGGAGATCGAGGATCGACAGGAGCGGGTCCTACGTGGACGGTCGATTCCTCTTGTGCGCATCAGATGGCAGCACGGGAACCTCCAGGAGAGCACTTGGGAGCGGGAGGCTCAGATGCGTGCTCAGTACCCCCATTTGTTTCCCTAGTTTTTGTTGTATCTTTACGGGGACGTAAAGCCCTGAGGTGGGAGTAATGTAAAGACCGTAAAATTCAAGGGAATTTTTTTTTTTTTTTTTTTTTCCTTAATTTTCTTTGGATTTTTACAAGAGCGCGATTTCAGACGGCACCTGATTCCGAGGCCCGGAGTGCCCGGAATTAATTTCCGAAGTTTGGCTCGGGTACGTTCAGTGAACGGACGAGCGGGAATTCCTAACTTTTGATCCGGTGCTCGGAATTAAAATCCGAGGGCACCGATGAACTCGCAGCGCCGATATTCGCTTAATGAGACCTTTTCGGGAGTTGCGTTTGTTGCGGGTTGAAAGATACGTTTTGGGGTTTTTCAATTAAGTTAAATAAAATTGTGTAAAACAAATTTTATTTTTTACTTATTAAAGAAAACCTACCTAAGGGGGTTGGAAGTGGGACCCACACCCACTTAACCTCCCTTGGGAGGATTAAGTGTGGTGGGGCCCACACGAACCCCTAAGACTTTTCTTTTTCTCTCAACGTTCTTAACCCCCAATTAATTGGCCTACGTTACCCTTATTTAATTAAGGAAGTTAAAGCCCTTTTTGAATTTCAAATTTTGAAATTCTTTTGTGTTGTGTTAATAAAATAAGAGGTAGTCTTATTTTATTTAGGGTTCTTTTTTTTGCCTTTGGAGAGCCTTCTCATCTTCAAGCTCTGACGAAGAACGAAGAACGTCTTCATCCTCGACGAAGAACGACAACACTTCGTCAAGGATCATCGACTCAGAGACCTAGTATCTTCGGACCTCTGCTTCCTCTTCGGACCTTCTTCGTCGGCAAACGAAGATCCGCCAACAACGTGTCGCATCGGACGTAAATCTTCGTCAACGGATTTGACGAACGACGACCGCGACGCCTGACTTCCGCGACGCCGTCTTCCGCGGAACGTAGAGGATTTCTTTGAATCTCAAACCCGAGGTAGGGGATGTTTTTATTAATTATTTTATTCCATTCCTGAATCGTGGATTTTAGCATGACTAAACGTGAGACTTTTTAGTTATGTTATTTGTTAACGCGAGGGGAGTCGGACCGCACGAACACGGCCGAAACCCCCTCCTTCGTTCATGTTGATTCATGCGGGTGGAAGCAAGAGGCGTGGTGCCGTCGCACCACGCGGATGAACATGCTTATGATTTCCGCAATACCGTCGCGCTTCGCCGAGGAGAGACTTCAAGACCGCGACGCCGACACGCCGCGTTGGGAGGATTCTTGGCACGGCGAAAGGGGCGCGGTGCCGTCGCACCGCGCCGGACGACGAACACCGCGGCCGGTTCCGGGCCGCGGTGAGACGAGGAGACCGCGGCCGGTTCCGGGCCGCGGCGGAAGGAAAGACCGGCGGCCGGGCCGCCGGCGTCGGAAGTCAAGGGCGGGACCGGAAATTCCGGTCCCGTTGGTAAAAACCGGCCGGCCAGCAGGCCGGCCGGATGTCATAAAAACCGGGGGTTTAAACCCCCGGCCGGTCCATCAAGACCCCCCTCTTAATGAGGGGGCGGTTCTTTTAAGGAGGGGGGGGCAAAGCCCCCCCGGTTTTACTCAACCGGCCCCCATTTGCGGGGGCCGTTTTGTCTCAAACGGCGCGGCAAAGCCGCGCCGCCTTCGGAAGGGCGGGGGCTTAGCCCCCCGCGTGAGTCGCGGCCACCGCCGCCAGCGCGGTCCGCCGCCGCCAGCGCGGCCCGCCGCCGCCGCCACGCGGCCCGCCGCCGCCCCGTGGCCCGCCGCCGCCGCGCCACGCGGCCGCCGCCGCCACGCGGCCCGCCGCCGCCACGTGGCCCGCCGCCGCCGTCCGCCGCCGCCGGCCGCCGCCGCCGGCCGCCGCGCCACCCAAGGGGGGGGGGGGGGTCGGGCCGGGTCGTTCCGGACCCGGACCCCCCCGTTTCGGACCAGATTCGGTTTTTGGCTCATAACTTGAGCCTCGGACCTCCGAATGACGAACCGTCTGCGGCAACGCGATCCTTGGATCGAGACGGTCGTTTCGGTATATCGCACTCAAGGTTTCGGTTTACTTTGAGTTCGGCCGGGTTGGTTCGTTCACGAAACCAACCGGGCCTTCGGAGCGGAAACGCTCATATCTTGAGCTACGGACGTCTGATTGACGCGCCGTCAGTCGCGTAGTGTTCCTCTTAGTGAGACGGATCTTTTGGCATACTCCGCCCGAGGTTTGGACGCAGGTGGAGTACGGTCGGGTTGGTTTTGCCTTAAAAACCAACCGGGCCCCGGAGACAAAAATGCCAATAACTCTCAGACCAGGCGTCCGATCGACGCGCCGTCTGTTGCGTTGAGTTCCTGTTGACGATACGGAACTTTTGGATACATCAACTTCGGTCTTCGTGACAGTTGATGTATCAGCCTCTCGGCTCGTGGAGCGGACCCTCCGTACGAGCTTGCTGTGTGCGGGAACCCTAGTGCTGGCTGCGACTGTTCTACTGCTACGACTGCTACTGTGACTGCGACGACGACAGTACAGAGATCCTGTGTGGATTCAACGACGACAGTACAGAGATCCTGTGTGGATTCGACGACGACGACTACAGCACTCAGCGATCCTACGTGGATCAGTGCTACAGGTTCTGTGTGAGCCCGATCCTGTGTGGGTCCTTGCGCTCAGCGGTTCTGTGTGAGCCAGCGCCTACAGGTTCTGTGTGAGCCCGATCCTGTGTGGGTCTTGCGGGGGTTAGTTACCTATCGATCCTTCGTGGGTCCGACGACTTAGGTGGATCAGTGATCATCTTTATCGTCCTTGAAGAAGTGTACCTGTGTGAGCTGAATCCTGTTACTTTCCTTTGTGGAATACGTATACTTTCCTGCGTGGACTGAGTTATACTTGATCTCGGAGGTTGGAGCGTATTTGAGTTGATGACTTAGGTATATGTATGGGCATATACCTAAGCAGTGTTGGTTGTTACTTCGTGATTGTACTTTGCTTCGTGGTTTATCCTTTGTGGATTTTGAGAGACCTTCAGGGGTCTCGGGGTCCCTACTGAGTAGCTTATACTCACCCCTGCACGGGCTTCGCCCGCACTACGTTGTGTTGGTTGCAGACGACGGACAGCGTTGACCTTAGCTGAGGTTCGCGGAGCGGGACGGTACCCGGAGGTGGACCACTGGGCGGGACGAGTACGGAGCGGACGGTGGGACCCGTGGAGCAGAGGAGCTATCTGTACCCACCCTTCAGGTGGGATTTCCGGTGGACAGCTCGGAGTAGCGGCCTTTACTTTACAGTTGCTGTTTTTCCCTTTTCGAGTTGTACTTTACTTTCAGTTTGGGTTTGTATTTTGGCCCATTTACTTTCCCGCACTTTCAGTTGTTCTCTGCTTGCTCAGTGATTACCTTCCGCTTGTTTACTCTGTGGTGTGTGTTTTCTTTTCAAAGGCAATGCCTTCCCTTTTTACCGGGATTTACGCCTTGGTGCTAGTCGCCAGCCCCTGGCCTATGGAAGGCGGGCTTGGGGTAGTCACGGCTCGGACCCCGAGGGCGGGTCGTGACATCTTAAACCACCTATTATCAGACTAATGTGGAAGGGACCGAACAAAACTAAAATAGCTCGATTCCTCTGCCGTTCTTGTGAATAAGCGGAGTCATTCAACTGTTCTTGAGCGGTGAATCAAGTTATGTTTTAGGAGCCGATCAGAGGCCTGAAAATAGCATAAACGGCCTCAGAGCGTCGGGGCGACCTAGAAGTGGAAGTTTCGTAGAAATAAGATCATTGGAACAAAGAACAGATGCCTCGGGAGGCGTGCTGGCCAGAGGCGTCATTTTTGGAAAATTCCAGAATACACGGTGTGTACTCCAGAAGCACACGCCCTGTAGTAAAAGCATACTGTGGCTTCCGTTTTTCTCGTTAGAAAAGTAACACATGATGTGTGACTCTAGACACATGGCATGTACTCTCCACACAGTTTGGCAGAGGAGACATCTATGGACATGGTGTGTATTTAGAAAAAATAAATGGACATGGATAGAAACACATGGTCAAGAGGCATGGCGTGTACTTCCTTCACCATGGAAGAAGCAGCTTCGTGATGACTCAACATGTATTTCGGGAATACACGGACACGGGGTGGAGTACACGAGCATGTACTCCACCACACGGCCAGGCATGGCCAGTGTACACGGAGCCGACCCTAGAAGTTTGGACACAGCGTGTAACCATACCACACGCTGTGTACATACTTTTTACATGAACAACCCTTCTACATGGGCTATGGTACACAGACAATACCCGTGGATCGAAGACACGGCGTGTAACAATACCACATGTTGTGTACTTACTTTTTACATGAACAACCCTTCGACACGGTCTAGGGTACACGGGAAGTACCTGAGGTCTGAAGACATGGCGTGTAACCATACCAACACGCCGTGTACTTTTTGGAAAATTACTTGGTCATCATGTACTCAGTGTCTTGGACACGTTTGTTTGGTTTATCACCTATGGCGTGGCAGACCTTCGGAATACATCAACTCTGGACTTCGTGACAGTTGATGTATCGACCCTCTATTTACTCTTGGAACGGACCCTCCTGGAATCGAATACGCTGTGTGAGGGAACCCTAGAGTTGGCTGCGACTGCGATGACGATGGCGACTGTACCTGGATCCTACGTGGGTTCGGCAGTGAGGACGTGTAACGACCCGAAATTTTGAATAAATCTTATTTCCTAATTTTATGTGTTATTTTATTTTATTTTTATACTCAAAAAAATGTTTCATTTGATAACATGAGTATAATTAAAATGAGACTGTTGGGTTTTGACTATTATTTGACCATTGGTCAATATGACCGCTGGAAACTAAATGTTTTGATTACTGTCTCTAAATACAAGCAATCTTGGTTAATTAATATAGAAAGAAGATTCGATGGCCTCACCCAGTAGTCTTGGACCGATCGAAGCCCATCTAACAGAACTTGGGAAGGATGTAGCACCACTGGGCTTTGCTCTGGACCAAACCCAAGCTGAACTTCATCGTGTGAAGCTAAAACGGGATCGGCTTCGCAAGAAGTTCAAACTGATAGAAATTACGACTCGTGCGATGTTGGCCGAGCCTCCCTCAGATTCTCTCACCTTAGCACACCTTACACTTAGGTCCTATGCTGGTGTGATAAGGGGCTATGTAAGGAGACCGTTATTGCCTTGCGTAATCCTTTGTTTTAAATAAAAATTTGGATTTCTTCTTATGATGAAGTTTATGAATTTTCAAATGTCCAGATAAATATAGTATGCATATTTTTGATGAATTTTAGAGAAAGGACATTTTAAAAATGTTTATGTAAACCTTAAATAAATAAAAATGTGTAATGATTTTCAAAAAATGGTCTTCTACAATTATGTTCACTACGAAATTTCGAGTCTAATAAGATCAACTTGATTTTTGATGAATAGTAAATTATGAATAGTGATTTTACGCTTAGGATTAGTAATGTGACCAAATGGATTAGCAATCTCACTTAAAGAAAGTATTAATATAATCTAGGCACTTTGATTAAGTAATGTGATTCAATAAAATAGTTAAATAACAGTTTCATAAATTATTATTCAAGTATTAGTTTTTTAAGGTGAATAGTGTTTTTTAATTAAAAATTTAATTAAAAATATTTATAAAATTATTTTTATAAAACAGATTTCATTTTTGAACTCAGAGAACTGATATTATGCTATGGTAATTTTTGGGGTTTTTTTCTGAAAAAATGAATTTTCAGTGAATAGTGTTTTTATTTAAAAATTAAATTAAAAATATTTAGAAAATTATTTTTATAAAATAGAGTTCATATTTGTAATCAGAGCGTTGATATTTGGTTAAGGTTAAATTTTGGGATTATTCTGAGAAAGTTGAATTTTCGATGAATAGTGAAAATACAGTTTTTAAGTTACGGGTGTCTAATGACATAATTAAATGATGTATTAAGTATGTAATCAATATGGTCGACTTATGAATAGTAATATAAGGTATGAGGTGTCCCAGGTGGCCAATACCATGGGCCAATACCATGGGAAAGCCCATGGTTTTGCCAAAACCACTAATGAGGTGTCCCTTGGCCATTAATGCCTTGTCCCCTCACTTTCCCTATAAATACCAAGCCATCCTCTCATCCATTCAACTCTCCACTCTCCCCCAACGAAGTTCTGGTCTCATTACCTCCCAAGGAGTCCTCCCATGGTGCCCCCAAGACCTCAAGGTCCCAACCTTTGAGTTTTAAGAGTTATGTTTTAAGGTAAGGGATCCGACCTCTCTCTTTCATTTAAGTAATCTCTTTTATATCATTCCTTTTATGCTACATGTTCTTATGTTGGAGGATGTTCCTTTATACTCCTCTTACTGCCCTTTTTTATGTTCATATAATGAGAGATCCCCTCTTACTCTCATTATTTCGTTTTATGAAGTTTTAAGTGGCGCCGTTAGGCTGCCGAAATTTTTGTAATGGACTCTTTCTCTCTTCTCATTTTTCAAGATCTATTTTCATGTAAAGTATTTCAAGTTCCTTTTTATTATGTTGGGTTATGATCTCTAAATTTATCATACTGATCTTTTATGATCATATGATGAGAGACCCCATTTTATCTCTTCAATTCAGTATTTTGAAGTTTTAAGTGGCGCCGTTAGGATGCCGAATTTTTAAGTGGTTCTTCACCCTTCTCGTTTTGAAGTTCTACTTTCATGTCAATTTTTTCAAGTTCCTTTTTGTAATGTTGGGGTATGATCTCTATATCTATCATACTGTACTCTTATGTTCATATGATGAGAGACCCCATTTTATCTCTTCAATTCAGTATTTTGAAGTTTTAAGTGGCGCCGTTAGGCTGCCGAATTTTTAGGGGATTCTTTCACCCTTCTCATTCTTTTCAAAGTTCTACTTTCATGTCAAGTATTTCAAGTTCCTTTTTAATTATGTTGGGGCATTATATCTATATCTATCATACTTTACTCTTATGTTCATATGATGAGAGAACCCATTTGATCTCTTCAATTCAGTATTTTGATGTTTTAAGTGGCGCCGTTAGGCTGCCGAATTTTTTTAGGGGATTCTTTCACCCTTCTCATTCTTTTCAAAGTTCCACTTTCATGTCAAATATTTCAAGTTCCTTTTTAATTATGTTGGGTCATTATCTCTATATCTATCATACTGAACTCTTATGTTCACATGATGAGAGACCCTATTTGATCTTTTCAAATCATTGTGTTTGATGTTTAAGTAACGTCGTTAGGCTGCCGAACTTTCATAAGAGAAATATAATTTTTTTCTTTCTTCAATGTTTTTCATTTCAAATGGTATGTCCTTGAAATTTCATTACCATGATCATGTATCCTTCTTATTCTGTCCATCTACTGTTTTATGGGTCATTTATGAATGTTTGACCCATTTTCCCTCTCTTTTTAATGTCTTCTAAAACCTCGTAACATAGCCGTTATGCTGCAGAATTTCCATCTCAAAATGTCTCTCTCTTTTTGTAATGTTCTTTTATATTATTAAGTGAATACTCAAAGATCTTTATTATAAAGGGGTATTCACATATATACCAAAATTTTATATTTTAAATTATGGTATTTACATACATGAGACCCACCTTCCTTTTCTGTGGGTTTTAAAGTGATGTTAAGATCATGTCTTTAAAGCAGTTTTTAAAACGTTATGATTACGAAATGAAACCCATTTATTTTGTGCTACATGGGTTGTTTATGAAATGTTTGATGATGATATATGTGGCTCACATGATAATAAAGACAAATTTAAGGGTGTGCTTTGATAGCGCTCCAATGCATTGGGTAAAGACTTAATCTCTAGAGATGACCATTTTTTAACGACGCCTTGGTGAATAACCTTGGTAATTTTTAATGACACCTTGGGGATGGACGTTGGGGAAACGAAATGATTGTCAATATTAAATGTTGCAGACACATCTTCAAGTTATAAAAAATTTTATTTTTATTATGAAATGCCTCATGATTTCTTTCTCATGACTTAAAGTTTTTTTTTCATGTCCTTATTGAAGTATCTCAAGTTCACATGTAAAATGTTCATCTTGTTTCCCTTACTGGGCCTTTTGCTCACCCTTTCTTTTGATGTATGTCCCCAGGTTATGAGATGCAGTAATGAACCTAGGATGAACATAAGGAGAAGCCTTTCAAGTGTTTAAGAAGAATTTTTTATGTTTTTTCATGTATTATGTTCCTAGTTTCCAAGACACTAAACCTTAAAGATCCTCAGTTTTGTGTAATGTAATGAAAGTTTATGTTATAAAAAGGCGGGATGCTATAGTTGGTATCAAAGGATGGTTTAGTTATTTGTGGAAATTAGGATATGAAAACTCTAGGAAGAACCCTATAGAAAAGTTAAAAAAATAGGAAATCTTCCTGGTATTTTGGTGAGTATTGAGTGCGAGGTTGCCAAGCAAATACATCCCTGTCTGGATACGAGCAGGTAGAGGTGGCTCTGGCATAGATGTACATAGGGGTAAAACCTGAAAACACCACTTTGAGCTAGACTCGAACGGGAACTGGTACATGACAACGGGCCTTGCTGCACTCTTGGTTACGACACTCCCGGGGGATATGCTTTGGTAAATTCATAAGCTTAGTATGAACCATTGTTAAAGGAACAAAGATAAAATAAAATAAAGATTCACATAAGAATATATGATCATGGATAACCTAGATGGGAACCTAGGGGATCACAAGTTAGGGTATACTTTTCTTCTACAAGTTATCCTTATATGCTTTCAGTTCCTTTTCATGATTATTGGATAAGTACTTAAGCCCCTAATTATGCTTTCTCTTCATAGTTAATGGTGGGAAATGGAAGAACATGTCCAAACAACCAATGTGATAGGAAATGCGATGATTGTCGTATTAATATGATAGGGATGATTAGGGGATTAAAATATGATTATTATTTTGGAATATGTTCACTATTTTGGGGACCCTATATGATCGAGGTAAATAGATTACTACGGTATTTTCATTGAAGAGTAGGGTTGAATTATATTTTGAAGAATCGATGAATTTAAGGTGGAATTATAGTAATTTAGGTTACTTATGGAAATTATTAACCTATCTTGGGGTAAATATGTTTAGGTTAGTTACTTTTTTAGGAGTGGTTGATGTTGTTTGGAGATGAATGATAAAGTTTACCTTGGAAGACTATGTTATCAAATCCTTCTTGTATTTGGGTTTCAATATTAGTTTGGTTTATTTTGAGGATTTTTTAAGGACAATTATTTATGGAATGGACTATGATGAACTTTGGGTAGTACCATGGAACTTTGAAGATTTAAAAGTAGTTTCCATTCCTATGGGATTATTTCTTTTTGAAGAGTTGTTTTACCTTACCCTTTCTGTTTTTGGGATAATGTTTAAAGATAGAAGAAATAGATAGTTAATCTTTTGTGGATTATGAAGATGATTCTTGTGTTTTGATGAGACAAAGTAGTTTTGAATGCTCATAATTTGGAGAAAAGATTAGTTTTGGGTATAAAATTATTAAAGGATGAAACTCTACATGAAAATAGGTATATTTTCTTATGTTTTTGTTTTATGTTGTAAATGAATTCCTAAAAATTATAAAAAGGAACGTGAAACAAAAACGTTGTTGGTTTACGTTTCCTACTTGGTAATCAAAGACCGTTTACACACATCATAAGTTTGGGATTTTCTTATGGTTAACGTTCTCCTAATCATGTTCTCTATCACTCTCCCCTAGAAATTGACCCTTTGTTTTTCTTCCATGTCCATGTTTTCCTCCATGGAATCCTAGTATGGGTTAACTCGGGTGACCTTTGTACTTCCCTTTCTTTCTTTTAAAGTAATAGTTTTACTGACTCCTTTTCCGATGTGGGACTTTCAATGAAATTTCAAAACCCAATTTTAAAAATTGCGAGGACGCAATTTCTTAAGGGGGGAAGATTCTAACGACCTGAAATTTTGAATAAATCTTATTTCCTAATTTTATGTGTTATTTAATTTTATTTTTATACTCAACAAAAATGTTTCATTTGATAACATGAGTATAATTAAAATGAGACTGTTGAGTTTTGACTATTATTCGACCATTGGTCAATATGACCGCTGGAAACTAAATGTTTTGATTACTGTCTCTAAATACAAGCAATCTTGGTTAATTAATATAGAAAGAAGATTCGACGGCCTCACCTAGTAGCCTTGGACTGATCGAAGCCCATCTAACAGAACTTGGGAAGGAGGTAGCACCACTGGGCTTTGCTCTGGACCAAACCCAAGCTGAACTTCATCGTGTGAAGCTAGAACGGGATTGCCTTCGCGAGAAGTTCAAACTGATAGAAATTACGACTCGTGCGTTGTTGGCCGAGCCTCCCTCGGATTCTCTCACCTTAGCACACCATACACTTAGGTCCTATGCTGGTGTGATAAGGGGATATGTAAGGAGACCGTAATTGCCTTGTGTAATCCTTTGTTTTAAATAAAAATTTGGATTTCTTCTTATGATGAAGTTTATGAATTTTCAAATGTCCAGATAAATATAGTATGCATATTTTTGATGAATTTTAGAGAAAGGATATTTTAAAAATGTTTATGTAAACCTTAAATAAATAAAAATGTGTAATGATTTTCAAAAAATGGTCTTCTACAATTATGTTCAGTACGAAATTTCAAGTCCAATAAGGTCAACTTGATTTTTGATGAATAGTAAATTATGAATAGTGATTTTACGCTTAGGATTAGTAATGTGACCAAATGGATTAGCAATCTCACTTAAAGAAAATATTAATATAATCTAGGCACCTTGATTAAGTAATGTGATTCAATAAAATGGTTAAATAACGGTTTCATAAATTATTATTCAAGTATTAATTTTTTGGGTGAATAGTGTTTTTTAATTAAAAATTTAATTAAAAATATTTAGAAAATTATTTTTATAAAACGGATTTCATTTTTGAACTCAGAGCACCGATATTATGCTATGGTAATTTTTGGGGTTTTTTCTGAAAAAATGAATTTTCGGTGCATAGTGTTTTTATTTAAAAATTAAATTAAAAATATTTAGAAAATTATTTTTATAAAATGGAGTTCATATTTTTAATCAGAGCATTGATATTTGGTTAAGGTAAAATTTTGGGATTATTCTGAGAAAGTTGAATTTTCGACGAATAGTGAAAATACAGTTTTTAAGTTACGGGTGTCTAATGACATCATTAAATGATGTATTAAGTATGTAATCAATATGGTCGACTTATGAATAGTAAGATAAGGTATGAGGTGTCCCAAGTGGCCAATACCATGGGAAAATACCATGGGCAAGCCCATGGTTTTTCCAAAACCACTAATGAGGTGTCCCTTGGCCATTAATGCCTTGTCCCCTCACTTTCCCTATAAATACCAAGCCATACTCTCATCCATTCAACTCCCCACTCTCCCCCAACGAAGTTCTGGTCTTATTACCTACCAAGGAGTCCTCCCATGGTTCCCCCAAGCCCTCAAGGTCCCAACCTTTGAGTTTTAAGAGTTATGTTTTAAGGTAAGGGATCCGACCTCTCTCTTTCATTTCAAGTAATCTCTTTTATGTCATTCTTTTTATGCTACATGTTCTTATGTTGGAGGATGTTCTTTTATACTCCTCTTACTGCCCTTTTTATTTTCATATAATGAGAGATCCCCTCTTACTCTCATTATTTCGTTTTATGAAGTTTTAAGTGGCGCCGTTAGGCTGCCGAAATTTTTGTAACAGACTCTTTCTCCCTTCTCATTTTTCAAGATCTATTTTCATGTAAAGTATTTAAAGTTCCTTTTTATTATGTTGGGGTATGATATCTAAATTTATAATACTGATATTTTATGATCATATTATGAGAGACCCCATTTTATCTCTTCAATTCAGTATTTTGAAGTTTTAAGTGGCGCCGTTAGGCTGCCGAATTTTTAAGTGGTTCTTCACCCTTCTCGTTTTGAAGTTCTACTTTCATGTCAATTCTTTCAAGTTCCTTTTTGTTATGTTGGGGTATGATCTCTATATCTATCATACTAAACTCTTATTTTCATATGATGAGAGACCCCATTTGATCTCTTCAATTCAGTATTTTGAAGTTTTAAGTGGCGCCGTTAGGCTGCCGAATTTTTAGGGGATTCTTTCACCCTTCTCATTCTTTTCAAAGTTCTACTTTCATGTCAAGTCTTTCAAGTTCCTTTTTAATTATGTTGGGGAATTATCTCTATATCTATCATACTGGACTCTTATGTTCATATGAGGAGAGACCCCATTTTATCTCTTCAATTCAGTATTTTGATGTTTTAAGTGGCGTCGTTAGGCTGCCGAATTGTTTTAGGGGATTCTTTCACCCTTCTCATTATTTTCAAAGTTCTACTTTCATGTCAAGTCTTTCAAGTTCCTTTTTAATTATGTTGGGGAATTATCTCTATATCTATAATACTGAACTCTTATGTTCACATGATGAGAGACCCTATTTGATCTTTTCAAATCATTGTGTTTGAAGTTTAAGTAACGTCGTTAGGCTGCCGAACTTTCATAAGAGAAATATAATTTTTGTCTTTCTTCCATGTTTTTCATTTCAAATGGTATGTCCTTGATATTTCATTACCATGATCATGTATCCTTCTTATTCTGTCCATCTCCTGTTTTATGGGTCATTTATGAATGTTTGACCCATTTCCCTCTCTTTTTAATGTCTTCTAAAACCTCGTAACATAGCCGTTATGCTGCAGAATTTCCATCTCAAAATGTCTCTCTCTTTTTATAAAGTTCTTTTATATTATTAAGTGAATGCTCAAAGCTCTTTCTTCTAAAGGGGTATTCACATATATACCAAAATTTTCTATTTTAAATTATGGGATTTACATACATGAGACCCACCTTCCTTTTCTGCGGGTTTTAAAGTGATGTAAAGATCATGTCTTTAAAGTAGTTTTTAAAACGTTATGATTACGAAATGAAACCCATTTATTTTGTGCTACATGGGTTCTTTATGAAATGTTTGATGATGATATATGTGGCTCACATGATAATAAAGACAAATTTAAGGGTGCACCCTGATAGCGCTCCAATGCATTGGGTAAAGACTTAATCTCTAGAGATGACCATTTTTTAACGACGCCTTGGTGAATAACCCTGGTAATTTTTAATGACACCTTGGGGATGGACCTTGGTGAAACGAAATGATTGTCAATATTAAATGTTGCAGCCACATCTTCAAGTTATGAAAAATGTTATTTTTATTATGAAATGCCTCATGATTTCTTTCTCATGCCTTAAAGTTCTTTTCATGTCCTTATTGAAGTATCTCAAGTTCACATGTAAAATGTTCATCTTGTTTCCCTTACTGGGCCTTTTGCTCACCCTTTCTTTTGATGTATGTCCCCAGGTTATGAGATGCAGTAATGAACCTAGGATGAACATAAGGAGAAGCCTTTCAAGTGTTTAAGAAGAATGTTTTATGTTGTTTTCATGTATTATGTTCCTAGTTTCCAAGACACTAAACCTTAAAGATCCTCAGTTTTGTGTAATGTAATGAAAGTTTATGTTATAAAAAGGCGGGATGCTATAGGACGACTGTACTTGGATCCTCCGTGGGTTCGGCAGTGATGAAGACTATACTTGGATCCTTCGTGGGTTTGGTAGCGGTGTTTACTATACTAGGATCCTACGTGGGTTCGGCGGCGACGACTTCTGTACTTGGATCCTAAGTGAGTTCGGCAGGGGAGATGATTCAGAGGCAACATCTATCATCTCCACCCCTCTTCGTGAGTAGTATACCTGTGTGAGATGAGTCTTGACTTTTAGTCATTATCATCTATGTGATTGACTTACTTTCCTATGTGGAATGGGTTGTGCTTTCCTGTGTGGACTGGGTTGTCCTTAGGCTCGTGAGTTGGAGACGAACTGGAATTGATGACTTAGGTCTATGTTTGGGCATATAACTAAGTAGAGTTGGTTGATACTTCGTGTTTGTATCTTTCCTTTGTGGTTTATCCTTTGTGGATTTTGGGAGACCTTTGGGGGTATCGGGGTCCCTAATGAGTATCATATAGTCACCCCTGCATGGAAATTGCTCGCACTACATTGTGTTGGTTGCAGACGACAGACAACACTGATCGAGGTGGAGTCTTGTGGAGCAGAATGGTACCTAGAGGTGGACCACTTGGCGGGACGTACACGGAGCAGACGACTGGACCCGAGGAGCTGAGGACACCATCTGTACCCACCCTTTAGGTGGGATAGCCGAAGGAAGGCTCGGTGGTTGCTGATTTACTTTACTGCTGTCGTACTTTATTTTTTGTTGTATTGTACTTTCAGTTGGGTTTGTATTCTGGCCCATTTACTTTCCAGCACTTACTTTTGTACTCATTTTACTTAGTTTTTACTTCAGCTTCCATACTCTATTGTGTTTCTTTACTTATATAAAAGAAATGCCTTACATTTTTTCGGGGTTTACGTCTTTGGTGCTAGTCGCCAGCCCCTGGCCTACGGAAGGCGGGCTTGGGGTAGTCACGACATGGGTCCTGAGGATGGGTCATGAAAAATTGGTATCAGAGGAGTCGGTTCTACCACAGAACTTAGGACTCTGATAATTTATTCTCTGTGAATCAATAATGTTTAGAGTAATGAGTGTGGTTAGCAGTCCAGGGAGTCCAGTGTTGGTGCGGCGACCGACGTATCCATACACCAGGACCCTGACTTCTGATTTCTGACTCAATGCCCGAAAACATTTATTGCATGTGTGTTTTAAAAGTTTTCTTTGTGATTACTTTGAGTAAGCTCACCAGGTATACTGTATTAACCGTGGTGCACCTGTTTCTTTATAGGATGGCCCCACGA
This sequence comes from Viscum album, assembly GCA_963277665.1. Taxonomy (NCBI): domain Eukaryota; kingdom Viridiplantae; phylum Streptophyta; class Magnoliopsida; order Santalales; family Viscaceae; genus Viscum; species Viscum album. The sequence goes on along the minus strand of OY728148.1, from coordinate 2,092,898,301 downwards.
CGACAGCCAGCTAGGGTTCTGAGATTTGTGAGATATGGAATCCCACCGGGCGACGAGGCCTCAGTGTAGGGCCCCATTACAACGGAGGAACCGACGGTACCTCTAATCACCGAGCCACCGACTATACCTCTACCCACCGAGCCACTGATGCTACCAGCCCCAGTAGCTGAGAGTGCACGTTGCTTGAGTGCGCTGCACAAGTTTCAGCGTCAGAGGCCGCCCAGGTTCTGTGGAGAGACGGACCTTCAGGTAGCTGAGGATTGGTTGGAGGCTGTTGTCCGAGTCTTCAGATTGGTAGGGACACCAGCAGATCTTATGGTGATCCTTAAGGCGAGTCTCTTGCACACAGTAGAAGGTAGATGGTGGAGCCTGATGCTCCAGGTGCACGACGAGGAATCTCTACTTTGGACGGACTTCGAAAGCCTCTTCTGCTCGAAGTTCGTTCTAGCCACCCTCCGTGCGGTGCACATCCAGGAGTTACTATAGATGTGGTAGGGTAGCATGACAGTATCCCAGTACTCGACGAGATTTATCGACCTCTCACGCTACTCCAAAGACATGGTACGAGACCCATTCTTCTGGGCCCGAACCTTCGAGCAGGGACTGAGGCATGAGATCAGGGCTTCAATGATCTCCCTCAGCATTCCGACGCAGGAAGGATTACTGGAGCGAGCCCTACTTGTGGATAGATTCCTTTCTAATCCTATGCCAACAGCGAGGCCTACCGCAGGGTGACTCGTAGCAGAGTCTTCTGCAGCCCGTAGTAGACAGATGTCACAGAGGTCTAAGCAGACCAGGCCATCAGGTGGGAGACCTCAAGATACTGGTTTGGAGGTGTGGGGCACACATAGTAGAGCCAGTCATACGAGAGGCAGGCAGTGCTATGCATGCGGTGGGTAGGGCCACATGGCTCATGACTGCCCGACCCGCTATGCTGAGGAGCAGCAGACAGTTGAGGGACCACCCAGGCAGAGGTAATGGTTCGATCGTGGCGGTCCGCAGGGAGCAGGCGAACGAGGCAGAGGAGCTGGCTGAGCAGTAAGTAGTGGACGATGCTTTGAGGCTCTACCACCACCACCACCAGGAGGACCACCCCGACCATAGGGAGCTGGCAGACAGGGGTAGGCTCAGCTCCAGGCAGTCGAGGCCTACAGCCACGGCACACCCGAGATGATTCGAGGTACTATCTATGTCTACTCCACCCTTGCTGCAGTTCTTATAGACACATGAGTGAGTCATTCTTTTATTTCCACTGCCCTTGTTCAGAGATCAGAGATTCCAACGGAGCCATTGACTCGATCCTTATGGCTATAGACTCCTACGGGAGCAGACTCGATGATTACCCACTGGTGCCGGCAGTGTGAGCTTACTCTAGGAGGCAAGAGCTTCGGCTGTGATCTTCTTGTAGCGGCGTCGAGGCATTACGATGTTATCTTGGGTATGGACTGATTGTCTACAGTCCATGCTCAGATTGACTGCATTAGGCGCAAAAGTGTGGTTTGTCCGCACAGATGGGAGCAGGTTCACCTTCACCAGTGAGAAGGGAGCCTTTGCAGCGTAGGATGGAATTATGTAGAGGAGAGGGAAGCCGATCACCCATCAGTTGTCTAGTCTCATCCTAGGAGTAGTTTATGTGCGGAGTCCGAGTTTTTCTATTGTGGTGGATCAATATGCAGACATTTTTCCTAACGACGTTCCTGGACTACCTCCTCGCAGAGAGGTAGACTTCTATATTGACATGTACCCTGGAACAACCCCGATATCTACTCCAGCATATCGGATGGCTCCCGTAGAGCTTCATGAGCTACGGGTACAGCTGGAGGACTTGCAGGGCAAGGGATTCATCCGACCCAGTGTTTCACCCTGGGCTTCTCCGATGTTGTTCACCAAGAAGGCGGACGGGAGCTTGCAACTATGTGTCGACTACCGTCGCCTAAATCAGGTGACCGTAAAGAACAAGTATCGACTCCTGGGGATTGATGACCTCTTTGATCAGCTTAAGGGAGCACAATGGTTCTCGAAGATAGACCTCGGGCCAGGCTATCATCAGTTTAGAGTTCAATACAAGGATGTGTAGAACACGGACTTCAGGTGTCGTATGGCCACTATGAGTTCTTGGTTATGCCTTTTGGCATAACCAATTCTCCAACAGTGTTCATGAGTCTCATGAATAGGATCTTCTAGCCTTACCTTGATCGATTTGTCATAGTCTTCATCGACGACATACTGATTTACTCGACTACCGAGGAGGAGCACGCCTACCACTTACGGGTGTACTGGACACACTCCGATAGAACCAGCTTTTTGGTAATATCTCGAAGTGTCAGTTCTAGATTTGAGAGGTCCACTTCTTGGGGCACGTCATCTCTGAGGTGGGAGTTGCGGTGGATCCTGCGAAGATCGAGGCAGTACATTCCTGGGAGCCACCCAGGAGTGTGACGGAGGTGCGGAGTTTCCTGGGTCTGGCTGGGTACTATTGGAGATTTGTTCCAGACTTCTTCAGAGTTGCAGAACCACTTTTAGATTTGACGAAGAAGGGGAAACCCTTCATATGGTCAGATAGATGTCATCAGAGCTTCCAGGAGTTGAGACAGAGATTGACCAGTGCATCCATCTTGAGGATACCAGAGGAGGGCGTAGGGTACGTAGTTTACTGCGATGCATCAGGGACCAGACTCAGGTGTGTCCTGATGTAGGAGTGGGGCAGTGATCACTTATGGTTCACGACAATTGAGGTAGTATGAGTAGAACTATGCTACCCATGACCTGGATTTAGTAGCAGTGGTCTTCGCCTTGAAGATGTGGAAGTACTATCTTATGGGCGAGCACTTTACAGTCTACTCTAACCACCAGAGTCTCAGGTATATCTTCTCTTAGAAGGACATGAACTTGAGACAGAGGCGATGGATTGAGTTCCTCCAGGACTATGACTTTGAGATAGTCTATACTTCTGGGAAGGGGAACATAGTAGCTGATGCTCTCAGTAGGAGATCGGGTATTCAGCTACTTGGGGAGGCGACGGAGAAGCTAGCTGCATTACAGATATCATTCATAGATTAGGATGGAGCAACATTTCTACAGTCAATCATAGTCACTCCTCCACTACTTCAGCGGGTTATAGAGGCAAAACGTGAGGACATTGACTGTGAGACACGACGCGCACATATATCCATAGGACAGGAACCTAATAAATTTTCTATAGGAGGAGAGCACAACATCCTCTTTTGGGGATGTACCATAGTACCAGTTGCACTGCAGGAGGAAGTGGTGAGGGAGTTTTACACTTACCCTTTGGCGGTACATCCAGGAGTGGTGAAGATGTACTAGGATCTCAGACGACAGCACTGGTGGCCGGGTATGAAGAAGGTTGTGGCTGAGTTCATTTCATGATGCCTTACCTGCCAATAGGTGAAGGCGGAGCACCAGGTATCAGCAGTCTTGGTACAACCCTTAGAGGTCCCAAAGTGGAAGTGGGATGGGATATCCATGGATTTTGTGATGGGGCTTCCATGTACTTTCAGGGGACACAACTCCATCTGGGTGATTGTCGACCGACTCACCAAGTCGGCCCACTTCATACCTATCAGAGAGTAGGGATCAGTGGAGAGCTTGGGGAACCTCTATGTTCAAGAGATCGTATGGCTTCATGGTGTTCCATAATATATCATCTTCAATCGAGATGCTTGCTTTACTTCCTGGATTTGGAAGGGGTTACAGGAGGCTTTTGGGAAGCAGTTACGCCTGAGCACCACCTTTCACCCTCAGACAGATGGCCAGACGGAGAGGACCATTCAGACACTCAAGGACATGCTCCGTGCATGTTTCCTTGACATTGGTCATAGATGGGAGGATCACCTACCCTTGGTGGAGTTTTTGTACAAAAACAGCTACCAATCCACCATTGGGATGGCACCATATGAGACACTGTACGACAGAACTTGTAGATCACCTCTGTGCTGGAATGACCCTGGGGAGGCAGCACTCGTAGGACCAGAGCTGGTTCAGGCTACGACAGAGAAGGTGCAGATCATCCAGGAGTGGATGAGGACTGCACAGAGAAGACAGAAGACCTATGATGATAGGAGGTGGATACCACTGGATTTCGAGGATGGTGACCACATTTTCTTACGGGTCTCACCTCGACGTGGATTACTGAGATTTGGCTGAGGCGGCAAGTTGTCTCTGCACTTCATTGGACCATTCCAGGTCCTCATAAGGGTAGATGAGGTGGCTTATCACCTGGGCCTTCCACCTCAGTTGCACCGGGTGCACGACGTCTTCCACGTATCTCAGCTGAGGAGATACGTGCACGACCCGACGCATATCATTGATCACGGGGAGCTGGACATCGATGACAGGGAAACTTTTGCGGAGGTCCTGGTGGAGATCGAGGATCGACATGAGTGGGTCCTATGTGGATGGTCGATTCCTCTAGTGCGTATCAGGTGGAAGCACGAGAACCTCCAGGAGAGCACATGGGAGCATGAGGCTCAGATGCGTGCATAGTACCCCCTTTTGTTTCCATAGTTTATGATGTGGCTTTACAGGGACGTAAATCCCTAAGGTAGGAGTAAATTAAAGACCCATAAATTTCAAGGAAATTTTTTTCTTAAATTCTTTGGGATTTTACAAGTACACAGTTTCTGACGGCACCTGATTCTAAGGCCCGGTGTGCCCGAAATGAATTTCTGAACTTTAACTCAGGTACGTTCAGTGAATGAATGAGTGGGTTTTTCTATCTTTTGAACCGGTGCATGGAATTGAAATCTGAGGGCACTGATGAAATCATAGTTCCAGTAATTGATTAAGAGGACCTTTACCGAAGATGCATTTTCTCGGGAGGAGATATTAAAAAAGTGGTTTAACTAAAGAGTGAATAAAATTGTGGTATAATTTTATTTCTAACTAAGGTGGTTTAATCCTGCATGGGGGAGTTAGGGTGGGACCCACTAGCATCCTAACTACCCATGTGAGGATAAATGTGAGGTGGGGCCCGCATGAGCCCAAACTCATCACTTTTCCTAAACCCCTTAAACCCCCCATTAAACCCCTTGTATTTAATTGGGTAACTCTTCCTCTCCCCACTCTCCCACATTAATTCATGCCAACACACACTTAATCAATTAATTGATTTGGGTGTTTGAATTTGTAAATTTTTAATGCATGGAAAAGTAAAATAAAATAAGGGGAAGCTTATTTTATTTTTGGTTAGCTTGTTGTGTTGAGAATTAGAGGAGAGAGCTCTAGTCCCTTTTGAAGAACTTCATCTTCAACGAAGAATGCCAACTCTCTGATGAAGAACGTCGGCTCGGCGGACCCAGTTTATCTATCCTCTTCTTTCTCCACAACAAGGGAGGAGACACTGACGAAGAGGGAAACGACACCATCATCCGCGGTGCTTGACAACCACGAAATTTCTTCAAGGTAGGGGTGTGTTTTGGATTGAGAAATATTGTCTTTCCTTCCATGTTGTCGTTATTATTAAACCACTTGTTTTCAGACTAATGCGGAAGGGACCAGACTAAACTAACACAATCTGATTCCTCCACCGTTCTTGTGAATAAGTGGAGTCCTTAAACTGTTATTGAGTGGTGAATCAAGTTATGTTTTTGGAGCCGATCGGAGGCCCGAAAACATTGTAAACGACCTCATAGCATCGGGGTGACCTAGAAGCGGAAGTTTCGTAGAAATCGGATCATCGGAACGAAGAACGGATGCCTCGGGAGGCGTACTGGCCAGAGGCATCATTTCTGGAAAATTATAGAATACACGACGTGTACTCCAAAAGCACACGCTGTGTAGTAAAAGCATACTGTGGCTTCCGTTTCGCTTGTTAGAAAAGTAACACATGACGTGTGACTCTAGACACACGACATGTAATCTCCACACAGTTTGACAAAGGAGACATCGATGGGCATGGCGTGTATTTAGGTAAAATACACGGACACAGACAGAAACACACAACCAAGAGGCATGACGTGTACTTCCTTCACCATGCCAGAAGCGGCTTCGTGATGACTCGGTGTGTATTTCAGGAATACACGGACACGAGGTGGAGTACAGGAGCATGTACTCCACCACAGGGCCAGGCATGGCCAGCGTACATGGAGCTGACCCCAGAAGTTTGGACACGGCGTGTAACCATACCACACACCGTGTACTTACTTTTTACATGAAAAACCCTTCGACATGGGTTGTGGTACACGGACAGTACCCGTGGACTGAAGACACAACGTGTAATAATACCACACACCGTGTACTTACTTTTTACATGAACAGCCCTTCGACATGGGCTAGGGTACACAGGCAGTACCTGAGGTTTGAAGACATGACATATAACCATACCAACACGTCGTGTACTTTTTAGAAAATGACTTGGTTGTCTTGTACTCAGTGTCTTGGACACGTTTGTTTGGTTTAGCCCGTATGACGTGGTAGAGATTCAGAATACATCAACTCTGGACTTTGTTATAGTTGATGTATCGACCCTCTCTTTACTTGTGGAGAAGACCCTCCCAGAATCGAATATGCTGTGTGCGGGAACCCTAGATCTGGCTGCGACTGCGATGATGATGACAACTGTACCTGGATCCTACGTGGGTTCGGCAGCGAGGACGACTGTACTTGGATCCTCTGTGGGTTCGGAAGTGATGACGACTGTACTTGGATCCTTCATGGGTTCAACAGCAATGGTTACTGTTCTAGGATCCTACGTGGGTTCGACAACGAGGACTTCTGTACTTGGATCCAACGTGGGTTCATCATGGGAGATGATTCAGAGGATACATCTATCATCTCCACCCCTCTTCATGAGTAGTATACCTGTGTGAGATGAGTCTTGACTTTCAGTCATTATCATCGATGTGATTGACTTACTTTCCTGTGTGGACTGGGTTGTGCTTTCCTGTGTGGACTGGGTTGTGCTTTCCTGTGTGGACTGGGATGTGCTTTCCTGTGTGGACTGGGTTGTGCTTTCCTGTGTGGACTGGGTTGTACTTAGGCTTATGAGTTGGATTCTAACTGGAATTGATGACTTAGGTATATGTATGGGCATATACCTAAGTAGAGTTGGTTGAAACTTTGTGTTTGTATATTTCCTTTATGGTTTATCCTTTATAGATTCTGGGAGACCTTCGGGGGTCTTGGGGTCCCTACTGAGTATCATATACTCACCCCTGCACGAGAATTGCTCGAACTATGTTGTGTTGGTTGCAGACGATGGACATTAATGATCGAGGTGGAGTCTTGTGGAGCGGGACGGTACGTGGAGGTGGACCACATGGCGGGACGTACACAGAGCGGATGGATGGACCCGAGGAGCCGAGGAGACCATCTATACCCACCCTTCAGGTGGGATAGACGAAGGACGACTCGGTGGTTGCTGATTTACTTTACTGCTACCGTACTTTCTTTTCTGTTGTACTGTACTTTCAGTTGGGTTTGTATTCTGGCCCATTTACTTTCCAGCATTACTTTTGTACTCAGTTTACTTATTGTTTACTTTAGCTTGCGTACTCTATTGTGTTTCTTTACTTATATAAAGGAAATTCCTTCCTTTTTTGGGGGGTTTACGCCTTTGGTGCTAGTCGCAAGCCCCTGGCCTATGGAAGGCGGGCTTGGGGTAGTCACGGCATGGGGCCCGAGGATGGGTCGTGATAGCCACAGCTCTTGAAGATCCAAATCAGGATGAGACAATCATCAGTATTGCCCACCATCGTACAATTTCACCTTATGTTCAAACCAGAATATATGAAATCAATGAAATTAGTCCCATTTCTGAACCATATGGTCATACTACAGGATGAATGAAACCTATCAGGGAATACCTTCAAAATGGAATAATTACACCTGATAGAGCTGGGAAAGAAAAAATCCAGTGACGTGTGGTCAATTTCACTCATTAAGATAGCCCATATCACCTAGAGAAAATTCTCCACAAAAGAGGTTTTGATGGAATTCTCTTCAGATGCATTGATGGTGAAGAGACAATGGCTGTCATGAAATAAGTGCATGCAGGAGTTTACGGTGCCCATTAGTCTGGACATAGACTATCTGATCAAATTCGAAGGCTTGGATACTTTTGGCCATCAATGATACAAGATTGTTTTGATTTCACTAAGAAGTGTCATTCTTTCCAAGTACATTCCAATTTCATTCATCAACCCCCAGAGTTGCTTCATACAGCTAAATACTCATGGCCATTTACCACATGGGGAATGGATGTAGTAGGACCTTATCCTCTAGCTATTGTCAAGCAGTTTAAGTATATTCTTACTGCTACTGACTTCTTTCCCAAATGGGCAGAGGCAATACCTCTAAAAGAAGTTAGTTCTAAAATCATTGTTAGCTTCATCAAGTCTAACATAATTACCAGATTTGGTGTCCCTCATACCATATTGACAGACAATGGCACCAACTTCTGTTCATCCAAGGTAAGTAAGTTGTATCAAGAATACAATATCAAATCCAATCATTCATCTCGGTATCATGCAGCAGCCAATGGCCAAATAGAAGCCTTCAACAAGACTCTTTCAAACATACTATAAAAGATGGTGGATAAAGATAAAAAGTCATGGCCTGATAAACTTTTTCCTGCTTTATGGGATTATCAGACCACCACCCTCACTACAATGCGGTCAACTACATATTCATTGGTATATGGAATAGAAGCAGTCTTGCCCATTGAGATTTAGTTACCCTTGCTCAGATTATCCATTTGTGATCAGTCATCTACAGATGAACAATCTCAAAAGTGATTGAATGAATTGGAATGATTAGATGAGAAAATATTGTGCACATTTCACTACTTGGAAGTCTATCAGAATCAAATAGCATGATATTTCAACAAAAAAGTTCATCTTTGTTCATTCGTTTAGGGAGAATTGGTATTCGTTCTCAGAACTCTAATGATACCGGGAAAGAAGCCTCCAAAACTTGAGCCAAAGTGGGAAGGACCTTACTCAATACATAAGGTCTACTCCAATGGAGCTTATTCTTTAATCTCAATGGATGGAGAACTCACCATGACTCCAACCAATGCCAGATTTCTGAAGAAGTATTTTGTATAATACAAATACATCATACGGTCTATGCATATGACCTTAAACTATTCGCACCATCGTCCAACATGACGTTAAACTGTGCCATCGTCCAACACGATGTTAAACTGTTCCATCATCCAACATGATGTTAAACAGTGCCATCATCCAACATGATGGTAAACTGTATTTTCCTTTCTATTGTCTATGCATATGACCTTAAACTATTCGCACCATCGTCCAACATGATGTTAAACTATGCCAACGTCCAACATGATGTTAAACTGTATTGTCCTTTCTACGATCTATGCATATGACCTTAAACTATTCGCACCATCATCCAACATGACGTTAAAATGTGCCATCTTCCAACATGGCGTTAAAATGTATTATCCTTTCTACGGTCTATGAATATGACCTTAAACTATTCACACCATCGTCCGACATGACGTTAAACTATGCCATCGTCCAACATGACGTTAAACTGTATTTTCCTTTCTATGGTCTATGCATATGACCTTAAACTATTCGCACCATCGTCTAACATGACGTTAAACTGTGCCATTGTCCAACATGACGTTAAACTGTACTATCGTCTAGCATGAAGTTAAACTGTGCCATTTTCCAACATGATGTTAAACTGTGCAATCTTCCAACCTGAAGTTAAACTGTATTGTCCTTTCTACGGCCTATGCATATGACCTTAAACTATTCGAACCATCGTCCAACAGGACTTTAAACTATTCCATCATCCAACATGACGTTAAACTATATTGTCCTTTCTACGGTATATGAATATGACTTTAAAATATTCACACCATCATCTAACATGACATTAAACTGTGCCATCGTCCAACATGACGTTAAACTATATTGTCCCTCATATGTCCTAGCTACATGACGCTAAACTGTATAGCACCCTTACATCCAACATGATGTTAAACTGTGAAAAAGTCCCTAATACATCCAACATGACGTTAAACTGTGTCCCCATTGTCCTCACTACAAGACGTTAAACCGCATAGTCCCCCCTAAGTCTTTATTGCATGACATTAAACTGTACAGTCCCCCCTTCGTCCAACATGATGTTAAACTGTACATCGTTAAGGTTTTTGCTACCTCTTATTTCTCACATCGAGTATGACTCATGTGAGCATGGATTAAACTTCAACCATAACACCCTCTTTGGGCCACTAATCACGTGTAAGTCCCAACACCATCTTCGGGTTGTCCTCAAGTACAACTTTATTACCAATTCATTCTTTAATTAAACTACGCGAACTTTTATCCTTGCCTTCTAGGATGGTTACGTTGGCAACCTCCTGAGGTTCAAGCCCAAAATCAATCTCTTCACATCAGTTCACCTTCGTCTCATACGATGTTGATTCGTGAAACCGCCCCCAGAACCAATATTTTTTACATTGGTTCACCATCATCCTTACTATATGATGTTAAATTGTTTTCACCTTTTGTCATGTATGAAAATAAACTACAACATTATTTGACACCCTCACCTGAGAGGGAATCATTATTTACATTGATCTCCAATCATGTTATATTCTCAATACTACGTGCATACATGGCAATGCCCGAACCTTTTATCTTGGGTAAAACCATCATTGCACTAAAGTCCCCTTTCACCCTTAACTTGTACGAACCAAATATGTACAGAGGGTATTTCAAGAACTACGTGCGGCTTGATTCCCATCCTTATGGGATACATAGGAATGTTCGAGCTTACCTAAAATCCATCCCCAGGTCTTTGGGCGTAACCCCAAATTCCACCTAACCCCAAATTCCACTTTCAGTCCTTTGGATGAAAATCCCCCTTGTGAAAACATGAATGTGGTATGGAAACCCTGGTCTTCATTCACATCAGGTTTATAAAACACACTGTGTACTCCTTATAATGGTCTGAGCTCTATGAACATAAACTAAAATCTCCTACACTCTCGTCCCACATGAAGTTAAATTGTATTTCAAGAACTACGTATGGCTTGATTCCCATCCTTATGGGATACGTAGTAAAGTCCAGCACCTCAATTCAGGACCCAACCACAACATGATTATGGTTAGCATTGGTCTATATATCTCTACATGCATTGAACAATGCCCATTTTGATGTGTCATAATCCTAACCTTAAATACTTCCAGATCCCCATAATCCTTTTTTCTTGACTTTTGGTCACAAAATGTTTGATACCCGAGAGTTATTTTGCCTGACAATGCCGCACGTTCCCTTAGGCATCCTTGCATAAATAGTCTACATAATAGACCTGTCATCCAAAAGATGTTATTATTTGACTATGCAGCCAATACCCTTGGGTGTCCCTATATAATTCAACCCCCTAAAGGACTTGTTAAATAGTGGTAACTTCATTCTTGGGAGAAGAACCACTTTTGTTCTTATTTGTCTTAACAACAATATGTAGGGATCTGCAAAAAATAACCATCCTTAACATATTTGTCCCATACTTTTTTTTCATGATCTGAATAAATTCAAGTCTATGGTTTATATTTCCCTTCCCTACATTTGGGTCAGACCTTCGTAGGAGTGACATTAATCCAATTCTTTGACAATTATGATTGGAAATATCCTCTCCTTATTCAAGTACCTCTCTCCATACAATAAACTCTATGCTTGGGAAAATTTGAATCTCCATAAACTTTCACTGGCTTTTTAGCAATATAAAAGTAAAATTTCTGAGAGTTCTTTTTCCTGACTATGCAGCATGTGCCCTTAGGCAGCCTTGCATAAGTGGTCTATATAACGGACCTGTCAGCCAAAAGATGCTATTATATGACTATATATCCAATGCCCTTAATTGGCCCTGCATAATTCGACCCCCTAACGGGTTTGTTAAATAATGGTAACTTCACTCTTAGGAAATAATTCTTCTAATTCCTTTTAGCCCTTTTTTTCATATCATTCCTCAGATTCAAAATTTCCTAAGTCATAGTTTACACGTTTTCCTCCATACTTGAATGTGGTAATATGTTTTCAGATAAATTATCAAGGAATTGAGTCAATTTTAATCCATTCGTTCAAAGCTATTCGACCTTAAACATTAGCCTTTTTATGTCCGATGTGCATGACTTTAAACTGCCAAAAAAAGACAAGGGAAATCTGAACAAAAGTCAAGTACCAGCTCACTAAACATAAATTTCGTATGATTTAGGTAATATTGAGAAATTAAAATATTCAAAGTTTGTAGGGTTATTTTTATAATCCTAGAAAAAAAATCAAACTATTCTTACTAAGAACATTGGCTTAAGTGAAAATTTTAAAGCAGGTAGAAAAAAATGCAGGTATAAATGATTGAGGATGAAAGTGTTTTTCATTGATGCACAAGAGTTAGAAGGACATCCACAGACTGAAGTATCTTCTCTTTTCCAAGAACTACAAGAGGCTATCAACATAACTCTTCAATTGATTCGCGGCATCCCGAGCTTCATCAGCAGCCACTTGAAGTTCATGCACTCGACCAACTTCACTCTTTTCAGCTTGATGGAGTGCTTTCTTGGCATCTAAAATGGCTTTCATACCATTTGTTTGAACTCCTTCCAGTTAATTATTAAGCTGGTCAAGTTCCTCAGTAACAAAATCTAACTGTTGCTGAAGGTGCATCTGCTGGAAAACTTTCTCCATGATCTTATGCTTTAGCTCCTTCAACTTGGCAGCATGATCAGCCTCATATCGGGACACCACAACATCAAATTTGCTAATATTGGTTGACAAACTTACTCTGGTCAAGTCTTGATAGTACCTCTGCTCCTTCTCCCTTATTAAGATGACTTGTTTCACCGTGACATGGATCTCTTGATATCCAAAACCACCAAGTCCCAACATGATGAACAGGGATGGCAGTCGCGGGATCTTTGAAGATATCTCCTCAAGAGGCACTTTAGATATGATCTTCCATATGTTCTTCCATGCCTTGCGTCATGAAAATTAGAGCACCTTTTGTACTTCCAGGTCTGACTCAGCATCACTGTCACATGGGGGAATATAATTCGGGATTAATGCACTTAAAGAAGTTCCCTATTCTTCTCCTTCCCCCTTGACCCTTGTTATTACACTTTCTATTCCCGTTAGGGCAGCGGTTGAGGCTTCACCTCCAGATCTAATGACTGAAATTGATGGCCCTGTATAGTCAATTGAAAGTTTTGGTTAGTTTCAAAAGATAACAGAAGTTGATTAAGTTGTCCTGCAAATTAAGTGTAGCCACAAATATTATTATCTCTTACCCAACGGTATATCAAAAGCATGAGAATGATCCTCCTCATCTTTCCTAGCTTCAACAGGATTGTCAGGATGAGTTTCAGGAAGCTCTACCAGGTTCAGATCCACTTGAGCCAATGTATCTACAATAGTAGGGTTGTCTATACCCCTTCAGGCATTGGCAGTTCAACAGCTTGCTCAGATGGAACTTCCCATTTTAACTAATCATGGTCAGAGATGTAATATGAAGTTATTTTAACAGGACGAAGGATAACACTCACATCCAAAATATTCTAAATAACATGTCAATTTAACATGATCTAAAATGTCTTCAAAAGATGCACCAAGTTTAATCATTTCATCCAAAGATATCTCATATTACTGGTTAGTCTCACCAGTGTGAGCATTTGATGTATCTTCTTGGCGATCTTCATCCTACATCCTCTGACCCCAGGAAGCGTCTTCAGATAAAATTGCGGCATCAGTTGCAGTGGCCGCTAAATGTTCTGGTGCAGGGGTTGAACTTAAAGTATCACAGAATGGAAGTCAGTTGATGTTTTCATTCAAAATATTATGAAGCATTGTTAATTTACTAGAAGCAGACTCTTCTCTCCTTGCAGTAGTAGCATGAGTGGTACTGGGAACAAATGATGGCTCCTCTTCAGGAGCAGCCAAGCCAGCATGAACTTGTGACTGTTCACCAATACCCTCTATCGTCCTCAAAGGAGGGTCAATCCTCTCCCTCAAAGGGGAAATTGAAGAATACCATGAAATCCCAAGAAGTATGAGAAATATTTTCAGGGGTTAATACTCATGACTATCTTAAAGAATTACCACTACTGATGAAGCATTTAATTGTGGACTTCTTCATTCTATGCATTTTCTTCTTTGGATTCTTAGAAGTGTTGACATCATCATCTCCAAATACAGGAATTGGAGAATGAAAATCCATGTCTAACTCCTCCTCCATGGCTTGCTGGCCTGGAGATATCTCACCCGGCTCGAGAGGAGATTCATTAGCCATGATGGCAGTACCACCAGGGCTATACAATGGTGAAGTAACCTCAGCAATTCCTTTCTTTGCAAGCTGCAGGATGAAGAAATTAATTTCCTTTAGTAAAAAAGCTTTAACTGAAATTAAGTTGCAAAGAAAATAAAGAAAGAGACTTACATCTTCAGGAGCCACGTAATCGTGACATTGCTCATCTCTGGAATCACCAATCCCCTCAGTAGCGCCACGATCTATCATTTCCTTCACCCGCTTGGTGACATGAATGAAATCATCAGTGGAATATATGAGCATCTCCAGCTCTCTGATGTAAGCCCTCACTTCATCAGGGTTATCCTTGTAATGAATATCTATCGAAGCCCGAAGATTCCCTATTCCAAGGATGTGTAGCCCCTCATACAAATTCAGCCAGGCAGTTTCAGCATCACAATATAAACTACGTAATGTCTGGACAGCCTCTGGTCGTAGATATTCAGCGTGTGTACAAGAAGGCTGTGAGGAGGGTCCTACAATCTTAGACTTCAGCTTCTACCCAGCTCCTGTAACTACAGATAAAGGATAAGGAAATAAGACTTGTTGCTCTATAAATTAATGGTGATTAAATTTACCCAATGAAGTAACTCACTAGGAGTCGATGGAGTTGGTCTCTTGATTCTGACAGGAGGATTATATCTGGCATGAGGCCGCTTTGCTGCATGTTGTGCCTCATCATCCCCATCTTGGGAATCCAGCGAGTCACCCCTAGGTGAGAAACCTGGTGAATTAGCTCCAGGTGGGGAAGCATCACCTTACAGACGAGGGGTTTCTTTCTCTACAGTTCTTTTCCTTTTCCCCACCCGATAAACTGGATGATTCAACACCCCTTCAGGGTATGATGCTATCCAGTTCTTGGCATACCATGTATTCAAGTTACTCACCACCTTATCAAATGGTAGATCAAATACTGCCCTGGTTTTCTCCATAGATGTCAGCAACCATAGTTGTTGGGAAACCATCAGATGCTTCTCTGACCTGACATGCACAGGAGGGGATATAACAGTCTGCTGCAGAGACTTGAATTGGCGTGGAAATCTGTATGGAGCATAGGCTTCACATATAATCTATCCGTCAATACTGGTGGCCGGTACACTATCTCTACAAGCCAACATGTATGACCTCAGTTCCAGGTCGGATGTTCCATCATCAACAAACCACCTGGTTGGTAGGTTTCCACAAGGAAAGAAATTTAATTCCTTGTACATGCTCAGCCTCACATTCATATCATAGATGTTGAGAGAAAATAGAGCAACTCCAGAAAATGCCTGCACTGATGGCCTGAAAGAACTTCCAGGAACCTGTACTCCATTTTGTACAACATAGGTCCTGAAATGAGTGGAAATCCATCCCCACAAAACTTATAATGGTCCCACTATTCTCAAAGGAGACTTACCCATAAATACATGGAGTAATCTCCTGTGAATCTTCACCAAAATGGGGGTGGACAACCCAACCAATTTCATCTCAGCCAACTTTTTTGCCACAACGAAGGTCCCTAGACTGATGCCTCCCTTCAAATCCCTGACTGAAAAAAGATAAACACTGAGCCACAAGGCTAATAAGCCCACCAGACAGGTCTTATTTGGTATTCTCTGGTCCACCTCATACCCTCACTTCTCAAATTCTCCTGCTTCCATGGTCGGCCAGAATGTGCCAATAACACCCCTCTTCTCTGTTTTGGGGAAAATAGTAGGATGAGTATAGGTGGGCCCCTTCACCTCATTCTTGGTAAGAAACATATACATCCACTCCTCTAGATGAATATCCTTTCTAGAATGTTTTTTGGAAGTCTTTGAGTTCTTAATCTTGTAGAAAAGTTTCAATAATTCCCGATCCAAAGTTGGAGTCTTCTCCAAATCATTCCATGTTTCCTTAGATGGGATGAATTCATCATACATATCAACCAAAATTGGATCCCCCAAGATCTTGTAGACATCCTACAAACTGATGCCTACTTCTCCATGAGTCATATGGAAAGAATTGGTTTCTGGGATCCAGACGATGATTAGCTCCGGCACAAACTCATCATTCCTGTAGACAAATGTCTGCCCAGCCTAGATGACTTCATATATTGCAGATCCTTTCAAATCCTCGAAAAACTATGCATAGGTTTTTCGCACCCAATATGCCCACATCCAAGTTGGATTCACACCTCTTGCAGGAAGGAAGTACCAAATCTTCTTCCAGCCTTTGGATTGATCCATCTGATAATTTCGGAAGATTGAAGGATAACAACGTGGTTGCAGCTCGAGCTTGTGAGGTTTCAGATCTGGGGCACAAGGGCTATGATGCATTATGCATGCCTTCTCCACTATTCTAGTATTAAAAAATGGTCCTCCACTTGAAATATTTGCTGAAGAAAAATTTGTGTAATTCTAAAACCAAGAATGTGGGAGATAATTCTTTGCCTCTGGAATATTGACTTCTTGTAGATGACCATGCCCATATAGAGGCAAGTAGATGCTCTGTGGAAAATTACGATGATAATTCTTCAAGTACTTTTCTAGATCTGGGAGGGTGCTGTCATAGATAACATAGTAATCATGGCCAACAACATTCATCAGGTCATCAATTCTCTTGATAGCTAGTTCATCATCCGTTCCAATTCTTCTAGGATCCATTGAATTTGCACAAAGGTCAAATAATTAACTCTTAAGTGAGTTGATTTTTCATAAAATTTGTTAAGAAAAGTGAAAAAATGGCTAAGGCATTAAGGCGTGCAGGTCCAATGTTGGTGCGCAGGTGTAACTGTGTCACGTAGGTTTTGGCGTGCAGATATCACCACGCAAGTCTAAATACCTCTGCAGCAGCGCGACACAATCATTAGCAATGAAACCGTGGAAAATCAGTAACCTGCGTGACAAGAGCAACCTGTGCGGAAAGAGCTCAGAAGCATTCAAAGACGAGTGCTTTTCACGAGAATGGCATGCCTATTTATAGGCCAGGCCACACCCCTGCACACTGAAGTCTGTGCACCTTTCACCTGCGCGACCCTATCTGCGCGCTCAAAATTTGCACACCATTTTTTCCTTGGTTTTCTCCTTTACCTCAGAGTCAAATTCTCCTTCCTTTTGGATCCAACTCAGAGGGGGGATTTTTTTGACGCTCCTCTCTGTCATAGAGCCCAACGAATGAAAAGGGAAATACCATAAACCCAAAGTGATTTATCCTTTGAAGAAACATCAAAATCAACAAAGTCATGAACAAGGATATCTTTGAGCATGGGCCATACAAGTTCCATGATGGTCACGCAGGTATACATGTGCGCCACATTTTGGGAGCGCAGGTGACCTACGCGCCCTATTTTGATTTTCTCCCAGGGTCTTCAGTAGCCTATAAATACCCCTTATGGGCCCCACATTTCGGGGATGAAAAATCCAGAAACTTAGATTTCAGCTCTCGATGCCCTAGTCTCCTCTTGAAGTCTTCCAAACACTTCTAAGGTAATTTCTTACCTAGAATGGAATATATAAAGAGAGGGAACAAGGCCTAAGTGTTTAAATTCATCAAAACCTGTGCGCATAAGTGTCCAGCCCTTATGGGAAATGGTCACACTTGCGCGCCAC
The DNA here is from genome assembly GCA_963277665.1 of Viscum album. Lineage (NCBI taxonomy): Eukaryota > Viridiplantae > Streptophyta > Magnoliopsida > Santalales > Viscaceae > Viscum > Viscum album. Next base: position 2,092,880,430 of record OY728148.1, on the reverse strand, counting down.
CTTATCCCTTCAACAGAACCTGCACACCACCCTTTTATAAGCCTTTAGGGATAATAACAAGGGCTTGAGCCAAGTCTCGCCCAATTATTTCCCTATGGGTTGACCAGTGCGCAAGTATACATGTGTCGTGCAGGTATACCTACACGACCAGGACCTGCCCGCCCAAACATGACCTATGCGCCTACCTCTTTTTAGGTGTCCCTCCTATCCATTTCATCTCTTTTCTTCAAATCCACCTCTCCTCTTCAAGATTTATCCGTAAAAACTTTATTCAAAGTCATTTATGGCATGGTTCCTTTGTTGGCTTCCTTACCTAAAAGGGATTCTATGGAATATCTCTAAAAAACTAATGATTTACATATCTTTATGTAACTAGGGTTTGAGATTTTATTTATTCAACCTCATTCTTTAAAATGAGAATATCTTAAATTGGAAATCCTCTTTAGGAGTAAGTCCCAATAGTCCCCTAACCTGGGCCTCCTTTTCAGGATTAATCCCCAGTCCAAGTTCCCTAATTTGGGTATCCTCCTTAGGAGTAAGCCCCAAGTTCCCAAATATGGGAATACTCCTTTAGAGTAAGCCCCAAATTCCAAATTCCCTTAACCCGGGCCTCCTTCTCAGGAGTAAGCCCCGGTTCTCAAGTCCCTTTAACCTGGGACTCCTTCTCAGGAGTAAGCCCCAGTTCTAATTTCTCTTAACCAATCTTAATTTATTTTGATTTTTTTATCCTCCTTAGGAGTAAGCCCCAAGTACCCTCCTAATTTGGGCATCTTCCTCAGGATTAAGCCCCAAGTTAGAGTATATAAATCTCCATAAAAGCACATATACCTTTATAGACCATGTTCTCGGACTTCTTCTCTAAAATAAGTCCCGATCTTTATCTATTTGGGAAGTCATGTATACATAATCCCCACATCATTCCTTATGATTTCATCTTTCGTGGTATAATCGTTAGGTTTTACTGATACCTCTTGTTTCTCACACCGATCATAACTCACGTGAGCTTTGAGTGTAAAAGTTATTATGAAATCTCTCTTTGAGCCATTAATCATGCATAAACCTCACACTTCTATCTCGAACTATGTGGACTTTGATCTCTTCCTTAAAAGTAGAGTACGTAGGAAGCCTTTCTAAGGTTCAAGCCTATCATCCATTAATTCTCATCTATCCCATATGACGTTAAACTATATCTTAATTCCCGAACTACTTGGGTTATGATTCCTTTTTTCTAAACAAGGATATGTAGGTAACCCATCCGTGGGTACGATCCCAACTCTGAAATAATCCATGTCCTTCTGAATGACAATAAACTTCAAGTGCCCCACTGAGTGGCTTTAAAACCAGTATGGTTATCATAATGACCAAGAGATCTCTATACAATGTATTTAAGGATACCATTGAATAAGAATATCTAACAAATATAGATGATTATATATCAATGAAGAACCTCTAATACATATAAAATATTCTCTAAATATTATACATATTAATCATTGATTGTCAGATCTAAATGAAAGCTCATTTTCATACTTGTTAATGTAATAAGGATTCACGAACATAACTTAAATCTATAAAGAGAGTCCTGGAGTAGACAATAATCCCCCCCAAAAAGGTGTGATGAGTCTACCTCCCATCCTCTCAACCGATGTAAATTCTTAAGCCTCATCGGTCCACAACTAGTGAGTACCTACCTTTGAAAAGTAGGTCCAAATGGATATAGAATCATTGGGTGTTTTTGGTTTTTTGAATAAACCCGTTAGAAACCGATTGGAATGTTTGAACCATAAACAGACAAGGGAATCCCCATTTCCAGAGGAAACAGAGTTCTTGATATAGTAAGTGTCATTCTTGGGGCATGTTATCACTAGAAAAGGAATATCTTTGGACCCTTCCAAGACAAATACAATTAAAGAGTGTCGCAAGACAATATCTGTAATAAAGATCCTCAACATTATGGGTCTATCTAGGTACTATAGATGTTTTTTGAAGAAATTATAATTACTTTCAAACCCAATGACCAAGCTGACATGGGTGGGAGTAAAGTTTTTATGGACTCAAAAATGTAAGTAGATCTTTAAGAAGCTCAAAAAGAGGCTTATCACTGCGCCAACACTCACACTCCCAACAAGTGGATAACTCTTTATGGTGTACAATGATTCTCTAAATAATGGCTTAGGTTGTGTGCAGATGAAAAATGATAAAGTGATTTTCTAATCCTCAAGGCAGCTCTAAATCCATGAGAAAATCTATCCCACGTATGATCTATTGTTGGCGAATGTGATATTTACATTGAAAATCTGGAGGCATTATATCTATGGGAAGAAGCGTGAGATTTATATTGATAAAAAGAGTCAAATGTATATACACACAGAAAGAAATTAACATGTTCTAGTGAATCTGGTTAGAGTTCATCAAGGATTATGGCTACTCAATCCACTACTATTATGGTAAGGAAAATAAGGTGGTAAATTCTCTAAGTAGAAAGGATCCTTCATCTTTATCAATGATGAGAATCAGAAAGGATCCAATATTCTTGGATTTGTAGAGGATGTACATGGGGATTATTAAGGGAGGAACATCAATAATCCTTTCTCAACCACCTCTCATTGAGAAAAAAAGGATATTCAAATAATTGATGTTGAAATTTTGAAAAGGGTGGAAGCTATTAGAAATGGGAAATCATCTGAATTCAAGATTAATGAGGAATAAGTTGTAAGATTTGGGTCATGACTATGTGTACCATCTAATCTAGAGATAAAGAAGGAGCTTTTGAATGACTCACATAGCTCAAACTTGTCTATTCACTCATAGAGTATAAAGGTGTATGAAGATCTCTCAGAGAACTTTTGGTGGGGAAATATGAAGAAGGATATTATTGAATATACATCAAAGGGCCTAGTATGTAAACAAGTGAAGGATGAAAGAAAAAATTCTAATGGGATGATGAAACCACAATCCATACCAACATGGAGGTGGGAGAACATTACCTTAGACTTTGTCACTGGACTTCCAAGGAAATCTAGAGGAAAAAATGCTATATGGGTCATTATGGGACATCTTACAAAGATAACACACTTTATCACAATTTAAGAAGAATTATAATTAGATCAACTTGAAATGATATATATCAAAGAGGTAGTAAGGATACATGGAGGAACACTATCAATTATATCCAATTGAGATATGGGATTCACCTTGAATTTTTGGAAAAGTCTCCAAAATTATCTAAGAACCAATTTGAACTTCAGTACGACCTAACATCCTCAAACTGATGGCCAATTTAAGAGAACTATTTAGAAACTCAAATATATGTTGAGAGATGGTTATATGAACTTCAAAGGAGTATGGGACCAATATACACCACTGGTAGAATTCTCTTACAAAAACAATTTTCACTTGAGAATATGAATGGCACCATATAAAGCCTTTTATTGGAAAAAGTGTAGAACAATGGCATGCTGGGATGAAGTCCTTAAGAATAAGCTACTAGGACCTGAAATGGTTGAAGAAATGGTGGAGAAGGCGAAAACCATTCAGCAGTACATCAATGAATCCCAAAGTTGATAGAAGAGTTTTAAAGACAATCATCGATGAGACCTTGAGTTTAAAGGCAGAGACATGGTATTACTCCACAAATATATAAGGAACAAGGTCACGAGGTTTGGGAAGAAGGGAAAGCTAAGTCCTGGGTACATCATCCCATTCAAGATTCTTGATCGTTGTTTCTGATGCTTTCGCCAGGGCACGTGCGTCCGTCTGCTTGAGTGTGACAGGCACAAATTTTGTTACCATGCATTCCTGCTTTCCAAAGGCAGGCGGAATCTGCTCCCTGTTCGTTTATTTCTGCTCGTTGATCGAAACAGGATGATGGGATGTTGGTTCTTTCTTCTATTGATTCCTCCTCAAAATTCATCACCTAGTCCGGGTCTCCCTTATAGATTAAGACGTAGTTCATGAAACTATTCCCAGTGCCATATTCTCATGGATGCCGGTTAATTTCACTACTTTTGTCAGGACATTCCAAGGGGTCCGGTCAGGGCAGTAACCTTCAGTTGGGGGAGTAGTTACGTTGAGGCATCACTGGCATGTATGGATGCTGGGGAATTGGCGTGTTTGTCTTTTGTCACTTATTATAGGTCTTCTCGAAGGCATGGAAGCCCGAGGAATCCCACATCGAATGCGGGGAATCCTATGCCATAGGTATGTATCAGAGGTTTTCCTCAGCTTCCCTTGTTTAACACAGGGTATGCTGCAAGTTTAACGTCCATCGGAGACAGATCAGATTGATCAGAACACCAGCTAGAGTGGATCAGATTGAAGAACCCCCTTGATGGAACACTGATATTGGGGCCGTCACATGGGCGTCTTCCAGAATGCTGTGAAGGGGAAAGGGGTGGCATGATCTCACCGGGATGTGGCGTCTCGGGTATGAATCAGGATGGATGATGGTTTTGGTCTTGAGTCTCGAAGAGACTTCCTACATATCCTCATAGAAGGGAATCAAAGTCCATGTAGTTCGGGTAAAAAAGGGGCTTGGCACACCGACACAGAGGTGGTCGGGGACAATGATTGTTGGGCATGAACCTCATGGAGGCTTCTTATGTACCATGCCTTGACATGGATCAAAGTCCACGTAGTTCGGGTATGGATGTGTGGGGCTTACAGTCTAGGCTACCTGGGTGTTGGTGAGCCGACGTGAGGGAGGACAGAATGATTGGGTGGTGGCTTGAACCTCGTGGAGGCTTACTACGTACCATGCCTTGACATGGATCAAAGTCCTCATAGTTCGGAAGGTGGCAGTGTTAGAGAACCGATGTGAATAAGGACCCTGGTCCAGGTGGATGATGAGATTGAACCTCAGGGAGGCTTCATATGTACCTTTCCTTAGCAAGGATCAAAGTCCCCGTAGTTTGGGTTGAAAAGGGGTTTTCGAACTGACATGAAGGGGTGTCAGAACAACTGGATGGTGGTCTTGAACCTTGTGGAGGCTTCCAACATACCATACCTTGACATGGATAAAATTACCCATAGTTCAGGTGGGAATATATAGTTTAACGTCATGCAGGATGAGGGTGAACCGACGTGAAGGAGGCCGGAACGACTGAGTGGTGGGATTGAACCTCATGGAGGCTTCCTACATACCATGCCTTGACATGGATCAAATTCCCTGTAGTTCGGGTTGGGGTGTTGGAGAACAGATGTGAATAATGACCTTGGTCCAGGTGGGTGGTGGGATTGAACCTCGTGGAGGCTTCCTACGTACCATGCCTTGGCAAGGATCGAAGTCCCCGTAGTTCGGGTGGGGGTGTGTCAGCGAACCAACTTGAAGATAGACCGGGGGTCTGATAGGTGTTGTTATTGAACCTCATGAGGCTTCCTACGTACCACTTTTTGACATGGATCAAAGTCCCCGTAGTTCATGTGGGTCACAATGGCTTACCGCTGGATTGGAATGCAGTTTACCGTCATGCGGGTGGGGATGTTGTCATGGTCGATGCTTACTCTAAGCCCATGTGAGTCATGATCTGCGTGAGAAACAAGAGGTAGAAAAGGCCTGACGACCACTTCGCGAAAAGTGAATCCGTGGGAATTGAAGAGGAGTGGGGCTTACACTCTGAGGCGGCCGATGGTACTGGGACTTACTCCAGGATGGAGGCCCGTGGGCGACAAAGTGCAGTGGGAGAGGGAATTCTGATCGAAGAAAGGAAAAGCCATGTTCTTTATCATGCCCTCCACTGGCCTTGACACCAAGGAAGTGATGAGGAGTAGGGGTGCTTCATCCTGCAAGAAAAGCTAGGGGTTTACACCAAGATGGTTTCCCTTCCCCCGTAGACAAACACCACTCCCAGAAGGAGGATATCATCCCCTGTAGAGACCGGGGGGTGTGGAGAATGTCCAAGGTGAGGGAACGCCACGTGAGAGGCACAGGGAGATGTCAAAATTTAACGCCGTGTGTTGAGGATGACGGTGATTGGAAGTTTAACATCCTGTAACTTGGACGAGGTGGGTTTACTCCGCACCCCTAGGAATTACATAACCAGTACCCTCTGCTCCTTATGGGAGGGAAGGTACTGGAAATACCATGGTGAGGGGGTTTCATGGAGCGAACCATCGAGGGGTCCACGTTAGCATGGCTATGCGTAGAAGCAATATCTGTTAGCATGCCTATGCGAAGAATAATTAGGTGAAGTAATAAAACAGTTTGTATCATCCAGGGGACTTTGAAATAGCATCGTGCAAACCTAGACGGTCACACAGAAAAACGATTTTCCAAGAAGAGGGGTCCATAGGCAGGGGCCTTGTGGAGCTCATTTTCTCTGCAAGGTGGAGGGAACTTTCGAAGGGGTGTGCTTCGCGAAGTTGGGTGCCTTAGCCTTAGCATGAGGCGGAGGTGAAAATGGGAGGTGCTTCGCGAAGTGGAGAGGCATTCGCAGAGCATTGCCTTGTGGAACACAGGCGCCTTGCGAAGCAAAGTGTCATGAAGCAATGTGCTTCGCGAAGTATAGTGACCCTACCTTAACATGCAGATCATGTGTACATGAGGGGTTTTTTGCGAAGCATAAATGCTCAGTGACGACCCGGGTCCCCTTGGGGATCCCCTTCCTTCGCGAAAGCCCTTAGTCTTCGCGAAAGGGATCCCTCTCGGAAGTGGGGATTAAAACGAGGCAAGTGGGAGGCAATTCACAGAGCAAAAGTACCTCGCATAGCTCATGATTCACAGAGAAAAGGGTGCTTCGCGATTTGGGATCTAGGAAGTTGAAAGGTTTGATTGTCCGTCCGTTGGGCTCGGGGGGTGCTCGGTATTTATAGGTAGGAGGCACCTCGAAGAAGAGATTATGTGGCGCGAAGAGGTCTTTGGTTGTTTTGTGGCAGGTTGCGAACGTCAAATGTGTTTATGGAGGGATCCACCTCCTTGCTTCGCGGTGGGATCGCGAATGTCAAAGGCGTTCACAGAGGGGTTGGCGTCCTTGCTTTGCGGCGGGCATGGTGCTTGGGGGAATCCACAAAGGGTCTTCGTGAGGCAATTCGTGGTGCCTCTTATTGTTGGAACCAATTTGTGTATAAGGTTGTATTTGTTGTCAATAGTTGTCAATGAAGATCAAAATGAAGGAGATCGAGAAGTACTCCAATGAAATGGAGGAATGGAAGATCAAAATGATGGAGATCATGAAGTAATCCGATGAAGTAGAGGAATGGTAATTCAGACGATTGTTGTACTGATCATAAGTTCAAATAACATGTGTCAAAGGTGATACATTATTTACAACAATGAAGAATGTGAGGTGTAATCCATCTGAGGATGATTAAAGAAGAATGGGGTTTTTGGATGAAGACCATGCAATTCCTCTTTATTTCATGAGAACCATGGGATTTGATGAAGACCATTCAATTCCTTATTATTTCATGAGAACCATGGGTTTTTGATGAAGACCATGCAATTACTCATGATTGCATGAGAACCATGCAAGAGACTTCATGACGAATTAAATCATATGATTTGTGTGAAGTAGATCATGATGGTTGATGAAGAAGAAAATGTGCAAATGATTGTAATTCTAAGATGGTCGTGTGGGGATGAGAATTCTGAGATATCCATGCACATCACATTGTCATATAAGATGATGATGCTAAATTTATTCCTTCAAAGAATACATATCACAATATTGGAGTTTGTGATAAAAGAAGAAGAGTTGCTAAAGGATACATATCACCAAGAAGAAGTGATTTTTAGGTGATCGTGCTTGTTGACAAAGCAAACAAACGACATACAAATTTGTTGAAAAAGTAGATTCAATGGTGGCATGTCGAGTTCAAGGAATGTGGATATTGATCCATGTTTTATTCAAGGAACATCGACAAAGGAATGGATGATCTGGAGGTAGAAAGAAAAGAGCAGATACAAGGTGGCGTCATTTCCAAGTGTTTTCCAAGTTTTTTGGACTGCAAATCGACAAATAAAGAAAAGTGATTTTGGAAAAGGGACTTGTGCGCCGAGGTCGTGGAGGATAGAAAACTTGCGCGCCATATGTTTTTAAAGATCAGATCATCAAAATATGGCAAAGGGATAAGGGTCACGCAAGTTTTGGTGAGGTCGTACAGGTGACTTGCGTGCCATGAAGAGACTTGCACGTCGATGCCTTGGAAGCTTGATAACATGTGCTCCTATGGTTGTTCGAGATAAGAAGATCAAAATTTTGCAAATTAAAGTGGTTCGCACAAGTTTGGAAGTTAGTCGCGCAAGTGACTAGCAGGGGAAGAGAGCTGCGTGCTGAGACTTGCGCGCCGATGGTTGACTTGGGGGCCATCGCACAAGGTGGTCAAATTGCCTATAAATACTGGACCACCCCTCCTCATTTCCCACGGAGTTCAACACTTAGAAAAATAAGAGCTCCTGTCGTGCAGGTGTGGAAGTAGCGCAAGTATTGTGTGGTCACGCAGGTGGACTTGCACGCCATTATCTGAAGCTACGTGCCGATTGTTGGATGCGCGCCCAAGGCAGTTTGGGAGAGAAAGGAAGTAAGTCGCGCATGTTATAAGTTGAGGAAGGCAGTGTCACACTGGTGGTTTGGTGATACTTGCGTGCCTGTTTGGACCTGCGCGCCGGAGACATGCACGCCGTAGTGAAACTTGCGCGCCGTATTGGAACTTGCGCACCTGGCTTGGAGAAGCACGCCAGGTATTTCTAAAGCCTGCTGGTCTATTTGGAGCTACACGAAAGCCAGGATATTACCCGATACATTCGGTGCAAAGTGATATTGAAGAAGAAATCTAAATGATACATGCATGATCTCATGCATACATGGTGAACTGATTCTGAAGATGACAAGTAAGTTGAGCATCGTTTATTGAGAAATCACATAAGTTATCATGATTCAGGAAAACGAAGACAAGGGGATCTAGTGCATTCAGTCATTTCACTAAAGAAGAAGGATTGAACTAAAAAGAGCATAAAATCTGAACCCTGATGCAAGAAAAGTCTCATGCTGAACAGGAGACAAAGAACTTCAATGCACATCTATTGAAGAGACCGTCACGTCTATAAACTGAGTGGGACATCATCAATGATAGTGAGCCAGGGGGAGTCAATGGGAGTGACCTGATGGACACTGTGAGCTATCCCTAAACTTTTGTAAAGGCAGTGATCCTGGGATATAGTGACTGTACCCAAACATTTGTAATCTACAACTAGTGAAGCATAGTGGATTTTGGTATGACCGATAACCTGTCATCGTATGCTCCTTGGACGTAGCCCTTAGTGGTGAACCAACTAAAAATAGTTGTGTCATCTCTCTGTATGTGAATGTTTCATTACTAATCATATCTATCATACAGGTTTAACAGGTTCCTACCAACGTGGGAACAAGATCCAAAACTTTAAGAAGAAAAAGTTTACACCCTGATTCACCCCTCCCCTCTCAGGGTGTCCCGGGGTCCTACACTTATCTTCTTTTTCTTCCAACATTTTGGTGCCAACAAATTCCCCCCTCAGACTTGGAGCCGAAGAGAAATCAAGGGTCGAAGTCTGAGGGTCAATCACCAAAATCTTTGACCGTTCGCGGAGATGGATCGTGAAGAAGGCTCGCGAGGAAAACATCCAATGCACAGGCCAAGCGCGCTGCGAAGCTCAACACGATCCGGACGCGCCACGAAGCTCTGAAGGCCGCCACCTATTAATAGGGGAGGCTGACCTATCTTTTTTCCTTTCCCTTCTCCATGAATTTTTCCTTTTGTGCTCTCGATTCTCGAAGCTCTGTATACTCTGTGACTGCTCTCCGCGAATCGGGCTTCGCGGCGAATCGTGAGTCTTTGACTCCGTGACAGTGCTACGCGAGCGTGTGCTTGCAGGCTAAGGCCAGGCTCCACGATTCAGCTTTGAGAACGAGCTCTGCGAACAGGCTTCACGACCCAAGCTGAAAATTGTCTGAGTCATAAAACCAAATGGCCCATCAAGAAGCTGCCCAGGGGGTGCTTGCATATGCTGCCCAGAGGTATGAGATGGAAAATTGTCTGGGTTTAGGAGAGTTGGTCCGTAGCCACTCGGACCATAATTCATTAATGGATCTGCTATCAGAGGTCCAGAAGAACTATCTATTGTGCAGGAGGATTCCCTTGTATGGATTCGGGCTGAGAGATGACATCTTCATTCCTGAGGCAAGTAGGAACGAACCAGCTTGCTGGTTGAGGAGCACGTCGTGCCAGCGCCAATGGTTCAGGGCGGCTGATGGTCATGCGCATGAGGAATTCACACCCATCGTTGTTGACTTCCTATACAAACACCTAGAAAACATTGATGGGAAGGCATTGCAGCTGAAGATGTCTCCTCCTCTGTACTATAAAATATTGAAGGCAGCCTTGAGGGATTCGAAGAAGGGTTGGTTTGAGGAGTGGGACCTGCGCCAGGGCGGAAACTTCACAGATGATTGGGCATGGGGCTATTGGGTAGGCTCCTCGTGTGAGGAGTTTGGAGCCTAGATGAGGAGATTGGGTTTGTATGAGGTGGCCTGGGCCTCCCAATTCTACATATATCAACCAAAACAGCTCATGTCAGAGCTGTTGAGCAGATGGTCGTCTAGGACCAACACGTTTCATCTGCACCATGGGGAGGTCGACATCAGTCTGTGGGATGTCCATCAGATTTTAGGGGTCCTGATCTTAGGGGCTATGTATGATGAGTTCCTCCCCTTCATGAGTGCATGGGAGGATCCGGAGCAGATGTCGTGGATGGCGATGGAACTGATGGGGCTGGTCCCCGGGGAAGACAAAAAATAAATGAGGGACGTCCACTTTAGGCACTGGTTCAAGTAGTTCCTGAACTTCCTGGTGGATCGTGAGTTTCCCATGAGGCCTCAGACTTGCCCGAAGGGAGATCAACGGGGCAAGGATCACTCTTATTGGAGGCTCTTGGAGGACAGCTAGTGGAAGATCTGGGGTTTTAGTGTCAATACTGAAAAACAACCAATAGTCAGGTTGGTGGCGTTTATCACAGCCCTTATCTGTGGTTGGATCCTACCAGTGAAGGATACCAACATGGGGGTGTAGCCTAGCACATTTATCATGGCATCCATGATGGCCACAGGAGGGAAAGTCAATCTGGGGATTCCGATGCTCTCCAGACTGTACAAGATGCTATGACATGTTAGCGAGGGAAAAAGGCCGCAGAGGATATGCAGGCCCTTCCATTTTCTATATGGGTGGATTGCAGTGCACATCAGGGGGGTTTATGAATATCTGAACCCCATCTCGCCTCTTTGGTCAAACTTCCGCCCATCCATCCTGAATGCTTTCAGAAGATTTCTAGCCAAATTGACCGTACCGTTGGTACTAAACCGGGTGTGGAAGGTGGACGAGTTTAATTTTCACCCATTTCCATTGCCGACGGGGGTACTCACTGACGACGGTCATGGAACGGAAGAGCACTAGGCCTATCCCCTAGCCTTTCGAGGTGGAGTGTTGGTGGAAAGGGTGGACCGCGATCCTCTTTGTGAGTCGTACACCCCACACCAGTTTTCAAGGTAATTCTGGTGCGTGCAACGACTAACTCTGCGAGTCTACTGGGAGGTGCACCACGAGGAGAACCCATGTGTGATGAGGAAATTGCAGATCATGTTCATACAGGAAGATGGGAAAATGTGGAATACATTGCCTCTACCTACTGCCGCCTTCGGACTTGTGAAGGATTACACCATAAGCTGGGAGGAATCTTATCCGGGGGAAATGATGAAGCAAACAACTATTCGAGCTGGTGATGGCAGGCCTTCCCTATCTCGAGGTCGAGGTCAGAAGGTGGAAAGGGCCTCTCGTGGTGGCAGGGATGCCGTGGTGGCAATACCTGCACCAAATGAGGGTGAGGCAGTGGCGGTGGATCCAACAACGACATCAGATCTAGTGTTCCCAGGAGAGTAGAGCCATCTGGAGGGGCAGCCACTGAGGGGATTTCGCATGATATCTACTCAGTCCCCGGGGAAACAATTGCACCATATTGACATGCTAGAGGATTCTGTTTTCCCGGAGGCCTAGGAAATTTGGGATGTCAACCGGAAATTACTCAGCCTGCCTGAGATGTGGCAGCACCTGAACTGTCTCGGGATGGATTTACCATGTATAGGCCCTATCCGGGCTGGTTTCGCAGTATCCCCGACGGAGGTGGAGCAATATCTGGCTGATCTGGAGGACTTCGTGCATTCCAGGGGTTCCTCATGTCCAATTACAGACTGGGTGAGGGTACTACTAGATCAGACAGTCCCCCCACAACTATCAGCTATTGAGCTGAGAGATCGCTTCCACCTACTGGAAGAATCCAACGAATCCTCTTGGGGGGACGAGGCTGGTAGAGGGAGCCCGTTGGAGGAAGGTGAAGTCGGCGACCAAGACTCAGGTCTCGATGATTTCGTTGAGTCTCTTGAGGTAACATTCCAAGTTTCTTTCCTCAGGGTATGCTCTCAGGTCATTATGGACTTCTTACCAACATCTGAACCGTGCAGGAAGACCTTGTGCATAGACCTCGTTCTCTCCCCTCGGTGGGTGCTGATGTTGGATCCTCAGAACCTTCACCTGTGGACGTATCCAGTTCTATGTCTCGCGGGGCTAGGACACCCGAGGTGGCTCCTCCAGAATCTCCAGACCTTCCGACAATATACGGAGGTCCACTCTTCGGGGTCCCATCAACATTAACTCAGGATCGGCACCAAGAGTTCAATCTATGTAAGTCCTATCTACTGAGGTCATTACTACCACATGTTGATTGTGCCAACTGACGTCCATGCCCTTCTTTGTTATGTACAATTCTTCGACTGGAATGGGCTACTGCGGTGAGGTTGGTCGGGGTTTCTGGCGGTGCCCCTCCTAGGGGCATGCCAGTAATCGTGGAGATAGTTACCCATCCCACTCGAGCTACAACGCTCCCCATCATAAGTGGGACCGCCAGTGGGGTCGTACCTGAGGTTATTGAGGTGGGGTCCGACGATGAGGATCGACCGATCATCCCAAGTCCCGCCATGCCTGATCTGAAGGTAGATGCCGCGCCTGATCCAATGCCAGATGTAGATCCCACTGAATATTTCCTGAGGTCGTACCCCGCATATGAGCCTGCCAATTGCGCAGACTGGGATTAGATGGACTCTGACGAAGAGGAAAACGAAATAGTCTATCGTCGATCATGGAAGCTGATCGTGTGTTTTATCGAAAAGACCCCCCATTCATTATGGCTGGATGAGATGGACAGACTTCACTTGCGAGGGCGCGAACTGTGCACTGGGGGGGTGTATGCCCAGCACCTTCACCTGCTCATCCGAGATCTTATGACGGAGAAGATTCGGGAGTATGATCGCGGCATCATTGTGGGCTGGTAGTGTAGGAAGACAATAAACATCAAGAGGCTTCAGGAGGCTAAAAATGAGATCCAACAGCTACAGGTCCGGGAGGATGAGAACTCAGCCTCTCTTAATGCACAATCAGATTTGATCTTGCGATTGAAGGATCAACTAGAAGAGGAAGAAGAGCGTATGAGGCAAGCTTCCAAAGAAATGGCCATCATTCAGGCTAACGTAGAGAGGGCCCAAACTAAGGATGATGAATTGTTCCCCATAATTGCTGAGGAGGAGCAGGAGTTGAGCCAGTGGCAGCAACTCCTAGACGCCACAAGTCAGAGGGTGGCGGAACTACAACTCTCTTTTGATGGGGTCAACCTGTACATGGGAGAGATAGACCCCCAAGTGCTGTAATGATCACAAACTCTCAAACATACTTTCATGTTTTGATTTATTTGATTCCATAGCATACATGTGTTTCGTTATTGAGGTTGGATTTTTACGCATCTGTTATATTCATGAAATGTCTAGTGGTTAGTCCCTAAGCTCACGTGGGTTGAGCCCAATGTGAGAAACAAGGGGTGATGACCATGCTATTCCATATGAACATAACGTGTCTACCAAGATTCAAGCATCCGAGGTTTAGGTAACCAATTTAGATCTTCCTAAAAGGCATGGGAGAGGCCCGATCGGAGGATTAGGACCTCAGAACAATCAACGAGCTGTTATTCTGGTGTGCTCTAGTGCACGAGTGGGGTAACTCCAGGGGCATTGGGATTAGTCCGAACATAGGGAAGTGGAAGGTGTGAATCACAATACCCAAAATCTGGAACACTATGGGGGTGGCGTGACAATGAAGGATAACTATTGACCATGTTCGAAACACAGTATACTTGTTGCATTAGCTTGAAAGGAGGATGACTCATGAGGGCCAACTGCTGACCATGTTCGAAACACGGGGCCTGACTCGAAGTGCCATCTATTTGTCATCCAGAACGTTGTCCTAGGATAGTACGCGAGCCATAGGCCAAGCATCTATACTATTAGGGTGTTCCTTCAGATGTGAAAGAGGATGAGGGTCCGAATAAAGGGCATGCAAAGCATGGAATGTGGAATGACGGGTTGTTTGAATGGAGTCCAACACTCTTGAAATCACACCACCATGGTGGAAGCACATTAGGTGGGCGTATCGGTCTGATCATGGATCATTCCTTCTTTCAGACAGGGCCTCTCTAGTGAGGGAGCCTTTGCTTCCCAATGTCATATTGGGGCATCAAAAACTTGTTTAGGGAAGAGTTATAGTAGTACGGTTCCCCACAAGGGGTTAGGCGGGGGGGGGGGGGGGGGAAATAAGGAAGAACAAGATTTATGATTCCTGGGGCTGGACCATGGGAGAAATACCAGGGTGTCTCTACATATCCCATAAGGATGGGAATCAAGCCATACATAGTTGTAGAAGCATGGTTTAACGTCTTGAGGGACGATGAGAAGCCTGGATGCACCGGTGCACATCCTACCAAAACTACTAAGCCCACATGAGTCATGCTCGATGTGGGAAACAAGAAGTAATGGGGGACTTTCCTTACATAGGAAGGAATATGTTAGGGTAAAGGGACGCTCGGTGAATACCGGACCAATGATGCTAACATGTCTATGTGGCGCACCTAGACGCGCGAAGAGATAAAGCCGAGTATGTCGGAATTCCACTTGAACACGAGGGAGTGGAAATGTGTGAATCACGACGCTAGAAATTTGGATCACAATGATGGCGGCGTGAAAACAGAGGATAACTGTTGACCATGACGAAAACATAGTATCCATATCATGTTATCCTAGAATGGGGATAGACAAATGAGGGTCGATCGTTGACCATGTTCGAAACACGGGACCTGTCACAAATGTTTCCCAAGATCCTTAGGGACGTTGGCCCGAAACGATAGGAGAGCCCTTAGGCCTAGTATCCATGGAGATCCCTTAAGACTAGATTCCATATTGTCCGAGGGTACTTTTGGATGTGGAATAGGATTAGGATTCAAATAGCGAGCCCACGAATCTTGGATATAGAATGAGAGGAATGTCTCCATGAAAATTCCGCACTTCGGGATCTTTTTCAAAATGCATCTGAATATGAAAATGAGACGTATTAGATAGAGGGAGTCGAGTTCCTTACCATAGGGAGATCTTAGTTTAGGGTCGTAGAATTCGGACCATGGATGGGAGGAAACGCGGGAGACTCGTGGCGAGTAATTACAAAAACCCAACGTGAATGGGAATCGGGGGTCCTGACCACCGCATGTTCCTTGGGAGAGGTTTTAGGTCAAGGGACCGAAAACGAGAGTTGATCTGGCCTTGAGGCAAAGTGAAAAGGAATTCCTACGTACCCCATGAGGATGGGGATCAAGCTGCACGTAGTTCTTGAGGTGGGCCATGGTAAGGTACCAATGCTAGGGATAAAAGGGGTGTGCGGGCATGTCCCATGCACTAAAAGAAGCGGTATTTGATAAATCTTATTTGTCCTTTAAGGTGAGTGATTTTTTTGTGAAGTGACAAGCCTAGGGTAGAAGGCCCTAGCATCGCCACAAGAATCAAGCCATAGTAGGAATTGACAAATGGTATGGTAAATAACCGATAACCAACGTGGTGTCCTTTACGATGAGGTCATCACAATGTAGTTCCATTTTTCATCATGCGGCCTGGACGATAATGTCATAGTTTAGGGTCATGTGATAGGACCAAGCATGCATTTTAACATCATGCAGCGCATACGTAGCAGAGATGATTCTATGTGGGTAATGTGTACGGTGCAATAAAACATAACCAACATGAATGGGAACATGATCCCACATCACACCGTATGCAATTCTGAGAGGAGAACCTCGGGCCAAGGGGGCCAGATAGGGGTGAGAGTGAAAGGGGCCGGAGAAACTATTTACTAGATGAGTTGGACCCAAAAACGAGATGTTCGAGTGGTCCTATGTATCCCATAAGGATGTGAATCAAGCCACACATAGTTCTCGAGGGTGCCTTTTAATTTCGTGCGGGACAACATATAGTTTAATGTCATGTGGGATTGGAAATAGGAGGGATAATTTTTAGAACGGGGTGCACGTGGTGTGGCTATTGAAAACCCGATGTGAATGAGGAGGTACTCCCATACCACTCCACGTGGTCCTGTAGTCAAGGTCTAGAAGGCAGGACATAAATTTTTTTTAGCCAAACTCAGGCTGGACCCAAAGACAATAGGTCTGAGAGTTCCTACGTATCCCATGAGGATGGGAATCAAGCCGTACATAGTTCTGGGGAGATCTTAGTTTATGGTCTTAGAGCTCAGACCATGGAGGGATGGAAACCTTCCAAGGAAGTGCATACCTAAACCTGATCTCTAAGCCCACATGATTCAAACTCGGTGTGGGAAACAAGGGAGGAAGATCTTTATTGCAATACCTAGAACGACCATAAAAGGGAAATCGGTGCGGAGCCTTGAATGATGCCCTTAACGCGGCCTTGTTCTCCTAACGTGTAGATGCGCACTAAGGAAAATTTTTAGGAGTGTTGGAGGTTTACATGGACATGATGAGGTGGAGAAGGATGTGAATCATGTAATTGACACTTTGGGATTAATGAGGTTGGTGTGACGATTGAAGATAACTGTTGACCATGGTAGAAACGCTGCATCCCTATCATGTTGGCCTGAAATGGGAACAACAAATCAGCATCGACCACTGACCATATTCACAACACAAGATTTGTATCGGTTTTTTGTCTGTGACCCTCAGGGGCGTTGGCTTGTAATGGAAGGAGAGACATTAGGCCTAACATCCATGCCACTCGGGGGTCCCTTCGGGTGTGAAAGGTGATGGAAGCCCAAATGAAGGGGAACATAAAGCCTGAGAAGCAGGTGGAAGTATGTCCGAGCAGAGTCCGACATTCCAGGTACTAAACCAGAGTACCCTTAAGCACATTGGTGAACCGATGAAGAGGGTAGACGAAGGTGTCCAAGAAGGAGAGGGTAGGCCGAGGGGCCAAGGTGAATTGAAGATTTCTGGGATATGGGGATGGACCTGAAGTCTAGACATTCGGGTGGTCCTACATATCCCATAAGGATGGGAATCAAGCCACAAAAAGTTCTTGAAGGTATGCAGATAGGGGTAGGATACCCCAATAAAGGAGGTGTACGACGTGGCAAGTAACTCGACGTGAACGAGGACATGATTCTGTATCACACCGTACAACCAGCGAGAATTTGGGCCAGGGGCCCGAAAAGGGGGCCAGGGGCCTGAGGCAAGACTCTGGAGTTTGGGATGGGCCAACAGGCGAACTGCCTGGGTGGTCATACATATCCCATAAGGATGGTAATCAAGCCACATGTAGTTCTTGAAGACACCCAGGTGTAAGATAACCTATCAAGGGGGGGGGGGGGGGTGGGGGTGTACGGCACGACGAACATCCCGACATGAATGAGGACATAATCCAACACCACACCGTACAATACCATAAGATAACCTGGGCCAGGGGCCTGGGAAGGCCAAGGGGCCTGAGGCTGGGCCTCGGTCAGAAAGGCCTGACCAGCTCGCAGTTTAACGTCTTGCAGTGAGGACGGGGGCCAGGGAAGGTCTCATTCGATGATGTGTATGACACGGTGAGAAACCCAAAGTAAATGAGGACATAATCCAACACTGTGCTGTATAATACTAGAAGAGAGAACCCATGTCGAATGGAAGGTCATACGCTCTCTTGTATGGGTACTGCCTCATCACAGCTCCTAAACCCATGTGAGCAGTGCTCGGTGTGGGAAACAAAGAGCTGGTCTTGGCTATCTCCATCCAACATGGCCTGATAATTGGCATATCCCAAAGGGAGTTCGTCTCTTAGATACAATGGGGCAGAATGAACCTACACACTCGATGTTTAGGACATCTTGGGGTGGTACTAACGATCCAGGATGACTGTTGACCATTTTCAAAACACAACGTCCCTATAGTGACCTAAAATGGGAGCAACAAACGAGTATTGACCACTGACCATATTCTCAATGCGGGACTCGTATCAATTTGTTGCTCAACACCCTCTAGGGCATTGGCCTGAATTGGTAAGAGGGCCCTTAGGCCTAGAATACACACCATTTAGGGGCCCTTCCGGACAGGGAAGGTGATGGAATCCCAGTCAAGGAGTGGGTGAAGCATACCTGTACCCATTTATGAAAGAGGAAAACATCTCCAGGGAGCAGGACATATGGCCGGATTGAGTCTATATTGACATGAATTGGGGAAAAAGTATTCACCCCACTATATGTCTTGACCCGAGGGGATGATTCTGGCATTTGGGCTGGGCCAACAGACAAACTTTTTGGGCATTCCTACGTATCCCATGCAGATGGGAATCAAGAAATACATAGTTCTTGAAGACCATACAGTTTAACATCGTGTGGTGAAGACGCAGGAGGATATAATAATGGGAGTGGGCACATGGTGCGACCATTATAATCCTTGTATGAGTGGGGATAAGGAAGCCTACACCATATCATGTGAGGATACTTCGAGAAAGCTATACCCAGGGGGGATAGTCGAAGAGAAGAGTTTGGGGATGGGCTCAAAATGAAGCGTCTGAGCATTCCTACATATCCCATCAGGATGAGAATCAATTCATATGTAGTTCTCACGATGCAGTTTAACATCATGTGGGATGATGCGTAGTTTAAATTCATGTAGGACTGGACGATTTAAGGTCATGCGGGACCATCGTGTAGTTTAGGGTCATGCAGGACCATCCCGTTTAAGGTCGTACAAGACCATGGGGCTCAAGAAAAGTATTACTTGAGGAATTTGGAATTGGTGGTAGGATTTATACGCTCACCATCCATGGTCACCAAGGATTATACTCCATTGGAGTAAACCTTGTGAATGATGGAAGGTCCTTCCCATTTGGGAACCATATTGGGTGGATTCTTACCTGGTATCATTGGTGTCCTGAGGGCCAATACTAGGTCACCTTGTAAGAAAGAGTGAAGGTGAACTTTCTTGTTTAAGGCCCTGGCGATCTTGTTCTGGTGCCTATCCAGATTATACAGGGCACGAAGCATATTCTCATCAAGTGCTTCCAATTCAGCTAAACTGATTTTGGACACCTTATTTGGAATTTGCCGGTCATAGACCGTAGTGCGTAATGAAGGCTGTTGAATCTCGATAGGCAAGACAGACTCAGCTCTGTACACTAGGGAATACGGGGTTACCTGGGTGGAATTGCGATTCGTCATCCGATAGACCCAGAGGGCGTTGGGGAGCTTTTCCAGCCAACTCTTCTTGTTTTGACCAACCATTTTCTACAAAATGTTAGAGAGGGTCTTGTTGAATGCCTTGATCTGTCCATTTTCTTGTTCATGATAGTGGGAGGTGTGGTTAGAATAGATATTGTACTTGGCGTACAATTTCATCCACTCAGCTGCTCGGAAGTTTGTGTCGTTATCGGTGAGCACGACTTGAGGGACTCCAAATTGGTAGATGATGTTGGAGCTTAGAAAATCGAAAATGGATCAATCCTTGACTTCCTTGAGTGGAACTGCCTCTACCCACTTGGAGAAGAAATTCGTAGTGGTCAGGATGAACTGGTACTGGCGAGCTGTCACTGGTGGATATGGTCCCATGAAATCGAGTCCCCACACCGCAAAGGGCCAAGTGTACCTGGTAGTGTGAAGGGGCTCTGGTGGACGATGTATGAAGTTGGCATGAACTTGACATGCATGACACTTTTTAGCAAACTCGATGTAGTCATGGATCATGGAGGGCCAAAAATACCCTAATCTCTGGATCTGGTGAGACAGTTTCGGCCCAGACTGGTGGGCACCACATGAACCACCATGAACCTTTGGCATGATATGTGGAATCTCGACTAGTTGAATGCAACAGAGGAGAATACCATCAAAACCTCTCTTGTAGAGGATCCACTCAAGACTAGGACCGTCCTAGAGGGTAAACTGTAACACGCAACATCGGATTCTCTCACGCTCGGCCCGATCGGTTGGGAGGTAACCATTTTTGAGGTACTCGACAAAAGGGGTCCTCCAGTCAGGAATCACTTCAACCACTACATCTTGGGGACCTGGGGGGCCTGACGTGGAGGCGCCTGCGGTCAGGTGACCTACCTGTGGGCTGTCGCCATTATCCAAAGAGACAGGATCAACCACCCTCTGATGTGCCACGTGGAAAATAAGGTCATCCTCCTCGGTCTCTACAAGTGATGCAACCAAGCCAGCCAGGGTGTTAGCTTGACCATTCTGAGATCGGGGAACGTGAGCCACTTCCGACCAAGAAGAGAACTGGGCCATTAACTGGAGAGTGCGCTCCAACAATGGTACAAGTTCTGGCTTCCTGATAACATAGTCATCGTTGACTTGATTAATGACTAGATCAGAGTCCCCTTTCACATGCAAATGGGGTACGTCGATATCGAGGGCTAGCTCGAGGCCAATAATGAGGGCCTGATATCTACCTAATTATTGGTGCAGACTTCTGATAGTAGGAACGAGTATGGAAGAATGGCCTGTTCCAGGGTAATGAAGACAATACCCAAGCCTACCTTGTTGAGCTTGGGATCATTTAGTCTTTGACCAGTGGGGCTTCGGGCAGCACTATCGAAATGCATCTTCCAACATGGCATGTCTTGCTCCACCGAGAGGATTACCTCATCGGGGAAATTGAGGTCCAGGGACTGGTCGACAGGAGCCAGATGGGCAACGAGGAAGTCTGCCAATGCTTGTCCCTTAATGGCCTTCTGAGGAACAAACCTTATGTCAAACTGCCAGAGAATCACTGCCCACTTAGCTAGATAGCCTATCAACATGGGGAGGTTCATGATGTACTTTAGTGGGTCTACCCAAGAGACCAAATGTACCTCATGGTGCTACAGGTAATGTCACAATTTATGTACGGAAAACATGAGTGCAAGGAAACTCTTTTCGATGGGGGAGTATCTGGTCTCCATACCAAGGAGCATGCGACTGAGGTAGTAGATGCTGTTCTCTGTCCCCTCATTGTTCTTCTGGGCAAGAAGGGCACCGAGGGATCATTCCAGGGTGGTCACATAAAGGACCATTGGAATTCCAGGGATGGGTGGAATCAAGAATGGAGGCTGCAGTAGATACCGCTTGACTTCCTCGAACACGGTCTGGCACTCTTCATCCCATTCATAGGTGGTTCCCTTCTTCATGAGCTGAGAAAAGGACTTACACTTGCCGGCTAGGTTCACGATAAATCAGTGTATGTAGGCTAAGCGGCCTTGAAATCCTCGAAGCTCCCAAATATTGCTTGGGGGGGGACATCTGGATGATGGACTTGATCTTCTATGGGTCAATCTCGATGCCCTAGTATCTGATGATGAAGCCAAGAAACTTACCTGAGGTGACCCCGAAGGAACAATTAAACAGGTTCATCTTCAGGTGGTGGGAACAGATGAAACCGAACACTTTCTCAAGGTCTCTGAGATGGTCCTGGCACTGGCGAGATTTGACCACCAGGTCTTCCACATAGCATTCCACTAATGTTCCGAGAATTGGCTTGAATATGCAGTGCATGGCCCGCTGTTAGGTGGCACCTACTTTTTTCAGGCCGAAGGGCATAACCTGGTAATAGAAAGTACCTTGGGGGACCTAAAAGCGGTGGACTACTCGTCTTCGGGGGACATCTAGATTTGGTAATACCCAAAATACCCATCCATGAAGGAGAGGGCTTGGAACCCGGCCACAACATCAATCAACAATTCTGTCACTGGAAGGGGAAAATTATCCTTCAGATATTGGAGGTTTAGATCGCAGAAGTCGATACAGACTCTAATCTGGCCGTTATTCTTCCTTACTGGCATAATGTTGGCCATCCACTTGGGGTACTGGAACTCCTTGAAAAAGTTGCATCTAATGAGCTTATCAACCTCAGCCTCGACCATGGCTCCATGAGAAGGGTGCATCTTTTTGGGAGGCTTCTTGAACCCGTGGTGGTTTGTCAGGAGACCAAAGCAGTGGACGACCACCCGGGGATCTAGTCCTAGCATCTCGTTGTAACTCTAGGTGAACACATCACAGTGCTGCTTAAGGATGTTCATGTACCGCTGCTACTCCTCGAGGGACATAGCAACACTGATCAATGTGGGTCTTGGATCTGCCTCACTACCAAGGTTCACCTGTACCAGTTCATCGACCATGGTAGAGATGCCTTCTTCAATGGTAGGGGGGAATCCTCTAGATCCTTTTCTCCACTTATAGAAGGATCTTCCATGGGAGAAGTTGCTTCCGAGCCACCAGACCCTGATGGGAGGCCGGTTCCGGCTTGAGCGGCAGTGGCCAGCATATCGTGAGATTCACGTGCTGCTGAGACCATGGAGATGAAGGCAGTTGATCCGATCCCATCTGGTCTTCATCCCATGGGGCCACGCTTGATAACATCAAAGTAGTAGTGGTGCATCGGTTGGAGATGGTTAATTCCAGCCTAGTGAAATAGACATGTATGATGTACCACCGTTTCCATGAGCTAAACATCCCGATACCGTACAGGGGTAGGAGGTTCTGGGATCACCTGACCCTGGTTTGTGTAGGAGTATGAGGTGATTTCCTACCGTCTCTTGGACTTGGGAATATGACTTCCTATTGTACCCGAAATGACAAAGCATTTCCCCATGCCGGGTGTCATGGCCTCTAACTAATTGATCGAGAAGATGTAGGCATCATCCGGACCTTCCCCTAGATCACTTGTGACCATGGCGTGCTCAATCTCACTTGCCAGAATCTGCTTATCCTTGCTCTTGTAATAGTCAGCGTCCAGATAGCGGGGTTCACAAGAGGCAAAAGGAGATGCATCTCCTTAGAGCATGCCTACTCAACCATTGAGGGAGTATTTGAGGCATTGTTGATATGATGAAGGTACCGCTACATGCAAGTGGATCCATGACCTACCCATCAATACGTTGTACGTAGTGTCCTGAGAGACAACCATGAATTTGATACTGGAAACTTAGCCACTGAAATGGGTCGTCAAATAGATCTTGCTGACCGGGGTCTGATCAGTCCTATCATATCCCTGGATTCTTAGGTTAGAGGGAGTTAAATCATCTACAGACAACCCCGAATTCCGCAGTGTCTGAGTCGGGATTAGGTTAATCCCAGAGCCCGTGTCAACAAGACAGTGGTGGAATTCCACACCATTTAACTGTATAGTGATGTACAATGGAAGAATGTGCCCCTATATGGGAGGGTCTTTGTCTTCACTAGATAATGAGATAACTTCCTAAAATTCGGCATTCTCAATTGCCTCAGTGTGGAAGGCTTCTGCAGCTACTACCTCCGTCTCAAACTGGAGGGGGCTGTTTAAATCCTCAACGAGTGCCTTGCGCATGTCTGACGACAGGCGAAGATCCTCAAGGATAGAGAGCCTCACTCGGATGCTGGAAAGGTTCTTCAAGAGATCATACTTTCGTGCCAAGCATGAACTTCTGTTTACAGGAGGTCGCTCTGTGATTGGTGGCATGGCGGGCCCTGCCAGCTGGACCTATGGCTGTCTAGTGCTAGGTATGTCCCGTTGCTCACTAGTCGAGGCCTGAAGAGTAGCTATTGGATGAGGACTGGACAACTGATATTGGCCTGTAGAAGGGAGAGACTGGACGTGGTATGAAAAAGGTAGCTCTTCCTGATCCAGTAGCACAAACAACGGTGGAGGTAGACCTGAGGACACTAGATGAGGATGTTGCGCGTGCTGAGCTCTGCCCTGGGCCTACTGTCTGGTCTCAGGGGCGTGCATGTCCTGGCTGAAAGTGCCAGCTGACGTTCCTTGATGACCCATATGGCCTTGGCTCTGCCAATGTTGGTGTCGACTGGTGACGTTGGGGAGGTTCTCCTATCGTTCCCCCTCGTTGGGAGTGATATAGGGATTTACCAACTCCACGGTATTAACCAAAGCCTACCCCTGACTGTCACTTGATGAATCATCCACCACCAGGAGGATTCTAGGAGGGATCCCCATTTTAAGGGGCATTAAGTCGCCGAGAGTGCGAGATGAAGATGAAATTGGTGGAGCACATTGCTTCTTATTGCGTCGCCGATGCTTGCTCTTCTGGGAAGAGGCCGGTTGAGATGATGACGCAGAGGTGTTGGCCGCAACTTCTGAATGCTCCAGATGATTCAGGTGTTCCCGAATAATACCATGGGCATGAGCGACCGTTTTACAATCCATCCAGTCATCTTACTTCTGGGATCTGCGGCTGGGAACCTTCTGCCACTCACCTTCGTCGTCACTACCACTTTCTAACCTTAAAAAGACACCCACCACTTGTGCCGGGGCCAGGACCAGCCTGACTATGTTGTTATTGACCTGGTCTTGGATCCAGTTATTAAACACATAACACTACTTGAGGGTGTGCCCCATGATCCGAGGATTGGGGCAGTAGTTGGGGCGATCGGTGAGATTTGCCTCTACCGGCCTTCTACACTCAGGTAAGTGTACAATCCCCTTCTCTAGGGCACTACGGAAGTAACCGGGGACCTAATTCTCGCTGAATGAGTAATTCTGGTGTCTTCTTTCCGGATAGGGGGATTTGGGATCCTGGACCTGACGAGGGGCCGGAGGAGCCTGTCGAGGAGGTGGATCTTGATTATCTAGCCTAGGCGGCGGTGGTGCGTTGCGCGGGGGAACCTGCCGATTCTGAGGTGGTCATTGCTGGGTAGGAGGCTGTGCCTGTGGTGGCAGGCCTCTGCGAGGTTGCAGATCCGGTTCTACTAGTAGTAATTATAGCTTCCTGGGGGATTCTATTTGGGCCACCATAGCAGGCTTGGCTCTGGCAGCTGTGACAACTGGGTCTCAGTGACTGCACATCCACCCCGCCTTAACATGGCCGTCGGGTCCGGACCCACCAGGTACCACCAGTTTCCCCACAGACACGTGAGGCCCACCCCAGGGTCCACCCACGTACCTGAACGGGTCATCTGACTAATGATTTTCCCCACAGGCCAACACATGTCCTTTCCAGTGTGCTTTATCCTCACTCACACACACCCTGGGAAACATCCCAGGAGGTCACCCATCCTGATTGTTACTCCAATACAAGCATGCTTAACTGTGGAGTTCTAATCAAACAGGATCCCGAAAAGGAAGGTGCACCTTGTTGACATGAGTCATATCATTTATTCATTTAACCCTTTATCATTTGGGGATGTTACAATCAACCCCCCTTCAGAGCACAACGCCATCATTGTGGGCCCTACATCTCAACCCAGGGAGTGCACCGCGCACTTAAGGCTGGGTTCTTCCTCGAATACCAAATGTGACAACTGGGTCCCAGTGACAGCACAACCACCCCGCCTTAACATGGCCGTCGGTTCCTGACCCACCAGGTACCACCAGTTGCCCCGTAGACACGTGAGGCCCACCCCAGGGTCCACCCACGTGCCAGAACGGGTCATCTGACTAATGATTGTCCCCACAGGCCAACACATGTCCTTTCCAGTGTGCTTTGTCCTCACTCACACACACCCTGGGAAACTTCCCAGGAGGTCACCCATCCTGATCATTACTCCAATACAATCACGCTTAACTGTGGAGTTCTAATCAAACAGGCTCCCGAAAAGGAAGGTGCACCTTGTTGACATGAGTCATATCATTTAGCCATTTAACCCTTTATCATTTGGGGATGTTACAGCAGCCCTCCTTGCTGGGATCACAGGGGGCAGTGGACATGCCTGACTAGCCTGTTTTAGAGCTTCCTCGAGGTGCTGTGCCTTATCTGAGAAGTCTTAGAACCCTCCGGGGCATTTCTGAGTGATCAGGGAAAGAACCGGTTCTATTTTGACATTACCTATGCACATCGTCAGCAATTTCTCCTGAGTTAGTGGCATGTCTAGGGAGTATGTGAGCCCCTTCCACCGGGTGATAAAGTCCGTGACTCTCTCATTAGACCTTTGTTTTCACTTGAATAGGTCTGTGATGCTGGTCTTCTGCGTGGTAGAGTTGAACTAGTATAGGAATTGCCGGAGAAGATCCTCCCAATCGGTCACCGATCCAATGGGGAGTTGGCTATACCAGACAAACGCAGGGCCTTCCAATGTCTGCACAAAACATCAGACCTTGGTGGCTTTCTGCTATTCCAGAGTCCCCAACATGGGGCCACACCTTGAGGAAAAGTGGGCCAGGTGCTGCGGTGGGTCCCCTGTCATGTTAAAGGGTGAGAAAGTGGGATTCCCAAAACTTGGGGGTGCAGGCATATCATCTACCCATGATGGATTTGGCTTGCCATCTGGTGGGACTGCCACCTGTCACGTTTCCAATGCCTAGAAGTGGGTGATGAGTACCACCATTGGATCGTTCGGGTGGGGGTCCCTATCTTAACGGGGATCCCTAACCACGAGTGCATTTCTGGGCTCTTCGACAAGGTAGATGGGTTCAATGGCTCATGGAGCGACCAGTGGAGCGGCTTGTAGGGAAGATGGGGGAACCTGGGTTGGATTCCTCGAATTTTCGTGACGTTCAGGAGGGTTTGTTGAGACGTATCGCGCCCTCTTTCCATGAATTCCGGCTTCAACCTTGTCCGTAGGAGCGGTATGATCAGGGTTTCCTGGAGGTGTCTCGCCTGGGGGAAATTGTTCCTGCCCCTGCTGCCCCGGACTAGGATCACCATAGTCGAGTCATTGCTATATAACACGTTCGAAAAGGAGTTAGTCAACCAACCTCTTCTACTCAGAAATTTTCTGGCGCAAGGTGGCCTTCTCGGGGTGTTCCTCCATCTTCTACACTGAGGTGGATGGGTTAGAGTGCTTGAAAGCTCCGACATGCTCTTTACCCTTACCAACATTCTGGCTGAGTACCAATGTCTCGGTGGCCACAGGGAGACCTAATAGGTTCTCTATTGATGATTAATCCATCCCGATGGGTCTAACAGTGGTGGCACACCCTTAGGGGGCAAGTCTCCATCAAGAAATTTTAGCTCATCCTCCTTGTCCACAATGTTGACCATGTGGACTTTGACCCTTCCCGGGGGCATGTCCTCAATATTGCATAGCAAGTCATGCTGCCATTAAATAGGGCTGAATAGGAGAGCAGCGTACTTCCCCCATCCATGGACTTGCACGTGGGGGGTAGCCTCCCTGATGATTTTGCGGAGTACCTTGAAACTCTGAACACATCTTTGTTGAAGGGTACTCTGGAGTCCTGGTGACTTAGGGCGCTGGGCCACGGGGAGTGTGGCCAAATGGACTAGACAACACTACTCGCCAATTTCCTCAAAGTCCACTTGGATCCTGGGGTACACCACCCGATGATAATGAAGACACAAGTGCATCACCCATAGGGTTAGACAGAAGCACTTGACTTCCTCTGGGGTGAGGGATTCCGACACACAGAAGTTTGATGCTGCCACCGACCAGAACTTCTCCGGGAAGTGATCTGCCGCAAGAATGTCCCATAAGCTCCTGGGCTCAAATTTAGGGTCTGGCCCTGTGTTTCCCCACTCATCAACCGGAGGTGGCTGAGGAACCAGTAGTGGTACTGAGGCGAACCGCTGAGATAGTAGACTGGGCGGCGGAGAATACGGAAAATGAGCTGACTGGCTGTCGAATTTCGGGCCATCCTTCGAGGAGTGTGGTGACCTGGCCACAATGTCACGATACGACGGGCTGGCAGCCACAATTTCTGGTGCAATGATTGTGGTTTCCGGTGCTAGGTCACACCGTTTCTCAGCTTCCATCTGTCTCCAAAATAGCTCTTCATGATCTCTAGTCGAGGTAGAGGGCGCTTCTAGTGATGATGGTGGTGACAGCAGGGTCCGAACCTGTGGGATTCCCAAAATTTCCTCCTTCTGGATGTACCTACGAAGAGAGGCAGGAATCTGGTGGACTTTACACTCCAGAAGGATGAGACTGATACACCTTGTTCCTGCCTCGGTCCTTGACACAGAGGATCGAGGGGAGTGTTCCACCGCCGATTTGTACTTTGCTTCAGAATCCGAGAAATAGACCGGTTTGATCTTAGTCTGAAGCCTTTCGGTGTTCTTCTTGTGGCAGCGATGACCCGCCTTCCTACCTCGGAATGGCTCTTTAGGGAGGGGAAATTTCCTGGCATGAGGAGGTCCTTCAGCCGTACTAGTGTTGGGGCGGGGAGTAATTCTGCCTGAGTGGGCTGGTGTGTGAGGAGCACCGGGGAAGATGTCAAAGGGGACACGAGGAGGACCTCCGTGCTATGTTCTGGTGCGGGTAGGACCTCCGTTGGAACTGATGGGAGCATGGGCATGACCTCCATGCCTAGTTCCCTTGGTGACGTCAGTGTGAGGGACGTCCCTATACTGATCGGACCGAACATGGGTAGGACCTTCGTGCTGGGTGTTGGAGAAGTGAAGTTGATCTCCACCACTCTAGATGCTAGGACAAGTAGGACCTCCATCAGCTGCTACACATACGCGAGGAAGGTCCTCACATCGGAGAGTGACTGGATGTGCAACATCCCCACCCCGACAGTTCATGGTAGGAGGGATGGCTCCATGCCCAATGTAATGAGCACGGGATAGGCTCCCATATGGGTTGTTGCTACCATGGGGAATACCCTCATTCGGGTCGATGCTGGCATGGGGGACACCTGTGAGCTGGTCCTAGGAGAGGAAAAGGCCCTCATACTCCATGGCAGTTTCTCGGGGAGGGCCCTCATACTGGGTGGCATTGCTGTGGGTTAGTCTGCGGTGGCCACTGCCTATGCCTGCGACCATGAGAGTCGACCTAGCCTTCCTGTGGGGTGGTTGGGGCCTCGATCTCGGTCGGTTGTATAGCTTCCTCTGCTCGGTGTATGCATGGGGGTTG
Source organism: Viscum album (assembly GCA_963277665.1). Classification (NCBI taxonomy): domain Eukaryota; kingdom Viridiplantae; phylum Streptophyta; class Magnoliopsida; order Santalales; family Viscaceae; genus Viscum; species Viscum album. The sequence goes on along the minus strand of OY728148.1, from coordinate 2,092,851,309 downwards.
ATAGTGCACATCAGCGGTGGCTCGGGCCATAGTAGCCACTGACGTTGACTCCCCTTGATAGGCATCCTCCTCGTCCTGTGCCCGATGCTGGCGTCTGGTCAGCCGGGCCGATACCAGTGGTTCAGGTAGGTAGTCTACCTACCCTTCAGCTCAGGGAACTGGGTGGCGGTGCTGGCACAGCCTGGTGGGGGCCCTCGCTGGGAATCCCCCAGACGGAACTCTGACTGGGCTGGCCCAAACATCCCCTACCTCAACGCTGTAGGGCATGGAGTCATTGAGGAGTTCTGGAGAGAGGCCCCTGAAAAAATTGAAGGTTGGAGTGGGGAGCAGTGGCTCCCTGTATGGCCCTCGGGGGTGACACTGACGGCGAGGCATAGACGCCTCTAAATCCAGGTGGGCCATGTCCCTCATAGGAATGACCCTCTCCTCCTCATACCTACGTACAAGGTCATTGATTACAATTTGTTGGATAATTTCTGATTGGGAGAGGGGGCGTGGGAGCCCAATAGTCACGGAAGTCGAGGCCGTCATAGAAGAGGCAGAACTGCATGGGGTAGCCATGTTGATATTGCCCTTTCCCCTGCGTCGGTGGGTAGGAGGTGATCGGGTTCCAGATGCAGCAATTGGGTTCCTGACAGTAGGGAGATCAGCTCATTAGTACTGATAGAAAAAGAAATCGACGCCCAGTTCCCCAACGCCATTCCGTCTTCCATGACCGGTAAGAGGGATCCACGCTGACAACATCGCAGACCGAGATTCCTAACATTTTGACTGCCCCAACTTCTAGTGAGTTTCATGCGAGGCCCACTATTTTCTTGGTGGGGCCTAACACCAAATATCTGGATCCAATGAACCTTCACTCTATTTATGTCTTGAGTGCTACTAATCTCCACATTAAGGAGAAGAAATTCACATCGATCTCACCATTTTTATTTCTGACACTTTTGCTGGGGCACGTGCGTTCGTCTGCTTGAGTACGACAGGTGCAGATTTTGTTACCCCACATTCCTGCTTTCCAAAGGCGGGCGACATCCGCTCCCTATTTGGGTATGTCTGCTCCTTGATCAAAATTGGATAATGGGATATCGATTCTTCCTTCGGTGGATTCCTCCTCAGAATTCGTCACCTAGTCTGGGACTCCCTTATAGATTAAGACGTAGTTCATGAAACTCTTCCCAATGCCATGTTTTCATAGACGCTAGTTAATTACACTACTTCTGTTAGGACATTCCAAGAGGTCTGGTCAGGGCACCAACCTTAGGTTGGGGTGTAGTCACGTTGAGGCATCACTGGTGTGTCTGGATGCTGGGGAATTTGCATGTCTGTCTTTTGTCCATTATTATAGGTCTTCTCGAAGGTGTGGAAGCCTGAGGAATCCCACATCGAACTTAGGGAATCCTATTCCATATTCATGTTTCTAAGGTTTTCCTCAGCTTCCCATGTTTAACATAGGGTATGCCACAATTTTAACATCCATTAGAGATAGATCAAACTAATCAGAACACTATCTAGAGTGGATAATATTGAAGAACCCCCTTGATGGAACACCGATATTGGGTCCATCACATGGGCGGCTTCCTGAATGATATGAAGGAAAATGGGGTGGCATGATATCACCGGGATGTGGCGGCCTAGGTAAGAATCAGGATGGATGATGGTTTTGGTGTTGAGTCTCGAAGAGACTTCTTATGTATCCCCATAGACGGGAATCAAAGTCTGCGTAGTTCGGGTAAAAAGGGGGCTTGGCATGCCGGCAAAAAGGCGGTTAGGGCCAATGATTGTTGGGCTTGAACCTCATGGTGGCTTCTTACATACCATGACTAGACATGGATCAAAGTCCACATAGTTAGGGAATGGATGTGTGGGGATTACACTCTAGGCTGCCCGGGTGTTGGTGAGCCAACGTGAGGGAGGTCGGAATGACTGGGTGGTGGGCTTGAACCTCGTGGAGGCTTCCTACGTACCATGCCTTGACATGGATCAAAGTCTTCATAGTTCGAGAGGTGGCAGTGTCAGAGAGCCAACGTGAATAAGGACCTTGGTCCAAGTGGATGTTGGGCTTGAACCTAAGAGAGTCTTCCTACGTACCTTACCTTAGAAAGGATCAAAGTCCCCATAGTTCGGGTTGAAAAGGGGTTGTCGAACCAAAATGAAGGGGTGTCAGAAAAAATGGATGGTGGGTTGAACCTAATGGAGGCTTCCTACGTTCCATGCCTTGACATGGATCAAAGTCACCGTAGTTCAGGTGGGAAGATACAATTTAACATCATAATGGATGAGGGTGAACCGACATGAAGGAGGTCGGAACAACCGGGTGGTGGGCTTGAACCTCATGGAGGCTTCCTACGTACCATGAATTAATATGGATCAAAGTCCCCGTAGTTCAGGTTGGGGTGTCGGAGAACTAACGCGAATAAGGACCTTGGTCCAGGTGGGTGGTGGGCTTGAACCTTGTGGAGGCTTCCTACGTACCATGCCTTGTCAAGGATCATAGTCCCCATAGTTCGGGTGGAGGCGTGTCAATGAACCGACGTGAAGATGGACCGGGGGTCTGATAGTTGTTGGGATTGAACCTCATGAGGCTTCCAACGTACCACGCCTTGACATGGATCAAAGTCCCCGTAGTTCGGGTGGGTCACAACGGCTTACCGCTGGATTGGAATGTAGTTTAACATTATACGGGATGGGGATGGTGTTATGGTCGATGCTTACTCTAAGCCCACGTGAGTCGTGCTCAGTGTGAGAAACAAGAGACAACAAAGGCCTAACGACCATGTCGCAAAAGGGGCATCCATGGGAAGTGAAGAGGATTGGGGATTATGCTCTGAGGCGGCCCATGGTACTGGGACTTACTCCATGATGGAGGCCCATGGGTGAAAAAGCACAGCGGGAGAGGGACTTGGGACCGAATAAAGGAGGATCCTCATTCCCTATCACGCCCTCCACTGGCCTTGGCACCGAGGAAGTGAGGAGGAGGAGGGGTACTGCCTCCTGCAAGAAAATCTAGGGTCCTACACCAAGATGGATTCCCTTCCCCTAAGGACACATGCCACTCCCAGAAGGAGGATATCATCCCCTATGGAGACCAGTTGGCGTGGAGAATGTCCAAGGTGAGGGAACCCCGTGTGATAGTTATGGGGAGATGTCACAATTTAACGTAGTGTGTTGAGGACGAGGGTGCTTGTCATTTTAACGTCCTACAGCTCGGATGAGGTGTCTTTACTCCGCACCCCTAGGACTTACATAACGAGTAACCTATACTCCTTGTGGGAGGGAAGATACTGAAAATGCTGTGGTGAGGGGGTGTCGTAGAGCGAACCATTGAGGGGTCCACGTTAGCGTGACTATGCGAAGAAGCAATAGCCGTCAGCGTGCCTATGCGAAGAAGCATTAGAAAAAACAACACAATGGGTGGTATCATCTAGGGGACTTTGAAATCACATCGTGCAAACCTGGAGGGTCACATAGGAAAAGGATTTGCCAAGCAGAGGGGTCCATAGGCAGGGGCCTTGTGGAGATTAGTTGCTCTGTGTGGTGGAGGGAACTTGCGAAGGGGTGTGCTTTGAGAAGTTTGGTGCCTTAGCCTTATCGTGAGGTGAAGGTGAAAATGGGAGGTGCTTTGTGAAGTGGAGAGGCATTCATGGAGCACTGCCTCATGGAGCACATGTGCCTCACGAAGCAAAGTGTCGTGAAGCAATGTGCTTTGCGAAGTACAGTGACCCTGCCTTGGCATGCGGATCATGTGTACATGAGGGGTGTTTCGCAAAGCATAAATGCTCTGGGATGACCTGGGTCCCCTTGGGGATCCCCTTCCTTCATAAAATACCTTAGGCTTCGCGTAAGGCATCCCTCTCGGAAGAGGGGATTAAAATGAGGCAAGGGGGAGGCACTTCGTAGAGCAAAAGTACCTCGCGTAGCTCATGATTCACAGAGAAAAGGGTGCTTCACGATTTGGGAGTTAGGAAGTTGAAAGGTCATATTGTCCATCCGTTGGTCTTGGGGGAGCCCAATATTTATAGTCAGGAGGAACCGTGAAGTAGAGCTTACACGACACGAAGAGGTCTTTGGTTGCTTCGCAGTGGGTCACGAACGTCAAATGCGTTAACGGAGGGGTCCGCCTCCTTACTTCGAGGCGGGATCACAGATGTCAAAGGCGTTCGTGGAGGGGTCCGCCTCCTTACATCGTAGCAGGCTCTCAAATGTCAAAGGCGTTCGCATAGGGGTTCGCCTACTTGCTTCGCGTCGGGCACAGTGCTTGGGGGACTCCGCGAAGGGGCTTCGTCAGGCAGTTCATGGTGCCTCTCCTCTTATTTTTCTTCCAAAATTTTGGCACCAAAAATCGTGTTGGATATGTGGCCTATCAAAGAACACTTCCACCTACCATGTATAAAGTACATGATTTCATCCATGTATCCCTCTTAAGGAAGTAAATACCAGATTCTTCACATGTACTCTCTTCAGAGGTGGTACATTTGGAGAATGATTTTTCTTCCGAGGAGAAGCCAATGAAGATCTTGGATAGTAGAGATAAAGTTCTATGCAACAAGACTACTCAACTAGTCAAATTAATATGGAAGAACCATAATTACAAAGAGGTGACATGGGAACTAGAGGAAGCAATGAAGGAAAAGTTCCCACACCTTTTTATAACTTAGAATGTAAAACAAAATTTTGAGGGTGAAATTTCATAAGGGGAGAAGAATTTAATGACCCAATGTTTTATCAACATAATTCTATTCTTATAATATTTAATTATATTAAAATCACATAATATTTCTTATAGAACATAATACAAACCTTATCAATTAAGAATGAGTGAAATAAAAGGTATCTCTAGAAGTTAAGGAACTTATACTAATGAAATAGTAACTTGACCTTTGGAATAGTAATGCGACCGTTATGAATAAAAAAGTGTCCAATGTAATATTAACCTCACCAATGAAAGTATAAATAAAATTTATCCATGTATAAGTGAAAATATGGTATAATAATATCTCATTATAAGTAAATAAATAATTTTAAAATTATTGATTAATTGTTGGTATTTTTTTGAGTCATATATTTTTAATTAAAATTTTATGATTAATTTAATAAATTGAAAAAATTATCTTTATAAAATTAATTCATAATTTATTATTTTTATGTCTTATCATTATAAGATAAATTTAGGAGACCTTAATTAGTTTTTCAAAGTGTTGGAAATGCAGTTTTAATTTTGAAATTTGTTTTTTTAAAGTAAATAAAAATTTTAATTAAAAATTAAATTTAACTTATTTAATTTTTTTTCTTAAAATGGAGTTTATTTTTTAATTATAAATGTCTAAAAATGGTTGGAGTGATTTTTTGGGAGTTTTCTAAAATACTTGAATTTTTTGGTGAATAGTAAAATAAGATAATTTATGATAAATGCTAAATAAATGAATTTATGCATCATACTTGAGTCATGTATGATGTAAATGGCCATTTTTTAGAACTAACATTATATTTTTACTATTTTCAGTTACAAGAATCAATACTATTCATAGTATTGAGAAAAAAAATTACACTAATGATTAAAATAAAGGCAAACCCCTCCTCTCCTCCACTATAAAAACCACCCTCCCACCCCTCTTCTCTTCACCACTCTCAAGCCTTGTGAATAGTAAAACTTCTACAAAAATATCCCCCTAATCCCCTATCCCATGTCTATATAACTTTGGTCTCTTAAAAATACTAAATACTCTCCCCTAAAGAGGTTCTCAAGGAAGATATATTTAAGAGGTAAATTCTTATTTTCATTTCTTTTATTTTCATAAAGTTTCATTATTTTATTTTTCTTTCCACAACTCCTTTCATTAAAATTTTATGATATCTCCAGTAAATTAAATGTACTATAATTATTTTATTATAATGTAATAATTCATCATCAACTCTCCTTTACCCTCTTTTTATACTATAAATGAAAACACCATCTAAGATGTGTTATTTTATCACATTCAAGGACGACGTGTTTTCAATTTCTATTACCAACTCCAATTCTGGCCATGAAACCATTTTTATGGATGAACCATACTATAATATATGTATTATAACTTATATAATTTTCTGAAATGTTTTCTTACACATGATATTAATTTATAAAGAAAAATGTGTTCGATGTGATAAAAAACTTCCAATTAACCAAAATGGTTATCATTAAAGTTTTATATAATGATTCATCTTCACTCCAAATAAAAAAATAAATTTTATAACCATGTAATATTCTGGATATTATATAATATAATATAAATCCAATTCTAGACAACCATTCTCATCTTACATGTTTATCCTTACACATATATATATATATAAGTAAATGAATCACGAAAACTATGGAAACTAACTCTCCCAAACAATGAAATCGAACCTCTTAACCCATAAAAAAGGTCAAGAATGAACTTAATAAGGATCCAATAAATTAATGAAATGAATATTAGGTTCTGAAAATACTAATTAATTAATTTAATTTGGTTATATAGGACATTAAGATCAAGTGAAAGACACCTTCAGACTTAATGTTAGGGATTCTACCGGAACCTCTTTTATTATTTCGAATTGTTCTATATTTCTTTTTACCCAAATGAAGTTATCTATTATCTTTATTCACATATTCTAAATTATGTTTATATGATCAAAACTCATGTGTCAATATCCATTCATCATTCACTTTTAGGGATATAGATATTTTTAAATGATTCCCTCCTTAATTATTCCCGATAAGCAAGCTCGTTTTAGAAGAACATTCCAAATTCTTACCAACTTTAAAGTACACTAAAAAATATGTTTTGAAGACCCCATTATTTTTATAAAACTTCTATTTTTATTATTAAAAACTTTTTGGTTCAATTCTATTTTTATATAAAATATTATTCCATTTTATGTTTTAAATGACATTCGGTATTTTCCTTTAACCACACTAAAATGTTTTAATTCTAAAGTTTATTAAGTACTATTTTTACATGTTATTAATTCATATTGACATAAATTTTAATTATATATTCTTTTTATACCCTATTATTTTCAATTCATGGTCTAATTAATTTCCTTCATGAACATTTTTATGATACTCCCATTTTTTTGCTTTATGACATGATTATGATACGTAATTCTTACCATTGGAAACCCTTATGTTTATGAATGATTGATTATGTATGATCATATATGTGTAAATAGTATTCATGATAATGTTATGATGGGTGAACCCCGATATATCTACAATGAATAGGGTAATGTTGAGTCTTATGAGACGTTATGTGAAACGGTCTTGGCGATTAGCCTTGACTCATGCTACAATGTGAAACAATTTTGGTGGTTAACCTTGAATTATGCTCACCTATATGCAAAGAGCCTTGAATCATTCTAAATTAATGTTTTATATTACTGACGCATTACTAAGACTCCATTTTTATATTATCCCAGGTTTATATGTTACGATTTTATATATTCCATGTCTTTTTATATCATTATGTCATGCCTTCTAACCCATGTGCTAAAGCCTTATTCTTATGTTTATTCTCGTAATGATATTTTTAGATCATATCTTTGTTCATGGTATCACTAGGTTATCCTATGAAGATGTATGAGAAAAAAATAAAGTTATGATAATTTTATGAATATTAAATAAATAAATGTTTTATTTAGTATCATGTTTTCAGTTTTTATGTACCTAGTCTTCCAAGACACTAGACATTACAATCCTTGTCTTGTAATATGATGTTTCATTAGGCTTAAAATCATGTAATGATATGTGTAAAAGGATATAATTTCTATAATTGGTACCAGAGTTAGGTCTAGTTATTTTTGGAGATTAGGAATAAAGAACTTTAGTAAAAACCTTAGGGATAAGACTAAGTATAAAAAAACATCCCTAAATTTTGGAAAGTATAAGGAAAGTGGTAAATATAGAAAATAAATCCCTACATATATACGAAAAAGTGGATGTGGCTATGGAAAAAATGTGTCTAGGGGTAAAACCTGAAAATAATGCTTTGAGCTATACTTGAACAGGAACTGGTGCACAAAAATGGGTTTGCTGCACTCCTGGTTTGACACTCCTGAGGGATATTCACTAGAAAATTCATAATCATTGTACAGACTATTATTAAGGGGAAAAAATAATCCCATAAGAATAAATTTGAGAAAATAGATCATGGGTAACCCAGATTGAAACCTAGGGAATCATGAGTTAGGATATACTTTTCCTTTCAGAGTTTATCAATTTGTGTTTAAAGTTTAATTTTTATTCTTATTATCTAAGTATTCAAGACCCCTAATTGTACATTATTTTTATTAGTAAATGTTGGGAAATAGAATAACACGTGTCGACAATCAATGTGATATGCAATGCTATGATTTCCCTAATGATGTGCGTGATATGATGGGAATGGGTGCTAAAAACTTTATGACAATGCTTGATCATCTGGCTCAAGTTATAAATAATAACTTGAATCATGTGGAACACCCTCATCGTCCATAGAATAAGAAAATTTCCAAAGAATCCTTCATGTGGAAAAGGTCTCCCATGTTTAGTGGATATTCCAATACCCTCCTTATAGAACAATGGATTAACTTCATTGAAAAGTAATTCTCTATCCTCCAATACTCAGAAGAATAGAAATTCATGTTGGCGGTCTTTCATATTGATGGGGAATATGATCAGTGGTGGATAATGATCCTGAATACTAAGTCCCAAGAGGAAATTGATTCCATGGACTGGGATTAATTCAAGAAAATGTTTTTCAGTATATATTTTTCCCAAACCCTCCATCTGAAGATAGAAAGAGAGTTCCTTGGACTTAAGAATTAGAAAGATGAGTCCATCTTGGTGTATTAATGAAACTTCACAAGTCTTATAAGATACACCTTTGACTTTTTCATGAATTCTAAATGTAAGGTAAAATGATTTTTTAGAAGATTATAGTCGAGTCTATGAAGAGTGTTAGTGATTTTTGACTTTGGAAGTTATGAAGAGATTGTCCTTTGTGCCCTCAAGGTTTAAATAGAGATTAGAGAATCTCAATGGTCTTGTGGGACCAGTGAAAAAAGTGGAAGATGAAGTTTAATATGGGTGGTTTGGAAAATAGATCTCATTATGGAAAGAAGATCGAACATCCCACATTTGAAAATTGTTCTAAGAAACTTCCTAGAAATTGTCAAAAGGGAACACAAAATTTCTTTAAATGTAGAAATATATGACATCTATCAAAGAACTTTCGAAGGGATATGAAGAATTACAATAATTTGGAATAAGAAAGGATGGTTCATATTAATTCTCATATTGTAGTGAAGTGTTTCAACTGAAAGAAACATGGGCATTATGCAAACAATTTCCCTAAGCTAAGGGTTGTCGGAGGCAATCAACAATAACCTCCAAGGAAAAAAGGAAGGGATTATGCTATCACTACTTCTGAGGTGGATATAGACAATGATGTGGTGATAGGTACACTAGTTATTCATTCAAGAATAGAGAACATACTATTTTATTCTGGTGCTACACATTATTTCATATCTTGAAAGTTTAGTAGAACCATTCAAACACCACCTAAAAATTTGGATATTGGGTTATCTATGAGAACAAAAAATGGGGAAATTATTATATCCAAAGTATATAACTCCTCCCTGATTAAAATTTGTGGACTGAACCTCCCATAAAATCTTATCATACTTCTTTTAGTGGAGTTCGATGTTATCTTGGGAATGAATTGACTATCTTTATACAAATCCACCATCAATTGTTAGGAAAGGGAGATCACTCTTCACATACAAAATAATCATACAATTATTAACAAGTATAAGAAGGAATATGAATCTACTTTAGAATCATTGTCTCAAGTGTGGATAATACTGCCTTATGAGCAAAAATGTCTGGCTCAAATGATAGAGACAAAGGAGAGAATCCTGCTCGAAGACATGCCCATTGTATGGGAAAACACTGATGTATTTTATGAAGAATTGTTTGGTCTTCCTCCTAATCGAGATGTTGAGTTTTCAATTGAAATTATTCTTACATATCTACCTATATAAAATACACCTTATATAATTAACACTGTAGAGTTCGTAGAGATAAATAATTAGTTACAAGAGAATCTAAACAAGGGTTTTATATACCTGAGTGCTTTACCTTGGGGAGAACCAGTCCTCCTTGTCAAGAAGAAGGATGGTTCCATGCACCTCTATATTGATTATAATGAACTCAATAAAATAATGATAAATAACAACTATCCCCTACCTTAGATATATAACTTGTTTGATCATCTTCATGGGGATAGTTATTTCTCTAAGGAGGACCTTCGGTTGGGATATCACCAATTAAAGGTGAGGAAGGAAGATATTCCCAAAACGACCTTTCAAATGAGGTATGGACATTATGAGTTCATAGTGATGCCCTTAGAACTCACTAATGATCCAAAAATATTCATGGATTTAATGAATAGAGTTTTTAGATATTACCTCAACAATTTTTTGGTCATCTTTATCGATGATATTTAGATATACTCCAAGAACAAGGAGGAACTTGAGGTGAAATTAAATACTGTGCTAATGAATTTGAAAAGGGAGAAACATTATGAAAAGTACAATAAATGTGAGTTCTGGATAGAGGAAGTATCATTCTTGTGGCATGTTATCACTAGAAAAGGAATATCTTTTGACCATTCTAAGAAAATGGTAATTGAAGAGTGTCCCAGGCCAACATCTGTAATAGATATCCTCAATGTTCTTGGACTATCCAGGTATTATTGATGATTTATGAAGAACTTGTCATTATTTTTAAACACAATGACTAAGCTGACATGAAAGGTAGTGAATTTTTTTTGGAATCAATAATTTAAGGAGAGATTTAAGGAGATCAAAAGAGGCTTATCACTGTGCCAATACTCACACTCCTAATAATTGGATTACTCTTTTGGTGTACAATGAATCTTCAAAGAAGGGATTAAGTTGTGTTCTAATAAAAAATGATAAATTGATTTTATAAGCCTAAAGGAAGCTGAAAATAAATAAGAAAAACTATCCCACATATGATCTAGAGTTGGTGGAGTTGATATTTGCATTGAAAATCTGGCGGTATTATATTTATGGGGAGAAGCGTGAGATATATATTGATAAAAAGAGTCTAAAATATATATAAACATATAAAGAACTTAAAATGCACCAATTAATCTGGTTATAGCTCATCAGGGATTATGAAAGATCAATCCACTACCATCATGGTAAGGAAAATAAGGTGGTAGATGATCTAAGTATAAAGGATCCTGCATCTTTGTCAATGAAGAGAATCAGAAAGGATCCAATATTATTGGATTTGTAGAGGATGTACATGGGAATTAATTATCCAATAAATGAGGATAATATTTATTATTAATTTATATAATATTCATGTGCTTTATTATTTATAAACACCATTTTAGTGCATTTTACACTTTGAACATCATTTCACATTATGATTGTAATTCCTTCTTAAAATGCACTATTATGTGGTACATTTTTTAACATCATTTAAAGTACCCAATGATATTGATTTTTTTAATATTTAATTTTCAGGTTTATAATTATATTGGGAACAATTCATACATGTGGAGTGTTGGAATATTCACATTGTAAGACCACCAAAATGGGATTTCATGCAAATAATTCTGGAGAAGGAATATTGGACACCGGCCCACTAATGAGAATGTGGGGCCCAACATACAGGCCCAATGAATCCCAAATTTTGTGGGATGATATAATACATATAGGGGAACACATAATTATGAATTATCCAGCACTAATTCGGCCTCCATTGTGGTTATTCAGGAAACCCAAATTGAAGATAAAATTATGAGGTAGATTCTGCGGTCCAGAAAACAGCTTACCAATCTAATCATATATCAGAATACACAACTCCAAATGGGCCCAAAGTTTATAGAAGATTAGGAGACATCTGGGTCTCCTTTTTCTTCTTCTATGTCAAACTCTAATTCATCTATCTAGAAGGTCTTCCAAGCACGTCTGTTCGGTGGTTGCATGTTGGATGCCACCTGAGGTCAAGAGTGGAAAAGTCCAAGTTCCACAAGTTTTCTACCACCCTAGGCCTACCATAATAAATTGGGATGCATTGTACTATTGGAGGTTGGACCCAAGGATCCCAAAATTCCTATTTAAGGCAGTGGTGATGGATGATTTTATCATCTTTTGAGCTTTGATTCATTTTAATGTTATGCTGCCAATTTGATGTTGTAATCGCTTTCCCTCAATTGTAAGTTCCTTGAATTACCTTAGCTTCTTTATAAAAGTTCTTCATCTTATCTTTTTCTATTCTTCTTTTTATCACTTTGATACCGTTTCTACAAGGTGTGAACTTTTTCATACCAAACCTTGTGAAATTATTCACACAACGATGGAGTGATCATTTTATTTTTATTGTTTTCATTACTTCTTCAATTCTTCCCTCATGAGTCTACTTTCAGCTTCCATTGAAACTATAACATCAATGGAAGGATAAACCACTTATGGGTTGATCCAAGGGAGTAGAAATGGGATGGATTGGATGTTATTTATCACCCCATTAATGTATAATCACTTCTTTAATTGAGATTTTTATTTGATGATTTTTAAACTCCATCATCCTTGTTGAATTTAAGGCCACACACTTCAAGTGCTAATACGAACCTTTACCTTGAAGTGCTCAAAACTTTGATCATTCAAGTGTATAGGTGATTAGTATTAAAGGGTGTAGGTATTAAACCGGTAAGTTATGATGCTGTTTGATCTTATTAAATGAAGTCATCTCAAATATAAGAAATTGAAATCATTAAAAAAGGAATTCATCCAATCCACCCCGAGTGATAACCTAGGATAAACTGATTAAATTAATTTGAATTAGCTTAAATCTGTTAGTTATCTTTTAAACCAATATAAAATCAACCCAATTTGGCCACTTCATAGTTAAAAAATAGTCCTTAGAATGTGCGTGTTTATATGTTACTTCTTAGGTCTCTGAGGATTCAACAACCCAAACTAGACTACAAGGACCGTTCTACCTTCTTCTCTTGGGTAAATTTGAGTGTGAATAATGAATAATTAAGGGAGGAACATCATTAATCCTTTCTCAAATGGTTTCTCAACCACCCCTCATTGAAAAAATAAAATATATTCAAAGAAAATATGTGGAAAGTTTAAAAATGGTAGAAGCTATTAGAAATGAGAAATCATCTGAATTCAATATAGACAAGGAGGAAGTTGTAAGGTTTGGGTCAAGACTATGTGTACCATCCAATATAGAGATAAAGAAGGTGATTTTTAATGATGCACATATCTCAACCATCTCTATTCACCCATGGAGCATAAATATGTATTGAGATCTCTGAGAGAACTTTTTGTGGGGCAATATGAAGAAGGAGATTAGGGAATATACATCAAAGTGCTTCGTATGTGAGTAAGTGATGGATGAAAGAAAAATTTCTAAGGGGATGATGAAACCACTATCCATACCAACATGGAAGTGGGAGAACATTACCATAGACTTTGTCACTGTACTTCCAAGGACATCTAGAGGAAAAAATGCTATATGGATCATTATGGGACATCTTACAAAGACAACTGACTTTATCACAATTAGAGAAGAATTATCATTAGATCAACTACCATGGATATATTTCATAGAGGTAGTAATGATATTTGGAGGTCCACTATCAATTATACCCAATTGTGATCTGAGATTCACCTTGATGTTCTAGAAAAGTCTCCAACCTTCTCTAATCACTGATTTGAACTTCAGAACGACCTATCATCCTCAAACTGATGGCCAATCTATGAGAAGTATTTAGACACTCAATGAAATGTTTATAGAATGTTATATAAACTTCAAAGGAGTATGGTACCAATATATACCACTGGTAAAATTCTCCTACAACAACAACTTTCACTTGAGAATCTGAATGACACCATATTATTCACTTTATGGGAAAAGGTGTAGAACACTGGTGTGCTGGGATGAAGTCAATGAGCATAAGCTGCTAGGACATGAAATGGTTGAAGAATAGGTGGAGAATGTGAAAACCATTCATTAGGACATCAAGGCTTCCCAAAGTAGACAGAATATTTATACAAACAATCATCAATGAGACCCTTAGTTTAAAGGTAGAGACATGGTATTCCTCTACATATCTCCATGGAAGAAGGTCACGAGGTTTGGGAATATGGGAAAGCTAAGTCCCAGGTACATTTCCCCCTTCAAGATTATTGATCATGTTGGAGCTTTGGCCTATCAAATAGAACTTCCACCTACCATTTCTAAATTACATGATGTCATCCACATATCCCTCTTAAGGAAGTAAATAATATATTCTTCACATGTAATATTTTCAGAGGCGGTACAATTGGATAATGATCTTTCTTCCAAGGATCAACCAGTGAAGATCTTGGATAGTAGAGATAAAGTTCTACGCAAAAATATTACTCACCAGGTCAAATTACAATGGAAGAACCATAATTATGAAGTGGAAATATGGGAACTGGAGGAAGCAAGGAAGGAAAAGTACCCACATCTGTTTATGACTTATAATGTAAAACAAAATTTTGAGGGAGAAATTTCATAAGGGGAGAAGAATGTAATGACCAAATGTTTTATCAACAAAATTCCCTTCTTATAATCATGTATTATATTATAATCACATAATATTATTTTAGAACATAATAAAAACCTTATCAATTAAGAATTAGTTAAATAAAAGTTATCTCTAGAAGTTAAGAAACTTATACCGATTGAATAGTAACTTGAACTTTGGAATAGTAATGTGACCCTTATGAATAATAAACAATCCAGTGTAATAATAACACCACCAATGAAATTATAAATAAAATTTTTCCATCTTATAAGTGAAAATATAGTATAATTATATCTTATTATATATAGATAAATAATTTTAAAATTGTTGATTAAGTGTTGGTATTTTTATGAGTCATGTATATTTAAATGTTATGATATCTCCAATAACTTAAATATACTATATTTTTTTTATTATAATGTAATAATTCATCATCATCTCTCCTTTACCCTCTTTTTATACTAGAAATGAAAACACTATCTGAGATGTTTTAGTTTATCACATTCAAGGACGACGTGTTTTCAATTTTTTTTACCAACATCAATTCTGGTGATGAAACCATTTTTATGGATGAACCTTACTATAATATATGTATTATAACTTATTTAATTTTCTGAAATGTTTTCTTACACATGATATTAATTTATAAATAAAAATTTGTTCGATGTGATAAAAAATCACCAATTAACCAAAAGGGTTATCATTAAAGTTTTATATAATGATTCTTCTTCACTCCAAATAACAAAATGAATTTTATAACCACGTAATATTATGGATATTATATAATAACATATAAATTCAATTCTAGACATCCATTATCATCTTACATGTTTATCCTTACATGTATATAAGTAAACCAATCATGAAAACTATGGAAACTAACACTCCCAAACAATGAAATTGAACCTCTTAAACAATAAAAAAGGTCACAAATGAACTTAATAAGGATGTAATAATTTAATTAAATGAAGAAGAGGTTCTGAAAATACTAATTAATTAATTTAATTTGGTTACACAGGACATTAAGATCAAGTGAAGAACACCTTTAGACTTAAGGTTAGGGAATCTACCCGAACCTCTTTTATTCTTTCGGGTTGTTCTATCTTTATGTTTAACCAAATAAAGTTATCTATTATTTTTATGTAAATATTCTAAATTATTTTCATATGATAAAAAATCATGTATCAATATCCATTCATCATTCTCTTTTAGGGATATAGATATTTTTAAATGATTCCCTCCTCAATTATTCCCGATAAGCAAGCCTGTTTTAGAATAACTTTACGAATTCTTACCAAATTTCAAGTACACTATAGAATATGTTTTGAAGACATATTTATTTTTATAAAACAACTATTTTTATTATTAAAAACTTCTTGGTTCACTTCTGTTTTTATATAAAATATTATTCCATTTTATGTTTTAAATGACCTTCGGTATTCTCCTTTAACCACACTCAAAAAGTTTTAATTCTAAAGTTTATTAAGTACTATTTTTACATGTTATTAATTCAGGTCGAAATAAATTTTAATTATATATTCCTATTATACCCTATTATTTTAAATTTATGATCTAATTAATTTCCTTCATGAACATTTTTATGATACTCCCATTTTTTATGCTTTATGACATGATCATGATACCCAATTCTTACCATTGGTAACCCTTATTTTTAGGCATGATTGATTGTGTATGATAATAAATGTTGAATGAATATTGATGATAATTTTATGATGGGTGAACCTAGATAGATCTACAATGAATAGGGTAAAGTTTAGTCTGATGAGACGTTATGTGCAACTGTCTTGGCGATTATCCTTGACTCGTGCTACAATGTGAAACAGTTTTGGTGGTTAACCTTGACTTGTGATCCTATATATGCAAAGAGACTTGAATCATTCTAAATTAATGTTTTATCGTTCTGAAACATTACTAAGACTACATTTTTATATGATCCCATGTTTATATGTTATGATTTCATATGTTCCATGTCTTTTTATATCATTATGTCATGCCTTCTAACCCATGTGCTAAAGCCTTATTCTTATGTTTATTCCCTTAATGGTATTTTTAGATAATATCTTTGTTAATTATATCCCTAGGTTATTCTATGAATATGTATGAGAAAAACGAAAGTTATGAGATCTTTATTAATATTAAATAAATAAATGTTTTATTTAGTCTCATGTTTTTAGTTTTATGTACCTAGTCTTCCAAGACACTAGACATTACAATCCTTGTCTTGTAATATGATGTTTCATTGTGCTTAAAATCATGTAATGATATGTGTAAAAGGATTCGGTTTCTATAATTGGAATGAGGGGTAGGTTTAGTTATTTTTGGATATTAGGAATAGAGAACTTTAGTAAAAACCTTAGGGATAAGACTAAGTATAAGAAAACATCCCAAAATTTTGGAAATTATAGAGAAAGTGATATATATATATATATATAATACATCCAAATATGGATTCAAAAAAGTGGATGTGGATCTGGAACAGATGTATCTAGGGGTAAAACCCGAAATCACTACTTTGAGCTATACTTGAACGGGAACTGGTGCACAAAAATGGGTTTGCTTCACACCTGGTTTGACACTCTCGAGGGATATTCTCTAGTAAATTCATAATCTTAGTATGTACTATTATTAAGGGGAAAAAATAATCCCATAAGAATAAATGTGAGGAAATATATCCTGGATAACCCATATTGAAACATAGGGAATCACGAGTTAGGATATACTTTTCCTTTAAGAATTTATGGTTTTGTGTTTAAAGTTTAATTTTTTTCCTATTAGATAAGTATTCAAGAACCCTAATTGTACATTATTTTTCTTAGTTAATGTAGGGAAATAGAAGAACACGTGTCAACAATCAATATGACAGGCAATGTGATGATTACCCTAATGATATGCCTGATATGATGGGAATGGGTGCTCAAAAATTTATGAAAGTTCTTGATCAACTGGATCAAGTTATAAATAATAACTTGAATCATGTAGAACACCCTCGTCCTCTATATAAAGAGAAATTTTACAGAGAATCCTTCATGTGGAAAAGGCCACCCATGTTTTGTGGATCATCCAATCCCCTCCTTACAGAACAATAGATTAACTCCATTGAAAAGTTATTCTCTGTCCTCCAGTGCTCAGAAGAAGAGAAATTCATGTTGTCAGTCTATCATTTTGATGGGAAATCTGATTAGTGGTGGACAATTATCATGAATACGAAGTCCCAATATGAAATTGATTCCATAGTTTGGGATTAATTCAAGAATTTTTTTTTCAGTAAATATTTTCCCCAAACCCTCCATCTCAAGATGGAAAGAGAGTTCCTCAGACTTATGAATTAGGAAGATGAGTCCATCAGGGCATATAAATCAAACTTCAAAAGTCTTGTAAGATACACCTCTTACTTTATCATGAATTATGAATGTAAAGTAGACCAATTTTTTATAATACTATAGTCGAGTCTATGAAGAGTTTTAGTGATTTGTGACTTTGGAAGTTATGAGGAGATTGTCCATTTTTCCCTCATGGTTGAAATAGAGTTAAGAGAATCAAAATGGTCTTGTGGGACTGATGAAAAAAAGTGGAATATGGAGTCTAATATGGGTGGTTTGGAAAATAGATCTCATGATGGAAAGAAGATCGAACATCCCACATTTGAAAATTGTGGGAAGAAACATCCTGGAAGCTGTCTAAAGGGAACAAAAAATTGCTTGAAATGTGGAAAGATGGGACATCTAGAAAAGAGCTTTCGAAGGGATATGAAGAATTACAATAATTTAGAATAATAAAGTATGGTTCATATTAATGCCCATATAGTAGTGAAATGTTTCAACTGTAAGAAACATGGGAAATATGCAAACAATTTCCCTAAGCCAAGGGTTGTCGGAGGCAATCAACAATAACCTCCAAGGAAAAAAGGAAGGGATTATGCTATCACTACTGCTGAAGTGGAGCTGGACAATGATGTGGTGATAGGTACACTAGTTATTTATTCAATAATATAGAACATACTATTTTATTCTGGTGCTATACATTCTTCCATATCTTGAATGTTTACTAGAACCATTCAAACACCACCTAAAAATTTGGAGATTGGGTTATCTATGAGAAAATATATGGGGAAATTATTATATCCAAAGTATATAACTCCTACTCAATTAAAATTTGTGGACTAAACCTCCCATAAAATCTTATCATACTTCCTTTAGTGGTGTTTGATGTTATTTTGGGAATAGATTGGCAATCTTTATACAAATCCACCATCAATTTTTAGGAAAAGGAGATCACTCTTCACATCCTGAAGAATCCTACAATTATTTAAAATTATAAAAAGGAAGATGAATCTCCTTTAGAATCATTGTCTCAAGTGTGGATAGTACTTACTTATGAGAAAGAATTTCTGACTCAAATGATAGATACAATGGAGATAATACTGCTTGAATACATGCCCATTGTATGGGAACACAGTGATATATTTCCTGAATAATTTCCTGGACTTCCTCCTGATCGAGATGTTGAGTTCTCAATTGAACTTATTCTTAGATATCTACCTATATGAAAGAAACCTTTTATAATGAAGACTGTAGTGTTGGTACAGATTAAGAAGTAGTTACAAGAGAATCTAGACAAGTGTTTTATATGCCTGAGTGCTTCACCTTGGGGAGAACCAGTCCTCTTTGTCAAGAAGAAGGATGGTTCCTTGCGCCTCTACATTGATTATCATGATCTCAATAAAATAATGATAAAGAACAATTATCCCCTACCTTAGATATATAACTTGTTCGATCATCTTCATGGGGCTAATTATTTCTCTAAGGAGGACCTTCGGTTGGGATGTCACCAATTAAAGGCGAGGAAGGAAGATATTCCCAAAACTACCTTTCAAATGAGGTATGGAAATTATGAGTTAATATTTATGCCCTTAAAACTCACTAATGATACAAAATTATTCATGGATTTAATGAATAGAGTTTTTAGATATTACCTCAAAAAAAATTTGGTAGTCTTTATCGATGATATTTGGATATACTCCAAGAGCGAGGAGAAACTTGAGGTGAAATTTAATACAGTTCTAATGACTTTGCTAAGGGAGAAAATTTATGCAAATTACAATAAATGTGAGTTATGGATAGAGGATATATCATTCATGGGGCATGATATCACTAGAAAAAGAATATATTTTGACCCTTCCAATAAAAAAGTAATTGAAGAGTGTTCCAGGACAACATCTGTAATGGAGAACCTCAATATTCTTGGAATATCCGGGTATCATCGATGATTTGTGAAGAAGTTATAATTATTTTAAAACCCAATTACTAAGTTGAAATGAAAGGTAGTGAAGTTTTTCAGGAATCAAGAATGTAAGGAGATATTTAAGGAGCTCAAAAGAGTCTTATCATTGTCCAGTACTCTCACTCCCAACAAGTGGATAACTCTTTTTGGTGTAAAATGATTATCCAAAGAAGGGATTAGGCTATGTGTAGATTAAAAATGATAAATTTATTTCCTAAGCCTCAAGGAAGCTCAAAATCCATGAGAAAAACTATCCCACGTATGATCTAGTGTTGGCGGATGTGATATTTTCATTGAAAATCTGGAGGCATTTCCTCTATGCGAAGAAGCGTGAGATATTTATTGATAAAAAGAGTCTCAAATATTTATACTCATAGAAAGAACTTAACATGTTCCAATGAAGCTGGTTAGAGCTCATCCAGGATTATGACAGATCAACCCACTACCATCATGGTAGTAAAATAAGGTGGTAGATGCTCTAAATATAAAGGATTATGCATCTTTATCAATGAAGAGAATCATAAAGGATCCAATATTGTTGGCTTTTTAGAGGATGGACATGGGAATAATTAAGGGAGGCACATAAGTAATCCTTTCTCAAATTGTTTCTCAACCACCCCTCACTGAGAAAATAAAAGATAGTTAAAGAAAATATGTGGAAATTTTGAAAGGGGTGGAAGCTATTAGAAATGAGAAATCATCTGAATTCAATATTGACGAGGAAGAAGTTGTAAGATTTGGGTCAAGACTATGTGTACCATAACATATTGAGATAAAGAAGGATATTTTTAATGGATCACATAGCTCAACCATATCTATTCACCCAGGGAGCATAAATATGTATCGAGATCTCTAAGAGAACTTCTGGTGGGGAAATATAAAGAAGGAGATTGGTGAATATACATCAAAGTGCATGGTATATGAGTAAGTGAAGGATAAAAGATAAAATTATAAGGGGATTATGAAACCACTATCCATACTAACATGGAAGTGGGATAACATTACCATAGGATTTTTCACTGGACTTCCAAGGACATCTAGAGGAAAAAAATGCTATATGTCTCATTATGGGACATCTTACAAAGAAAACTCACTTTATCACAATTCAAGAAAAATTCCCATTAGATCAAATTGCATGGATATATATCAAATAGGTGGTAAGGATATATGGAGTAACACTTTCAATTATATCCAATTGAGATATGAGATTCATCTTGAAGTTCTGGAAAAGTCGCTAACCTTATCTAAGAACCTATTTGAACTTTAGTACAACCTATCATCCTCAAACTGATGGCCAATCTAAGAGAACTATCTTTACACTCAAAGATATGTTGAGAGAATGTTATATGAAGTTCAAAGGAGTATGGTACCAATATATACCACTGGTCGAATTCTCCTAAAAAACAATTTTCACTTGAGAATCTGAATGGAACCATATAATTCCCTTTATGGGAAAAGGTGTAGAACATTGGAATGCTGGGATGAATTCATTGAGTATAAGTTGGTAGGAAATGAAATGGTTGAGGAATTGGTGGAGAAGGTGAAAAAAATTCATTAGTACTTCATGGAATCCCAAAGTAGATAGAATATTTATACAGACAATCATCAATGAGACCTTGAGTTTAAAGGTAGAGACATGGTATTCCTCTACATATCTCTGTGGAAGAAGATCACGAGGTTTGGGAAGATGGGAAAGTTGAGTCCGAGGTACATCACCCCCTTTAATATTTTTGATCATGTTGAAGCTTTGGACTATCAAATATCACTTCCACCTACCATGTATAAAGTACACAATGTCATCCATATATCCCTCTTAAGTAAGTAAATACCAGATTCTTCCCATGTACTCTCTTCAGAGGCGGTACAGTTGGATAATGATCTTTATTTCGAGGAGCATCCAGTGATAGTAGAGATAAATCTCTACGCAACAAGACTACTCACCTGGTAGAAGTACTATATAAGAACCATAAGTATAAAGTGGTGACATGGGAACTGGAGGAAGTAAGGAAGGAAACATACCCACACCTGTTTACGACTTATAATGTAAAACAAAATTTTGAGGGTGAAATTTCATAAGGGGAGAAGAATGTAATGAACCAATGTTTTATCAGAGAAATCCATTTCTTATAATCATGTCTTATATTATAATCACATAATATTATTTATAGAACATAATACAAACCTTATCAATTAATAATGAGTAAAATAAAAGGTATCTCTAGAATTTAAGGAACTTATACTGATGGAATAATAACTTGACCTTTGGAATAGTAATGTGACACTTATGAATAATAAATTAGAAAATGTAATAGTAACCCCTCCAATGAAAGTATAAATAAAATTTATCCATCTTATAAGTGACAATAAAGTATAATTATATCTTAGTATAAGTAAATACAATAATTTTAAATTTTTTTATTAGGTGTTGGTATTTTTGTGAGTCATGTATATTTAATAAACTTTTGTGATTAATTTAATAAATTAAAATAAAAGTTTTCTTCATAAAATTAATTCATAAATTATTATTTTTATGCCTTATCATTATAAGATAATTTTAAGAGACCTTAATTTGTTTTTCAAAGTGTTAGAAAAGCATTTTCAAATTTAAAATTTGTTTTTTTCAAGTAATTTATGATTTTAATTAAAAATTAACTTTCACATATTTAGAAACTTATTTTTATAAAATGGAGTTCATTTTTTAATTCTACATGTCTAAAAATGGTTGGGGTGAATTTTTGAGATTTTTCTAAAATACTTGAATTTTTTTGGTGAATAGTAAAATATGATAATTTATGATAAATGATAAATAAATGAATTTATGCATCATACTTGAGTCATGGATGATGTAAATGGACATTATTTCGAACTCACATTATCTATTTAATATTTTTGGTTACAATAATAAAGACCATTCATAGTCTTGATCAAAAAAATAAACTAATGATTAAAATAATGGGAAACCCCTCTTCTCCTCCACTATAAAAATAACCCTCACCCTCTCTTCACTTCACTCCTCTCAAGCCTTATTACTAATAAAAATTCTACAGAAATATCTCCATAATACCCTCTACCATGTCCATAAGCCCTTGTAATATTCAAAAGACCAAACCCTCTCCCTTAAAAAGGTTCCCCAAGAAGATATATTCACGAGGTAAACTCCTCTTTTCATTTCTTTTATTTTCTTTCAAGTTCCATTATTTTCTTTTTCTTTCCTCACCTCATTTCATAAAAATGTTTTGATTACTCTATTAAGTTAAATTTACTTTAATTTTGTTATGATAATGGAATAATTCATCATCGTCTCTCCTTTATCATCCTTTTATACTAGAAATCAAAACACCTCCCAAGATGTGTTAATTTATCACATTCAAGGAAGACATGTTTTCAAATTCTATTACCGACTTCAATTATGATCATGAAAACATTTTTACAGTTGAACCAGACTATAATAAATGTATTATTACTTATTTAATGTTATGAAATATTTTTTACACATGATATTAATTTATAAAAAATGTGTTCCATGTGATCAAAAACCACCAATTAACCAAAACGATTATCATTAATGTTTTATATAATGATTCAACTTCACTGAAAATTACCAAATGAATTTTATAACCATGTAATATTATATATGTTAATTATTATCTTATAAATCCAATTATTAATATCCATTCTCATCTTATATGTTTATCCTCACATGTATATAAATAAACCAATCATGAAAACTAGGGAAAAACACTCTTAAACAATGAAATTGAACTTATTAACCCATCAAAAAAGTCATGAATGAAATTAATAAGGCTAAAATAAAATCAATTAAAAGAATAAGTTGTTATGTAAATACTAATTAATTAATTTAATTTGGTTATCTAGGACATTAAGATCAAGTGAAGGGCACCTTCAAACTTAAGGTAAGGGATTCTACCAGAACCTCCTTTATTTCTTCGGGTTGTTACATCTTTATTTTTACCCAAATGATGTTACATATTATTTTTATGAAAATATTATAAATTATTTTTATATTATCTAAAATCATTTATCAACATCCATTCATCATTATTTTTTGGGGATATATATTTTTTAAATGATTCCATCCTCAATTATTCCCAATAAACAAGCTCATTTTAAGGGAAATTTCCGAATTCTTACCCATTTTAAAGTACACTATATAATATATTTTTAATCCACAATTATTTTTATATAACCTCTCTTTTTATTATGACAAAATTCTTGGTAAAATTCTATTTTTATATAAAATATTATTCCTTTTAATGTAATAAATTTCCTTTTGTATTTTCTATTAACCGCACTAAAATGTTTTAATTATAAAGTTTCTTAATTACTCTTTTTACATGTTATTACTTAAATTTGAATTCATTTTTAATAATATATTCATATTATACTCTATTATTTTCCATTAATGATCTAATTCCTTCCCTTCATATACATTTTTATGATACTCCCATTTGTTATGGATTATGAAATGATTGTGATACCCAATTCTTACCATGGGTAACCCTTATGTTTATGTATGATTGATTATGTATGATTATATTTGTGGAAAGAATATTCCTAAAAATTTTAGGATAGGTGTTCCCAGATATTTCTCCTATGAATTGGGTAAATTTGAGTCTCATGAGACATTATGTGCAACGGTCTTGGCGGTTAGCCTTGACTCATGCTACCATGTGCAACATTCTTAGTGGTTTACCTTGACTTGTGATCCTCTATGTGAAGAAAGCCCTGAATATTGATAATTTCAGGTTTTATGTTTCATATACATTACTATTTCTCAATGTTTATATTATCCCTTGTTTATATGTTATGATTCCATATGTTCAATTCCATTTTATATTATCATGTCATGCCTTCTTACCCATGTGATAAACCTTTATTATTATGTTTATTCCATCACTGGTATTTTTACCACATCCCTTTCTTTATGTTATACCCAGGTTATCCTATGAATATGTATGATCACAATAAAATTTAGGAGCTCTTTATAAATACTAAATAAAGAAATATTTTATTTAGTCCCATGTTTTTAGTTTTATATACCCATTCTTACAATATGCTAGACTTTATGATCCTTGTCTTGTTATATGATGTTTTATTATGATTAAAATCATGTAATGATATGTTTAAAAGGATAGGGTTTCTATGGTTATAATTTTTTAAATACTCCCTCTCTAGATTTAAAAATCATCATCCTAAGGTAAGAGATCTCTTCCTCTACTTTTTCAATTCATGTACTTATTTCGTATAAGGCTTTTGATAACAAATTTATTATGATGTAAAGTAATTATAAACACCCCAAATATTTTATATATGATGTATTTTTAATTATATATTTCAATTCCCTCTCATTAAACCCATGCCAAGACTCCTTTCATATATTCGTTATGCTTTTGAAATAAACCCTTTATTTTATAAGCTTTGTTTTCATGTGATGAATACCCAAACCTATTTTCCTTCAAGGGTATTCATTTAGATGTATATTTAAAATATTATTCGGAGAAATCCATTTATGAAACCCATATTCCATAATTGTTGGTTATAAATTTTATGAACTTATTATTTCTGATCAACGTGGAACACATAATATTAGACATTTGAAGGTTTTTCCCTGATAGCTCTTCAATACATTGAGTAAAGAAGTAATATCTAGAGATAACATGTTCATGATAACTTGGAATTAGTACTTGGTAATTTTTTATGATACCTTGGTCAAAATACTTGGTAATATTTTTTATGAAACCTTAGTGATTAGATTTGGTGATATGTTTATGAATGTCTCATGATTATTTTGTAGCCACATTTCCATGTTACACCCCAAGTTATATGTTTATGTACTTATGTTATACCTCAAGTTAATATATTAATGTTATTATGTTATTATTAATGTTTCTCCCATGATTTAATCTTAAATTTTTTATCCCTTAATTGGATTTATACTCACCCCTGTACTTTGATAAACATCCCCAAGAAATCCTCTGTAGTGAGATGATCTAGTTAGGAAAATAAGGAAACCTTTAAAAAGGATTTTTTTAATATTTTCATTTATGTAGAATATATGACTTGTAATATATACCTATTTTCCAAGACAAAAAACCTAAAAAGGTACTTTTAGGTTATTTATGTATATTTTTTTCAATGAATTATGGTTTAAATCATGTAATAAAAAGGTTGGATTTCATAGTTGGTATTAAAGGATGGTTTAGTTGGTTGTGGAATTTAGCACTAGAAAACAATACTATGATACCTAGGGATAAGTAAAAACTTAGGAATTTTTTTTGAAATTTTGGTGAAGTATAAAGTGAGTGGTTTCTAAGAAATAAAATCCTTGTATGGATTCTAAAAGTGGAAGTGGCTCTTAGAAAGTTGTACCTAAGGGTAATAACCCCAAAAAGGTAACCTTGGGTTTTCGTCTGTCCATCATCTAGTGCATGAAAAAGATGTATTTATGTACACTTATTTTGACACTATTGGAGGATATAATTTGGGTATCTAAAGATTTTTAAAAACCAACTTTAAAGGATGTATAGAAAGTGTATTTTTTATCTTAAAAGAAAAGAAAGATTAAAGTATATGATCATAGAATCACAATGATTTTAGGATTAAAATCTCCCTTTTAATTTACTATCTCAATGATTCTGAAAATTTCACTCCTTGTTAATTGATCTTTTATTTGTAGATAATGGATAGAAATAGAATGTTCTGTGTAAACAACAGTAGCAATGGGAAAGGAAACAATGACATTCCAAATATGATGGAAGCTAGAGTCTAATATTTCATAATGATGTTATCCCATGTTACAATTAAAATAGAGTATCAAGATTCATATAAGATATAATAAGTAGTCATTGAATACTTTATGCATTAATTACCACCAAACTTTTAAATACTCTCTAACTCTTTGATGGAAGTACAGTGGATCAGTACTATAAAAAATGTTAAATGTAATACAATGTTCTGAGTAAAAAAAAGTTTTCTTTTCCTATGTATAATTCAGAGAGGGAATCTAAACAATGGTGTAAAATGATCAAACACACCAAGATTTAGGATTAAATTGATGATAATATTTGGGATGATTTTAAAAAGATCTTATTAAATAAGTATTTTCCTCACACCCTATGATCAAATTTGAAAAGGGAATTCCTCGTGATAAAGTGAAAGGAAGATGAATATACCAAAATTTATGAGATGAACTTTAAAAGTATTTTGAGTTAAAATTAAATATTTTTGATTGATTTTGATGGAAATATCGATATATTTTTGGGAAGGATGAAACCTTATCTATATAAATCTTTAAAAATTAAGGGTTTTAGAAGTTATGAAGAAATAATATGATGTTTCTTCTAGATGGATATGGAATTTGGGGATGAAAAATGTCCCTATGATAAAAAATAAGGATGGAGAAAAACCTTGTAAATAATCCCAACCAAGAGGAGTGGAATAAACTATAACTTCCCTTGTGCGATAACTATGGAAAAAGGCACTTAGGGAACTATCTTAATAGAAGTGGGAAGTTTAATAAATTTAGAAAGATTGGAAACATTTGTCTAAATTTTCTGGGTGATTTAAAATCTTAACATCCTAATGATAATAAAAAGTGGAATATGGTTCAAGTGCATCTTTTAGTGTAATGAATCAAGTGTGGGAAGCTTGGTCAATTTTCCAATCAGTGCCCAAATTTAGGACTAGTGGAGGGAAACCACAATCAACCCTAGAAAATTATGAGGAATCAATTCCATTCCCTTTATTTCATGACGAATGAATTTGAGGCTCCAAATTATGTGGTAGTAGGTACACTTTTTGTTCACTCAAAGCTTGTTAGTACACTATTTGATTCTGGTTAACACATTCCTTTATTTTGTATAAGTTTTAAAAGAACATTGAATGAAAATAGAATATTTTAGAACTATTTTTATCTATTGAAAATCTTAGAGGATTTATTCAATTTATAAGAGTATATAGGTATTACTCTATTAAATTTGATGAAAATAATCTCATCACAAATCTAGTAGTCATTCTAATGGTGGAATTCAATATAATACTAGGGATAGATTTTCTCTCAAAGTATAATGTCACGATCAATTGTAGAATTAAGAAAATTTCAGTTCTCTCAGAGGGAAACCTAAAATAATTTTCAAAGGAGAAATATCTCAGCCAATGTTTTATTAAGAACCACATCCTATGATAGTTAATAAGGGGAATAAAGTGGAATTATAAAAATAGAATTTGTACCCATGGTTTAAGAATACATTAATTTATTTCCTGAGGTGTAATTATCCATTGAAATTATACCTAAATCCAAAACTATATCAAATAACCCACATATAATTTCATTCATAAAGCTCGATGAATTGAAGAATAAAATTTAAAATCTCTTGTATAAGGGTTTTATTTGTCCAATTGTATCACCATGGGGAGTTCTTATTATTTTTGTGAAGAATAAGAATGGATCAATGCATATATGCATTGACTATAGAGAAATTAATATGATAAAAATAAATAATAAGTACCCACTTCCAAGAATTGATGATTTATTTAACCAACTCCATGGAGTTCAATTCTGTTCTAATATTGATCACCAATCAGGGTATTATCAACTGAGGGAAATGAAAGAATATATCCCCAAGACAATTTTTCGAAGAAGGTATGGACATTATGAGTTCCTTATTATGCATATAAGTTTGACTAATAATCCCATTAAATTTATGGATTTTATTAATAGAATCTTTAGGTGCTACCTTGATAAATTTTCAATGGTCATTATCAATGATATTATGATGTATTTCAAAAGTCATGAGGAAGATGAGGAATACGTATGAGTCATGTTACTAACTTTGAGGAAAGAGAGGATTTTTCCAAGTTTAGTAAGTATGATTTTTGGTTACAATAAGTGAATTATTGGGAAACATTGTATCTTGTAAAGGATTATTTATAGATCTAACAAAGAATAAGTTAGTATAGGAGTGGCCTCATATAAAAATTGTAACTATGATTTGTAATTCCCTTAGATTAGCTAGGTATTATAGAATGTCTCTGAAAAACTATTAATGACTTTCAAATCCACTACCTAAGTTAACTTAAAAGGGGTTAAAGTTCATTTGGATGAATGAATGTAAAGAAAGCATCCAAGAACTAAAGAAGAAGCTTGTTACTGAACCCATGAAAACTTTACCCTTTTTTAGAGATGGATTCATTATCTATAGTGATGCATATCTAAAATGGATTGGATGTGTTCTCATGAAAAGTGATAAGGTGACCTCTTATGCATCTTGGCATTTAAATCCCCATGATTAGAATTATCTTACCCATGATCGGGAGTTTGTTGTAGTTATTTTTAATCTAAAGATATGGAAACACTATCTTTATGGGGAAAATTTGATATATATATATATATATACCACCAAAGTCTTAATTATATATTCACAAAAAAATGACCTGAAAATTATGAAAAGGGGATGGTTGGAGATTCCTAAAGACTATGATTTTTCAATTCATTATCACCCTATAAGAGAAAACAAAGTCACAAATGCATTTAGTAGGAAATATCCATGTATTATTACAATTATGAGAATTGAAGGATATCTATTGACCAAGGACCAAGTAAGGTTATATAGGGGAATCATAACAGAAGAGACATAATCAATACTATACCAAATTATTTCCCAACCATCATTAGTGGAGAATATCAACAAAACTCAAAGAGATGATCGTTTGATAAAAAAATATAGAAATTGTGAAAAATGTGAAGTTTAATGAATTAAATATTGATCAATATGGAGTATAGAGGTTTGGTACTAGGCTATGTACCCCATTTTTCTAGATATAAATAAGTTTATGATTTATGAAGCTCATAAATCAATATTATCTACACATATTTAAAGCACTAAAATGTATTGGTGACTTCATGATAATTATGAGTGAGATAATATGAATAGGGAGATTACTAATTACATTATAAGGTGATCAGTGTGTCAAAATGTGAAGGTAGAGAGATAAATTCCCAAATAGGTATTGTAACCACTAGCCATACCTGTATGGAAGTGGGACAACATCACTATGGAATTTATCACTGGCCTACCTAAGACATCCAAGGGGAATAATTATATATGGGTAATCGTGGATAAGATGAAAAATTACACCCATTTAATTCCCATAAGGGATTATTTATCCGCTGAGAACCTATCTAAACTCTATATTCAAGAAGTAGTGATACTCCATGGAGTACCACTGTCGATTTTTTCTAAATGATATACAATATTTACTTCTATGTTCTAAAGGTGTCTTCAAAAGGATATGAATATAAAAGTAAACTTGATAACAAAATAACAAACTAAAACTAATGGGAAGTATAAGAGGAAAATTCAAACATTGGAAGATATGATAAGGGATATCTTTCTTGACTTTCAAGGGATTTGGGACCAACATATTTCACTTATTGACTTTTCTACATCAATAATTGCCACGAAAGTTTTCAAATGGAACCTTTTGAAGCACTTTATCGAAATATGTGTTGAAATACAACATGTTGGGATGAATTTAGAGAAGCTAAATTCTCAAGACTATACATTTTTAGGGAGACTAAATAAAATATACAAGCGATTCAGAAACATATCAGGGCCACTTAGAGTTAATATAAGATTTATGTAGATAATCGAAGAAAGGACTTGGAATTTCAGGTTAGGGATCATTATTTCTCATGATATCACCATGGAAAGGAGTTATGAGGTCTGTAAAGAAGGATAAAATGATTCCAAGTTACATTGTACCATTTGATATTTTAGAACATGTTGGATCTGGTTCTTATCTATTAACAAAACCTATAAATCTTTCCAAAGTCCATGATATCTTCCACACGCCTCAATTGAAAAATTATACGTCTGAACTAATACATATACTTGATATTATTGGTGTACAATTGGATTTAAACTTATCATATCAATAGGAACCAATATATATTCTTGACATAAGGGAACAGGTGTTGAGAAACAAGAAAACACGACTTGAGAAAATTCTATGGAGAAATCGTAAGTTTGAAGAGGCAAGTTAGAAACCTGATGAAGTGATGAAGAAAAAAAAATACTCACTTTTTTTGGGGCAATAATAAAATCTCAAGGATGAAATTTCTTGGGGGGGGGGGTAGAATGTGATGACCCATAAATTCATTTTTGTTATCAATAAGATAACTCTTATTTTATAATGACTGTTTTATTTTGATCACATAGAAAGACAATTACATTTCACAAGATAATTACACGTCATGAATAAATATAGACCAGTGTAACTAGGAGTAGTAAATGGATACAAACATAGAATAATAATACACTCACTAAAATAAATTCCATATATTTTAATTCCCCCATGAAGGTCACCCATGCCATAAAGGTCATAAAAATAAATAAAGTCATTAGGAAAACAATTAACATTATAAAAGGATGTGCTAGAACCTTTATAATTGAAGTAGAGGATGAAAAAGTGAAAATTATAGTGTATTTATAAAGAAATTTTTTTGTTAGATATTAGTAAAATTGGATAATATGTTTTATGGTTATTATTATCATTAATAAAAAAGACAGTTGGTCATTATTATTATTGGAGTAATTAAGTGACCGTCGAGATTATTTTATGATAGTATTTTTGGGAACTATAAAAAATATTTAGTTTAAATTAAAATATTTTTTTATAATAAATTTATATAAATTTTATTTCCAAGAAATCATCTTACAAAACAATTTTATATGATAATATAAATTAAATAAGTACCTAAATAATCTTTAAAATAGTTAGAAAGTTATTTATTTCATAAAAATTATTAATTTTAAATAAATAAGGTTTTTTATTTAAAAGATAAATTTATATTATTTAGATTATTTTGATAAAATATATATCATTTTTGGATTCATTACATTTAAATTATCTTAAGGTTAATTTATGGAAGTTTTCTAAAAAACTTGATTTTAGGGGTAAAAAGTGAAAATACTATTTTCTATAAAATACCATAACTCGTATGATATAATCATGATATGATCATGAATTAAAATTTCATAATACTTATTCTTGATAATTGTTTTTAAAGGATAAACATTATACATAATTCTTTACTTTTAGAAACACATGCATAGAATTTTGAAAACCACAAGTTTGTCTTTTCCAAAACAACCATTTTTATGCATTAGACATGTATCATATTAGAATTAATTTTATCAATTTAATAAATAAATTTAAGTAAAATTGATTTTAATATTTTTAATTAGAATTTATAAATTATTTAATAATAGTAATTACATTTTTTGGAACAAAATAATTACCGTGGTTAAAAAAGAGTCACCGTAGCATAGGTAAAATGATGCAAAAGGTTAAAATTAAAAGGTAAATACACAAGATGACTAAAAATGACAAGTTTAAATGGATTTTTGAGGAATTTATCATCTATAAAAAACATTTTAACAGCTATTATAAACCAAATTCGTTGGAATTAATTCTACCCAAAAGTGGTTAGCCTTAATAACAAAATAATCATTATTTTATCCTTTAAAACCAACCCTCCTTAAGTATAAATACCCACCCTTCCCTACTAAATATCCACAAAAGTAAATTTATCATTAATATTCTCTTAATATCCCTAAAAATAGTATTTCCATGGTGAATATAAGGTTATAAGGTTCCTCTATCTTGCTTTAGGAAGCATCCTCCCAAGGTAAGTGATCTCTTCCTCTACTTTTTCAATTCAAGTACTTATTTCATATAAGGATTTTGATTCCAAATTTATTATGTATTTAACTATTTATAAAACACCATCAATTATTATATATATGATGTATTATTAATGATATATTTACATTCCCTCTCATTAAACCCATTCTATGATTCTTTTTGTATACCCGTTATACTACTAAAATAAACCATTTTTTGCTAGCTATGTTTTCATTTCATGAATACGCAACCTTATTTTCATTCAAGGTTATTAATTTAGATGTATAATTAAACTATTTATTTGTTAAATCCATTTATTAAACCCACATTACCTACTAAAAGGATAGAAATATATGAACTTATGATTTTAGATCGATTTGGCACGCTTAATATTAGACATGTGAATGGTGAGCCCTGATAGTGCTCCAATGCATTGGGTAAAGAAGTAATATCTATATATAACATGATTATGATAAATTATCATCAATAAATGATAATTTTTTATGATACCTTGGTAAAAATAATTTTTAATATGTTTTTTGAGACCTTAGTTATGATATTTGGTGATAAATTTATGAATGTCTCATGGTTATGTCATAGCCCCATTTCTATGTTATACCATATGTTATATGTTCATGTACTTATTTTATTCCTCAAGTTATTATATAAATTATCTTATGCTATGATTCATATTTCACATATTATGTCCTCTTACTTTATGTTTCCCTTATTGGGCTTTATGATCACCCCTTTCATTTGATAAATTTCCCTAGGAAATCCTATACAGTGAGATGATCAAGGATGTGAAAATAAAGAATTATTTCAAGAGGAGTTTAAATTTATTTATATTTTTATTCATGTACCATATATTTCTTATAATATGTACCTAGTTTCCAAGAAAATATAAATAAAAAGGTTATTCCAATTTATTTATGTAATATTTTGTCAAGGAATTGTGGTTTAAGTCATGTAATAAAAAGGTGGGTCACCATAAGTAGAATCCATATCACTGGCCTCCATTTAGCTTAAGAATTATTCATCTTTTACCTAAAAGCTTCATGATCAAAAAATAAAATGACTTTAATTTAAATTAGATATGATCTAAATATTTCCAAATATAATAAAACTACCAAAAACTCTGTTTTATATGGTTTTGTAATTGAATTGGGTTGCATCTAATGTTCTTGAGGACTAGTAAATGGATTATGGGTTTAATTATTTTTTTTGAGAAATTAATACTCAAACTTCTTGGTTGCAAGTATCACAAATTATCTCGAATGGTTCTTCCCAATTTGGTGGCTACATCACTGGTAGAGTTATCAATATACTCTTTAACTCATAAAAGGATTCCCTACACTCACCATTGAAATTAAAATCATCATATTTCAAAATCAATATATATATATAAAGATCAATCTTACCAAAATATTTGATAAAAATCTTGTAGAAATCCACATTTCTTAAAAATGATCTAACATGTTTCTCACAAGTTTGGTAAGGCAAGGAATTTATCACTTCAATTTTTGATTTATCTACTGAAATTACTTTTTATGAAATAACATTCCCAAAGAAAATTACTCTCTTAACCATGAAATGACACATTTAAAAATCTAAAACAAGATTATTTTCATTACAAATTTTCAATACTTGTTATATATATTTAAAACAATGACCAAATAATCAATAAATACTATGAAATAATCTAATAATACCTCTAAAAAATCCTCAATGTGATAAGAAAATTTAATTAACATACACCAATGAAATGTACCTTTAGTATTACATAATACAAATGGAATAATGTTTTAATAAAAAGTGTTGAAGGGATAAGTACATGTAGAATTATCTTGATCCTCTAGATAAATGGGTACTTAAAAATTTTCTGAAAATCCATCCAAAAAGAAATAATTAGTTTTACCCACCAATATATCTAATATCTAGTTAATGAAGAGGATTAGGAAATAATATTTCCAAGAAAACAAAATTTACTTCCCAAAGTCTATACACTCTCCAAGTATTTTGAATTCTCACAAGGATCAATTCATTCTTTTCAATCATCATATTAGTTAGGATAGTTTTCTTGGAAAATAAATTTATGGGGCTAACCCTTTATGAATACAAAATGGGAGAGATGATCCTTTCTTCATATAGTTTATCTATATCCTTATTCACAACCTCTATCAAGGTGGGATTTAGCCTCCTTTAGAGATGTTTGACAGTTTTTGGAATCCCCCTCAATAATAATTATATATGAGCATATTTTGGGTTTATTCCTAGGATATCACCATAGAACCACCCTATTTCGTAGTCATTATCTCTCAAAAGATCAAAAATAATAATTTTTTGGATTTCATATAGATTATTAGCAATTATCATTGATAATTTTCTCCTTCCATGTTGTAAAAAAATTTCAAATAAGTGGGAGGTGGTTTTAATTCTAGATTCAGGGGTTGTTTGAGGGATGTAATTGAATTTAGGTTCCCCAATTCCAAATATTAAATCTAATGTGTTGAAGAAATCATATAAGATACTTTATAATTTAATAAATTATTAAAGAAATAAGATGCTACCTCTTATTCCAACTTGTACTAATAATTTCATAATTTTTGTGAACTCACATGTTCCATGGTATTTTAAATGGTAAAGTTCTCTAATAAAGATAAAAATTAATGTAATTTACCTTATTTTTTAATAGGAGCAATACCTTATTTGTGGGAGATTTCAAAAAGGGAATTATTTTTTGAAGGGTTCTTCTTGGAGTCAAGAATTTTGAAGTGGAAAGTGTCATATCCAAACTCCATAGTTAGTGTTCATTCATGTAAATGAATTATAGACTTGGTTTTATTTAATAAAGGTCTCTAAAAAATTATGGGTGAGTGTGATGGTATCCTATATTCTTCCATGTACAATACACAAAAGTCATCTTGGAATAGTAGATCTTTGACTTTCATAAGGATATATTCCAAAACTCATGCTCGGAAAACTATAGATATTCTTTCAAGAAATACCACAAATATTTTAGGATTCAATTCTACGATATGAAAATATGTATATCTTTAGTGATATACTACATTAATTAAAGAACCTAGATCACAAAAAACATTAGATAAATTTATAGATACAATGGTCCATGAATGGAAAATGTCATTAGATATTGACATTGGGTTAGAAACTGTGGCATGATAAGGTCTGGGACACTTCTTCCTAACTTAAACCTATAATTACCATTAAGTATAATCTTATTAGTATGAATATATTTGATAAATTTGGAATAATTTTTAATTTTTTAGATAGTTTCCAAAATAATGGTGTTGATTTCAACTCTTTAATAGTTTTCTTGTATTTATCTTTGAATTCATCCTTTTTCAAGCTTCTTTGACTCAGTTATCCTAGAAGGTAAAGAAATGGGATATCCTTATTCTCCCTTTACTGACTATATAAGGGATTTTCGGGTCTTTATTTTCTAAACCTTTTCTTTATTTCATCTTTATTTTCTTTTTCTTTTGGTTGGCTAGATCATTCTTTAGAATTATACTTAGAATTTTCAGCCTTTTTTTCATTAAGTGTCGGTTGAAATTTATTAGGTTCAAATGGATGAATCTCCTTTAAATTCCTTTTTGTAATCATGCTTACATTATCCTTTTAATTAAGGAATATTTGGATGGATGTTTCCTTGAAGTTTTGGATAGCATATCCATAAGACTTATAGACCATTTTACTATATTATCCATCTTATCTTGTAGCCCCTAAAACATGGACCATAGATATTGTTGCTCATATATTGGTAAACTTGTTGAGTAACTATAGTAAGTATTGTTTTGGATAGGTGGTGCTTCATAAACATGATTTTGGTATAGATATTTGTAAAGTTTTTAGAATGGTGGTCTATTTCAGTATTATTGTTATAATGGGTTTTGATTTGGGTATTGGTTTGGATAAAAATATCTAGCTTGATTTTTAGCTCCAAATCATCAATGATCTTGTGAATTTTATTTATATGGTTGATTTTATTGTAATTTTATTGTCTAAAAGGTTTCCTCAAAACATTCTATTCCTTGTACTTCAAAAAATAGGTTTGTAAAATGATTAGTTGAAGAGAATAAAAAATATAACTTAGTTGGTGCTTGTTATTCACTAAATTGATTTATAGTTATTTGTCTTAACAAAGAATTTATCTAATCAATTTTAGTTTCAAGTAAAGGATATGAATCAAGAGTTCTTACCTCATAAATTCCTCTTATTTTAGTACCTAATGTTTTGAATTCATGGGATTTTTTTGTTATCTTTTCAACCCGGATTCTATATTTTGTTTGTGACTTGTCAATAATGACTCATCCAGATGATTCATATAGTAATTTAATATAATTTTATAAAAATCCTTGGTAAATGTTAATATGGAAGTGGTGCTCCATGATTTATGGACTTGGGAAGATAGAACATAGATTCTTAAACCTATCCGAGTACTCATATATGGTCTCTTTAGATAGCTGTTTAATGGAATATATCTTCTTTCTGATGGTTTTGCTTCTAGAGGTGGGTAGGCATATTTGTGTGAAATATCTTAGTAAGTTATCATAGTCATGAACACATCTTAGTTGTGGTCCATACAACCATTCTTTAATAACTCCTTATAGTGAAAATGGTAATTCCTTCCACATTACCTATTCCTCAGTTACTCCTTGAGGTCAGAAAGTGGAGAATGCATATGTCGACTCTTTAATATGGTTTTTGGGACTTCTCATACCAATCTATGGAATTTAGCAAGAAATTGGATTATGCTACGTTTCATCTCAAATTCATTTTTTAATTATGGATATGATAAGTTAACTATTTTGATTATGGGATTGTGGTGTAAAAAGGTCTCTAAGGTTCTATTTGGCATTTCCATCCATGATGATAGGATCAAAGTGAAAACTTGAGATTTCAATTTAGTATCCAAGAGAAATTTCCTAAAATTAATATTTCAAATTAATGTTTCAAAGTCTATTTAACATGATTATTTCAATTTTAGGATCTATTGGAAAAGGATCAATGTTAGTGGTACTTGTCATGCAATTTGAAAAATAGATTGTTGGCACCTACCTCCCAAAAATGACATTAATATTTGACACATTCTTGGCAGGGGGGTGAAAAAAAATTATTTCGTAAGTAAAAATTATGTATAGTGGTCAACCTAAGTTGTCTATAGATAGGTTCACAATACAATCAAGTTTCCACTATGAATTAGAGTAGGGGGTGGGGTGTTTTTCAAATTTTTTGATTTTGAAAACAAAAGAAAGAAATGCAATAAAATATTGAAAATAGACTAATGAAGATATTAATGAGGTTAGGATTGGATTACCTATTTAAATATCATCATAGTTATAAAAAGAATCCTACATCACTTATAATTGAATGATAAATGAAATAATCCCCAACTGAGTTATAAATCACCCTTTTTGGAGGAAGTAATGGAAACCACCCTTGTGTGCATGAAAGTTAGTAAACCATTTCTAAACTACTAACGAAAGTACCAATAAATAATTAATTATCTATATATTTTTAGAAACAACTCAATTCTTACAAAAACATTCCAATGATAAGTAAATACTCACCACCCTATACAATATAATAAATCGAGACAATATGCACTAGGTGGAGGGAGTTTAAATAACTTTAACCAAATTTGTAAACAATAAATGACACTAAAACCCTAAATAAAATCACATTAAGAGAATTGATCGACATTGAAAATATAAACCATTCAATAAAAAATATAATTTTAAATTATAATACAAGACTCAAACATTACAAAATGAAACCCCACTTTCAAGATCACTTAAAAGTTTTACCCCTTTATATGAAAGGTAATAGAGATGAATGGGCAAGGGAGCTCTCTGAGAAAAAGGTGTCCTTTGTGGTTATGATTCTTGAGCATGAAAGAAGGGCGAGGGAGTATTCGAGAATCAAATGGATTAAAAAGGGAGATTATAATATTGCGTTCTTCCATACTTGTATAAGGGAGAGGTGGCGTGTGATACAACCGAATCTGGATTTAGAAGATGGATCTTTCACTAATGATAGGGAAGTGGTTGAGGGATTGGAATTTTCTTTATTCAAGGATCTTCTTGTAGGACCCAATCCAAACATGCTACAGGGATACCCTATGGGGGGGGGGGATGAGTTCTGGGAGGGGATTCCACAATTTGTTTCCCCTCAGGAGAATGAGTTGATGGAGGGAATCCCTGAGGAAGAGGAGATATTTATGACTATGGTGAGTCTCAATCATGAGAGTGCTGTATGCCCTGATGGTTTTCCAGGTGGGTTCTACAGGAGCTCCTGGGAAGTGGTGAAGGGGGATATCATCAATGCTATCCAGGATTTCTTCAGAGGGGGAATCTTACCATGGGTTGCGTCCGCCACGAATCTTGTCCTATTACCAAAAATAAAAGATCCCTCCTCCCTCCTTCATTATCGTCCGGTGAGTATGTGTAACTTTACATATAAAAACTGGCGAGTATCATCAACAGGAGGTTATCTAGAAATCTTCCCCGATGGATCTCCAAGAAGTAACATGGTTTCGTGAAAGACCACTCCATTCAGGGAGCTATAGCATTGGCCCAGGAGATGCTGAGATATATCAATAACAAGGTTCGTTGATCCAATATGGATATTAAGCTTGATATGAATAAGTCTTATGATAGGATCGAGTGGGGATTTATTAATAGGGTCCTGAGCAAGATGGGGTTCTCGATATGGTCTTGTGATATTATGTTCAGGTGCTTCAGTTCGGCCTGGATGGATGTGTCTTTTATGGGGCGTACTAACAGTTTTTTCAAGACAGTTCGAGGCCTTCGTCAAGGAGATCCACTATCCCCGAGTATTTTAATTATTATACAGGATAACTTAAGCAGGCTAATGAATAGAGGAATCTCTAACGGGGATGTTCTTCCTTATCGAAGGAGGTTGAGGATGCCTTCTGTTTCTCATCTGATGTTTGAGGACGATACCATAATCTTCATCAATGCGAGGAGGCGATCAGTGAAGGGGACTATTGTGATTCTTGAGGAGTATTTCCATTGGAGTGGTCAGTAAATTAATAAGGAGAATATTGGATTCTATGTGGCCCAGACTTTCACTTCGACTAGGGTGATTGATATGGGTCGAAGATTGGGTATGAGGCCCGTTGCGTTTCCATTGGAATATCTTGGAACCCCCATGTCCCCAGGCAGAATGTGTATCAGGGACTTTGACCCTGTGGTCACCAGGATTATGGGGCGCATTCATAATTGGAAGAACCACTTTTTATATTTTGGAGGCTATATTACTCTTGCGAACAATGTCCTCTCGGCCATCTCGGTTCATGTTCTCTCATCCAACAATGTTCCAAAGGGGGTTGTCAAGGACATTGACATATTTTTGGCTCAGTTCATATGGGATGCATATTCTGAGGGGAAGAGGAATTGGATATCTTGGGGGAAGATGGATCGGCCAATCTCGGAGGGAGGGATCAACGTTAAAAGTCTGGAAAATACTATTCATTACCTGTACGCGAAGTTGGTGTGGGAGGTAATTATAGAGTGATATTTGTGGGGTAAGTTGATGTCCTGCAGAAACTAGGTCTCCACTGATGCATTTGTGGGTAGTGGGTCTCTTCTCTGGTCCTCTATTAGCAGTTTTATTCCGTCCATCCTCCAGAGCTCGCAGTGGATTACTGGGGAGGGGAATATAAAGTTCAGGTACCACAACTGGTCAGGAAGGATTCTCGGATATCTAGGGTGCCCAGATCCTTTGATCTCATACAAGGAGGTGAGTCAGTACCCACATTTCTTCAGATCCATACTAGACATGGACCAGTAGGAGGTTTTTGACTCTGTTATTTTGATTTCGGATTTGGACCGGTGCGTTTACACCCCCTCCACCTCGAGTAGGTTTAATGCGAATGATTTTTTCAGGACCAGCCTGTCGCAAGGCCAGTAGGCAGGTGGGTACAATCGGGTGTGGTGTAAGAGTATCCCTACGAAATTTAACTTTCTGACATGGAGGATCCAGAACTGAGATTTATCGTCCAATGATATCATCAAGAGGCTCGACATTAGTATGGCCTCTTTCTTCCAGTGCTGTGTTAAAAAATGCGAGGAGAGTTTATCACACATTTTCTTCAAGGGAGACTAGGCATGCCAGGTTTAGGGAGTCTACGGCGGATTCTCAGGTTACCCCCCTATGCGATGAACTTTGACTCCTTCATGGAGAACTGGTTCCAGGGGACATATGACTCCAGAAATTAAGGGAAGGCGAGATCCATCATCTACAACTCTGTATGTTGGTGTGTATGGCAAGCGAGGAACCAGGCCAGGTTCGAGGGGCTCGCATCTATAGGGAGATCCGTTACAGCAAGAGTACGCAGTATTATGGTGGAATTGTGTGGCACCGATGTTGTATGGAAGCAGTCCCCCTACCTTTGCAAGATATTTGTGCCTCACAGTGTGGTCCAGTGGTCAGCAACTAGCCAGCAAGGCCACTAGGTCCGGTGGAATCCTCCTGAAGTTGGATTCAAACTGAATACCGACGGCTCTTGCATGTTGGGAGAGATGTGTGGCGGCGGAGTGGTTCGAGACTCTAGGGGCAGTGTGGACTTGGATTTATCGGCACACTATGGTTATGGGAATTCTATGCAGGAGGAGGCAAAAGCGGTGCTCACAGGTATCTCAATGTGTAGGCAGCGGGCGCTTTCCATCTCCCATGTCGATACTGACTCTATGGTCATTCACGATTCTCTGCTTGGTAAAGGTATCTTCCCCTGGTCCATTTCATACACTATTTGGAAATTCAAAGTTCTCCTAGAAAGCAGCACCAGAGTCACTCACACATGGAGGGAGGGAAACAAGGTGGCGAATCACTTGGCCTCTATGGAAACCCCCGGCAGCATGGTCAATTATCATACTCATGTGTCCCATTTTAAACTGGAGGGGGTGAATTTGATATGGGGTGATTCCCTTGGTCTCCATTACTATATACCCCCATAGAAAATGTCTCTCTCTCTATTTTAATTTTCTTTTTGAATAAAAATGCTAATGTTGGATGGAATAGAGATGAATGGGGAAGAAGAGTTCATTACAGAACTAATAAAAAAATATAATGTCAAAAAAACTTCAAGGTTTCAATTTTCAAGTATATGACATATTTATCCTTCTCCCAAAACCTTTTAATGGAGGTGGAGACACATATTTATAGGATCTAGGGGAGGAAAAGTTTCCCTCCCATTTCTATACAGTGAAATTTTGACTATAGTAGTCATAGAAAATGGATGATTTTTGGAATGGTGTATTATTAAAAGTTGTTCCCCTACGTCTTACACATGCACACTAAAAATATTAGAATATTTGAAAATATTTATATAATGTTGTAACTAAATTACTAATGTACATATTTTATAGCCAAACATACTCTTCATCTTACTATAATTTGACACATACATAAACTAACTTAATGAGATAATATATCCATGAAATTTATTGTGAACATGATAAATAGAGTAATATTTTAGTTAAAAATATAATAACCTCAAATTAAGTATTTTATATCGATATATACATTATTTATTGAAGAGTGGTCAAATTTTACATCCCAATGGATTTTCCATATTGATTGATTTATTTGGGCCCCATGGTATTCGAATGAGAAGATGGTATATTTAAAGAAGCTAATTCCCAACAATTATGGAATCCTAAAAAAAATTCCTCAATTTAGATCAATATATAAAAATTTATTCTTGAAATATAGAAGTGATAGAAAATAGATAAAATTATAGAATCAATCATTTTTGACATTTAATCTTAGAACATATCTAAAATTAAAAAATGATGTAATTAAGCTCAAATTTCTAAATTGGTGAAAATTTATTCAATGAAATTTATATAAAAGTAATAAAATGTTCAAATATACCTCTATTTCACAATTTTTTTTAAAAAATTCTGTTTTAAATGAACTATTTTATACTAAATAAGTCAAAGAAGAATAAGAATATCCTTTA
The DNA here is from genome assembly GCA_963277665.1 of Viscum album. Lineage (NCBI taxonomy): Eukaryota > Viridiplantae > Streptophyta > Magnoliopsida > Santalales > Viscaceae > Viscum > Viscum album. The sequence continues at coordinate 2,092,808,685 of OY728148.1, read as the reverse complement.
AATTATCTTCCAAAAATTTCTAAAAATCCAAAGACCATCCCATTGAAAATATCATCATAGATTTACAAGTATAAACTCATAACTTTAGATTAGTTTTAAATAAGGTTGAACACCTAGCCTTTCTATCTCGTCTTGAACCTCAAAACCTTAAAAATTCCCTTAATGGTGAAAATTGGGTAATTAACAAGTAAGAAGAACTAAATCAATTAAATAAAAATGATATATGAACTCTACTTGAAGATATAATGATCAAAATGTTATCGGATCTAAATCGTATTTTTGAAATAAACTAGAAATATCTGTTAATATTACTAGAAACAAAGATCATTTAGTTACTATAGGTTATAAAAAAGAATAAAGAATTGACTATTGTTAAATCTTTACACCCTTTTCTTAGTTATAAACTATTAGAATATTTTTGGAATTAACCTCTCATATTAATTTCAAACACAATCAAATGGATGTACAAATCACTTTTCTAAATGTTTTTATTTCAAAAAATGTTTTTATCAAACAACCACTTAGTATTGAAAATAAATTTTTTCTAAATTATGTATTCAAACTATCCAAAGATATTTGTGTTTTCAAACAAGCCCCTCAGGCATGGTTTTACTGTAGTTAAAATTATCTTCTTTAAAATGATTTTAAAATGAGAAAATATTATTCAAATATATTTTTAAAACACATATCAAATGAATTATTATTCATTTAAATTTATTTTTATGATGTGATTTTTTTCTCTAACAATTAAAATATTTGTAATTAATTTTCCGATTTAATGAAAAAGGAAGTGGAGATAAACTTTATGGGTAAACTCAAATTATTTACCACTTTTCAAATTTCTCAAAGAAATAATGGAATATTTTTAAACTAAGGAAAATACACCAATGAACTTTTAAAATGATTTATAATGGATCATCATAAGAAAATTAGTACTCCAATGAGTACAAATTATAAGTTAATATTGGATAAATCCAGTAAAATGGTCAAAAAAAATTATAGAAGTATGATTGGTAGCCCACTTTACCTTACTATGAATTGATCGGATATCATATTCAATGTTTTTATTTGTTCTTGTTTCAATAAAATAATAATTAATCTCAAATAAAAATATGTAAAAGGTATTTTTCATTATTTAAAAGGATAAACAAATACTGGGTTTTTATCCAAAAATATCCTCATTTCAATTAACTTAATTTTTTGATTTTGATTTTGGAGGATTCTAACTAAATATTAAAATTACTAGTGGATATCTGAATCTACTAAGAGAATCCCTCATATCATGTAGTTTTAAGAAGTATAATTCAGTTACTCTTTTTACAGCCAAAGAGAAATATGTAGATGCTAGGAGTTGTTTCAATTAATTCTCTAGACGTAACACATTCTCTTAGACTTCAAGTGTACATTTTAACAAATCAATATCAAGTGTGATAATACTAGTACCATCATTATCTCTAAAAATAATATCAAATCATATCTCTCTAAACACATCAATCTTCATCAACATTTCTTAATAGATGAATTCCAAAATGTTGATGTTTTATTGGATGTTATCCCAACAGAATATCAAATCAGTCATATTTTCACCAAACCCTCATCCCTTAATCATTTTGAATTCATTAAAGGTGAATTAATATTGATCAACTTGTGACATTATTTATTTGATCTATGATTATGTAGAGTTATATTTTTTAAAATATTTTCAAAAATTAAATTTATCATTTTGTTCTTTTATTTTATTGTTGGCTATGATCACTTTATCACACATGTGTTATAATTATTGGGGGAGACTTAACTCTTTTTAATTTTTAAATTTTTATTAAGAGAGATATTTTTTTTCAAAGTTAATTAATTATTACTTTTCAAAATATTTTCTCTTATTTTAAAATTTTAAAATCATTTTTTCTAAAAAATATGTGCTTTTTATAATATTTATATTACTTTTAAAACAACATTTGATACCATTGATTTTAAAAAAAATCGATATTTTTTTTAAATTTATAAAAGTATTTATGTATATATTTATACTTATTTTTTAAAAAGATTATTTGTTTTCATCTCTCTTAGAGGAAATTAATGATGAGTAAAATTTAATCATATATACTTCTCTCAAAATTTTGTTCTTGAGTTGTATTCAATGAAATTCCAATAAGATGATGCTTTAAAGGTATACTTTTACTTTTAAATGACCTTCTTCCTTAAATCTCTTTTCAAGGAGAAATCAATCAGTGGTGGTAAAGTAATTCCTTGAAAAAAAGTAATGTCATGGAAAAGGAATGTAAAATTTTAATTTCAATTTTTTAATTTTATATTATTTTTCAATTATTATTTTCTTGATCTTATATTTATTCCTTTATTACTCTTTTTATTCTTCTATTCTATTTAACATTCCAATCTATCTCTCTAATAATTATATAATTTATAGAGTTTGGAAGTTAATAAGTTTTTATTAAAATATCTTCTTTCAATTTTTAAATTTTTTATTTTTCATTCCTCTATCTATCTTTAATGATAATATTATTTAGGGAGTTTTGAATCTAAAAGGTATTTTCAAATATTTTTCCTTTCTAAAATTATTTTCCAAAATTATTTTTAATATTTAAAAATTTATTTTGATTTTTCCTTAAAAATAATCTTTAGTTTTCTCTTCCCACTCCTTATTTTTCTCCTTTTGATATTGAAAAAGGGGGATAAATTTCATAAAAGGAGAAGTGTGTGTAATTTCTTACAAAATGAAGAATTGTTTTCTAAAAGTTTATTTTTAAAGGGAGAGTAGTTCATAAAATTCTATTAATTATTTTTACTTTTTATCAAATGTTTAATTTTTTTACCAAGGCATGATTCAAAAAAATATTCTTTATTATTGTTAATAAAATGCTTGATTTGTTTACTCTTGAGTTCATTCAATATCCTATGTTTATATCAAGAAAACATTCCTATATATTTTATTCTTGATTTTTTCTTGGTTTTTTTTAATGTTAAGTGTTTGTGATCATAAATAAGGGTATATTGTTGTACCTCTCTCTCGTAGATTTTTCACGATCACAACCAGTCACCTATGTATCTAATGCTTTCATTTGAGTTTTTTTTCAAACTCTAATGTCCTTTAATATGATGAATTTAATGGAATTTATATAGTTTTTAAAGTAAATTTAGAGATAGAATGTTGATATTATCTAAGACCTATAACATCATTTACTCTTTGTTAAAGATCTTAGAATCATATAATAAGATCAAAAGAAGGATTTTGAGTGAAGTAGAGGAGGCCTTAGGTGATGCCGAACCTATGCAGTCAGCACTGGCTAGCTAGTGCAAGGTACTGACCAACTAGTTCCATGATAGAAATAACACAAGTGGGTGATAGGACCACTAAATACTTGGTGGAGGAGCACTAGCTAGCCGATGTCTCATATAGTGAAGGTGATCTCTATCTGGAGACCACCATATAGAGTCTAGATTGTAGAAACTAGCCAGTGGAGTTAATATAGTAGCCCTAGGACCCAAGCATCCTATTGGATACCTGATGGTGGATATTGGGTATCTATTGGTGTGAATTAGGCTTCAGTGAGGATGCTTTAATTATGGCCAAATGACCATTAAAGCGGTATTCTATGACTTCATGACATGTAATGATTTTTGGATACTTCTTAGTATGTTTGAAGGCTATATAAGGACCCCATAGCTCCTTGAAGATACACCTTTACATCCTTTCTCCTAATGAAATGCTCTAAAATTTTAATCAATGAAAAAGTGACAGATTTATCAATTCTAAAAAATGGCCCACTTTAATATCTAAATATCTCTAGGCCCTCAACCATCTTCTCAAATATCTCATTTTCCATTATACTCCATGGATCTAAGATATTTTTAAGTGGATTATAATGTGGTTTCCTAAACTAGACCTATATCCCTTTAACCTCCATTATCCAATGGTTCAAACTCTTTAAAAGTGTGATATGAGTTCCTTGGTTATAGATGAAGATCAAGAGGGTACTCACAATCCACAATTTCGAGTGAAGGGTTTCTTGATCACCTTTGGGATCAAGGGATTTATATAACATACTTCTTGAGTCAAGGGGTGGAAACATAGGTACTCACAACAACCCTTATCCAAACTAATTATAAATTGTGTTTATCCTCTATTTAATTTTCCACATTACATCATTTTACATCAACTCACAAACTTGTGTAAATTTATTTTTTTTGTTTCCAAACTTAAATTTCTTTGATTTTTTTCTTTATAAACTCAAATTGAATCTATCAACTTTCATGCATTTAATTTCTTGCTTTATTAGTTCAAAATCATTTAATTATGAAATTAATATTTTATTCTACTTTATTTTTTAAAAGGGAAATTCACCTTGCGTATAGATATATATCTCCAACCAATAGTTTCAAGAAAATAAAATAGCACCAACATAGCCCTAGGCCCACAAGGACATGAAAATAACCACTCCATAGGAGGCCCATAACATTGATTGGCCTAAAGACCCAGTGGCCCTAAGGCCATTACATGGGTCTTCACCAGTTCCTACATCATTCCCGTGTCACTAAATTGTGTCATCCTCTACATCGCTGCCTTCTTAGATCATCACATGAATCATAAACCGTCCCAAAGGGATCTACTGGGATTAAAACCTTGGTCTCTTGGATGTGGAGTCCAGTAGTGAGTACAAATCAACCATGGATAAATCCACATAAATAATATTATTATATACTTAATTAGTCAAAATTAAACACAATTTAATTTATCCAAAAATAATTTTTAAATTTTCTAAGTCATTTAATATAATATAAATAATATAAAGAACATATAAATTAAATCTTACATTTATAAAATCATACAATTGAAATAAATAAATCATACAAAAAAATAAAGAAATTGGAAAATTAAAAATTTTAAATGAAAAATTTCTTTCCTGAATATTGTAGATAATATGTTGAGAAAGAGAAATCAATCCTTCAGAGCTTGATTACAAAATAAGAGGGGGATAATGGGAATGGGAAAAATGAGCAAGGGGTCCTTATCTCAACTTTCCTCAATAGAAGGTGTGAACCTCAACCACGCATCCTATGAGTTCATGCCTTGTTAGGGTGATATTGTAAGCATGAACCACATTCATGCTTCCACTTTTAAAGAAGATGCTGAATAGGGTTAACACATCACTATAACTAGTTTTAAAAATATAAAAAACCCTAACCTATTTTTTTAATTTATAAAACTGATTTAAAAAACCTGAAATTTATCATCTACTTATAATTCATTATTTAATCATTTATTTAAAAATTCAAATGATAAAAAAAGATAATATTTTAATGTCCCAACATAGATTTTTCCAAATAGAACCTGAGTGGAGACACTGTAATACCTCATGTGTGCCTCCCCATACATAAGAGGCTACCAACTATTAGTAAGGGTCTAAGAGAGTAGTAGGGAAACTATACCCTTAGTATTCATAACTATATATGACAAACATAAATAAAATATAACTACTATAATACAAAGAAGAATATAAAGTAAAAATAGTGTAATGACACATTTATCCCAAGCCATATAAGTAAATAATCTAGGCTCCCAATATGGAAATCCAAATCAAATCATATAGAGTGTGAGTAGATAAATAAAAAAACACACTAGAATCTTCTAGATTCCATCCCGGTACTACTACCAACTTCTCACTCCTCAGCTCAGCTATCTACCATTGGACCCTTTCCCTTACCTGGATCCCTAATCATGAATTATACACATTAATCAATATTCTTGTATAATGTGTGAGTAATAAAACCTATAAGGATACACCAATTAATCCTTAACATGAGTTCACAAGTATGACATGTTAAATCCATAATAAATTTAAATGCACCAGTAGACATTAACAAACATGTGACAAGAATTTGTGTGCTAACCAAGCCATCACAATCCCTAAAAATACTTTCCCCAACTCCATTCCATAAGGATAATTGAAAAGGATATCAAGATATATCAAGAGAGTTCCAAAAGTCTGGGAAATATGTTTCTCATTAGTCAAAAGGAATCAACTCAAATTGGTCCATAAGTTCATCACATCCTTTATAGATCACGAGTTAGTCCATAAGACTATTAAACCCCATATCAGTCATAGCCCAGGACTCACGGACATCATATCCTATCTATGCCTTGGGTTAGGCCACAAGGTCATATTACCCTTGATGCCACTACCACGGGTCTGGAAATAAGTTCATGATGCCCCTACCCTATGTTCAGGTTCACCATCATCATCGTCACATGTCTTGTGCAATCCCCCTCTAAGGGATAACTATATCATAAGGGTCCGCCTATTTTGAGTACCAAAATAAATACCTTCAAGGAATGGTAATAAAGAAAATAGGTTTGTGAATATAAAGAAAAGAAATAACATGCAATCATAAGAATCAATAACAACATAAAAGTACATGTGATCAAAATCAAACATGGGATAACAAGATATATAAGTAAACTCATGGAATCAAACATCATATATGTCTCTCACAGGAAACACACAGACACACATGTGATCACTATCAAGAATGGTCGAATAGGCTATGCTAACAAAAACATCACATAAATTAAACAAGAGTATACAAGGTCCATAAATGGTAAGGAACTTCCTACCTTTATCTTGTTGATGAAAAACTCCAAAACCTATTGATAAGAAATACCTGATTCACACCCGAGTTCTAACAGGATAGATCCCACACACCAAGAACCCCTAGAACCGATCCCAACTAGAGCACATCAAGGTTTTAGAATTTTTTTTAAGAATATTCCATGACAAAAGATAAGGGTTTACACAAACATATATCTCTAGATCCACCAATGATGCTAGAATTGAGATTTATTAAAGGAGGTTCCATTGAAACAATAGATCCCCCACTATTCTAGCAATGATCTAAGAATTTATCATTAGATAGAATTAGCATACATATATCTAGAAATGAAATTCAAAATCTATTATTTTTAAAGGGAATAAGGGTAGATCTAAAATAAACTTAATGGAAAAAGGTTCATGGATCATATACCATAATTCTCAATCATCAACACAATTGGATCTTCCATAATCAATATTTTATTGAGTGAAAATTATTGAGGGAAGGTTGTTGAGTCTCTAGTTTTGAGAGGGATTAATATAGAAAGAATAATAGGAAAAAAAGATCAATTAATGTACATTAAATAGTATTTTCATACCATTAAATCACACAAACACTTATTGGTCAAACAGTTTGAAAAACCATGCACTAACCATATGAGGCTTTTTGCCTCTTCTGGGCACCCATACAGTTTGGTCGAATGATTTTTCAAAATGTGTTCCAACCATGTTTTTTTAAATTGGAACATGTTTCATGGTTTGTTAGGTGAGGCTACATATTTGGACAAATTGTGTTCCTTATCCGTGAACCACCCCAAGTTCCTCTTCCACAAGAAAAGTGGTTTCCTGGAGGATCAATAATACTTGAGAAAACTATTCTCAAACTATAAACCTTAAAAAATGCCTCTAAAACTCTCTACAACCAACCATATACTACTAGTACTCCACACAATCAATTCCTATATAAAGAAACTCATTTTTTGGAATTAATTCATAACATACCTAAAATCAAAGGCCATCATAATATCCCCATCTAATAACTTATCAACCTTGATAAGTTTCTCTAGGAATCTTGATAAACAAATCGGGACACTAAACCTAAATATTTAACTCCAATTCCTAATATTCATCTTGGATCCATCCATGTTGATATAGTATTCGAACAAGTGGTACTATCTTTCCCCACAATACCTTTTCGATCTGGTCAATAATCCACATTGGGCAATCCATGTATGAAGAATCAGGCTCTATCCCACCATCCTCATAGTCAATCATGTGCATAAGATTGGGCATATACCTTTGGATTTGAAAGACATGAAACACATCATTTATACCTTGGTATAAAGAAGAAAGGTCCAGATGGCAATCCATAATCTCGATACACTCATAAATCTTGAATGGACCAATAAATATTAGAGTTGAATTTACTTGTTTCCACAACCATCAATGCCTTAATAGAGGAGTCACCCTAAATAAAAATCTATCCTGAACAAATAACTAAAAATTATATCTCCTTTGGTCATAATTCCATCACTTACTTCTCTGAGTGGTATCCAACCAATTCCTAATCAGCTGTACTCTCTTGGAGGTCTCCTGTACCATGCTTGTCCTCAAAACAGTATCCTCACCTACCTCATGCCAACATATTGGTAAACAACATGACTGACTATAGAGATATTTAAAAGTTACCATATGAAAAGAATCATGGAAGCTATTTTTTTACATTAATTCAACCAAGGATAGATGATTATCCCAATATCCAAAGATATCTATGTTTTATTTTTGCAACATATCCTCAGATATCTGGATTTTCCTCTCTGATTAACCATCGGTCTATGGATGATACATTGTACTCAGTTTCAGCCGAGTACCCAAAGCCTTCTGTAATCCCTATCAAAAACATGACATGAAATGTACATATCTATCATATAAAATGATCAAGGGAACTTCATAAAAGAATAAAATCTCCAATACATACAACATTCCCACTTATCCATAGAATGCGTCTCAGGGATTGACAAGAAATGAGAAACTTTCACCAGTTGATAAAACATCACCCAAACTGTATCAGGAATCCTTGGGGTTTGGGGTAACCCCATCGTGAAGTCTATCATCACATTATCCGACATACACATCATCATTATAAGTGGATGAATCATACCACCAGGATGCTGATGCCCAAACTTTACCCTCTAGAAGTCAATGCATCATAAAACAAAACCTATGGTTCCCACATTCATACTAGGCCACCATAACTGACGTTAGATTTAATGGTACATCATTTTTGACCCTATATGCATTGAATAATTTTAAGAATGAGAGTTTCTCATTAGCTCCTATATTAAGATACCAGGCATGGAAATTTATCCATGCACATTGATCATATCACCATTGTCTACTAACCACCCTGAGACTGGATTAATTCCTTATAATCCTTCTTGCATCACCACACACTTGGAATCTAATACTTGGATAATCTTCACTCGATATACTAATGAAGACATGATTACCCAAGGTGTACATTTCATTACTCCATGATCCTAATATTCATCCAAAATCTATTATTCCATAAAAATCATCAGATATTATTCCTTTTTCAATTTCCACTCACCAAGATCCTGAATCTATAATTATTTCATGCAAAGATATACAGTAATGAAATTACCTTTTCCTCGACTACAGAACATCTAAAATTTTAATTTATGTAGATATTATACAAAACACATTTTCCTCAAATTAATATTTTTTGAGAGAAGATATATCAGAGTCTTGTGTTGTCCATTTAAAAAATAAACCTCTAACTGAGGAGATAATATCCCCAACACTTAAGGGAATAAACCAATCCTTCTAATTCCAAGTTATGTGTTGGATAGTTCCACTCATGGGTTCATAGTTGATGTAACCCATAAGAAACCACCTAATCCCTCTGTATTACCCTAACTCCCAACCCAACTTTTGACGCATTATGATACACTGTACAACTGGTCCCAAGATTTAGATGAATAAAAAATGGAGTAGTCATCAATAACCTCTTTAACTCATGAAAAACCACTCACACTAGTTATTACATTCAAAATTCACCTCCTTCTTGGAATTCCCCATCATCTCTGCTACTAAGAAGGATAAATCCTAAATAAACCATTAATAGTATCCAACTAACCCAAGGAAACTTCTAATTTAAATGTTATTTTGAGGGTGATCCCAAGTCATAACTGCATCCACTTTATACATATCAATATAAAATACGAACTCAGAGATGGAATGACTAAGGAATCATACCTCTCATATCAATAATTTACACTTCAAAATCTTGGTATAAAGCTGATGTGCTCGAAGTGTTCTCAAAATAGTCTCAAGATGTCTAGAATGAAACTTAGAAGTTTGTGAATATATAAGGATATCATCAATAAATACCATTATGTAAGAATAAAGATATGGGAACGAGATCTTATTCATAAGATCCATGATCACTTTGGGGAATTCATCAAACCAAAAGGCATGATGAGGTGCTCATACAACCCATATCTACACCTAAACATTGTCTTAGAAATATCCTCATCTTTGATCCACAACTGGTGGTAGCCTGAATAGAGATCAATATCAGATATCCACTAGAATCCCCACAACTAATCAAATAGATCTTCAATCCTAGGTAAAGGATACATGTTCTTCAACTTCATCTGATTCAACATTATTTAGTTTACACAAAGTTATAGATTACTATATGAATTCTTGGAGAACAACACAAGAGTACCCCATGGAGATGTACTCAGTCTGATGAAACCCTCAATCTCTAGTTCCTCAAGCTAAATCATATGATCTCCCAATTTAAATGGCTCTATATGATAAGGAGGAATCAAAATATGCTGAACTCCCGACATAGCTTTTATCTTGAACTCTATTTCTCATTTAGGAGGAGTACCTAATAATTTAGCATGAAATACAAATGTATAGAGATCAACAACATGAGTAAAGGAAGTGGTCCTAGAATCTAGTTTCACTATGAGATATATTCTTGATAAATATTCTATGATGGATCTAATCTAGCTCAAATTTGGTCCCACCCTTCTGGTTTTAACATCCCACTCACTGGTCATCTCAAAATTCTCTCCCTAAGGTGAAATAAAGGCTAATATCATATGATAATAGTAAATATGAGCATGAAAGATGTTTAACCAGTACATTCTAAGGATCACATCAAATATAGTCATCTCAAGGATCATGAAATTCCATATATGTACATAGAAAACAAAAAATGTATGATAATATGGAAATATTTGGAGATGATCAACTTCATTACCCAATGGTGTATAAAGATAAAACAAATTAAAAGATAAATTAATTGGTAAGTTGAGACCAACACAAACTTGATAAGATATAAAATAATGAGAAGCCATAATATCAAAAATATTGTAAGAAAAAGGAGAGATGATCAATGTAGGTTCTTGGTATAACATAAGTGCATAGTGGGTGGTGTGATAATTAAAATTTATTTTAATATAATTTGTACAGAATTCCAATAGAGGATATTGCATATTAATTTAATTACTAATTAATTTCTATTAGAAGAAATAAAATACCCCATCTTAGGTTTCTTTCTTCAAAGTAGATGTCGATTTTCCAAAAATACCCTTTTGGACTTCCTTTGTTGAAATTGTGAGGATCTATGGGTAGAATCTATTTAGCGATGGTATATATGTGCTTCAATGATCTCTGAGTAATTCCACTCAATCTCTGGGTGTTATAATGGTGAATTGAATATACGGTGTTGTTCATTCTTGATCAATCATTCTTCAGTCTTGAAGAAATATCTCTTATGTTATCATTCTTGAGAGGGAGAGAGATGGAGGAGTCGAAAGAGATTTCTCTGTGTGTAACAATTCTATCTTTTTTAATTACCCACACAATAACCATAATGATCTATTTATAGAGGTATGGTTTAGTTTAGAATATAATTAAATTGAATACTGACCCTTAAACAATATTATAACTTTTAATAAGTCCCATGAAACAAAATAATTATATAATTATTATTTTGAGGTGTGATCCATCTTGATGAGTTGATAAATATTATTTACCATCTTGTAAATAATTATTTATCACCAGATGTGGTCTTAGTGTTTTAGAAATCCTCAGTATTTATTGAATACCCAAATAAATGTTTTATTCACAAATAAATATTTCATTCACATACCATAAACTAAATATTTATTAAATATTAAATAAAATAAATAAATATATTTTTATTCACACGTCGAAGAATAAATATTTATTTAATTAATGCGATCAATATAACTTGAATAAAATTATTCCTCAGTATTGGGAATAATATTTATTCCATTAATAAAATTCAAATAAAATTTAATGGATATCAATAAAAACACTTAGTCTGCGATCCTCCAGTATTCCTTCTTATTAGAATTAGTTAGACTTGACTAATGTCCAAGATTACTATCTAGCAATGGGTCAAGACACCCAAGAGAAAAAATTATGTTTGCAATGTTGAAAACCACATATAAATGATCACTGTGTAATATAATCACTTTGTCATAATATCCAATCAAGAAGGTTTTATGATGACTTCATCAAACTATATGCTCAATACGTCTTTCTTTGACTTTCTGAAATAAACACATCGATACACCATGACCATAGAATTTAGGAGATAGTTATATTCCAATCAAAGGGATGAGATATAAACCCCCATAAAGATGGAAGGGAAAAATACTTCCTTGACTTATCCATTAATTACATGAAAATCATGACACAACTAATATAACCTACTTTCCGCCGACATATGGTGTTTTAGTTTTGGTTAGTAAATCTATGCATGCAAGTCATGACATGAACAAATGATAATATTAAAGTTTAAGGAACATTATACATGATTTCAGATAGGAATATCCGATGAACACAAAATATGATGAATTCCTAATGGTGATTCTATTCTCATAATATCTTATCTTGGAGATTACCAAGTGTGAAGATCATGAGAAGAAGCCTTATCTACTTATGAGTACTTACACCTGATAGTCTATATACTTTGTGTAAGATCCCAACCTTTTTTGAGGATGTACTGTGCTCATTTACAATGACTATTTTACCCTTATTTTGGCATAACTTTGGGTGAGTTTTTGTTTTGAGGTGTTTCAAGTGAAACTTTTAAATTTTGGAAGAAAAAGGGGCACTGCACGGTTGGCGCACAATTTTCCCAAACTGTGCGCCTACCCCCAAAAAATCGTGCAACCCTAGATAGAGAGGGATTTCATCATTAGCACACAGGTTTTCATATGATTCACCCTATTAGGAGAAACCATGTGCCCCTAAAATGAGGCACACAATTAGGGTACATGGTTTGGAAAAATGTGTTCCCCAGCCCAGGAAACAATGTGTTCAGGTATTATTCCTATGAAAATTTTAATTAAAATCTTGAACCACCTATTTTAACCCCTAAACACCCTAGATCAGACCAAAACCCATTCCTACAAATTTTAGAGCCCCATGAGAGTTCCATGGCTCCTCTAACCTTATTCTTGATGAATCAAATATTCGATTGAAGGATTGTCTCTCATTAGGTATGTGATTTCCTCCTCGATTGATTCTTTATCTCTCTCATCTCTCTTTATGGATAAAGAGTAACGTTTTATCCCTTATTGGTAATGGTTTTAGATCTAGGTTATGATATATATTAATCCATTTTATCATGATCTAGGTTTTTGTTCTAGATCTTGTTCTTCATTGTGTGATTAATCATTCCATTTAAATTTGTGGAATTTATCTTTATAGAACATACATCAATGATCTTGAGGTAGGAGTTCTATTTATCAATCCCGAAAGTCATCATTTCAATTATAGTCATGTAATTATGATATTTATATTTTACATTTATCAATTTCATCTTAAATTGGATTAATTAATTGGTTAATTAATTAATGGATTGTAGATTTTTATGATTAATGGGAATTATGGGATGGTTGGATTAACCTTAAAGGGTTAATGGTTTATATGATTAAATGTAGATAAACGGTTAAATGGTGAATTTTTCCTATTATTCTATGTGATTAATGTGAATAACCATGATTAAATTCATAATTTAAATGGGACACTTTGATGAGAATGTTTGATATTAAGGTTAATGATTCCTAACCTTGTTGTATATGAAATTTTGATATATGTGATATTTTGATATATGTGATGATGGGTGTGGTATGTGGACTAATACATCAAAATACCATATGTGAATGACTAATATAAAAGTGTGGGATACAAACTGATGCTTTAAAATCCCATATGTGAAATCAATGAGTTGTGGGATAAGGACCGATGCTTCAAATACCCAAGGGGTGTTAGACATGGAGTTCTTGGCCCAAAATATTGGCATTAGACAATAATTACAACTAGACATGATATTAATTGAAATTAAATGGATAATTTAAACCCGTGTTATAATGAATTGTGATTACTTATGTGATATGGTTCAGACTCCAACACAGGTTAATGCAGGTATTGATGGTTCATGTTTCATATTGAACCCATGTAATATATCTAGTTAATTAAAGAATAATGAAATGTGATAACTATTTAATTTCTTATAATTATTTATTTATACTATTGCATAAAATTTTATATATTGTATATTGTTTTATATTCCATTGGTGGTGGTCTACAAGGTTTTACATACACTCTACTAGGGCTACGTGATCGATACCTAAATGGACTTCGTGTTTCCAGTGTAGGATAAGGGAAAGATCCCTATGTTAGAAGGATTAATTGGGATGAAGAATGGATGAGGGAAGAAAATGTGATGTAGGGACCTCATTGGAGAGTTTTTAGTGTGTATGTATTTTTGGGTTTTATTTAGACACTTAACACATATATGGAATTACATGTCTACAATTTTGGTTTGGATATTGTATCCCTATTTTGGTCATCATGTGATACTAATATTATTTTGGTTATGGTTATTACCATTTGGATATTTTTATTTATTTATGTTGTTGAGATGATTTTATAAAGAGGGTATAGTCTTACCATGTTGTTTATTTGACCCTTACTGCTATTCAACAACATCTGGAATATAGGGAGGCACACATGAGGTCATGTGACCAACCATCTCAGGGCACCGATGTGTGGAACCCGAGTTGAGACATTTAAAAGTGGTATAAAAGGTTGATTTCTTTTAATTTTTTTATATTACTATTTGGGAAAGGTATACATGAGACTAGGAATATTCAAGACTTGGTCATGAGCTCATGTATGGGAGTAGCTAACTCATGTATGGGGAAAACCCAAGTACCCAAGGTTAGATTGTAATTATTAAGGTTTGTTGTTACAATAGTATATTATATTACCTTGGGTGATGTACTAGCAGTGTGATACTATTATTTTCTAAGACAGAATTCATGGACTGGTATGGCATGCATTTTTGGTCTACAAGCATCATTCTAGGCACTCAAGAATTATTGTGACATGGATCATTTTTTGGCATGCAGGAAAATGTAGGTTTTGGGTAAGTAGTTTATATGAAAATTATTTCCTTTACTTGTGTAATTTGAATGAAAATGGTGCCTAATATGAAATTGATAATTATAAATGATGCTAAATATGGTAAATGAAATGGATAAATGGGTTTCTAATAGGAAATGTTGAATTATTAAAATATTTTACCCTTATTTAACCATGACCTATATGTGGGATGGTTGTGGGTAGTGTTACATCCTTGGTTTTGACCATGTGGTGGGGTGTAGGGGATGTCTTCTTATAATCTTATGTGAATCCCTATTATGTAAATGTTTTAATATTTTTTTTAAGTTTCCTAAAAAGTTTGTTTCTAAATTGTATAGATATACCACCATGACAACTCTTATTGATAGGATGACATAAGGACATGGATAAAATGATCATACAGTAGTAGAACCAAAGGATCTGATAGTTTTGGTTGAGGAAGGTAGAGAGAAGTTATATAATAACTTTTCTATTTTTATTATGTTTATTGAAAGAGTCATAGGGAAGTTTTTGAAGAGTATGTCAGCTCTGATGTGAGATTTCCTGTTGCAGCACCCTCTGACATTCACTGGAGTGGGTGGCCCAGAGGCAGCTTATTTCTCTATTGAGTCTATCTAGAAAATTCTTAACCACTTGGAGACTCCTACAGAGAGGAGAGTCAAACTGATTGCTTATATGTTATGTGGTCAAGAGAAGAATTGGTGGGACATCCAGGCTCGGGATGTACAACTAGAGAATATGGGGTAGAAAGACTATCAAGAAAGTTCTTGGAGAAATTTTACCTTAAGATGATCAGGAAGGAGAGAGTATCTGAGTTTATGAGGTTAACCAAGGGGACTATGTCTATGATGGATTATGTTGAATGTTTTAATGATCTGTAGCACTTTTCTCTAACATTGGAAAAAGATGAGGCTATGGATGTAAAAAATTTCAGGATGGGATTAAATATGAAATTATGTCTCGGGTAACCATCTTTAGGCTAAAAAAGTTTTTAGAAGTGGTAAATCAAGTTCTCATATCTAAGGGGGACCTGATGGAGGATTACAGTGGAATTCAGGTGGTATCTATTGGATTAATAGAAGTTACCTCTTTTGATAGTAGGAAGTGTCACTTTTAGAATGTTAAACATGTAGATAGAAAACAGAGTGCCCAAGGGGAATGATCAATCACTCAGAACATTACCAAAGTTTCCTACCACTAGTGCGATAGGCCAGGAAACATACATAGATAATGTCCTCGACCAATGGTGGAGTTTCAAGTGTATTTTCCCAGCTTTAATCAAGGTATGAACCATTTATTTTTTAGTTCAATTCCTTAAAGAAACCTGGGGTGCACACCCACGAGGTCTGCTCTAGGTACTGAGCAACAATTAATTTTTTAATGGTTTCATGTGATTTATGAAAAATAATAAACCATGACTTAGCACAATTTCCAGGTTAAAATTAATTAAAAAGGATTAAAATAAATAAAATAAATTTAAATAAATCAAAAATAGGAATAAAAATAAACAATAAAATAAAAAATATCTTATAAGAAAAGTGAAAAAATTAAAAATGGGGTTACCCATTATTATTATTACTTTATTTCCTTTTCCCCTTCCCATTAATTTTATTTTTTAAATATTTTTTATATTTCTTAATTTATTTTTCCTTATTTATTTATTTATTTCTTTTTTTATCTCCTCTATTTTTTTCATTTCTTTCTTTTTTTTCTCTCCTCCTCTATTATCTCCCTCTCCTGTGTGTCACACACCCTCATATCCACGTGGTGTGCTACCCCCTGACGTCGCTTCAGAAGCATGATGCACCTCCAATTCATCTCCATTTTCAACGCCGACAAAAGCACTATGAAGATCTCAGTAAGGATAATATTTCACACTGAGAACCTTTTATTTTAGTTCACTCTCTATATCATGATCCTATGTGGAAGGTTTTTACCAAAAATTGCGGTTTTTGTTAAATTAACTGATTTATTGCAATTTAGGTCAAATCAAAGGTTGTCCTAGGGTGTGGCATATACTATGACTATGAGGCAGGGGGACTATATTTTTTCCAATCATTTCATTGATTCGTTCAATTTGATCTATTGTGATTCTTCTCAGTGCCTAACGATGAATATCTAATAATACATATTAATTTAATTAATTTTTTCCCTTGATCCTTGTGACCTTTGTTTATGGTGAACCCCTTACTAGGTTTTTCCATGTTGTTAGACACCCCTTTGGGTGTACCCACATAATTGGCTTATTTTCCTTTGGTCTTGAGTCTTTAAATTATCAATTTTTGTGTGCGTGTGTGATAATTTGGGTCAATGTTTTAAATTGAATATGTAACACCCCAATCTTCCATACTACGCTTCTCTTTGAATAATAAAATAGCATGTTTTGTATGCAACTTCGAGTTCTAACACACCACAAAAATAAAACTAGTCATTATCAATAGTAATACCCACTTTTTGAAATTTTATAAATTTTATCTTTCAAAATGGAATTCATTTTTGGATTCAGAATATCGAAATTATCCTAGGGTGAATTTTTGGTATTTTTTTGAAAACTTTCAATTTTTGATGAATAGTGAAAAACACTGAGTTATAGTTTAAAAAATGAATTTTTATTTAAATAATTATTTATTTTATTTAAATAACTATTTATTTTATTTAAATTTATTTTAAGTCAAAATAGATACATAATACCAATACAAGTTCAATGTAATTCATTGGATTCAATTTATAAAAATTTTAGATATATAAAAATTTTATAGAACTTTTCACCGTGCTTTACCCACCTCCTAAGAGCATTTGAAAATTTACATAAAACTTAATTTTACCGCTTCTGTGAGTTGAATTTCAGAAATCCAAGAGACATAGTTGAATAGTAATAAGGATCATATCTTTAATGGTGTTAACCCAACATTTAGAAAGGAAATAGTCTCCCATGTATTATCATCATATAAAGAAATAGTGTCATGTGTTAATAAGATAAGTAAAGAATTTTCTGAGTCCTATGGCTTTTAAGGGAAGGTAGAGAAGAAAAAGATGGTAGAGAGAAAGATAGATAAATTGAATAAGGTAAAGAAGGATTTTTCCCATATGTGACAACTGTGGAAAGAATCACCTTGGTAAATGCTTGAAAGGAATGGGAGTTTTTTATAAGTGTGGAGGAAAAGGACACCAAGTATGTGATTTCAAGGGTGACAAAAATGTTTCAAATGTAAAATGCTTCACCTGCAAGGAGTTGATACATTACATGAATCAATCATTATAGTATACCCAAAATGATTCTATTGAATAATAATCAATTTATGATACTACCTAAGATGAAGAGGAATGATTAAGAGTTCTTATGTTGTTATTGAAGTATTATATTAATGATTTACATGCTATAAGAATTATAGAGTATAAAAGGATTGTACTGCAGTACTATTTCATTAATTAATTGAGATTATTAGAACCAAGAAAAGTGACTCAATGGAAAGTTAAACTTCTTGTAAAATACATGGTTAAAGGAAAGAAAAAACATTAATATGGTCCTGATACTGAGGTATTGATTTTGGAATAAGAGATGATTGATTTGGATAAATTTTATTTGACATTATTGACTACCTTGTAACTAATTAATGGTTTGTTTATTTCATCATTGTTGGAGTATTCTAGTTTTTTGGATATAAGGAATATATCTAGTATTCTATAAGGAATAAGAGAGCATGAATGTAATCAATAAGGATTTATGGTAATTCAGGGTGTTACCATATTTGAAAAGAATACACGATGATGGTATTCACATGTTATTACGTGGAAAAAAGGATCTTCACTGTGATTTACATGTTTATAAATTTTGTACTATGAGTTTGGAAAGAAGTATTTTGGATATGTCTAAAGGTTGGAATGGATTATTTTTGACATTGGATTCTATTGTTAAGGTAAAAGCATCTCTTAAGATTGTTTTTTTATAAAAGGACAACTAGAAGGTCGGGCGACAACCAGTCGCGTCCGGCAAGGCCGCAAGACTTGAACCCACAACCGAAGGTAGACAAGGGTGCATCACTTACCACTGGCCTACGTGATGTTCTGGATTATATAATGTAGTTTTTTTAAAGTTTTGATAGATGAATTATAAATTAATTGTTTTGGAACCATATATGATTAGGATAAATAGAGTGTTTTTATGTTTTATTATATTCTATAGTGAAAATGAGTTTGTGGTAGAAAAATTAGTTAAAGGATGGAACTCTACTTGTCAAGTATATTTTTTTCTCTTATTATATGAAGAAATTAATTATTAAACTTTAGTTAAGGTATCTTAAAACCAAAAACATGTTAACCGAATACCTTATTTTTTGTTGAAATGATGATATTTTAAATCATAATAGATTGATGGATTTGAGACTCTCAATTTAACACTCGTTTTTGATTGATGACCTCAATCACTCCCAATAAATATTTACATTTTTCATCCAATTATGTGTCTCTAATTTCCACCAATGTTCTCCTAATCTAGATCATAATTTGGTGGTGACTTTTTGATTACCCTTTCCATCTTATTAAGACTAAATTTTACTAACCCTATTTCTGATGAGGGTTTTTCACAAAGGTATTTTCTATTTTCAACCTTTTAGATTTGAAGAACTATTTAGAATTGCGAGGATTCAATTTATTGAAAGGGGGGAGAATGTAACACCCCAAGCTTCTAGGGTACGCTTCTCTTTGAATAATACAATAACATGTGTTGTATGTAACTTTGAGTTCTAACACACCACAAAAAGAAAAATAGCCGTTATGAATAGTAATACCCACTTTTTGAAATTATATAAATTTTATCTTTCAAAATGGACTTCATTTTGGGATTCTAAATATCGAAATTAACCTAGGGTGAATTTTTGGTATTTTTCTAAAAACTTTCAATTTTTGATGAATAGTGAAAAACACTGAGTTATAGTTTTAAAACCGAATTTTTATTGAAATATTTATTTAATCTATCTAAATTTATTTAGGTCAAAATAGATACATAATACCTATATAAGTTCAATGTAATTCATTGGATTAAATTTATAATAATTTTAGACATATAAAAATTTTATAGAACTTTTCACCGTCCTTTACCCACATCCTAGGATCATTTGCAAATTTACATAAAACATAATTTTACCACTTGTGTGAGTTGAATTTCAGAAATCCGAGAGACACGGTTGATATCAGTAAGTAAAATGTGGTCCAATAAGATGAAAATAATTTTTGGTGAATAATAACTTTTTTATTTTTATTTACCACGGTTAAAAGTAAATATGTTAATTATGGGTAAAAATGATATTAATATTACCCTAAAACACGTCTTAATTCTATTGGATAAGTGTAATTAAACCTAAAATAATGTTAGGAATAAAAGATGATCCTTTAGGTCCACTTGTATTAGATTAGGACATTTATTACTTTTTTATTTAAAGAAGAGTTAAAACAGTTAAAATCAATGTTTAATAACAAATTTTTTTAATAAAGGGTTATAAATAAGATAAATTAGACTATAAATATTAATTAGAAATCTAAAAATATTTCCTAAATAATGGTATTTTATTTATATTTTTTAGACATTAAATAATTTAATTTACTTCTGACACAATGATGATGCGATAATTACCTAATTAATGGAATATTAAAATAATTGATATTATAAATATCCAAATAAATGTAATCTGAGACTTTTTATGAATTAAAATACTTTTATATGTTAATATGACAAGTTAGGGTTGGTTAGATGAATTTTTTTGAAGAAATAATGTTGTTATGATTTTAACAAAAAATAAATACCAAATAGTGTCAAAATTGACATAAAATAGTTTTTAAAACTAATATTATATTATTTATTGATATAATGGTCCTAAAAACCTAAGTTTTGGAAAAAAATACTTATATAATAATATATATGACATTAATGAACCAATTGGGGTTCGATTGATAGTTTATAGTAAATTGTTTAACCATATAGTGTAAGAATACAAGAAGACACGGAAAAAGTTAAATTATTTAACTTAGAGTTAAATCTAAATGATAAGGTTAAAATGGTATCCTAAACTTGTATAAAACATACTTTTTGAGAGTATTTAGACCCATAACCACCCTAGACTCAAAATAAGTCACTTTGGATCCATTATAAACCGAATATGAATTTATTATAAAATAATATTTTAAGTTTTTCCTAAGGTGCCCCTCACCCCTCTTATAAAAGGGCACTCCCCATTCTCTATAATTAACACCTTAAAATCCATTTAGATTGAAAAAACCCTTCCCAGATACCCTCTAAACTATCCTACCTTCATCTTAGAGGACTTACTTTAGTTATAAAGCCAATCTAAGGAGTCATTTTGATCAAATCAAAAGGAAGAACCCGAAAGAAGAGGTAAATATTTCATCACCTCTTTCAAGTTCCTTTCTTCGTCCACTTCCTCTTTCTTTGTTGTTCCCATTATAAAATAATAACTATAGTATCTTATATATACTGTGATGTTATTATAAATATGGTACAACCAAATTCATTATTCTATCCATCCCTTGAATGACATGTAATCATACGTGCATACGTACGGCTTACCGTCTCCACGTCATGGTGTAATTGTTATTCAATAAATTATTATTTGGATGGGTATAATAATGATGTGTAATTCATGTAAATAATAAATATAATATGATAATTATTATTTATATTAGATATACCATCTAATTATATATTATTTTAATATCAAAAGAATGATATTTTCACTCGTGCATACGTACGAATTACCGTCTCCATAAACACGATGAGATTCATTCCCCATCATATCCATTAAAGACTAATTTTCATTTGATGATTAAAAATAATTTTTAAAGACTTGATATCATTATAGATATAAATAATATACATATTATCCATAACAAATATGACTCACATAACATAGAATATAAAGGAAAATGAATCCGTTAACACCGAAACGATGATAATACTAAGATATTATTGACAAAGAAATGTTAAAAGATCATATATGATATCATATTAAGGTATATGATTCTTGTACAATTTAATAAAAATTATATTTACCATTATACAGGAGGTTAAACTACCCTCTATGGAGGAAAAGTACAAGGTAAGGGTCAATTCTACAATCTCTTTATTATCCGAGGTTGTTTTTATGTAAGTATATGTTGGGACCTCTTTATAGTCCACGTCTATGTTTCATAAAAATGTATTTCAAAACATTCTTAATATTGTATTCCCTATGAGATAAAGTACTTTATAACCTTTTTTTACTTTTTATAAGTTGTTTATAAAGGAATATTTCCATCGTTTTCCAAACAAGGTCCTTTTTAACCTTTTCGACAAGATTAAGGTAAGAATTTCTTTTTTTAACTTATACGACGGGTGCAACTATTTTTCACCACAATAAAATCGTCAAACCTTCCATTAAAAGATTATAATAATATTTTCAAAATAAATGTTTTCTTTATAATTATGTGACTTCTAAATTATTTCAAAATTGAAAGAGATATTTCTCTAAAAAAGAGGTTTTGATTTCATCTATATCAACATCCTTTGATAGATTTTAAGTTTATCTGAAGTTGATTTATTATGATAAAAAAATTCTATATTATATTGAAGGTTATTTGATTTGTTTAACAATGGATGTGCTATTCGTATACCATTCAAGGTTTATGGTTAAAGTATATACATTTCGTATGCTAGTTTTAATATGAATGTTTATGTTATATTTGAACCTTTTATTATCATGAATGTATTGGACTAGTATAGTCTGGGTTGGGGACCGGTAAAAGTAAGTCCTTCGGGTTGGGGTCCGGTTATATCAGACCCTCCAGGTTGGAGTTTGGTTAGAGAGGCTCTCCGGGATGGAGTCTGGTTATAGAGGCTCTCTGGGTTGGAGTCCAATTACAGAGGCTCTCTGGGTTGGAGTCCGGTTATAGAGGCTCTTCAGGTTTGGGTCCGGTTACAGTTATCCCATAGGTCCTGGCATGAGGCCTTGACATAGAAATTAAATTATGGAATTATACATTCCCTCATTATGAAAATAATATTGATGGTTCATGTGGTCATTCGACTAGTATAATACCCATGATTATGTTTTATTATGGCATTATTTACTCAGCTCATATAATCCTGCCATAAAAGTATTCATGTTTATTATTGGTAAAAGCATGTGGTTACAATTATTCACCATGCTTAATATTTATGTTACCTTCCACTCTATTTCTTACCCTTACTGAGCATTTGAGCTCACCCCTTTCTTATATTTCATTTTTCTAGGATATGAAGAAGTTAGTTACGAGTGACTTGCATGAATAATCTTGAAGGCTTGGATATTTCTAATGGAATAAATTCATGTTGTATTTATTTTCAAGTTGTAAAGTTCAACTTATGTATGAATCTTGTTTCAAATAATACTAAACTGATCGGTCTTTCAAGACATGATTTCCTTGTGATCATGCCACTGTTATGTAATAATGCACCGAATCAGGGACTCTGGGGTCGGTGCATTACAGTTGGTATCTGAGGAAGTTTAGTATAAACCTTGGAAACTAGATTTAGGTAAACTCTGATTAGAGCACATAACCCTAAGATAGACTTTTAGGGTTAGTATAGAAGAACTTCCTAAAATTTTGGCATTGTAGATATTTTGTGAGTTTTCCAAACAATACATCCATGTCTGGATACGATCAGGTAGAGGTAGCTCTGACACAGATGTACCTAGGGGTAAAACCCAAAAACACCGCTTTGAGCTAGACTTGAACAGGAACTGGTGCACGACATCGGGCCTTGCTGCACTCTTGGTTATGACTCTCCCAAGGGATATGCTTAGGATAATTATCATTTTCTTTACAAAACATTATGAAGGGTTTATGAGTATATATTTCCTTAAAGAAAATGGTTTTATGATTGTGGTTTATGTCCATAAACTGCTCAATTTATGTTAAGTATTTTACAAGTTTGGAATTATGTATTTTGATTCATAAACTAATCTACTTTATGACATTGTTTTGAAATGGCGCCCGATATATGGAATGAGACCTCCAACAATACACATGATACGAGTAGTAAGAAGGATCATATCTTTCATGGTGTTAAGCCAACATTTAGAAAGGAAATAATCTCCCATGTATTATCATCATATGAAGAAATAGTATCATGTGGTAATAAGATAAGAAAAGAATTTTTTGAGTCCTAAATAGCTTTTCAAAATATGCCAACGAGCTTGTACCCTAGTGGTACAAGCTCTTGCTTAGCATCCAAAAGACCCAGGATCAAATCCGGGCAGGGGTGAATTCCCGGGGTACAATAGTAGTACTGTAGCAGGGAACTGTAGTAGTACTGTAGTAGTGGTGGAACTATAACAGCGACGACACTATTATGGTGGAGGGACTGTAGAAGGTACTGTAGCGGTGGTGGCACTGTAGCAGGTACTATATTAGTGCAGGTACTATAGTAGTATTGTTCACCGAGGGGTCCTTTGAGCCAAAAAATGGGCTTTCAAGCCTTGTATTCAGGCCACTTGTAATGGGTTACCCTCTACCCAGTCTAAAGAGGTCTTTGATTTCAAATAATAAATTGAGGCTTCGGCCCCAACCTTTAAAAAAATAATTTTCTGAGTCCTATGGATTTGAAGGGAAGGTAGAGAAGAAAAATATGGTAGAGAGAAAGATGGATAAAAGGAATAAGGGAAAGAAGGATTTTTCCCATATGTGACAACTGTGGAAAGAATCACCTTGGTAAATGCTTTAAGGGAATGTGAGTTTGTTATAAGTGTGGACAAAAAGGACACCAAGTACATGATTGAAAGGGTGAGAAAAATGTTTCAAATATACAATGCTTCACCTGCAAGGAGTTGAGACACTACACGAATCAATCATCATACTATACCCCAAATGATGCTATTGGATAATAATCAAGTTATGATACTACCGAAGATGAAGAGTAATGATTAAGAGTTCTTATGTTATTATTAAAGTATTGTGTCATTTGAGTATTGTATTAATGATTTACATGTTATAAGAATTATAGAGTATACAAGGATTATACTGCAGTACTATTTCATTAATGACTTGAGATTAGTAGAATCAAGAAAATTGACTTAATGGAAATTTAAACTTCTTGGAAAATACATGGTTGAAGGAAATAAAAAAATTTAATATGGTCCTGATACTGAGGTATTGAATTTGGAATAAGAGATGATTGATTTAGATAAATTCTATTTGATATAATATACTACCTTGGAACTGATTAACGGTTTGTTTATTTCATCATTGTTGGAGTATTCAAATTTTTTGGATATAAGGAATATATCTAGTATTCTATAAGGAATAAGGGAGCATGAATGTAGTCAATAAGGTTTTATGGTAATTCAGTGTGTTACTGTCTTTTAAAAGAATACATAATGATGGTATTCACATATTATTATGTGGAAAAAAGGATCTTCACTGTGTTTTACATATTTATAAATTTTGGACTGTGAGTTTGGAAAGAAGTATTTTGGATAAGTCTAAAGGTTGGAATGGATTAAGTTTGACATTTGATTCTATTGTTATGGTAAAATCATTTCTTAATTTTTTTTTATTTTTTTATAAAAGGACAACCCGAAGGTAGGACAACAAGCAGTCACGTCTTGTAAGGCCGCAAGACTTGAACCCACAACCGAAGGTTGAAAAGGGTGCATTACTTACCACTGGCCTACGTGATGTTCTGGATTCTATAATGTAGTTTTTTAAAGGTCTGATATATGAATTATAAATTTATTTTTTTGGAACCATATATTATTAGGATAAATAGAGTGTTTTTATGTTCTATTATATTTTATAGTGAAAGATGATTTTGTAGTAGAAATTAGTTAAAGGATGGAACTCTACTTGTCAAGTATATTTTTTTCTATTATTCTATGAAGAAATTAATTATTAAAATTTAGTTAAGGGATCTTAAAACCAATAAATAATTAACCTAATACCTTATGTTTTTTTTGAATCGATGATATTTTAAATCATCATAGATTGATGGCTTTGAGGGCCTCAATTTAACACTTGTTTGTGATTGATGTCCTCAATCACTCCCAATAAATATTAACATTTTTCATCCAATTATGTGTCTCTAATTTCAACCAATGTTATCCTAATTGAGATCATAATTTGGTGATGAATTTTTCATTTCCATTTCCCTCTTATTAAGACTAAATTTTATTAACCCTATATCCGATGAGGGTTTTCCACAAAGGTATTTTCTATTTTCAACCTTTTATTTTTAAAGAACAATTTAAAATTTCTAGGGAAAAATTTATTGAAGGAGGGGAGAATGTAACACCCCAAGAATCCATGGTACACTTCTTTTTGAATAATACAATAGCGTGTGTTGTGCGCAACTCTGAGTTCTGACAAACCACAAAAAGAAAACTAGCCATTATGAATAGTAATACCCACTTTTTGAAATTTTATAAATTTTATCATTCAAAATAGACATCATTTTTTAGATTCGTAATATGGAAATTATCCTAGAGTGAATTTTTGATATTTTTCTGAAAACATTCAATTTTTGATGAATAGTGAAAAACAGTGAGTTATAGTTTAAAAACCAAATTTTTATTTAAATAATTATTTATTTTATTTAAATTTATTTTAGGAAAAAATAAATACATAATACCAATATAATTTCAATGTAATTCATTGGAGTCAATTTATAATAATTTTAGATATATAAAAATTTTATAGACCTTTTCACCATCCTTTACCCACCTCCTAGGAGGAATTGAAAATTTACATAAAACTTAATTTTACCGCTTATGTGAGTTGAATTTCAAAAATCCAAGAGACAAAGTTGATATCAGTAAGTAAAATGTGGTTCAATAAGATGAAAATAATTTTTGGTGAATAATAACTTTTTTACTTTTATATACCACGGTTAAAAGTAAATAGGGTAATTAAGGGTAAAAATGATATTATTATTACCCTAACACATGTACAAAATATATTGGATAAGTGTAATTAGACAGAAAACAACCTTAGGAATAAAATATGATCCTTTAGGTCCACTTAGATTAGATTAGGACATTTATTATTATTTTATTTAAAGAAGAGTTAAAATATTTAAAATCAATGTTTAATAACTAAAACATTTTTAATATAGGGTTATACATAAGATAAATTCGACTATAAATATTCATTAGAAATATAAAAATATTTCCTACATAGTGGTATTTTATTTTTTATTTTTTATACATTAAATAATTTAATTTATTTATGACACAATGATGATGCAGAAATTACCTAATTAATGGAATATTAAAATAATTGATATTATAAATATCCAAATAAATATAATTTGAGACTTTTTATGAATTAAAATAATTTTATAGGTCATTATGACATGTTAGGGTTTGTTAGATGAATTCTGTTCAAAGTAATAATGCTATTATGATTTTAACAAAAAACAAATAGCAAATAGTGTCAAAATTGACATAAAATATTTTTTTTACAAAAATATTATATTATTAATTGATATAATGGTTCTAAAAATTTAAGTTTCATCAAAAAGACTTATATAATAATATATATGACAATAATGAACAAATTGGGGTTCGATTGACAGTTTATAGTAAGTTTATTAACCATATAGTGTAAGAATACAAGAAGACATGGTAAAAGTTAAATTATTTAACTTATAGTTAAATCTAAATGATAAGGTTAAAATGGTAACCTAAAACTATCTAAAACCTATTGTTTGAGATGATTTAGACCCATACCCACCCTATCCTCGAAATAAGTAACTTTTTATCCATTATAAACTGAATATGAATTTATTATAAAATAATATTTTATGTTTTTCCTAAGGTGCCCCTCACCCCTCTTATAAAAGGGCACTCCCCCTTCAATCTAATTCACACATTCAAAGCCATTTGGATAGGAAAAACCCTGCCCAAATACCCTCTAAACTATCCTAACTTCATCCTAGAGGACTTCATTTTGTTAGAAAGCCTATCTAAGGAGCCCTTTTGATCAAATAAAAAGGAAGAACCCGAAAGAAGAGGTAAATTTTTCATCTCCTCTTTCAAGTTCCTTTCTTCTTCCACTTCCTCTTTCTTTATTGTTTCAATTCTAAAATAATAACTCCAGTTTCTTCTATATAATATGATGTTATTATAAATATGGTACAACCAAATTCATTATTCTATCCATCCCTTGAATGACAGGTTACCATACAAGCGTACGTATGACTTACCGTCTCCACGTCGTGGTGTAATTGTTATTGAATACATTATTATTTAGATGGGTATAATAATGATGTTTAATTCATGTAAATAATAAATTTAACATGATAATGATTCTTTATATATTATATACCATCCAATTATATATTATTTTAATATCAAAAGATTCATATTGTCTCTCGTACGTACGTACAGATTACCGTCTCCACGAATGCAATGAGATTCATTATCCATTGTATCCAATAAAGACTAATTTTCATTTTATGATTAAAAATAATGTTTAATGACTTTATATAATTCTGTATATGAATAATGTACATCCCATCCATAACAAATTTGACTCTCATAATAAATAATATAAAGTAAAACAAATCCGTTAACACCCGAAACGACGATAATACTAAGGTATTATTAACAAAGAAATGTTAAAAGATCATATATGATATCATATTAATGTATATGATTCTTTTATAATTTAATAACAATTATTTCACCATTATACAGGAGGTTAACCTACCCTCAACCAAGGAAAAGTACAAGGTAAGGGTGAATTCTGCAATCTCTATATTATCTGAGGTTGTTTTTATGTATCTGCTGGGATCTCTTTATCATCCACATATATGTTTCTTAAAAATGTATTTCAAAATGTTATTACTATTTTATAGAATATAATTTAAATTCATTTATACCATTTTTTGAATTTTTATAAGATGTTTATAAAGGAAGCTTTCTGTCGTTTTCCAAAAAAGTTATTTTTTAACCTTTTCGGCAAAATTTTGGTAAGAATGTCTTTTTTTAACTTATACGGCGAGTGCGGCTATTTTATGCCATTATAAAATCATCGAATATTCCCTTAAAATATTATAATAATATTTTCAATATAAATGTTTTCTTTTTAATTATGTGACTCTTAAATGATTTCAAAATAGAAAGAGATATTTCTCTAAAAAAAGAGGTTTTGATTTCATCTATGTCAACATCCTTTGATGGATTTTAAGTTTATTTGAAGTTGATTTATTATGATACAAAACTTCCATATTTTATTAAAGGTTTTGTGATATGTTTGACTATGGATGTGATATTCTTATACCATTTATGGTTTACGGTTAAAGTATTTACATTTCGTATGCCAGTTTTAATATGAATTTTTATGTTATATTTCAACCTTTTCTTATGATGAATGTATTGGGCTGGGGAGGGGTAGTTCTAGTGGGCGGGGCCTACGGGTCATGTAATGGGCATGGTATACCTCGGTGCCTTCGGGTCATGTATTTCGGGTCAGGTCGGGCCTAGTTCCTTGGGCCTATGGGTCATGTATGGGTCCCCCTTCAACCCTTAAAAGGGGGATTATCTATAATAAAATAAAAAGAAGGCCTTCGGGCCATTTGGGTAGTGTATTGGACTAGTATGTTCCGGGTTGGAGACCGCTAAAAGTAAGCCCTTTGGGTTAGGGTCCGGTTACAGCAGACCCTCCAGGTTGGAGTCCGGTTATAGAGGCTCTTCGGGATAGAGTCCGGTTACAAAGGCTCTCTGGGTTGGAGTATGATTATAGAGGCTCTCCGGGATGGAGTCCGGTTACGGAGGCTCTCCGGGTTTGGGTCTGGTTACAGTTAGCCCATAGGTCCTGGCATGAGGCCTTGACACAGAAATTAAAGTCTGGTATTATACATTCCCTCATTATGAAAATAATATTGATGGTTCTTATGGTCATTCGACTAGTAGAATACCCATGATTATGTTTTATTATGGCATTATTTACTAAGCTCATATTCATGCCACAAAAGTATTAATTTTTATTATTGGTAAAGGAATGTGGTTTCAATTATTCACCATGCTTATGATTTATATTATCTTCCGCTGTATTGCTTACCCTTACTGAGTGTTTGAGCTCACCCCTTTCTTATATTTCATTTTCCCAGGATATGAAGAAGTTAGTTATGAGTGAATTACAGGAATAATCTAGGAGGCTTGGATATTTCTAATGCAATAAATTCATGTTGTATTTCTTTTAAAGTTATAAAGTTGAACTTATATATGAATCTTGTTTCCAATAATACTAAACTGATCGGTCTTTCGAGACATGATTTCCTTGTGATCATGACAATTTTATGTAATAATGCACCAACTCTGGGCTTCTGGGGTTCAGGCGTTACAGTTGGTATCAGAGGAAGTTTAGTATAAAACTTGGAAACTATATTTAGGTAAACTATGATGAGAGCACATAACCTTAAGATATACTTTGAGGATTAGTATAGAATAGCTTCCTAAAATTTTGGTATTGTAGAGATTTTGGGAGTTTTCCAAGCAATACATCCCTGTTTGGATAGGAGCAGGTAGAGGAGGCTCTGGCACAGATGTACCTAGGGGTAAAACCAAAAAACACTGCTTTGAGCTAGACTCGAATGGGAACTGGTGTATGACAATGGGCCTTGTTACACTCTTGGTTACGAAACTCCCGGGGGATATTCTTAGGATAATTCTCATTTTCTTTACAAACCATTATGAAGGTTTATGAGTATATATTTCCTCAAAGAAAACATTTTTATGATTATGGATTATATCCATAAACTGCTCAATTTATGTTAAGTATTTTATAATTTTGGAATTATGTATTTCGATTCATAAACTAATCTAATTTATGTCATTGTTTAGAAATGGGGCCGAGTAGATAGAATGAGACCTCCAGCAATACGCATGATCCAAATAGTAAGAAGGATCATATCTTTTATGGTGTTAAGACAACATTTAGAAAGAAAATAGTCTCCCATGTATTATCATCATATGAAGAAATAATATCATGTGTTATTAAGATAAGTAAAGAATTTTCTAAGTCCTATGTCTTTGAAGGGAAGGCAGAGAATAAAAATACGGTAGAGGGAAAAATGGATAAAAGGAATAAGGGAAAGAAGGATTTTTCCCATATGTGACAACTATAGAAAGAATCACCTTGGTAAATTCTTGAAGGGAATTAGATTTTGTTATATGTGTTGAGGAAAAGGACACCAAGTAGGTGATTGCAAGGGTGAGAAAAATGTTTCAAATGTACAATGCTTCACCTACAAGGAGTTGAGACACGACGCGAATCAATCATCATAGTATACCCCAAATGATGCTATTGGATAATAATCAAGTTATGATACTACCGAAGATGAAGAGGAATGATTAAGAGTTATTATGTGGTTATTAATGTATTGTGTCATTTGAGTATTGTATTAATGATTTACATGTTTTATGAATTACAGAGTATACAAGGATTGTACTATAGTACTATTTCATTAATGACTTGAGATTAGTAGAACCAAGAAAAGTGACTCAATGGAAAGTTAAACTTCTTGGAAAATACATGGTTGAAGGAAAGACAAATCTTTAATATGGTTCTGATAATGAGGTATTGATTTTGGATTAAGAGATGATTGATTTGGATAAATTCTATTGTATATTATTGACTACCTTGGAACTGATTAATGGTTTGTTTATTTCATCATTGTTGGAGTATTCAAATTTTTTGGATATAAGGAATATATTTGGTATTCTATAAGAAATAAGAGATCATTAATGTAATCAATAAGTTTTTATGGTAATTCAGGGTGTTACCGTCTTTTAAAAGAATACAAGATGATGATTTTCACATGTTATTATGTGGAAAAAGGTATCTTCATTGTGTTTTACATCTTTATAAATTTTGGACTCTGAGTTTGGAAAGAAGTATTTTGGATAAGTCTAAAGGTTGGAATGGATTTAGTTTGACATTGGATTCTATTATTAAGGTAAAATCATTTCTTAAGATTGTTTTTTTTCTTTTTTATAAAAGGACATCCCGAAGGTCGGGAGACAACCAGTCGTGTCCGGAAAGGCCTCAAGACTTGAACCCACAACCGAAGGTCAACAAGGGTGCATCACCTACCATTGGCCTACGTGATGTTCTAGATTGTATAATTTAGTTTTTTAATGGTATGATAGATGAATTATAAATTCATTTCATTAAAAACATATACGATTAGGATTAGTAGAGTGTTTTTATGTTCTATTATCTTTTATAGTGAAAGATGATTTTGTGGTAGAAATTAGTTAAAGGATGGAACTCTACTTGTCAAGTATATTTTTTTTCTCTTATTCAATGAAGAAATTAATTATTAAAAATTTGTTAAGGGATATTAAAACCAAAAACATGTTAACCTAATACCTTATGTTTTGTTGAACTGATGATATTTTAAATCATCATAGATTGATGGATTTGAGGCCCTCAATTTAGAACTTGTTTGTGATTGATGACCTCAATCAATCCCAATAACTATTTATGTTTTTTATCCAATTATGTGTCTCTAATTGCCACCAATGTTCTCCTAATCGAGATCATAATTTGGTGGTGACCTTTTCATTTCTCTTTCCCTCTTATTAAGACTAAATTTTATTAACCCTATTTTCGATGAGGGTTTTCCACAAAGGTATTTTCTATTTTCAACCTTTCATTGTTGAAGAACAATTTAAAATTTCTAGGACACAATTTATTGAAGGAGGGGAGAATGTAACACCCCAAGCTTCCATGGTACTCTTCTCTTTGAATAATACAAGAGCGTGTGTTGTACGCAACTCCGAGTTCTAACACACCACAAAAAGAAAACTAGCCGTTATGAATAGTAATACCCAATTTTTAAAATTCTAGAAATTTTATCTTTCAAAATGGACTTCATTTTTTGGTTCAAAATATCGAAGTTATCTTAGGGTGAATTTTTGTTATTTTTCTGAAAACTTTCAATTTTTGATGAATAGTGAAAACATTGAGTTATAGATTAAAACCCGAATTTTTATTTAAATAATTATTTATTTTATTTAAATTTATTTTAGGTCAAAATAGATACATAATACCAATATAAGATCAATTTAATTCATTGGATTCAATTTATAATAATTTTAGATATTTAAAAAATTTATAGAATTTTTCACCGTCCTTTACCCACCTCCTAGGAGCATTTGCAAATTTACATAAAACATAATTTTACCAATTCTATGAGTTGAATTTCAAAAATCCCAGAGAAACGGTTGATATCAGTAAGTAAAATGTGGTTCAATAAGATGAAAATATTTTTTGCTGAATAGTAACTTTTTTACTTTTATTTACCATGGTTAAAAGTAAACAGGGTAATTAAGGGTAAAAATGATATTATTATTACCCTAACACATGTACTAATTCTATTGGATAAGTTAATTCGACCAAAAACAACCTTAGGAATAAAATATGATCCTTTAGGTCCACTTGGATTAGATTAGGACATTTATTATTATTTGATTTAAAGAAGAGTTAAAATAGTTACAATCAAAGTTTAATAGCTAAATTTTTTTTAATATAGGGTTATACATAAGATAAATTAGACTATAAATATTCATTAGAAATATAATAATATTTAATACATGATGGTATTTTATTTATATTTGTTAGAAATTAAATAATTTAATTTATTTATGACACAATGAGGATGCAGTAATTACCTAATTAATGGAATATTAAAATAATTGATATTATAAAAATACAAATAAATGTAATTTGAGACTTTTTCTGAATTACACTAATTTTCATGGTTAATATGACATGTTAGAGTTGGTTAGATGAATTTGTTTCGAAGTAATAATGATGTTATGATTTAAAACAACAAATACCAAATAGTGTCAAAATTGACCTAAAATATTTTTTAAAACAAATTTTATATTATTAATTG
Source organism: Viscum album (assembly GCA_963277665.1). Classification (NCBI taxonomy): domain Eukaryota; kingdom Viridiplantae; phylum Streptophyta; class Magnoliopsida; order Santalales; family Viscaceae; genus Viscum; species Viscum album. The sequence continues at coordinate 2,092,774,641 of OY728148.1, read as the reverse complement.
ATATATTGGCCCTAAAAATATAAGTTTCGGCAAAAAGACTTATATAATAATATATAAGACATTAAGGAACCAATTGGGTTTTTATTGGTAGTTTATAATAAATTTATTAACCATATAGTGTAAGAATACAAGAAGACACGGTAAAGGTTAAATTATTTAACTCAGAGTTAAATCTAAATGATAAGGTTAAAATGGTAACCTAAACTTGTCTAAAACCTATTGGATGAAAGTATTTAGACCCATAACCACCTTAGCATCAAAATAAGTCACTTTGGAGCCATTATAAATTGAATATGAATTTATTATAAAATAAGATTTGAAGTTTTTCCTAAGGTGCCCCTCACCCCTCTTATAAAAGGGCACTCCTCCTTCTCTCTAATTAACACCTTAAAAGCCATTTGGATCAGAAAAACCCTTCCCAAATACCCTATCAACTATCCTACATTCATCCTAGAGGACCTTTTTTAGTCATAAATCCAATATAAGGATCCCTTTTGATCAAATCAAAAGGAAGAACCTGAAAGAAGAGGTAAATATTTCATCACCTCTTTCAAGTTCCTTTCTTCTTCCACTTCCTATTTCTTTGTTGTTTCCATTATAAAATAATAACTATAGTATCTTATATATACTGTGATGTTATTATAAATATGGTACAACCAAATTCATTATTATATCCATCCCTTGAATGACATGTCACCATACATGCGTACGTACGGCTTACCGTCTCCTCGTCGTGGTGTAATTGTTATTAAATACATTATTATTTGGATGGGTATAATATTGATGTGTAATTCATGTAAATAATAAATATAACATGATAATTATTATGTATATATTATATACCATCCAATTATATATTTTTTTAATATCAAAAGAATGATATTGTCACTCGTGCGTACGTACGGATTACCGTCTCCACGAACACAATGAAATTCATTTCATATCGTATCCATTAAAGAATAATTTTTATTTGATGATTAAAAATAATGTTTAAAGGCTTGATATCATTCTGGATATGAATAATATACATCCCATCCATAACAAATATGACTCACATAACAAATAATATAAAGGAAAACGAATCTGTTAACAACCGAAACGATGATAATACAAATATATTATTAACAGAGCAATGTTAAAAGATCATATATGATATCATATTAATCTATATGACTATTATATAAGTTAATAACAATTATTTAACCTTTATACCGGAGGTTAACCTACCCTAAACCAAGGAAAAGTACAAGGGAAGGGTTAATTCTTCAATCTCTTTATTATCCGAGATTGTTTTTATGTAAGTATCTACTGTGACCTCTTTATAATCCACATCTATGTTTCTTAAAAATGTATTTCAAAACATTCTTACTATTTTATAGACTATGAGTTGAAGTCATTTATACCCTTGTTTGAATTTTTATAAGATGTTTATAAAGGAATATTTCCATCGTCTTCCAAACAAGGTCCTTTTTAACCTTTTCGACAAAATTAAGGTAAGAATGTATTTTTTAACTTATAGAGTGGGTGAAGCTATTTTCCACCATTATAAAATCATAGAAGCTTCCCTTATAATATTATAATAATATTTTAAAAATAAAGTTTTTCTTTATAATTATGTGACTCTTAAATGATTTCAAAATATAAAGAGATATTTCTCTAAAAAAATAGATGTTTGGATTTCATCTATGTCAACATCCTTTGATGGATTTTAAGTTTATGTGAAGTTGATTTATTATGATACAAAACATCCATATTGTATTGAAGGTTTTGTGATATTTTTGACTATGGATGTGCTATTTATATACCACTCATTTTTTATGGTTAAAGTATTGACATTTTTGTATGCTAGTTTTAATACGAATGTTTATGTTATATTTCAGCCTTTTCTTATGATGAATGTATTTGACTAGTATGTTCCGGGTTGGGGAAAAGTAAAAGTAAGACCTCCAGGTTGGGGTCCAGTTACATCAGACCCTCTGGGTTGGATTCTGGTTACAGAGGCTCTCTGGGATTGAGTCCGGTTATAGAGGCTCTCTGGGTTGGAGTCCGGTTACAGAGGCTCTCCGAGATGGAGTCTGGTTACAGAGGCTCTCCGAGTTTGGGTCCGGTTAAAGTTAGCCCATATGTCCTGGAACGAGGCCTTGACACAGAAATTAAAGTTTATTAGTATACATTACATCATTATGAAAATAATATTTATGGTTTATGTGGTCATTCGACTAGTAGAATACCCATGATTATGTTTTATTATGTCATTATTTACTCAGCTCATATTTCTGCCATAAAAGTATTCATGTTTATTATTGGTAAAGGCATATGGTTTCAATTATTCACCATCCTTAATATTTATGTTATATTCCACTCTATTTCTTACCCTTACTGAGTGTTTGAGCTCACCCCTTTCTTATATTTCATTTTCCCAGGATATGAAGAAGTTAGTTATGAGTGACTTACAGGCATAATCTAGGAGGCTTGGATGTTTCTAATGGAATAAATTCGTGTTGTATTTCTTTTCAAGTTGTATAGTTGAACTTATGTATGAATATTGTTTCCAACAATACTAAACTGATCAGTATTTTGAGACATGATTTCCTTGTGATCATTCCAATGTTATGTAATAATGCTCTGACTCTGGGCTTTTGGGGTCTGGGTATTACAGCATACATTATTTTGGATGAATCATAATACATGAATTTGGTTTTACTTTGATGATTTTTACATTAATATTTGTTTATATAAGTCTTGTTGTGTTTTACCATTATTAAATGTCATTTCCTCTTCTTCCACTGACAAGTATCAGTTCGGTTTAATATTGTATTATTGTTATTAGTCATGACTGTTGGGCTTGAATAATTAGTAAGAGTGGTATTAAATGGTAAATTAGATGACTACAATCATGAATGATTCTCTATGATATATATATATATATATTCTTCTCCTTCTTATTTTAAATGAAATCAGGTCAGGGAGAGAATGTGGGTCCCATATTAAGAACCCATAATTTGGCTCTCCATTCTTGATAGGTTACCACACAACGCACCTGGAAAGCGATGTTTTAGGCTCGCCATACAAGGGATTTTCTCAGGATTTTTACTATAATATTATGTGATACTAGTTCCAAAAGGGGAAACCAATGATGGACCGGTTGGCCAAATGGATATGAAAATCCTCAACTGATACTCAGTCCCTTACATGTGATACCCATGACAGACTAATAGTTACCATACCACGAGTGATACTTGGTCTTTCGAAAGGATATTCTTGGATGGGATCAATGGAATTGGATATTTTAAATGGATGTACTGTAGCGATACCTCAGGGTTAGGTTCAGACTCCACTTATGAATTTTTAAATTTTAAATATAAAATTTTGTGATGCTTTTATTGATACTGCATAGAGTTTCCTTATGATTTATGATACCTCACTTGTGCCTTTAGTGCGCCTGGTGTTGACATATGGATTAGACCCCAAGCCAAAGCACAAGCTTCGAGGTGTACCACTTTCTTTGGTCTGTCATGTTACTTAGGCCCTAATATGTATATATATATATATTCTTCTTTTCTAGCTATCTCATTCATAATTTCATATTAGGCCAAAGCATATGGTATAGGACGGGTGTCCATTTAGAACCCAGACCAAGTTACATTTTTTTTATTTAAATTTATTTCTTTTATTATAAATTGGCACACATCTATTTTTCTACAACATGAAATGTAATGGTCTAGACACTGTGAGTTTCGTCCAGTTGAGATTATATCTCACACCCTACTCAGACACCCCCCACCGCTGCTTCAGAATCCCACTACACCTATGATTCTTCTCCGTTTTCAATGACATCTAAAGTGTTGTGAATCAATCAGTAAGTCTATTCTTGTACACCAATAATCTTTTAGTTTCATTCAATATCCATTACATGATCTTCTACATAAGGGTTTTACACAAAATTGGGGTTTTTGTTAAATCCTCTGATTTATTCTGTTTTAGGTCAAATCAAAGGTTGTCGTAGGGCATGTGATATAATATGACTATGAGGTAGAGAGTCTATTATTTCCTAACATTTTGTTTCTTCATTTAATTCATAATTTTGTGATACTCGTTGGTGCCTACAGGAAATCCCTAATAATGTGTATTAATTTAATTAAATTGTTTACGTTGATCCTTGTGGCCTTTGTTTAATTAGAACCCCTTCCATGGTTTTTTCCATGTCATTGGACACCCCTTTGGGTGTGCCAACATAATTGGACAATTTTTACTTATCCTTAAGTCTTCAAATTATCAATTTTGTGTGCATGTGTGATAATTTGGGTTCAAGTTTTAAATTGAATAAATTATTTAGGATGAATCATAAACCATGAATTTGGTTTTACATTTATGTTGTTTTCTTAAATATTTTTTCTATAAGCCATGTCATATTTTACCATTATTAAATTTAATTGCCTCTCCTTCCAATGATAAGTGCCAGTTCTGTTTAATATTGTGTTATTATTATTAGACATGACAACTGGGTTTGAATAATTAGTAAGAATGGAATTAAATGGTTAATTAGATGTCTAAAATCATGAATGATGATCTATGATATATATACATGCCTCTATTATTGTTTTAAATGAAATCCGGTTGGTGAAACAACATGGGTACCATATTAAGAACCCACAATTAGGCTCTCTGTGCTCGATAGGTTACAATATAATGCACTGGAAATGCAATGTTTTAGGCTTTCCTGGAAAGGGATTTCCCTGGGATGTTTACTATACTATTGAGTGATACCAGTTCCCTAAGGGATAGTGAAGGAAGGACCTATTGGAAAAATGGCTATGCCAAGTCTCAACTGATACTCAGTCCCTTACATGCCATATTTGGGATGATCTCATAGTTACCATACCATGATAAATACTTGGACTTTAGAAAGGATCACCTTGGGAGAGCTCAGTGGAATTGGATATTTTAAATGGATGTATTGTAGCAATAACTCAGGGATGGGCTCATACTACAATTATGAATTTGTAAATTTTAAATATAAATATGTGTGATTCTTTTATTAATACTACATAGAGTTTCCTTATACTTTGTGATATATCTCTTGTGCCTTTAGTGTGCTTGGTGTTGACATATGGATTATTCCTCAAACCAAACCACAAGCTTGAGGTGTGCCCCTTTCTTCGGTCTGTCATGTTACTCTGGTCCTTCTCTCTCTCTAGATATATATTCTTCTTTACTAGTTATCTCATTCAGACTTTTGTCTTAGTCCAAATTAGGTGGTATGGGATGGGTGTCTTTTTAAGAACCTGGACCAAGTTATAATTATTATTTTTATTTAAATTTATTACTTTTATTATGAATTTTAACTCTACTATTTGTCTACAACATAAAATGGAAAGGTATAGACATCGTGGGTGCCAGCCTACAGAGATTATATCTCACAACCTGCTCGGGTGCCATTTGGTACCCAAGTAGACACTATGTTTGTAGGTATAGATACACGGAATCATTCCTCTTCCAATGATTGTTTTCTTTGCTATTTTGGATGGAGCTTTGCGGGAAGAGGACCGAGCCTATGCTCGGCATACCGAGTCGAAAGTTTTGGTCTTTTTGGAAGTTTATTTTAGCATGAATCCTATGATTGTACCTAGTACCCTTGAACTTTGATTTATGTACCTTTTCATCATACATTGAAATCATCATTGTATCTATTGTGACTATTCAGTGTCCATAATTATTATTTTTTTCTTTTAGGTCATTTATTTACTTTTATTGTTTTCAATTTTTTTCTATATGCTTTTGGTACTTGTAAAATATATTGATTTATATTTTTATACCTTTTCTTATGAGGTCATACTCTCCCCAAAGATTTACTTAATTCCCTCATAGTTAGTCAGAAGCCTCTGGAATTTGGGGATATGCTCTTAAGGTCTTGTGGCCCACCGTATCGGGTCCCGGTTCAGTGGTCTCAGGGAGGGATGCTACAAAGTTGTATCAGAGGGGTTTATTTTAATTTTATATTATTTTTCAGGTTATATGCGAGACTCTGATGTATTAATTTGGAATTTACACTGTTCTTGGATGTATCTAACCCATTTATTGGAGAAACCCAAATTTCTTGGGTTGGGAATTTCAGTTATTGAGTATGCCATCTATCATTGATACGACATAACCATTGGGTGAAACACTTGATTTCTGATGTTACTAGTATTAGTATTATTGAGATGATGATTTTGACTATTTTAGGCTGATGAAATGAGGGAATTTATTTTACATGTATCATATTATGAACAATAGGAATTAAAATGACATGCATGTTTCCATGCCATATCTACCTTCAGCATGAATCTACCTATTTTCATGTGAGTGCTATTGTGTTTAGTTGTGATATCTTGAAGTACTTGTTTTTTTATAAATATAATGTGGGCATGTGTCTTAGTGATCCTTCAAAGACATCTTCCCTTTCTATCTAGACCCGACTCTTGGAGTGGGATTTCTATTGTGTAAAACATAGAGGCAGGTTGTGTACCTACCCTCTTTACTTTCTTTCCTAACCTATTATTCCATGTTCAGGGAGGTCTTACACCTGCCCTTTTCTTACTGTTTCATAATTTTCTTATCTCTTTTGTAATAGAATCTCATCTATGTTTTGAATTTTTAAATTGGAGAGAAATGATGTTTCAAAATCTTTATACTATACGCTAAGAGAGTAGCGATCAGCACATACAAGATTTGGTGGGTCTAGAACCACCTGTAGTGATTCCTGTAGAACCACATATAGTGCCTCTTATAGTTCCTTCGGTGGTACCTCATCTAGATATTCCATTGGGAACTGATGCCTAGTTTAGGGATAATCTTCTCAGGTTCATATAATCAGTTCAGAGTGTTCCCAGGACTACATCGACTATGGAGAAGCTTACGTAGGTCCTTCTGTGGTAACATCATCCCACTTTCTCAGGAGATGGAGGTCCCAATACTACAGAGTTGTAGATGGAAGCCATGAAATCCATCTTTTACCATCATGTGATTCTCCCAGGGAGGAGGGTCAAACATGATGTATTCATGCTTCGTGACTCCTCTGAGTGGTGGTGGGATATCATTTCTCAGGAAGACCAACCCCAAGACATGGTTTGAGAAAACTTTCAGATAACTTCCTATGATCACTTCTTTACAAGAAATCTGAGAGACTATCATGTTAGAGAGTTCTTACATCTTTAGTAGGTATCTTTGATAGTGTTAGAGTATTATACTAGTTTTAATGAGCTCCAGCATTTTTCTCCATCTCTGACCGGTGATGCACAGATGACTGAGAGATTCTTTGAGGATGGACTGGATATGCTATATTCTCACATGTGAATGTATTTAATTTTTCATCCATTACAATGATTTTTAATCAGACACACATTATGAAACAAAATATCAGGAAGAGGATCCTGTGAGCCAGGGCAATTCAGTTCCGAGGCAGGGTAATGGTTCTTCAAGTAGTAAGAAGTGTCATTTCAAGGGTGAACATGGGGTAAATTCCAGCCAAATGATGCGCACTAACATCGATATCATATATCATTAGCGTGGAAGGATTGGACTTAAGAAACCACAGTGCAAAATTAACATGATGGAGTGCGTATCTTGTGGAAAGATTGGTCACCTTTAGGGTTTCTGATATTATTTTCCATCAGCATCCAATGGTAGAGGATTCGTGTCAGTGCCTCCAATAGGTATGAGATATATGGCTTCACATTGGGCTAATAGTTCCTTTTCTTCCGGTTAATAAGGAAGAGGTATTGGAGCCGGTGGTCGAGGCAATAAAGTTCCAGAACACTAGAATCAATAGAGTGTACCTGATTAGGCTAGTCAGGTGGCATCTCAGGCCCGAGGTTCAGGCCATATGTATGTAGTGCATCCAACACTAGTGGACAAGAGTCCATGTCCCTCTATGGTTAGGGGTGCTACCCATGTAGCCTATACTTTAGTTTCTTCCCTTTTAAATATTGGCACTTCACACTCTTTAAAATATGTTACAACTATTTAGAGTTTGGGTCTTTCCATTGATTACATTTGTGGCGTTATGTCTCTCAACCCTCCTTTGGGGGTCAGAATAGAGGTCATATGCCAATTCCAGGAGTACACCTTGAAATAAATAGGTACTGTTTCATCTAGAATTTTTTCATCCTCGATATTAATGACTTTTATGTTATTCTAGGTATGAATTAGCTAATTTTTTACCATTACCATGTGGATTTATATTGTTGTTGAGTGTCCTTCACAACACCCAAGGACATAATGTATATACACAAGGGAGAATGATATATCTAGGTAGATTGACCAGGACCTAAGCATTATTGAATAGGATGAGTGAAAACACATCTAGAAATTCTCTTTATGAGTGGTAAAAGAACATATTTAGTGGAATTACCTCCTGTTGTAGATCGTTTTAGGGACATATTCTCTGATGATTTATCTGGCTTACCTCCCATGAGGGAAGTTGAGTTCACTTTTGAGTTAGTGCTAGGTGAGACAAGAGTGTCTATTCCTCCTTATAGGATGACACTAATAGAGATACAAGAACTCAATAAGCATCTTTAAGATCTTGAGGCTAAGGTTTTTATCATACCTAGAACATCGTCGTGGGGTTCACCAGTCCTTTTTTCTAAGAAGGCGGATGACACCCTCATATTGTGCGTGGATTACCGTCAACTCAACAAACTTATGGTAAAGAATCAGTATCTATTTTGTCATATAGATGACCTCTTCGACTAGATCCAAGAAGCAACCATTTTCTTTAAGATCAATCTAAGGCCAGGACATCATCAGGTGCACATGTGAACATCGAATATACCATGTGCTTCTTTCCAAAGTAGGTATGGATTGATTTAGTTTTTGGTTATACCATTCGGCCTGATGGACACACCGGTAGTTTTAATAGAACTGATGAATCAGGTTTTCCACCTGTACCTCATTTACTTTGTGGTAGTCTTCATAGACAACATCTTGGTGTATTCACACTCTAGACAAAACTGTGCAACCCATATTGAGATCGTGCTGAGTACACTGAGAGAACACTGACTATACACGAAGCTTAGTAAATTCCAATTTTAGATTAATAAGGTTCACTTCTTGGGTAATATAATATCTAATTAATAAATATAAATTGACCCATAGAAGGTTAGTGCAATGTTTTCCTATGAGGTTTATCACTTTCCCCTTAAAAGTGTTTGAAAATAAAAAAGTAATGTTGGATGGATGGATATAAAAAGCTTCTTCTGGTTTGTTGGCTGCTACAAACATTTCATCTAGGATTTATACCACTTAGCAGCGCCTCTTAGGGCCTTTTATAAGAAGGTTGTGTAGTTCATCTGGTCATAATATTGTGAGAAATAATTTCATTAGTTAAAGGGAAGACTCATGAAAACTCTGATCCTGATTCTGTCTGATCCTAGTAGAAGTTATACTATTTACTGTGATGCTTCATGAGTCGGACTGGGTGTAGTTCTGATGCAGGGTGATCGAGTCTTGGCTTATGGATCCCTCCAAATACGGTCTCATGAGAGAAACTATCCTATACATGATCTTGAATTAACATATATGGTTTATGCACTATGCTTTTGGAGACACTAATTGTTGGGAGAGAGGTTCATTGTTTATACAGATCATAAAATCTTGAAATATATCTCTACATAAAGAGACTTAAATTTGATGTTGTGAAGGTGGGTTGAATACTTGTATTCATTTGAATTTGAGCTTGATTATACCCCTGGTAAGGGTAATGTCATGGATGAAACTTTGAGCCACAAAATCCAGAAAAAAGACGTCTAGGCAGCTAGCAATGAGTGGAAGATGATCACTTTGTTTTCTGAGATGCATTTGAAGGATAAGAGGAAATGTAGAAAACCTATTCAAGTAGCTCCAATAGTGACATAATCTCTTCTATATTGAGTCTTCATGTGAGAATTATCTGATCCATAAGGTCTTGTTTTGAGGGAGAATGTCATAGGAGAGATCCCACCTCCTAGTTGGGTTTTTGATAGTAGTGAAACTCTACACTATTGTGGCCATGTATGGGTTCCTTATGATATTCAAGAAGAGTTGATGAGGGAATATCATTCCTATATTTGGGAATTTCATCCTAGACTTACCAATATGTATGGAGATATACATCTTCAATACTGGTGGATTGGTATGAAGAAGCAAATAACGGGTTTCATTACATGATGCTCCACCTATCAGCAGGTGAAGGCAGAGCACCAGAAACCTGTTGAACTCCTATAGCCTCTGTATATTTTGAAGTGGAAATGGAATGAAAACAACATGTATTTTTATAGTATTTCAGAGATATAATTGAGGCAGAGATGCAGTATGGGTGATAATCGATAGGTTGAAAAAATTCACACACTTCCTACTTATCCAGGAGACCTTCTATATTGATGAGTTAGGGAGGATTTATATTTGGGAGATAGTTTGACTTTATGGTGTGACCCATTATATCATGTCATATTGAGATTCTCATTTCACATTGTGATTCTATCAGGGGTTGTAGAAGGCATTGGGTTCACATGTGCTTTTGAGTACTACATATCACCACCAGATTTACGGGCAATCCAAGCAGACTATTCAAGTGTTATATGATATGTTGTGGGCCTATAACCTTGATTTTGGAGGTTCTTGGGAGAAATATATTCCTATAATTGAGTTTTACTATAATAACATATTCTATGAAACTTTTCAAATGGATCCATATGAGGCCCTCTACGGTAGACTATGTCGTTCACCTCTATATTGGCTCGAAGCAGGTGAGATAGCTCTTCTGGATCCGCATCTCATTCCGAAGGCTTCTGAGTATTTCTAGCTAATTCAGAAGCATATGGATACATATCAGTCTAGAAATAATTCTTATATTGATCATCTTAATAGACCCCTAGCTTTTGAGGTGGGACATTTAGTCTTTTTTCTAGTTTCCCCATGTTTGGGTCATAGGAAAATCAGGAAACAAGGGAAGTTATCTCTGAGATATGTCAATTCATTCGAGATAGTGGAGAGATTTGGGCTAATATCTTATCGGTTTCAATTACCTTAGAGGTATCATTCCATGCACCATGTCTCCCATGTATCTCATATTCGACAATATCATCCAGACCTATCTCATTCGTTTAGTCCTGATGACAATGAGCTTGAAGAGGATGCATCCTTTGAGGATCATTTTATTTGTATCTTCGATCATAGCATGAAGGTTCTCTAAGGTAGGTTCATTCCACTAGTTTGGGTGATATGGAATCACATGCGTGTTCAGGATGAGACCTGGTAGCGGGTGACTGATGTGCATGAAAAGTGGCTAGAAATTTTCTCAAATAATGCTCCACTAGCCCCAAAAAAGAAAGTTGAGGACGACATTTCTTAATGAGGAGAGGTTGTAACATCCCAGACTTAACTAAATAATATACAATTTAATTTTTATTCAAATTCGTTAATACATCTTAGGGCACATGCCCGCACGGTCTATTGTAGGTCTTGAGTAGGCATTAATTTTTTTTATGGTTGCACAAGATTTATAAAAAATAATACATCATGACCTGGCGCAATGTTAGGTTAAAAGTAATTAAAAAGGACAAAAATAAATAATAGAATTTAAATAAATCAAAATAAATGAAAAAGGAATAAAATAAAAAATAGAATAAAAATTAGTTAGAATAAAAGTGAAAATAATTAAGCATGGGCTTACCCATTATTATTATTATTATTATTATTTTCTAATTCTCTTTTATTTTATTTCATTTTCCTTATTTCTTTCTTTTATTTTTATTTTTTATCTGTCCTCTATTTCTTTCCTTTTTTTCTTTCCTCCTCTCTCCTCTTCCTCTCCTGTGTGTCGTTCCCCCTCCTCTCCTGGTGGTACGCCACCCCCCATCACCTCTTAAGAAGCCCGATGCACCTCGGATTCTTCTCTATTGTCAACGCCGTCAGAAGTACTATGAATATATCAGTAATTATAATATTCTTCAATAAGAATATTTTAGTTTCATCCACTCTCCATAGCATGATCTTCCATGGAAGGTTTTTACTTGAAATTAGGTTTTTTGTTAAATCCTCTGATTTCATTTGTTTTAGGTGAAATCAAAGGTTGTAATAGGGAATGAGATATACTATGAATACAAGGTGGGGGATTTTTATTATTTCTTGTCATTTATTTTCTTTGTTCAATTCACACCATTGTTCTGCTCATTGGTGCCTATTGGTGAATCCCTAATAATGCGTATTAATTTAATTAAATTGTTTTCCTTGATCCTTGTGGCCTTCGTTTAAGACGAATCCATTCCTAGGTTTTTGCAATGTCATTGGATACCCCTTTGGATGAAATAACATAATTGAACTATTTTAATTTGGCCTCGAGTCTTTAAATTATCAATTTCATATGCATGTGCGATAATTTGGGTTCAATTTCTAAATAGAATAAATTATTTAGGATGAATCATAAACCATGAATTTGGGTTTCCTTTGATGTTGTTTTCCTAAATATTTGTTTCTATAAGTCTTGTTATGTTTTAACATTATTAAATTATGTTTCCTCTTCTTACACTGATAAGTGCCAGTTATATTTAATATTGTGTTATTATTATTAGCTTTGATGGTTGGGCTTGAATAATTATTAAGCGTGACATTAAATGGTTAATTAGATGGATTTAATCATGAATGATGCTATCTGATGTATATATTTTCCTCTATTGTAATTTTAAATGAAACTGGGTCTAGGAGAGAGCATGGGTCTCTTATTAAGAACCAAAAATTAGGATCTCCATGCTTGATATGTTACCACACAATGCATTGAGAAAGTGATGTTTTAGGCTATCCAGGAAAGGGATTTCCCTGGGATTTTTACTACACTACTGGGTGATACTGGTTCCCTAAGGGGAATCTAAGGATGGACCCATAGGAAAAATTGCTACACCAATCCTTAGTTGATAATCTGTCCCTTACATGTGATACCTAGAATAGACTCATAGTTACCATAACATAAGCAATACTTGGAATTTCGAATGGATCACCTTAGATGGGATCAGTGGCATTGGATATTTTAAAAGGATGTACCATAGCGATACCTCATGGATGGGCTAAGTCTCCACTTCTTAATTTGTAAATTTTTAATATAAATTCATATGATTCTTTTATTAATACTAAATAGATTTTCTTATGCTTTTTGATACCTCTCTTGTCCCTTTAGTGCACCTAGTGTTGACATATGGATTAGACCCCAAGCCAAAGGACAATCTTGGTGGTGTGCCATTTTCTTTGGTCTATAATGTTACTCAGTCCCTACTATGTATATATATATATATATATTTATTATTTACCATTTACCTCATTCAAACTTCCGGATTAGGCCAAAGCAACTGGTATGGGATGAGTATCTGTTTTGGAACTCAGACCAAGATATAGTTATTTTATTTATTTATTTTAATTTTTTTACTTTTATTGTACATTGGCACAATGATATTTGTCTAAAACATAGAATGAAAATGTGTAGACACCATGGGTTTTGACCTATTGATATTATATATTACACCCTTTTTAGGCACTATTTTGTACTCGAGTAGACTTTATGTTCACAAGTATGGATATAGGGAATAATTTCTCTTTTAATGGTTGATTTCTTTTATATTTTGGATGGAGATTTATAGGTAGAGGAACTAGCCTATTATTAAGATGCAATGTTAAAATATTCAGTCTTTTTGTAGTTTTTGTAAGCATATAGCCTATACTTGTACCCCATACCCCTTCACTATGAGTTATTTACTTTTGGAAGCATACATCGATATCATCATGGTATCTGTCATGACTGTTCAACTTCTACAATTATTAATTATTCTATTGGGTCATTTATTTTCTTTTACTTCTCTCTTTTTTTCTATATTCTTCTATTACTTGTTACATATATTCTTTTCCATTGTGTTATACCTTATCTTATGAGGGCATAGTCCCCCCCATGGACTCACCCAAGGCCCTTGCTGCTAGTCGACAACCTCTGACATTTGGGGAGATGTGCTTGAGGTCTTGTGGACCACCATATCAAGGTTTGGTTCAGTGGTACTCGGGGCGGTATGCTACATCAAGCTTGTGATAGGATGTGCATATACAATGGTTTTTTAGGAAATTATGACATATGGGTAATGACGAAGAAGATAGGTAGAATCAGAGTGTTGGAAGGGGCATTATACCCCATATCAGTATGGTAGTTGGTGTTCTACTGGATGTGGTACTCACGGTAGTAAAATTGGTAATTATGGGAATGAGTGACCATATCAGTAGAGCGGTGCAACTCAAGGGATTCAGACTACAGTGTAGTTAATATGGTAAGGATAGTTACATGAAGTTTATTATGTACTTGTGGATAGAAAGGTTAGATTATCGATAGTATGAGGTACTATTATTATAGATTATACACTTTATAGTTCCTTATTTGATACTATTTACTCTCATTCATTTATATCTACATAATTTTTTAATGGGTTGAGTTTAGAGGTGGAGTTTTTGAGTGGGTTTTGGATGATCAATACACCATTGGGAGTACAATCAAGAGACATATGTTTATTGAAGGGATGTTTTCTTGATGTTGGGGAGTATTATTTCTACTAGGATCTTTGCATACTTTACATGTATTGTTTTGACTTGACATTGGGTTTGTACAAGTTAGTAGCATATCAAGACCACATAGATTATTTCCATAGGAGAGTGACTTTTACATCTCCTGAATGTGATAATTATGTTCATCGCAAAGAGTGGGATATCATGGTGATCAGTACAAGGCCAGTTCACCAGCAACTAGGGGATATCACCACCCATGTTTCAATACTTTTTCAAGATAAAGGGGGTATGAAGAATTATTACTTTTCACCCATAGTAGACTAATTTTAGAATTTTTTTCTGATGACTTCTCATGGCTACCACCTGAGAGAGATGTGTAATTTACAATTGAGATCATGCCGGGGGTTGAGCCAGTTTCTATTCCACCTTACATAATGACACCAATAGAGCCTCAGGAAATTAAGACTCAACTAGAAGAGTTGATTAATAAAAGATTTATCCATCCAAGTATGTCTCCTTACGGTTCTCTAGTCTTGTTTTATAATAACTCTAATGAAAAATTGTGTTTATGTGTTGATTATCGAAAGATGAATGAGATGAAAGTAAAGAAACAATATAATCTTCAATGTATTGAGGATATATTTGAATAGTTGAGAGGATCTTGTGTTCTCTCTAAGATTTACTTGAGGTCAGGGTATCATTAGTTGAGAGTTAGGCCTTCTGATATACCATGAACATATTTCAGAAGCAGGTATGATGCATATGTGTTCATCATGATGTTGTTTGAGCTGAAAAATGGTCCTATTGTGTTTATGGACATGATCAACGGATCATCCACCCGTACCTAGATCAGTTTTGGATATTTTTTGGATGAATTATTAGTGTACTCTAATACTTATGACAATCATTCACAACATATTGACATAGTTCTGAGTATACTAATAGGGAATCAATTATATTCCAAGATATCTAAGTGTCAATTATGGATTGCTTAGTTACATTTCTTGGGTCACATAATCTCAAAGGAAGGTGATTGAGTGGACCTATAGAAGGTGTAGTTAGTTGTTTATTGGGATCACCCCAATAATATTTTGGATATTTGTTAATTTTTATTGTATTTTAGTCTATTATCAGAGCTTCATTTAGGAATTTTCCTACTTGGAAGCACCACTTTTAGTCTTTAACAAGAAGAGTGTTAGGTTTGAATGGTTTGGAGCATGTGATAATTATTTATAGGAGTTAAATAAACATCTAACTACCACACCGATCTTGATCATATAAAATGTGGGTGAGGAGTATATAATGTTTTTTGATGTGTATGAGATCTATCTTGGATTAGTGTTGATGTAAGGGGATTGAGTTGTGGACTATGGGTCACATTAGTTGTGGCCAAATGAACATAACTACCCTATGCATGACCTTAGGTTAGGGGAAGTGTCTTATGATTTGAAGTGTTTGTGGAGTTATATGTTGGGTGAAAATTTTACTGTGTATACTAATCACAAGAAATTAAAGTATATATTTTCAGAGAAAGACTTAAATTTCTTGTAGTGGAGAGGGGTTGAGTATATGAACTCATTGTATTTTGAACTAGAATATAAACCCAGGAAATAAAATAGTGTTTCTAACACTTTGATCAGGAAGACACATACCCAGATAGTCTAGGAGTCTAGTTATGAGTTGAAGATGATGAATTTGGTGGTTGAGATGCAAGTTGTGGTTCAGAAGGTCCAAGAGAAGATAAACCTCATATCTATATCAGTGGATTCCAAACTTCTAATCTAGATCAAGGAGATTCGATATGAGTATTCAAAGTTTTTTTACTTGAGATAAATCCTTAATGGTGGGGAGTCACATTCATATTGGACCATATATAAGGATGAGATCATCTATGTATGGGTCAATGTTGTTGTGCCCTCAAGTATGCAAGAGCTGATGTTATGTGATTTTCATACCTCAAAGTGGGCGGTGTATCCGAGTTTGACCAAAATACCATGTGACCTATTCCTATAGTATTAGTGGACATTAATGAAAAAGAAGATTGCAAGGTTTATGAAACGATACTACACTTTTCAATAGGTGAAGGCTGAGCATCAATGACCCAGGGGTTTACTACAGCCATTTACCATTCAAAAATGGAAATGGGACAACATTACCATGGATTTTATGGTGGGTATCCTAAGGATTCCTCATAAGAATAATTCTATTTGGGTGATTTTAGACTGACATAAGAAATTAGCACATTTATTAACTATTTGGGAGACTTTCTCAGTGGATCAGTTGGGATATTTTTAAGTTTGAGAGATAGTTCGTCTACATTGTGTGTCACAAAGTATAATTTCATACCAAGAAAAAAAATTTACTTGGATTTCCTACAAAGTCTTGAAAAAAATTCATTGTTTGTAGGTGTTTCTAAGTATATATTTTCCCCCGTACACAGATGTGAAGTAAGAAAGTAATATATAGGTTTTAGAGGATATGCTATGGGAATGCATTATAGACTTTGGTGGGTCTTGGGAGAACCAATTAGATCTTATTGAGTTCTCCTATAACAAAAATTATCATGGAAATATTCATATAGAACCATATGAGGCTATTTATTGTAGGCCATGTCGATCACCTCTCTGTTGGATAGTGGTAGGTGAGTCAAAGTTGTTGGTACCGAGTCTCATTCAAGAGATGTCGGGGTAGGTTCAACTTATTTGAAAATGTATGGATATGGTTCAAAGTAGGAAAAATTCATATGAAGATAGATATAGATGACCCCTTGAGTTTAAAGTGGGTGATCGTTTGTTCCTTCGAGTGTGTTCTATATTGGTTCATCATAGATTTTGAAGGCAGGGAAAGTTGGCACCCTGGATTGTTGGGCCCTTTGAGGTTGTGGAGAGAATTGGGCTGGGGGAATATCGATTGGCTCTTCCACAAAGGTATAGTTCTATGCATTATGTTTTTCATGTATCACAACTTCAAAAGTATCACCCAGACCCTTCTCATTGGATTTATGTGGATGATGTCGATCTTGAGATTGATGCATCTTTGATGAGAATCTGATATGTGTTAAGGATCATAGTGATAAAGTGTTTTGGGGAAATAACTTGTTGATAGTTTGGGTATTGTGGTAACATGGATAGGTTCAGGATGAAACATGAGAGAGAGAAGTGGATATGTAGGCTCAGTTTCCTGATATTTTTACCTTGGAATCTTAGAGATGCTTGGGAGTACAGATTGGGGATGAGCTCTTATAAGGTGGGGAGATTGTAAGATCCCAACCTTTTTTGGGGATGTATTGTTCTTGTTTATAGTTACTATTTTACCCTTATTTACATATACCTTAGGGTGGGTTTTTTTTGGGTTGTTTTTGTTGAAATCTGGGAATTTTGGAAGAAAATGGGGCAATTCATGGTTGGCGCTCAATTTTCCCAAACCGTGCGCCTACCCCCAACAAACTACGAAACCTCAGATAGAAGAAGATTGCATGGTTAGTGTATGGTTTGTCAAACTGTGGGCCCTATTAAGAGAAATTGTGTGCCCCACTACATGAAACCATATACACATGTTTAATTCCTACAAAATTTTTAATTAAAATCCCAAACCTTCTGAGTTTAAACTGTAAACACCCTAGCTCAAACCTAATCACATAATAATGAATTTTAAAGCTCCTGAGAGGGTTCCAAGGATCCTCAAACCCCATTATTTATGAATTAATGATCCTATTGATGGATCATATGTCATTAGATATGTGATTTGTTACTGATTGATTCTCTCTCTCTCGTATCTATTTCCATATGAAGAGTAATGTTTTATACTCAATTGGAGATGGGTTTAGATCTAGGTTTTTATAGATCTTAATCGATTTGATATTGATCTAGGTTTTGGTTCTAGGTCTGATTTTTTGTGTCTAATTTATTGTTCCATTTCAATTTTAGGAATTCTACTTTGGAAAATGTCCATTAATGATCTTTAGGTCGGTAGTCTATTAATCAATTCCCAAATTCTTGATTTTAGTTATGAGTATGTAATTGTGAAATTTCTATTTCACATTTATCAATTTCATCTTGAGTTTAATTAATTAATTAATTAATGGATTATGGAATTTTTTGATTAATGGGAATTATGGGATGGTTGGATTAACCTTAAAGGGTTAATGGTATATACGATTAAATGTAGATAAATGGTTTCATGGTGACTTGTTCATACTATTCCATGCATTTAAAGTGAATAAATCTGATTAAATCGATAATTGAAATGGGACACATTGATGAGAATATTTGATAAGAAGGTTAATAATGCCTAACCTTCATGTATATGAAAATGTGATATATATGATATTTTGTTATATGTGATGATGGATGTGGGAAATGAAAAAATGCTTCAAAATCCCATATTTTATTGACTGATATATGAGTGTTGGTCACATACTGATGGTTCAAGATCCCACATGTGATAATAATGAGTTGTGGGATAAGGACCGATGCTTCAAATACCCACAGAGTTCTAGACGTGACGTTATAGGCCCAAAATGTTAGCATTGGACTATGGTTCCAAGTATCCATGATATAAATTGAAATCAAATGGATAATAGAAGCCCACATTATAATGAATTGTGATTACTGAGGTGATATGGTCAAGACACTAACATGGGATGAAGAAGGTATTAATGGTTAGGGTGTAATTGTGAACCCTAATAATTTATGTGGTTAATTAAGGAATAATGAAATGATATGACTGTTTACTTTTTTTTAACTTTATTCTTTATAAAACTATATACACTGTTATTGACTGTATATTTTTTTTGAAGCCGTTAGTGGTGGCATGCTAAGTTGTACTCACACCCTATTCAGGCTACCTGATCATTACCAAAATAAACTTCATGTTTGTAGGATTATATATGGTAAATAGACCTAAGATAGAAGGCTAAGTTGGGATGGAGCATGATGAGGGGACTATACTTGATGTCAGGACTTACATGGGGAGTTGTCAGCGTGTATTTACTTTGAGGTGTTATTTAGAAACCTGAAACATATATATCATGACATGTATACTATTTTGGTTTGGATATTATATCCCTGTTTTAGTCATCATGTGATACTGGTATTATTATAGTTATGGTTATTATCATTTTTATATTTCTATTTATTTTTTATGTTGTTATACTTTGATAAAGAAGGTATATTCTCCCTATGTTGTTTATTTAGCCCCCACTTCTAGTTGGCAACCTTTGGCATATGGGGAGGCACACCTGAGGTCATGTGATGAACTAGCTCGAGGCACTGGTGTGTGGAACCAGAGTTGGGATGTTACACTATTCATTCCACCATAGTATGTTATCTAACCATATAAATATATTAATAATATTTTCATGTCACTTCAAGATTCTCATCATAGTGGAGAACTTTTATGACTTTATCAATGTGACAAGTAATCTAGGTCATTATTACAATAAATTCATATAGAACAATGAACAATATGTAATAAGATGTTTAATTAATATTCAATACATATAATATACATGTAATCAAATTATAATCAGTTGGTACTAATACACCAACTCCAATAAACTTCCACTTGGACTAGAGCCAAATGCCTATAAATTTTAGTCCTCTAGACCTCATATGATAATCATGTTTCTGTTGAGTTAACGATTTAGTCCAGGGGTCTTCCACATTTTCTTACATGAAAATAATAATGACTTCAACCTCACCTCTTAAAAAAACACCTTAAGAGATTATACTTCCAAATTATATGCTTTGTCTGCTGATGTGACCTTGACTCCTTTGTGAGAGACACCATTATAGTATTATCACAATAGAGTGTGATTGGATATTTACTTTTTGATTCAATGTCAAGCTCAATGGATGATGTTTTATAACCATACTTCTTATGCATCTTCCTTATAATCCATAATATACTTAGACTCCACTATAGAATCTATGATCACAACCTTATTTGAGATCTTCTAGCTCAAAGAAAATCCATTCAAAGTGAATATGTATTATATTTGTGACTTTATGCCATCTTTATCTACTTATAAACTAGAATCTTCATATCCTCTAATGACTAGTTCCTCATCTCCTCTATATACCATGAATACATCCTTAGTATGAATCATATACTTAAGGATAGTCTTGACTACCATCCAATATAGGTGACATAGATTATCTTGATATCTATCTACTACACTAAATGTGTAGGGAATATCTATCCTGGTACATAGAATAACATACATGACTGAACTAATGACTAAAGCACATAGAATCTTTTCCATTTTGTTTCTTTAATCATGTTTCAAAGGACACATTTTCTTAGAAAGATTAATTCCACATGACATTGGTAACAATCGCCTCTTGGAATTTTCCATACTGAATATCTTCAGTATCTTCTCAATACATGTACCTTGACTTAGGCTAAGTAGTCTCTTGGAAATAACATGATGAATCTTGATCCCAATAATATATGTGGTTTCTCCTTTTCTCTTCATGGAGAATAATTTATTCAACCATTCCTTAACATACTGTATGACTGGTATTTCATTTCCAATAAGTAATATTTCATCGACATATACAATTAAGTAAATGACCACTCTCCCACTAAACCATTTATAGACACTTGAATCACATTCATTCTTTATGAAACCAAATTTTGTTACAGAATCATCAAAATTAATGTTCCATGAACTGAATGTCTTCTATAATCCATACATGGATATCTATAAATTTCATACATTATTGTAATCCTTTGAAGTCACAAATACTTCAGGTTGTCTCATATAGACATATTACTAAAGGTTCCCATTAAAGAAGGCTATTTTGACATCCATTTTTCAAATATCATAATCAAGAAAGGCTATAATGTATAGTATAATTCTGATATATTTTTCCATTGAAACTGGTGGAAAGGTTTCATTGTAGTCATGAGTTAATGTTGTTTAAACCCTTTTTCAACTAGTCATGCCTTATAGGTATCAAATTGTCCTTCTATGTCCTATTTCATCTAGAATTCACATTTTATACCAATAGTATTTATATCTATATGAGGGTCTAGTGAAAATAGACCTGATTTTATTACATGGAATCCATTTTTGAATTTATAGTTTCGTACCAATTGAAAAAATTTGTTCCACTTAATACTTCCTTGAATGTTATAGGATCATTATTATCAACTAATAATGAGTCACCATCCTCAGTGACTAGAAAATAATAATATTAAATTTCTCTAACCAATATTTTACTCCTATCGGATACTTATGTCTCTAGAATAGTTTCTTCATCCATGGGGATTTGTGGAACCTATTCTTGTACCAAATATTTTATTAATTGAGCCCCGACTTCATCAAAGTATATCTTTATCCCACTATCTATTTTATATATGTTATCCCTCTCAAGTAATATGGTGGGTATTTCCACTATAACCTTTTTCTATGAGGGGTCGTATAAGTAATATCCATTTATTTCATTAAGGTATCCTATAAAGGTACACATTGTGCCTCAGGGTGTAAGTTTGTTACCTAGAGAGGCCTTAACAAACGCTTTAGTTCCCCACACATGTAAATTTGATAACATGGTTTTTATTACACTCAAAAATTCATACGGAACTCCATTTATCAATTTATTTGTTACTTTGTTAAGTATATGTGTTAATGTTTATAATGCATATCCCCAAAAGGATAGTGGAAGACTCGCATGAATTATCATTGATCACACCATGTCCAAAAAGGTTAGGTTCCTCATTTCACTTATACCATTAAATTGAGGCATATAATAAGTGATTTGAGATAAAATTCCATGATCCAATAAATAATCAATGAAGTTTTGATAGTGATACTCTCCAAGACAGTCTGAGTGGAGTTTCTTATACCAAGATGGTTCTCAAATTCATTGTTGTATTCTTTAAATTTTTCAAAGTAATCAAACTTATACCTAATTAAGTATACATATAAATATATATAAAAATCATCAATTAATTTTATGAAGTATGTGTGAACACCCATTTTTTCAATAGGAAATGGTTCACACACATCTATATGAACTAATTCTAGAATATCTTTATCTATTTTACATTTCCCACTAAATGGGGCTTTGATCACTTTTCCTTCTAAATATGCATGACATACACCTAGTGGTTTTATTTCAAAAGAATCTAAATATCCATCTTGATGTAATTTAGTTAATAACTTTTCCTTTACATAACCTAGATAGTGATTCCAAATTTGGGTGTGGTATGGTCCGTGAGAGGTTGTTTTATTATCAATTTCCATTACTTGGTTTGTGTAGTCAAACATACAAATACCATTATTTAAATGTGCCTTATAATAAAAAATGGCATCTTTATAAAAAAATAAAATTTTATTTGAAAATTTTAAAATAAAACCATATGTATCTATTCTGGATACTAATATAATGTTTGTGTAATAGATGGAATGCAATAAAAACCATTCAAAAATCATGATCATTCTAGGAATAAACATGATGTGGTAGTCCTCAATAGGTACAAAAAAATTAGCTTCATTTTCTACTCTTAGATCTATCTCCCCTCAATCAACTCTTCTAAATCTAATCAGTTCTATTATTTGAATACATATGTGAGAAGCAAAAGATGTATCCAATGCCCATTTTGTAGAAATAAATAAATTTCACTTGATAAAAAACACACATGAGTCTTCCCCATTCTCTTTAGTTTGGGTGTAGTTTTTCTTCTAGTAGACCTTTTTTCAAATGAAAAACTGATAACATATTATTCCCCTAGTTGACCCTTGATCTTCCTCTTCTTGGAATGGTGTTGTGAAAAAACCTTAGCCTTGGGGATTTTTTTGGCCTTTCAAATTGTTCACCATAAGGAATGAAGGATTTTATCACTTCATCTACTTATCTATTTGAAAAAATAGAGTAAGAATACCTAGTAGAAAGTTCTCAATGTTGTTTATATTAAAATTTAAAAAAACTGAAGAAGTTATGATGGAGTTATCCAATAATCAGATCAGTGTCTGGTTCATTATAGAGTTTAAACCCAAGAACCTATAAACACTAAATGTTTCCAACAAGCTTCATTAAATTAGTTACAATTGGGGAACCCTCTACAATCATACCCTAAAATAGCACTTTGGAAATCTCAAACGTCTCTTATCTAGATCTCTCATGATATAGGGCATGGAGATACTCAAGCATTTATATGAATCCTTGTTTTCATGAGACTTCATGATCTCAATGAATGTAGATGAAAGAATCAAACATTAAACCTTGACCACATCATTTATATGTTTCTTGTAGACTGTAAACTCTTCACCACTCAACTCCTTGGTAGGCATATTAGGAAGTGAGTATTCTAGCATGTTTTATTTCCGTTCATGAAAAAAAAACCCTTAAAGGCATCTAAACCATTCATAGAAGTTACTTCTAATTAGGATATGTAATTTCACCAGTATGTATTGTTAGTATAGCTTAGATAATTAGCATTACATTTTTTATAAAATTCAAAATAGTATATTAGTAGTACATTGATTGATTACAAAATATGTGATATATAATAAAATATTTTATTTATTAAATCTACAACTATTTTATCAATTCCCAATAGCCCTCACCATTGAACATATAATTCCTAGTTTATAGAACATTCTAGTGGAAATAATCCATATTCACCTTCACATAACATCAATAAGGGTTATATATTCTACTTGAAGGTATTTAGGTAGGTAGGAATTTTCCAACCGTAGGCTTACAACTCATTGATCCGTTTAGTGGACTCCCCAATCTGGAAATCCTAACTTGGATTTCCTTAATTCTTACCTCCAAATTACACCAAGTCTAGCAAGGGATACTCTTATTGATGTAAAATGGTTAATTCAACCAAAAATCATCATAAGAACCCCCCTTATAAAAGTAAGTGTCTCAACAAGGCTTGGTCAAACACTAGGTTCTATTGGTTTCATTCTAAATCAAGTAACAAATGTCCAAGTTTGACTTATTATTTTTTTGAGAAATTTTAATTTATTACATATAATTTAATATTATTTTATCATTTAAATGTCTTTCTAATATTAAGTGGATTTTATTTAATTAATTAACCATATTGGATAAAATATTTATGCATAATCCATTTATTTAAATCCGGTATTTTCAAATTCTTTCATTTATTTATGTGATATTAGTATTTCATAAATAAAATAAATAATACATTGAAAGAAATAAGTAAATAAATTAAATGACCCAGTCATGAGTTTATCTAATGATTTATTTAATGAGCGGTCATCAAATCGACCTATGAAATAGGGGAATAACTCCATTTCCAATCTTAGCATGAGTTACATCATTCCAAATATATACACGTGTATCACCAAGTTATAATTATCATGGTTTCCTCTTAAACTACCTCCACATTCCTTGATATGATCCATTAATTACAAGTATTTATTACTCACACTCAGGTGATGGTAACCAAAGGATTGGTTAAAGGGGATTATATAAATATCCTTATACATACATGTCTTATATAATAATAGAGGGAGGGATGAATATTTAATATTACATAATTGAAAACCCATGCAATAAATTAAATTAAATAAATTAAAATACATACATAGGTCTTGGTCAAGATCATAATCATCCATATATACAATGAATACCCAAAAGTAACTGGCTAGAATTAATTTCATTATTAATTCTTCATTATTATGATAAAATTCCTTGTATTAATTAATTAACGAATTAATTAATTTCCTTTCATATTACTGATCCTATAAAATTAATTATAGATACATATTATTTATGGAATTCATAGGAAAAAACAAAAAAAAACAAATAAGGAAATTTTTATTACAAAAAATATTTGAGCATTTAAAATTATTTAAAACAATTATTAAATTATTCAAAACATATTCGTTTACCAATAAATAAAATAAGGTTTTAATACTAAAATTTTCAATTTAATTTAAATTTAAATTCTACCCTTTAATGGGAGACTAAAATACATGTACAGACTAGCTATACACCATGTATCTCGATTTCTTTGTATATAGGGTACATGCCTAGTTCTGCAGCATGTACCCCATATGGAGTACATGATGTGTACAAATCAGTCACACACCATGTGTTTCACTTTCCATGTGTCCAAGATGCATGTATGGGACTTTGACATGCGTTTTAGATGTGAGAATTGATGAAATACATTCCATGTACATCATATATACATTTTTTATATCATAAATGATCTTGGTTTTCAGTATCACATGGTTTGACTATGTATAATGACCACATGGATTGCATGATTTATGCCACTAACCCATATATAATTCATGATGTGTACACTGATATACGCAGTGTAATCCAAAAATTGTGTTCCAGGTTGGCTAGTAAACATGTGTCCTACACCACATGTAATTACTACATGGTGTTCCATGTATCCATTGACACATCCAGATGTAATTCACTATGGTACACAATGCGTACTTTTGAGTACACATCATGTAACCCTGTCTTATTGGCCAAAATTTGATAGTTCCTAATGGAATCTATGGTCATTATTCATATATTCTTAGAAATTTAATAAAATGAAACATTTAATTAACATGATTTATATCTCAAAAAAAGTTAATTCAAATTAGATTACAGAAAATGTTACATGAAATAAAATTCTAACCAAAATTTAACATAGACCAAAAATAAAATAAATACATATCAATTTAAATGTGACCTATCTGATACCCAATTTATAGGTTTCAGGTGCTATGGAAGTGCATGGTGGAAGGTTTGATTATTAAAATTTCTTTTAATATCAATTTCTCATAACCCCAATAGAGGATCTTGAATGTTAAGTTTATAATTAATTAATTTATATTGGAAGAAAAAATTTACATCATCTTAGTTTTCTTTCTTCATATTTGATGTTGATCATTTGAAAATACTCTTTTAGATTTACTTTGTTGCACTTGTAAGGATCCAAGGGTAGATTACCTCTATCAGTGATCCACACATTCTTCAATGATCTACGATCAAAGACACTCGATCTTCATGTGATAGAGTGGTGAATTGAATGTCATATATTTTTTGTTCTTGATCGTTCATTATTTGGTCTTGAAAAATATCTCTTGCATTTGTATTCTTGAGAGGGATATAGATTGAGGAGTCAAAAGATAATTTCTTGTGTGCAATAATTCTCACTTTTTTCAATTATCTAAGAAATATCCATAACATGATATTTATAGAGGTACAGTTGAAGTTAGAATACTGTTTAATTTTATGGAAACCCTTAAGAAATATTAAAACCATTAATAAACCCCATGCCACAAAATTATAATATAATTATTATTTTTCAGCATGCTCCATCTTACACAAGTGATAAATTATATTTACCAGATTGTAAATAATTATTTATCACTAGAGACATAGTCTTAGTCTGTTCGAACTCCTTCGTATTTATTGAATACCTGAATAATATTTTATTTGTAAATTAATATTTCATTTAAATACTAATGAATAAATAATTTTTTTAAATATTCAATAAAATATATAAATATTTTTTTATTCACATGTCAGTGAATAAATATTTATTTAATTTATGAGATCAATATAACTTGAATAAATGTTTTTCTTGGTTATGACCATAATACTTATTCCATTTATTAAATTGAAATAGAATTTAATTGAGATCAATGGAAACACTTAGTGTGTAACCATCTAGGATTATTTCTCGTTATCATTGAGAGGGCTTGCCTAAAGTCTATGATTACTGTCTAGAAATGGGTTAATGCATGAAAGAGAAAGAACTTAAATTCTAAATGATGAAAGGCACATATGAATTCTTATTGTGTAATATAATCCATTTGTCACAATATATCACCAGGAAGGTTACATGATGGTGTCATCAACCAATATAATCGATACGTCTTTCTTTTACTATCTAAAATAAACATGTTGATACAATATAGCCACAAAATTTAGGCAATGGTTATATTCCAATCAAAGGGTTGGGATATCAATTCCCATAAATATGGAAGGGACATATCCTTCCTCAACTTATCCATTAATTACATTTCAATCAGGGAACACCCAAAAATCCCTACTTCCTGCCAACATATGGCATGATAGATTTTTTGAGTAAATCTAAGTGTCCTTTTCATGAAATGCACCAACGATAATCTTAAAGTCCCAGGACCATTACACATGCCTGAAGATAGAAATATCCAATGAATCAAAAACTTACAAAATTCATAATGGAGGTTCTGTTCTCATAATCAACCATCTTGGAGTTTACCAAGTGTGAACTTTATGAGAAGAATCCTCATCCATTTACGAGTACTCTCACATGATGTTCTGTATACCACATTCCCCATAATATTATTTTATACAAACATAGAAATATATTAAGAATATTTTTCATGTGAATTCAAGGTTCTCATCATAGCCAGGAACTTCTCTGACCTTATCAATGTAGAAAATACTCTAGGACATTATTACATTAGATACATGCAGAAAAATGAACAATCTTTAATAAGATATTTAATTAATATTCAATACATAAAATATTCATGTAATAAAATTATAATCAGAAGGTCCTTGGACACCAAATATAACAAATACTATACCTAAAATGGTATGTAGTCCTTATCCACAATAATATAGATTGTAGTCCAATGTATATACTCAACCTACCTTAAATTCATGATCCTGACCCTAAGGTGCCTGAATTATTTAAGTAAACATCATATGAGGAGTCTAAACCTGGTACTGATGACCTCCTCTGGATACTTTTTCCATGGTACACATTTTTCTTGCACCCCTACTGAAACCTGACCTCAAAGATCTAGAGTACTACAAAATATAACCCATATTAACACATTTTTAACACATAATATTGGGTAGAAATTTCACTATTATATGACCTTACCATAGTTGAAACAATATGTAAATAATCCTAAGGGATCGGAAGAATCCACACTCTTCTCAACCTTCTTACCACCACCTCATTGAAAATATTTAGTCTTCTGCTTCCTACTCTCAGAAGATACACTAACCACAATAGCAGGAGGTGCACCTTCCCGATTACTGAAGGGCGGAAGAAGATAAAATGCTTGATCCTCCTCCAGGACCCCCTCAATAGTAAATTTCTTGCACAAAACATTTGGGTGTGTCATGAGATAAAAATATTAACCTTACATCTAGTATTAGTATGAAGAATAATCTCGAACATCCTAGACTTTAATACCTCATTTATATCCAAGAGGGGATACAAATAAATTTGTTCAGTGAAATGAGTGGAGTGTGAAAATAATGTCATGGATCCTTGCGGAAGTTACATAAATATCTAGACATGATCCAAATTTAATGTTTCATGAAAGAATCACCTGAATAACAGGTTCTTGAAGGCATCCAAAGAAAAAATTTTACGTCAGTATACTTTTTCCATGACACCCCACCACCACCTGGTGGGTACCTAAAGCATAAACATTTCTATCTTGACCTGTCAGTCCTTTGATGAATCAACCAAGTTGAATATAACCTTTATGATATATATATATATATTCCTAAAAATACTATGACACTATAGTTATCTATAATTTAGGAGAATTTTTATGTAAGAAGTCAGAAGTGTATTCCACCATGGTCTTTTGTAATCCTCCACCATGGGTAGGCATAATCCAGAAGTCTCCAAGCAGGAGTGACTCCAATGCCTGAACCACTAGAGTAGGTGTGGGATCATGATCAAGTGTATCTTCATGAGTGTGTCCACCATAAAGAGAGAATTTAAGCATCTATGTGGTGAATTTTTTTAAATTCCAAATGAATATTTAGAGTTCCTATAACAACTTGATTATGGGAACAAATTAAGAAGTTATAAGGTAAAGTTAAGGGATTTATATCAGAAGATTTATCGTAGGAGATACCCCCACACAAGGTATAACCCTCCCAATTCTACCCAAGGTTCAGGCCTAGTCCTCTATATTTATACCTTAGTCCCCATTATAAATATATAGAACATAACAACATTCTCAAGTTCAACTAACTAATTCTAGAATAGATATATCACAAAAAAACACAAATATATCACTCAAAAGAGTTTACCCTGAACAAATAGAAAAAATCAAGTCATTAAATTAAATAACTAATATGCAATACTCAACAGGTATATATATATATATATATGAAATGTGATGCTGCATTTCAACACATGATGCATGAATACACCCAAATCCCATAAAACTATGACAACAGTCCCATCAATAGTAGCTCAGAGGTCTATTACATGAGATGGATAGACAGATAATAACTCCCCTATCCAAGTTACAAAAAACCTATCTCCATTATACCATGTTCCATAATAAATAATAATAAAATAAATGAAACATAGATCTGATGCCATTTTTTAATTCCCTAACTCAGATTTACCCAAAAAATACCCGGGTGGAGATGCTACAACACCTCATGTGCACCTCCCCATACACAAGAGGATGTTAACTAGCAGTGATGGTACCCTCATTAATCATAGACAAACACAATAAACATAAATAAAATATAATAACCATAATAACAAGTGGAAGATAAAATAAACATAGTTTAATAACAAAGGTCACTCATGTTATACAAGTAAATAATCCAGACTCCTAATGTGGTAATCCAAACCCTAGAATATAAAGTGTGAGTAGATAAATAAAAAACACCATGAAATCTTCTAGATTATATCCCAGAACCACTGCCAAATCCATCATCCTCAGCTCTGCTGTCTACTATAGACCCCTTTCCATTACCCGGATCTCTAATCATGAAATCTTCATGTGTATCATGATTCATCTATAGGGTGTGAGTAATAAAACCTAGTAAGAAACCACCAATGAGTCATTAGAATGAGTTCCCAAGTATAATAGGTGTATTCCATGATAAACTTGAATGCTCAAGTTAGCTTTAAAAAAACTGTACTGAGTGGTCATGTGCTAACCAAGGCACCATCATCCACATATGTGTCTGACTTAGCTCCATTCCAAAAGGATAATAAAGAAGGATGTTGCACATGATAAAGAGAAATACACAAGGCTGGTGAACAAGTTCCTTGACAGTCACAAGGCATTGAGCTAGATCAAGCCACAAGATCGTCACATCCCGCCTCCATCATGAGTATGGCCATAAGACTGTCAAACCCCATCTTAGTTATAGGTCAAGCCCCATGGTCATTGTATCCTATCTAGGAAATGGATTTGTTCAAAGGCCATTATAAACAAATTTCATTTTTATAGTCCATAAGGTTATTATACCCCTAATATGTATTCAAGTCCATTGTTACATTGTCACATGTCATGCACACTTTCCCTTTAATGGATAACCATATTGTGATGGTCCAGCTATTCTGAGTAACAAAAAAATACCTACAAGGCATAATAATACACACAATAGGACAGAGCATATAAAGGAATAGCATAGGATGTCATTATGAGAATCCATGGAAACATACAACTACATGTGATAAAAATTAAACATGGGATAATGATATAAATAAACATACTCATGAAATCAAACATCATATATAGTTCTCATGGGCTACACACATGTGATCATGATCAAGCATGTTCAAAAAAGATATGCCAACATGAGTATCACATCAAGGAAATTAGAATATTAAAGGACCCCAAAAGGTATGTAATATGCTTCCTTTATATTATTAATGAAAAACACTAAAATCCATTGAGAAGTGACACCTAATTCACACCCAAATTCTAACCAGATAGAGGCCTCACACTGAGAACCCTTAGAACCAATCAAAACTAAAACACATAAAGGTTTTAGAATGATATCCAAGAATATTACAAGAAAATGGATGTGGGATTACACCAACATACCTCTCAGTATTCAACAAATATATAAAGGGCCTCAAGAAGTTGCTAGAGGAATATGCCCACTAGAGCGGCCAAGTGATCAGCAAAGACAAAAGCGCCTTCTATATCTCTAACTCCTGTGCTTCCGACCGGATCTCGGTGATTTGAAAGACTCTGGAAATGAACATAGGGGCGTTCCATATGGACTATCTCGGAGCCCCTATTTCCCCTCGCAGACTCCGCATCAGACATTTCGATTTTTTTACCTGCAAGATTACATACCAACTTCTAAACTAGAAAAACAAGTACCTCTCTTTTGGAGGCAGAATTGCGCTTGTTAACAGCGTGCTGCATGCAACCCCAGTCCACGTTCTCTCTTCTACCATTGTACCGAAGGGGGTGATTCGAAGAATTGAAAAGATAATGGGAAACTTAATTTGGGACCCCTCTTCGAAAGGGAAACACCACTGGGATTCATGGCAAACGGTTGCTCGGCCAGCCAGTGAAGGTGGCATCAACGTCCGCTCCCTTGAAGACACTGTACTCTGCATGTAACACCCTGAGATTTTATGATAAGTATTATTTTTATTTTATTTCATGTCATGTGTTTTATGCTACACCAATATTATTTTGTTCTATATGCAACACCGTATTAGCTTGTAGTATACGCAACACAATTCTTGGATCATGTTACACACAATTTCAAGTTCATTTGATAGAATTTATTCTATGCAACATTGAGTATATATATATATATATTCAATGTATAAATAAAATATGTCTGGATTTTGTAATATGAAACAACAAAGGAGTCTTGTACTACACAAAACCCTGACTTGGCTTTCATTACACGCAATCGCGACCTTCCTCGATAGCGTGTGTTGTACGCAATACCGAGTTTCACTAAACAACGATATATGGTTATAATATTATCACGAACTAGCCTTTATGAATAAAATTAACCACATTTTAAATTTTATAACATTATTATTCATCTTATAAATTTTATAAAACATTTTATCTGATAAAAATAATTTTTTTTGGTAAAATAAGTATTTTTCAAAAAATGCAGTTTTGCCGCCTTTTGATGTCGCACCCACTTTAAATCTATTTTTTGACATTTTTATAAGTTCAATTTTATAAAATAAAATTATTATTTGGAATAAGGATATAAAATTTTACTTTGGATAAAATTTTCATGTTATTCTGATATCTTTCATATTTTAACGAATAGTAAAAACACGCTATATTTTAATTAAAAACAAATTTTTTCATCATAATAATTTATGTGGTTAAATTATAATATTGAATGGTCTTAAAGTATAAATATAATATATTTTTACCATTTAATATAATGTCTGTCATTAGCATTGATTTTACCTTGAATTCGTAGGTTAAATCAATTCAATCTTTTGTAATGTTTTAAACAAAAACCCGTTTTCTTTTGACAAAGGGATTAATTTTAATTTAATTTCTGCAACTTCTGTGTATTGAATTTGGAAAAATGGATTCTATATTTGGAATCAGCAGTTCCAAATTATATTAATAGAATACTTTTTATTTTTGGGCATTATGAATAGTAAATACGGTAAATTTTATTTACCATAGTTAAAGGTAAATCTGGTAATTAAGGGTAAATATAAGATTATAAAATTACCCTAACACCAGCCAAAATCCTATTGGATGACTAAAAGTCAACCCATATCACCTAAGGGTCAGATTAGAATCATTTAATGAACTTTTTTCCATGAAAATAACATAATTATTATTAAAACCAAAGAAAGTGACAACATGTCACTCTCTTAAATCTTATAAGTATATTAATTTTAATTTAGTGATAAACTTCATGAAACTTTGAAAATGAATATTTTCCAGAACGAAAATGAAATTATATACATCATATGAATTTATTTATAATTTTTATGTATTAAATAATTATCATTAATTGTGACATAATAATGATGCAGAAATTATTTATCTAGTGGAAAATCAAGAATATAGTTTTTATTAAACTAATAGTGATCATAAAAGGCACAAAACCCTGACCAAAACTTATTTTTCATGTATAGTTAAACCATAACCATCCAATTGTATAATATTTTACCATTTGGAGCCTTATAAAAGTGATTATTACACTTATATTATTTTATTTTAAATGATTCCAAAGTTGTCACCTTCATAATTTAATAAATATAACAATTTAAATATTGTGATTTTAGGATGATAAATTCTAGAAAAAGTATTATTGTGAAAGGTAATATATTTATCTTCATCATAGGATTTTATTTTTAATTTTTATGCAACAAATATGTATATTAAATAATTATACAAAAATGATGTAGTAATTATTTTATTAAGATATAAACCAAATAAATTGTTTTAAAAATAATAAAATAAATATTATATGAACTATTTAATGTTCTCCACTAATTTTCTAGATACATATGACCTTTTATAAATCTATTAAAACTTTTAGTTCGAACATTTATTCTGTATATATTTTATTTAAATTCAAATAAATTAATAGTGTCAAAATTGACACTATTGTTATTTTATAAAAATAACATATTATAAAATTGTTTAAAAATCACAAAAATATATAAGAATTATAAATTTAAATTTATATGATATAAAATGTTATAAATTATACAATTATGGACAATTCACAACAAATAAGTAATTATTTTTTATAATTTAAAATATAGAATATTATTACCACAAATAAAATTAAATTGATTAAATAAGGATAAATCAAGTTGATAATGTCTAAAATAAATTCCTAACATGTCTAAATTTTATTGTTTGATGCTATTAAAACCCCATATCATCTAATATTCGAATATTAGTCATTTTTGGAGGTTTTTAAGTGGGGTG
The DNA here is from genome assembly GCA_963277665.1 of Viscum album. Lineage (NCBI taxonomy): Eukaryota > Viridiplantae > Streptophyta > Magnoliopsida > Santalales > Viscaceae > Viscum > Viscum album. The sequence goes on along the minus strand of OY728148.1, from coordinate 2,092,740,422 downwards.
AAATTTATTATAAATTAATATTTCTAGGATTTCCAAAGGTGCCCCTCTCCTCCCTTATAAAAGGGAACCTCCTCCCTCTCTTCCTCACACCAATTTGAGCCTTTAAGCTCAGAAAAACCCTACCCATTTCCCTTATCAACTTCCCTAGAAACATCCTAGAGGTCCTGGTATTCTTCAAAGACCAATTTATTACCCTAAGAGGAGGATTCAAAGAGGCGTGTCAAAGAAGAGGTAATATCCGTTACTGATTCTTTGAATTTTCTTTCTTCTTCAACTTCTTCTTCTTTAGTTGTTTCATTATTAAGTAATAACATCAGTATCCCTAATATACTTATATGTTATTATAAAGATGAAACAAACCTATTTCACCTTCTATCCATCCTACAGAAAACAAAATCACCGCGCGTGTGTACGTACGGAATACCGTCTCCACGCCGTGATGTAATATGTTTTTCCACCAACACCTTACATGGATGGGAATAATGGTGTAAATAATAACTATATATGATTATTATAACATCATACTGATTCTGATATATTATACCATCCACTCTAATTCTATAATTATGGGAACGATATCATCGCTCGTGCCTACGTACAGACTACCGTCTCCATGACGTGATGAGATTCATTCTCCATGATTAACGATACATGAATGATCATAAAGTTTATATAATGAATAATAATTAAATATATTAAATAATAATTCTACTGGATTTATGTATATATATATATGTATGTCATCTATTTAGTTTCATTCAATTCAATAAGGAAACGAAAACAACGTTCATGCGTACGTATGACCTACCGTCTCCATAAACGGTGTATTTAATTCCTTTAATCGATCTGTAATATATATGTATTTGATGAATATATATTATATATAAATCATGTTTTACATTATGGAATTATTTAAATCATGATATAAGTAATAATATCAAGAAACGACATGTCGAAACACATACGATAAATGAAATGATTTTACCCAAAACGCTACTTTAACATGGAATTTACAAAAGAACGGGTAATATAAAGTCATAAGTGAAACATATATGATATAATAACAATGAATATGATTATGTAATAAGTCAATGACATTATTTAAATCATTATACAGGAGGTTCAGATCCATACGAAGCATATCAGACCTAAGGTAAGGGATAATTTATCAATCTCATTTTTATCAGAGGTTGTTTATTCGTATGTATTTACTGGGGTTAACTTTATCATCCATGACCATGTTTTCTAATTTTTTTTCCTGTATGTTTAAAGTTATTTTTACCCATTTTTGACTCTTACTACATGGTATGTAAAGAATCTTTCTTTTACTAGGTACTTTTTGACTTTTCCGGCAAAAGTACGGGAAGAATGTTTTTTTAACTTATACGGCATGAATGGATTTTTACGGTTTTATAAAGCCTTAATTTCATGAAGCTTCCTCCAAAATATTTCATGACTATTTTCAACAAAATATTTTTCTTTCCAAATTTCATGATGTTTTCTGAAATGAAATTGATTTTGAAGAATAAAGGATATTTTCCTCAATAATTCATTTCAAGTGTTTTATCAAAACCATTTTCCATCTAAGATGAGATTATTTCATATGTGTATGTTTAAAGTATAATGTATCTATGATTTACATGGTTTCACCTTTCTTATTATGAAATGATATCCATTTCCTTTATATGGATTATGTGATGATTGGATGATATTTATCAAACCCATTTTATTCTTTGGGTTATGATGAATGATTTATGTTTATGTTGTGGAACAAGTAAGAATGATTTCATTATGAGATGGGTGGGACCTATATCTCCCTAAAATTCATTGGGTAAAGATTTATATCTCATGAGATAGACATGGCTGGAATGGTAAGTTAATCCGGTTCAGTGTTACAGGACTGAAACGGGGAGTGAACTCGGTTCAGAGAGGTACTTTGTCCACTAAGATGGTCATGACAGTAATGCCTTGGCTACTATGGAAATCATATCATGTTCTTAATGGTTTCCAAAATTACAAGTTTTAATTCCAAGCTATTTTATAATGATTTATGTTCCTTTATGATATATTCCTTACGTACTTCCAATATTTATGTCTTTACTTAAGATTTTGATGTTTAGATTTTATGCTCATGTTTTTTTACATTCAAATGTCTAAGGATTGTTTTATATTATCTATGCTTACCCTTACTGAGCATTTGAGCTCACACTTTATATGTTTTATTTTCCCCAGTATTTAAAGAAAGGTTTTAGGTAAGAAAACAAAAAGGGGAAGATCTTATGGGAGATGTTGAAGATCTTTCACCACGATTAGAAGATTATATTCCGAGTTTCTAAAGACACTAAACTATTATGATCCTTGTGTGTTTGTTTTTGTTATATATTAAGTATTACTCTAAAGTAATGTAATTTCCATGTACGTCAAGCTTCGGGTCTCTACAGTTGGTATTTGAGGAAAGGTTTAGTCAACCTTAGGAAACTAGGATGCGAAAACGTTAGCGAGATCCCTAGAGATATTTCTAAGGTATGTCTAGGGATGTCCCTAAGGTTAAGTATAAGTATAGGTTATAGTCCTAGAATTATGGTAACAATATTAGAATTAAACCTAAGATGCTAGATATCGAAGGTACTCCCCCTTGATTATGTTATTTTCCATGTATTATTTTTTCCTCTCACAGAATTCTTTTTGTGTTTTAGTCAATGGAGGGAACCAGAAGGAATTCGGTTAACATTGAATCAAATGGAAAAATTGGTGACTATGAGCAAAAAAATTTTGTAATGCCTAGAGAGAAATTTATTGTGATTATGCCGAATCAGTCATCGCGATATATGATTAACAAGGTGAAATTTAGTGGTATGCCTAATTCATCAAATAAGAGAAAGATAGACTTTTATGCATGTTCGCATGTTGAGGATCATAATGAAAGGAAGATTAATATTTATAAAGAATGGAAAAAGAACCTTGAGGAATACCTCAAATGGAGGGATAGATGTTATCTGTGTGGATAAAAGGGCCATAAAGTGACAGACTGTTATGGAGTTCAATGTCTTATTTGTGGAGAACATGGGCATTACCCAACTCAATGCCCTGACCTAAAAAGTTACTTCTAAATCAAGGAAGGACTTATTACAGGACAATAATTGAAGAGGATGGATTGAAGTGTTTATGTATTGGTATTCAAGAATAATGTTTTTGAGGTACTTCTATGGTGTATTAGAATGTTTTTGTATTAGTCTATTGTGGTTTTCAATAATTTTATGGTACCAGTAACCATGAAAAGTGATTCAAATATTTTGGAAAGCAGATGATATGTGCATAATTAAGGGATAAGAAGATAATGAGATGTTTGATTGTATTCATGAGCTCATGACTGATATAAGGACTAAGTGATATTACGGTTTGAGTATATAGAATTTTTTGGATTTTGGTATATGGAAAGTGTTAAAATTTAACAACATTCATGTTTTCACTAAGGTTCAATGGGTATTCATTCTTCAAGAGAATACATGATTAAGGCCTTCAAATGTTTGGAATGTGACCAAAAATACATATCTTATGATATATGGGGATCAAAGATGGTATTAACATGCTTGTTATATGAAATATCTGGTAATTGTTTTCACTATAATATGACAATGGACTGCAATATTATAGATAAGCCAAAAGATTGAAATGGATTTGACATAAGTTAGTATTGTTTAAGGATAGAACCTTTTTCGATATTATTTATGGGATGATATAGTAATGTAGTTTTAGAAGAAGGAAAACCTACATGATGGGCGATAACCCATCGCGTCGGACAACGCTGTGGAAATCGAACCCACAACCGAAGTGCAACTGGACTTTATTACATACCACTGGTCCACAGGAAGTCCCTAGTTAGTATAAACTAGTTTTATTTTATTAAGCGGTATGATATATGAAGTATAAGTCCATTTTTGGAACCATATACGATTAACCTCACTATAATATGGTCTTATAACTTTTACTAACCTTTTTTTTGAAACAGATGGAATGACCCACCATTCTTTCACGTGATCTATTAACACTTCACGAATAACAAATTCAACTTCATTTCTTTAAGGGATGAAGTGGAAATTGTTCAAAGCATGAATAACAGTGAGATTGTACCAAAATCAAGAAAGTATTTCTTCTAATTCAAATTTTCAACTTTAGGGAAATGATATTGAAAACCAAAAATGTTTTCCTAGTGATCTTATATCCGATGAATCAGATGGTACCTTATATCATCAAAAATCTATGGCTTTGTGATTGTTGGATTTTTCATAGCCATGTTCTCTACCACTCTCCATCAGAAATTGATGGTTAGATTTCTCCTCCATATCCATATTTTCACCTATGATCTCCTATGTGGAAAACTATTGATGAGTAAATTTGGGTAACCGTTATGTTTCATACTTCACTTTTTAAAATTAAGTTTTAGAATTATTTTCTTTTACGATGTGGGTTTCTATGAAAGAAATTCTCAAGTAACAAACCATTTATAACCCTGACGAATTTCGAGGGCGAAATTCATTTTAAGGGGGGTAGAATGTAACACCTCGAGATTTTATGATAAGTATTCTTTTTAATTTATTTGATGTCATGTGTTTTATGCTACACCAAGATTATATTGTGCTATACGCAACACCGTATTAGCTTGCAGTATATGCAACACAATTCTTGGATCGTGTTACACACAATTTCAAGTTCATTTGATAGAAGTTATTCTACGCAACATTGAGTGTATATATATATATATTCAATGTATAAATGAAATATGGTTGGAATTTGTTATACGCAAAAACAAAGGAGTCTTGCACTACACGCAACGATGACTTGGCTTTCATTACACGCAATCGCGACCTTCCTCGATAGCGTGTGTTGTACGCAATACTGAGTTTCACTAAACAACGGTATATGGTTATAATATTATCACAAACTAGCCGTTATGAATAGAATTAACCAAAATTTTAATTTTATAACATTACTATTCATCTTATAAATTTTCTAAAACATTTTATGTGAACAAAATAATTTTTTTGGGTAAAATAAGTATTTTTCAAAAAATGCAGTTTTGCCACATTTTGATGGCGCACCCACATTAAATCTAGTTTTTGACATGTTTATGAGTTCAATTTTACAAAATAAAATTATTATTTGGAATAAGGATATAAAATTTTACCTTGGATAAAATTTTCATGTTATTCTGATAACTTTCATATTTTAATGAATAGTAAAAACACGCTATATTTTAATTAAAAACAAATTTTTTCATCATAATAATTTATGAGGTTAAATTATAATATTTAATGTTCTTAAAGTATAAATAGAATATATTTTTACCATTTTATATAATTTATGTCATTAGCGTTGATTTTACCTTGAATTCGTGGGTTAAATCAATTCAATCTTTTGTAATGTTTTAAACAAAAACCCGTTTTCTTTCGACAACGGGATTAATTTTAATTTAATTTCTGAGACTTATGTGTATTAAATTTGGATAAATGGATTCCATATTTGGAATCAGTGGTTCCAAATCATATTAATAGACTACTTTTTATTTTTGGGCATTTTAAATAGTAACTACGGTAAATTTTATTTACCATAGTTAAAGGTAAATCGGGTAATTAAGGGAAAATATAAGATTATAAAATTACCCTAACACCAAAAAAAATCCTATTGGATGAATAAAAGTATACCCATATCACCTAAGGGTCGGTTTAGAATCATTTAATGGACTTTTTTCCATGAAAATAAATTAATTATTATTAAAACCAAAGAAAGTGACAACATGTCACTCTCTTAAATTAGATAAGTATATTAATTTTAATTTAGTGATAGACATAATGAAACATAAAACATGAATAGTCTCTAGAAATATAATAAAAGTATATACATTATATGAATTTATTTATAATTTTTAGTGATTAAATAATTATCATTAATTGTGACATAATAGTGATGCTGAAATTGTTTATCTAGTGAAAAATCAAGAATATAGTTTTTATTAAACTAATAGTGATCCTAAAAGGCACATTATCCTGACCAAAACTTATTGGTCATCTAAATTTAAACCATAACCATCCAGTGGTCGAATATTTTACCATTTGGAGCCTTATAAAAGAGATTATGACACTTATATTATTTTATTTTAAATGATGCCAAAGTTGTCACCTTCATAATTTAATAAATATAACAATTTAACTATTGTGATTTTAAGATGATAAATTCAAGTACAAGTATTATTGTGAAAGGTAATAGATTTATATTCATCATAGGATTTTATTTCTAATTTTTATGCAAGAATTAAGTATATTAAATAATTATACAAAAATGATGTAGTAATTATTTTATTAAGAGATAAACCAAAAATATGGTTTTACAAATAATAAAATAAATATTATATGAACTATTTAATGTGATCCAATAATTTTATAGATATATATGAACTTTTATAAATATATTAAAGCTTTTATTTTGAACAAATATTCTGTATATATTTTATTTAAATTCAAATAAATTAATAGTGTCAAAATTGACACTATTGTTATTTTATAAAAATAACATATTATAAAATTGTTTTAAAATCACAAAAATATATAAGAATTATAAATTTAAATTTATATGGTATAAACTGTTATAAAGTATCCAATTATGGACAATTCACAAAAAATAAGTAATTATTGTTTATAATTTAAAATATAGAATGTTATTACCACAAATAAAATTAAATTGATTAAATAAGGACAAATCAAGTTGATAATGTCTAAAATAAATTCATAACATGTTTAAATTTTATTTGTTGATGATATTACAACCCTATATCATCTAATATTCGAATATGAGTCATTTTCGGAGGTTTTTAAGTGGGGTTAAATTTATTATAAATTAATATTTTTAAGATTTCCAAAGGTGCCCCTCTCCTCCCATATAAAAGGGAACCTCCTCCCTCTCTTCATCACACCAATTTGAGCTTTTAAGCTCAGAAAAACCCTGCCCATTTCCTTTATAAACTTCCCTAGAAACATCCTAGAGGTCCCGATCTTCTTCAAAGACCAATTTATTACCCTAAGAGGAGGATTCAAAGAGGCGTGTCAAAGAAGAGGTAATATCTGTTAACGATTATTTCAATTTTCTTTCTTCTTCAACTTCTTCATATTTAGTTGTTTCATTATTAAGTAATAACATCCATATCCCTCATATACTGATATGTTATTATAAATATTTAACAACCCTATTTCACCTTCTATCCATCATACGGAAAAGAAAATCACCGCGCGTGCGTACGTACGGAATACCATCTCCACGCCGTGGTGTAATCTGTTTTTCCACCAACACCATAAATGGATGGGTATAATGGTGTAAATAATAACTATATATGCTTATTATAACATCATACTGATTTTGATATATTATACCATCCACTCCAATTCTATAATTATGGGAACGATATCATCGCTCGTGCGTACGTACGGACTACCGTCTCCACGACGTGATGAGATTCATTCTCCATGATTAACCATACATGAATGATCATAAAGTTTATATAATGAATAATAATGAAATATATGAAATAATAATGTTACTGGATTTATGTATATATATATATGTCATCTATTTAGTTTCATTCAATTCAATAAGGAAACGAAAACAACGTTCATGCGTACGTACGGCCTACCGTCTCCATGAACGGTGTATTTAATTCATTTTATCGATCTATAATATATATATGTATATGATGAATATATATTATATATAATTAATGTTTTACATTCTGGAATTATTTAAATCAGGATATAATTAATAATATCAAGAAATGACAAGTCGAAACACATATGATAAATGAAATGATTTTACCCAAAACGCAACTTTAACATGGAATTTACAAAAGAACGGGTAATATAAAGTCATAAGTGAAACATATATGATATCATAAAAATGAATATGATTATGTAATAAGTCAATGAAATTATTTAAATCATTATACATGAGGTTCATATCCATACGAAGCATATCAGACCTAAGGTAAGGGATAATTTATCAATCTCATTTTTATCCGAGGTTGTTTATTCGTAAGTATTTACTGGGGTTATCTTTATCATCCAAGCCCATGTTTTATAAAAATGTTTTCATGTATGTTTAAAGTTATTTTTACCCATTTTTGACTTTTACTACATGGTATGTAAAGAATATTTCTTTTACGAGGTACTTTTTGACTTTTCCGACAAAAGTACGAGAAGAATGTTTTTTTAACTTATACAGCACAAACGGATTTTTATGGTTTTATAAAGCTTTAATTTCATGAAGCTTCCTCCAAAAGATTTCATGACTATTTTCAACAAAATATTTTTCTTTCAAAATTGCATGATGTTTTGTGTAATGAAATTGATTTTGAAGAATAAAGGATATTTTCCTCAATAATTCATTTCAAGTGTTTTATCAAAACCATTTTCCATCTAAGATGACATTATTTCATATGTGTATGTTTCAATTATAATGTCTCTATGATTTATATGTTTTCACTTTTCTTATTATGAAATGATATCCATTTCCTTTATATGGATTATGTGCTGATGGGATGATATTTATGAAACCCATTTTATTCTTTGGGTTGTGATGAATGATTTATGTTTATGTTGTGGAACAAGTAAGAATGATTTCATTATGGGATGGGTGGGAACTATATCTCCCTCCAATGCATTGGGTAAGGATTTATATTTCATGAGATAGACATGGCTGGAATGGTAAGTTAATCTGGTTCAGTGTTACAGGACTGAAATGAGGAGTGAACTCGATTCAGAAAGGTACTTTGTCCACTAAGATGGTCATGGCAGTAATGCCTTGGCTACTATGGAAATCATATCAGTTTCTTAATGGTTTCCATAATTACAAGTTTTACTTACAAGCTATTTTATCATGATTGATGTTCCTTTATGATATATTCCTTACGTACTTCCAAGATTTATGTCTTTACTCAAGATTTTGATGTTTAGATTTTATGCTCATGTTTTTTTACATTCAAATGTCTAAGGATTGTTTTATCTTATCTATGCTTACCCTTACTGAGCATTTGAGATCACCCTTTATAAGTTTTATTTTCCCCAGGATTTAAAGAAAGGTTTTTGGTAAGAAAAAAAAAAGGGGAAGATCTTATGGGAGATGTTGAAGATCTTTCACCACGATTAGAAGATTATATTTCGAGTTTCCAAAGACAATAAACTATTACGATCCTTGTGTGTCTATTTTTGTTATTTATTAAGTATTTAACTAAAGTAATGTAATGTCAATGTATGGAAAGCTTCGGGTCTCTACACTGCATGCACGAAAAACTCACCTGGGAGATTCTTGAACAATGCACCCTGTGGGGAAAAACCATGCACTCCCATCATTTGCGCAACCCCCCATCGGAGGCCAGCCAAGGTTCCCTGCTTTGGTCAGCCCTCCACCCCCTCCTTGAAAAAACTCCAACGGCACAGTTGATGGATCTTGGGGGAGGGTGAGATTTCTTTCTGGTCCAACAACTGGGCTGAAGAGGTCGTCGGGTTCTCAGGCTACCCCGCTTCTAATATTTCCTTTCGAGAAGAAAAATGCTACCATACTTTCACCAAAGCAGTGCTGAATGATGAACAACATGAAAACTTCAACCTTATTGATATCTCCCTGGATCCAGACCGATGTATCTTCACTCCTTCTTCCTTGGGGTCCTTCTCCTCTCGGGACTTCTGCAACACTCTGCCCCCTCAAGAAGGTGAGATCTTTGGGCTTGAAACCCTCTGGCCCAAGGTCCATCCCTTGAAATATAACTCCCTTTCATGGAATATCTGAAACAAAGCAATCTCGATAGACGAAAAAATCAAATGGTGCGGGATACCTGTGGTTTCTTGGTGCCACTACTGCAGAACCCACAAAGAAGAAATGGTGGAACACCTCTTCTTCCAGAGCGACTAGGCGAATGCTGTTTGTAGCGCCCTTGGAGAATTCACAGCCCTTGGTGTCCCCAGCATAGATGACACATCAATTTGGGAGAGGTGGTTCCACGGCTCGGGAGACAGGGGTCCGGAGAGGGAGGCGCGTACCACCATCCTGCATGCAGGGTTCTGGAGCATTTGGAACGCAAGAAACAAGGCAAGGCATGATAGAGTTTCATCCTCCGATATAACCATTATCATCAAAACCATTAACCTACTACTGGATTTGGCTTGTATTTTCAAAAAATGGTGGGAAGCAACTTCTCTACATTTTATTCAAAGGTATTACCACGATACCCAACTGGAACAAAGTGCCGTCAGAGGAAACTGGGTCCGATGGCTCCCCCCCCTCCAGGGGTCTCAAACTCAACACCGATGGTTCCTACTGCACGGGGGTCCTTCGCGGTGGAGGTGTGGTCCGCGACTACAAGGGGTCTCTGATACTTGCTTTCTCCTCCCATATAGGATGAGGCTATTCCCTCCAGGCGGAGGCCTTGGCTATGCTACAGGGTATCATCCTATGTCATCAGAGGAACATAGAGTTATCTGAAGTTGAAACTGACTCCAAAATTCTGCACGATGCTTTGTTGGCTCTCAGCCCCTCTCCTTGGTCGATTATTTACACTATTAGAAAGTGTAGAGGTCTTATTGGTAACAACACTAAAGTGATTCAATCCTGGAGAGAGGGAAACCAAGTAGCATATTACCTTTCTTCCCTTAATGTTACTGGTCATGACCCTATGGTTCTCCACAATGTGATTTCCTTGAAGCCCGAAGGGGTCAACTTGATTAGAGGGGATGCCCTCGGTCTTCACCACTTCAGACCTCCATGAGGCATGCTCTTGTCCTCTTGTGCCTCTCTATTTTATAAAAATTTACTCTTAATGATGATGATTGATCAAAGGAGGTGTCGTTGAAACATGAGATCTGCCACTATTCTAGTAATGATCCAAGAATTTATCATTAGATGGAATCAAAATCCATAAATCTGGAAATGAAAATATGGATCTATGATTCATCTCAAGAGAATAAAGGTAGAACTAGAAGAAACATAAAAAATAGTGGTTCATAGATCATGTATCTTAATTCTCAATCATTAACACACTTGGATCCACTAGAATTGAGCTTGGATGGTGAAGAAATTATTGATGGAAGGATATGGAGTTTCTAGGTTTGAGAGGGATTACTATAGAAATAATAATGGGTGAAAATGGGAAATTAATGGTTGTTAAAGTGTAATTATGGATAATTAAATAACATGACTTTTTTGACATAGTTTGATACAGTGTCCACCAACCGTGTGAGGCTTTTTTCCTCTATTAGGAACCCGCATGGTTTGTCAAACCATGTTCGAGTCAAGATTTTGACCACCAGAACATGTTACATGGTTTTTCAAGAAAGGAAAAATGTTTTAATAAACCACGTTCCTTAATCGTTCACCACCTTATGTTCTTATTCCACTATGAGCACAGTTTTTTGGAGTATTATCACAATTTTCGTAAATCGTGCTCCAATCATGCACCATAAAAAGCCACTAAAACCCCCTGAAACCAACTAAAAACCCACGGGAGTCATCCCAAAAAATTCATAGTTCAAAAATCGTAACATCCCAGGTAAATTTAATAATTAATTTCATGCCTTATTAGAATTAATTAATTATATAGTTATATTCATTATAATAATATTAAGTAAATTTTAAATAAAAAAGGAAATAGTTTTATTCTCACTATGATTTACTACATATATTATTTGATTTTATTTAAACAATTGATTTAAAAATATAATAATTTTAATTTGAAAAATGAAATTTATTTTTTAAATCATTTTATCAAAATTAACTTAGAGTGAATATTTGAGAATTTTTTTAAATTTAAAATTTTCAATAGTGAAAATTATTTATTTTTATTGGAAAATGTATTTTCTTTTCAAGTATTTAAAAAGTAAAATTTTATTTTGGATTAGTTTTAAAATTTAATTCATTATTTTTTTAAAAAATAATCCAATTATGGTCTTTATAATGAAATTTATAACTGAATTTGTTATAAAACTATTTTTTATACTTAAAAGGCATTTTTTTTTTCTGAAAACCCATTTTTCTTCACATTTTGATTATTTTATTTTTAAACTAAACTCTGCAACTTATAGGAATTTAATTTTGAAAAATATATTCCATATTTATAATTAGGAGTTCAAAATTTTGTAAATAGGATGCTTTTAGTTTTGGTCAGTATGAATAGATACTGTAGTAAATATTTTCCACCTCAGTAAGGATAAATCAGGTAATTAAGGTTAAAAATAATATGATTAAGAATAAAAAATAACCCTAAAACTTGAATTTAATATATTTTATGAGTTTGGTTCGACCATAATTATATAAGATTCAAATTTTGGGAAATTTTTGGTCATTTTTCTTTGAAAATGAATTTCATATTATGTAAGTAAATATAATATAAAAAATGTCACTCTCTTTCTTTTAATATATATAAAATATTATGGCAGGGATAAAAATAACTTGTTTTCGATTTTAAATGGTTATTTTAAATATAAATTTTTATATTTTATCATGGTATTTTTTATTTTTTAGTGATTAAATAATTATCTTAAATACTTACGCAATGCCGCCACAATGCTTATAGAAGTAGTAGAAAAATAAAGTAAATAATTTCAAAAACACTAAAAGTAATATTGTTTGGGTGAGTTTTAGTATCCCATAAATTTTATAGATTGATATAATATATTAAATATGTTTTAATGTATTATATTCTAACTCTATTACAATAATGTAGTTTTAAATTAAAATTAAATGAATAATTCAAAAAATGATATTAATTATAATTTATCATAATTAAAGTTTCATTAAATGATTTAAAATTTGAAAAAAATTATATTTGAAAAAATAAATGATATTTGGTTTATAATATCCACCATGATCTATTTATCGGTCACTTATCCTTTTATACTAACTTCATTGACTCCTTTAGTGTAAAAACCTTTGATACCATGTGTAAAGACCTCAACCCCAGTTTCCTGGACCCGAGGCATTATATTAATACATTTTTATAAAAGAAAAGGAATGCATATCCTTAAGGACCTAATATTTTAGTATTTTTGGAAATCCATATACAAATATAATATTTAAATTACAACTTGAAAGGAAATACAATATAGAAATTCCATTGGAAACATCTATAAATCCTTTATTATCCCTGCAAGTCATTCATAATATTCATCTTCACATCCTGGGGAAAGACATTAGAAAGGAGTGAAATTAGATTCTTAGTATGGATAAGTAATACGGTAGAAGATATCATAAACATAAACATTAGGCATGGTTAATAACTAGAAAAAAATTCCTTTAAAAAATAAACTTGAGCATAATATGGTGGGAATATAAGATGAGTAAATAAATCCATATAACTGGTCATAAGATAATGGACCTTAATCATGGATATTCTAATAGTAAAATATCACATGGTTTATCAATTAAAAATATCATAATGGTGGAATTCATAATGCTAGACATATGAAACATATCTTTAAGGCATCGTCTAAGACGTTTGAAGATACTAGGGAAAGGCCTCAACCAAAACCCAATTCTATTTTGTCTCATGAAACCAATTGATGCATCAAGTGGCTATATAAATACCCAAACATCAATTTCAAAGTCCAATTAATTCCTCATATGAATGGGTCTAACTATAAACAACATGATTATATTAAATTTAAATAACTTTCTGTAATCTGTAATCATAATATTTAACCAATCTGAGTATCATGGTGAATGGTATCAAGATATCACATCTATAGTCAAACCATTCATAAACCATTTAATAACATATTTTATATATAAATAATTATACATCAATATCAATAAATAATACACTTCAATATAGGTGTTTTAAAGGATGAAAATACTCTAAAAAATCATTGAGGGTTTTTTGAGAGAAATACCCTTTTTTACTTGGAAAAGAAGAGTTCTGTTGGAAAAATAATTTTTATTTTTCATGATAGTGTGTGTAAAAAATGAAATGAACAAATATATTTTTTCATGATAAAATTAGTTATTTTATAAAAATAATGGTGTCTTAAAATAGATTATGTATGGTACTAAAAAATGGGTAAGAAATCGAGACGTTCCCTTTAACTAGGCTTGTATATCGTGAATAAATGAGAAGGAAACCTTGTAAAACATTTATTTTACCATAACATAATGATTAATTGATCTATATAGATGATTTTGGAACATATATATAATTTATAATAATTATATTAAAATAATGAAGAATAAAATTGGTGTATATAGGAATAAATCATAACCCGAATGAAAATGGAGGTTTGGGAAGAAAACCCTTACCTTATGTACAAATGTGTTCTACACTTGACCTTAACATCCTGTATAATAAAATTAAATCCATTAATTAATTAATTTGGAACCTTATATACATGTATTTTATTTATTATAATTTTATTATGTTCATTTATGGCCTTTTTGATGAGTTATAAGATACAATTTTATTGCTCGAGAGAGTTTGTTTCCTTGGTTTTCATGATCAATATACATGTATATGAGTATAGAAGTTCATGTGGAATGGGTGTAATTATCCATAACTGAATTTATAGGATATTAATGAACATCTTTAAGTGTAAATGGTTATATATATCATTTTTTTATATAGAATTATTATTCATCATTAGATAATAAATTTTAATGATAATCGTTTACATTATTATGACGGTTATTGATCAGAATGAACTCATTTTTTATCATTATTTCAACCTGAGGTGATGTGTTTGGGGGAATGAAAAATGGTACAGTAAGAATCATCACTCATCTTCTATTTTATAGAGTTTCACATCTCATTTTTGTTTTATTCTGGTCTGCGTTGTTATCCTTTAGAGGGAATTGGATTGACCCTGCAAGGAGGGAATTTTATCTCTTTTGAATTATAAATAAAGATCCACAATGAAATGGTCCCAAAAAGAAATTCTAGGGGGTTAATTATTTGTGAAATCAGTTATCCTAGGATATTATTTCCTCAGATGGTCTCTAATAGGTTTATTCATGGATCTAGAAACACCCAACAACCCTGGTATCCATGATTCATGGGCCTTCTTTCCAAAGGCATGCACTTGTTTGATGATGATTTGGCCAACGACACTTAAGAACTATATTGGTTGAGAGGATGGGATGTTAGATTTCTCACACCCTTTTTGGGGGAATTATTTCTTATTCCAGGACTCTCTTATAGATTTAATCCATGTTTATATGTTTTTGAATCCTTGGTTCATTCCCAAAGAGTGTATCTATGGGATACCCCTGGGTTATAGGATCATTATGGATATACATGGATTTGATGATATAGAGGAAATGTCGACTTAAGTCATGAGATGAGGCGCTCTATACTTTATCTTCATCTAGGAGAGATGGTAGGTGGTTTGATGTTGGGGTCGGACACATAAGATGGGCTTCCAATGTGTCCTCAGGGAAGGAATCAAATCCCACATAGTTTGGTTATCAGGAATTACACCTAGGAGGAGCTCTTTTGAATTTGGGGGAACATTTTATCGGGACTGACTTCTATGGAGAACATCCATTGACCTCGAGCCTTGGACAAGCATCCTACGTATCCCAATTATGGTGGGAATCAGAGTTATTATAGTTCATTTAGATTGGGGCTTACACCTGGGAAGAGGCCCATTTTTTGGGTGCATAATTAGGTGAACCTTTGGGAAGGGCACCCCTTTGTGATTGGGCCTTCAAGATGGAATCCTACATATTTTGATTGGAATAGAAATCAAAGTTATCATAATTTATTTTGAGCGGGTCAATGTTGTATTGTCACAAACCCTTAAGACCATGTGAGTCGGGCTTAATGTGAGAAACAAAAGGATATGAAAGATTCAACGGAGGTGCACTTTATCTTTTATGATGATGGAAAAGGACAAGGACGATAGTAGAAGAGGCCATGGGTATGCCCCCAATGGGATAGGGAAAGAGGATCTTTGAGCACGTAACCCTCGCCCATGTTGATATCCAGGATAGTCATATCTTGGTGATCTATCAACAAATGTTCTGATATGAGCTGAAGAGGGTGAAGAGTGATACATCTTGCAAAAGTATAGGGGATTACCTCAGGAGGAGTTCCCTTTTTGGGTTATGGTAAATGGGGAGGATTATCATCCCTCATCGAAGGAAAAGGAAAGAGTGACATTTTTTCTTACCACTGACCCTCATTAAAGGGAAAGCTAGTGGTTACCCCTTTACCTGAGAACCAGGAGGTTCACATTGGATTCCCAAAGTCAGTCCTCAGATCACCTTGGGAATGTAGAATTAGAGACATTATTTGGGTCCAAACCATTTTGGGGACAATCTTCATCACTCTACTTAACTTAGGAATGTAGATTCAGAAATGCGTGTTGGTTAACCCAATGATTTGATCATATAGGTCTGGTAGATTTAAGGGAGGTTTTGGCATGATGCCAGTGGACTGGTTCACAAAAGAGCTATGGAGGGATGGATGGTGACAAAGGGGTCTGATTGGAGACAGAGGGAAGGACACCTAAAGAAACTCCATTCTGCATGTTGTTTTCTTATGAGATGTTGGGGCAGGCTCACATAGCATAAGACTATGTGGGTAGAGGGGCCATCCTCGCACCGAAGCAGTATGCAGACGTGTGTGTGGACCACTTCCTACCAAAGTGGAATGAAGTCCTGGATGTGGTTCTCCATGATGCTCCAGGTTCCATTTGTGTTATGATGCAAGACATGACGCAGGGTTCAATCCACATAGCGATTCACTATGCAGAGTACCGAATTAAAGAAGGTTCCTAAAGATGGTGGTTCATAGGGAATTAATCTATGAGGGATTTATGGATCACGATGGAAAAAATTAGGTTCTCGGTTCACCAATTATTATTAAGTTCCTTCTTTTTATGGTTTGTGGGTCGTCGTTCCTACAGAAAAGTGGTTCACAGTTTTCACTTAGTTTATGATTTGAAACTGAAGTCAGAATATTCTCTATGTCCGAATTATTCCTTCCAGCCTCTAGGGTCTTCTTCATGCTCTCTTCCACCCATCTCCTCTCCAATCCCTCTTGTCCTCTTTCTATAGTTCATTAGGGAAATTATATTTGTGGGAATATGAAACCATTTTCAAAATCCCATGAAGATATATCTCAACCTACTGAAGACTTTGTCAACCAGAGTGTTTGGAGGATATGGTTCACGAGACATGGTTTGCAGAACCCTTCCATATTGCTTCATTCTCAAACTACTTAGTTCACGAGAAGTTATGTGGATGACATATCTGGACTTGATTTATCCAAAAAAATGGTCTGCGACATCTTGAGTTTGCTGGCTATCACCCCGCTAACTAGCACCTCGGGGGTCCTTCTATGTACCAATGGTTGACAGTTCATATTCTCTGTGAACCTTTCCCAGTGATGGTACACGATACACTAAAACTCTTAAATTTTTTTTTCGTCGTGTTTTTTCACAAATTTACAATCCAATTTGCATCTATTTCCCTTTTTGGACCTGTAGGAATGTTTTCTTACTTCTAAAAAGTGATTATGGGAGTATTTAATTTTTTTTGTGAAGTTATCAGGACCCTACAAATTACCCCATTGGAATAAGGTTTGATCAAAATGAAGATGAAGCTATTCCGATGTAGAAGCTGTCCTGAACTGAAGTTGTTTACGATAGAACAAGTAGATCTGGTAGGGGTGACCATGTCTATTTATAGGGGACTAGTTCATTTTCCTTTTCCCATTTCTCATAGTGAAAAGCACTCTTGATCTATCCTCATATTCATTTGCATCTACACGCTGACTCCTTTACAAAATCCATTTTCATGAACAACTCCTTAGGTTCCATGAACTGAACTCTTCACAATTTCTTCTACACACTAACTAAATTTTGGGCCCATGAACTGCACTGTGGAATTTAGAACTTACGTCCGAACCTCCGCATAGGAGAATTATATGTGATTTTCATGTTCTGCACGCCAAAATTTAAACTGGTGAACTGAACTTTGTTAAACCAAACATAAAATTTCAAAATGGAAAACTTTGAATATCTACATACTGAGGCCTTGGTTCACAGTTTCTTAGTTCTAGGAACCACTTGGTTTTCTGGCGAATGCTCTAGGGTCTAGTGTCTCTCGGTCCTTCTAAATACTGAGGTCGTACGCTGGTGATAGCTTTTATGTACCGAAGCATTATACAGGAAATTGCATTCTTATACCGATGCAATATGCTAGAAATTGATTCTGTGTTCCGTTGCCAGGAGCAATACGAAGAGCCCGATGTAGACCTTCTTTTTAAGTCCCTTGGACATTTTGTGGCTCTTATATAACAATTTTCTCATTGGACTAACTTTTTGTGGCCTTTTGGATCATTTTATGAAGACTGAAATGGCTCTTCCAAAGACCTTGATGGAATCAACTAGGATGATAGCATCCATTATTGGCGGCATTGAGTACCATATTTGATCTTACATTTTTCCTTGAGATATTACATTAAAATATATTCTTACGCTAGAGATTTTAACTTACCCATTTTATGTGTAGCTGCCACTATATGACTTTGGTCTTTATAATGACATCCCTTTACCATTGGATGACCATAACACTCCCTTCATTCTCTTAGAAGCACCCTAATACCATAATAGATCCAATATTTCATAAATAGGTGAAATCATAACTCCTCTCATTCAAGAGAATGTGTTCACGTTGAGAGGCTTGGTGTGGACTCAGAGAAATCACAGTTTTCAAAAAAACTTTCTTAATACTAGTCTCCCAGGAGTACCCAACTATTATCAACCTATACCGAGAAAACCTTAATGGTGGGTGGATCATCAAATGGGACTTGCGAGTCTGAGGATGCTTTTTTGATGAACGATCCTTGGAAGTTTGGGTAAAAATAATCGGTTTGGAGTCCCCCAATTAGTCGGAAGTGGTGAACTTGTACCAGGTAGCTTGGGTCTCCCAATTTGCTGTTTTTTCTCCAGGCGAAATCCTACCCAAACTACTAAGTCACTGGTGCTCAAGTACCATTACATTCCATTTATCACATGGAGAGGTGGGGATCAGCGTATGGGGCATCTATCATCTTGGAGGGATTGTAACACCCTGAGATTTTATGAGAATTTTTTTTATGTGTTATGTTATACGAAACACCAAAGGAATATTTCACAGCACACAATACGGACTTGGCTTGCATTACACGCAATCACGACCTTCCTCGATAGCTTATGCCGTACGCAATACCGGGTTTCACTAAACAATGATATATTATTATGGACTAGCCGTTATGAATATTATTAACTACATTTTGAATTTTATAACATTATTATTCATCTTACACATTTTTTAGAACATGGTAAGAGAACAAAATAAATTTTTCGGGTAAAATAAGTATTTTTCAAAAAATGCAGTTTTACCGCCTTTTGACGGCGCACGCACATTAAATCTAGTTTTTGACATGTTTATAAGTTCAATTTTGCAAAATAAAATTATTCTTTTGAATCAGGATATAAAAATTTACTTTGGATAAGTTTTTGATATTTTTTTGATAACTTTCATATTTTGATGAATAGTAAAAAACACTAATTTTTAATTAAAAAAAACTTTTTTCATTGAGATAATTTATATGTTTAAATTATAATATTTAATTGTTTTAAATTATAAATAGAATATATTTTTACCATTTAATATAATTTATGTCATTAGCATTAATTTCACATTGAATTCATAGGTAAAAACATTTCAATCTTTGGCAATGTTTTAACTTCTAAAACCCGTTTTCTTAACAACGAGATTTATTTTAAATTAATTACTGCAAATTATATGTTTTGAATTTTGAAAAATTGATTCCATATTCGGAATCAGTGGGTCCAAATTATGTTAATAGGCTACTTTTTTTTTTTGGCATTATGAATAGTAACTACGGTAAATTTTATTTACCATAGTTAAAGGTAAATTGGGTAATTAAGGGTAAATTTAAGATTATAAAATTACACTAACACCTGCCAAAATCCTATTGGATGACTCAAAGTCCACCCATATCACCTAAGGGTCTGATTATATTAATTTAATGTACTTATGTCGATGAAAATAATTTAATTATTATTAAAACAAAAGAATGTGACAACATGTCACTTTCATTAATCTTATAAGTATAATAATTTTAATTTAGTGATAAACTTAATGAAACTTCGAACATGAATAGTCTACAGAAATCTAATACAATTATCAACATCAAAGGAATTTATTTATAATTGTTAGGGATTAAATAATTATCATTAATTATGACACAATAGTGATGTTGAAATTATTTTATTAAATAAAATATCAAATAAATGGTTTTAAAAATATTAAAATAAATATTATATGAACTATTTAATGTGATCCACTAATTTTATAGAGACATATGACATTTTATGAATCTATTAAAGCTTTTAGTTCAAACATATCTTCTGTATATAGTTTATTTAAATTCAAATAAATGAATAGTGTCAAAATTGACACTATTGTTATTTTATAAAAATAACATATTATAAAATTGTTTAAAAATCAAAAAAATATTTAAAAATTATAAATTAAAATTTATAAGGTCTAAAATTTCATAAAGTGTCAAATTATGGAAAATTAAAAACACATATGTAATTATTTATAATAATTTAAAATTTAGAATATTATTACCACCAATAAAATTAAATTGATAAATAATGATAAATCAAGTTGATAATGTTTAAAATAAATTCCTAACATCTCTAAATTTTATTGGATGATGGGATTACAACCCTATATAATCTAATGATTGGATATGAGTCATTTTAAATGTTTTTATGTGGGGTTGGGATTTAATATAAACTAATATTTCTTATATTTCCAAAGGTGCCTCTCTCCTCCCTTATAAAAGGGAACCTCCTCCCTCTCCTCCTCGCATCAATTTGAGCCTTCAATCTCGGCCAATCCCTTCCAATTTCACTTCTCCAATTCCCTATAAACATCCTAGAGGTCCTGGTCTTCTTCAAAGACCAATTTTAGTTCCATAAGAGGAGGTCTCAGAGAGGCGCTTCAAAGAAGAGGTAATGTCCGTTACCGATTCTTTCAACTTTATTTATTCTTCCAATTCTTCTTCTTTAGTTGTTTCATTATGAATTAATAACATAAGTATCACTAATATACGGATATATTATTATAAGTATGAAACAACCCTATTTAACCATCTATCCATCCTACGGAAAATGAAATCACCACGCGTGCGTACGTACAGAATACCGTCTCCCCGCCGTGGTGTAATCTATTTTCCACCACCACCTTACTTGGATGGGTATAATGGTGTAAATAATAACTATATGTTATTATTTTAAATTGGTATTGATTCTGAAATAGTATACATACACTCCAATACAATTCCACGATCATGGGAACGATATCATCGCTTGTGCGTACGTATGGAATACTGTCTCCACGATGTGATGTGATTCCTTCTACATGATATTCATTGCATAATGATTATATAAATGAATTGAATGAATTGAATGAATTAATATGATTTATATTACACTAATACCATTCTGTAAATGAGGTATCTATAACCTAAAGAGAAGAATAAGAATTTATTCGACAAAACACGCATAAGAACAAAAAGTAATAAACACCCGAATAACAAGTAGTAATGAAATATTACTAATAATAAGCTAAGAATATGACCATATATGATATCATAACAATATGTATCATTCTGGAATTAGTCAATAACATTATTTAAATCATTATACAATAGGTTTAGACACTTACGAAGCAAATCGGACCTAAGGTAAGGGAAAATATCACAATCTCATTTTTATCCGAGATTGTTTATACTTTGGTATTTACTGGGTTGTATTTTATCATCCACATCCATGTTTCCTCAACATGTAATATTATTTCCATCCACCTACAATTGTTTAAATCCAATTTTACCCTTTGGTGAGTTTTTTTAAAAGATATAAAAGGAATCTTTTGTCATTTTTCGTACGAGGTACTTTTTGACTTTTCCAACAAAAGTATGAGAAGAATGTTTTTTTAACTTATATGGCATGAATGGATTTTTAAAACATTGTTTCCAAGATTCTACCTTTACAAGTTTTCAAATTTATTTTTAATCAACTTCTTTTAGTTTAAAATTTTATGACATGTTAAGAAAGGAAAATGTTTTTGAAGTAGAAAGAATATTTTCCTCAAGAATGGAGTTCAAGTGTTTTATCAAAATTATTTTCCATCTAAGATAATATAGGGTTATATTTCTATCCCTATTATTACATTGATTTTATTATGTTGTGATGGAATTATTTTTATGAATTCCTTTATCTTATATGAATTGTTTTATGATGTCATGATGTTTAAGAATCTCATTTTTATTACATGGGTTATGCAATGATGTATGATTTATGATTTTGTGGCACACATAAGAATGGTATCATTATGAGATGGGTGGGACCTATATATCCCTTCAATGCATTGGGTAAAGATTTATATCTCATGAGATAGACATGGCTGGAATGACAGGTTAAACCGGTTCAGTGAAATAGGACTGAAACGAGGAGTGAACTCAGTTCAGAAATGGACTTTTTCCACTAAGATGGTCTTGGAAATGAGTCTTGACTACTAAGTAATGATTCTATATGATTATGTGTGTATGCCACAAAGTTTCATGTTTTATGTTATGATTATTGGGATTACATTTCACTACTATGATTTATCCCATGTTATGAAATTATGATCTCTTTTGCAGGTTAAGATTTCCAAAATTTTATGTTCTTATGAATATGATGTGATTGATATTTCTTTTTTTTACCCTTACTGAGCATTTGAGCTCACCCTTTTGTATGTTTTCTTTCCCCAGGTCAGGAAGAAGGGTATTAAGTAAGATATGCCAAAAAGGGACTATAGATATGATGAAATAAATGGGAGACATTGTAGATGCTTTATGAACCAGTTGTTTATGTTTCCCAGTTTCTAAAGACACTATACTTATACAGTCCTTTCGTGGTTTTGTTATATGTTGTAATAAGTGTACTTCAATTTTGAAGTACTAACATTGTATGTAAAGTATGGGTAGTTATAGTTGGTATTAGAGGAAAGGTATAGTCAACCTTTGGAAAGTAGGATGTGAAAGCCTTAGTAAGAAACCTAAGGATATGTCTAAGCATAGAACACAATATTAGTGATTTATAAATGGCCATGAACAACCTATGATAAGACCTTAAGTGTGAAATTTTATTTCTGATTATGTGGTTTTCCTATTATAATTAGTGTTTCTCACACTATTCTTCTTGGTTTTAGTCAATGGCTGGAACCTGAAGAAACCGTGTTAATGCGGAATGCGACGGGAAATGCAATGATTGTCCCCCTAAGAAACCAAACATTATGGGAGCTGGAGTAAAAAATCTTGTAGCCATGATCACACAACTTTCTCAAGCTATAAATCATGCTGAAATTCCAAATGAGCAAAGGAAGGAGCAAGATTCTGTCGAATCCTTCATGAGGAAGCTTCCACCTTCATTCAGCGGGTCTTCTGATCCATTAGCGGCTAAAAAATGGATCAGTACCATTGAAAAGATATTTTCAGTTCTTCAATGTTCAGAACATGATAAAGTCATCTTAGTAGTGTATCGTTTGGAAGGTGATGCTGATCAATGGTGGTATCTTATTAAGAATATTAGGCAAAGGGATGAAATTGAGTCCATCGAATGGGATGAGTTCAAGAACTTATTTTTCAATAATTATTTCCATCGTATTCTTCAAACAAATATGGAGAAGGATTTTCTTGAACTAAAGAAAAAGGATGTTTAATCCGTTGGTACCTACGAAGAAAATTTTACAAGACTTGCAAGGTACGCTTCCGAAATTATTATCCAACCTGAGAGTAAGATCGATCGATTCTTTAGTGGCTTAAAACCAAGTCTTCGAAGGCCATTGGACATAAGGGACTTCAATAGCTATGAGGAAATTGTTCGATGTGCTCTCAAGGTTGAGATGGAGATTGGTATAACCCATCAATCACATGGGTTCGATAAGAATAGGAAAATGGAATTCAATGGAAAATCTAAAGACCACACTGAAAAGAATATGAGTTTTCCCTTATGCTCAAAGTGTGGAAAGAAACATGGAGGAAGTTGTCTTAAGGGGACAAGAAAATGTTATAAGTGTGGAAAATAAGGTCATCGGGCAATTGAATGTCGAAATAATGGGAATAAGATGTCTAATGATGCAAACAAAGGAAGGGATACACAAAATTAACCTAGTAAACTTCAATGTTTCAAGTGCAAGGAGATGGGGCATTTTTCCAATCAATGCCCAAATCCAAGGGTTTATGATGATGATCGACATCAACAAATTATTAAGGCCAAAGACAAAGGAAAGTCTCAAGCAATTATAATCGGCGATGTGGAGTACGACAACGAAGTGGTCAGAGGTACACTTACAATCTACTCTAAAGTAGAAAATGTTTTATTTGATTCTGGATCCACCCACTCTTTTATTTCTGAAGAATTTTCTAAGGGTATCACTGTATTACCTCAACAATTAGATGTTGAGTTGGCTGTGACAACTCCTAATGGCACAACAGTCGCATCAAAAGTTTAAAATTCTTTGCCTATTGAAGTTTGTGGGAAAGTGCTTCCTGCAAATCTTGTGATCCTTCCTATAGTGGAATTTGATGTGATTCTTGGCATGGATTGGCTTTCTTTGTATGGAGCTCATATCAATTTCCAAAGAAGGGAAGTCAAATTTCATATTCCAGATCAATCTATGATCGTCTATCGATGCAAGGATGAACATAACCTTCTAGTGGAAATTTCATCCATCTTATGGGTCTTGATTCCACTAAATGAAGGTTATTTATCTCAAATGGTTGGAGAGAAACTCACAATTAATAATATGACCATTTTACGGGAGTTTGATGATGTATTTCCAAAGGAATTGTCGGGTCTTCCACCAAATCATGAAGTTGAGTTTTCAATAGAACTCGTACCGGGTGTTTTTCCTATTTTGAAGACACCTTATAGAATGGCCTCAATTGAGTTGCAAGAATTGAAGAAGCAACTCCAAGAGAATCTTGATAAAGGATTCATACGCCCTAGTGCGTCACCTTGGGGAGCACCTGTTCTGTTTGTTAAGAAGAAATATGGATCAATGAGACTCTACATTGATTATCGAGAACTTAAAAAGATTACTATCAAGAACACATATCCTCTCCCACACATTGATGACCTATTTGACCAACTACGTGGAGCTCAATACTTTTCTAAGATTGATCTTCATTCAGGGTATCATCAATTAAGGGTCAAAAGGGAGGATATACCAAAGACGACTTTCCGTATAAGGTATGGACACTATGAATTTATGGTGATGCCATTTGGTCTTACTAATGCCCCTTATATCTTCATGGATCTGATGAATAGAGTCTTTAGATACTCTCTTGATCAGTTTGTGGCAGTCTTTATAGATGATATTCTTGTCTATTCAAAGAGAAAGGAAGAACATGAAGATCACTTGAGAATTTTATTAAAGACCCTAAGAAAGGAGAAGCTTTATGCCAAATTTACCAAGTGTGAATTTTGGCTTCAAAAAGTTGCATTTTTTGGTCACATAATCTCAAAAGAGGGGATATCTGTGGATCCAGCAAAAACATAGGTTATTAAAAGATGGTCGAGACCAACAACAGTAACTGAGATCCGAAGATTTCTTGGTTTGGATGGATATTACCGACGTTTTGTGAAAGATTTTTCAAGGTTATTTAACCCACTCACCAAGTTGACTCGAAAATGAGTTAAGTTTGTTTGGACGGAGGAATGTGAAGAAAATTTCAAAGAGCTAAAAAGAAGGTTAGCCAGCGCACCTGGGCTCACACTACCTTGCAGTGGAGAAAGGTTTGTGATCTACAATGATGCATCCAAGAAGGGACTGGGATGTGTTCTCATGGAAAATGATATTGTGATAGCTTATGCCTCATGAAAGTTGAAAATCCATGAGCAAAATTACCCAAATCATGATTTGGAGTTAACTGTGGCAATATTTGCATTAAAGATTTGGAGGCATTACCTTTATGGTGAAAGGTGTGATATTTATACTGATCATAAAAGTTTAAAGTATATTTTCACACAAAAGGAGTTGAATATGCGCCAAAGAAGATGGTTGGAGCTGATTAAGGATTACGACTACTCAATTCATTACCACCCTGGGAAAACAAACAAGGTGGGAGATGCATTAAGTCGACAAGACCATGCTAGCTTATCCATGATGAAGATCAAAAAAGATCCAATATTTATGGATTTACAAAGGATGGATCTTTGAATTATAATGGAAGGGGAAAAATCGTATCTTTCTCAAATGAATGTTCAACCATCTATACAGGTGAAGATTAAAGAGGCGCAGAAAGAAGATATCGAGTTACAAAAGAAGGTGAGAAATGTTCCTGAATTCAACCTTGATTGTGATGGGATAATAAAGTTCAGGAATCAGGTTTGTGTTCCTCCCATCCCAGAATTAAAGAAGGAGCTACTGGATTAGGCTCATAGTTCTTCATTCTCTATTCATCCGGGAAGCACGGAGATGTATAGGGATCTGAAAGAGTACTTCGGGTGGGATGTCATGAAAAGAGATGTTGCTGAATATGTCTCTCGATGCTTGGTTTGTCAGCAAGTTAAAGCTGAGATACAGAAGTCTATGGGGATGTTACAACCATTACCCATACCTGAATGGAAATGGGAAAACATCACTATGGACTTTGTCATCGGACTTCCTAAAACATCCAAAGGCAATAATGCTATCTTGGTAAGAGTTGATCGTCTTACAAAGTCTGCACACTTCATTGCTATTAGAGAGGATTTCTCTCTAGATCAGCTTTCCAGGATATATGTAAAGGAAGTGGTAAGATTGCATGGAGTACCACTTTCTATTATATCTGATTGGGATCCGAGGTTTACCTCAAAGTTCTGGAGAAGTCTTCAATATACTCTGGATACAGAGTTAAGTTTCAGCACTGCTTATCATCCTCAGAAAGACGGTCAGTCTGAGAAGACAATTCAAACTCTAGAAGATATGTTGAAAGCTTTCTCTATAGATTTCAAAGGTAATTGGGATCAACACCTACCTTTGGTGTAATTTTCTTATAATAATAGATTTCACTCCAGTATTCAGATGGCTCCTTATGAAGCTCTCTATGGAAAGAAATGCAGGACTCCAACTTGTTGGGATGATTTTGGGGAAAGAAAGCTATTAGGACCTGATCTCGTTGATGAAATGGAAGAAAAGGTTAGATCTATTCAACAACACATAAGAAAAGCTCAGAGTCGAAAGAAAATTTATGGCGACAACCGAAGAAAAGACATAGAGTTTGAAGTGGGTGATAAAGTGTTCTTATGAATATCTCCCTGGAAGAGGGTCATGAGATTTGGAAAGAAGGGAAAGTTGATCCCCATATATATCGTTCCTTTTGAAATTATGGATCTTGTTGGGAAGGTAGCTTACCGATTGGAGCTTATACCGAATCTCTCTCAAGTTCACGATATGTTCCATGTATCTCTCCTGAGAAAGTACATACCTGATCCTTCACATGTACTCAGCTCAGAAGTTGTACCACTGGAGAAAGATTTTTCTTATGAAGAAAAGCCGATAGAGATTCAGGATCATATAGAAAAAGTCCTATAGAACAAGACCACTCGCTTGGTGAAAGTTTTATGGAGGAACCACCAATTAGAAGAAACAACATGGGAACTTGAGGATATGATGAGGGAGATGTATCCTCATCTGTTTGTAATGAAGTGACAAATTTTGAGGGAAAATTTTATTTTAAGGGGGGTAGAATGTAACACCATGAGATTTTATGATCTTATGTTCTACACAACACCAAATAAATATTTCATAGCACACAATACGGACTTGGCTTGCATTACACGCAATCACGACCTTCCTCGATAGCTTGCGTCGTACGCAATACCGGGTTTCACTAAACAACGATATATTATTATGGAATGGCCTTTATGAATAGTATTAACTAAATTTTTAATTTTATAACATTATTATTCATCTTACACATTTTCTAGAACATGGTAAGAGAACAAAATAAATTTTTCGGGTAAAATAAGTATTTTTCAAAAAATGCAGTTTTGACACCTTTTGATGGCGCAACCACATTAAATCTAGTTTTTACATGTTTATAAGTTAAATTTGGAAAAATAAAATTCTTCTTTTGAATCAGGATATAAATATTTACTTTGGATAAATTTTTTGATATTTTTCTGATAACTTTCATATTTTGATGAATAGTAAAAATACACTAATTTTTAATTAAAAACAACTTTTTTCATTGTGATAATTTATATAATTAAATTATAATATTGAATGTTTTTAAATTATAAATATAATATATTTTTACCATTTAATATAATTTATGTCATTAGCATTAATTTCACATTGAATTCATAGCAAAAAACATTTCAATCATTGGCAATGTTTTAACTTCTAAAACCCATTTTCTTAACAACGAGATTTATTTTAAATTAATTATTGCAAATTATATGTTTTGAGTTTTGAAAAATGGATTCCATATTCGAAATCAGTGGGTCCAAATTATGTTAATAGTCTACTTTTTATTTTTGGGCATTATGAATAGTAACTACGGTAAATTTTATTTACCATAGTTAAAGGTAAATCGGGTAATTAAGGGTAAATATAAGATTATAAAATTACCCTAACACCTGCCAAAATCCTATTGGATGACTAAAGGTCGACCCATATCACCTAAGTGTCAGATTAGATTCATTTAATGGACTTTTGTCAATGAAAATAATTTAATTATTATTAAAACCAAAGAATGTGACAACATGTCACTTTCTTAAATATTATAAGTATAATAATTTTACTTTAGTGATAAACGTAATGAAACTTAGAACATGAATAGTCTCCAGAAAGATAATACAATTATCTACATCATAGGAATTTATTTAGAATTTTTAGGGATTAAATAATTATCATTAATTATGACACAATAGTGATGTTGAAATTATTTTATTAATTAAAATATCAAATAAATGGTTTTAAAAATATTAAAATAAATATTATATGAACTATTTAATGTTATCCACTAATTTTCTAGATACATATGACATTTTATGAATCTATTAAAGCTTTTATTTCGAACATATCTTCTGTATATAGTTTATTTAAATTCAAATAAATGAATAGTGTCAAAATTGGCACTATTGTTATTTTATAAAAATAACATATTATAAAATTGTTTAAAAATCACAAAAATATTTATAAATGATAAATTAAAATTTATATGGTCTAAAAGGTCATAAAGTGTCAAATTATGGAAAATTAAAAACACATATGTAATTATTTATAATAATTTAAAATTTAGAATATTATTACCACAAATAGAATTAAATTGATAAATAAGGATAAATCAAGTTGATAATGTTTAAAATAAATTCCTAACATGTATAAATTTTATTGGATGATGATATTACAACCCTATATCATCTAATATTCGGATATGAGTCATTTTGGAAGTTTTTAAGTGGGGTTGGTATTTAATATAAACTAATATTTCTTATATTTCCAAAGGTGTCCCTCTCCTCCCTTATAAAATGGCACCTCCTCCCTCTCCTACTCACATCAATTTGAGCCTTCAATCTCGGCCAATCCCTGCCCATTTCACTTCCCCACTTCCCTAGAAACATCATATAGGTCCTGGTCTTTTTCAAAGACCAATTTTAGTGCCCTAAGAGGAGGTCTCAAAGAGGCGCTTCAAAGAAGAGGTAATGTCCGTTACCGATTCTTTCAACTTTATTTCTTCTTCCACTTATTCTTATTTAGTTGTTTCATTATGAATTAATAACATAAGTATCACTCATATACTGATATGTTATTATAAGTATGAAACAACCCTATTTCACCATCTATCCATCCTACAGAAAATGAAATCACCACGTATGCGTACGTACGGAATACCGTCTCCACGCCGTGGTGTAATCTATTTTCCACCACCACCTTACTTGGATGGGTATAATGGTGTAAATAATAACTATATGTGATTATTGTAAAGTGGTATTGATTCTGAAATAGTATACATACACTCCAATAAAATTCCACGATCATGGGAACGATATCATCGCTCGTACGTACGTACGGAATACCATCTCCACGATGTGATGCGATTCGTTCTACATGATCTTCATTTCATAATGATTATATAAATGAATCGAATGAATGAATATGATATATATTATTCTAATACCATTCTATAAATGAGGTATCTATAACCTAAAGAGAAGAATATGAATTTATTCGACAAAACACGCATAAGAACAAAAAGTAATAAACACCCGAATAACAAGTAGTAATGAAATATTACTAATAAGAAGCTAAGAATATGACCATATATGATAGCATAAAAATAATTATGATTTTTTAATAAGTCAATAACATTATTTAAATCATTATACAGGAGGTTTAGACACTTACGAAGCAAATCAGACCTAAGGTAAGGGAAAATATCACAATCTCATTTTTATCCGAGATTGTTTATACTTTGGTATTTACTGGGGTGTATTTTATCATCCACATCCATGTTTCCTCAACATGTAATATTATTTACATCCACCTAAAATTGTTTAAATACAATTTTACCCTTTAGTGAGTTTTAGTAAAAGATATGAAAGGAATCTTTTGTCATTTTTCGTATGAGGTACTTTTTGACTTTTCTAACAAAAGTACGAGAAGAATGTTTTTTTTTAAATTATACAGAATGAATGGATTTTCAAAACATTATTTCCAAGAAGCTTCCTTTACAAGTTTTCAAGTTTATTTTTAGTCAACTTCTTTTAGTTTAAAATTTTATGACATGTTAAGAAAGGAAAATGTTTTTGAAGTAGAAAGGATATTTTCCTCAAGAATGGAGTTCAAGTGTTTTATCAAAATTATTTTCCATCTAAGATAATATTGGGTTCTGTTTCTATCCCTATTATTACATTGATTTGATTATGTTGTTATGGAATTATTTTTATGAATTCCTTTATCTTATATGAATTGTTTTAGGATGTCATGATGTTTAATAATCCCATTTTTATTACATGGGTTATGCAATGATGTATGCTTTATGATTTTGTGACACCCATAAGAATGGTATCATTATGAGATGGGTGGGACCTATATCTCCATCCAATTCATTGGGTAAATATTTATATCTCATGAGATAGACATGGCTGGAATGGCAGGTTAAACCGGTTCAGTGAAACAGGACTGAAACGAGGAGTGAACTCGGTTCAGAAATGGACTTTGTCTGCTAATATGTTCCTGGCAATGAGTCTTGACTACTAAGAAATGATTCTCTATGATTATGCGTGTATGCCACAAATTTTCAGGTATTAAGTTATGATTATTGGGATTACATTTCACTACTATGATTTATCCCATGTTATGAAATTATGATCTCTTTTGCAGGTTAAGATTTCCAAAATGTTATGTTCTTATGAATATGATGTGATTGATATTTCTTTTTTTTACCCTTACCGAGCATTTGATCTCACCCTTTTGTATGTTTTATTTCCCCCGGTCAGGAAGAAGGGTATTAAGTAAGATATTCCAAAAAGAGACTATAGATATGATGAAATAAATGGGAGACAGTGTAGATGCTTTATGAACTAGTTGTTTATGTTTCCCAGTTTCTA
This sequence comes from Viscum album, assembly GCA_963277665.1. Lineage (NCBI taxonomy): Eukaryota > Viridiplantae > Streptophyta > Magnoliopsida > Santalales > Viscaceae > Viscum > Viscum album. The sequence continues at coordinate 2,092,708,725 of OY728148.1, read as the reverse complement.
AAGACACTATACCTATACGGTACTTTCGTGGTTTTGTTATATGTTGTAATAAGTGTACTTAAATTTTTAGGTACTAACATTGTATGTAAAGTATGGGTCATTATAGGGATCCCCATTCTTGGAAATATGTATGAAGAGTTCCTTCCAGCAGCCACTAGTTGGGATAATTCCAATCAAGTGTCCCCATTGGCCAGGAGCCTACTGGTCTTATCATAGGGACTACTTGGTCAACCCCTCCAAGCTCACTCCCTTATCCGTTTGATGATTATATAGGGCCTTTTTTGCAGCTGAATGGGCCTAGTCCAAGGGTCCTCCATAGTTAGACTCACTCAACTCAATAATCTCGAAAAATTATAGGGTTATATTGTGCCACCCTTGAAGGAGGATGATACACTACCTGGGGATATGAGATTCTATTGGACGTTCCACATGAGTTTTGATTAACAGATTTCTTCACAGAGTTTTAGAGAAGATGGCTCTTTCCCTCTCATGATGTATACACTGGGGTTAGAGTTTTTAATTCTATGATGTTATCTATGTTGGCATAGGGTCAACCAATCAATATGGCCATTCCTACTGTTGCCCAACTTTATGAGATATTTGGGAAGATATAGGAAGGTAAACCTCTACATCATCTCAGTGGACATTTAAATTTTTATATGTGTGGATAGAATAAAATTTCCCTTACTATGAATATTGACATATTGAAAGGGCTCTTCATCCTTACTTTCACCCCTGCCTTCTTAACATTTTCGTTGTTATTCCTATGAACTTAAGAATTAGCGATGCGATTGTGCTACTGAATGATGCTTCTATCTTTTATTTTTCACCATACCCTACCCCTCATGGGTTAATAAGGGGTGATGGAATTGGTTATTCATAGAAGAGTTCATATATCACTGCAATTTTATAGGTATTATAACTTATCTCATAGATCAAGTGGCTATTTTTGAGCCATGCATCCCCTACTGATTTTCTAGGCAATTCAGATTCTATAAACAACCTTTACTTCTTCCCATTGTTCAATTGAGGGGATAATCTCATCCTAGAACTATTTTCCAAATATGGTTTATAATGATGTAGGAAGGTGTACCATGGTGTTCATTATCTTTAATATGATGAGATCCAACTTTCTATCATTGAAGTATTCCAAATTATGGGTGGACTGTTACCCTGAAAGGGTGCTAGGAAGACCAATTCGACTAGACCAAAAACCATCAACCATCCTTCGCCCTGTCTTGACTATGACGACCACACAATCTATTCCTCTCTCTATGGTGAGAAGATTCTTAATCCACTATTTGATGCATCTAGAAGGGGCTTCATTTGTTCAACCCATATTGGTACATAATGATTCACACTTCTCCCCTCTTGTGGATACCATTCACAGCCCTAATAAGTCTAGCCCCAGTAGAGTGTCACCGGATATCCCAAAATTCACGGTTAGACCCCCCATGTCTAGATCCAAGGACCAAACCATCTATAGGGAGGGATATCCACTCGGATTGGGTAACCTATATTAGGTACCTTCTAACTACCATAATGACACTTCCCATCTATAGACCCTTTGCAACGGGGGAGGACCAAGGTCCTAATGCCGCTAGAAGGCATCATGTAGTGCGAAAACAGGCATGAAATCAGTTATGTGCCCTTTCTAGGGAAAATAATTTGGATAACTTCACCAATGAAAATGGAAACCTTCGGTGATTATTTTCCAGATTGAGTTTGGGTGGCTTAGGTTACTGGTATCTACACTTTCTTATTTACTCGATTGTTATATCATGGGAATACCTTGCTTCTTTTGGGGATAACCTTGTCAGATTCAATTCTTCACATCATCAGTTAGTGACCTTATGATATGTTTTTGAGGAACCCAATCATCTAATGATTGAGGAGGCAAAGGATCATTCCTTGATAGTCACCCAAATAGAAGAGCTATGAGAATGTGAGGATTTCTTGGTAAGGTTGAAGGCTCAACTAGACTCCTCAGGTGATGAATATAAAGCTATCAACCAGAAAGGGTGGGACTTCAAGTTCATTATGAAACATGTGTGCCCCTATGGTTGAAGCTGAGGAAGATGATAGAGATACTCTATAGAAAACCCTTAACGGCCCACGATAGTCGGTCATCATTTTTCTGTAAAGGGTGAGCTGAGCCTCACTGTAATTTTCACAAATTGTGATGTACTCACTTTATTTTGATACTATGGAGAGACTCTAAACTGTGGATGTTTCTCCATTTTTTTTGAAATGAATGGAACTATTTATCCCTCCAATGCTTCTCATTTTTATTTTTATTACAATTCCAATCAATCACAATTGGATATATAAATATCATTTCGATCAAGTATTAATTTAAATTATGATTTGAAGCCGATAAATTGAAATAATCGAATCAGGATCTAATTTTTTCCAAAGTGCGGGACTCAATGAGCGTAGTTCAACTATTTATAGGGTTACATGGAAAACCTCACAAAATTTTGTGCTTTTTAAATTATCGCCCTAATTGTTTCCTAAGAATGTTTGGTATGGGCTTAGAAGGTATAACATTACTTTTTCTTAGGCCTCCCTTTGTGGGTTTTCGACCCAATAAGATTTATTTATTTTTTGAATATTTGATTGCTTGACATTTTCTCCCAAAACATACATTGAATAGGTTTAACGAGATGGTACTCAAATTTTATCTAGGAGTTCTCTTTGCGGGGTTTCACTTTAGAGAGTATTGAGTCATTTTTATTAGTGGTTTATAGTGTTTCCAATCAGACTTATTACTGATGTTTTAGGTCAAACATCATTGACCAAAATTGTTGGGACAGGGGGCCCAATTAGGGGTTCATCAGCCGGTAATGTCCTAATAACTCTCAGACAAGAATGCTGGATTTTTATTGACCATGAATTTGGGAGTTTTGGATGTACATGAAGTTTGGGATCCTTTTTAAGTGTATGGAGGTAGGAAAGGACTCTATTGAGGATGAATTTTTCTTTGGTTGATGACCATTTTGTAGGTGACATATGCAGAGCCACCGGGGCATGATGTGTGTAGTCAAACAAAGGTGTCTGCAGGACACTTTCCATCCATTTTTCGATGGCCTTGGAGATTTATAACACTTTGGATTTGTTTTGACATTGGGGACTATAGTGGGTGTTCTATATGAGGGATGATGTCTGAAAGTATTAGGAACATTTTTATCAGCTTTGAATGGGAAACCGCTCACACACAAATTTCTCTTGTGTAAGGGAGATCCGGTGAATGGTATAGTTTAACTTTATACAACTAGGACACTTGAAACTTATTATGGGAGATCATTTTACTCTAACCAAAAGAGTCTAAATGATTTATCAGTTCAACTAGAAATGATTTTCATCTTTGAGAATTTGAAAGGAGGGAATTATGTAAACCGTATTCTAGGGGGTTTCTGAATCTGGTGAGTGAGATGGGACATAAATGTCATTCGGGCATTAGAAAATAGGAAAGGACTCTCTGGGGGATGAATTTTCTTTTGGTTTATGACCATTTCATAGGCTACATATGCAGAGCCACCGAGGCATGATGTGCATATTCAAACAAAGGTGTCCACATGACACTTTCTTTCCATCTCCAATGGCCATGAAGGATTGTGGGGATTAGGAACTATCTAGACACAATGTATGGATTATGAATGTTGGTGTGCCTAAACAAGAAAGGTGTTATTTCTTTAGATGAACATTATAGGGAAAAATAGAAAAAAGTTGGGGCATTTTGTTTTTTGTATACGGATCAACATCGCACACATGGATGGAGAATCTTTATTTTTTAGAAGGCTTGATATACTAGCAGAGAATTAAGCTAGGATGTTATGATATATCTAGAACATAGGTAGGAAAGAAAATTTAAACCATGATTTTGATGGTTCTTGAATCAGGAGTGTTTTCACGGGGCTTGGGAGCCATTAGGTGTACCAAGGAAGGAGAGGACTCTCCTGAGGATGAATTTTTCTTTTATTGATGACCGTTTTGTAGGCAACATATACATAGCCCCTAAGGCATGATATGAAAAGCCAAACAAAGGTGTCTGAAGGATACTGGACTTCTATCTCTGATGGCCATGGAGGGTTATGGGGATTCAAGATTACTCAAATCACAGAGTTTGACGTGTGGCAGGAATGTATCTAGATACATTGGAAACGTACAGGCTATGATTCTCCCATGGGATCAAGTAATCCCTTACATAGATCTGGATCATATGTAAGGTAGTGAATTTGTCTAATCTTTGGATAACCCTTCTATTTAACATCATATGGCCACAACATAGGGTTTCTTATGGGGAAGTGAACCATGACATGCCTTTTAGGGTTGTTATGCTAGGACCAAAATCCTAGGCTGATTTGCCATGATGTCATGGTGGATCTCCTACTGAGGTCCCTAATACCATGTGAGCTATGCTCTATGTGAGAAACAAGGGATTGCAATGATTTTGGGCCACCAATTAAGAATGACATAATCAATGGCAAGGATCATTTTATGCTTAGACCAACATCATGCAGTTTAACATCACACAGTAAGGGCAAATTCCACACAATTTATCATCATGTGGGGTAACGTAGGGTAATATTGTTTTTAAAGAAGAGAAATATGATTAAACTTAAACAACCTTATAAATAGGACCTGTTTGGGGATTCTATGCTTTTATTCAATTCATGCGTAGAGAAGGGTACATTTCAGTACTTTTTGTGGATGAGTCTGAATCATAAGATTCAACTCTACCACACTTTTATCAGGGGGAAACAGAGTTACATAGGATTCCCAATGAACATTCCTTACAGAGGTCTAGCCCAAATGTGGGGAGGAAGGAAATTTTGTTTGAGGAGGTGAATCCAAGATACGAATCTAAGAATGTTCATTGTGAGATGCAGTTTAATGTCATGCAGTTAAGACACTTATATCCTTGTCGTTTAGTATCATGTTGTAAGGATGTTGGAAACACCATTTACCTTAATGTTGTAGTGACAACTTTTCAAAAAGAACGTAAATAGATTTGATTTAATCATGGTTAAGATATTATGGGATTCCTTAGACATGAGCAATGAAATAAGTTGTAAACTATAGTCTTGGGGGGGACCTTGGATCAGGAGGCATGACATGGGGCTTGCAAGCCATTAGGTGTATGAAAATAGGAAAATCCTCTCTTGAGGATGAATTTGACTTTGATTAATAGGCCTGTTTTTTAGGAAACATATGCAGATCCACTGGGGAATGATATAAATAGTCAAACAAAGGTGTTCATAGGACATTGGCCTTCCATCTCAAATGGAAATGAATTTTTATGGGGACCCAAGATTTCCTGAAGTATGGAGTTTGATAAACAGGAAAGATGTGTCTGGGAATATAATAAATATTGAGATTAAGATTAACTGTGAACTACTAAATATTATACATAGAGTTTACTCCTATGTAGGGGGAAACATGATATTTTTTTACTCCTTCTAGGTTTCATAATTCAGAATTGAAATTTCCATCATCTCTTTGAACTTTATTATGCAAGAAATTGGGGGGACATTTGTAAGATCTCGTAACACTGAAAATCAGGATGCACATGATTCTTTTGGAACCTTGTAGTTTAATGTCATGAGGTTAAGACCTTTCATGGATTCCCCTATAAAAGTCTGACCTATACATAGAGGAGAGGGAACATTCATTTTATTAAATGGCGGCTAGATTAGGATGGAGGATCCGGGCATCACTACGTATCCTGCAAGGGAAGGGATCAATCCACACATTGTTCTGGAAAGGAATTCCCAACATAGTTCTGACCGATACATCGTGAAAAGGGGTATTTTTGTTTCTTGGTATCCGTGCCAAGATTTGGGTTCAAGGTTTCACTATGTATCCTACAAGGGAAGGAATCAATCCATACGTAGTTTTGGATATATCCTCCCTGTAAAGGTTTGGTCCATGCACAGGGAGGATGAAGGCATTTTGAATGATGGCTGAATTGGGATATGAGATCTGAGCATCACTATATATCCCACTAAGATAGGAATCATGTAATATGTAGTTCTAATATATTCCATGTATTTTAACATCATACATTAAGAAAGAAGGTAAACCTATGTGAATTATAACCATATTGTGGTTGGGACTGAGACTTAGGATCCAAGAATAACTATATATTCCAATGAGAAAGGGATAAATCAATACATAGTTATGAAAATTCCCTCCCTCTTTAGGTCCATTCCATACACAGGGAGTGGGGATTCTTATTTGGTGTAGATGGCTGGGCTAGGATAAATGATCCAAACGTCATTATATATGCTGGAAGGGAAAGAATCAAGCCATATATAGTTCTAAAAGTTTCCTATAGAGGTCTGGTCTATTTGTAGGGAAACGAGAGGGTATTTTTTTCTTTGATTAGTGGTTGAGCTAGGATGTTAAATCTGGGTTTCACTAAGTATCCTTCAAGGGAAGGAATCAATACACACGTAGTTCTGTAAACAATATGCTCCCTGTACCAATTTGACTCCGTCATAAAGTAGAAGAATTTTGGTTTCATCCTCTACAGGTGATGGGTCTATCATATTCCTTTATTATTTTTATACGTAAGGGGACCCTTACCATAGATACTAAGATCACTTGAGTTATACTCAATGTGAGAAACAAGGATTGAAAAAGAATACCCTTGTAGTATGTGGTGATAGAGGATATAATAGGAGAATTTTGTTTCATGTGATGGATGGGCCAAGATTACTGGTCGAGACATCACTACGTATCCCACTGATGAATGGGAATCAAGCCACACATAGTTTTATAATTACCTTTTTATGTTTTTCTAAAGAGTTCATAGAAAGGGGGAGGGTATTTCTATATTTTTCTCCATGAATTTGACTTATACACGACATATTGTTAGCCAAAACACAATAAATATTTTTCATTTTAATGTCTTGTGGTTAGGATGAAGATTCTATGTAGTTTAGAATCACGTAGCAAGGACGATTTTAGCCTTGTAGTTTAACATCATGAGGTAAGGACGAAGATGTTGTTATGAATTTTTACATCCTGTAGCTATGAAATTTTATGTTTCTCTACAATTTTACTTCTTGAAACTAAGAAATTTTATGCCTCTATGAAGTTTAACGTCTTTCATCTAAGATGTTTGTGTCTCTATTATGTGAAGTATTTCTTTAGAAATATTTCATTGGTGGGAGATATGATGAGATTTCCATCCCTTGAAATCAAAGAGTATGCTCCATTGGAGTAGACCGTGGGTATGAAATATGGACCCTCCCACTTTGGCTCAAGCTTTGGGGGTTTCTTCCCGAGTATCATTGGGTTTATGAGGACCAACACCATATCTCCTTCAAGGAAAGACCAAAAGAAAACATTTTTGTTGCAGGCTCGTGCGATTCTATTTTGGTAGACTTCCAAATGGTTCAAAGTGTGTAACCATTTCTCATACAGTCGCTCCAACTAATCAAATCATTTCTGGGATTTCACATCCATGGATAGTTGATCACAAATGGAAACATAAAGCAATGTCACTTGAAATTTGATGGGAAAAAACACCTATATCCCATATAATGGTGAGTATAGTGTTTCTTGGGTGGTAGTGTGGGTCATGGTCTGGTAATCCCATAAAGCATAGAGGATATTATTTGGCCACAATTTCTTGTTCTTGTCTACCATCTTCTTGAGTATATTGGATAGAGTATTGTTGAAATCCTCTATATTCCCATTGGCCATTGCATGGTTGCAGGATAAATGGTTGGATTTGATCCCACATTACCGGTATAACTTGTCCAACTTAATAGAGTAGAAGCTGGTTCCATTGTGCATCAATATTTTATGAGGGACACCAAATATGGTAAAAATGATATCTTTCACAAATCTAACAATGATTTTTTCCTAGACATCTTTAAGGGTCATGAATTCAGTCCATTTGGAGAAGAAGTCAGTTACTTTGAGAATAAACATAAATTGTCTGACTGTGGTGGGAGGATATGGTCCCAGGACATCCATTCCCCATACGACCAATGGGTAGAAGTACTTAGGTATGTGAAGTTTTTCCGGGGGTTGGTGAATGAATTTGTAATGAACCTGATAGGGATGATACTTCTTGGAAAATGTGGCACAATCCTATATCTTAATGGGCTAATAGTATCAGAGCCTTCAAATTTTATGGTAGAGATTGGATTCTGATTGGTGTGCTCCACAAGTTCTGGAATGAACTTCTTTCATAATGACAACAATCTCTTCTCCATTGATGCACCTAAGAAGGACTATGTCAGGGCCTTGTTTATTGAGAACCTTTTCTTGGTTTGTGCCATTGTACAAAACAAAATTGAATGCCTTCCTCCTGATCTATTCTCTTCTAGTTATATCTGGTGGGAGTTCCCCCCTATGGAGGTAATTTTAAATGGGAGTCATCCAGCCAATGGTGTGATCAGAAGGCTGAAGAACAGTGCCAATCTTGTCGATTTCTTTCGTATTGTTTTGAATGAATGTAAAGACCATTTGATGTTGGGAAATGTTAACGACTATTTCATCCCAGTCTAGATCATCCAGGGTTGTGGCTATATTTTCTAGTGAATCAGCTTGAGCCTTTTTTGACAGGGGGATGTAAGTTAGTGTTGGTTCTGATGGGAATTCTTCCATCATCTCTTAGACATGGTTAATCAAAGGTACCAATACTCTTATCTTAATGGCATAGTCACCATTGACCTACTTAAGGAACATCTCTGAATCACCTTTTATCTTCAAGAATTTGAATCGTGCATGAAGTGCTAGCTCTAGGACTATAATGAGGGCCTATTATTCTTCATAATTATTTAAGCACCCCTCTAATAATAGGAAGGAGTAATTAAAGATGACCTTTTCTATAGAAATGAGTTTAACTCCCAACCCCACTATGTTGATCTTGGTGGTCTCTATAATTTTCCCTTTTGAGATTCTGGAGGCACCGTCGAAGTACATTTCCCATGCATTGGGTCTTCTTGGACAGAGAATACTACTTCATCAGGAAGCTCAGTATCTAATGGGGTAATTTCTTCCAAGGGGTGCTCCACTAGGAAATCTGCTAATTTCTGGACTTTGACAGATTTTTGGGGGACGTTCCATATGTCAAACTACTGTTGGATTTCTTTCCACCATGATCGGCATCTAGTTAGCATTGGACGACAGAGGATGTACTTGACAGGGTTGTAGTGGGGAACCAAATGGACCTCATGGTGTTGCAGGTAATGCCTGAGTTTCTAAACTGAAAAGATTAAGGAAAGGAAGTTCTTTTAGATTATTGAATATCAAGTCTCAACATTAATCATTGTTCATCTGAGGTAATATAGACTATTCTCACTACTAGAATCATTCTTCTGTGCGCAGAAAGCACCTAACGACTGTTCCAATGCAGTTACATACAAGTTGAGTGGTCTTCCCTCAACTGGAAGCATCAACACTGGTGATCTTAGGATATACCTTTTAAAATAGTTGAATTATTCTTGACAATCATTATACCACTAGTATGCGACCCCTTTCTTCATCAGCCTGGTGAAAGGAAAACACTTACCTTCAATGTTGGCTATGAAGAGCCGAATATAGGCCATATTCCCCTAGAGATCCCTAAAATCAGTGAGGTTGCAAGGTGGTTACATGCCAACGATTTATTTTATCTTCTCAGGGTCAACTTCATTTCCACGATGGCATACAAAGAATCTGAGGAATTTCTTAGAGGTAAAAATGAAATCAAACATTAGAGATTCATCTTTAGACTATGATGTCGCAGTTTATTGAAGAAAGTTTCAAGATCTATCAGGTGGTTTGAGTGCTTGTGATTTAACCACCAGTTCAACAACATATCAGTTGAAGAATTTTCCCAATATGTACTTGAAAATCCAATGCCTGGAATTATAATATGTAGCACCGAAATTTTTCATACCAATGGGGATTTACATATAGCAGAATACTTCTTGGGGGGCTCTGAAAGTAGTGGATTATTCATATTATCAGGCCATTAGGATCTGATTGTATCCATAATATCCATCCATGAAATAAAGGTCAACATATATAGTGGTTTCATTGACCATCAATTCGATGATCGGGATCAGGAAGTTATCTTTCAAGCAGTGTCGAATGATTTCCCTAAATTCAATGCAGACTCTGATATGTCCATTCTTCTTTTTGATAGGGACTATGTTTTATAGACATATCAGATATTTGACTTCCTGAATGAAGTTATAATTGATTAGTTTGTCAACTTTAGCCTCTATTTTGGAATCATGTGTTAGGTGGGTCCTTCTGGCAGCGTACTTGTAACCACGATGGTCTTTCGGCAGTCCTTGGTGATGAGTGGAGACCTTATGATCGAGGCATAAAATTTCTATGTAGTTCAAGGAAAAAAATATCATTTCTTATTTAGAAAATATTTATATTCCCCTTACTCCTCGAAATTCATAGCCACACAAATTGGAGTGGGCTACAGGTCTTCTTCAGTGCCTGGGTTTATCTCCCTATGTTCATCGATAGTGGTGGAGATGCCTTCTTTGAATGTGGGAGGGGAATCTTTGAGATATTCTTCTTATTCTTTATCCTATTCTTCATCTTCTTCCTCTTCTAATGTGGTGATGATTCTTGAGATGAACTCTCCAGTCTTGGGAGTGGAATCACAATTATGATTTTTGGAAACTGAAACATCTCCTTTTTTTCCTTGACTGACTGCAGGGAATTCTCTAAAGATAATTGAATGTGTATGGAGGTGTTTACTCACTTTATTTTAGTTATAGGATATTGTATTATTCCCTAGTGAGTAAGGAAATAATTTTCTGGGGCCTCTAGGACAGTTTGGGAGAAATATTGTTTGGTCCCTCACCATTATCATGGGGGTTACAACTCTTTTTATCATCCATGGACTTGGCGTCCATAACAGAAATTATGAATACGGTTGATTCCACATCTGATATTGAACTTATTCACTCAACCTAATTTATTGGTAATACATACTCATCCCCAAGTTGTTTGAGGGGATCAGCGGGATCCATTTCTAGTCCGTTTGGGGCAATAATTAAACCCACGTCATTGGGCAAAGACTGCTTCTCTTTTAGTTCATAAAACCCTACATTGATATAATGAGACTTAACATATTTGAATTAGGATTTATCGGCATGAAATGTCTCATTTTTTCCATTAGATCAATATTTGACGCACTGATGGTATGATGAGAGAGTCATAACATGTTGATGCAACTAGGGCCTCCCCAACAGAACATTGAAGTCTGTACTTTTCCATACTACCAGAAAATCAGAATCATGCACAAGTTCACCAAGTCAAATTTCAATATTGATTCGTCCCAATGGATTCTACTCGATTTTGTCACATCCTAAAAAAGTTTTGGGGAAGGATATCAAACTATCCTCATCATAGCCCAACTGATGAAGTGTTCATAGAAGAAGGAGGTAAACTCTAGAGCCATTGTCAATGAAAATTTTCCAGAAATCAATGCCATTTACATTACCAGACACATATAAGGGTTTTATGTGTCCCTGTATGATGGTGTATTAAAATAGTTCTATGAAGGAGATAACAGTGTGTCATTCTTCAGGATTGGTCTCTGATTGATATAATTCAGAAGCTACTACTTCGGACTCAGATTCCTAGGGACTTAGTAAGGCTTCAATGAGTGCCTCCCTAAGGTCTACTGATAGACTCAAGGCATCCATGATGGATATATTTTCTAGTATTGGGGCTAGATTCTTTAATATATCATATTTCTTCTCTAAAGAACAGTGCTGCCCAGCTTGGGGATTCTCTTTTATTTGTACTTTATGGGCTTGAGATTTGTACATAGATGGTCCAACCTATGTGACAAGAGATGATGGTGTCATTGTGCTTTTCGATTTTGGCCAAACTTTTCTTCTTATATACCTTTGGTGATTACACATCTGCTCTTACTCTGACTGATACTCCAAGATGATTGGGCTAAGATTTATTCTAGAAGGGGTATAGAAACAAACCAACTCCTTTTGTGTCTGCTGTAGATTCCTTCTATAAGTTTTTGCAACATTAATGGTTTGAGATAAGGTGTGGTCGTGAATTGGACTCCTTCCATGATCACATGTTCCTATAAACCCTCGGACTCTATGGCTTCTTCCTTCATCTCTCTATTTAGGAACATGGAATTCAAGTTCGTCTCTATAGTCTCCATCAGAGAAGGGGTCCATCAATTGAATGGCATTTACAGAGCCGAATATCAGTTCTTGATCTTATAATAATTCTATCTGCATGTCTTCTTACAATAGTATTTTTTGGTGGGGTGGTTCCCATTGTCTTGTTTTGTGGGGCGATGCCAGTACTTTCAAGTCTTCTGGAAAGATGTCCGAAAGCATCAAGAAATCTCATCTTCATGCTCTTGCCTTCTTCCTTTTCATCCCTTAGAGGATTGTGGGACTGAGGATGCTGGTTGTGTTTCATCATGAGCTAATGGGGGCATATATGGTTGCTTCCACTATTCATAGAGGATATCATGAACTCAGTTTACTATTTTCTGAGTCATCCAACTGTCAAATTTTTGTTCCTTTTTACTGGTGACTATTTTCTACTTATCTTCCTCTCTTGGGTCTAAGGTGGACTCATACACCACTTGTGATGGAGGTGGACCTAACTTGACTTGTCCAGAATCCACCATCTTTTGTAGGATATCCTTGAAGATGAATCCCTCCAAGATGGTGTACCTCAATATTTGGTGGTAGGGACAATAATTTGAATGTTCATTGAGACCCACTTCATCAGATTGATTTCGTTTTGGTAGCCAGAGCAAGAAGTAATTCATGGAGGCTACAAATTAGCCATGAACTTTGTCATCTCAGAATGAGTAGACTTTATTTATTCATGCCTCAAACTAATATATTTTGGCACCCCTTCTCTCATATTGTTGAGGTGGGGGTAGATGTTGGTGTCTAGGGGGTCCTACATGGATCATTGGAGGCCACACAACTAGAGATGGTGTCGGGGGTGTCTTAAGCATGACATAAGACGCTTTAAGTTTTCCCATTCTTTTTCGAGAGGCCGATGAGGCCACATGGGACTTGAGATTGGTATACTGCAAAAAGTCTTCTATACTTTGGGAAATGAAAGATAAATCTTGGAACACACATGTGTACTTAACTAGGATGAGTGGTGTCTACAATTCATCACAAATATTATCGATGCACATATAAATCATTTCATCCTAGGGGAGTGTCTGGTTCAGGGATAAAGTCAAGACTTTCCATATAGCGATGAAGTCTGAAACTCTTTCACTCTCTCGCTTCATGTAGTTCATGAGATCACTGACTATTGTAATAGGAAATGTAGAAATGAACTGGAAGAGAAACTATCGTCCTAGTTCCTCCCTACCTATGATCGAGTAATCTAGAAAACTAGTATACCACACGAAGGATGAACCCTACAGAGTTCACATGAAAAACCTAAGTTTCATTGCTTCTTGTTTCTACAGGGTTCCCATAATGGGTTCATAGTAAGATGCATAGTTAATTAGATGCAATTTTGGGTCTCCTGAACCATTGAACACCAGGAATATGGGGTTCCCAAAGTTTGGTGGTGGAGTAACATTTCTCAACCAATCTGGTTAATGTTTGCATTCTGGTTGTATCGGAGTGCACTGCCATTCCATGGCTAACAATCGAGCTTTCAATTTCTCGATGATATTCAAGGTCCCTTAATGCATATCCTGTTGGACTTGAGCTTGAGAAGGTGAAACAAGGGAGAAAATGGATGTGTTATGACTGCTATAATTTGGGGTAGATACCTAGATAGGTGTATCCTTTGTAGGTTTTTTCTGGATGTATTCTTGCTGCTGGAGGTAAGTCTTGATTTCCTTTTAGGGGAAGATTCAAGTAGAATGATGGTCCTGGTGATGGATTGGATGGGCATTTGAGTTTAGTTTTATTTTTTGAGATGAGTTCTTATGGAAGATGAATCTCTTTTGGGAACACCTATTGATGTTCTTCTTGAGGAACACATCCAGAAAGATAGCTTCCTTGACGCAACTCATAATTGATTCATTTGATCTCTTTCAATTATTCCTCCTACCTGGAGAATCTTTCCTCGAACATGAGGGACACATCTTCAGGGTGATTAGGAGGCCGACCATAGATGACCTGATATTTATTATTCTCCCTTTTGGGGATTTTTGGGGGAGGTAGTACTGGGTATATTGAGGGGGAACCTAAATTTAGGGAATCTCTATGATTCTGGTTATGCACACCATCAGGCTCAGTGTGGGACACCTCTAGGTGGGAACCATCTTATCTTATATCCTCTCCAATTATATCATTTCCTGTGAGATCCCTAGGATTGAATTTTACCACATTCACTGATGCATACCGCATTGGGGGTGGTGTACCCAGTGTCGAATGGTAGGAGATATTTTTTCATCCTTTGTTGGACTTTCTCCTTCCATTCTGTGGTATTATTCAGATTTCCTGAAGAATATTTAACCAAAGGGAGCCCTGATCTATCTTTGTAATATTCCTTCATCCTGGGGGTATAAACCATGAGATGGTATTGAACAAGTGACCTTTTTGATCATCGTTCTTCCCATATGGGAGAATACAGATGTATTTTGTGTCAGAATTTGAGGTAAAAAATTCCCCCATCCCTATGTGATGGGGTTTCTCCAATTCTCCCAATGATGTGTTATGGCCCAGATTCATTGATCTTATAGAGTAATTTTGAGTTAAAAATTCCCCCATCCCTATGGGTTGTGGATGTTCCCATATTTCAATGGTAGATTCCGATATTTCCATGTTCTTGATTTTACACACTCCCACACAGGTGTGATCCAGGTATGACACTGGTTTTTTATAGGATTTATTTTATTTTCAGGACATTAGCATTGCTTGATGGTTGGATTCCATTAGGTGGGAAGAATACTAGATGTTCTTAGTTTCCTAGCTTAGATGCTCCTATATGTATTGATCTCGTCGGACCTGATGCTTTTGAGACTTACTCAAGGCCATTTCTTATTGAGCATTATGCCTTTTATGAGTGGGGAATTAATTTGATTACTGCCTTTGGGTGATGACATTTCAATATGTCATTTATGATTAGGTCTTCTAGATGTGACATGGGTTAAGTGTAGAGCGACATATTTTCCCCATCCCCGCATATGAATTCAAGACGGGGTGTCACTAATGAGGCAAAAAAACTTGTGTAGCACGTGGATGTAGTCTAGTTCAAGGTCATTCTTTCGCCTTTTTGATCATGGACTCCATGAAGATAGGTGGAATTCTAGGTTAATTAGAGAAAGAAGATCCCCTAATATGTTGACATGGTTTGCATAAACTTCATAGGGAAATAAATTTTCTTTTAGCTGATGGAGAGTTGTCCAGATATTGAGCCGAATGTTATTCATACATTCCTCAAACAACTCCCTTGGTATGTCAATGTGAGTAGTGGATGTGGGAAAATACATCACTGGTATATCATCCTTATATAGTTGTCTTATCATGAGAAATATATCCTGTTTTTCTCTTCCATGTATTCATCTACTTGATATGCCCAACTTGACTGATTCTTAATTATTTCTTCCAAAAAAGAAGGGATGGTAGGAGCCTCATTGATATGTGAGCGGTGCGAGGGTAGCTCAGAAGATGAGCATGGCTCCATAATGTCCTCTAGTTGATAAAGGATATCACTCATCATAGAAATAGTGTTTTACATGTCTGAATCCATCTTTATGAGCGCCTTGGAATAGGATGTCTTTCTAACAATTGTATCGGAAAGGGGAGGACCTTCTTGCAAGTGTGATTTTTTTTTACAGGGAGGGCCTTCACAATTGATGCTATAATGATGTGTGATCTCATTACAACCTGATGCTCGACCATGAGGAATGTTGCTACAATGTATTCCCAATGGAGGACCTTCAGGGTGGGATATAGCGAGGGGAGAACCTTCTTACTACTTGATGTTACTGAGGCGAGGGACTTCTCAATGACATATATGATGGAAAGGACTACTATCACAGCTTGGTATCTAGATTTAGGGAGAATTTATGCTATTTACATTCTAGGGAGAGCCTTCAAGATGTTATATAATGAGAGAGGACCTTCTCGTTGCTTGATATTGTTATGGGTAGGCCCTTCACAACAAATTCCATTATAGAGAGGCCCATAGAAATGGCTATCATCCTGGTGAGGACTACCATCATGACTTGACGTCCGACTACAAGGAGAAGCATATATGTAGCGTATACCCTAGGGAGGACTCTCAAGGAAGATGAAAATAAGGGGAGGACCTTCTTGCTGTTTGATATTCTGGTCAAGGGGAGGGCTACCCTGACATGTATCAGAAGATAGGCTCTCATGATCGATCATTCCTAGCTCCCAAAGTAATCCCTCATGGGTGCTCTAGTGAGGACCTTTAGAGTATCTGGTAACAACATTGCAAGGAGTCCTTCTCAAATACTATTTCCAATTCCATAATTTGGTAATGGACTAACAAGATCTTGATCCTCTATTGATATATTCTTGAGGAAATCAAGTACTCTATCTTCTAGAAGAGTATAATCATATATATGATCTTCATTTTCCTATTACCTTTGGCATATTTCATTTTTGGGTGCACTCATGAGGGTAACCAGGGCTGTATGCTATTGGTAACGACCTTCATATACTAGTATTTATTTGGTTGGTTCACATAATTCTATCGGGATACGCTGACAAACATCTTGAGTTTTGTCATGGATATATGTCTTCCATGGAGTAGCCACCATGTTGGAATGACATCCCCCAGTTGGAACATGTATTTTTTCATGATTTGGTTGTCCGTGTATCGCGGGATATTACCGTTGACCCTCCTGAACTAGAGTTGGGATGCATAACTACTCCAGAATGACCAACCCATTTCGTGGGTAAGTAATTCCGTTAGAGGAAACCTGGTCCTGGGTCTAGTTCCTTGCCTTTGCCTCCGATGCAATGATATCTTGAATTGTTTGGAGGATATGGTCTGGAATCGATGTCTGATCTTACATCATTACTAGGATGTGCTGAGATACATATTTTGATGGAACGGGTATGAAGGGACACTTTGATGTTAGAGTAGGAGTTTGTTCTTATTATTATTCTCTATAGGTTTCTAGAGGATACAGGAAGTTCTCCTATGCCGGGATAGAGGAACAAGTCTTCCACCAGTTGTTTTCTCTGGTTTCCACCATACTTGATTGATGGGCTTCATATATATGGGAATGAATTTTCATCTACTCTCCTGCCACTATATTTGTCTCACGGGTTTTGTTTGCATTTGCAGGAATTTGACTCTTCTCATATTTTTTTCCACCCTATTTGGATGGAGGTATTGATACACATCAATAGGTATTTGTGCCTGCCTATAGATATTTTATATCCTATTTGTATGACTGTCTTCTTACGCATCAGAAGATATTTTCATCTGCCTGTAATTCACTGCATTGTCTGCACAACGGGATTGGTGAGCACTGGTCGAAATGTTCACATGCTCGTATTGTGCCACCAAATTTCAATAGTGGGCTTGAGTGGAGGAGTAATATTTGTATGTATTGCCATTTTATGCAAATGCGTTTGTATGGAAGAGTTCCTCATCATGAATCAGGGTGATTATATGCTCCTAGTAATATGTTTTCCACCCTCAGTGGGCGGCCTAAGGGGCCCATTTAATTTGGACTTTAGAAGGTTCCCTCAACATAAGATCCTCTTTAGAACAAGGATACATGATTTCCCGATGTTGGAAGAGATTCTCTCTGGTAGGGACTCATGAGTAACATCCCTATTCAGCTAGGATGAAGTCATTAAGATCGACGTCATTTGACCCCCTGAGAAAGGGGAGTTAACTGTTGTCACATTCCAGGGATAGGCTCATGAAATGGTTCAAGATTATCACCATGTCCCCCTTGTGTTGGGACACCAGTCATGGTTGAGGAGGTGTCTTGGGGGACTTTTTTGATTAGAGGCCTTGTCTTATGGCCCCCACGGTGGGGAGTGTACCTTTTTTGTGGTACTCTCTAATCAGTGTGTTGGATACCAAATGTTGGAGACGCTGGGTAAGTGAGGGGGTTCTACTCTCCATTTGGGACCTAGCCACCTGTCAGATCGTTGAGTTGTGTGTCTATATTGGTTGTAGATACTCCATTTGGATCAAAGGTTGCTATGGAAACCTGAAAAATATATGTGAAATATACAGACAACAAAACCCCTTCAAAGTAGCATCTCTTGATTATATGTATATTTGACGATTCAACTTAGTCCCCTTTCTTTTTATGAGGTGAAGGGGCTTGAGTGGGATGAAACCACCACCTTGGTTGAGAATTCATGTTGGGTTCAATATTTTTGTTTTGATCTGAGGTGATGTGTTTCGGGTAATGAAAAATGGTTCGATGAGAATCATCCCTCATATGTTATTATAGGGAGTTTCATGTGACCATATTTCTTCAGCCTGATCCATTTTTTTATTCTTTATAGGGAATTTGATTGACCTTATAGGGACTGGGAAATTTATCCCATTTTCATTGTGAAGGAGGTTCCACAGTCAAATGGTCCCAATGGGAAATTGTAGGGGGGTTATGTATTTGTGTAATCGGTCTTCCTATGATATGATTTCCTCAAATGGTATCCAACGAGTTTATTCATGGAGCCAGAAACACCTAACGGACCTGGTATACAAGATTCATGGACCTTGTTTCCAAAAGTCAAACTCTCATTGGATGATGATTTGGCCAACGATAGTTAAGGATTCCATTGGTCAAGAGGATGAGAGGTCAAGCTCATCACACCCTTTTATGGGGAATTATTACCTATTCTGGGACTCTCTTATATATTTAATAAATTTTCATATGTTTGTGAATCCTTGGCACATTACCAAAGAGTGCATCCACTGGCTACCCCTGGGTTACAGGATCGTCATGGATATACATGGATTTGATGCTATAGAGGCAAAGTTGAATTAAGCCATGGAATGAGGTTCTCTGAAGATTATTGTCATCCCAGGGAGGCAATAGGTAGTTTGATGTTGGGGTCATACCCATAAGACAGGATTCCTACATATCCTTAAGAGAGGAATCAGATCCCATGTAGTTTAGTTATCGGGACTTACACCTAGGAGGATGCCCTTTTGAATTTGGGGGAAAATTTTATAAGGAATCACTTATGAGGAGAATGTCCCTTGAGCTCAGGCGTTGGACATGCATCCTACGTATCCCAATTATGGTGGGAATCAGAGTTATCATAGTTCATTTATCTTGGGGCTTACACCTGGGAGGAGGACCATTTTTGCGGGGAATAATTGGGTGAACCTTTTGGAAGGGAACCCCTTTGATCTCGGGCCTTCAAGAAAGCATCCTATGTATCATGGTTGGAACAAGAATAAATGTTTTCATAGTTCATTTTGAGTGGATCAATGTTGTATGGTCACAAACCCCCAATCCCACTTGATTCATGCTCAGTGTGAGAAACAAGAGGATGCGGAAGATTCAACAAAGGTTCACATTCTCTTCTCTGTTAATTGAAAAGGAGAATAATGACAATAGAATAGGCCATGGTTACACATCCAACGAGAGAGGGAAATGAGAGATTTAGGCATGAAACCCTCACCCATGTTGGTATCTAGGATAGTCATATCTTGGTGATCTATCCAGACACGTCTTGAGTTGAGGCAAAGAGGGTGAAGAGTTATACCTCTAGCAAAAGGCTAGGGGATTACCTCAAGAGGAGTGTCCTTTTTTGGGTTTTGGGAAAGGGAAGGAGCATCATCCTTGGTCAATGGGGACGGAACGAGTGACCTTTTTTCTTGTCACTGGACCTCATTGAAGGGAAGGCCATTGGTTACCCCTAAACCTGAGAATAGGGAGGTTCACATTGGCACACCGAAGTCAGTCCTTAGATCACCTTGGGAATGTAGACTTAGAGATATTATGGGGTCCAAAACATTTTAGGGAATGCCTTTGTCACTAATCTTACCTTAGGTATGTAGATTCCGAAAGGCATGCTGGTGCGCCCGATGATCTAATCACACTGGTTTGGTGGATTTAGAGGAGGCGTTGGCCTGAAGCTACGAGACTGGTTCGTGGAGGAGCTATGGAGGGTTGGACGGTGATGGAGGGGATTGATTAGAGACAGAGGGAAGGACACAAAAAGACACCCCATTCCACATACTATTTTTCTTATGTGGGGGTGGGGGAAACCCTGAATAGAAAAAGGCTATACGAGTAGAGGTTTCATCCGCGTACCAAAGCAGTACACAGACGTGGGTGTGGAACACTATGTACCAAAGTGGTATGCAGTCCTAGATGTGGTTCACTACGCTGCTCTAGGTTAAATATGTGTACTGATGCTGTATGCGGTGGAGGGTTCAATCAGTATAGTTATGCACTATTTGGAGCGCTGAATTAAAGAAGGGTCCTGGAGCCTGTGGTTTGTGGGGAATTTATCCGTGAGGAATTTATGGTTCATGATAGAACCATTTAGGTTTGTGGTTCACCAATTATTGTTAAGTTAATTCTTTTTATGGTTAATAGCTGGTTATACCTGTGGAAAAGTTGTTCTCATTTCTCACTTCATCAATGATTTGAAACTGAAGATGGAATAATCTCTGTATCTGAATTCTTCTTTCCAGCCTCTAGGGTTTCCTTCGTGCTCTCTTCTACCCGTCCCCTCTATAATCCCTCTTGTGATCCTTTTATAGAGAACTAGGGAAATCATATCTATGGGCATACAACACCATTTTCATAAGTTCATGAATATATATATTAACCCATGGATGACTCAGTCAACCGTGGGTTGCGGAGGCTGTGGTTCACGAGATGTTGTTCACAAAACCTATTCAGCTTACTTCATTCATAAACTATTTAGTTCATAGGACGGTATACAGATGGAATCTCTACAATCTATTTTACCAATGACAAGGTTCATGGTATCCTGTGTTGGCTATCCATCGTCCTGTGGGCCAGAACCTCATGGGTCCTTCCCTGCACCGATGGTTCACAGTTCATGCGCCCCACAAACCTTTCTTGGTGATGGTACGCTATGCACTAAAAATCTTGAATTTTTTTTATTCAAGTTTCTTCTCAAAATTTAAATCCATTTTCATCCATTTTTCTTGTTGGACCTGTAGGAATATTTTCTTTTTTCTACAGAGTGCTTGTGGGAGTATTTACTTCCATTTGAGATGTTTTTAGGACCCTGCAATTGTTTAGTATTATGTAAATATGTTACTTTTAAAATATAAGAAAGGTTTTAAAACAAATATTATAGTATGGTTTAACTATTTAAAGGGTTTCATTAATATCCTTGAAGGACCAATTGATGAATGCAAATCCGTCATCCATGAAGGTTGTAAATCGGTACCTCACGAACGATGATTTTGTTTTTAAAATAAAAGATATTGAGAAAAGAGTTTAAGGATGTATTATTCCATTATCATAAAAAATTATATTTTATGTAAGGTAATGGAGTTATCATTATATTTTGATGAGGTAGGAAGGGATAAAATAATAAAATAAAATAACTTGGAATGAAATTAAAAGGAAAAGGAAGGGGATTTTACCTCTTGAATACTCCTTCTTGAGAACCTCCTTAAGGAAATAGTTTTGGTATTTTTATGATACGAAGAGCTTCTGGACATGGGGGAGAGGCTTGGGAAGAGTATTAGGTAGAAATTTAAAAATCATCAAGTCTTAGAGGTGTTAAGAGAAGTGGTGGTGAGGGGTAGAATTTATAGTGGTGTAGAGGGGTGATTTTTGAATATTTAATTAATTTGTTTATTATTTTGGCTCAAGACTATGAATAGTTTGAGAATTATCATCAAATATATTTAAATATTGAAGATAAGTTTTATATTATGATGCTTAAATCATTTATGACTCAAGGAATAGTTTATTTAACTTATAATGTATTTATACCGTAAATTACCATATTTTACTATTCACCAAAATTCATGTATTTTAGAGAAATCCCAAAAATTCACCCTAACCATTTTTTGATGTGTAGAATTAAAAAATAGACTACAGTTTTATGAAAATAATTTTCTAAATATGATAAATTTAATTTTTAATTAAAAGCATCATTTACCCAAAAAATACATATTTTAAATATATAACTGATTTTATAACACTTTCAAAAATTAAATAACTCTCATAAAATTATCCTAAAATCATAAGACAACAAATTATTGATTTATGAATAAATTTTATGAAAATATATGTTCTTTAATATCATTTTATTAATTATAAAATTTTAATTAAATATTTATGACTCACAAAAATGCCAACAATTAATTAATAATTTTTAAAATATTCATTTACCTATACTATGTTATAATTATATCATAATTTCATTTATAATATGTCTAAATTTTATTTATAAAAAAATGGATGATGTTACTATTCATTCAGGTGATTTACTATTTATAAGAGTCATATTAATATTTCTAAGGTCAAGATACTATTTCATCAGTATAGGTTCCTTGAATTCGAGAAATACCTCTTATTGGACATAATATTGGGATTTTTTATTAATCATTAAGAAGGGAAACAAACTTGAAAATGAGAGAGGCATAGTAAAGGGAGGCTGAAAAAAAATGAAAACACAGGGCGTCCACCCAAAAAAAATCCGTACACTCATAGGGTAATGAGCCTATGGAGGAATAAATAATAGAAGGATCACAGAGGATGCCTTGGGTAGCCAGGCAATCAATAAGAGCGTTACCCTCACGCCATGTGTGGGTCAAGCATGCCCGACCGATGAAGCTCAAGCATCTTTTGATAATATAAACAATGGACAAAGGGGGTCATTCATTCCCTGTAAAGAGTTTCCAATAACTGAGGAGTCAGTTTCGATTTCACTAAGGATGATATTCTTGGAATGACAAAGCTGAAGCCCATTAATCATCATCTTGGCTTCTACAATAAGAGAGTCACCATGGCCATAATAACTACTAAAAGTGATAATTAACGAGTTGAGGGAATCTTGAACAATGCGTCCCCATATCATGATGCCAAGGTTACAAGATCCATCAATATTGAGTTTGAGGCCATATCCAAGGGGATTATAGAGAACCCATCGACCTGATGCAGGTAAGTCACTAGACGTTTTCCCAAATCTTCGACCATTCAATAAACACCTATTTGAAGGAGCAGAATCCCATTCTTTCAACAGAGACCCCAATTCCACAGCTAAGATTCTGGAATGAGTAAACATATTTAAACCCGAGATTGCAGAACCATCAACCGAAGCCTTATTCCCAGTACACCAAATTTTCTAGCAACTATCCAAGATCAGGCTGATTCTCACTTTCATCTCCACACTTCTATCCATGATCCCATGGAACCAGGTATGAGAAAATTTATCACTGTTAACATTTGACATATCAATAGCGACAATATTGCTAAAACCGAACCGCACCTCCTTCACCCATTCTCCATCGAAAAATATGTGAGTGATCGATTCCACCTTGGAATGTTGGCAGCAAAAACAATTGGACACCAAGGAGATACCTCTATGTTGAATAAAATCATCTATCGGGACAACCCAGTTCCAAATACTCCAATCCTGAAAATTATATTTTATTGGGACCTACCTTCACCATACAATATTCCCCACACCTACATATGGTAAAACTTGAGTATCATGATGAAAATTCTTAGCAGATAGGACTCCCGACGAAGCACGAATGAACACAAGCTTGTCCGGATCAATAAATAGTTGAATGCTATTAAAAATTTTCAATTAATGCGAGTCAAGTGTGGTATGAATCAGCCTAGGAAAGGTAATGGATAATGAAATGGAGATATCGGGGGTAGGGAAACCTGAGAAGCTGAGGGTCTCTCCCACCCAATTGTGATGGAAAAAGATGATATCACCACGTCCAACAAGCCATCTGGTCTGGTGTTGAAAATTTGGAATATGCTAGCGTAACATCTGCCACATGGAGGAAACCTTACCTCAAGGTTCAATTATGTTCTCCCCGTACTTTCCAGTCACAAAATTTCTCCATAGGGAATTTCCATCTAAAGCACCCCAAGACATCTTACCTTGAAGGCTATCCATTTTAATAGTCACACTTCGAAGGCCAGCACCGCCTGCGCCTACTGATTTGGCCATCCTAACCCAAGACACCCAATGGAAATAACCCTCTCCTTGTGCATCCCAAAACAATGTGGCCATAGTGTTTTCAATCCTTTGAATCACTACTTTAGGGACTTTAAGGACTAAGTGGAAATGCAGTGGAATAGATTTAAGAACATAGTTACTCAGTGTAATACGACCCCCAAATGATAAGAAATTACTCTTCTAATTGTTGATGCGCCCCTTGATTTTTGTAGTCAAGCTATCAAAGTGCTGTATGCGAAGACCATAGGGGGAAATCAGCCCCGCCCCCTAGATATTCCATTATACAAGGCTTCCTGATGACCCTTAGAAAGTCCTCAATCTTTTTTACACGTCGCTCAGAACAAGATTTAGAGATATAGAAGATGCTCTTCTCATCATTGATATATTGTCCACTCCATTTTCAATATTTCTACATGACATTAATCACCCCCTAAATTGATCTCTTTCTTTTGTTAATGAAAAGAAGCATGTTGTCGACAAAGAGATGGTGAGATATGCCATTGAAATGAGACCTACATCAAAATGGATGTATATTTCTGTTATGAATTCAATTGGATAAGTACTTGAAAAAGGAGTCTTGAGCCAAAATGAAAAGACTTGGGGAGAGAGGATCTTCCTGTCTTAGACCTCGAATAGATTTGAAATAGACACAGCTCCTTCCCATGAACTTTACCAAGAACCAGGGAGAGCTGAAGCATAGAAGAATAAGTCTGACACCCAATAAGAGAAACCCAAGCAGGTCAAAAATTTCAAAATGAAACCCCATTCAATTCTATCATAGGATTTATCCATGTAAATTTTAATTTCCATGTTATATCCTGTATTGTTTTTGTTGATGTCTCCAACCATATCTTGAGCAAGAGAAATTTCCTCTTAAGTTGAACGCCCTCTAACTAAACCACGTTGTTCCTATGAAATCCACTTTTGGAGGTGAGGTCCAAGCCTCCTGTTGATGATACTAGCGAGAAATTTATAAGGGAACTTTCACATACTTATTGTCCTATAATGCCTGATAGAGGAGAGTTTCTTAACCTTCAAAATAAGAATTAAGGTTGTAGAACAAGCTACACGAGAAAAGCTCCCCCATGAAAGTAGTCCTACATAATGTTAACCAAAGCCTTTTTAACCACCTCCCAAGAAGCCACATAAAAGGAACTCAGAATTCCATCCCGACAAGGAGAACTTTACTGATTAAGATAGTTCACTGCATCCCAATCCTCCCTCTCATCAGGGATATTTCCCATCTCATAATTAATACCATTATACACCACATTTGAAATAGATTTACATAAGGAAGACTGAACACAATGATAGCCCTCTAGTATCTCTGGCTTACTACCCGCTAGAAAGGATTTAAAATTACCTTCCTTCATATCATCCACTTCATCCAGATTTATTGTGAAAGAACCTTACTCCATGTGAGTATTAGGAGGGGGAAAAATCTTTCTCTCTTTGATACAAGAATGAAAAAATGTGGTATTTTGTTTCCATCCTTGAGCCATTTTTTTGGATTTTTTAGGGGTAGAACATTTCTCTAGGAGTAGAATATCCACCAATTTCTTAATTTTTTTTCAATGATATCCCTGAAAAAATCATCATCCTAGTTTTCCTCAAGATAGACTTCAGCCTCCTCAAGCTCCCTCTCCACTGTATCCATCTCTTCAAAGTGAGGGGGATGAATTCTAATCCATGTAATCTAATCCCCTTTCAACCTTATGAGTTTTTTATGGAACCACAACCAAAAAATGTTGTGTAAAGGATTGCTCCAGGAAAAGTGAACCGTAGATAGAAAATAAGGATCAGAAGTCCACTATTTAGAGAAGAAAAATGCAGAACTAGAATAGACAGTAGAAGACATATGAACCAGAAAAGGGGAGTGGTAAGATAGATCATGAAGAAGGTGAGAAATGCGGACCCCTAGATATTCAAAAATGGCATGAATGTTTTCCAAACACCGGTCCAATCTAATCTACATGCGAGGAAACCCTTTTTGGTTATTACACCATGTAATCTTTTCCCTAGTGAAACCTAAATCCATGAGTCCTTTTATATCCATGAATGAGGATAAGGGATGCATGTCCTTCTGATGATAAGTTATACCTCACTTTTTTCAGAAGGGTCTAAGATAACATTGAAATCACCACTGAACAACTAAGCAATATTCCCCAGATCAAACTTTCAAGATCATGACATAGATGATCCCTCATCCTCGGCTCACATTTGGCATAGAAAAAGTTAAAAAACACTGAGAATCACCATTATCAAACATAAATGTGATATGCTGATCAGATATATCATGAAGATTAACTGAAATAGAATCCTTCCATAAAATCTAAATGTGGTGGTTTGTAGGTTCTCCATGAATAAAATGATGAAGTCTCATTCTAAAACAAATATCATCAATCTTTGACATAGAACATTTCAGTTGAATAAATACTACAACAAAGGAACTACTCCTAGATAATTCATTTGAGAGAAATCCAATCTTTACCTAGGCCTTGAGGCCACTATAATTCCAAACAATGAAGGAAATCATTTGAATGGGTTACACCTGGTTTTGGACCCTAGAGAGGCATGGTAGTTTAGGAGAAAAGATGGGCATGCTAATCCTCTATTGGATCAGGACCTCGTACAAACTCTAGGGGGATCCAATGAGGGAGACAGAGACTGAGTGTCTCCCTCCTCTGTATCATACGATAACATAATTAACGAGTTAGAGGTGCTTACAGGGGTGATCGACTGAGATTCTGAATCATGGGGTATAATCATCCTTAGAGAATCTTCCAGACCAATCGAGTGAAAACCAGGCCCACCCATGTAGATATGAGCACCTGATGGTAGAAGATTCAGATCATGGAAGAGAAGGGACTCAGATGAGGCAATATCAGTGATTTGACGCTAAATCAGAGCATGAAAAAAAGAATATATGAGGAAGTAACTGGCCGAAGGAGAAAAAGGGACATTCAACTTGAACAGAACCAAATCCAAGATGGGGAGGGGCTTCAACGGGCCAACTAAGACTGCAACAGGAGGAGACGGATGGGTATAAATAGAGGAGGGACTGAAGACTAATGTTTATGGGATGGGCAACACTAGAGGAACAAAAATTGAGGCATGACGATTAATCTAGGTTGAAATGCACGACTTAGGAACAAATGCAGGATCCCGCTACCGATCTGAGATGGGCACTGCACGATGACAACTACAAGATGACCCCTCATACTCATGAAATAGATAGGATAAATAGAACCAAGGAGGGTTGTAATAGAGAATCCACTGCCTCCACTCTAAAAAACCATAAATATGAAGGAGGAGTTGAGATGGAAGCCCATGAGAGACGTCCATAGCCACACAGATCCGACCGAACGAGGCCTCCCAGAGATGAATTGATCGATAATCAACACAAATGAATTCACCCAAATGATCACCAATCCTCTGCAGAAAATTCAGATTGAAGAAGGAGAGTGGAAGGCCATGTAGAAAATCCAAACCACCACTTGAGGAGACTACCATCCATAGTGAAAGTCAAGGGACCATCGAAGAAGGATGAGGCTCCATCGACCCATAGAATGAGGTAAAAATTCCCAAGCCTTAACGAAGTCATCCCTTGAAGAGACAAAAATACCGGAGGAGTGACATTTGAGCACTAAGACAGAGGCATGAGCCTCTAAGCCCCAAGAGGTGACGAAATATTGGAACATGGGAATCAGAGGCTTATCCATGCCGAATATCTCCAAGAGAGTCTATCTATGAAGATCTGACACATCCTCAAAGGATGATGCCTGTAAGATGAGGACTGGTACCCCATTCTCTAAGAAAGAAGCAGAAGGGAAAGGAACCTCCAGAAACTAAGGAAGAGGCTACATATGAATTAGGGGCTCCGATCTGAGAATAATTTCCTTAAAAGAATGACCAGATGACGATGACACCCTCTGACTGATAGGAAGATCGATCAAAGGGAAATCCTTAACACCGGCGGGAGGGCAAGGAGCAGAGGGGCCAAACTCCATAGGCCGAAGTTGAACTGGAGCCACCACAGGAGATGTTAGGTAGCAAGCAATGAGCAGGGAAATTTAAAAGTAGGGGGGAACGTTAGGCTCATTTGATGTTTGATTTTCTATCATTTTAATCATTCTTTAGTTATGTAGTTTTTTTATATAAAAATTTTAACAAGTCATTCAATTCCTCAACACCTGTTATTTAGTGTCTAGAATCCGAACATACTCTTCACAGTAAGATAAGTCTGGTTCTAATTCTATTTATTAATAAGTGAGTATATGTTTTTGATATATCATGTACTTCCTTTACAAAGGATATGTGGAACACATTGTGAATTTTAGAAATTCTAGTTAGCATTTCCAAATGATAATCCACATCTCTAATTCTCTCTATAATTTCAAAAGGTCTAATGTTATTGAGGATCAGTTTCAATTTCCTCCCAAATCTTATAAAACCCTTACATAGAGATACTTTCAAGAAAACATGATCTCCCACTGGGAATTCCAAATCCTTCTTTTGATTATCAACATAACTATTTTTCCTACATTGAGTTTCTCAGATATGGGTTTGAACAATCTTTACCTTTTCTGTTGTTTTCTCCATAATCTCAGGTCCTACAATATTCCTTTCTCCAACTTCATCCCAACATATTGGTGTATGTCATCTCATTCCATAAAATGATTCATATGGTTCCATTTGAATACTTGAATGGAAACTCTTATTTTAGGTTAACTCTACAAAAGGGAAACAATGATCCCACATACCTTGAAAGTTGAGGAAGCAAAATCTCAACATGTATTCTAATGTTTGAATGGTCCTTTCAGACTATCCATTAGTTTTAGGGTGATTAGAAGTACTAAAATGAAGTTCAATATCCAAATATTTATGAAATTTTTTACATAATTTCGATGAAATTGTGGGTCATGAAAAATAATAATAGAAATATGTGAACCATGAAGTCTTAAAACATCATTAATATTGATTTATACAAGAATCAATAGTGGAAAATCCTGCCTTATAGTGATGAAATGTGTAGATTTGGTAAAACAATAAAAAATCACCCATATTGCTTCATTCTTTCTTGATGTTTTTTTAATCTAGTGAAAAATCCATAGTCATTTCATCCCATTTACATGTTGGAATAGATAGGGGTTTCATGAAACCTCTAGGATCTTGTCTTTCAACATTCACCTATTGAAATACGGAACATCTTAACACATAATAAACAATTTACTACTTCTTATTATCCCACCAGAAATGTTCCTTCAGATCTCTAAATATTTTAGTGCTACCAAGGTGTATAGAGAAATTAGAGATATGGGTGTCATCCAATAACTCCCTTTTTATCTCAGTTATTAAGGGAACACATAGCCTCCTCCCAAATTTCATAATTCCATCCTCACACACAAAGTTTGGAAACTTCCCATCATTGATATCTTAAATTTTATTTTAAATATTCTCATCATCACAATGATAACTTTTAATTATTTCTAATAAATATGGTTGGGTAAACAGTTGGAAAAGTAATGATGTTTCACCTTCCTTGATAATTCTCATATCCATATTTTCTAGATCTATGTACACAAGGTCCTTTCCAATCCTTGTTTTTTTCAAAACTCCATGATCATTCCTACTCAATGCATCTTCTACCTTATTCTCCTTCCCAAGGTGGTAGTGTATTAAACAATCAAAATCCTTGAGAATATTGATCCATCGCCTGTGACTCATGTTGATTTATTTCTACGAGAAGATATATTTTAAACTCCTATGATCTGTATATATCTCACATCTTTAACCATAGGCATAGTGTCTTCATATTTTCAGAGCAAATATTATAACCACCAACTCAAGATAATGAGTTATATAGTTTTGTTCATGAATTTTTGACTATCATGATGCATAATCAATAATTCTATAATTCTACATAGGGACACACCCGATTCATTTCTTTGACACATCAATATAAATAAAAAATCCACCATTTCTTGATGGTAGTGTCAAGATTTGAGCATTCACTAATCTCCTCTTCAATTATTCAAAAAATTCTTCATATTATTTTTTTCCATATGAACTTAACCCATTTACGAGTCAGATTGGTTAATGAGTTATCTAATCAGGTGAATTTCTGAAAAACAACTGTTGATAATAACCTGCTAAGCCAATAAAACTACATACCTCAGTTATGTGAGTTGGTGTAGGAAATTATTGAATCACCTTTTTCTTTGAAGGATCAACTGGGATTCCATCCTTTGAGAAAATATGTCCAATAAAATAAAATAATTTAATCCAAAATTCACACTTTCTAAACATCCCATATAATTCATTTCTTCTAAGAGTCTTCAGAAAAATTCACAAGTGATTATCACATTCTTCGTATCTTTTAGAGTATACCAATATATTATTAATAAATACCACAAAATATTTATCAAGATATTCCTTGAAAACTATATTAATTATATCCATGAAAATAGAGGGTTCATTAGTCTGTCCAAATAGAATTACTGCAAACTCGTAATGTCCATAATAGGTTCGGAATGCTATCCTTGGAATATCATCATTCTTCACATGTAATTGATGATATCTATATTGAAGATCAATATTTGAAAAATATTGTGCTCCTTGAATTTGACCAAATAAATCAACAATGTGAGGTAATAAATACTTTTTATTTATTTTAATTGCATTGATCTCCTTGTAGTCAGTGCACAACCTCATAGATCCATATTTCTTCTTAACAAAAATATCATGAGATCACCATGGATAAACATTAGGGAGAATAAAGCCCTTACTAATAAACTCCTCTAGTCATTTCTTTATCTCCATTAATTCCACTATAACCATTCTATAAAGAGTCTTAGATATAGGCCTTGCACCAATAATTAAACAATAGAAAAATCAATTTCCCTGTCCAGAGGATGTCCAGGTAAATTCTATGGAAATACATCAATGTATTCTCAAAAATTAGTTACATCCTCAATTTGAATATTTCTATCCTTACCCATAGATATTACATTCTCTTCCTCCCCAAGAATTAAATTTAGGAGATCTACTCGGGGTGGATCTAGATAAGAATTAGATGGCAATGTTTTTTCTCTAAATATAAGTGACTCTACATCATTATCAAAAATTTTAACTTCCTTATTATTGAAATAGATTTTCAAATCATAATTTGAAATCCAATTCAAGCTGAGTATTATATCAAAATCAATCATGGGAATGATGATATATTCAACAACTAAGGAATGTTTATGTGTCATAAAGGGGGCATATCAACACATCTTTTTCATAATGATACTCCCCTTAAGAGTTTTTATTGAAATCTTATTTATTAAATTAAAATGGAAATGTATAATTTTCTTGGAAAATTGAGAAGATATAAAAGAATGGGATTCTCTATAATCAAATAAAGCATTGGATAAGTTTGTCTTGGACCTCCTCTTCCGCTGTTTCAGTTCGGCTTGGATCTATACTTCCTTCGTGTGTAAACAATTTGGTTTCTTTAAGGCTTGCCGGGGCCTCAGGCAGGGTGATCCTTTGTCCCCCACTTTTTTCATTCTTGCACAAAATGCTTTCAGTCTTTATATTAACCAGGGTCTTAGTTGGGATACAATTCTGCCTTATCATAATAGGCAAGGCACAAGGGGAGTCACTCCCTTGATGTTCGCGGATGACACTATTATTTTTACTAATGGCAGTAGGCGGTTAGTGCAGAGGTTGAATGGAATCATAGAGGAATACTAAAAGTGGAGTGGTCAGGTGGTGAATAAAGAGAAGAGTCTCTTCTTTACTTCCAGGAAAACCTCTGAGAGAAGGGAGAGGGTCATGGGTTCCAGTTTGAGTATGTTCAGGGGATCATTTCCCATGGAGTTTCTTGGAGAACCAGTCAGCCCCCTTTCTCTTAGGGTGCACCATTTTCGATAAAATCATAGGAAAAATCACAGGGCACATTTATAATTGGAAAAACAGGTTCTTATCCTTCACAGGTCACATTAATCTGGTGAACAATGTTTTAGATTCCATCACTATGCATATCCTCTCCACTCTTAAGGTCCCCAAGAGTGTGGTTGTCAACCTAGAAAATATTATGGTGTCCTTCATTGGGGATGGGAAATTGGAAGGTAGACACCATTGGGCCTCAGGAAAATGTTTGGACAAACCTCTATCGAAAGGGGGCATTAATATGAGAAGTGTCTCCTCAACCATTCAAGGGTTACATGCGAAGCTGGCATGGGAATCTCTGGAGGGCATGTCTCTGTGGGGGCAAAACATTGCAGGATGTTTATGGTATGAATGTGAATGCTCATAGGATCCATCCCTCTAGAATCTGGAACCTAATCCAACCATACCTAGAGGATATACAATAGCATTCTCGATGGATCATGGGAAAGGGAAATATCAATTTTTGGAAACAAGAGTGGGGGGTGGGTAAGCTGTGGTTTCCGGGCTTCCCCACCCTAGAAATATCCTTTAGGGAATCAAGTAGTCACCCCATGTTTGTTCAGGCTATTCTGCATGAGGTACAATTAGAGTTTTTCAACAATATTGTTTCTAATGATGTGGATGATAAACTTGTCTTCACTGTCTCTACGACGAGTGCTTTCTCCATCAAGGACTATGGTCAGGTAGCAATGGTCACCTTGGGTAATGATCTTTGGGGGGAGGTTTTGTGGTGTAAGGAAATAACTTCAAAATTTAACTTTCTGTTATGGAGAATGAGGTATAGGGCCTTACCTATAGATGATAACCTGCAGCGAATGGGAGTTAACATGGCCTCAAGGTGCTGGTGTTACAAGTCCTCCAATCTAGAGTCAGTGGGACATCTCTTTTATGATAGTGATTGGGATAGGAGTGTTTGGAAGACTTTCTAGTCCTTCTTTAGGTGGATCAGTTCTGATGGGACGAATGGTGATTTTTTCGGTGCTTGGTTTATGGCAGATAGGAATCATGGAGCTTAAAGAAAATCCAAGACTATCATTTTACTTGCAGGGTGCTGGACGATATGGAACGCTAGGAATGACAGACGTCACAACAACTCCTCTGGATCACTGGTCAGTATTCTATTCAAAATGAAGAATACTTTTCTGGATTTGATTAGGTTGTGTCCCGAGTGTTGTGATGTTCCTTCTGTGCACATCATCACCTTGAATCTCCCCATTCTGTTTCGGGATAGCTCTGCAAGACAGGGTTGTCTGGTTCACTGGAGTCCTTTGAGCATGGGGCTCAAGCTCAACACAGATGGGTCGGTGATACAATGGGAGATGTGTGGTGGGGGTGTTGTCTGTGACCATTCTGGGTCTATGATCGCTGCATTCACTGGGTGGCTCGGGAGAGGAGACGCGCTACAGGCAGAAGCCTTGTCTTTCGCTGCTGGTCTGCATATGTGCATGCGCAAGCAGTTTCACCTGGGTCAGGCGGAGACAGACTCCAAGGTGCTGTTCAACATGCTACAGAGAAAGGGAAGGATTCTGTGGGCTATTACTTATATGGTTAAGCATTGCAATCTATTAATGGGGGCTCGAATGGAGGTATCTCACACATGGATGGGGGGTAATATGGGGTCTGACTTTTTGGCATCTATGGAAACTCCAGATCGAAGTATGTTTTCTTTCTCTGACTTTGGTTCCTTTCCTAGTGAGGGGTTGAAATTTGTTGTCAATGATGCATTGGTCTTGCAGTACTTTAGAACACCATAATGTGGTTTGTTTTTTTTGGTTTGTGTTTTGATATCAATAAAAATGGTAATTTTCAGTCAAGACACTACATCATTATGAACTTCAACCTCAGCAGTTATGATCACATAATCTTTGACATTCTCCATTGGAATTTTATAGGGACATTTTCCTTTACGCATAGTATAATCATATTCATAATGTCCCATCTCTTTAAAACTGTATCATTTAACATTGGTAGATTCTTTCTTTCCCATGAAATAACGAGATTATTGGCCATTTTCTCCATACTTGTAATAAACTCCTTTTCATTTTAAGCAAGCTCTGGGGTGTTTCCTTCCATAAGTATCAAACATTCGAAAACTCCATTTTTTATTAGTCCCTTTATCCATTCTTTCCTCAAACAACCTCTTATTCTCTTTATTTACCTCAAAGTCATAGGACATAGAGATTTTTTTTGTCATGATGGCCCATGAGACTATATCTTTGTATGATGAAATTATTTAGGAGACTATTTCCCATAAGAGGAATGGTTTTATACCATCAAAGAATCGATCAATATTTCTCCTTGGATTACGTATATAGTTCATGACATGCCTTTATATCCTTGTAAAGTTGTCTCCATACTTTGAAATATTCTCATCCTTCTTTTTCCTCATATTCAGAAATTTCCTTTCCATATCTTCTCATTGTTCGTGAGGAATATATTTTCCATGGAAAATTTCCTTAAAATTCATCCCTTATATATTTTTAATTTATTCATCATCATTTTTTTGAATTAGTGACCAACATTGATATGTATCTCCAAATATATGATAAACTACCATGACAACCTTCCCCTTTTTTTACTTCCCTATTTCCGATGCTTTTATCAGGGTGCGTGGATCCATCTGTGGAGGACGCACAACTTTTTCCCTGCATTCCCACTTTCCAAAGGCGGGTGACATCCGTCACCTATTCAGGGACGTTTACTCCTTGATCAAAATAGGATAATGGGATGTCGGTTCCTCCTTCTGTGGATTCATCCTCAAAACTTGTTACCTCGTCTGGGTCTCCCTTAAAGATTAAGTTGTGGTTCTTGAATCTTGTTCCTAGTGCCATATCTTTGTGGACACCAGTTAATTACACTACTTCCGTCAGGAAATTCCATGGGGTCTTGACATGGTAGAAACCTTCGGGTTGGAGTAGATGACAACATCATGCATGTCGGGGAATCTCTGGATGCGTGGAAATTGGAGAACCTGTATTCTTCCTCATAAGAGGGAATCTCAGGGGTGTAGAACCCAAGTCACCCCACATCATCATGGGGTATCGTATGCCGAAGGCATGTCCTTGAGTTTTTCCTCATCTTCCCATGTTTAACATAGGGTATGTCACAAGGTTAACGTCTAGTGGAGACGGTTACACCAAAGGCGTGTCTTATGTGGTTTTCCTCAGGCATCTCATGTTTAACACGAGGTAGGCCGTGTGTTTAACATCTTGCGTATATGGAATGAGGGTGATTAGAACGTCCCATAGAGACAGATCAGATTGGTACATCCCTAGGAGGGAGTTCCATGAGTGTTTACTAGGTGGATGGATCAGAACACTCAATAAGAGCAGACCCAAGATGGTGTGTCCCATAAAGGGAAGATGCCACAACGTGATGGCTGATCTGGACACCACTGAGGGAATATCAGGGAGTGTGCACCCCAGAATGGAGAAACAACAAGTTTTACCTTTGGTTCAGATTGACCGTCATAGAGGTTTCCTATGTACCATGTGTAGACGACAGGGATAAGCACCCACGTAGTTCTAAGGGGTGATGAATCAGGGTGTACAAAAAGGACAACGATCCTGAGAAATGCAGGGGCTTATTCAAGGAAAGTGGACCTGGTACTGCTCGGAGAAGTGAGGAGGTGGATGACATGATACCACTGGGATGTGGCGGCCTGAGTAAGAATCAGGATGGATAATGGAGAGTTGAATAAAGTGGAGGAAGAATGATATGGAACTGACGTGAGGACAAAAATGATGTTGAGATTGATCCATAAGAAGACTTCCTACGTATCCCTGTAGCAGGGAATCAAATCTCGTGTAGTTCGGTGGAAAAATTGGGCTTGAACCTCAGGGAGGCTTCCTACATACATTGCCTTGGCAAGGATCAAAGACCACATAGTTCAGGATGGTGTTTGGTGAGCTGACATGAAGATGGTCGAGACCAATGGGTGGTGGGATTGAGCCTCAGGGAGGTGTCCTGCATACCTTGCCTTGGAAAGGATCAAGGTCCACGTAGTTCATGTGGAGTGGGAACGGATATGAAGGGGGTCAGAACTAATGGATGGTGGGCATGAACCTTAGAGAGGATTTCTACATACCTTGCCTTGGAAAGGATCAAAGTCCATGTAGTTCAGAAGGGTGGTGGATCGACATGAAATGGTAGGAACCAATGGTTTTTGGGCTTGAACCTCAGGGAGGCTTCCTATGTACCTTTCCTTAGCAAGGATCAAAGTCCATGTAGTTCAGGAGGGTGGTGGAGCGACGTGAAATGGTCGAAACCAATGGTTTTTAGGATTAAACCTCAGGGATGTTTCCTGCATACCTTGCCTTGGCAAGGATCAAAGTCCACATAGTTCAGGTGGGGGGTGTTTGGGTCTTACACTCTAGGCTGCCCAGAGAAGATGTCAAAGTCGATGCTTTCTCTAAGCCCACATGAGTCTTTCTCGGTGTGATAAACAAGAGGCAGCAAGTACCTACCAATCATGATGCAAAGGTGCATCCATGAAGGATGGTGCATGGGGCTTACACAAGGAAGCAGCCTGGGTGTCACTATAGAGAATCAATGGTGAATGGGGCTTATGCAAGGAAGCAGCCCAGGTGCCACTCTGGAGTGGTGATGGTACATGGGGATTACGCATGGAAGCTGCCCGTGTGCTGCTACAGAGTGGAAATGGTGAATGAGGATTACGCAAGGAAGCTGCCCGAGTGCTGCTATGGAGCAGAAATAGTGGATGACGTTTACGAAAGGAAGATGCTTGGTTGTCACTTTGGAGAGACAATGATGAATGGGGCTTACGTAAGGATGTTTCCCGTTTGCCACTAAGGAGCAGCAATGATGAATAGGGATTATGCAAGGAATCTTCTTGAGTGATGCTATGGAGCCACAATGGTGAATGGGGCTTACTCAAGGAAGCTTCATGGGTGCCACTATGAAGCAGCAACGGTGGATGGGGCTCACGTAAGGAAGGTATCCATGTGCTGCTAAGGAGTGGCAATGGTGAATTGGGCTTACACAAGGAAGCAGCTCGAGTGCCGCTTTGGAGTGGAAATGGTGAATGGGGATTATGCAAGGAAGCTGCCCGTGTTCTACTAAGGAGTGATAATGGTGAATGGGGATTATGCAAGGAAGCTGCCCAGGTGCCGCTATAGAGCGGTAGTGGTGAATGTGTCTTATGCAAGGAAGAAGCCTTGGTGCTGCTCTGGAGCGGTGATGGTGCATGGGGAATATGCATGGAAGTTTCCCGTAATGTATTTCTCATGTTTGGCCAAGATGGAATCCCAACCCACTGGTGGCTTGAGGCCTTCACCTATGCGTTAGCGCACAAGAGGGATCATGCTAAGGACGTTGGAATCAGTACTAACAAAGGGATATAAAATATGTGAATCACATGCCCGACATTCGGAACACGGAGAGGGTGGCATGGCAATGAAGGATAACTCTTGACCATGTTTGAAAGAAAACATCCATATCACATTAGCCTAAAATGGGTAAAAAAATGAGGGTTGACTGTTGACCATATTCGGAACATAGGACCCGACTCAAAGTGTCATCCAATGTCTTCCGGGGCATTTTCCAAGGACGGTAGGTGAGCCGATGCAGCATGGGACCAGGCCATTAGGGGGTCCCTTTAGACATGGAAGAGAATGAAGATTTGAATGAAGGACATGTAAATCATGAGGTGGGGTGATGAAATGTTTAAATGGATTCCAAAACTCTTGAAATTACGCCGCTGTAATCATGGAAGTAGGCATCTTATGCTTGGAGTACAAGGCATCTCTTGTTTGGAGCAAGATGCATCCTATTTTTGGAACACAGGGTGCACTACAGTTTATAGTCACGTAGAGAGGACTATTGGAATCTATTCTTGGAGCATAAGGCATATCTTTTTTAGAGAAAGAGTCATCCTATGTTTAGAAAATGGGGTGAACTACATTTTATAGTCATGTAGATATGACTGTTAGCTTCTTATGCTTAGAGCATAGGGCATCTCTCATATAGAGCAAGAGGCATCCTATGTTTGGAACCTAGGGTGTACTAAAATTTATAGTCATGTATATAGGACTATTAGCATCTTATGCATGGAGCATAAGGAATCTCTCGTATAGAGAAAGAGGAATCCTATATTTTTCATATAGGGTTCACTACAGATTAAAGTCATATAGATAGGACTCTTCGCATCTTATGTTTGGAGCATAAAACATCTCTTGTTTGGAGTAAAAGGTATCCTATATTTGTTATATAGGGTTCACTATAGTTTAAATCCAAATAGATATGATTATTAAACATAAGGCGCCTAGAAATGGATGGTGTTGGGACTTACGCAAGAGCGGCCCTTTCCGGATAAACCTATCATAGGAGACAAGTGATAGGGTTTGGATGAGTTGCTTAAGGAATGGTTCGACTCAAGGTACTCGGGGAATTTATGAGGAGAATCTCAACTCATGACATGAGAAACAAACCAAGAGGAATATTTCAACTCAAGGTGTTTAATGGTGTGTGGAGGAGTATCTCAAATCATGGTATTCCATAGGTAGAAGGTGGGTGGACATAAGGGCACAATGGAAAATGCCAACACCCGGCCCAAAAAGTTCATGGTGTGACTCTCTATTTTTCATGGGGGTCAGTGATGGTAGTGAAGGGACTAACCTGGAGGGTTGGGACTGTAGCCAGCACTGACCCTGAGCGGGGGTGCGGGGGCACATCTCCCACGGTATGGACTGTTGGGCACAAAAGTAGGAGCCTCGCAAAGGACAGGTCTTCGCGAAGTAGCTTTGTAGAGAAAAGGGGATCATGGAGCATGGGGTCTCACAGATCATCTTTTCAAAGGAAAGGTGCTTGCGGAGCCTGGAATTACAGAGTAGTTTCTTGAAGGAAAGCTACTCATGGAGTATGGACTCACAGAGTAGCTTCACAAAAGAAGCTACTCATGGAGCATGGACTCATAGAGCAGTTTCATGAAGGAAGCTACTAGCGGAGTATGGACTCACAGAGACACTTCGCGAAGAAAAGTGGAGATCCAAAAAACCGGAGATTGGCTGCCCAAGGGGAAGATTCATCCTCATCTAAAGGGGGTGGGGGATCTGGGTATTTATAAGGGATAGGCACCGCGAAGCAGAGCCCTCTTGGCACAAAGCAGGAGCTCTCTCCGTGGCGGATCGTGAATGTCAAAGGGGTTCACAGAACATCCATAATCCTTGCTCTGTGGCAGATCACGAACATCAAAGGGGTTCATGGAGCATACCACCTCTTAGCTCCATGGCAGATCACCAACGTCAAAGGGGTTTGTGGAGAATCCCGCCTCCTAGCTCCGTAGAAGACCGTGAACGTCAAAGGGGTTCGCGGAGCATCCTGCCTCCTCACTCCATGGAGGATCGCGAACATCAAAGGGGTATGTAGAGAATCCCACCTCCTTGCTCTAAAGAGGGTTCGTGAAGGGGGAGATTTGTATCAGCTGCGAGGCTCCAGGGGCACCAATCATGTTCCCTCATTCCACGATCATGGAGGTTGCTTTGCGAATGGGCTCTGAGAACCAGTTTTCCATCCCAACTTCAAATGTCAATAACTCCTAATCCGTAAATTTGTTCAGTACCTATGACCTACAAAATCAAATCTTGAGAAATGGTCTATGATCTTGGATCATATATGAAAGCATTTGGAATATTTTGGGGAAGCGTTTTCTAGTGCCAATATTCCCAAAGTGAAAATTTTCATATCTAAGGAAGTTATCCACTTCTCTACTGCAAATTGGTTTATAGTCCCATTGAATGATGGAGGTTGTTACCACATAAAGATGTATATAATTTCTCCTCCACATTGTGTATCCGTATACTCCATACAAGTAAGGTTATTATTTATTACCTGAGTCAGCTATCCCAATATAGTTAAAAGTTTCTCATCACCAGTTGAAAATACAATACTGACATCATTATCTGGCATAGGTGGGAAATCCCTACATGGGATACATGAATTGATATGGTTTTCATTCCTTACAGTAGGTTCCATTTCTAAATAATGATATACACTAGATTGGGTTATGAATTGTAATGTATAATCTAAAACTAGAAATACTTTTAACATAAATTGATTTTTTATGCATAACTAATCACATAATCATTAACATGGTTTCATTAAGGAAATATTAAATTTTAAATCATTCATAATGGTTTGTAAAGAAAATTTGACATAACATAAGCATATCCCCTAAGAGTGTCAAACTAAGTGTGTAGTAAGGCCCATTTTCAATTATCAGGTTACCTCGAGTTAGTCCCGAGACACCTTGTCAGAGTTGTTACCCCTAGGTACATATGTTCCAAAACTACATCTGCTTGTAGTTTCTAGACAAGGATATATTGATAGAAAATTATATATAATCTAAACCTTACCAAAATTCTAGGATGTTCTTCTATTCTTATCCTCAAAATCTATATTACGGTTTTGTTCCTTAATCTATGTTTTCTAAATTTGTTTTTAAGGTTTCTACTAAACTTCCTCTGATACCAACTTTAAAGACCCCAACTGATGTTTTCCAGAGCCGATTACTTATATAAATACATTGATAT
Organism: Viscum album; assembly: GCA_963277665.1. Taxonomy (NCBI): domain Eukaryota; kingdom Viridiplantae; phylum Streptophyta; class Magnoliopsida; order Santalales; family Viscaceae; genus Viscum; species Viscum album. Next base: position 2,092,668,140 of record OY728148.1, on the reverse strand, counting down.
AATATATAATGAAGTCACATCTAGAAAGAATAAATAATTTAGTAGTTTTGGAAAACTAGATAAAAACATAATATTTATATTACATCTTGAAAGGAAATATGATATATCAATTTCAATGGAAACATCTATAACTCCAAGATTATCCCTGCAAGTCATTCATAATATCCATCTTCACATCCTGGGGAAAAATAAAACATAAGAAATAAGTGGTCTCAGATGCTTAGTAAGGATAAGTAATACAATGGAAGTTATCGTATACATAAACATTAGGCATGGTGAATAACTAGAAACATATTCCTTTAAAAAAATAAACTTATGCATAATATGGGAAGAATGTAAGGTAAGAAAATAAATCAGTATAACTGATCATAAGAGAATGAACCTTAATAATGAATTTTATACTAGTCAAATATCACATCATTTATCAATTAATAATATCATAATGAGAGAATGAATAATTCCAAACATTAGAAACATATCATCAATGACTCAACTAAGACGTCTGAAAATACTAGGGTAAGGCCTCGGGAAAAACGCAATTCGGTTTTGTCTCATGAGACCTAATGATGCATCAAGAGGCTATATCAGGCCCTAACCATCACATTATAAGTACAATTCATTCCTCATATTAATGGGGATAAACATAAACAACATGAACATATGAAATATAAATAACTTTTCCCAATCTATAATCATAATCACATACCAATTTTATTAGCATGGTTAATGCTATCAAGATAACACATCCATTGGAAAAATGATCATAAACCTTTTAATAACATATGTTAGATGAAAATAATAAGATACAAATCTAAATAAATCATTAAATTCAACATATGTGTTGAAATAGATGAAAAATACTCTAATAAAATAATCGTGTAATTTTTTAGAGAAATACCCTTTTTACTTTACAAAAAAGAGTTCTTTTGGGAAAATATTTTTATTTCTCATGATTGTTTATATAAAACCAAAAATGACCAAATAAATTTTTTCAGGACAAAATTAAATATTTTATAAAAAAAAAATTCTCTTTAAATATATTATCTATGGTACTTGAAAATGGTTAACAAATCGAGACGTTCCGATTAATTGGGATTATATATCAGGAAGAAATGATAAGGGAACCTTGTAAAGCATTTATTATCCCATAAAATAATGATGATATAATCTAGATATATGATTTTGGAACATATATATATATATATAATATAGAAAAATTATATAAAAATAATGAAGAATAAAATTGGTGTATAGAGGAATAAAGAAAAACCCAAATAGAAATAGAGGTTCGGGAAGAAAACCATACCTTATGTCTGAATGATTTCTACAGTTGACCTCAATATCCTGGATAATAAAATTAAATGAATGAGATAAATAATTCATAACTTTATCTACATGTATTTTTCTTTCATAAAATTTTATTAAGTTCATTTATGGCCTTTTTTTTGAGTTATAAGATACAATTTTATTGTTCGAGAGTGTTCATTTCCTGGGTTTTCAAGATCAGTATACTTGTATATGAGTATGGAAGTTCCTGTGGAATGAGTATAATTATACAGAATTGAATTTATATTATATTAATTAAACAAAATAATTTCAAATGATTATATATATCATTTCCATATATGGTATGATAATGACTCATTAGATAATATATTTAATGATATTTTTTACATTATTATAGTGATTATTGATCACAAAGAACACATTTTGTTTTATCATTTAGTATTATATAAATATGATACATATATAACTTAATAAAGTTTCTAATAAAAATATTATTTTCTAGTTTTATAATAAAAACTATTTCATTACTAGCATTGAAGGATAAATTAAATAATGAAAATCTGTCGTCCACGAAGGTTGTAAATCAGCACCTCACAAACGATGATTTTTGTTTTTAAAATAAAAGAGAGAGAGACAAGATTTTGATGATGGATTATTCCATTATTAAAAAATATTATAGTATATGTAAGGTACTATAGTTATCATGATATTTGGATGAGGGGATGTGAGGAGAGAATAATAAAAGAAATGAAATTGGAATGAAAATAAAAGGAAATGGAAAAGGATTTTACCTCTTGAATACTCCTCCTTGAGAACCTCCTTAGAGAAATGGTTTGTTCATTTTATGAGAGTCATAGATCCTAGAAGTGGCGGGGGGGCTTTGGGATATTATTGGGCATAAATTTGACAAGCATCAAGGCTTAGATGTGTGAGGGGAAGTGGTGGTGAGGGATGATATTTATAGTAGAGAAGAGGGGTGATTTTTGAATATTTAATTCAATTTTTTATTATTTTGGCTCAAGAAAATTAATAGTTAGAGATTTATCATCAAATATATTAAAATAATTAAGATGATTTATATATTATGGTTCTTACATCATTCATGACTCAAGGAATTGTGTATCTAACTTATAATGTATTTATACCTTAAATTACTGTATTTTCCATTTCACCAAAAACTAAAGTATTTTAGAAAAATAAATAAAATTCACCCTAACCATTTTTGTACATGTATAATTAAAAAATAGAATCCATTTTATGAAAATAATTTTCTCTATATGCTAAATTTAGTTTTTAATTAAAACTATCATTTACTCGAAAAATACAGATTTTAAAATTTATAAATGATTTCATAACACTTTAAAAAATTAAATAAGGTCTCATAAAATTATCATAAAATTTCAAGTCAAAAAAAATATTTATTTATGAATTCATTTTATAAAATATAATTTTATTTTAATTTTTTTATTAATTATAAAATTGTAATTAAATATCTATGGCTCACAAAAATACCAACACTTAATTAATAATATTCAAAATATTCATTTACCTATACTGTGATATAATTACAGTATACTTTAATTTATAAGATGCATAAATTTTATTTATATAATAATGGGAGAGGTTACTATTCATTTGGTCAATTTACTATTTATAAGGGTCATATTACTATTTCTAAGCTCAAGTTACTATTTCATCGGTATATGTTCCTTAACTTCTAAAAAATACCTCTTATTTAATTAATTATTCTTATATGATGTTTGTATTATATTATATATGTGATTTTATTTGACCTATACTATATTAAATAAACATAATAAGGAAAATTTCATTGATATATTTCTGGGTTGTTACAATATGGTAGTAGATAAATGGGTTAACGGGAGGGGGGGGGGGGTGGTGGTTAAAACCAAAAGATAAGAGTAATAATATCACCTAAACATTTAAATTTTTTATTTTATGAGATTATTTAGACCCATAATAATCCTATATTTTAAATATATCATATTGGATCCATTTTACCATTACAATTAATTTAAATTAATTTAATACTTTAAGAGATTCCAAGAAGGCCCCTCTACTCACTTATAAAAGGGAACTTCCTCTTCGCTCTTCTTCACACCATTTGAGCACTCTAGTTTTGAAAATCAATAACCTGTTATCTCTAAATATTTACTAACTACATTCTTTGGGCATTGTTTTGATAGTAAAACCATCCTAGGAATTATTTTTGTTTAAACCTAAAGAGGTTGTTCGAAGAAAAGGTATAGTTCTTAACCAAGATTTTTTTATTTATTTCCTCTTATACCTCCATCAAGTATTATTCAACCAAGATATAATAATAAAATTAGTATCTATAATATTATTATAGGTTATTATTCTTATTAAATAATTTATATTCTTCTCCACTTCTATCAAATATGAAAAGAAACTGTTGTTCATGTGTACGGAGGACTACTGCCTGACGAACAGATGTGACTTGTTTTCCAACACTACATATCACGATTGGTTATAATGATAGTTTTAATATATATATATGATATTTATAAAATAATTATATTTAATTAAATTTAATATATCATCTAGTATATTTCCTTTCTATCCATCACAAAATTATTGCGTCCTTCATGTGTGCATGTGGAGCACCACCTCCACAAAGCAATATGATTTTTTTCATCATTAGATCACATAGATGATATTTATAAGTTTATTTAAAGAGTTAATATGATATTAATTATATAATAATCATTATTTAAAGATAAAATAATACTTACCTTATTTACATCATTATTATTGAAAAATAGGAATGTTACTCACGCGTACGTACGACCTACCATATCCATGATTATAACATAATTAATTTTTCATAATCATATTTAATGGTTTGGTTTAAAATTAAAATTAATATATAAAAAATGATTATAATTTCATAAATATTATTCTGGAGGTGATTTAATAATGACCCCATTGACCATAGTCAACTTACCAAATTAATTTTGAACATATAAGCCGAATATCATCAAAACATATGATGTGAACTTAATTGATTAAGTAATTGTATATAATATGGAAGTAAATAAAAAGAATTATAAAATTTAAAAAAGTTCTTAAGAAATTAAATAATTAACATAAGTTTATTTATCGAGATGAAAATAAATATACATGTGATTCTGATTTAAGGTAAGAGACACTTTAACTTAAAAAATCATTTTAAATGTTTTAATTATTTTTTTTTAATTTTTTTCTTCTATGTACTTATTACTAAAATTATTTTATGTATTTATTAATATGGAAATAAATAAATTATAAAAGAAATTTTACATATATTTTTAATTTATTTTAATTTTTTTCAAAATTAATATTTTTAATAATTTTAGATGATTTTTTTGACTTTATTTACAAAAGGTAAAATGGAATTTTATAATTTAATGTATACAATGTCATTAGATTTTCCAACCACTGAAACCATTATTTTATTTTTTTTAATTATTTTACAAGATTCAATGTTTGATTTAAAGAAAAACCCTCCTTCCTTTTTTTAGGATATTTGAGTCTTGAAAATATATTTTTAAAAGGAATGGTATTTTAACATCCAAAAGTGTTTTTCATATGGGTTCAAATAAGTTTTTAAGGATTTTATAATGAAAAACACAATAATAAAATGTTTTATATAGTATATGGTTTTTGATAATTATATATGATGATGAGTGAGCCTGATATATATTATATTAATCAGTGCGGCTGATACAGCTTATATGAATAGGTGAGCCCGATATATCTTTTATGAATGGGTGAGCCTAATATAGCTCCCCAATGCATTGGGTAATGTTTTTTGTCACAAAATAAAATAATGAGAGATTTAACTAGGAATGTTTCTCTTATATATTAAACTAGGCTCTAGTTTTTTCTAACAAAAACTTAATATAGGTTATAAATATAACTCTCTATATTTCTAAAAAAGGTTTATATTTTCTTGTTATGGGTTTTAAAGGTTTATTTGAGAAAAAAGTGTGGCTATTTTATGTGGGTATGATTTATTTAATATGATTAAAGAATATTATGATAAAGTTAAAACTTTTATGGGTTCATGTTTTTCAATGGACTAACTGATTTCTTTCTCTATTCCACTTATTGATATTTTTGTGCTCAACCCACATTTTAAAATGGTTATCACAAGGTTTAAGGATGAGTAAGAACAAAGAACAAGTCAAGTCAAAATTCATGAATATTTTTCATAAAAATAAAATATGTTCTATTTTAAAAGTTTTATGTTTTAGGAAAAATGGATACTACGTATAAGTGCCCACTTTATAATATATGATATTTTTTATGTAAAAGTTATGACCTTATTATTTTAAACTCTAAACCATAAATATCCTCGAAATGTAAGAATGTGAAATCCTGTATAAATACACTAGATTGTTAAATGTTTATGGTTGTGTCATTATAGTTCGTATCATAGGAAGGTCTTAGATAACATTAGAGGTTAGGAAAATATTTATAAAATACCCTTGAAAGATATTACTTCATGGTTATTTTGAAATGATATATAATTTGAAGAATACCATGTTTTTTTATATAATCTATGTATTTTCATAATGGTTTTCCACAGAGGAAAGAGGGAATCTAAAGTAGTAAGGTATCAAGAGGATAATTCCATTCCAAATTAGTATTATAGAATGTTTGGAATTTGAACTGAGCATTTTTTACAGTGATGGACCAGTTGACGCAAGATATAAATGGTGGTGTCATCCATGTTATAGAGAATCCAGAATTACTATAAAGGAACATGTATATAATTGATCATTTAATTAAACAACAACCACAATATTTTAGTGAAAACATAGATGCATTTTTAGCCTAAGTATGAATAAATTATTTGGAAAATATATTCAAAGTCATGGGATGTTCAGAATGTCAAAAGGTAACTCTTTATATTTTCTATTTTGAATGTGAAGTTGATCAACATTGTTATTTGGTTAAGAATACTAGAGATAGATATGATTTTTATTCCATGGAATGAGTCATATTTAAGAATTTTTTCCTGTAGAATTTTTTCCATAAGGTTTTTCAACTCAGGAGGGGGAAAATTATTGGAATTGAAGAAAAAAGATTAAGATTTAGTATCCGTGTATGAAGAACATTTTACAGGATTGGATAGGTACATACCTAATTTTAGTTGTGACATTTATAATGAAATTAATAGATTTTACTCAAGAATAAAACCAAGTTTAAGAAGACCATTAGCATAAAGAGAATTTAAAATTTATGATAATGTTGTTTTTTGTGATAAGAAATTTGAGATAGAGTTTGTTGACACTTATGTGCCTCATGATGTCATGAGTAAGAAGAATTCATGGTGGAAAGAATTCATGAATCATTAAACTATGTAATTTTAAGGTAATACCACAACAGCTCCCAATGTGGTAAAATACATTTTAATTAATGTTTGATAGGATATTGAATGTGTTAATAGTTTGGTAAGTTTGTTCATAGGGCTCATGGCTATAAATAAAAGAGTCCTGGACAATCCAAGAATAGGGAAATAGATAACCATTTAATGATAAGATGTTTTAATTTTAATGAGTTGGGGAATTATGATAATGTGTGTCCAAATTTTATTATTAAGGGTATAAATCATCAAGATCAAAAGAAAAAAGGTGTGGAAAAATAATTTGGTACTACTATGGTTGATATTAGGCCATCAAATGATGTAGTGATAGGAATGTAACTTGTTTATTCGAATTTTTCCATTACCTTGTTTGACTCTTGGTCTTTACATTCCTTCATATATAAGAACTTTTCTAGTAAGATGGGAATATAACCTCATTAAAATATTATATTACTTTTTGTGAAAACACTGAATGGAAATATTAAAGTAACCATGATTTATAGGAATCTTCCTATTGTTATTAATGTCATGGAATTTCCTAAAAATGTTATTGAACTACCCATAGTAGAGTTTAATATTATTTTAATAATGGATTGGATTTCATTTTATCATAATAAGATATATTTTAGAGATAATAAAGTTATATTCAAGGATTTCATACCATTGATAACATATCATGAAGCTGAGAAATTAACTAGATATGGAAGTAAAAGTTACTTAGATTATATTGTGGAATGAAAAGAAACTGTTCAATTTAGTGATCTGCCAACAGTGAATGAATATATGGATGTTTTTGTTGATTAAATTTATAGTGTTATTATAAAATAGTGGATTGATTTTACTATTGACTTAGTACATCATGTTAAGACTATTTAAAACCCCTGAATTGAATGGATCAATTTGAACTTTTGGAATTTGAAAATCAATTGTAGGAGTTTCTTGATAAAAGTTTCATTAATCCTAGAACCTCACCAGGGAGTGATACAATTTTATTTTTTAAAAAGAAAGATTGTTCAATGAAACTTTTCATTGATTATAAATCCTCACATCATTGTTAAGAAAAAGTATCATTTTACTCATATGGATGATTTTTTTAATCACCTCCAGGGAGCTCCGTATTTTTCCAAGATTGAACTCAGATCAGGATGCCATCAGTAGAAGTTAAAGGAGGAATATTTTTTGAATATGGTGTTTCAAACTAGATATGGGCGATATGAGTCTTTGGTAATGCCCTTTGGAATTTCTAATGAATCAGTTGTATTTTTTTTATTATATGAAGATATTTTCCTATGACTATTTATACAAGTTTTTGGTTATGTTTATTGATGATATATTGGTATATTATAAAAGTCATGAGGAACAAGAAATACACATAAGTATTGTGTGAATTTTGGTTTCAATAAATTTATTTAATCGAGAATATTATTTCTAAATACTTAATAACTATTTTCCGTACTTAAAATAAAGTTATTTAAGAATGGGAAAGTCCTAAAAATCTCATAGAGCTTCATAGTTTCACAAATTACTTGGTTGATGCCATCATTTTACGGAAAATGATTACCAATTATCTATCCCATTGACTAAGTTAAATCTAAAAGGAGTTCAATTCATCTAGAAAAAACTTTTGTGATGATTTTTTATAGGAACTAAAAAAATAATTGGGGAATGCTCTAGTTTTGGTCCTACTAATTAGAGATAGTGATTTTTTTATTTATAATGATGCTTCATTGAAGGAAATTGTTTTTTATGCATAATGATCAAGTAATTGGTTATAATTCATGTCAACTGAAACCCAATGAGTTAAATTATCCTAAAAATTACCAAGAATTAGCTGTTGTAATTTTTTTTCTTTAAAAATTTAGAGAATCATTTATATCGAGTAAAGTGTGAAATATATACCGATTAAAAAAAATTAAGTATATATTCACACAGAAAGAGTTGAACATGAGGTAGAGAATATGGATAGAACTAGTTAAGGATTATAAATTCATTATTCATTACCATACTATAAAATAAAAAAATTAGTCAATGCTATGAGTTAGAAAGATAATTCTACATTAACCATGTTATGTTTGGAACTTAACCCTTTGTTCAATGATTTGATGAATTTTTTCCTAGAAATTATGCATGCGGGAACCTCCCCTATGTTGTTTTATATGTCAATATAATCAACCCCATTATAAATAATTAATCAAGCTCTGAAACAGAATCATGTTTTATATAAACTGGTAGAATATGTTAAGAAGGATAATTTTATAGAGTATAATGCTGAAAAAGAAGGTGTTATCATATTTGGAAAGAGATTATGTGGGCCTTATGATTCCTATTTGAAGTGAGAATTATTGATTGAAGCTAATAGTTCCCAATTTTCTATTCATCTAGGAACCACTAATATATACAGTTACCTTTAGGAGTATTTCTGGTTGGATGGAATAAAAATATATTTTTCTAACTTTACCTTGAAATATTTTACCTATATACAGGTTAAAGTAGAATAAAAATTACCAATTGGGATACCTCAGTCTTTTCTAATGCCAAAGTGGAAATAGGAAAATATATCCATGGATTTTGTCATGGGATTAAAAAATACATATTTAGTTAATAATATAAATTGGGTTATTATTGATTGACTAACTAAATATATATATTTTTTACTATTCTAGATAATATATATTTATATCATATTTCTCGACAATACCTCAAAGAGATAGTCAGGTTAAATGGAGTTTATCTCTCCATTAAATCTTACCATGATGCTAGGTTTACTTAAAAGTTTTATAAAGGCCTTCAAAAGTAATTGGGTACCAAATTAAATTTCAGTATAACTTTTCATCCTCAATTTGATGAATTTTTTGAGTGAGTTACTTAGAACTTTGAATATATGATTTGATCTTGTTCAATGAATTAACAAGGAATTTGGGATCATTATATTTCATTAGTTATGTTTTATTATAATAACATTTTTCATGCCAATTTACATATAAAACATTTTCAGCATTTATATGGAAAGTGATTTTAAAATAAAGCTTTTTTGGATAAAGTACGAGAAAGTAAGTTGTTGGGGGAATATTTTCTAGGGGAAATGGTTGAGAAGGTTAATATGATCCAACATATTATGAGTGTATCTTAGATTAGGAAGAAACGTTATGTGGATAACTGGAAGAAATATATTTATTCTGAGGTAGGTGTTCATATATTTATTAAAGTATATCCTTGGAAACATGTTATGCATTTTGGTAAAAAAGGGAAGTTATGTCCTCAGTTCATTATATTTTTGGGAATCTTGGAAAAAGTTGAATCAGTTTCTAATAAAGTGTCCTTGCCTATGGGATTATCTGAATTACATAATGTATTTCATGTTTAGTTGTTATGAAAATACACACTAGATACATCCCATGTTATGAGGCCTGAAGTTGTTCAGTTGGAAGAAAAAAATTCTTATGAGGAATAGCTAGTACATATTCTTGGCCACATAGAAAAAGTTTTTTGGAAAAATTTAATTCATTAATTTATGTTTTTGGGGAGATACATATGGTTAAAGAAGCAACACCAGAATCTGAAAATGATATGACGGAAAGATATCCCCACTTGTTTAAGAAATAAATAAAATCATGGGGAAATAATTTAAAAAATGGGTAAGAATATGAAAAACCATGTAAATTTAATAATCAATTTCATGTCTTATTAGTATTAATTAATTAGGTAGTCTTATTCATTATAATAATATTAGAAAAAATTTTAATTCAAAACTAAAATACTTTTATTATTACTAAGTTTTTTTAAATATATTATATGGGTTTCTTTAAATAATTGGTTTAAAAATATTAGAATTTTAATTTGAAAAAATTAATTTCATTTTAGAAATTATTATATTAAAATTATCTTAGGGTGATGTTTTGATAATTTTTTGAAAAGTTTTATTTTTAAACAGTGAAAAATGTTGATTTTTTTTGGAAATTGTATTTTATTTTAAAGTATTTAAAATTTTAAATTACATTTTGTATTAGTTTTAAAATTTATTTTTTTCTTTTTGATTAAAAAAATCCAATTATATTCTTTGGAATGTATTTTATACTTTAATTTTTTTATAAAAATGTTTTTATGATTAAAAGGAATTTTAAAAAACCGTCTTTCATCACATTTTTTATGATTAATTTTTAAATTATATTATGGAACTTCTAGGAGTTGAATATTGAAAAATGGATTCCATAATTTTAATTAGGAGTTATAAATTTAGTAAATATTTCCTTTTTTTGTCCTTATGAATATTATATATAATAACTATTTTCCACCACTGTAAGGGTAATTCAAGTAATTATTGTTAAAAATAATATGATAAGGACTCAAAAATAACCCAAAAACTTTCCTTTAAACTATTAGATGAGTTTTATTTTCCCATCCTTATCCAAGATAATAATTTATCAAAACTTTGTGCCATTTTTCTTCTAAAATGACTTATGTATTATTTTAAGTAAATATAAAGTTAAAAATGTCACTCTCTCACTTTTAATATCTATAAGATTTTGTGATAGGGATAAAAACAACAAATTTTTGGTTATAAATATTTATTTTAAATATAAATTATTTTTATGGTATTTTTTTTTTAATTTTTAGTGTTGAAATAACAAACTTAAATTCTTATGCAACGTCGATACAATTCTTGTGCATGGTGTAAAAAATTCAATTAAATAAGTTTGAAACACTAAAATTAATATTATATGTGTTAGTTTTAGTAGCCTAAGAATTATATATATATATATATAATATTTTATGGATGTGTTAATGGATTAAATTATAATTCCTTTTCGGTGATGTTATTTTTAATGTCAAATTAAATGAATTGTTCAAAAAATGACAAAAATGATATTTTATAATTAATGATGATTTATAAAATGATTTAAAATTACTTAAAATATTATCTTTATCCAAGTGAATGAGATATGGTTTATAATATAAAAAATGTTTCATTTATGGGTCAATATTTATTTTATACTAAATTCCTTGACTTCTTTAATGTAGAAAACTTTGATACCATGATAATAGATAAATCAGTTAACAAGAGGTTAAAGCTAAAAGGTAAGAGTGCAAACATCACCTATACATTTCCAAATTTTATAATATTATATTATTTATACCCGTAAACATCATATATAATAAATATATTAGTTTTTATCCATTGTTTCATGATAATTAAATTATATTAAGTTAATACTTTAAAAAATTCCATGAATGCCCTTCCACTAACTTATAAAAGGGAACCTACTTTCCCCTCTTCCTCACACATTTTTATTACTCTATTTTAGAAAATACCAATCAAAGTATCTCTTAAAATATATAAACCACCTCTTAGAGTCCTTTTGGTGATTATAAAACCATACTATGAAGGCTTTTGGTGTAAATATAAAGAGGTTGTTTGAAGAAGAGGTATTGTTCTTAACCAAGCGCTTCCATTTTATTTCTTCATTTACCACCATTTTTAACCACGATAAAATAATAAAATAAGTACCTCAAATATATTTATATTTTATTATATCAATTTCATAATCTATATCTATCTCCCCTTCCAACAAATGGGAAACAAAACTGTCGTTCTTGTGTACGGTGGACTACATCCTCACGAACCGATGCGATTTTTCCCATCACCGCCTCTTATAGTTGGTTGTAATGATGAATTAAATTCATATATATGATATTAATGAAATAATTATAATTATTGAAAATTAATATATCAACTAATATTTCATCTTTCAATCTGTTGAAAAAAGATAACATCGTTCAGGCGTATTTATGAACTACCACCTCTACGAAGTGATGAGATCCTCTTTCCATCCCCACATCACATGAATGATATATATAAGTTTATTTAAATATATAAAATTTTATAATAATTAATATATAAATATAAAATAATACTTACCTTCTTTCCATCAAATTCATTGAAAAATGGTAGCATTTCTCATGCATACATATGACCTACCATCTCCATGATTGAAATATAGTCCATTTTTATAAAAATATTTCCTAGTGGGTTTTAAAATTATAATTAGTATATAAAATTTATAATTATCTAATGAATATTATTCTATATATAATATAATAATGACCTAATTGACCACAGTCAACCTACCAAATTTATTTTGGACATATGAGATGAATATCATCAAAACATCCAATGTAAACTTAATTGATTTAGTAATTGTATATAACTTGGAAATAAAAAAAAAAATAATACAATTTAAAAAATTTATTTTGCTTGTAAATAGTTAAAATGATTTTATTATTCATGAATATCAATAATATACATGATGATTCATACTCAAGTTAAGTGAAACATTATCTTAAAACCTCCTTTTAAATGGTTTAAATATTTATTTTCTAAATATTTTATTCAATGTCCATATTATTAAAATTATTTAATGGATGTATTTATATAGACATAAATAAATTATAAAGGAAATATGATATCCCTTTTTTACATTATTTTAATGATTTTAAAAATTAAAATTTTAAATATTTTATAAATAATGTTTTGACTTTATATACAAAAGGAAAAATTAAAGATCTATTTTAAATTATACAGTGTCAATGAATTTTACAACTATTTCAACCATTATTTAATGTTTTTACTTATATACAAGCTTCAATGTTTTATTTAATGTAAAAAATGGTTTCCTTTTGTTCTAGGTAATCTATTTTTTATAATGTGTTTTTAAAAGGGAAGGGTATTTCAATATCCAAAAGTGTTTTGCATATAGGTTCAAAAGAGATTTAAGGGTTTTGTGATGAAAAGGTAAAAGAATAATTTTTTTAATTCATGATATTGTTCTTGATAACTATAGATAGTGATGATCTAGACCGATACAACTTATAAGAAAATGTGGGCCTGATAAATCTCCCCAATGCATTGGGTAATGTTTAATTTATTCCAAGGAAAGAATGAGGGAGTTAACTAGGAAGGTTTCTCCTATGGATTTAATGGTGCACTAGTTATTTCCGACATTAGTTTAAAACAGGTAATAAATATAATGCTCTATGTTTCAAAATGGGTTTATATTTTATTTCTATGGGTTTTAATGGTATATTTGAGAAAAAAGTTTCTGTGTTTCATATCAATATTATTTATTTCGTATGATCAATGAATATTGTTATAAAGATAATTATTTTGTGGGTTTTCAGGATTTTCACTAGTCTAACAGATTTCATTCTTTATTTCCATTATTGATATTTTCTTCTTGTCCTATGTTTTTAAATGTTTTTTCAAAAGGTTTAAGGATGTATAAGAATAAGGAATACATCAAGTTTATAGTCATGAATATTTTTCATGAAAGGAAAATGTGTTTTAATTTAAAATATTTATATTGTGGGAAAAATAGATGCTGAGTAGAAGTGTCTAATTTGTTATATATGATTTTTTATTCTTATTTTATGATCTAATTATCTAAAAATATAAATTTTAATGTTTTTATAAATTTAATAAAGTGAATTATTTTGTTAATACACTAGATCATGTAATGTTTAAGGATGGGTCCTTATAAAAACACATAAAAAAGTTGAAATTAACTTGTAACGCACATAAAAAATCCAAGTATGTTACAAATATGGTATGAGAATGAGTTAATAACCAATGTAAAACTATATTATATATTATATTCCTTACAGTGAAATAAACTTGATCAATAATTTCAGGATTTGAAAAATGAAGTATAGAATCACACATTAGGATTTTTTATATATGGAATGAATGTATATCTAATCCTTAATATTAACATAGTTAATATCCGGTTATATTGGTAATTTAAAACTTTTCAAAAAATATTGTTATGAATTTAAAACAATTTATGATGATTTTGATGATTTTTGAATTAAAACAGTCTTTAAATAATATTTTTGTTTACTTTTTATAATCAATTAATGAAATAAACTTTTATAAGATGAAGGTATTAAAGTGTTTGATTCTTTTTTTTCCAATTATATGTTATGATAATGTTCACTATAAATTATTTCTTGGATTAAGGAAATTTATTTGGATTTATTGTTCAGGGAGAAAAATCTTGTCTATTTTTTGAAGAAGGTACTACAAAACATTAACTAAAACATGAGAGAAAAAAATTCACACATGTCAATAAAGTTTTCTATGAATGGATAACTATTTATAAATATTTACAAGTTATTAATAGATTAAATTAATATAATATCTCATCTCATCCTTTTTCAAACGGTCATTGTTTTGAAAGTGTGAAAAACGTTGTGTACACTTTTGAGAAAACACACAAATTGAGTAATGACTAAAATATATGGAAGAAAAAGTCAATATTATTTAGTATTCATTAATATATATATCTTGAGTTTAAACATAATATTAATGAAATGAATATTGATAATAATTTTAAGTTCCATTGTAATTGTATAATATTAAGTTTTATTTGTTTTTAATTTGAAGTAAGTTAATGTGTGTTAAAGAATGAAGAGTTGGATGCCCTTGAAATTGGGAATTAAATAATGGAATTGGTTTCTGGGTGAGAAAACCATCACATATAATAATTGGAGATATAGTTTGTATTATAATGACAAGTGAAAAAATTTAGATCATTGTATATAATAGTCACATTGGGAGTGAGTATTTAAAGAATTATTTGGCTGCATAACTCGAACTAGGTAGCTTGTATAAGTTTTATTTTACCAGTCTTAAACAAGTTTGAATGTCAGATAAAGCTATTTGTATTTTTTAATAAACCACACAAGAATTACTAAGAATGTTGAATACTAAAAAGGGTGTTCTAGCTGTAATCATGAAGGCCCCTATATGCAAGTTCATCTGTGAAATCATGAATACCATAAAAAAATAAATTTTTTCATAAAGATGATTTTTGAATGTAGTAAGGATGATTGATACCCATTTAAGAATCAAGTATCCATGTTAACATGAATGCATGAATCCAAAATGTTCATGTCTTATGTATGATCTTCTCATATGGATCATCCTTTCATATAGATGACTCCCGTAAGGGTTATTTTAATTTCAAGTGTAAGTATGAATGCATGCGTAAGCATGAATGTATGCGTAAGCATGAAGATGTGTAATTATAAACACCATAAGGGTAAATCCCCTCATAAGGATATTTTTATACTTATTAAAATTTTTAAAAATTCAAAAAATTGTCCCAAATTTAAGATTCTAATGAATAAAAATTTAGGATAATGCAAGAGTTACTATTTATGGCATTAAATATCACAAACACATCAAATGGTGTGTGATCCAAGCAA
The DNA here is from genome assembly GCA_963277665.1 of Viscum album. Taxonomy (NCBI): domain Eukaryota; kingdom Viridiplantae; phylum Streptophyta; class Magnoliopsida; order Santalales; family Viscaceae; genus Viscum; species Viscum album. The sequence continues at coordinate 2,092,652,197 of OY728148.1, read as the reverse complement.
TGAATTAAATAATATACGATATTCAATATTGGTGAAGATTATTAATACAAGTGGATTTTTGGGTGACTTTTTAAAAATTTAAAATTTGATTTTCTAGAATTTACAATTCTAATGATTTTTTTGAAGATGTTGAATATGAGATTAAAGTTCATATAATCATGATGCACAGTTAGCCGTGATTGTAGATTTTTTAGGAAAACAAAAATCATGTGTATTAAAAAATAATTTAGATGACGTAAAAAAATTTATCTATCTATTATCTTTAGTCTAATCAATTATGATCCAAGCTATTGAGAAAAATAATATAGGTTGGATGTACTTCAGAGAATTAATTTTAGCCTAAAATGAGAGGACTTCTATTTTTCATGAAGTTTAAAAATGAAAAAAGTGTTTATGCAAGTTCTGATAATTAGAGTTATTAAATATAAAAAATTTATTTATGATTTAATTATAAGAAGTAATTATGGGTGTGCTTAGTAGATACTATTGTGTATAGACTTATGTTTTAAATCAATAAGGGTTTTCATGAAAACACTCACACAACATGTGGGATTCCTCCAAGTTGAAATTGTTTATGTTGTTTATTTTGATATATCCCATGAATAATAATTTTAAATTCATATTTTTGTTGAATATATTTTTGATTAAGAATAATCGAATGCTACTGGAAATTAAATAGAATAATTTTTCATCCATGAGAAATAAAAGAAAAGAAAAGGATAAAGATTTTATTTCTTTGGTACATCCATTGAGAAAAATGAGATATGGGAGATCATGGGTTTTTGAATGTGAGTGCATTTGTTTAACACATATTATATCTCCTAAATTTTTTCATTTATGGAAAATTGAGAAGACCACACCAAAAGGAATATGTCTCATTTATAGCTGTGTAAGAGATACATTTGAAGAACATTTATTATCTTTAAAAAAAATAATATACCCCTTGATAAATTATTAGGGCAGTGACTATACTGTGAGTATTCATTTGGGGAAGTAAATATAATTCAAGAAGAATAACTGATTTAGCTAAGAGGAGGTAGTTTATCACTTGAGGAAGAAGAGGTAGTGGAATATGTTGTATGATATAGAAAGGAAAAACAGAAAGACAACTGATCTTGTGCTGCAAAAAGAAATTATTTTGGGTTTCAAAGAGAATAAGAAGGGGATGAACTATTCTGTTGGTCAGATATAGTTGGGGAAGAATAAAAGGATAATTTTATTCTGAAGCCGAGATGTTCTTGGGTACTACAACATATTGTGTTCTTAGGTTTTCAGTGTTGGGAATTCTGAGTTGAGTAAGAGGCTTGAAATTAGTTTCTGTTTAAGAACTAGGAGAATACAAATATTCTGAGGCCAAGTTTCACGAGAAGAGTTTGAAGATCTTAAAGTAGTTAGAGACTGTCTAATTAGAGGAATAAGATCATAATTTTTGAAGTAAATACATCCCTATACAACCTATTCATCTACTTCAAAGAGGATGAGGATGAAAACTATGATGACCAGCCATTGCGATAACAATTTGAAGACCACGGGATATAGTATAAATATTCCCTATATTTTGTAATAGAGTGAGATAATTTTAACTATGTAATATGGTGATCATTTCTTGTATAATAGAGAAATAATTTTTTTAGGATAATCCCTGTAAAACCCACAAAAATTTGTAATAAAATTATTTGTGTATAATCCATGTTTCAACCGAAATTGAACATAGAAAGAAATAAGTTTCCCATGTTGGGTTTGAACCTTATAAAAAATACCAACATTAATTTCAGTATATATATTTCATATAGATAAATACTAGGTTAAACTATAGGAGTTCTATTTACATCTTAATATGTTATAGAGGTTCAAAACCAAATTGGATTTAAATATCAAATGAATAAATTATATTTGATAAAAAAATGACAACCCATAATTCACAACCACTTAGGTGTGTCTTCATAATATAATGAGAATCTCAATTAGTACTAGAGAATAGGTTCACTCTGATTAAATATACTATTACCCATCCTATTTTTTAAAATAATATATGAAGTGAATATTTGAAGTCATATTACAAGAGATATTAAAATAACCTTAGATGGGAGAATCTGTTTCCATCCTATTTAATATTGCTCTATAAATTTTAGCCAATACCTTGTAAAAAAGGAATAGTAAATAGGTAAATAAGACAAGAAAATGTTTTAAGAAGATATTAGAGGCACCGATAGATAAAGTTATTCAAAGTGGAATGTGTTTAGTTAAATATGTTGAAACTGATTCCTCTAGTGATACACATTAAATAAGCGATACAGATGATTTTAATGAACCACCCAATGATTTTAATTTTGAAGTTAATATTACTTGAAGAAATTCCCCATTGAATATGTGACACACACACACACACATATATTTATATCATGGGAATTAATTATGATAATTCATTGATAGAGGAACTATATGATGTAATGGAAAAATAATTGGAAAATTATATGAGTTTCTATAAAACTATCTCAAAGATTTTGAAATTCATAGAAGATTATTCAACACTTTTCAAGGAAAAATTTTATTTAGTTGGTGAATTATTTCAAAGAGTTATTTGTGATAAATTATTATTTAATAAGGTTGTTAAGGAGGTCTTCCATGAATCGGAAAAGATTCATTAAGACTCTATAAATATAAAATTTTCTTAGTTGGATGTAAAGAGAAAGAGAATAAAGGAGCTGAATTATTATCTACAAGTGAAAAATCAGATTCATGAGAAACTATTAAAGAAGATAGAAATAGAATATTAATTAAGGATAAATAAACTTTAAGACTATAATTACCTTCTTAATATGAAATGTATTATGTTACAGGTAAATATGAATAAATCTAGAAACCACTGAAGATAGAACATCACAATCTTCTGAAAGTAAGAATAATGCCACACAAATTCCAGAGAAGTTCCTTAAATCAAAGAAGATTAATTTTTTTTGAAAAAATATCTCAATATAATCAAGATAGTAATCCATTTCATGATCATACAAAATCCAACCCACTATATAGTTAAATCTATTAGTATTGAATCTTATTTTTTTGTAAATATTATGAAGAAGTCAAAAACTATTCAAATTTAGGGGAGTAAAAATACTGAAACGCCCAACACATCATCAAGGGTGGAGTAAGTATGTGAAAGAAAATTTTCACCTTAAAAGAAGAATAAAAATTTGGGGTACTATCCCGAAATAATATAAAGGGTGTCAGTATGGAAAAACATCCACTATATTGAAAAGAGTAAGATTAATTAGAATATGTTCGCAATGTTGGATGTTTTCACATAAGACTATTGAATGTTGGAAAAACATATAGAACTATGGAAATTATAAAATCCCTAAATATGGGGGGGGGGGGGTAAATATAAATTTAAATAAAAATATACTTCCCTAAATTAGAACTCATAAAATAGAAATTATATGTCTATAAGATATAGAATTGAATTCTTATAGAACTTCTATGAGTATTACAACAAAGGTGGACTTCACTATTAGGAGAATTGGAATCTATTATATCATTATAACCCCCAAGCTATTGAAATGAAAAGTCTAAAACAAAAATCCAAGAATCAAATTAATATATGTGATACTTATTTGGGTTGGAAATTAGTAAAGAATCACATTGAATAAAGAAATACGTAGACAACAATGGAGAAAGATAAAAAGAATGGTCAACCTATAGGGAAAAATTTATTTTATTATGGAAAGAGAAGACACATCATAATCCATTATAATATATAAATGAATATTATAGTTAAAATAAGCTAATTTAAAACTAAGAAGGAATCCATGCAAAAGGGAAGTAGTCATATTGGATTAGTATAATTGATACTTATTATAAATAGGTTGAGATGTTTCCCAAAAAGGTTTACTTTAACACTAAAAAATATGTGTATATAAGTTAAAAAGTGGCTGAAAACCATTCTAATAAATGAATGACTGTCATTTTAGGTCGAAATAATCCATTGAAAAATAACGAAGAAAAACTAATGGTTCCCACTTTCAAGAAATAAATTTCAAATAAGGAGTCTTCCTACATAAAGAAGTTTGAGCATCATGTTATATAATTTTCAATCATAAGGCATGACCATTTAGAAGAGTCTATAAAATTAGAGAAATTTGAAAATAAAGGAAGTACACTATTTTACAAATTAGAGAAACCCATTCCAAAAAAAAGTCAAAAATGAAAAAAAATCCATGCTACCTAAAAGGAGAACAAATTTGGAGTACTAAGAAAGAAACATTCATGAAGAGTTATAGACACTTTAAACCTTTAATGAAAGAAGGCTCTAGGTTGATAAAGTTATCTTAGCTCTATGGTTCATGTTGAATTGTTGATGTATGTATAGATTATTCTCATATAAGTATAGTAGTGCTCAAAGTTGGAAATTATAACTCATAATTTATGGAGAGAATCCCTTGAAGGGGAGATATCAAAATAATGAAAATTTCTCAATGATTTATAATTATCTCATAAATTTGGATATCTAGAAAAAAATTGATTAAATTTTAAGTTAGAGGTATGATTTTCATTCCCCCATAACTTTTTAAACATTTATTTATTATAACTATAAAGGGGAGTGATTATATAATCAAATTGGGGAATAAATAAACTTTCACTTTAAATTTTTTGATGTGTTTATTCAATTGAAGTGTAGGTTTATGAAACTTCTTGAAAATCTATTTGGAAAGACCATTCAGAAAAAAATCAGATATGGTATCACATTTAGGTTAGTTAATGGACAACTTAATTATCTAAATTAACCACTATTGTTTTCAGCCTTGGGTTACTCCATGTAGAATTAGTGTTGGTTAGTTGATGACACTTTGATGACAAAAATGTGTTATTTATCTTATCTCATGAGTTAATGGAGAGCTTGGAAAGTTTATGAACACATAATGAGAATATAATTTTCTTAAATTTAAAATATTTCGTTTGAAATGTGTAAGCCTACATTTTGAGTTGTGGTATCAATATAGGGGGAATACATTTTTTTAAAGATTACCTATCATGTCAAATTGGGGAGAATTTTTTTTTCTCTATCTAATTTATTTTTAATAAGTGGGAGAGATAAATTTCATTGATTTTAGAAGTAAATTGTTTTGAAAATAAATATGAATGGAGATAATTAATTGCCCTTGGATTTTGAGAAACTTGAGTTTTATTTATTTCTAATACGATGTAAGTCAATGTGTGTTAAATAATGACGAGTTGGATTACCATGTAATTAGTTAATAGATAATTAAGTGGGTTTCATGGTGAGAAATCCATCACATCTGATGATTGGAGAGCTAATTTGTATGTTAATGATAAGAAATAAAGTTTAAATAATTTTATACAATATGTATATAAGAAGTGAAGAGATGAAGAATGAGTTGGATACTAAACAAAAAATGAAAAGATTTTATAATATATAATTAACAAGTATTAAACAAGTTCAAATATTAGAGGATACTAGATGAAATTGTTAAGAAACCACCTGCGAGTTAATAAGCTAGTTGGCTACTGAAAGGGGTGATTCAAATGTAAGAATAAAGGCCCCCATAAGCATGCTCACCCACATAATAATGAAACATGTGTAAGAATAATTTCTTCATAATGATGATTTTTAATATAATAAAGGTTAATTCCACCCATGTAAGTATAAACTATCTGCATAAGCATGAATTCATGAATCTTTAAAAGATATTTTGTAAGGATGAATAGCCTATAAGGATGAAGGTGTAAGGATGACTCCTATAAGGGTTATTTGAGTTGAATGTATAAGAATTAATTCTCACATAATCATAAAGGTTAGTAAGCATCGATCATGTAAGGATGAATTCTATTTTGATGTAAGGATAAGTTATTACTTTAAGGATTACCATGTTGTAAGGATCATTTTATCTTTATGAGATTGTTAAAACTTCTATTTTTAAGAATTTATTATTTAAAAGAATAAAAATAAAAATGATGAATGAGATTTTCTTCATGATATTAAAAATCACAAAAACCTAAAATAGTGTGTGATCTGAAATAAAAATTAAATATTTTTTTATTTTCAAGCTTGGTGAAGAAAATCAAAGTAATACAATTTTAAGTGACATTTTAAGGTCTGAAATATTATCTATAATTTATAATTTTGATCATAATGATATTTAAAGGCACTGAATCTATGATTCAAGTTCAAGTAATCATGATTCTTGGTTATTTATGATTCAGGATCATTTTTTAGAATGAATAATAAACTTCATAGTTTTTCAAGAATAAAATAGATGGGGTTAAGTCGACTCGAGCTATAAATCATTTTCCAAACTATTGTGGTCTAATCTACTGAGAATAATATTAAAGGAAACATGAACATTAAATAATTAATTTTATCTTGAAATGAGAGGAATTTCATATTTAATTAAATATATAAATACAAAAAACAAATGTGCCGATGAAAGTGTTAATCATTTGTGTTATTAAATATCACAAATTTATTTTTGATTAAAGTATAGGAAGGATGAATGAGTGTATTGAGTTTCTAATATTATGTACATACTCATGTTTGAAATCTATTTGGGTTTTCATGAAAATAATTAGACCACAAGTTGGAAGCCTCTAAGACATAACTATTAATGTTGTGTATTTCTATACAACCTATTGAGAATAGTTTAAATGAGGATTTTTGTGGAGTATATTTATGAGGAAGATAAAGCTGAGCCTATTGAATATTAAATAAATTAATTTTTCTACCTTGATAACTAAAATAAAATAAAAGATAATGGCTATCATTTCACATGGGAAAACCTTGGAAAAAATGAGACATAGAAGATTAGGGGTTATTGTATTTGAGATGATTTGTTTGACCCACACAATATATCCTAAATGTTTCCATTTACAGAAAATTGAGAAGAACCCACTAAAACAATGAAGAAATTTATAGAGTTTTGTGGTAAAGACTCTCGAGAAATATGATTTTTTATATAGAAAATTAATATACCACTCTAGAAAGTATTGGTGCAGTGGATACATAGTTAGTATAAAGAGTGGGTAGTAAATAAAATTAAAGAAGAATAATGAAGTTAGATGAGAGGAAGTAACATGTCAATCAAGTAAGAAGAAACAATATAATCCGCTGCATATTATTGTGAAAATAAGAGAAAGAGAACCAAGAATGCATTATACTGAGAAATTATTTTGTGTTTAAAATAACAATAAGAAGAAGTGGATGACCTATTCTATTGGTCATATACAATAAAGGAATAAAAAGGGAAGTTGTTTCTAAAGATGATATGTTTTTGAGAACTCAAAATATTTTATCCTTATGTTTTTAGAGTTTAGAATTTATATTTGAGTAATGATTTTGAACTTAGATTCCATTAGAGAATTTTTAGTAGGAAAATATTTAGTGGTTGAGTTTCATGATAAGTGTTTGAATATATTAAGGTAGTTTAAAACTATATGATTTGAGGCAGAAGATCTGATTTTTGTATCTAGAAACATCATTGGATAACCTGTTGATATACTTCAAAAAGGACAAAGAAGGAAACTGAGATGACTAACCTGTTAAATTCTAATTTAAAGATTATGGTATAAAATCTAAATATTCCTTCACTTGCATAATATAGTGAATGAATTTCACCTATGTAATATAGTGATCACTTTACTATGTAATATGGAAAGATAGGTTATAGGATAATATTTATCCATCCCTCTATAATTGATAATAATATTATTAGTGGAGAATATGTGTTTCAATGAGAATTAAACATTGTAAGGAGTGGATTTCCTACATTGGGGATGAACCTTATAAAAACACATATTCTAACTTTACTTTTAGTATATGTATAACATATTGGTTAATGCTATGTTAAAATATAAGATATCAATTGAATTACTCATAGGTGACAAATGATCAAAACCAAAGGATATTAAATATCAAAAGAATAATTTCTTTTGTTAAAAATAATTTGACGACACCAAATTCACCCTCTCCCAAGAGTGTCTATATGATCCACTAGGACTCTAAAAATATATGTGATAGTTTAATTAGAAAATTGTTGGATATTAATAGCATAACTTAGGATGAATTTAATACCATATTTGACATACTATAAATGGTAATACATATGGATTTAGTTTCTTTTCCTAAAGGAAAATGAACATACTTGCATTTGACTTATCATACATTATCTAAGAGAGATAGAATTCAATTTTAACAATGTTTAAATGGTATTAAAGTGATTCAAGGATATTCATTAATTGTAAAAAAATGGTATGTAATTTTATTTTTTGAATTTAATGGGAATGAAATATTATGTTAATCATATTTTGATGTAACAACTAAGGTAACCAAAAGCTGAACTACCTAATATAGTGTTAAAAACTCTTTCTTTAGGCACTAGTTTCGATAAAAAGTGAGATGAAAAAAGATATAAGAAAAAATAATGCTTCATGAATATTTATAAACATTTCATTAATTATTTGGAAATTTTTAATGAATATTCACATATAGATCATTGTTTTTTTAAAAAGTGGGAATTTTCATTTGAGGAATAGAAATGACGTAAAATGGATTAAAATGAGGAATTTTAATGTTTAATTCTCTTATGAATTATTTTTTGGATTTTAATTGATAATATTTATTAGATTTTATATAGGTAAAAATATGTCCATCCATGAGACAACTCTCAAATATATCCGACAAGTCACTTAGCCATCCCCTTTTAAGGTCCATCTAACCAAGAAGTCCATGAGAGTGCCCACATGAATAGAAGGTACGACCCCTATGGGGAGGATACCATCTGTATAGGTTGGGATAAATCCTACATGAGCTCTGTAGGTCCATGAAACCCATTATTATTGTGTGAATATGTAACTGGGGGCCCGCCCCTAGAGTTGGCTTCTTAGCAGCTGAAGTCATGCTATGTTAGTTATAAAAGTGCTTTCCCATGGTTATTTCAGAAGTTGGAAAACTATATTGTGAGTTCTATTAAACTTAATAGAAACACCATCATCCCTGATCATCTTCATGATCCTCATTCTTGGAAACACCCTTCATAAATCACTACCTTCATCCTTAACCACCTATTTATGCATCTCTCAAGGAAACACCATGGAAACACCAAGATATCCTAGGCTTGGGCCAAAATTCCACATCTGTAGTTTCTAAAATACCTAAGATCACTTCCTAGACCTCATATAACCATTATGAGGCCCATGTTGAAGCTTCATTCAGCCACTGTGAAGGACATATGACATATAGAAGTGTTCCTCATCCACTTCCCCTACCGCCACTTTCCATGGAGTCACCACCAAGGAGATGAAGAACCACCATGGGTGTATATCATGTACCACATCCCATGCATCCCATGCAGAATGTTGTGTGGTGATGCCCTGCTAATCCATATTGTAAAATAAAAAACCCCATGATTTGTGGGAGATTTTAGAAAATAAAAAGATTTATTCAAATATAATCCTTGAGATATGTAAAAATAATAATATTTAAGAATCATTATTTTCCAATAAAATGGAGGTCTCGACTACTACTAAGTGAGATCTTAGAAGGGAGAGGCCACACTTCGAGGTTGAGTACTGTTGTCATGTTTTTACTTTTTTTAATATTCCTTATATTTTTTTATTTTTTATTTATTTTAATTTATATTAAATATAATTCATGCATTATATTTTTAATATAATTTTTTTACTGTGTTCTTCTGCCCTTATTCTTCTTATTTTTATTCTTCTTAATCTTATTTTTTATTTGATTTTATTCTCTTATCCCCATCTTCTTATTATTTTATTTTTCTTTCTTTTTTTATCTCTCTATCCCTCTCATTATTATAATTATTATTTATATTTCTTCTCATTATCTTATTAAATTTTCTTCTACAGTGACCTTTTACCCTCAATAATGAGGGGCTAACCCAAGTCTTGGACATGGGGGAGGATTGGGTGTTCCTAAATTATAAGCTTAAATTATTTAAATGTTTTGAATCTGTATATGGTGATTAAGAGTGATTTGTACGTGTGTGGTGGTTTTCCACTATGAAATGAATCTCAAAATCATTTATATAATTTTATTTAAATCTTATACATCCCTTATGTTATACAAAAACTCTTCATATTATGGAGTTGATCTACTCAATGGATTAAATGACATAAGATGGAGCCATGTCCTGGAAGATTCCACACTCTCGGTTGAGGTGTGTCACCAACCTTGATTAAATGTGGAGGCATAATTTAATATTCTTTGGATTTTGATATTTAAAAACCAATAAATAAAATAATAGTATCTTTAGAATTAATTTTCCTAATTAAACTCTAAAAATTAATTTGAAGTAAATAAAATGAATAATGAAGGAACCTGAAACCAAACCCTTGTCCAAGTTATTTCTTTTATAATCTCATTCTATTGAATATGCATATTAGTATTGTTTTATTTTATTTCATTTAAATATTATTCCAAAACCAAAACAATTTATTTTATAAATAATAATAAAAACACAAAGAAATAGTTTAGGTGAATGAGAAAATAGTGAGTATACAATTATGAAACTTCTCAAGTCAGACAACCCTGGCCAGCCATTGTGTTGTACTAAGAAAACATTAAAATTTTGTTTTTCGACACCCTATAATAGGTGTGCATCCAAAATGGCACTATTTTAAGGGATCCAACTTGTTTTTTGATTTTTTTCCTTTTCACACATTATAGATAGTTTTTTATTGATTTTATAAAAAAAATTAAATAATTTTTTTATGATGATGTATTCAGATGATTATTACTATTCATGGAATAAATACTCATAGATGGAAAAATAAGAAGAATAAGTATTCCAAGAGTAAAACAAAGCTCTATTAGGAAAACATAAAGAAGGAATAAAAACAACTACATAGAAAAATAGAATCGATAAATACATATTTCTATGCACCCCAACACCAACTTGACCCTCCATCGAAGTAAGACCCTGAGACTGTTTTAGAAGAGATTTACCCACTCATATTTGAAGTTGAAGAATATAAGGAGGTTAAGAAGGATGTACCTAAAGATTCAATACAATTCACTCAAACACTACTAGAGGAGAGATATGAATGGTACTTTCTAACTGATTTACGAAAGGGAGATCAAGTAAATTTGGATAAATTTTAAAGAAATTGGGAAGAAATTGAAATGGAATGATATCTACATATTTATAAAGTAAAATAATCAGAACCAATACACCTTGATTTATCCTTATAAGAAGAAGAAAAAACCCAAGTGTTGGAATTCAAATAAAAATATTTATGAGCCTTACTACCTACCTCTATCTGCAACCACTCAAATCAAAGAGGTTCTTTCAACTAAATAACTAATTAACTCTAAAGTTACTCAGAGAGATAATAATTTCTTGAACTATATGTTTTCTAATATCATTGGAACTGAATTGAGTACCACCACATTTTATTTTAATTTTAAAAAATTGGCCACCTCATATTATACCCTGTAGAAAGATGATGAAAATGAAAATACACATATCAAGGAACTCATTGAGATCCCTCAAGATATTGAACATTTATTGGAGGAATCCCATGAAGAGATCAAAATGAATTTTCTAAAGGAACCAAAGTAAAATAATGATCACATTAAAAGGTATGGTTTTTATAGTGTTTTTTCATGTTTAAATTTGTTTCATGTTGAATTAAAATCTAAATATTTCTTTTATTATTCTTTTTATGAAGAACAATTTGAGAAACTATTATATTGTTAAATAAAGTTTTCACAAGTTACAACCAATGAATTGGAAGATTGATACATCATCCCACCCCCAAGATGTAAGCTGTACCAAATTGAGAATGGGGCATATATGGTGTACTCTATTCATGGGGTCTTTTGAGCTAAAGAAAAAATTTATTAGATGGGAATATCAACATGTGGTGGTTTAAATCCAAGAAGCTTCACCCACTAATAGATTATGGATAATAGCTGGTACAAACCTTGTAGAGTTGGTAAAAATATATGGACTACTTGGGGTATTAAACCAAGGATTATCCTTTATTTTATTTCTAGGAACTCTCAATTTCATAAATAGGACTAGTTTAGCATACGTATCCAATCCCTTATCCATTTGAGATTAATTAGCATGATCCTTGTGTTTTAATTGAGTTATTTAATTTTTTAGGACTATAATGGAACAAGGAAGGACAAGAAAATCGAAGAGTAAGAGAGGAATGAAGCTACATTAAAATAGAAAGTGCATTATTACATTATTTATGTTCAAAATCCCTGTATTTGTTTCTAAAAAAATATATTTTAAGATGAAAATTTCAGCAACTGTTCTAAACTGAAAACTGCATTCCCAAACATGAATTCTTGCTTTACTAGACTTATCTCGGAGACATGAGTATCATACGAATCCTATGATACCATGATTTAGATTTCAATTTTAATGATAATGAATGATTAAGGTGGATAATTTAATTATTTAATTCAATCTAGGATATTTAAATGATGACACATTATTTCAGGGAATTGGTTGATTCATGTAAATGAAATTTTGATAAACTTTTTCACACATTGAATTTCTGAAGTATATGTGAATTTATTTTTTATTATTTGTAATTACATGATTATTTTTCCAATATTATATGTTCTATTTTTCAGAGTACTCATATACCAAATATTTACTATTTTATGCTGAGCATATTTCTTGAGTGATCATGGGACATTCCATCTACCAGAACATGCATGAAACTTGTCAAACATAATTATTATTAATAAATTTTTTTAATGATTGATGTATATTTTGATAAATCCTTATCCTTAAGACCACCTTATACATTGATTCTTATTTATCCCATAGATTCCATGAATGACCATGTTTGGGATGTTCCATATTTGAAGCCATTTTTTTCAATTCCTACATTACTCTTAGTATTTTTCATGAAATTTTAAAGTTGAAGTGTGGTGTTGGAGGAAGTCATGGTTAAATGGATCCACTATATTATAATGAAAACAATTCTGGGGTGATGCTTTGGGAATTGATAAAGGTTTATGTTTCTTACATCATACTTAATTGGTTTCCTTTCTTGAATAAAAAAATTTATATGAATTGGTTTCGATTTAGAAGAATAAAAAATAACCATTATTAGACTGATGATTTTTATCATATGCGTTTTTTTAGATGTGAGGTTTATTCCAAGAAAGAATATAAAATAAAAAAATATGATTTTTTTGAAAAACAATTAAAAAATAGGGAAAATTCAAGAAGGTGCACATCATTCATTATTCTTTCACATTTCATGACCTTTACTTTGATCTTGGGAAATAGGTGTTTTCATTGTAACAGGAAGAATTATAGTGATATTTTAATTTTTGATGCTATGAAATATGCTTCAAGATAATAATATCCTACTTTGAGCCTTAATTTTGAATATAAATTCCTAAAAACATGAAGCCTTAGAGTAATTTGAAACTTTATTTAAAGTCCTCATGATCTCATGTGATTTTTTTCTTTATAAAGTGGAGAAATAAGTTCCATTACAAGAATATAGACAAGGATCATTTATTCCTAATTTGATCATAAATCTAGTTAAATTTGTATCATGAGTGATGAGTGAAAGGATTCAATAGTGATGTATATCATGAATTTTTTTATTTAATAATAATTAATTGAGGAACTTGAATGAATAAAAGGAGAGGTTCCATAATTTTTAGAAGGGAGAAAGTAAAATACATAGATATGCTATTTATTTAAATTTTTTGAAATTGAATTGATATTCTATATGGAACATGAAAATTTGATTTTACATTGATAATTATTTTATTTTATTACTTTGAATATTAAATATTGGTAAAATTGGTGCCCTCTTAAATTAAATGTTGATATCTAATGCTTAAGGAAAAACATAGTGTAAGTGTGGGGGTATATGATACAATCATTTTTCATACATATTTTTAAGTATTTTTTTAAATATTTGGAATATTTTTTAATGAATATTCACATATAGATCATTGTTTTATTAAAATGATGGAATTTTCAATTGAGAAATAAAAATTCCTTAAAGTTTATTTAAATGAGGAATTTTAATGTTTGAGTTTCTTATGAATCATTTTTGGATTTTAATCGAGATGTTTATTAGGTTTTATATACGTAAAAATATAGCCATCCATGAGATAACCCTTAACCATATCCCACAACCCACTTTGACCACCCCTTTTAAGGGCTAGATGACTAAGAAAGCCATATGAGAGCCTACATGAACCAAAAGGTGTGAGCCCTCAAGGAGGATCTGACAAGTATAGGTTAGGATAAAGCCCTCATGGGATACACGGGTCGGTGATAACCATTTTGAGTGTGTGAATGTGTAACTAGGTGCCCACCCTGGGGAATAATTCTGAGGAACCGAAGCCAGAACTTATTACTTATATAATTTCTCAACTATGGAGATTTCCAATGTGGGATGACTATGTTGTGGGTACTATTAATCTTAAAAGAAACATCATCATTGTATCTCAGATCCATGTGCCTCATGCTTGGACACACCCTGTACCGCTCACCACTTTCATCCTTGACTACCTCTATCCACATATCATTGGGAAATTCCATGGAAGCTCTGGTATATCTCAGTATTGGGCCAAACATCCACTTCCATATCTCCAAACCACCCCAGATATTTCCTGGACCTCATACAACCACCATGAGGCCTATTTCAAAGTTTCATCTGACCACAGTAAATTATGGATGGATCATAGTTGGTTTTCTTTTATATTTCCTACACTTTTACATTACATTGAGTCGCCACCACGGATATAAAGAACCAACCTAGGTGCCTATCACATTCCATGTCCCATGCCTCCCATACAGAAGGTTGTGTCATGCTGCCCTACTGATCCACACTACAAAATGGAAAACCCTATGACCTATAGGAGATTTTATAAAACAAAATGATACTCTAAAACATAATCCTTAAGATAAGAAAAAAGAGATGTTTGAGTAATCATTCTTTTCCCTATAAAACGGATTCCTCAGCCATTGCCAAGGGAGATGTTAGGTCCACTAGCCTAGAAAACCTAAGAGGAGGGGTGAATCAGGGTATGATAGATTAAAACAACTTCCCATTTTTTATCTTGTTTTTTTGTTAGAAAAAACCTTCTTCTCTCTCCTTCCCAATGCAGAGTATGAATAAAACATAAAGCATGTACATGACACAATGATTTTTACTTGGTTCACCCTCACTGGGCTACGACCAAGGAGCATACACTGGAAGTGTTCCAATGTACCAATTCCACTATAAGCGCACTGTTGTTTACAATTTTGAATAGGACTCACTGCCACTCTTGGTTTACGAGTACTCACAATTTGATAACTCACTACTCTCTCAATTGAAGTGAGCTCACTACTTCTTTAGAAGATCCTCTCACATTTTATAGACCTGTAGGTCTCTTCATTACCACTAATGAATTCATCCTCCACTATATGTAGATGATATATTGATGTCCAAATCTCATCCACTTATGAGTACCTCTTTTCCCCTAAACACTGAGCAACAACCTTTGGGAAGTACCTTTGCAAAGCACCCTACTTCATGAAGCTCCCAATTTCACGAAGCTCAAACAAGCCTTCGTGAAGCACCTGCCTTTTCACGAAGCTCAAAAATTCACAGAGCTCAGGCCATCACGGAGCTCAAGTCGTCATCGAGGAACTTCATTCGTGAAGCTCACTAAGCCAACGCAGAGCACCAAACTTTCACAGAGCTAAATTAGCTGCCGTGAAGATCTTGACTTTCACAAATCACACTTCCTTCGTGAACCACCATCACGAGCCGAGAGAAAAATATTTTCTTTGAAAACTCTCTACTTCTGCCAAGGGGGTTGAGGTATATTTATAGGTGATTACACCGACCCTCGAACTTTCAACACAAAGTCAACGCCACGTTAGTTCAAATCGAGAATCTCCGAAGTTCCCATCAAAATTATCTCAAAATCACGAAGCACCACGAAAATTTTCTGATCATAGAGATCATCGTAATCGTGGTGCATTCCTTCAATTACCTCACGCCACCTTTACCAAGCTCCCTCATATTTCCCTTCAACATTGTCATTTGGGAAACTCGTTGTAATTGCGATGCATCACCAGAAACATTTTTCTAGTATTTGCGAAATGCAAACCATGAAGCCTATCTTCACCAAACTCATGCATTTTCTATATTTTGATGAGATATTCAAGGAAATACATATTTCATGATGCTCACCAATGTCCAAATTTTGGACCCCAAAAATTTGGCAAACACAAGAAAATGGTGCAACCTTGTATCTATTCTTTTATACCACCTCCAGATAGTCCATTTCTTTATCATGGTTCTTTGTCAACATGGATTGTCAACAACATATTGGGAACATGACAATTCACCATGGAAACTTTCTTTATCTACAAACAAAATCAACACAAAAATGCTATAATGTTACCTTGAGGGATGTTTCCCAATAGGAGAGCTTAGAAGGGAGAGGCCACATGCTGAGGCTGGGTGCTTCTACCATGTTTCTTTTTTTTAATTTTCCTTCTTTTTTTATTTTATCATTATATTTTTTTATATTAAATATAATTCAAGCATTCTATTTTTAATATAATTTCTCCCACCATGTTCTACCACACTTAATCATCATCATCATCATCATCATCATCATCTTATTATTATTATGTATTTTAATTTATTCACTTATTCTCATCCTATTTTTATTTTATTTATCTCTCTCTCTTCTCTCTTTATCTATAATTCTTCTTATTCTTATTTTAATTTTCAATTCTTATCATATTATCTTTTCTTCCATAGTGACCAATTTCCATCGATAATTAGGGGAATAATTGAGACCTTTCCTTAAGGTAGTATCTGTTGTTTGTGAATTATATGATTATAATATATAAATTTTTTGAATATATTTGTGGGGGATAAGAGTTATATGTATGGGTGTGGAGGTTTTCCTCTATTAAATGGATCTCTAAAATCATTTCTATGATTTTATTTAAATATTATTCCATCCTTATGTTGCACACAATAACTTTACATAGTGAAGTTGAATAGTTCAATGGATGAAACAACATACGATGGAGCCAGGTCTTAGAAGATTCCACACTATCAGTTGTGGTGTGTCATCAACATTGATTATAGGATGAGGTGGAATCTAATTTTATTTGTCACTCGATATTTCAAAACCAATAAATAAAATAATAATAGTTTAAGAAAGAGGTCTCACAATTAAACTATAAAACTAAATTTTAAATAACAATAATGAATAATGAAGGAACCTAAAACTAAACCCTTATCAAATTTCATTCATTTATCATCTTATTTTAATATATATACATATTAGTAAAGTTTTATTCTATTTTATTTCATTATTCATCCAAAAAAACCATTTCTTTCATTAATAATAATTTTTTTGTAAATTATAAAATAGTGTGTAGATAACCATGAATCTCTTCAAGTGAGATGACCCCATCGGCCATTGTGATGCACATGGAAAAAATTAAATATTTCGAATGGTTTTTAATGAATATTCTTCGACAAATAATAGTTTTATTAAAATGTGGTAATTTAAATTTTAGGATTAAAAATAAATTAAAATATATTAAAATGAGAAATTTTAATGTTCGATTTTCTTACGAATTATTTGTGGATTTTAATTGACAATATTTAATATGTTTTATGTAGGTAAAAATATGGAAAACTATGAGATATCTCTCAATATCAACCCATAATTGACTTAGTGATCCCCTTTTAAGGGCTGGATAGCCAAGCAGCCCAAGAGAGAGACCACACGATCTAGTAGGTATGAGCCCGCAGGGAGGATCCTGCACATATATTTTGTACTAAATCCCACACGGTCCGTGTGGGTTGGTGCGAACCATTATGAGTGTGTGAATGTGTAATTGGGATCCCACCACAGAGAAGGATTTAGAATATTTGAAAACACACCTTATTACTTATAAAAGATCTCACCTATGGTGATTTTTAAGGTTAGACAACTATATTGTGGGTACTGTTCAACTTAATAGAAATTTCATCATTCCTACTCAACTCTGGATTCCTCATGCTTGGACACACCCTCCACCACTCACCACCTTCTTCCTTGACTGCCGCAATCTATATCTTATTTGGAACCACCATGGTAGCACCATGAGAGCTTGGGATCAGGCTATGCTTCCACTATTGTAGCTCCAAACCACTAAGGATCACCTCTTTGACCATGTATGGACACTATGAGGCCTATTTATGATAATTATCCATCCACTGTGAAGTCTAAATGACTTGAAGGAGGTTTCCTTAACCACTTATATTACTTCCTATTTCTATGGAGTTAACACCAAGGAGCTGAAGAACCACCATGGGTTCATTTCATGTTCCCCATTCTATTCATCCAAGGTAGAAGGTTATGTCATGTTGCCCCACTAATCTATAATAAAAATTGGGAAATCCCATGATCAGTGAAATATTTTACAAAAAAAGGACATATTCAAACTGGATCTCAAAGATATGAAAAACAATATAGTTAAGACATCATTCTTTTTCCTATAAAAGGAGGGCTCAACCATTTACTAGGGAGATATTATAAGGGAGAGACCACATTTTCTTGCCGAGTGATGCTACCATGTTTCTTATTTGTTTTTAATTTTAATTTACTATTTTTCTAATTTAATCTTTATTTATGTTTATATTAAATATAATTCATACATTATGTTTTTAATAGAATTTCTCCCACTGTTTCTTCCATGATGATGATTATTATTATTATTAGTATTCTTATTATTATTATTATATATTTTCTTTTATTTTATTATTATCATCATATAATTATTTTATTTTAACTTTAATTTTCTCTCCATCTCTCTATATCTCATTCTTCTTCCTCTTATTTTATTTATTCTTCTTCTTTTCTTCTATAGTTACCACTTTCCCTGAATAGTGAGGGGCTGAACCAACGATTAGACTTAGGGGAGGACCGAGTGTCCCAAAATTCTATATTTAAATTCTTTAAATGTTTTGAATCTATTTGTGGTGATTAAGAGTGATATGTATGGTAGCTGTGGTTGTCCACTACAACTTATATATCAAAATCATTTCTATTATTTTATTTAGATCTTATCTTTCCCTTCTATTATACACAAGATCTTCATATTGTGGAGTTTTTATAATTCATGGATGAAATGGTATATGATGGAGCTAGCTCCTAGAATTTTATACACTCTTAGTTGAGGTGTGTCATAAACCTTAACTATAGGATGAGGTAGAGTTTAGTTTTCTTTTTCTTTTGAGGTTTAAAAACCAATAAATAAAATAATAGTAATTTAAAAATAAGGATTCATAATTAATCTATCAAAAAAAATTAAAGAAAGAAAATTAATAATGAAGGAACCTAAAACCAAAACCTTTTCCAAGTTCTTTCTTTTATAATATCATTTTGTTACATCTCATATAAATATAATATAATATTATTTATTTTAATTATTCTTATAAAACCAAAACCATTGGTTTCATAATTATTAATAAAAAAATAGTCTAGTTGAATTAAAAAACTATGAGTAAACAATTACGAAGCTCCTCAAGTGAGATGCCCTTGATCAACCATTGTGCAGTACAAGGAAAACATTAAAGATTTTGAATGATTTTTAATGAATATTCCTAAATAGATCATTATTTTATTAAAATGAAGGGAATTTTTATTTGATGACTAAAAATTACTTGAAATAGATTAAAACGAGTGCTTTAATGTATAATTTTATTGTGAATTTGTTTATATTTTAATTTAAATATTCATTATGTTTTATATAGGAAAAAATATGGCCATCCATGAGATAACTCTCAACCACAACCCACAAGCAACTTATCCAACCACTTTTAGGGGTCGTCCAGCCTAGCAGGCCATGAGAGCCCACATGAACCAGTAGGTGTGAGCTCATGGGGAGGATATATGTTGGGATAAAACCTACATGGGCCATGTGGGATAGTGTATCCCATTATGAGTGTGTGAATGTGTAATTGAGATCCCACATCATAACATGCTTCTGATCAGCTGAAGCTGCACCTTATTACTTATACAAACACTCACCCATGAAGATTTCCAATGTGGGATGACTATGTAGTTGGTAATTTTCAACATAAAAGAAACACCACCATTCCTTATGAACTCAATTATCCCCATTCTCAGACACACCCTCCACCAGTCACCACATTCATCCTAGAATGCCACCATCTATATCTCATTGGGAAACACCATGGAAGAAATAAGAGAGCCTAGCCTTGGGAAAAAGTTCCACTACTATATCTCTAAACCACCCTTGATAACTTCCTAGATGAAATAAAACCACCATGAGGCCCATTTTGACACTTCATCCAGCCACTATGAATTACAGATGATTTGGAAGAGGTTTCCTTCAAAACCTCTACCACTGCTACTTTCCATGGAGTCACTACTGAGGATGTGAAGAAACACCAAAGGTTCATGTCACGTGACACATCCCATTCATCACATGCAGAAGGTTGTGTCGTACTACCTTACTAATTTTCACTACAAAATGAAAAAATCCATGATCTATAAGATATTTTATAAACAAAAGATATATTCAAAAAAAATCCATGAGATAAAAAAAAGATATTTTCGAGGCATAGTTCTTTTCTTTTAAAAAGTAGGGCTTGACCAATGCCAAAAGAGAACTGAGAAGGGAGAGGACACATACCGAGGATGGGTGTTTTTTCCATGTTTCTTATTTGTTTTTAATTTTACTTATATATTATCTTATTTTATATTTAGTTTCTTTAATATTAAATGAAATTCATGTATTGCATTTTTAATAAAATTACTCCCACTATTTTCTTCCACCCTTCTTCTTCTTATTCTTCTTCTCCTCCTTATTTTTATTTTTAATTCATTATCTTCACTTATTATCTTTTATTCTAGAGTGAAATCTCACCCTTGATAATTAGGGTATAACCAAAGGATTTTACTTAAGGTAGGATAACATGTTCCTGAATTCTATAGTTAAATTCTTTTAATGTTTTGAATTTATTTTTTGTTATTAAGATTGATAAGTATTGGAGTGACAATTTTACACTATGAAATGGATATAACATTAATTTCTATGATTTTATTTAAATATTTTACCTTCCTTATATTGTAAAAAATCTCTTCATATGATGGATTATATTCATTTAATGTATGAAACAACATATAATGGAGCCGAGTCCTAGAAGACTCCACACTCTCGGTTGAGGTGTGTCACCAACCTTGATTATAGGAGGAGATATAATTTATTGTTCTTTCATATTTGATATCTTAAAACCAATAAATAAAATAGTTTTATTTTACTAGTCATGTTTCATAATTAAACCATCAAACGTAATTTTAAATAACAATAATAAATAATTACGGAACTTGAAACCAACACCTTGTCCAAGTTATTTCTTTTTCTAATCTCATTCTATTGCATCTGTATTTTAGTTTAGTTTTATTTTTTTGTATTTCATTATTATTTAAAAACCAAAAACACTGCTTTTATAGAAAATAAAAATAAAATAAAATAAATAGTTTCGGTGGATTAGAAAATAGTGATTAGGCAACTATGAAGCTCCTCTAGTAATACGACCTAGGTCAACCATTGTGTTTCACTAGGAAAACATTAAAATTTTCTTTTACCACACCCCATGATAGGCATGTGTCACTATACATATATTTATTTTACATAATTTACATAATTGAAACATTAAATCTCATAAATAACCAAATAATCCCAAGAAAACATGGTTAGTATCTTTGAGGATCAGTTACATAAGAAACTTATTTTATGATACTCAAGAATATTTCTCTATAGTCAAAATACACTCGACCCCCTTCTACAATTTTTATAATTTATACTCATCTTTATAAACAAGGTAATGGAAATATAAGAAAGGAGTGAGCTTAAATTATCATTAATGGAAAAAAAATCAACAACATTTTATCAAGGGTTATATTATAAGAATACGATAAATCATAAGATTGAGATAAATATATTATTAAAAATTACATGAAAGAATAATATTTTCCTATAATACATAATAGAATGACTTGTATTTTAAATATGATAAAAAATATACAATGTCATTACCATGTAGAAACCTTAATAAATAAACATGATCCATGGTATCATATCATAATCACATGACATAGAAAGTTATCATAAGAAAAAGCTTTGGAAATCATAACCTCGGTAGAGCAGGCATTTCTACCAGATTTTCATAACATAGTGGGCTTGTGATGACAACCACTATACCCTCTTGGGATTGAGATAATAACCAATTTACCCTATTTTTTTAGGATATTTTCCATATATTCTCTTAAGGTTTGTCTAATATCCCATGTACCATCTTGGGTTTGGGATATTACCCATGTACCCACTTAGGATAACGTTAATAACTCATTTACTCTCTTGGCCTCAGGGTAACAACCCGTGAATCCTATTGGGCCTGGGCTACTACCCATGTACCCACTCTGATATTATGAGATATAAAACATACTAAAATTCATTGTAGGGGGCTATATGACCCAAAAAATTAATAATAATCAACCACACATTTTTATGCCAAGAGAACATGACAACATTCATATTCCAAACATCACTTCATTAATCCATAGAATGGAAATGGGTTTAATGGAAAATCCATAGAACATTTCATATTCCATATGGAGAAAAAAGGTGGATGGTGGTATAAGAACATATCCATAGTATAACAAAAGGAGCATTAAAAACTTTTTCATGGAGGAAAAATTAATTTTCAAGATCAATGGGAAAATAACTTTGAAAAAAATATCTTTTTAAATTATTTAAATCCTCATTAAATGTTATTTATTTAAAATTAAATACTTTTAGCTTGATAAATAATTTTTAAAATTACACTTTAAAACCAGAAAAGGCTTTTTTAAAAACAAATCTTATGATATAATGGTTTTATAAAAAAGTTCGTTAATGAATTCAGTGCCAATCCTATTTTAGTAATTTTTAAAAAATAAAAGGGTAGTGTAATAATAATAAGAAAAATATTAATATAAAATTTCCATAAATATAAATAAAAAACTATTTTTCTCATTAATTTATAATAAAACCATTAGTTAACTGTAAAGACCCATATATTTCAAGGAATTTTTTTTCTTATTTTCATTGGGATTTTATGAGTACGCAGTTTCTGACGACACCTGATTCCGAGGCCCGGTGTTCCTAGAATCAATTTCCAAAGTTTAGCTCGGGTACATTCACTGAACGAACGAGCGGGTTTTTCTAACTTCTGAATCGGTGATCAGAATCGAAATCCGAGGGCACCGATGAAACCTCAACGCCAGTAATTTCTTAAGAATACTTTTCCTGGAGTTGCGTTTGCTCGAGAAGAGTTGTTTTAAAAATGTGGATTAAGTGTTAGGTGAAATAAAATTGTGTTACAATTTTATTTCTCTTTTCTAGATGGTTTAGTACCATGTGTGGGAGTTGAGGTGGGACCCAATTGATCCTAAACTACTCTTGATAGGATATTAGTGAGGTGGGGCCCACACGATCCCCACCCCTTCAATTTCCTCTAATCCCTCTTAAATTTGGAAACCCCCCATTAATATGTAACTCACCCACTCCCCCACTTTTTTGCATGTAAAATCTCACATTAAATTTATTGATTAAAGCTATTAAATTAATTTAATTAAGAGTTTGAGTTTTTGAAGATTTGAAAAATCTTGGTGTGTGTTAATAAAATAAATAAGGCCTTATTTTATTTTGGGGGTTTTAGTTGTGTGAGGATATTTGGGGAGAGAACACTAACTCTTGAAGAACGCCATCACAATCATTGAAGAACGTCAAGACTTAGACGAAGAATGCCATCACCGCCAAGAGTGATCGATGTGTCGTTCCTTCTCCTCTCCGCATCCGGTGTGTGGCGCCAACACCTCCTTGGGCGCACATCAACGCCATCATCGAAATCAACCCCCCCCCCTCGCCGCTAGCTTCCACGAATTTCTTTGAGTTAGGGGTTGATTTTACGTTCAAGATTAATTTGACATTCTTCATTATTTATTTGGATGATTGTTATCAAAATAACGGGAGGAGGTAAGACCACACAAACACGGCTGATCCTCCCCACATTTTTTTGGTTGATCTTCTTCATGGCTTGAAACAGAGGCGATGCGGTGCCGTCGCACCGCATGGGAATGAGAGAACCACGACCGGAGTGGGCCGCGACGAAGGGGCGAGGCGCCGTCGCGCCGCGCTGGTGAGGCTAAAGGAGGCCGCAGCCAAGAGCGGGCCGCGACAGAGGGGTGCGACGTCGTCGTGCCACACCGGATCACCATGGAGGGCCGTGGAGGAGGGGCGCGGCACCGGCGCGCCGCGCCGGATGGACAAGAGCCATGCCCTTGGGCCGCGGCAGTTCAGCAAGGGGGCGGCAGGGCTCCGCTGGCCTCCAGCGCATCAGGAATAGGGACCCGCGACAGCTTACCGGCCGGCCAAAATGGTTGGCCGTTTCCAAGATGACCGGGGGTTTGAAACCCCCGACGGTCGTCTAGGGAGGACCCCATAGGGGTTCGCCATTTCGGAAATTAGGGGGGAGGCGCTCCCCCCTTCTGCATCTGACCGCGCTGGGTTGGCCTCCTACGCTGGGTCAGACCGCCCGCGCCAGGCAGGACCAGACCCGGACCCGGGTCTGGTCGACCCAGTTCGGGCTGACCCAGGGGGTATTGGGCCGGGTCGGTCTGACCCCAAACCCCCTATCTTTGGACTGATCCGTTCAAATGCCCATAACATGGGATACGAACCTCCGATCGACGCACCATTAGATGCGTTGGGATCCTTGGATCAAGACGACCATTTCGGTATATTACACTCAAGGTTTTGAAGAACATTGGGTATGGTCGGGTTGGTTCGAACACGAAACCAACCGGGCCCTCGAAGTGGAAACAATTATATTTTGAGCAGCAGATGTCTGATTGAAGTGCCGTCGACTTTTTTGGATTCCGATTAGTGAGACGTTTCTTTTGGATTAATCATCTTGAGGATTGGATGCAACTGGAGTATGGTCGGGTTGGTTTTAGATTAAAAACCAACCGGGCCCCTGGGATGAAAAGGCCAATAACTCTCAGACCGGATGTCCGATTGACGCGCCGTCTATCGCATTGAGTTCCTTTTGACGAGAAGGAACATGGTGATACATCAAATCTGGACTTCGTGATAGTTGATGAATCAACCCCCCTTGGCTCGTGGAGCGGACCCTCCTGGAATCAAGTGTGCTGTGTGCGGGAACCCTAGAGCTAGCTGCGACTGCGACGATGATGATGACTGTACTTAATTTCTACGTTGGATCAGCAGCGATGAAGACTGTACTTGGATCCTCTGTGGGTTCGGTAGCGATGACGACCGTACTGGAATACTCCGTGGGTTCTATGATGATGATTACAGTTCTTGTATCCTATGTGGGTCCTGCAGTATTTTACTCTGTGCTTGTATCCTATGTGGGTCTGGCAGAGTAGCTGGTCCTGTATCCTTTGTGGGTCTGACAACTTAGTTGGTCTAGTCTCCTATGTGGGTCTGACAGCTTAGATGAATCAGTGGCTACATCTGATCATCTCTATCACCTTACAAAGTGTATACCTGTGTGAGCTGAGTCTTGACTTTCAATCATTATGTTCGATATGATTGAATTTCTTCCTGTGTGGTTTGGGTTGTACTTTCTAGTGTGGAATGGGTTGTACTTTCCTGTGTGGTCTGGGTTGAACTTGGGCTCGTGAGTTGGAGAAGAACTGGAATTGTTGACTTAGGTATATGTATGGGCATATACCTAAGTAGAGTTGGTTGATACTTCATGATTGTATCTTTATTTATCCTTCGTGGATTCTGGGAGACCTTCGGGAGTCTCGGGGCCCCTACTGAGTATCGTATACTCACCCCTGCACGGGATATGCCCGCACTACATTGTGTTGGATGCATATGAAATACAACGCTGATCAAGGAGGAGGTTCGTGAAGTTGGATAGTACCTGGAGGTGGATCACTGGACGGGACGTACACGGAGCGGACGGCTGGAGCTGAGTAGTTGAGGAGGCTATCTGTACCAACCCTTCTGGTGGGATTTCCAGAGGATGGCTCAGAGTTGGTGATTTACTTTTTTGCTGCTGTACTTTCTTTTCAGTTGTACTTTACTTTCAGTTGGGTTTGTATTTTGGCCCATTTACTTTCCAGCACTTACTTTTGTACTCAGTTTACTTAGTGTTTACTTCAGCTTGTGTACTTTATGGTGTTTGTTTACTTTATAATGGCAATGCCTTCTCTTTTATTGGGATTTATGCCTTTGGTGCTAGTCGCCATCCCCTGGCCTATGGAAGGCGGTCTTGGGGTAGTCACGACGCGGGCCCCGAGGATGGGTCATGACAAATTGGTATCAGAAGAGTTTGGTTCTACCAAAGAACTCAAGACTCTGATCTTTATTCTATGTGAAGCAATAGTGTTATGTTTATTGAGTGTGGTTATCAGTCCAGGGAGTCCAGTGTTGGTGCGGCGGCCAACGTATCCGTACACCAGGACCCTGAATTCTGATTTCTGACTCAGTGCACAAAAACATTGATTGCATGTGTGTTTCAAAAGATTTCTTTGTGATTATTTTGTGTCAGCTCACGAGGTATACTGTTTTTACCATGGCGTACATGTCTATTTTCAGGATGGCCTCACGATGGCAGCCAGCTAGGGTTCCGAGATTTGTGCGAGACGACATCCCACCGAGCAATGAGGCCTTGGTGCAGGGCCCCATTACCATGGAGGCACTGGAAGTACCTCAACCCGTCGAGCCATCGATGCCACCAGCCCCAACATTTGAGAGTGCACGTCTCCTTAGTGCACTACATGAGTTTCAGCGTCAGAGACTGCCCAGGTTCCATGGGGAGATGGACCCTCATGCAGCCGAGGATTGGCTAGAGGCTGTTGTTCGAGTTTTCAGATTAGTAGGGACACCAGCTGATCTCATGGTGATCCTTGCGATGAGTCTCCAGTACGCGGCAGTAGGTAGATGGTGGAGCCTGATGCTCCAGGTGCACGACGAGGCATCTCTTCTTTGGATGGACTTCGAGAGCCTCTTCCTCTCAGAGTTTTTTCTAGCCACCTTCCGTGCGGTGCACATTCAGGAGTTACTATAGCTACGACAGGGAAGCCTGACAGTAGCCCAGTACTCGGTGAGATATACTGATCTCTCATGCTACTCCGCGGACATGGTACGTGACCCATTCTTCCAGGCATGGACCTTCGATCAAGGACTAAGGCATGAGAGTAGGGCATCGATGATCTCCCTCAGCATTCTGACATAGGCAGGAGTACTGGAGTGATCCCTTCTTGTAGAGAGATTTCTTGGTGAGCCTACACCAGCAGCGAGACCTATCGCAAGGCGGCACGTAGCGGAGTCTTCTGCAGCTGGTAGTCGACGGATGTCACAGGGGTCCAAGCGGACTAGACCATTAGGTGGGCGACCTCAGGATACTGGCTTAGAGGTACGGGGCACACGGTGCAGAGCCAACCTTACGAGGAGCAGACAGTGCTATGCATGCGGTGGGCAGGGCCACATGGCTCATGATTGCCAGACCCTCCATGCAGAGGAGTAGTAGACGGTTATGAGACCACCCAAGTAGAGGCAGAGGTTCGACCGTGGTAGTCCGCAGGGAGTAGGATGACGAGGCAGAGAAGTTGGCCGGGCGGCAGGTGGTGGACAACGTTTTGAGGCTCTACCACCACCACCACCAGGAGCTCCACCCCGACCACAGGGAGCTGGAAGACAGAGGCAGGCACAACTTCAGGCAATAGAGGCCTATGACCATGGCTCACCTGAGATTATTCGAGGTACTATCTGTGTCTAATCCACCCTTGCTGCAGTTCTTATAGACACAGGATCGAGTCATTCTTTCATTGTCGCTCCCCTTGTTCAGATCTCGGAGATTCCGACAGAGCCGTTGGCTTGATTATTACGGCTAAAGACTCCTACAGGAGTAGACTCGACGATTATGCACTGGTGCCGGCAGTGTGAGCTTAATCTAGGAGGCAAGAACTTCAGCTGGGATCTTCTTGTAGTGGCGTCGAGGCCTTACGACGTCATCTTGGGCTTGTATTGGTTATCTACAGTCCATGCTCAGATTGACTGTATTAGGCACAAGGTGTGATGTGTTCACACCGATGAGAGCAGGTTCACCTTCACTGGCGAGAAGGGAGCCTTTGCAGCGCAGGATGGACTCACACAAAGGAGAGGACATCTGATCACTCATCAGTTGGATAGCCTCATCCTAGGAGCAGTTGACGTGCGGAGTCTGAGTTTTCCTGTTGTGGTGGATCAGTATGTGGACGTCTTTCCTAACGAAGTTCCAGGACTACCTCCACGCAGATAGGTAGACTTCTACATTGACATGTACCCCAGGAAAGCCCCGATATCTACTCCAGCATATCGGATGGCTCCCAATGAGCTTCGAGAGCTATGGGTTCAGCTGGAGGGCTTTCAGGGCAAGGGATTCATCCGACCCAGTGTTTCACTCTGGGCTTCCCCGATTTTGTTCACCAAGAAGGCAGACGGGAGCTTGCAAATGTGTGTTGACTACCATCGCCTGAATCAGGTGACTATGAAGAACAAGTATCCGCTACCGAGGATTGACGACCGCTTCGATCAGATCAAGGGGGAATGATGGTTCTCAAAGATAGACCTCAGGTCAAGCTATCATCAACTCAGAGTTCAAGATGAGGATGTGTAGAAGATAGCTTTCAGGTGTCGGTATGGAAACTATGAGTTCTTAGTTATTCCTTTAGGCATAGCCAGTGCTCCATCAGTGTTCATGAGTCTCATGAACATGATCTCCCATCCCTACCTCGATCGGTTTGTCATAGTCTTCATTGACAACATATTGATTTACTCGACTACTGAGGAGCACGCCTACCACTTGCGAGTTGTACTAGATACACTCCAAGAGAACCAGCTTTATGGTATGCTCTCAAAGTGTCAGTTCTTGATACGTGAGGTCCACTTCTTGGGGAACGTCATCTCTGAGGAGGGAGTTATGGTGGATCCTGCAAAGATCAAGGCAGTGCTAGCTTGGGAGAAACCCAGGAGCATGACAGAGGTGCAGAGTTTCCAAGGTCTAGCTGGGTACTATCGGAGGTTTGTGCCATACTTCTCCATAATTGAAACACCACTCTCAAATTTGAAGAAGAAGGGGATACCCTTCGTATGGTCAGATAGATGTTAGCAGAGCTTCCAGAAGTTGAGACGTATATTGACCAGTGCAGCCATCTTGAGGCTACCAGAGGAGGGAGTAGGGTATGTAGTCTACTGCGATACATAAGGGACCAGACTCGGGTGTGTCCGGATGCAGTAGTGGGAAGTGATCACCTATGGATCACAAAAATTGAGGCAGCATGAGAAGAACTATGCTACCCATGACCTAGAGTTAGCAGTAATGGTCTTCGCTCTGAAGCTGTGGTGGCACTATCTGATGGGTGAGCACTTTACAGTCTACTCTGACCACCAGAGTCTCAGGTATATCTTCTCACAGAAGGACCTGAACCTGAGATAGCGACGATGGCTCGAGTTCCTCCAGGACTATGACTTTGATATAGTCTATACTCCTCGAAAGGGGAATATAGTAGCCAATGCCCTCAGTAGGAGGACGGACATTCAACTACTTGGAGAGGCGACATAGCAGCTAACCTCTTTGCAGATATACTTCATGGATAGAGATGGGGAATCTTTTCATCAGTCCCTTACAGTCACTCCTCCACTACTTCAGTGAGTTAGAGAGGCACAACATGGGGACGTTGACTGTGAGATGCGGCGTGCACATATTTCCACAAGACAGAAACCTGATGGATTCTCTGTAAGAGGAGAGCACGTCATCCTTTTCAAAGGACATACCATGGTACTAGCTAATTTACAGGAGGAAGTGCTGAGAGAGTTTCACCCTTCCCCTCTAGTAGTACATCCTGGAGTGGCAAAGACGTTCCAGGATCTCAGACGATAGTACTGGTGGTCGGGTATGAAGACGGTTGTGGTAGAGTTCGTTTCTCTATGCCTCACTTGTCACCAAGTGAAGGCAGAGCACCAGGTACCAGCAGGCTTGGTACAACCCTTGGAAGTCCCGAAGTGGAAGTGGGATGGGATATCTATGGATTTCGTGACTGGGCTTCCACGTACTTCCAGAGGTCACGACTCTATTTGAATGATTGTCGACCGACTCACCAAGTCGTCCCACTTCTTACCCATCAGAGAGCAGGGCTCAGTGGAGAGCTTGGGAAGCCTCTACGTTCAAGAGATCGTACGGATTCATGGTGTGCCATCGTCTATCGTCTCTGATCATGACACTATCTTTACTTCCCGGCTTTGGAAGGGGTTGCAGGAGGCATTTGGGACGCAGCTACGCCTGAGCACTACTTTTCACCCTCATACGAATGGTCAGATAGAGAGGACCATTCAGACTCTCGAGGACATGCTCCATGCATTTTTCCTCGACTTTGGTCGCAGTTGGGAGGATCACCTACCCTTAGTGAAGTTTGCGTACAACAAGAGATTCCACTCCACCATCGGGATGGCACCATACGAGGTATTGTACGACCGACCTTGCAGATCAAATCTGTGCTGGACAGACCCTGGGGAGTTAGCACTTGTGGGACTAGAGATGGTCTAGGCCACGACAGAGAAGGTCCAGGTCATCAAGGAGCAGATAAGGACAGCTCAGAGCCGACAGAAGTCTTATGCTGACAGGAGGCAGAGACCACTATAGTTTGAGGATGGCGACCACATTTTCTTACGGGTCTCACCTCGACATGGATTAAGGAGATTTGGCCGGCGCGACAAGTTGTCTCTATGCTTCATCAGACCATTCCAGGTTCCCAGCAGGATAAGAGGGGTGGCTCATCTTCTAGCCCTTCCACCTCAGTTGCACCGGGTGCACGACGTCGTCCACGTATCTGAGCTGAGGAGATATGTGCACGACCTGACACATATCATCGACAATGGGGAGCTGCACATTGATGACGGGGTGGATTTTAAAGAGGTTCTAGTGGAGATCGAGGATCGACAGGATCACGTCCTACGTGGATGGTCAATACCTCTAGTGCGCATCAGGTGGCAGCACGAGAACCTCCAGGAGAGCACATGGGAGCGGGAGTCTCAGATGCGTGCTCAGTATCCTCTTTTGTTTCCCTAGTTTATGTTGTATCTTTACGGGGATGTAAATCCCTGATGTGGTAGTAATGTAAAGACCCATATATTTCATGGAATTTTTTTTCTTATTTTCTTTGGGAATTTACGAGTACGCAGTTTCTAACGTCGCCTGATTCTGAGGCCTGGTGTGCCTGGAATCAATTTCTGAAGTTTAGCTCAGGTACGTTCAGTGAATGAACGAGCGGGGTTTTCTAACTTCTGAATCGGTGCTCGGAATCGAAATCCTAGGGCACCGATGAAACCGCAATGCCGGTTATTGCTTAAGAAGACTTTTCCTAGAGTTGCATTTTCTCGAGAAGAGTTGTTTTGAAAATGTGGATTAAGTGTTAGGTGAAATAAAATTGTGTTACAATTTCATTTCTCCTCTCTAGATGGTTCAGTCCCACGTGTGGGAGTTGAGGTTGGACCCACTTGATCCTAAACTCCTCTTGATAGGATATTAGCAAGGTGGGGCCCACACAAGCCCCACCCCTTCAAATTTCTATAACCCCTCTTAAATTTGGAAACCCCCCATTAATATGTAACTCACCCACTCCCCCTATATTTTGCAATTCAACTCTCACATTAAATAGATTGATTGAAGCTATTCAATTAATTTAATTAAGAGTTTGAGTTTTTGAAGATTTGAAAAATCTTGGCCTGCGTTAATAAAATAAGGAAGGCCTTATATTATTTTGGGGGTTTTAGTTGTGTGAGGATATTTGGGGAGAGAACTCTAACTCTTGAAGAATGCCATCACTATCATTGAAGAATGTCAAGACTTCGACGAAGAACACCATCACCGTCAGGAGTGATCGACGTGCCGTTCCTTCTCCTCTCCGCAGTCGGTGTGTGAATCCATCCCCTCCTTGGGCACACGTCAACACCATCATCGAACCCCCCCCCCCCCCCCGTGACAATAGCTTCTGCGAATTTCTTTGAGGTAGGGGTTGATTTTACGTTCAAGATTAATTTGACGTTCTTCGTTATTTATTTGTCCGATTGTTATCAAAATAACAAGAGGAAGTCAGACCGCACAATCACAGCTAATCCTACTCCCAGTTTTTTTGGTTGATCTTCTTTGTGGCTTGAAACGGAGGTGATGCGTTACCATCGCACCATGTGGGAATGAGAGAACCATGACCGGAGCGGGCCGCAACGAAGGTGCACGGTGCCGTCGCGCCGTGCCGGTGAGGCTGAAGGAGGGCGGAGCCAAGAGTGGGCCGCGAAAAAGGGGCGCGACACCATCATGCCATGCCGGAGCACCAAGGAGGGCCGCAGTGGAGGGGCGCGGCACCGTCGCACCGCGCCGAACAGACAAGATCCGCGTCCCTTTGGCCACGGCGGTTCATCAAGGGGGAAGTCGGACTCCACCGGCCGCTAGCGCATCAGGAATTGGGACCCACGACAGTCCCAAGGCAGTTCACCGGCCGGCCAAAATGGTCGGTCGTTGCTAAGAAGACCAGGGTTTTGAAACCCCCGACAGTCAGCTAGGGCAGATCCCACAGGGGTCCGCCGTTTCGGAAATCAGGGGGGCGACGCTCCCACCCTTTTGCGTTCACCCGCGCCGGGCCAGACCGCTTGCGCCGGGCCCAGCGGGCCGGGCCTGGCCGCCCGCGCCGGGCCGTGCCGCCCGCGCTGGGCCAGACCCCTGCGACGGGCAGGGCCGCACCAGCCAGGCCGGGCCACTCCTTAACAGGCTGGACCCCGACCCGGGTCGGGTCGACCTGGTTCTAACCGACCCAGGGGGTATTGGGCCAGGTCGGTCAGGGCCCAAACCCCCTATCTTCGGACAGATCTATTTAAATGCCCATAACATGGGTTATGGACCTCCGATCGATGCACCATCTGTTGCGTTGGTATCCTTGGATCGAGGCAGTCGTTTAGGTATATTACACTAAAGGTTTTTAATAACTTTGGGTATGGCCGAGTTGGTTCGAACACGAAACCAACTGGGTCCTTGAAGCGGAAAGACTTATATTTTGAGCACCAGATGTCCGATTGATGTGCCGTCGACTTTGTTGGATTCCTCTTAGTGAGACGATTATTTTGGATTACTCTGATTGAGGTTTGGATGCAGTTGGAGTATGGTCCGGTTGGTTTTAGCTTAAAAACCAACTGGGCCCCTAGGACAAAAAGCCAATGACTCTCAAACCGGACGTTCGATTGACGCACTGTCTGCCGCATTGAGTTCTTTTTGACAAGACAGAACTTGCTGATACATCAAATTTGGACTTCGTGACAGTTGATGTATCGACCCCACCTTGGCTCGTGGAGCAGACCCTCCAAGAATCCAGCGTGCTGTGTGTGGGAACCCTAGAGCTGGCTGTGACTTCGACGACAATGATGACTGTACTTGGATCCTACGTGGGTTCGGCAGCGATGACGACTTTACATGGATCCTCCGTGGGTTCGACAGCAACGACGACCGTACTGGAATCCTCTGTGGGTTCGATGACGATGGTTACTGTTCTTGTATCCTCTATGGGTCCGGCAGTATTTGACTTTGTGCTTGTATCCTATGTGGGTCCGGCAGAGTAGTTGGTCTTGTATCCTTTGTGGGTCTGACAACTTAGCTGGTCTTGTATCCTATGTGGGTCCGACAACTTAGATTAATCACTGACTACATCTGATCATCTCTATCACCTTACGAGTTGTATACCTGTGTGAGTTAAGTCTTGACTTTCAATCATTATATTCTTTATGATTGACTTGCTTCTTGTGTGGTTTGGGTTTTACTTTCTTCTGTGGACTGGGTTGTAATTTCCTGTGTGGACTGGGTTGAACATGGGCTCAGGAGTTGGAGCAGAACTGGAATTGATGACTTAGGTATATGTATGGGCATATACCTAAGTAGAGTTGGTTGATACTTCGTGATTGTATCTTTCCTTTGTGGTTTATCCTTCATGGATTCTTGGAGACCTTTGGGAGTCTCGGGGTCCCTACTGAGTATCGTATACTCACACCTGCACGGGCTATGCCCACACTACGTTGTGTTGGATATAGACGATGGATAGCACTAATCGAGGTGGAGATTCATGGAGCTGGACGGTACCTGGAGGTGGATCACTGGACGGGACGTACACGGAGCAGACAGTTGGAGCCGAGGAGCTGAGGAGGCTATTTGTACCCACCCTTCTGGTGGGATTTCTAGAGGATGGCTCGAAGTTGCTGATTTACTTTTTTGCTGCTGCACTTTCTTTTCAGTTGTACTTTACTTTCAGTTGGGTTTGTATTTTGGCCCATTTACTTTCCAGCACTTACTTTTGTACTCAGTTTACTTTGTGTTTACTTAATCTTATGTACTTTGTGGTGTTTGGTTACTTTATAAAGGCAATGCCTTCCCTTTTATCGGGATTTGCGCCTTTGGTGATAGTGGCCTGCCCCTGGCCTATGGAAGGCGAGCATGGGGTAGACACGACACGGGCCCTGAGGATGGGCCATGACATTAATTTTCCATATTAATCCATGATATAAATTTAAAGAATTGATTTGGCAGATGATTGAATAAACCCAAACATAAACATGCTATAATATAATGGTGAGTATGTTTAAGAAAGTGTTTTTTGGAACAATATAATTATTAAAGAAGAATAATGATATTATTTATATGTTTTTAAGGTAGAGAATCATATTTTAATAGAATTTGATAAAGAATAAAATACTAGGTTAAAATAAAAATACGTCAATTTTTTGTAGGTGGTAATCCGCACAAATGCATTTGCAACGTGTGTGTTTCCATAGAATGGGATGAATATAAGGAATGGTTTATAAAGTTAGAATCTTAATAATGTTATAAATATCATATTAATCAATTAAAACCCCACTTTCAACTAACCATGTAATGGGGTTATGAAAAATCAATCACATTGCTTATGGAGACAATAATCCACATTTAACAAAAGAAACATTTTAATTTTCTTAATGGTTATGAGGATGGTAAAGGATGGTTACCCCATAAACATAAAAAAATTTAAATATAATTATTATACTGATATAAATAATTCCACATGGCTATATTATATTTGTATTAGGTAGAATAATAATTAAAGGAAAATTAATCGAAAGTGAGTATTTGAAAATTTTACCTCACTCCTTGGAAAATCTCCTTTGTAAATTGGGTTAAGGATTTGAGAGGTTGACTTTTGACAAGACCAAAACCTCTATAAGGTTTAAAAGAGTTTTTGGGAGTTATTTAAGTAGATATATTTTGAATCTAAGAGGATTTATGTGTGAGGATATGTGGAGTGGTGATGAATCCTTTGATAAGTAAAGAAAATGATTTTTTTTGTAATTACTCTTTTACTTATAATAATATCATAACACTATTCATGGAAGAAGGATAAAAAAATAAAAAAATAGTGTTATTTGGAAAATTATTAGGAAAATAATATTTTCAAACTATCAATATGGAGTCAAATTTGGAGTGATTTTAAGAATTTATCTTTACTTTTAATTTTTACCAAAATTTACTTTTACGACGGTAACTCATTTTTAAAAACAATAATTAATTTTAATTACCAAAATTAAAATTGACCTTATTACCTAATTTTAACATGATTATTTAAACTCTGAGAATAATTTTACCATATAATATTTCTAATGTTGTGAAAAATAAATTTTAAAATTAGTGAACATAATACGTAGAAATTATTTTTTAGAAAAAGTGTATTTTTATGCTAAAATTTTATGTGTAGGATAAAATTATCAATGTTTTTTATTTTCAAAACAAAAATTAATTTATTATAAAAAATTATATTTATTTATATTTTTGATAAATCCATAACCTAATTTTACAGAAATAATATTTAATTAAAATAAAATACTAAAAAAAAATTTATTGGAAAATATTATGCATGTTTATAAAATGTAAATCATAGGTTTTTTAAATTCCACATGGTATCATTAAAATTCATAGTTTTAATTATTAAATACATTTTTAATAATTAAAATGTTTTAACCCAAATATAAATTTAACATGAGGAATCCAAAAATTAAGTTCATTTTATAAAATTCATGATCTAAAATTTATAAATTTACTTTTTAAATGAAAGTAAAAAAATAAATAACATCTTCTTTTATAGAAAGACAAATTAAAAAAAAACAATATTTCGTTATAATATTTCATATCAATTTCTAATTTAATTAATTTCAATATATTAGTACATATATTATAATAGTATTACAAAAGAGTTTAATTTAATTTATTAGGTTTAAATTACAATACTTAAAAAAACAGTTATTTGAGAAATAATAATCCATTTTAATATTAAATCATATTAATTATTTATCCTCTAAATTTATGAAATTATATTTGAGTGATATATTTATATTTACAAGAGGTTTTATTATTCTTATAATATTCTTAATAATATTCATCTTATAAGTCACATCATATTTTATTTTGGTATTACATGTAGGTAAAGATATCAAACACATTAGATTTGTTAAAAAAGACATATAGTAAAATGATGGGGTGTTACAATAACTAAAACTAGTATCACAATGTGGAATACTATTGATTCATGTTAGATTGACTATAACTAAGGTGTGCTACTTTTCAATTTTTTTAGTAAAGTGGAAAATCAAAATTCATTAAATATTTTAGAGAATTAATATTTTAATATACTTCATTAACTAGAGATATAATTTCAACAATTTTTTTTTGATATCGTGGAACATTTAATGATATAATTAGTGAGATAAATAAATTTATATGGACCAAAATATTTATATTAAATATATTCTTTTGAATGGTATATGAATATTTTAAAGGGATGATTTAAGAATCCACATAGACCAGGTGTCTTTATTACTGAAAAGTATATATCCAAGGAGGTGGTTGAGTTTTTTTTCGACTACTTATTTGATATGAATCACATCATCTTCCCTATATATTTCCATCAAAGAGTCAATATAAGTAGAAAGGGGATCCCTGAAATAAAAATAAATTTCATAACATGTAATCAAATAATGAAGATAAATTTATAAATTTTTGATAATATAGATGAGGTTTCATCATATATAACATTATATATATTAATTCAATGAAATAATTTTTTCTAAGGAAGAAAGATATGTGGTTGATTAATGAGCATAAACAACTATTTTATTGTCTAAGGATAATGTGATTTATGTTATAGCTATATCAAGAACTTTGATGT
The DNA here is from genome assembly GCA_963277665.1 of Viscum album. Taxonomy (NCBI): domain Eukaryota; kingdom Viridiplantae; phylum Streptophyta; class Magnoliopsida; order Santalales; family Viscaceae; genus Viscum; species Viscum album. The sequence continues at coordinate 2,092,614,846 of OY728148.1, read as the reverse complement.
AGTTAACTAGAAGACCAAGTTCAAATGTGAAAACATGGTTCAGGTATGATATTGACGTTTATAACTTTTATAGAAAATATTACTAAAATAAAATTACATTTTCGAAATATGGAGTAATTGTTTTAAAAAAAATTATTAATTATTTGAATTCAAGAGATAAAACCTAATTTATATATTAATTGTATATTTTTAAGTTATTGAAGATATATGAGATATTAATTATAGAAAAGTTTTAGTACTTGGGTTCAAGTGTAACTAGGTTGATGAGAAAATTAGTGTTAAACATTGTGAATTTGGATTCAAACTTGTAGATTTGAAAATATTGGGATATAAAGATGAAATTTTTATCATATAAACACATAAAAATGTATTTTTTTCATATTATTAACTCATAAAATAACCATTGGTTTATTATTTTACAAGGGGAAAGAATTTCTTTTTATTGATTTCAATTTTGAAGATGACGATGACTTATATAAGATTCATCCATCCCTGACATGATTATTAGTGGATACTGATGACCATGATATAGAAAAGATGTATACTATATAGAATAATGATTAATAAGGGATACATGAAAGACTCATTTAATAATATCCTAATAGTTCATGAAATATATAACTATTTTAGTTTTCTTTTCAAATAATGAAATCTCTGAAGTATAATTTTTTTATTAGAAGTGTTATTTAAATTAATTATTTTAGAAACTATTAAAATCTGTTTATATAATATTTTAATATTTATTACTCAAAGATATACTTTTTATTTACATTTTTATAAATTTTAATACAATATATTATTAGTTTTTTTATTTTTATACCATTTATTATGTTTTAAAAATGCTTTAATTTTATTATATATAATTAATATTGTCAAAAGTTCATTATGTTTTAAATTTAGTTTCATTTATATTTAGTTATCCTATTTTCATTTCATTTAATATAATGAATTCTCATATAAATTCATTTACTAGTTCATTATTCTAATTATTTGTTAATTTGATTTGTATGGACATGTCTAATCAAATTCCCATGTGTCCTCATTCTTATGTATAGTAAAATACCTTAGTTAGAAAACATGGTAGTTCAAATTTACCCAGTTTATCACTCGACCATGGGAAAGAGCATGTGAAAACTATTGATTTTTATAATAATGTTAATTAAATTTTTTTAATTTGTTTTTTGTATTTTAATGGTATAAAATGGGTGGGAAAAATTAGTATCTTATTTTTTATTGTGGGAGTACTGACCAGATGATATGAAATTAGTTGTGGGAAACTACAATGGTAAACTCATTCATGAGTCAAAAAATTATTTCTAATAGCAATCATTAACTAATTTATGTTACCAATATTTTATTCTCTCACTTATAGATAACATTTGATATATCTAATAATAAAGAAATCATATGGTAATGGTTGTGTTTTGTTATAAATATATAGAGAGATTTTGAATTTATATTAACTTCAGAATAGTTTTTTTATGATAAAAAATAATAATCCATTCAATAAATATGAATTTTTAAATAAAAATACTTGGAATAATTTTACGAATAATAGAAAAAACATTTTCGGTAAGCATAATATTATTTTTTGTAAAATAATCTTTATATCATTATTCAAAAAAATAACCTATTAATGATTCAATATTTATTAAATAAAAGGCACTTAGAATATCTCACTAGGATATCTCAGTGAAGAATATATACCCTCATACATTATCACAAGTTGGGTATGTACTTTTATATGAGAAAATGACGGCTAAAAATTTTAGATGTTTATTTTAGAGTCAACTAGATCCTCGGGGGTTGACCCACCTTTCCCCCCCACTCACCATGAAAAATGGAAGAGGTATAGAATGATGATATTGAATAAATATGTCATTTATGAGTTAAGGATAATAACTAAAAAGATTGTAATAATTTTTTAAAAAAACACTTTTAAATTAATTATAATAATATATGTATAAAAAAATATTTATAGGATGGTATTTAAGAGTAGAAAATACAATAGACCCTTACAATATTGGTTAGGAAGTATATAATTATGATAAACTTATGAATGGGTGATCATCTGGTTCACATATAATAATAAGAGGTAGGTATACATTTTTAGAAAGTGTTCATCCTCCCTAGTACTACTTTGGGAGAAGAATAATACGATGGGGATTTTTTTTTGAAATTCTAGTCCAAAATTTGGGTGATGTGATGGACCATAATATCATATTGATGATGAAATAGATTTTTTCTAACATATAAAGATAGTCTTAGTTGACATTTCTCAATCTTCCTCCTGCAAAGTTGACCATCCACTACGAGTTATGCATTGAGGGTCCCTAGTATCATATTATAGCATGTAGGATCATACATTATATTTGAGATATTGTAAATCATTATTATAAAGAGTTATATTAGATTTGGGTGATGATATATGACGTTATAGATGTGTTATCTAGGGTTTTATTCCCTACTAATGTGGTTAACATAATTAAACATAATACCATACTTTCTTTCTTACATTTACATCTAGACTTGTGTGTTTGATGATGATTGAGGTATACATAAATTATATTTTTATTTAATATTATTCTTAATTATATATATATATATATATATAATATTTATTGGAATATCATAAATACCGAGACTTAATGAGACATAAACAACAACCTTATTCCCCAACTCATTTGGATAATCTTTCTCATGTATCTGAATGAGTATCTAAATTATTAATATATGAGTATATATTTTAGGATTTTTATTATATTCCAATGAATTCTAATATATATGGACCATATTATCCACTAAATATAGTAAATAATGATATTATGGCACATTTTTTGATGATATATTATGCATTGCAGTGTTAGAAATATTTCACATATAATCCAATTATGATATTTATTTCCTTTTCATTAATTGAATATAAATTATAATTTATACATTCTATTTATTGAATATGAATCTGCACACTCTTTTCATCAAAAAAATATACAGTCACTATTTATAGAATTATTGATGCAAATTAATTTCACTAAAAGTGTTAACTTCATAGCATGAAATCTTATTTGAAAATGTTCTAAAAAGATTTAAGAATGAAGAAGTAAAATGATGTGTGATTATATTTCTTAATAGGCATTGAAACATATCTAACATGATATTAAATTATATTAGCACTAATTTTTTAATTTTCATATTTCAGTGGAAATTAGATGTTGTTTTTTCCCTATCCATAATAAAATATGGCTTAATGGTTATGCAATATACCAAGGGATGTGTATGAAGAATTTAAACATATGTTGGAATAATAAGTTATATAATTTTATTGGTTATAAATTATTTCAAACTCTTATTTTAGTTACAAAATTTTAATATAAAATTACAAAGGGTCCTAGAAACACCACCAAAAGTTATAAAAAAAGAGGGTAAGTGAGATTCCTAATATGATCAGTGAAGTTACTTGAGGGGGGGGGATCAGGTGTTGCATACTTTTTACCAAATTACAAACTATCCTGAAACCCATTGAAAATTTGACCTAGGATTCGAATTAGTGAATATGGATCTATTTTATGTTTAAACTAGGAATCATAAACTACATGAAATGAATGTAAAAAAATAAATAATCACATTTATAAGGGTTTTTTTGAAAAGACCAACTCCTTACCTTGATTGTTTGTTCACCCCAATCAAGGTTTATATACTATAATCTGATGTTGATTACAAGGGGTGGTGTTTCCCATACCAACACTAAGTCTCATCGAGTTAACAATGCCTAAGTCTCATTGGAATTATCTTTCTAAAATTTCATCATAAATATCTCAATATCTTCACACTAGTTTCACAGATTCCCACCATGATATCCTAACATACCCGGAGTCTCTCACATTCTATTTATTCCCACAATATATTAAGATTTTTCTGGATGTTTTTTCTTGAAATTATATCATCAATTTTGTATAGGGTGATTATGAACTAATAAAATAGGTCTTATTTAACTCAATAAAAACTCCTTAAAATTCCATAAAATCATCAATAATACTCTACAACTTGGTCACTTCTTGAAACTTAGATTCACATATCTTTAGAACCCACTCATTTGGCTTACTCACTCTCCAAACAATTTATGCCTCAATACCAGATGCAAACAACACAACACACTTATTATTTCCTATATTATTTTTCTCACTACTTTATCTCTCTCAAACCACTCTCAAAATGATGTATGAGTTAAATATTTTCTTCAATATCCATACCCAGAAGATATTTTGCTTTATAAAAGGCTGAGATTCATATTATTATTGTTCTTTTAGAGTTTTATTCAAATTTTTTCATATAATAACCCAAAAAATTTTAAATTCTCAATTCCCTGAACATTTTTTATAATCATATATTTTTATTTTTATACTCTCATCTCCAAAATTTATTATTTATAGAAAATACCTTAAAATTAGGTGGCCCATGTTTTCACACATCTCAACATCCTATAAGTGGGACTATCCCCGGATCTTTATTTCAGTCTAGGTGGATATAAGCAATAGGTGGGTATCACCTCATATTTCCATGAATGGAAATATTATTGGAATGGTATGAAATCAAAACGCAATCAAAACAGGATCCTATAGATTCTCATGATCAATTTCTCATTTTTCAATAGATTTAATCATAAAAATGACATCTTTTCTATCGTCTTTATTTTAATTTAATTTTTATTGTCCTATAAAAATAAATTTTCAGATAATTTTTCCAATAGTATTCGACTTTTTTTCCTCAATATATGTATACTCAAAACTATAGCTTGTGTTTTCCACAGATATATAAAATATTAAACACTTTATATATGACTTAATTCATTTCAATTTAGCTTGATAACATCACATGAAAATATATATAGATTCCAATTGAATCCATAGTCACTTTTAGTAGCTTAACCTTTCTATAATATCTCTCAATCAACCTAAAAAATAATGAGATTAGGTTTTGATGAATAACCCAGATTCATTGTATTTTCACCTACATTATTCTTGAAAACCCAATAAATCCATTTTATACATCAAGAACAACATGTAATGGTCTTCCTTTAGTCTTTATCAAAATAAGCTCAGATAATGGCTTAAATAAACTTCATAATGTTTTGATCTTCAATATACTACACAAGAATCATATGATATGGATTTATCCCCACAATTATCAATTCTGGAAGGATACATAATTCTCAACTTGTGTGGATACTGATTCCATTACATGAATCCCTGATGTTCCTGATCTGTGTATAACTTTTCATATATATTAACAAGCATTAAAATGTTTTTCACCAAATATCGACCGTTTTTTTGGATAAAATTATTTATATTGGGGATTATGATTATTTTTAGGTGTTTTCCATCCAAAGTCATAAATCGGGAAAGGGAAAAACAAAAATTTAAATATACATGGTGTGTACTTCTTACACACACCGTGAATTATTACCAAAACATGGATCGAGAAGACTGGATACACACCCATGTTGTCGGCCAATGCATACTCTCCGTTTTCTTCCAATGAACACATCGTGTTGTCCCTTCAAGAAGTGGTTAGTGGCCGATGACTGATATTATACACCATGTATGGTGACACTACATGCCATGTACTTCCACATACTAGGCAGTTCCATGTTCCAAGATAAGGGAAGCACGATAGCTCACCCATTGAAGGAGAAAAAAGGGCCAAAGAATTTTGAATAGGGTATATGTTGTGCACTTTTTGGTACATTCCATGTATTCTTAAAAACTATAAAGGGAGGGAAAACCTCCATTTTTGAGATAGATTCATTCCAAGACAAACCAAGGGGTAAATTTCCAAAGACTCCGAAGGAGAGAAGAGAGGAGATGAGGTGCTTCTGTGCTACCTTCCAGATGACCTTCAATATGAATATTTTTAATGATTAATTTAGTTATCACAAGTAGTTTAGTTATTAGATACTCTATGATTAGATATATATCCTATGTGTTGGGGTTGTGGATGAATATGGGTTGTATTTTTTCAATTGTTATATTTTACTCATGTTATTCATTTTTCTCTCATAATACCTCGTATCAGGCCAAGAACATGATTTTTAGGGATCACCTGAGGGATAACGATTAATAACATCCATGATCATTGGATGTTCATATCTTCTCAAAAGGACATAAATTAATAAAATTAAGATAAATCAAATTTGAGACCAATAAATTGGTTTTTATTGATTTAAACAAAACTCACCAGACCAAGGGGGTTCTGTTACAATAATTACCCAAAGATTTGTGTTATCATGAACAACATAACCTAGTAAGAAAATCGATTTAATAACAACCTTAAAAATCCATAGCCCTGAGGGATTTTTTCCATTTTTCATCAGGAATCAAATTTTTGTGTTTTTTTATCATTAAATTAATTTATTAAGAAATTAAAATTCAATCACCCTATTATGAAAACAAAAAAAATAAACTCTAAATTTTATCAAACTTCACTAAATTAATCACATGCTATGAAAAAATACAGTAACTTCCCCTCCCTGTGGAATGATCCCTTACTTGCACTATACTTTTTTGGGTAAATTAATTTGGTTTTCTGAAAGTAACACTTTGGTAGAAATTATATAAAATTTTGGTGTTGTTTCCAAGAATTGAACGTTAACAATGTTTTGATTAATCGGTTTGTATTAATTAAAGTGAAAATAAAAAATAAAAAATCTTAAAATTTATGTTCTTAATATTATTTCTGTTTTTCATTATTTTATTATTCATCTTTTATTCTTGGTATCTTTTTTAGAGTTATGAAAATTTAAAAGTGCATGAGTGGCCAAATCACACATTCCAAGACCACCGAATCATAGAACATCCTTCTGCTTGATTTGGAGATCAAACTGACGATCTTGTAATGATGATGGAAAATTATGGAAGGGATCAACTAGAACACTACTGTGGAGAAAATAGAAGTGAGAGATTCATCTTTTGACCAAGGATATGAACATCTGTTTGTCCTAGATGACAACCGGAATCAATAAATAGATATAGAGAATGAATAGATCTGACTTCTTCCAGAAAACATAATGGAGTTTATCCAACGAAACCAAAAAAGACAACATAATCCATTTGTTCTACGGTATGGTCTGCTGCAACCCTCGCAGTTTGAACTAGAGAAGTTTCGATACATGTAGCCAAGTTTGGGGCCTTATTTTTCTTCTAATCAACAATTTTTTCTCCCACCCTTATGAGATAAACAAACCCCATGCAATACCCTTATGGAGTACGATCATCCTTCCATCCAAGAGGTAGATATGGGAATTGTTAGACCACAAGTGAAGGCCCAATATTTCAATATTAATATGACCATCATAAAACTCATCCAAAACATAGTTCAATTTGGAGGATTACCCAATAAAGACCCCAACAATCATCTCTCCAATTTTTTGGAGATATGTGACACCTTATGCTACCATGGGATGTCCAAGTATGCCATTCAACTTCATTTATTTCCATTCTCATTAAGGGATAAAGTAAAGGACGGGATCAAAGGATTTCCTCAATGCTCCATCCAAACCTAGGAGGCATTTTCTGAAGCATCTCTATCAAAATATTTACCACCCTACAAGATTATGACACTAAAAAATGAAATTCACAATTTCCAGGAGCATGATTCAGAATCATTGTATGAATCATGGGTGTGTTTTAAAGAAATACAAAGCAATTTCCATCCTCATGGCCTTCCGTTATAAATGAAATTCCAAAAATTATATGGTGGTCTTACAACAATCACCAAATCCATTGTGGACATAGGTGCTGGAGGAACAGTAATGAGGAAATTATCGGAGGAACTCTTCAACTTTCTCAAAGATATATCTACAAATAGCTTCCAATGGAACTTAGAGAAAGGAAATCAAAATAGAGGCATGAACAACATTGATTCCACTACGGTGTTTTCTGCTCAACTTGATGCGGTGTCCCAGAATATTGATATGTTAAATCTGAAAAACGCATCTCAAGCTCAAAAAGAGAATCACCCAGTAAGAGATGAATGTGGTAACAATCAGATCATGGGTGAATTCCTAAGGACAAGTTCTAGTGCCTCAACAAGTGAATTAAATTTCATCTACCAAAATAAAGGGCTAAATATGTTCCCTCAGTAACAAAACCCGACATGTAAAGATAACACAAACATGGTCTGGGAGTGACAATAAAATTCTCAACCTCTCCCCCAAAGGGGAACCAATTATGGGAAACAACAATACATGAATCAATATCCAAGACAATAGTAACAGGGGTATTTCTAACAATAAGGGTATCAAAACCCTCACCAGATGCAACAACCGAGGCAACCACAACATCAAACGGCTTCACAAAAACCTAAGAAGGAACCCTCATCAAAGTTGGAAGAAATGATGAAAAAATTCATAACAAAAACTGAAAATAGATTTCAAAATAAAGAGGCATCCATTTGAGGACTTTAGAATTAGATTGGGAAAGTTTCCAATCATATCTATTCAAGGAAACCTAGTACACTACTAGGTTATACCAAGAAGAACCCCTAAGAAGAATCCAATGCTATCACTTTACGAAGTGGTACAAAGATCCCTCAAAACACAACTTCAAATAAAGGAGAAAATACATATCAACCAACATACTCTTCCAAAAACTAAGTCAAAGTTGAGGAGTCTCCCTAGAATTAGGAAATACCAGAGATCATACATGGTAAGGGACAAAAAGTGGTTAAACCTTTTGAACCAACTTACGATTTCCTGCACGAATAATGAAAAGGAAGATGGACCAGAAGTTCATGAGATTTATGGAGGTATTCTAAAAACCTCAAATAAATATCCCATTCACCAAGGAATTAACTAAAATTCTAATGTACACGATAATTCCCACATGGTCTATCTTGGAAAGAATCCATCTTGAACTTTGAGGGCCTAACCTTATTTTATAGTTTTTAAGAATACACAACATGTACTAGAATGTACATGGCGTGTAACCTAGTCAATATGATTTGGACCACTTTTATCCTTCAGTGGGTGAGCTACCACGCCACCCTTGTCTTGGAACACGATGCTTCCTGGTAGTTGGAAGTACACAATGTGTAGTGCCGCCATACATGGTGTGTAATATCAGTCATCTGCCACCAACCACTTCTAGAAAAGATAGCGTGGCGTGTGTATGGTAAAAACAAGATGTGTATGATTTGGGCAGAAATATGGCCATGTATTTAGTCCTCCCGATCCATGTTATGTCAATAATACACGACGTTTGTAAGAAGTACACGCCATGTATATTTGAATTTTTGTTCTGTCCTTTCTTGATTTGTTACTTTGGATGAAAAACACCTAAAAATCATTATAATCACCAATATAAATAATTTTATCTACAAAACAAATGATATTTGGTGAAAACAAGTTTTTATGCTAGTTAATATATATGAAAAACTATACAAAAATCATGCATAATAAATTCCCCACACTTAGTCATTTGCTTGTCCATAATAAAAATCTCAACATCAAATCAATAGAATCCATACTCTAAAAAGGGAAGCATTTAACTAATTATAATTATAAATACTATAGACATAACATAATATTTTAAAAGGAATAAAACATATTTTAATTCGAAAGATATTCTAATCATGCCTCATATATAATTTAATTAACAAAATCCATCCTCTTTCCTTCACATTATTTAAATTTTCATAAATAAACATTCCACTTAATGATTTACCTCACCAAAAGGTACCACACTCATCCCTAAAGATTATTTAATCAGATTTATACTCAATATTATGTATATTCACTCAATCCATAAGCTTTCAAGTGTTCTCTTATCCACTTCAGAAGTTAAATCACAAAAATAAATAGGGATTTTAATAAGGTTAAAATGTTTATGAGGCTAAGGGTTGGTAGGTAATGATGAAAATCAATCTCAGAGGCTTGAAAAAGAGGCTGAATTCTTAAACAACAATTCATGACATTCAAAATAAAGCTTAATGAAAATTCATCCCCAATCAAGATCTATCAAATTTTATCATCACCATGATATTCCCTTTCCAATATGGTCCCATAAACAATCAATAATATGTAATAATTAGTCTGGTCCCTATTTTTCAAATTTCAATTTTTTTAAATAGGGACCACTAAGAATATAATGAATAGTGGTTTTGGAAACCCTTCTGCCTAAATGAACAAGTGATAAACTCCCCCACACTTAAATGCATGGGTTCTCACCAATATATACCATGAATGGAAAAAAATACCTCTCTAAATCTCAAGTTATTAATCATGAAAAATTATAAAAGAATTAGGGTAGGAAGGGAAAATAAGCTTGTAATGTAGCTTACTATCAAGTCAGTTCATAGTTTCTAAGAGTTTTACAATGATCAGATGTAGGGTTGGTATTAAGGTCAAATGGGATAAAAAACAATCCAATTCCTCAATCATTTTAATGTGATTCAAAAATAATCATGTTTTGAAGAGAAAAAATAGAAAGTCTGGTAGTTATTCATATCCAAAATAATATCTCAAGAAAGAGGCTATAATAAAGAATATGTCAAAAAGGCTTAGAATACCTCTTAGTAATGGAAAAGATAAAGGGGTCAATTAGGTCATGACATGATTACAAATGATCAGTTCTAATAAATGTAAATTTCCAAGGATTTAAATATAGAATCAAGCTATATAAACAATCATTTAAAAATATTTTGAAAATTGAAATAAGCTTGTTCTTTAAAAATTACCTTTTATGTCATTATTATTTATAATTATAATTAATCAAAAACCATCCATAGTTTAAAATATGTCAAATATTAATGATGTATCCTAAATCAGTTCAAGGTAAAGACTGATGTAATCAGAGACCCTCCCCCACACTTTATACAACACATGGTCCCCTAAGTGAAATACCAAGGAAGAGGAGATAATATGGGGAAACTGAAGGTGTAAGACGAGGGGATGAAATGGAAGAAGTAAACCCAAAGAAGAAATGAAAAAAGAAACACTGAAAAATACTCCCCTCGTGGTGAAATGAAAAAATGGGGTAAAGATCCAAAATAGAGGTTCCAAATCACTCTAGAGTACCCATGACTATTCTGGGGAAGAAAAAAACAAATCTATTGATAGATACATCATCACATCCCAAGAAGAGCACAATATATATATATATAATGGAAATAAATGTGCCCAAAAACTAGTCATTAGGTTGCCTTAGAAGAGGAATCATCTGCTACAGAATAATCTGACAATAGATATGCAACCACAATAGATACTAGTGGTACGAGCATAACACTCTGAGTGGGAGTCACAAGAGGCACCACATGATCAATAGTGGAGGTAGTAATTGAGACATCCACAACAAGAGGTGTGTGAGTGATAGCAATCCCAGTAAGAGAGATGAGAATAGAATCTGTGACAAGAGCTACCAGTGGAAATTGTGTGGCGGGAGGCTGTGGAGAAGATGGAGGAGTAGGTGTGGGGGTTCCAAAATGCCTATATACTGAATAATTAGGCCCAACATATGATAAATCCATGATTGGGACTTGAGAAGGCCATGCTGCTAACGCTCAAGAACAGCCTGTCGGTGGTTGGTGGGGAGATCATCCGTGGGTGTGGATGGATGTGGGGAGGTGGAAGGATCGGAGGAAAAAGTAATGGCAGAAGATAAATGAAGTATAGAAGAAGGGGGGTGGGGGTGGTGAGGTAACATTCATGGGTGTATGTGGTGGGTCCTGGGTAGGAACACTAGTGAGAGAAGTGGGGTCATCCCTCACCCCTATAAGAGCAGGGGTGTTCTGAACAAGCCCGTAGCCATCCCCCCGATTCTCAACCATCTTCATGGAAATTATCATGAGAAAGTAAAGACACTGAGGAGAGATTAAGGGGTCATGAGGGAGAGAAGGCTCAAAGACTGCCAAATGGTGTGTCAGGTTGGTGGCATATAAAAGGTAATTCAGATTGTCTTGATGGTTGTGAATCATAAAATAAAAGTAGGTGGCAGAAAGGTATGTGAGGTCAGGGTAGTCGTGCCGCACAATTCAAGTAAGGAGCTCCATGTCTTGGCCAGACACAACACCCATATCCTCATGGGGAGTAAAAATAATGGCTCTAAAGCATTGGTGAAATAAATAAAGGGGAGGGTCAAGGATGATTGTGCTCTTCTACGATGTGGGGATGTACTTGTGGTCAGGCCCAGCAAGCTCCCACTACATGGAAATGAGGTCACAACGCTCGTGGCGAGTAAGGGTGGATATAGGAGGTGTGGTGGCATTATGGGGGTAGAAGCCACACCCATGGAAGAAATATGCCATGGTGAGCAAAAAATGGTGGCCGCCTATCCAAAAGCAGACATGGGTATCAGAAGTACCTCATATCCTCTGAAAGCGGTACCCAAAAAGGTGGTATCACTCTAATCACTAATGATAAAAGTGAACTTATCTGAACCAAAACCGTCACATGATGGAGAGTATGTGTGGATTACCAAAAAATAAATGATTCCACATCAAAAGAAGACTTCCCACTCCCATTCATTGATCAAATTCTAGAGTGATTAGTAGGGAATGATTTCTATTTATTTCTAGATAGTTATTCTGGATATAAAAAAATATCTATCTCCCATAAATACCAAGAAAAAAAACACCTTCACATGCCCATATAGGACTTTTTTCCTATTGGAGGAGGTCTTTTGTCATGTGTAATTATCCATCCTCCCTTTAGCATTGAATGTTGGCCATATTCAAATATATGATAAAGAAAATTCTAAAAGTCTTTATGGTTTATTTTTCTTTCTATTGGAAATCTTTAAATACTTTCTTGTGAAATAATGATTTAATTCTGGAATGGTGTGAATACACCAATATGGTTTTAAACTTGGAGAAAATACACTTCATGGTATAACATTACATCTTCTTAGGGCATCAAATTTCTAATATGGGCATTGATGTTGACCTAACCAAGATTGAAATCATCTCATAATTACCTATTCCCACTTCTGTTTGGGAAATCCAATGCTTTATTGGGCATGCCAGTTTCTACAGAAGATTTGTTCATGATTTTTCAAAAATAGCTCAAGCATTAACCAATCCTCTTACAAAGGATTCTATCTTTTAATTTGAAGAACAATGCCCCAAAAATTTCCAACTTCTGAAGAAAAAACTAGTAGAAGCCCCTATCATGATTGCCCAAAATTGGGAGGATCAGTTTGAGGTCATGTGTGATGCAAGTGACTATGCAGTGGGAGTGGTTCTTGGCAGAGACTCAATCGAATATTCAGACTGATATATTGTGATAGTATAGCCTTAAATTAATAATAGATCAACAATACTACTACTGAGAACAAAATTCTCTCTGTGGGTTTGTATTCGATAGGGTACTTTCTTATTTAGTGATATCCAAAGTAATTGTCTACAATGACCATGCATCACTTAAATATATGCTGAACAAGAAGGATGAAAAACCACGACTCATCTGTTCGGTGGTTCTTCTCTAAGAATTTTACTTGGAGATCCGTGAAAATAAGGGCAGTGAAAATGTTGTTGCTAATCATATCTACAGGTTAGAATTACCTCATCTAGAAAGGGAGGATGATAGAAGAATAAAAGAGGACTTCCTAGACAAGAATGTTTACTCTGTTGGAGCTTCACCTCATATGTGGTATGCTGACATATCCAATTAATTTGATACATGATTCATTCAACTTTATTTGACATTCAACCAAAAGAAAATATTTTTTTTTGAAGTGAAAAGGTATTTATGGAAAGACCCTATGCTTTTCTGCTCATGTGGAGATAGAGTAATCTGATGCTGCATCCTAGAATAAGAAATTAAAGAAAATATAAAGTTATGTCATTCTTTCCCAGTTGGGGGACATCATGAGCCAGACTGAAAAATGGAAAAAATTCTATAATCTGGGATTGTCTGGCCCACCATGCACAAATATTCTAGAAATTTTGTGACACATAGTGATCGATGCCATCAGACATGTAATTTGGGGTGCCGAACTGAAATGCCTCAACACCCCAATCACACAGTTGAGGTCTTAAACGTATGGAGGATTGACTTAATGGGGACATTTCCTCTATCATTCAAAAACTATTACATACTGGTTTGTTTAGACTACACATCAAAATGGGTGGAAGTCGCTACCACAACACACAATGCTGCTAAAGTAGTTGTGGCTTTCTTGAAGGACATTTTCAGCTGGTTTGGTGTTCCATAGGTTGTGATAAGTGATAGAGGAACACATTTTGAAAATGTATTAATGTGAAATGTGATTCTGAAGTATGATGTGACATATAACTAGGGGAAACCTTACCATCCCCAGTCTAGTGGTCAAGTGGAGGTCTCAAACCGTGAACTAAAACATATTGTGGAGAAGACAGTGGGATCTTCAAGGGAGGACTGGTCTAAGAAACTAGATGATGCCTTGTGGGCATACAAGACTGCCTTCAAGACACCTATGGGGATTTCTCTGTTCCTATTGATCTATGGGATGCAATGTCATTTACCTATGGATCCAAAGAATAAAACCTATTGGGATGTAAAATCCCTGAACTATGATCTCAAAGATGTAGAGGAAAAGTGCATGTTTCAACTGAAGGAACTTGACGAGATTTGGAGGGATTCAATTGAGAATGCTATGCTATATAAGGAGAAGACAAAGGCAGTCCACGACCCGATGATATCTCAAAAATCCTTTCATCCTGGTGATGAGTTAATTTTATTTAACTCTTGTGTGCGATTGTTCCCAGGTAAACTAAAGTCTTAGTGGTTGGGACCTTTTAAAGTGATCATAGTTATTCACCATAGTGTGGTGGAAGTGTCTAGAGTGGACGATCAATAATTCAAGGTCAATGGGAAGTGATTAAAACCCTATTTTATAATGGAAGATATAGTGGGTAAAATATCCACCATACAATTTGGGTAGCAAAACACTTAGGTAAGGTCGAGCCAACAACATAAAACAAAGGCACTGCCTCGGAGGTAACCCAAAGGTTACACGCCGTGTACCTCCTATACAAAAGGCATGTACTTATCTTTTTGGGTTATATTCTTAATATTATAAATATATATTAAATAAGTTACTAAATAGGGATGATGTCAATGCTGATGGTAAAGTCATTGGAATATATTTGAGCCATCACTGGTTTAAATCCCTCCTGACATACCTTTAACATGAGATTCATCCTTTTTATACGCGTGTTTAATTAAATAGTGTGTGTTGTATTTTTCAAAATAATATATAAGTTTTTATAAATAAAAGAAAAACTATAATGGAGATAGACTGGGTGACCAGGGTTGTAAATTAGTTTCAAAAGCCATAGGTTCGAATCCTAACAACTGACCCATTTCCATAATTTTCCATATTAATAAACCCAAACAGTGTACATCTAGATGTACATCATGTGCGCCATATTTTTCAATAAAAATTTAAACGGTTTTTGAAATAGGAACATACATGTGGGTGAAGTTGGCATATTGGCATAGTATTGGCCCTGGATCCAAAAAACCTGGGTTTGAACTCAGCTAATCTCCCTACTCCATCCCTTTTATTCATATTAAAACTATATAACTTTCATTTTCTTCATCCCTTATAAAATTGTGTCTTTAATTTAAATATTAAAAAAAATTATAAATATGTAGCACTAAAACCATTGCACCAGTTTTTGAGGGATTATGTTCAGAATGACCGATCACCAGTTCGAATCACACCCCAAGAACTGGACCAGAGGTTGTAATTCTATTTTTCCAATTTTAGAACACATGACATGTATTTCCCCGATACATTATGTGTTTAGATTTATTTTTTTCAAATAATATATATATATATATATATATATATATTTCTTTTTTTAATTATTAATACTAATTATTATATAGTTTTCTATAATAATTATATTATAAAATTTGTTAAACAAACAATGAAATATGCAAAAAGAGGGACTAGATTCATTACTACATATTATTAATGGTTTATAGGCCCATATTGGCAATGGATTATAATAGTGATGAAACCCTTTGAGATATCTTGATTTGGGGTGTATTTTCAGTAATCTTTATTTTGAATATCATGAATTTTTGTTTTAGAATTAATCCTTCTTTTAAAGCATCTAAGATTGATTTTCATCATTACCTACCAACCCTTATCCTTAGAAACATTTGAACCTTATTGAAAGCCCTTATGATTATTGTGATTTGACTTCTGATGTGAAGAATGAGAACACTTTCAAGATTATGGATAGATTACATATACATTAGATAGAGCATAACTCTGATTAAATAATATTGAGTGATGAGTGTGGTACCTTTTGGTGGGGAAAATAATCAAGTGGCATGTTTATTTATGAAAAGTTAAATAATGTGAATGAAAGAGGAAACCATTTTTTAATTAAATTATATACGAGGAATGATTAGAATATCTTTGGAATTGAAATATGTTTTGTTCCTTTTAAAATATTCTACCATGGATATATTATTTACTATTATAATTAGCCAAATTCTTCTCCTTTTAGAGTATGGATTCTATTTATTTGATGTTGAGATTTTTCTTGAGGAGAAGAAAATTACTAAGTGTGGGGGAATTTTATGTGCTCGATTTTTGTATACCTTTTCATATATATTAACGATCATAAAAACTTTTTTTCACCAAATATCAATTTTTTGTGGATCGAATTATTTATATTGGTGATTATGATGATTTAAGGTGTTTTTCATCCAAAGTCACAAATCAGGGAATGGAAAAAACAAGAAATCAAATATACATGGCATGTACTTCTTACACATGTCATGTATTATTTACATGACATGGATCAAGAAGACTGGATATACACCCATGTTGGTGGCAAAATCATACACACCATGTTCTTCCCACACACACTCCGTGTTGTCCCTTCTAAAAGCAATAGGTGGTTGATGACTGATATTACATTCCATATATAGCGACACTACACGCCGTGTACTTCCACCTACCAGGCAACGCCATGTTTCATGATAAGTGTAGCACGATATCTCACCCTCTAAAGGAGAAAAGAGGAATAACATGTGTTGACTAGGGTACAAACTATGTAATTTTTGGTACACACAATGTATTCCTAAAAACTATAAAAGGTGGGTAGGCCCTCCAAGTTCAAGACAGATTCATTCCTGGATAGATCATGGGGAAATTTTCATAGATACCCAAGGAGAGAAGATAGGAGAGGAGGTGATTTCATGAAACCTTCTCAAAGACCTTCACTCTGAAGATTTTCAATGTTTAATTCAAGTATCACAATTAGTTTAGTTATTATCTACTCCATGAGTAGCTGAATCCCCTATGTGTTGGGAATGTGGACGATTATGGGTTGTATACTGTCAATTATTATATTGTACAGGTGTTATTCATTCTTATCTCATAATCCATTAATAATTCTTTGTATATATCGCTAGAAATATTGTATCAGACCATGAACATGATTTATAAGGATCACCTAATAGATTATGATTAAGAAAATCCATGATAATTGGATGTGCTTATCATCTAAAAAGGGCAGTAATTAATAAAATTAAGAGAAATAAAATTCCAAACCAATAAATTGGATTCTATTGATTTAAACAAAACTCACTAGACCAAGGGGGTTCTATTAAAATCACAACCTAAATATTTGAGTTATCATGTATAACACATCCTAATGAGCTAATTGATTTAATAACAACCTTAAAAAACCACAGCCCCGATGCATTCTTCCCATTTTCATCAAGAATCAAATTTTGAATATCATGCATTTTTGTTTAATAATTCAACCTCATTTTCAAGTCTATGAGATTGATTTTCATCATTTCCTAAAATCCATTAGCCTAAAAAACATTTTAACCTTATTTAAATCCCTCATGTTTTTTTGATTTATCTTCTGAAGTAGTGAATGATAACACTTGAAAGCTTATGAATAGAGTGAATATACTTAAGATTGAGCATAAATCTGATTAAATAATCTTGCGAAATGAGTGTGGTACATTTTTGTGAGTTAAATAATCAAGTGACATTTTTATTTATGAACTGTTAAATAATGTTATTGAAATAGGATGAAAATCATTAATTAAATTATATGCGAGGCATGATTATAATATCATTGGAAATGAAATATGTTTTCTTACTTTTAAAATTATTTTCTATAGCTATAATATTTACAATTATAATTAGTTGAATGATTCCATTTTTAGAATATGTATTCTATTGATTTTATGTTGAGATTTTTTTAAGGACAAGAACATGACTAAGTGTGGGGGAATTTGATGTGCCTAATTTGTGTATAATTTTTTCATACATATTAACAACCATAAAAACCTATTTTCACTAAATGTCAGTCATTTTGTAGATCAAATTATTTATATTGGTTATTATGATGATTTTCAGGTATTTTCCATCCAAATTCACAAATCGGGAAAGGACATAACAAAAATTCAAATATACACGACATGTACTTCCTACACACTCAGTGTATTATTTCCATGACACAAACCAGGAAGATTGGATACACGTCCATGTTGCTGGCCAAAGCATACATGTCGTGTTATTCCTATACACATGTCGTGTTGTCCCTTCTAGAAGCTGTTGGTGTCTGATAACTGATATTACATGCCATTTATGTCGGCACTACACGTCGAGTACTTCCACCTACCAGGAAACACCATGTTCCATGAAATGGGTAGTGCGGTAACTCAACCACCGAAGGAGAAAAGAGGGCCAAAGTGTGTTGACTCTGGTACATGTCGTGTACTTTCTGGTACATGATGTGTATTTCTAAAAACTATAAAAGGAGGGTTGTACCTCCATGTTCGAGACAGATTCATTCCAAGAGAGACCATGGGGGAAATTTCTGGAGATTCCCAAGGAGAGAAGAGATGAGAGGAGGTACTTCCATGCTACCTTCTCGACGACCTTCACTCCAAAGCTTTTCAATGTTTAATTCAGGTATCAAAAGTAGTTTAGTTATTATCTACTCCATGAGTAGATAAATATTTTATGTTATGTGGCTCTAGACAATTATGGGTTGTATTTTTCCAATTGATATATTGTACTCATGTTATTTATTCTTATCTAATAATCCCTTAATAATACTCTCTATATATCACTAGAAATATGATATCATTCCAAGAACATGATTTATAGAGATCACCTGAGGGATTACGATTAATAACATCCATGATCATTGGATGTTCTTATCATCTCAAAGGGCAGAAATTAATAAAATTAAGAGAAAACAAACTAGAGACCAAGAAATTGGTTTCTATTGATTTTAAAAAAACTCACCAGAAAAAGGGGGTTATTTTACAATTATAAACCAAATATTTGAGTTATCATGAACTACACAACCTAATAAGAAAATTTATTTAATAAAAACCTTAAAAATCCACATCCCTGATGCATTCATCACATTTTTCATCAAGAATAAAAATTTTAATATCATGATTTGTTGTTTAAGAATCCAACCTTATTTTTAAGCCATTGAGATTAATTTTCATCATTACTTACCAACCCATAGCATCAAAAACATCTGAACCTTATTGAAAGACCTCATGTTTTTTGTTATTTTTCTTCTAAATTAGAGAATGATAAAACATTTAAGCTTATGGATAGAGTTAATATACTTAATATTGAGAATAAATATGATTAAATAATGTTTAGTGATGAGTGTGTTACCTTTTGGTGAATTAAATCATCAAGTGTCATGTTTATTTATGAAAAGTTAAATAATGTGAATGAAAGAGGATGCATTTTTTAATTAAATTATATATGAGGAATGATTAGAATATATTTGGATTTTAAATATGTTTTGTTCCTTTTAAAATATTATTCCATGGATATAGTATTTAAAATAATAATTAGTTGAATGCTTCCATTTTTTTGACTATGGATTCTATTGATTTGATGTTGAGATTTTTCTTGAGGACAAGAAAATGGATATGTGTGGGAAAATTTGATGTGCCTGATTTGTGTATACTTTTTCAAACATATTAAGAAGCATAAATATAGTTTTTCACCAAATATAAATAGTTTTGAGAATAAAATTCTTTATATTGGTGATTATGATGATTTTCAAGTTTTTTCCATCCAAAGTCACAAATCGAGAAAGTATATAACAAAAATTCAAATATACATGACGTGTTCTATTTCACAAGTCATATATTATTTCCATGACATAGATCGAGAAGATTGGATACACGCCCATGTTTCCGGCCAAAGCATAAAAACCGTGTTGTCCCTTCTAGAAGCAGTTGGTGGATGATGATTAATATTACATGCCATGTATAGTGGAACTACATGCAGTGTACTTCCACCTACCAGGCGACATCATGTTCCAAGACAAGGGTTGTTTGGTAGCTCACCCACTGAAGGAGAAAAGAGGGCCAAAGCATGTTAACTAGGGTCCATGCTCAGTACTTTCTGGTACAATCTGTGTATTCATAAAAACTATAAAAGGAAGGCATGCCCTCCAAGTTCGATATGGATTCATTCCAAGAAAGACCAAGGGGGGAATTTATAGAGAAGCCCAATGAGAGAAGATTGGAGATGAGGTGCTTCCGTGGTAACTTCCTAATGACCTTCACTCTAAAGATTTTCAATGCTTAATTTATGTATCACAAGTATTTTATTTTTTATCTACTTCATGAGTTGCTAAATCCCCTACGTGTTGGGGTTGGTGGCGATTATGGGTTGTATTTTGTAAATTGTTGTATTGTACACGCGTTATTCATTCTACTCTCATAATTACTTAATATTATTTTCTGTATATCATTATAAATATCTAATTAGACCAAGAATGGTATTTATAGGGATCACTTTAGGGATTACGATTAAAAATATCCATGATAATTGGGTGTGCTTATTGTCACAAAAGGGTGGAAATTAATAAAATTAAGAGAAACCAAATTCTATACCAAGAAATTTGTTTCTATTGATTTAAACAAAACTCACCAGTCCAAGGGGGTTTTACTACAATAATAACCCAAATATTTTAGTTATCATGAACAACACAACCTAATAAGCAAATTTATTTAATAACAACCTTAAAAATCCGTAGCCCCGACACATTCTTTCCATTTTCATCAAGAATCAAATTTTGAATATCATGAATTGTGGTTTAAGAATTAGGACTCCTTTTCAAGCCACTAATATTTATTTTCATAATTACCTACCAACCCTTAGCCTTAAAATCATTTGAAACTTATTGAAAACCCTCATGGTTTTTGTGATTTATCTTCTAAAGTGGAGATTGATAACACTTGAAAGCTTATAGATAGAGTGCATATTATTAATATTGAGCATTAATTTGATTAAATAATCTTGAGTGATGAGTGTGGTACCTTTTCAATAGGTAAATAATCAAGTGGCATGTTTATTTATTAAAAGTTAAATAATGTGACCAAAATAGGATGAATTTTTTAATTAAATTATATTTGAGGCATGATTATAATATCTTTGGAATCAAAATATGTTTTGTCCCTTTTTAAAATATTTTGATATGGATATAGTATTTACAATTATAATTATTTTAATGCTTCATTTTTTAGAGTTTGGATTCTATTGATTTGATGTTGAGATTTTTCTTGAGGAAAAGAAAATGACTAAGTGTGGGGGAATTTGATGTGCTTTATTTTTGTATACTATTTTCATATGTATATTAAGGAGCATAAAAACTTGTTTTTCATCAAATATAAATAATTTTTTGGATAAAATTATTTATATTGGTGATTATGATGATTTTCAAGTGTTTTCCATGCAAAGTCACAAATCGGGAAAGGACAGAACAACATTTTAAATATACACACTGTGTACTTCTTACACACACCATGCATATTTGAATTTTTCTTCTATCATTTGAAGATTTGTATATTTGGATTGAAAACACCAGAAAATATTCATAATCACCAATATAAAGAATTTTATCCAAAAAATGATTGATATTTGGTGAAAAATAAGTTTTTATGCTCGTTAATATATATGAAAAAATATACAAAAATTGGGAACATCATTCCCAGTGTGTAATTCATGTACATCGATAGTCAAAATTGGATGCACTACTAAATTACAATATGTCAACATAGTCACTTATTTGAATCATGTACATAAATGAATCACTCGGTAAAAATTTCCATATTCTGATTCCTGTATATGTCTTTAATTCCCTTATGTCAATCTTCACATAGGATAATTTTATTACTTGGTTCCAAATTTTCTTATGTGATAAATTATATTACATAGTGATTTTAGCTATTTGAAGTTTGGAATAAGAATGTTTTCTAGATTTCATTCATTTCAAACTAGGATAATTTTATTCCATCTTTAACCATTATAAATTACTCATAAAAAATTTAGAATATATTTTGAAATTTATATAACCTTCTCAAACAATTCAAAATTATTCCAATTTTTTTTTAAAAATAAATATTCTAATTTGTGTCCTTAAATATCATGAAAGAATATTCTACTTTTACTCAACACAAAACATGATCCAAGTATGTTTAATCATAGTTTTTAGTAGAATTCATATAGTGGTACATGAGGATGGATTATCCATAACTCTATCTCTTCAATATTCCATTAATCTAGATCTTTACCCTTATAAAAACAACTCATTCAATCCATCCATATAACCAAAATCTACAAACATCCAAAATAGTTGTATACAACACTTAAACAATTTTATTTATTTTTATAAATATGAATTGTAGCTCAATAATACTCACATTTTTGGGACACCCACTTGAATCCATCTAGAAAGGTATTCAAGGGTAACCATCCCTTCATTCTTCTTTACCTATAGTGTATGGTAGATATTCAATCCATAAACCAAATTATTCATTCATTCATTGACTTATATTATATTGGAAACACATATAATAAAAATATAATCCACACTCCTTGAAATCTAGGATCTCTAAAATAACCCCCCTTTGATGTGTTGTCAATTCAAAAATAGTTCTCAAGTCAATATAACTTTCTCCCCCTAATTGAAAAAAAAATAAAAATGGGAGGATATTTTTCTCCCCCTAAATGATATCATAAGATATTATCATTATTTCAATTTTTTATCCCAAATAAATGTATGATACCACTTGATATATGATACCAATTGAAAATGAGACCATATAAAATTCCAATTAAGATATCAATTTATTCCAATTAAAATACATGGGAAGGTTCTCCATCAAATTCAACTCTCTTCTATGACACCACTAGGAGGTTTTACCAAATACATATATTCTTCATATAGGTTCTATTTCCCTATGAGAAATCAAATAAACATCTATATGAGAGATATATTTATTCAAGAATTTACACTCAGAAGTTATAAGTGATTGTAATAAAAATAGAATAATAAAGTACTGTCTAAACTTTTAAAGCATAAAATGATACTCAACATTGGGTCATCAATAAAATAAATGAATGTTTATATAGGAACACCAGATGGGGAATACATTAGTGATTAATGTAGACAAAAAATATATCTTTATCCTAATAACTATTTGATACTAACTTTGAGTAACATATCTCAGGGGATGTATAAACTATATTTTTCATAAAAATTTGTAAACCATAATTCATCATAAAAAAATTCAAAAGTTAAAGTGAAAGTAATTTTGTTTCCCCATTTTGTGAGAAAAACACTCTCCCTTTATGATTATAATAAAAAAACAGAAAAAGGAATAGTAGAGTTTAAATCATACCTCAACCATCAACATATACTGGAGGTTTCTAGATTCTAGATTTGTAGTAAATATAAATTATATTGAATCTTGGCTTCTTTTTCTATCTCTCCATAAAGGAAGGATTCCCAATCTCCATAACAATGTTAGTTTTATTACAAATATAAGATCCATGAAGTTATGTTATTGTTTTAAAAAAGAAATTATTTTTAATGAATACTAATTGAAATTTCACTCCATGGTGGATTAACTTCCTTGTAGCTTCACCATCAATTCCATCATTAAAGAATGATCATTAGAATGTAGTAATGAGGTAGACTTCATCAACTCATCAGTTGTATCACTAAGGATAAGTATAATCCCACAATCCATTTTTAGTTTTCTTAGAATTTTGAATGTGTATTTTATTATTCAAGATTTCATACACTATAGGTCTCTATATTGGTTCAACATTGGGTATAATGGATTGATTATTGTTATTAGTTTTCATCTTATCAGATATGGATTTACTATATTGATAAAATTGAGAACTTTCTTTGATATGAGTTCTCTATATTTCTATCAAAATCCAACTAATTTATTAATATAGTAAGAAACCCTTTAGGCACTTTCTCAACCTTTTTCTTAGGTGTGGATGCCTTCTTTCCAGATATAGTTTTAGAACATGATCTCACTAGTGTTTTCACCATATTCTTTGATAGTTATTTTTATTTAGGTAGCCATTTCATGCATCTGAAAACACTATGGCCTTCTTTCCTTCACCGTCCACACACCCCTATATTAGCTTTAGCTTTTCCATTTTTGGTAAGATTATCCATTTCTTTACAAGGAGTATCAAACACTAATCCAATACTAGAATATCTATCTTGGATTGAATGCATTATTTCCATCAAATTAATCCTTTTTTATTTGAATTTATGTTCATATTCCAATGGTCCATGGTGTGGCCTCTCTTACCACCATAAAGGCAATTGTTCCCTATAGGTTGAACCTTCTAGTTTCCTTTCTACATTATCTTATTGGGTGAATTTTAATTCACAAAATTTTAACCCAAGGAAGAACCAATTTATTTATTAACCTTATTCTTAGAAACTCATGGTTTTCTCTTATATTTATTTTATCTATGATAACCGTTAGCATTATTACAGTATTCACAGTAAGTATTACCACTTATATTTCACAGTTCACAAAATTTTCCCAGTGATTCAAATCAGTTCCTTATAGAATTTTTTTATTTATTACAGCAGATTATCTCCTTTAATATCATTTATTACCCCTTGATTTAACAATTATTTTATTTTCACAAGCTAACATGTTTTCCAACCATAACCAACCCTATGAATGAATCTCTAATAGCACTAGCATCATCTAATAAGTCTTGTTATTTCCACATTAAATGTAGGCTATCCAACATGATATGATTGTTGTTTTTGGATTGAAACCACAAGTTTTTGAGATCAGTTTTAAAAATTGTTTCTCTTAAAATGATCACTTACACCCTTGAAATATTTTTGGATGTCCAAAAAAATTTCACCTTCCACATTTGTACTTATTTTAGATTTTGTCTGACCCTTCAAAAAATTCTATATTTAGTGCTTGTGAATTTATTTATATGATGGGTAAAAAATTTTCATGATCTAGAGATGGATTCATTCCCACATGATTGTTTCCTCTGGAATTGGGGATGACCTCGTTGACTGAAGGTTCAAACATTCCAATCGGTTTATA
The DNA here is from genome assembly GCA_963277665.1 of Viscum album. NCBI lineage: Eukaryota > Viridiplantae > Streptophyta > Magnoliopsida > Santalales > Viscaceae > Viscum > Viscum album. The sequence goes on along the minus strand of OY728148.1, from coordinate 2,092,589,450 downwards.
AAGGGTTTGTTCATAGAACCAGAAACATCCAATGATTCCATATCCATTTGTACCTACTTTACAAAGGTAGACGCTCATCAGTTGTAGACTGATGAGGCTTAGGAATTTACATTGGTTGAGAGGATGGGAGGTCGGACTCATCACACTTTTTTTATGGGAATTATTGTCTACTCCGGGACTCTCTTTATATATTTAAGTTATGTTTGTGAATCCTTATTACATTACCAAGTATAAAATGAGATTTACTTTTGATCTAACAATTAATTATTGATATGTAGGAAATTTAGAGAAACTTTTATATGTATTCAAGGTTCTTCATCAATAGAGAATCATCTGTATTTGTTAGAGATTCTTAGTCAATGGTATCCTTTAATACATAAAAGTCTCTTGGTCATTATGATGACCATACTAGTTTTAAATCCACTCAGTGGGGCACTTGAAGTTTATTGTCATTCAGAAGGACATGGATTATTTCAGAGTTGGGATCATACCCGCTGATGGGCTACCTATGTATCCTTTGTTTTGTAAAAGGAACCATAACCCACGTTGTTTGAGTAAGGGAGTATGGTGTTTATTCATGATTGATGGCTCAAAGAAAGATGTCATGATTAATTTTACACTCTAAGCTCACATGAGTCTTGCTCGGTGTGAGAAACAAGAGGTATTTGTGAAACCAGACAATTGTGCCATGAAAGATGCAATGATGTGGGGATTATGTATGTATGACTGCCCAAAATAGATCAAGATTAAGATTTACTTCAGGGAAGAAATCCAAAAAGAAGGTCCATAAATGTATATGTACTTCATGGAGATTTGGGTACTCTAACTTGGGGCTTACTCCTGAGGAAGATTCTCAAATTAGGAGGGGACTCATGATTAGGTTTTACTCCTGATAAGGAAGCCCAAATCAAAAAGTAAATTAGGACTGGTTAAGAGAAATTATGACTGGGGCTTACTATTGAGAAGGAAGACCAGGTTAAGGGACTTGGGGCTTACTCTTAAAGAGGATGCCCATAATTGTAGACCTTTAAACTGGGGCTTATTCCTTAAGAGGAAACCAAGGTTAAGAGAACCATGGTTGGGGCTTACTCTTGAGGAGGATTCCCATATTTGGTAACTTTGAGACTGGGGCATACTCCTAAGAAGGAATCCCAGGTTAAGGGAATTATGACTGGGGATTATTCTTAAAAAGGAGGCCCAAATTAATGACGACTTGGGTCTTATTCTAGATAAGGATACCCATATATAAGACTAGGGATTACTCTTGAGAAAGAATCCTGGGTTAAGAGAATTATGGTTGGGGCTTACTCCTAAGGAGGATGCCCAAATTAGGGGACTTGTGGCCTACTCCTAAAGAGGATTCCCAATTAAGAGAACTTGGACTGGGGCTTACTACTGAAAAGGAGGCTCAGGTTAAGGGAAATTATGACTAGGGATTACTCCTGAAAAGGAGGCCCAGGAATAGGGTTATCTCATCTTAAAGGATGAGGTTGAATGAATGAAATCTCTAACTTTAGTGACATAAAAGATGTTTAAATCACTAGGTTTTGAGAGATGTCCCACAAAACTCCTTTCATATGAGGAATTCAATCAAGAAAACATGCCATAAATGGATTTGAAGTGTGTCTTGAAGACTTACCCTTGAATAGGAAAGGTGGAATGGCATAAGAGAGGTGAAATGGGCAACAAGGGCAGCCAAAAGTAGAAGGGCACACAAGTCCTGGGGGGTCGCACAAGTACTGCATGGGAGCACCAGTCTTTGTCCCGAAAGTATACTTGCGTGACACCTATATACTTGGGAGACAGTTAAACAGTAGGGTAACACTTGGGCGATCCTTGACCAAAGCCTTTTGAATTATCCCGAGGTACTTCCAGAAGAGTGGCGTGCAAGTTTCAATGAGTAGGTAAGGAGGCGCGCAAGTTTGTCCATTTCCCTTAATGGTAAAACACTTAGGCGCACAATATTTAGTGAATTATAACACTTAGACCTTATTCCTCTTGTTTAGACCTTCCATTATAGGTAAATAATTACCTTAGAAGTGTTCGGAAGACTTGAGGAAAAGTCTTGGGCATTCAGAGCTCTGTATCTGAATTCTGGAAACAATCCTCTTTGAAATGGGGGGCCCTCCTGGGGTATTTATAGGATAGAGAAGACCCTAGGAGATTTTTAAAGAGTATGCACAAGTGACTTGCGCGACCATTAGGCGGTGCACAAGTATACTTGCACAACCATGTTGGAACTTGCGCGACCTATGGACAATGTTCTCCTTGTTCATCCATTTTTTAATTTTTGATTTTTTCTTCAAAATATGAATCAATTTATGAAAAGGAATTTCCCTTTTCATTTGTTTAGACTCTATGAAGAAAAAGGAGTGTCAACAAAAGTCCCCCCTCAGAGTTGGATCCGAAAGAGAAGAGGATTTGACTCTGAGGAAAAAAGAGAAACCAGGGGTCTTTATGGTTATTGGCAGTTTAAAGTCATCCACGTCAGACATAAAAAGGCTAATGTTTATGGTCAAAATAGCTTTAACCGAATGGATTAACATTGACTCAATTCATTTTTAATTTATCTGAAAACATATTACCATGTTCAAGTATAAGGTAAAACATGTAAATGATGACTTAAGAAATTTTGAATCTGAGGAATCATATGAAAAATGGATAAAAGGCATTAGAATAAGTAGTTACCAAGAATGAAATTACCATTATTTAACAAACCCGTTAGGGGGTTGAATTATGCAGGGCCACCTGAGGGCATTGGCTGCATAGTCAAATAATAGCATCTTTTGACTGACAAGTCTGTTATGTTGATTGTTTATGCAAGGCCGCCTAAGGGCACGTGCTGCATAGTCAGGCAAAAAGAACTCTCATAAATTTACCTTTCTACTGCTAAAAATTCAGTGGAAGTTTATGGGGATTAAAATTTTACAAAGCATAGAGTTTTTTGTATAGTGAGAGGATCTTGAATATGGATGAGATATTTCCAAACAAGATTGTCTAAGAACTGGATGAATGTCACTCCTACAAAGGTCTAACCCAAACATAGGGAAGGTAAATATAAACCATAGACTTGAATACTTTCAGATCATGAAAAGAGTATGGGACAGATATGTTAGGGATGACCATTTTTTGCGGATCCCTACATATTTTCATTAATACAAATAAGAAAAAAAGAGGTTTTCCTCCCAAGAATGAAGTTACCATTATTTAACAAACCCATTAGGGGGTTGAATTATGCAGGGCCACTTAAGGGCATTGGCTAAATAGTAAAATAATAGCATCTTTTGGTTGAAATGTCTATTATGTAGACTGTTTATGCAAGGCCGCCTAAGGGAACGTGCTGCATGGTGAGACAAAAGAATTCCCGGGTATTAGACATTTTGTGACCAGAAGACAAGAAAAGGGTTATGGAGATTTGGAAGTATCTATGTTTAGGATTATGACACATGAAAAATGGGCATTGTTCAATGCATGTAAATATACACAGATCAATGCTAACCATAATCATGTTGTGGCTCGGTCCTGAATTGAAATACTAGTCTTCACTACGTATCTCATAAGGATGGGAATCCAGCCATACATAGTTCTTGAAATACAGTTTAATGTCATGTGGGAAGAAATTATGAGAGATCTTAGTTTAGGGTCATAGAGCTCGAACCATTATAAGAAATACACAATGTGTGTTTTCATAGGGACTTTTCAGCAAAGGGACTGAAAGTGGAATTTGGGGTTAGGACCAAAAGACCTGGGGCTGGATTCGAGGGACACTCGAACGTTCCTACGTATCCCATAAGAATGGGAATAAAGACCACGTAGTTATAGAAATACCCTCTGTATAGATTTGGTTTGTACATGTGAAGGATGAAAGGGGACTTTAGTGAAATGATGGTTTAACCCAAGATAAAAGGATCAGGTATTGCCATGTATGCACATAGTTTTTTTTTAATTTTAACATGATTGAAAATCAATGTAAACAATGATTCCCTCTCAGGTGAGGGTATCAAAGAATGTTATAGTTTATTTTCATACAGGACAAAAGTGCTGTAAAGTTTAACATCATGTAGCAAGGACAAAGGTGAACCAATGTGAAGAGATTGGTTTTGGGGGCGGTTTCACGAATCAATATCATATGAGATGGAGGTGAACTGATGTGAAGAGACTGGTTTTGGGCTTGAACCTTGGAAGGTTGAATACGTACCCAGCCTGGAAGGCAAGGATCAAAGTCTGCGTAGTTCAATTAAAGAATGAATTAGTGATCAAGTTGTTTTTGGGGACAACGACCTAAAAAATGATGTTGGGACTTACGCGTGGTTAGCGGCCAAAAGAGGGTGTTATGGTTGAAATTTTCTCTAAACTCACGTGAGTCATACTCGGTGTGAGAAACAAGAGGTAACAACAACCTTAACGATGCACAGTTTAATGTCATGTAGGACATATGAAGGGAATATGCAGTTTAAATTCTTGCAGTTAGGACTATTGGTGCTGTACAGTTTAGTGTCATGTAGTAGGGACAAAAATACAGTTTAACGTCATGTAGGAAGTATTAATGGATTTCTACACAGTTTAGCATCATGTAGTTAGGAATATGGGGACAATACAGCTTAATGTCATGTTGGAAAAAAAGAGGACTGTGCATTTTAATTTCATGTTGTAAGGACAAAATAGGACACATTTTAACGTCTTGTTGGATGTATTATGGACTTTTTCACAGTTTAATGTCATGTTGGACGAAAAAAGGATGATGCAGTTTAGCGTCATGTTGGAAGAAAGTGTGAATAGTTTAAGGTCATATACATGGACCATTGGTTATGTAGTTTAACATCTTGCTGGACGTAAGGGTCTTTTGTACAGTTTAGCATCATTTAGTCTGGAAGTCATAGTTTAACGTCTTGTTAGACGTAAGTGACAATAGTTTAAAGTTATATTCAAGGACCCTGGATGGTGTAGTTTAACATCGTGCTGGACGTAAGGGACATGAAAATAGTTTAAGGTTATATGCATGGACCATTAATGGTGTATATTGTGTTTATACAAAATAATTCTTCAGAAATGTGGCATTGGTTGGAGTAGTGATGAGTTCTCCATCCATTGAGATTAAAGAATATGCTCCATTGGAATATACCTTATGTATTGAATAAGGTCCTTCCTCCAATTTCTCTATTCTATACTAGGAATTCAGGCTCATCATGATCAGAACTACAACTGGCATATGGATTTGTTAATTGAGTCATATTAACAGAACCGGAGATCAACTCTTCATCCGATGAAGACTCTGCCTGATTATCCTTTTTAGGCTATGCCGTTTGGTGGGGCGGTGCCCGTTGTTTTGAAGTAGATAGCATAAAAGTTTCCAAAGTAAAAGACAACTTAGGCTTTGAAACATACTCATCTTCTTCTGATTTTTCCTTTTTCTTAGAATCATGCCGTTTTATTGAGGATTTCCCCTCTGATGAAGAGGGTTTTGCTATGGTATTCATGGCAAAAGGCACAATTGGTTTCTTCAATTGCGTTCGCAAAATGGCATGAGTTCGGTTGATCATTTTTTTGACTATCCAATCATCATATTTTTGCGCATTTTTGTTCTTGAATTCTTTCCATTCTCCTTCTTCCTCTGGAATTGTAGCAGTAACACATACTACCTGAGATGAAGAACCTTTTAGTTTGACTAGTCCCAAGTTGACCATTTTTTGCAGGAGGTCCTTGAAAACAAAACACTCTTGAATGGGATGCCCCAACATTTGATGAAAGGGAAAATAATTTGGAAGGTCTTCATCTCCTTCCTTATTCAACCTATTGGGCCTTGGCAATTAACCAAACTATATTCCAGAGCCAAAATGAAGTAACCAGGAACTTGTTCATTTTGGAAAGAGTATGTTTTGATATTCAGATCCTCAATTTGTTTCCTTCTTTGATCTCTTTGATCATCTTGACGAAACAGCCTCTGTTGTTAGCGCTCAGGAGGCAGAGCCCTTTGAAAAGATGAAGGTTTTGAAGTACAGGCAGGTACAAGTGCTTGTTTAAGCATTACTGTAGAAGTATCTTCTTTACCCATTCTCCTTCCTGGAGCTGATGGAATTACATGAGCTTTATCCTTAGTCTTTATAAGAGAATATTCAATCTGTTGAGTGATTTAAGTAATGTATCGAAACCCTCCGGTGTATTTCACAGGGATCAACAATGTGCGTAATTTGTCACGCATATTTGCCACATAGATTGGAAATAATTCTTCTTGAGGGAGTGCTAAGACTAGGGAATATGTTAATCCCTTCCAGCGAGCAATGAAATCTGAAACCCTTTCATTATCCCTTTGCTTATAATTTATAAGATGAAAAACTGTTGTCTTTGGAAAAGTTGAACTAAACTGAAGAAGGAATTTTTGGTGAAGATCCTCCCATCTAGTAATTGACTAGGATTGCAAGCTTGTGTACCAGAAAAAAGATGGTCCTTGCAAGGTTCGCACGAATCATCTGAGTTTCACTGCTTCTTGTTGTTCCGGAGTTTCCATCATAGGATCGAAACAAGACATGTAATGTGTCAAATGCTGTTCAGGATCGCCTAATCCATTGAAAATAGGGAATACAGGGTTCCCAAAACTTGATGGGGAAGGGATTGAATCTACCCATTCAGGGTAAGCTCTCTTTTCTGGTTGAACCTACGCACGCTTCCCTTCCATAGTCTCTAACTGGGCTATTAATGACTCAATGGTAGTTATTAACTTTTGAGAAACATTCGGTTGAACTTGGACTTGGGAAGGTGAAATAATTGGAGTTTGGATAGGTATGGTGGCTGGTACTGCAACTGATGGTGGCACCACTAATTGTTGTTTCACTTGACCCGTAGGATTAGACATGTGAGGGTGTACTGATAGAGGAGGATATTCTTGATCCATATCAGTAGCTGCAACAAATTCCCTTGGCTGAATAACTCCATCACGCTTAGGAGGAATACTACCCTGAAGTAGTTATGCATTCATCCTACTCAGTTCCTTCATTTCTTCCTCTTATTGTGAAAATATTTTCTCTAGTGAGAGCGATTGACCTTCTCCAGAGGAAGGGTATGCAACCTGGTTCTTTCATTTCCCCTTATTGGACACCTTTCGGAGAGGGGGAAGTGGGTTACTTTAAGGATTACCTAGGTTCTGAGTAATCATTTGATTTCGTGTATGCACACCTTCATCATTTGTGTCTATGCGTACAACTTCTTGAGCAAGAACCTCTTCATCTGATCCCTCTGAGTGACCCTCATCTGGTGGATCAACAAAGACGAAATTTATAACATTGATTGATGCATAACACATTGCATCCCTTCTATCGGCATATCAGTGATAATTCATTTTTCCATGTCCCTGAGGAAACATTGCCTTTTGTTGATTCGATCCCTCAGAAACTTCTTGCAGAACTGTAATTTGGAGGGAATCTCCTGATAATTTGGCTCTTTGTTCCCCTTGAGGCTTCTTCCCCAATTGAGAGAAGACTAAATTTCTCCGAGGGAGGGATTGAGGATTTGAAAAAGTCCACAGTCAGGTGGACTGGGGCTATTCCTGTTGTCTTTGCTCAACTCCTCAAATCCTATTTGTTGATTATGAGGGTTGGGTTAAAAGAGTCCCCAGTTTTGCAAGCTGGGGTGGTTCTTGACATGCTATATCTGAGACTTTTTTGAAATCTCTCCTGATCTTGTGGAACATGGTCTAGAAATTAGCTAGATGCATCAATCGACATCCACTTTTATCACCTGGCTCAAAAGACCATTGGATGATTTAGGACACTTTTGTCACTTGGTGATGGGATTTCTCCAAATGAGAGGCCTGTTCAATATTCTTGTTTGCTTTATGCAGAAGTAATTCAACAACTTCTTCTCTGTATGCTTGATTTTGAGAAGAACTAGTTGAGGCCTGTACTTGGGAAAGATTTTGATTACAAAAAAACCCATTGACTATGGCCGCCCACAGGCAATAACATTGCATGAGACCATTTTCAGTGGGCTTTGCTGACTGGAGAGCACATTGAAATATAGCTCTCTATGAACACCCCATCCTATGACATGAATACTAGATGGGACATTGGAAATTAACTGGTACAATCTTATTAGTGCGCCAAGGCATGAATGCTGAAGGGCCCTCTCTGGCATTTCAGCCTTCAGATATCGAGAAACTGAGAGAGGTGCCAAATCAATCTGTCATTGTAACCCTTCTATTATCTTAACATGATTTTCATATTCATCATAAGATAATACTTTCTTTTTAAAATGAAAAAGGGTTTTCCATACGTTGAGATGAATATCATGAATTCCATCTTCCATCAACATCTCTGGAACGTCAAACTGAGAGTCATCTAGAGGCCAAAACATGACTGGCACTTCACCTTTTGCCAGTTTTTTCTCATGTTCAGCATTTCCTCTTTATCATTTAATAAAGATTCTTCTACCTATTTAGACTAGAGTTGGTTCTTTCTTGTTTCTTCATCGGATTCAACAAGACTGGTAGAGAATCCACTGATCAAACTGGAAGATGAATGACCCAGGGGTGGTTCAGAGAATGACCTACACCACGAGCTATCTTCTGATTGAGAAAGTATTTCACTTGCTGATGGTAAAGCATCAGATATGACTGGCTTTACTTTTGAATGTTCCTCAAGATAAGAGGTATTTCTGGTCATTGCATTGTTTTATGAAGAATTTTCTAGACAATATGAATACTACTATGGAGAGGGCTTTCGCAGCTAAATTCATCATCATGGGGAGGACCACCATGGTGGGTTATAGAAAAAGATGAAACATTTTTCTCCTTGATCTTCTGACCACATAGAGGGTTCTTGTGGCTCTCATCTGAAGATGAAACTTCGAGATTGACCGAATTGTCACGAAGCAAGCCTTCATGAGGAAGTGTCTGGTGCAGACCTTCAAAATTAATGTTCCCACTATTGGGAACTAAGAGAGTAGAATCTTGAGTTGAAATAGATAGTTGTCTGAGTGCATCAAGAACTCCAGCATCTAGTAAGGCCTTGTTACAAATTGGCCCTTTATTTCTTGACTGTGATCGGCGGGTCTTCTTCTTAGATGCCTTCTTACTCAATTTGGCAGGTGAGTGTGACTGCTCAGGAGAAAGGATTAGGTTAGGCTGAATATCTCTGCTCAAATCAGGAGTATCTGCATGACTTGGTTGTCTGTATGATATGGGGGAGTATGCCCCACAACACTCTTGGACTGGAACATATGTGTGTGTCTATTCCGGAATGAACTGTGGATTTTTCACTCCACTGGTAGGGATTGATTTATGTGTCTTTCCCCGAGATGCTACTGAAGCTGTTATAATATCTTGGCAGGCATCCAGAATATGATCAGGAATCTGCTTCTGCTCTTTCACCATTGATAGAATATTCTAGGTTACTTCAGCTACCGGAATGGGGATATACGTCCATTCTATGCTTGGAGTAGGTGTTTGTTCCTACTCCTATCCTCCTTTTCCTATCAATGAATCCTAACAGTACTCAAGTGTGGGGGTAGAGAGTTGAGTCTGCCTCCTGTTTTTCGCCGGAGCTTTTCGACTGACTTCTCTGAGTGCTACCAAACGAGACTGTTGGTAAGCTTGATCAATACTAGAAGGTGTATGTGCCTTCTGATTGCACTTCGCCGAACATGGTTGACGAGCTCCATAATATGTAGTCAGACAAGCCTACTGAATAACTAATGACTTATAAACAGGTGTATGTTCCTGTCTATAGTACTCCACTGGAATTGTCTAGTGGGATTGACGTGTTGCTGCCATACTAGTATATTGGACAACAGAATTAAAACGGACTGGTGTGTGTGCCCGCTCGTTGCTTTCCACCAAGTTAGGTTGGTGGACTTCTCTGGAAACGACAGAGATGAGAACCTGCTCACTATTAACCGGTTGTCTCCTCTGGTGGTTCATCTTGCCTGGTCGAGTTCAAGGAACCTGAGCTGAACGCCTAGAGTTGATAACCTCATCATGTTGAGGGTGCACTGCCGCATGAGTCTGGCAATGATTATTGATGGGAGCCCTCGGGAAGGACTCATGTCTCCTTGAATTAAGGCCCTGAAGGACCTTCTCATTCACCTCCACAGAATATGGGAGTGAATGGTGATTGTGTTTCGGGGATAACGACCCAAAACGGTTGGATACAGTGGTTATCACCACCCGCTTCTTAATCGCTGTTCATCGTTGTCTGAATGACCAAGTTGAATTATTGACTTGGAGGGATTGTTGAGTGGCCTCCAGAGTCAAAATAGTACCATTTTGATGATACTCCTTAACCAGCGCATTTGATACCCACCGTTGAAGATGCTGAGTAGGTGATGTTGTCCTCAAAGTGGACGACGATCCAGCAGGAGTAGCAGCAGTGGCATTCACAGCAGAGGTTTTCACAGCAGAGGTATTCACAGATGTGGACTTAAGAAAAGCCATTCTCGTAATGTAGAAGATCTTGGAAAATAGTTCCTATTTGATATAACAGACATAATCAAGATAAGTTTGGATTCTATATCTGTTGGATGAGCACATAAGTTATTGATTTCTTTGTTGTCCCTCAAATTGAGTTTTAAATAGGTCCTAAAAAATAATTAAAACATCACTTTAACTTGGTTAAGGATTCACATCAGGTTCACCATTTTTTGTTTCCTCTGGAATTGGGGATGACCTCATTGACTGAAGTTTCAAATATTCCAATTGGTTTCTAACGGGTTTGTTCATAGAACCAGAAACATCCAATGATTCCATATCCATTTGTACCTACTTTCCAAAGGTAGGCGCTCATCAGTTGTGGACTGATGAGGCTTAGGAATTTACATTGGTGGAGAGGATGGGAGGTCGGACTCATCACACCATTTTAAGGGGAATTATTGTCTACTCCGGGACTCTATTTATAGATTTAAGTTATGTTCTTGAATCCTTATTACATTACCAAGTATAAAATGAGCTTTCCTTTTGATATGAACATCAATGATTGATATTTAGGAAATTTAGAGAATCTTTTATATGTATTTTAGGTTCTTCATCAATAGAGAATCATCTATATTTTTAGAGATTCTTAGTCAATGGTATCCTTTAATACATAAAAGTATCTTGGTCATTATGATGACCATAATGGTTTTAAATCCACTCAGTGGGGCACTTGAAGTTTATTGTCATTCAGAAGGACATGGATTATTTCAGAGTTGGGATCGTACACGCTGATGGGCTACCTACGTATCCTTTGTTTTCGAAAAGTAATCAGAACCCACGTAGTTCGAGTAAGGGAGTATGATGTTTATGCATGATTGATGGCTCAAAGAAAGATTTCATGATTAATTTTACACTCTAAGCTCACGTGAGTCATGATCGGTGTGAGAAACAAGAGGTATTGGTGAAACCAGACAATTGTTCCATGAAAGATGCAATGATGTGGGGCTTATGTATGTATGACTTCCCAAAATAGATGACGATTAAGATTTACTTCAGGGAATAAATCCAGGAACAAGGTCCATAAATGTATATGTACTTCATGGAGATTTGGGTACTCTAACTTGGGGCTTACTCTTGAGGAAGATGCCCAAATTAGAAGGGGACTCATGATTGGGTTTTACTCCTGAGAAGGAAGCCCAGATCAAAAGGTAAATTAGGACTGGTTAAGTGAAATTAAGACTGGGGCTTACTCCTGAGAAGGAATCCCAGGTTAAGGGACTTGGGGCTTACTCCTAAGGAGGAAGCCCATATTTGTAGACTTTTAAACTGGGGCTTGTTCCTGAAGAGGAAACCCAGGTTAAGAGAACCATGGTAGGGGCTTACTCCTGAGGTGGATGCCCATATTTGGGAACTTTAAGACTGGGGCTTACTACTGAGAAGGAAGGCCGGGTTAAGGGAATTATGACTGGGGATTACTCTTGAAATGTAGCCCAAAATTAATGAGGACTTGGGGCTTTTTCCTGAGAAGGATTCCGATATTTAAGACTGGGGCTTACTCCAAAGAAGGAAGCCCGGGTTAAGAGAATTATGGTTGGGGCTTACTCCTAAGGAGGATGCCCAAATTAGGGGACTTTGGGCTTACTCCTAAAGAGGATGCCCAATTAAGAGAACTTGGACTGGGGCTTACTCCTAAAAAGGAGGCCCAGGTTATGGGAAATTATGACTGGGGCTTACTCCAGAAAAGGAGGCCCAGGAATAGGGTTCTCTCATCTTAAAGGATGAGGTTGAATGAATGAAATCTATAACTTTAGTGACATAAGAGATGTTTAAATCAATAGGTTATGAGATATGTTCCATGTAACTCCTTTCAGATGAGAAATTAAATCAAGAAAAAATTCCATAAATGTCTTTGAAGAGTGTCTTGAAGACTAAATCTTGAATAGGAAAGGTGGAATGGAATAATAGAGGTGAAATGGACAGAAAGGGCACCCAAAAGTAGAAGGGAGAGCAAGTCTTGGGGGGTCGCGCAAGTACTGTATGGGCACGCCAGTCTTGGTCGCGCAAGTATACTTGCACGACACCTATATACTTGGGAAACGGTTAACCAGTAGGGTAACACTTGGGCGATCCTTGACCAAATCCTTTAGAATTATCTAGAGGTACTTCCAGAAGAGTGGCGTGCAAGTTTCAATGAGTAAGTTAGGAGGTGTGCAAGTGTGTCCATTTCCCTTAAGGGTAAAACACTTAGGCGCGCAAGTGTTAGTGAATTATAACACTTAGACCTTATTCATCTTGTTTAGACATTCCATTCTAGGTAAATAATTACCTTAGAAGTGTTCGGAAGACTTGAAGAAGAGACTTGGGCGTTCAGAGCTCGGTATCTGATTTCTGGAAAAAATCCTCTTTGAAATGGGGGGCCCACCGGGGGTATTTATAGGCTAGAGAAGACCATGGGCGATTTTCAAAGAGGGCACGCATGTCACTTGCGTGAGCATTAGGGGGCGTGCAAGTATACTTGCGCGACCATGCTGGAACTTGCGCGACCTATGGGAAATGTTCTCCTTGTTCATCCCTTTGTCAATATTTGATGTTTTCTTCAAATTATGAATCAATTTATGCAAAGGAATTTCCCTTTTCATTCGTTTAGACTCTATGACGAAAAAGGAGTGTCAAAAATGATCTCAATATATTTTATTCATTATTGAGATCCTACTATGATGAAGAACTCACTTTCAAAGTATGTGTGGAATCACATATTTCCTCAACTGATTGGAAAGTTTCATATTTTTTTCACATCTGGATTTTTCAACTTCACTTTGAGCTCAAGGAAATTCATATTGAGGGTGTACATATCATCCTCCCAATAACTAAGCCTATATTTCTGATCACTTTCCATATTCTAAATTTTAACATCATGAATTTTCCTGGTCTCCACTAGTAAGATTTCTAACACTTTACCCTTTTTGATTTCACTTCTAATTTGGAATATATTCCCACTATAATTTATGTAAGTTCCCAAATTCATGGAACACTTTAGTCACGAAAAAATTAAATAATTACTTCTATTTTTTTTGTTTGAAACATTTTATCATTAGGAGACATGTTTTAATTTAAAACTGAGTCAGTTTCTCCATTATATTTCACCAGTTTTGAGTGGGTGTTTTATCTTAAAATCTATATTTCCAATGCATCCTATACAACATTATCTTTTCTCTATAGCTGTGTTTTTCATAAAATAGTTCCTTGACAAAAAACTTGTGTGTACACAATAACCTTATCAAGAACATTATTCAGAAAAACATCAGTATGTGATTAGAAATATTCAACTATTGTGATATCTTTATACTCTCCACAATGACTAGAATTATTAAAAGGATATTTTTAAATAGATTAAATATATAATAACTTACCAATTTGTTCATATTTTATAAATGGTTAATCCCTTTATTTCCCCATAATTTTTATTTTATTCTTTTATTGTTTCTTTAACCTATTTTTCATTATATTTGAAGAGACGTCCATATTTGGCTTGATAGGGATTAACAATATATTCTTAATATAAGGGTCTTCTATTTAAATCATCTAAAATATACACATAATTTGATTCTGACAATAATACCAAGGAATATTAAATCCATATACAACTAGATGGAACCAAATCTGATACCAATTGAGATACCGAACATGACCAATGTAGACACCTGAGAGGGTGAGGGGGTGGTGAATAAGGTGTTTCATACTTTTTATAAAATTCAATGTTATCCAGAAAAAAACATTGGAATTTATCCTTTACTACCAATTAGTTCATATGAAACTATTTTATGTGTAACATAACAATTATCAACTGTATGCAAAATCTTGTAAATAGTAAATAGGCACGCAATATTTTTGTATGGTTTGTTACAAAGGCTTACTTATTTCCCTGTTTTCTTATTTAACCCAATCAATTATTTTCATCTATAATCCTTCATTGATTAAAATGGGTGTTTTACCAGAAAAACACTAAGAATAACAGTGTTTATAATTTATGAGTCTAATAAGAATTCTCTTGCGATAATCACATTCAAATTATCTCAACAACATCACACTGTTGTCCCAGCTTCACACCATGACCTTTATATATACCCCAAGTCATTCAAGTTATTTGGATTCCCAACATATATATACATTAAAGGGTTTCTTTATGTTCTTCTTGGAATTAGAACTTTAGTTCAATATATGATTCTTCTACACAAATAAAATAGATCTCTTTAAAATCAATAGTATCTCTTTTGAATTCCAGCAGATCTTCAATAATACTATATAACCCGGTCCATGCATGATACTAAAATTCACATTTCTTGAAAACCTACCCATTTATATTACTCAATCACCAAACATTAAATGTTTTGACACTACTAAAAAAACATATTGGATATTTCTTTTATTCTTTTTGTCACTTCTTCACCTCTCTCAAACCAATCTCAGATAGATTGGTGTCTTCTGTATTTTCGTCATATTTGATACCTAGAAGATTGTTTTCTTCAATATAGGATCATATTCACCTTCTTTGTATTCTCTGAGAGTGTTCATTAGTATTTTTACTACTATAATAAAACTAATCTTGGCTTATCAATTATCTATTTTTTTATCTTATAATCTTTTTTTATAAAAAGGTCAACAACATTTATGTTATATAGAATATCCCTTGAAATTAGGTGTCCCACATTTTCATACATCTCAATATCATATATGTGGGATTAACTCATGAAATTTATTTCTGTTTTGGAGGCTAAATGATTTTGGTGGGAATTGCCTCATATTTAAAATAATAGAAATGTTATGGGAAAGGAATCCAATCAATGTGAATGCATAGGTAGATCCCATCAATTCTCATGATCAAAATTTTATTTTTTAATGGATTTCCTCATCAAAATTACATCCTTTCCCTCATATTTATTTTCTCCTAATTTTTATTGGATAATCCAAATATATCTTTACATAGTATCACCATGAACCTAATATTATTCTTTCTCAATATATTTTCACTCAAATCCAAAAATTTCATTTTCTAGAAATATCAAAAATATATAGCACTTTAGATATGGGTTAAATTATTTAATTTTTTATTGATAACCTACATAAAAATCTATATAGATTCCAATTGAATATATACACAACTATTATAGCTCAACCCTTATTTAATATCACTAAAATAGCCTCATATCACAAAGAGTTTAAGCTTTGATAAACAACCAAGATTAAATTTAATTTCATATGCATCATTTTTGAAAACCCGATAAAATAATTTTATCTATCAAGAACTATATGTAGTGATTATTCTTTAGTCATCCTCAAAATAGTATTAAATCATGTATTAAATAATATTCATGATGTTTTTATCTTGAATGTGAAACACAAGTGTCCACTTATTAGAATTTATCTTTTGAATAAGAAATATTGGAAAGTTATAGAATTTTAATCCTTTTCATTTAAAAATTTCCTTACTTTAATCATAGTGTGGAATTGACATATATGGATAACCAAAATCACATACACCACCAAATTATTATACATAAGCTCAATCACTTATGTGAATCACATATGAAGTTAAATTACCCACATGGTATGAATTGTCTTGAACTAATTCTTATATGTGGACTGAATTCTTTTATGTTAATTATCACATAGAAAAATTTGATTATATAGTTAAAAATTTCCTTGTATAATGAATTGAATTAAATGTATATTTCATCTATGTGGATTCTAGAATAAAGAATTTTTTTCCATATTCACTTTTTTTAGAACCTAGGTGACTTCAGTCCATCTCTAACCATTCTCAATAATTTATAAATAGTTTAAAAAACCTTTGGGAATTTATGAAACTTTCTTCAAAACTTCAAAATTATTCCCAAAGACATTTCAATAAATAAAAATATATACTTATAGTCCTTAAAAATCACACACTTCACTTTTGATTTTATTCAATCTGAAACTTTATCCAAGTGTGTTTAATCCTAGTTTTTAGTAGCCTTCATGCATAGGTATACAACATTGGATTCTCCATAGTTCTATCTATTCAATATTCTATTGAGCATTATCTTTACATTGATAACAATAGCTTGTTAAAGATGACCACTTAGATAACATTCCCAACCATCCCAAACTATTATAGATAATACTCAAACATTTTAATTACTTTACATAAACCCAAATATAAGCTCAATAATCATCATATATTTTTGTTACCAAATTAAATATGTCTAGTAAGGTATTTAATTGCAAATAACTCTTTATAATTCCTTACCTATAGTGTATGGTGGACACTCAATCTATCACCTAGATTATCCCTGCATACACAAAATTCCTTTGTATTAAAAATAAATACAATCCAATATCATTAATGTCTAGGATCACATTATTAATAAAAATTAAATATGTTTTTTTATAAGTGGATTTTTTTGAAAATAACATTTTTTAGTAATTTATTAAATTGGTTTATTTAATTTACAATTTTTTTTTTCAAACATTAGTGTCATTATAAATATGGATTCATATAATTTGGATATCATGTTCTAAAATTTATTAATGAAATTATGATAACTGGAATAACTTTATATCTTAATAAAGATAGTTTTATCAAAATTTTTTATTTCATATAACATATCATCATTTTTTATTAAAATTGTTTTAATAAAACTGATTATCTTTTTTATAACTATAATAAATATTCTAAAAATGATATTAACCATCTACAAGGAATATGGAAAGATTAATTTACAAGTTTATTTCATTTTTAGTTTTTTTTAAATGTTTATTGTATATCTTGTATCATAACTTTTATATAGTATTTTTATTGGACTGTAAATTTGATAAAATATGTATTTTATATCATATATTTTTTGTAATACATCATTATATATATATTAGATTGAAAAAATTACTCAAAATATTTCTCTATTTTTCTTATTCTTCCTATCAAATGAGTCTGGGTTTTGGTTTATACATAAAAAATTAATTTTTCATGATACTTATTTTAATAAGTGGTGTGAAATAATAAATATACAATATTTCATGTTTTTCTCCAAAAATCCGACATGAAATCCTATTTTTCACATCCTTTTCCCATGTAAATGATATAGAATAATATATTTAAATTAGTTTTGATGAAAACTGACATGAAATATCATAACTACATTTTCCAAAAGATATTATATTCGAAGTAAGTTTTAATTAAAAATTGACATTAAATATAATATACATCATCAGTTGATGTTTTAAACCAATTATTTAATAGATTTTGTTTTTAAAGATAAGATTTGAATTTAATTTTAATTATAGTCATTATGGAAAATATTTCAATGTTGGTTATAAAAATCTATGTGAATAACATATTTAATATGAATATCACAAGGATGCTCTTTTGTAACAGACATAAAAAATGATATAAAACCCTGTTTTCTCATTAGTTTCATTTTATTTTATTATCACTTTTTTCATGAGATATTATTTTTATATCATCATAATATTGAAATCAATAACATATCATTTACCTCATACATGAAGAGATAATCTTATGATCATTATGATAAATGTTTTTTATTACAATTGATTTTTTTATATTTAAATAAATATTGTAATAATTTATTGGTTGGATTAATTTTTTTTATTCTTCTCACTAAAAAATGATTTTAAATGTGGTAAATTAATTATAATTTCATTTCCAACCTTTTTTGATAAATATGATTCTCTCATTTGTTTTATTTTTTAGCTCAATCATTGATTCTATTTAAGGTTGTACATGGATTTTACCATGATGTAGAGATCATAGTGGAAAAATTATTTGATAATAACCTTGATTTTTCATTTGGTTCTTATCTATTTAATGTTTTGGGGAGCTTTAGAGAAAAAAAGAGAACATGACTGCGAGACAAAAAGAGGCTGCATGATTGGATTTTATTTTTTATTCAATGTTTTATGTGTCTTTCATGTTTTATTATTATTGCTGTTAGTCTCATGGATAATATTTTATTATAATTTTTTTTACATATATATGTTTTTTTATTTCATTAATACTATGTGTATGGTTTCATTGTTATCTTGATATATTTATATGGGAAATAAGTTTTCATATAATAAATGACTATCCATTAGGTTGTTTTATAATTATAGATGAAATTAATTCTTATAAAAATTGATAGTTTTCATTGATTGTGATTATTATTGAATATATTGGATTTTAATGATAAACATGGATAGATGTGTTCAAATATTATAATGACCGTTGTTTTTAGTAAATATTCCCCCTTAATAAATTTGGTGTCTAAAATCTTGTTTCACAAGAAACACCAAACTAAAATGATCTTTGATACGTTAGATAAGAAAATTATAACAACAATAAAATCTATAATGTATAAAAAGATAATAATAAATTATAAATTCATACAAAATTGGATTAAGAATAGTTAAATCTTAAATAATTAATTTTTCAATAAAAACATTTTTCATTATATATTTTATTTTCCATTAAAAAAAATAAATTTATAAATTTTATAAATTGAAGTATTTAAAAATTTTATATTTTTTAAATTTAAAATGTATAAATTGTCTTTCTTTGATTTTTTGAAATTTATCTGAAATAATTGATTTTTTGTAACCAGTGAAAAATACAATTTTTACCAAAACTGTAAATTACATGACCTTATCATTATAAAAGAAAGACATAGAAGTTTGTAAAACCATTAACATAATAAAATAATTATTTATGGGGTAAAAATATATTTTTTTAAAATACTTTTTCTGAATTTATAAAACCTATTCTTAACATGTTATAATCATATATAATATTTTCTAATAAAATAAATTCTTTGTTTCTTTCCTATTAATTATATGTCATTACGTAAAATTAGGTTTTGGATTACTTTTAAAGACATATAAATTTATTTTTTTATAATAAAACAATTTATATCATCATAATCAAATACATGTATAATTTTACCCTATATATAATTGTTTATCAAAAAGATACACTTTTTCAGGAAATGGGTTTCTATGTTTTATTTATTCCAATACTAAAGTTAGTGTTTAAAAAAAATAAAAAGTATGTTCTAAAAAATGGATTTAATACTTGGAATCATTAGGTATAAATTATTTAATAAGTCCCATTTTATCTTTGGGAATTAAATATAATTTACTTAGGTAAAAAATAGTCACCACTATAAAATTAAAAATGGTAAATGTGAAAATTCTAAGAATTAAAGACTTAAAAAAATATTTAAAACTTATGTAAACATTTATGTTTGAGGTATTATTGAACATACATCATTCCCCACTCCATTATTTTATATTTTTGGGTCTTCTTGAAAAGTTAACCATCTGATCTCCTTATATTTAATTGAAATATTCACAAAAAAAAACTTCTCACCACTTATAAAAAATCAGATTATTAATACTACATTTGATTAAAATTTATGTGAGGCATAATGAATTTAATTTTATTATGTTTCCCACTATATTATCAAGTCCAAATAGTTATCACCATTGAACTCAAAATGTCTAGTTGGTAATATATTCTAGTGGAAAGGATCCAAATGTCCTTTCCCATAACCAAAGCATGGTATAAGTGAATTACTCAGAGGTATTTAGGTTGGCAGGTCATTTCCAACCACAGACTTGTAGTTCCTTAATATGTTGAGTGGACTCCCCAATCCAAAAATCCTGACTTGAAAAAATTGCCTCCAAGTTACATAAAGTATAACATGGGATAATCATCTGGATATAAGTGGGTTAAAAAAACCCAAAACATTCATAAGGACTCCGCAATAAAATTTTCACAATGTGGGTTGGTCAAATACATAGTTTTATGGTTTCCATTACTAATATAATGATGGAAGGCCAAGTCTAACTTAATATTATGTTTTAATGTTTTTTATTTATTATGCATAAATATTTATTATTTTATCCATTACATTTATTATTAATATTAAGTATATTTTAATTAAATAATTAACAATTTTTTGATAAAACATTTAAACATAATATATTAATTTAAATTATATCTTTTCATATCTGTTCAATTATTTATGTGATAACAGTCTTGTATACATAAAATAAATAATGCTTAATAAATAAATAAATAAATAAATAACCTGATCATGAGATTATATAATGGTTTATTTATTAACAGGAAAATAAATTAAACTATAACCTAGGATAAAACTCATTGTTCTAGTCTTGGAATGAGTTGCAACATTCCACATATCCACTCATATATCACTTGGTTTAGCATCATCTTGGTTCTATCTTAAACTACCTATACATGACTTAGGTTACTCCTTGTATTAAATGAATCTATAACTCACATGAAGGTGAGGGAAAACAAATGATTTTTATAGGGAATTACATAAATTACCTTGGATACGCAGGTCCTACATAATAAATGAGAGAGGGATGGATCACATGCCATCATATGTTTAATACCAAATAATTGTAAAACCATTTTATAATTAAATTAAATAAAACCAATATATACACAGGTCTTGATCAATCTCATGATCTATCATACACATGTAATGAATTTTTAAAAGTACAATGGATTACATTCATTTCAATTCATTAATTATTATTAAGATAAACATGATTATATTTATTTATTAGTTAATTCCATTTATACTAATAACCATACAATCTCCCTCAGGGAAAACAATCATATATTAATTAATGGAAAATAAACAACATGAATAATAATTATACATAATTACATTAAATTAATTGATCATTTATTAATTCTCCAAAACCATTATTACATATTCAAAACAATTTGGTTCCAATAGTGCAATTTTATTTAAATTATACAATTATTTTTTTAATGAAATTTAATTCTATAATTTATTAGGAGACTAAAATATGTTTAATTATGAGCTACACTCCATGTTCTTAGATTTTCATGTACCTAGGATAAACATATAGGGCTTCAACATGTACCTCGTACAAACAACAGGATGTGTACTAACTAGATACACATTGTGTGTTCTACTTTCCATGTTTCCACGTAACCCATCAAATGACTCGAGCTGTTATTCAAAAATAATTATACATAATTTACTCTAGATACACTCTATGTGTCTATATTTTCCATGTTTCTGTATAACACATCAATTGACACGATATGTACTTCAGAAGTGGGAATTAATGAATTATATGACATGTATTCCAGCTACACACCGTGTGTCACATTAATTATCCAGACTTTCATTCTCATGTGGTTATTGACCATGTATTTGGCCACACTCTTATTAAAAATTTTGTCATTAAACCATGTAGACTATAGATCATGTGTGCTTTCTACACACTATGTAATCTAACTAGATGTGTTCTAAACTATCCCAATCAACACAAAATGTACAATAAAGTGACCACATGTTATTACTAATTGGATCACCTTGTATCTTAGAATACATCTTGGTGTAGTGAACTTTCATATAAAAAATAAGATCTATATACAAACTGTGTAACCCAATATATCCACCAAAATTATTAGCACTTCCCAATGCATTATTTGATCATTATCCACATGTTCTTAAAATTTATGAAATTATGAATCTTGAAAGAGGAAAATTAAAATATCTAAAGCATGTCAATCAAAATTTATATTTTAAGAATGAATAATCTAGAAATAAAATATCTGACCACTATCATGCATATAGATTAATTTTTTCATCAAATATTGATATAGAATACCCTAAAACTAAGATAATATATTTTTCATGTTAGATTATTAATTAATTTAAATAGATATGAATAAATAATACCTCTTCTTAGGATATTTTTTCATTGATGTTTTTGATAATCCAAAAAACCCTTTTTAGATTAATATCATTATACCTGTAGGAACCTTGTGTAGAATATATCTAGTAGTGATCCAAACATGCTCCTTTAATCTCTAAACAATGCTGAAGGAATGCCAGTGCTAGCGTGTAAGATCAATCATGTTGTGTTTTTTATCTTGATTACTTAAAGTAACTTTAGGATAGAAGGAATATCTTGTTATTGTGAGGATGAGAGGTAGATGAATCAAGAGAGAAATAAATTGTGTGCAATGATTCTCAATTCATGATTCTTGATTAACCCTACACAACAGGCATAAAGAATTATTTATAGAGTTAGGGTTTAGGTTAAAATATTATTTGATTTCACAATGAAACTTAATTAATATAATAAACATTATATAAACTCATAACATATAATAATAATAATAATATTTTATAAACTTCACTATCTGAAACAATGATAAATCTTATTTTATATACTTGAAAATTAATATTTATTATCAGACATGATCTGGTTCTACTCATCCTCTTCAATATTTATTGAATACCCGAATAAATATTCTATTCACAATCCAATGTACAAATATTTATTAAATATTCAATGAATAAAATTAATATTCATTAAAAAGTCTGAGGAATAAATATTTATTAATTATTCCATTAATTAAATAAATTATTTATTAATGAATAAATAATTATTTTTTACCTTGTGAATATTTTCAATCAATTAAACTTAAATAAAACTATTCCTCAGTATTGAGATTAATATTTATGCCAATAATGAAATTCAAATAGAATTTATTCGAGATCAATGGAAACACATAGTGTGTGACCCAATAGGATTATTTATCATTATAATTAGTCATTTTTACCTAAAATCCATGATTACTATCTATAAATAGATCAGGGAACCCCTATGAAATAATTTCAATGTCACAATGTCGACAACCACATATGAGTGATAACTATATAACACAATTCCTTTGTAACAATATATCATCAAGAAAGTTGAAAATCTATGTCATCAACTTATATGCCCAATATGTATTTCCTTAACAATTTGAAATAAACACATCATTACACCATGGGAATGCAATTTAACGTGACAATTCTATTTCAATAAAAGTTATGAGATATCAATTTCCATGAATATGGAAGGGACAAATCCTTCCTCAACTTATGCATCAATGACATGTCATTCGTGAAACACCCAATGTGTCATACTTCCTATAAATATGTGGCCCATGATTTTAGTTAGTAAATATAAGTGTGAAAGTCATGATGTGAATTAATTATAATATTAATGTCTAAGGACCATTACACACACTGAAATATATGATTACTTGATGAAACATAAACATGAAAAATTACTATCAGTAGGTCTGTTCTCATAATCTCCCACATTGGAGATTACCAAGTGCAGATTTTATGAGTTTAAGTCTCATTCACTTATGGGAAATCACACCTAACAGTCAACATACCATTTTCCCCATCATATAATGTTATTGGACCATAGAACTAGGTTTTAGTATATCATCATGGAATTTCAAGGTTATCATCATAGTAGAGAACTACTATGACCTTATAAATGTGATAGATACTCTAGGAAATTATTACATTAATGTTATACTTAAAAATTAACAATATGTATTATTTAGTTTTATTAATAATCAAATCTTTGAATATAAGTTTATAATGAAGTTCAATCAATTGGTTATAAAAAACATTAATAGCTATAAGGATGGAATTAAAGAATAAATGTGAAATTTATAATATAATTTTGAAAATAAAGATATAAATTACAATCTAACTTCATTCTCTCTAACTGGTTAGGAAATTAAAACATTAACTATGCATGGTGTAGAAAATCAGCTCCACGAAGTAATGTTTTTCATTGTCATCTTTGTTTTCTTTATTTATCCTTACCAAATAAAATTTGATTAAAAACATAGAAAAATATAAATAATATAAGTATTATTATGTTATAATGATATTATACACTTCTTTAACCATAGTTACCCATCAATATATAACGTGTTCATGTGTTTTTTTAATCTCCTACGTGAATAATGATATAAAGATCTATCATAGATAACAATGAGAACAAAAATAATAATATTATTACAAGTTAAAAAAATAAATATTTTTTTTATGGTTTTATAAATTTCATAATAAATATTTAACTTATTATTAAAATATCATCTCTGATCTCTAAAATTATAGAATTATGCTCATGTCGATTAAATTTTCAAAAAAACATAAGAAAGAAATTTATAATAAATAAATAACATATGGTAATAAATAGTCTTTATTAAATGAAATATATATTAATAAGTTTTATAATAAGATATAAAATAATCCTAACTATATTAATAAGAAAGATCGCCTTGTTCATATAACGAATTAGGGCTAGGTTAAGGGTTTCTTTGTCTCATTTTCAACCCAATGGGACATGTTTGATATTGTATGACATCATTTATTTTATATAATTTATTCACTACCATATTTCTATTACATTTGAAAATATATTACATCTCATGATATTTTAATTCCCATTTAAAAATATTGATCTCAATATGTTTTGAGTCTTACCTTTCCAATGTAGTAAGCATTTCATCAATTCAATTTCAGATTCATTAGGTCATAGAATTTATTAATAGAATATAATTTTCAAGAATTATTTGATTTCTAAATTTCCCTATTTTATATGGTAGATCATATTTTTCTCTTATGAAATTACTTATCATCTTCAATAACCTCTTCTTTTATAAAATGTTTTCAAAAAAAAGTATAATATTGGTAAGAATAACTCCCATTCTTATTAATGATTCTTCTCTTCTGTGTTCATGTTTTTACTATTTAAAGTGTTTTTATTAATTAAATCCAAGTTTTTTATTTTATATTATTTAAATTTACCCTTATATATTTTATTAAATGAATGTTTTTAATATTTTCTGATGTGTATTTTTTTATTAAAATTCCTGAAAAAGCTTATTAAAGAAACTTCTTTTTATTATTTACCACTCATTATTTACTATCTTGATTTTTTGGTTTATTAGAAATGATTTTTTACTTAAAAATATTTATAATAAGGTTTTAAAAATACTTATAATCCCCTTATTAAAATTTTTAATGTAATTTTCATGTCATCTTTTATAACTTTATTTGATTATTTTTGTGAAAACTTATGTATTTTTAATTCTATTTTTCCTCTAAGGTATATTTATCATATTGTGATGTTTTGATCACCCTTTATTTTTTAATATGTTATGATTCCTTTGGATAATGGTATTTTGGATATACGATGATTTCTTAAGTTTATTTAATTTGGTTTTTTTGAAAAGTTTATGAAACCCCTTATTTTTCAATGGGTTATTTAAGACCCGATGATGATTGATTTTTATTGGCACACATATGTATGGATAATGATGGGTGGGGTCCAATATCACTATTAAATGAATTTATTTTGGTTTATATCTCATGAGATATTCATCCTTGGACATATTTATTTCATTCACACATACATGAGCATAATGAGTTTTCTCACATTTTAGGCAGGGATATAATGAGCTTGATCAAATAGGGGTGGGCATAATGAGTTTTCTCAAAATGTTTTTTCAATAATTTTGGTTGTAGAACATTTCCAAGTTGATTATAAAGATATTAAATATTTAAAATATGAATTTCATATACATGATACTCTATGTTTTCATGTTACACATTATTTTTAATGTTTTCTGTACTCTTATGTCATGATCACATGTTTTATGATTATTGAGATGTATTTTGAGCCATGTCCAAACTTTTATGATTATTTAATGATATTTTATGATTTTATTTTTTAATATCATGTTTCATGATTATTATCTATGGTATTATGATACTTTAATAATATATTTATCCTCTTCCTCATGTTCTCCATCATGTTTATGGTTTGATACATTATGATATGTATTTCCCTTACTCAGCATCCAAGTTCACCCATTTATTATGTTACAATTCACCAGGCTATGAAATGATTATATCATGTTATATTTCTAGAAAATAGGTATATAGTAGTCCAATTATAGAGTAATTTTCTCTAGTGTTTTAAAATAATTTTTTAATGTAACTAATCTCCAAGACACTAATCCTTTCAGTCCTTGGGTTATGTGACTATTTAGGAGATGTACTATCTAAATCATCAAATCAATATATTATTTAAGTTAGGTTTATCTTGGTTTACTTTTAAGGAAACATGATCATTACAAACATAAATATTTTATTATTTTAGATGAATATTCAATGCATATCATAATAATACACACCCCAGAACCACAAAGGTTTAGTATATCTGGATACCGGATACAAAATCATATTATTTAATGCAATATCATCAACATATCCCACACTATTTTTATCACACTTTAATATTCTTAGACAAACATTATTTATAACATTTATTTATAACCTATAGAAATGAAACATAATAAAGGGTGATCTGAAATGATTAGTAAGGGTAAAAATGTTTGATATCAATTATAGGTGAGAATAAGTTGATCATAAGGGGATCATAACATAATTAAAGAATGTTATCAAGTAAAATATTTGTACATAAAAAAATTGGATCATAAAATCCAAAGCAAGTTCATATATAGCATTATGATTAATAAGGGTTTCAAAGAAGATATCATCATTCAAGAGTCATAACATTTAAATTTATCCTCATAAGAATATGAAATCATTATCTTGTGAAAAAATATATTCATAATAATATCCACATATAATCTTGTGAGCATAGATAGAAGAAACAAACTCACACATAAAAATGTAAACATAGATATTCACAATAATTTACACTCTAATAATCATAATCTCATGAGATATCTATATAACATTACCCAATTCATTGTATGGACTTAAATTACCCACCCATTTTAATATGAAAACCATACATATGTGTTCCATAATATAATAAAATCATTTTTCAATTCGTCACATCATAACATATGGAAAAATGGGTTTGATATCCATTTCATCATCACATAATCATTACACATCCATTGAAATTAAATGTATGGTATCATTGAATTATATTCCAAGTTAAGTATAATAAACACTAGAGGAGGTTTACATAGATTTGAAATACATTTAAAAGAGAATTTGATCATATCTGGGAAAATAAGGGAAAATAACATTTTCCTTTAGTTTCATTTAAACTAAAAATTTACATAATATTAATAAAAATCATTATTTTAAAATAACGATGGAAAATTAAAACATAGTATTCAAGTAAAATAATTTCTAATATAGTAGGAATTTTTTTTTGTGTGGTAAACGTTAAAACAAATATTCATTTCACACCTTTGGTGAAAATTTCAAAAGTAATTCATTCACAAAATGAAAATAATATTAATTTCAATAATTTAAATATAAAATAAAATATTATTGAAAATTAATTTAAATAATAATTTTATTATATAAAATAACAAAATTAAAAACACATTAATGAACAAGGACATGAAAGAAAAAGTCCATCGACCAATTTGAGAATAGGGTTGACTTTTCATACAAAACATTCTCAATTGTTTTATATAAAAAATTGTAGAGAATAAAAGTTAAAAATGAAAATATTAAAACAAACTATATTATAATAAAATATATTGGTCTAAGGGATAAGTATAATACAATTTACCTCAATGTAAATTTAACAACGATGATCTTGTAATGAAATGATATTATATCATAAATTCCTTACAAATTTGGTAATATTTGCAAAAAAATATCATAAAAGGGATAACATTAGATGAATAATTAAATCCCTATAAAATTAATTAATATAATAATAAAATAAATTCATGGGTAGTATATGATCCATAAAAAATAAATAAGTGGTGATACGACATATGTCTTATATAAATAAAAGTGAGATGTGAAACCCTAACCTCAAGTCTCGTATTTCTTCAAACACATTCAAAATCATGTATAATAAATATAGATTAAATATATATATATATATATTATAGATTCATATTCATACATAAATTACTATGTATCATTCAGTTATAATTTCCAATTTTCCTTTTATTAAACAATTTTCATTAAAATTAACATTTAGGTTAAAATTGGTCTGTTTTCCATAAATGTTTCAGTTCAACAGTTCTGATCCTCAGAATTGTTTATGGTTTCATCATATAAATAATCTCAAAAATTTCATAAATATAATATTTTTTTAATTCATAAAATTTTATAACCATTCATAAAATGTAGTGGGGAAAATTAATTACATCACTTTGTGGAGACAGTAGTCCGTATGTACACACAAGTGAAGTTTTCACATTTCTATAGATGGAAAGAAAGAATAGAAAATAATAATTAACCTTTATAGAATATTTATTATAAAATAAATATTATATATATTAATTAAATTTCTCTTTATTATCATCCGTGTAAAGAAGAAATGAAAAATGATTCACATTGCTTTCATGGGGGAGGAAGTTTATGCGTACGCACGAGCATCATTATTGTTTTCCAGAAGATGAGAAGGAAATAATTTAGATAAGATACTATAATTAAAGAATAATAATTATGTCATAAATATATTATATTAACATTAAATACAAATTAATAACCATCCATGAAATGTGGTGATAGAAATTGAATTATATCACTTCGTAGAGATGGTAATTCATATGTACAGACAAGAAAAGCATTCATTTGTCATTGCATGTGAATAGATATAAAAAATAGTCATTCCATAATAATTATAATGTATAATTATATTTATGATACTATATTCATTAAATTAGTATGGATAATATATATATATATATATATATGAAGTATAATTATAAATAAAATTTGAAAGAGTCGGCTAAGACGATCACATCTTTTTTGAGAGTCCACCTTTAGAATACACATGAAGCCTTCTTAGGATGGTCATAAGGTAATAAAATAAGATCAATAGTGAAGTTAAAGAAGATAATAAGTTGTTTGGGTAGGTATTATCTCCGCTATAGTTCTCAAAGTATGCAAGTATGGTAAAATAATAGGTGACCTTTTATAAGCGATGGAGGGACACACATAGATTTACTTAAAAGATTTAAATAATATAATGTCACATTCTTGTGTGAGTGTAGCAAATTGGAAAATTATTAAAAATTAATATAAAATAATGTCTAAATATATTTAAAAATAATATTTAGAAAAGTTTAAGTGGCATTTTCCCCCTTATCTCTTAGTTTAACACTCATTAAACGCGTTTTAACTCTAGCTATGGTAACATATTTTTATTATGTTTATTATTCATTATGAAAAAATAGAAAATAAAATATTTTAAAAAATTAATAAATTATGATTCAAAATTTTAATTTATTTTATCGAATTAAATTTTTATAAATGGAAGAAATTAATTTTAAAATAATAATGCAAAACAAAATGAAAACCTTTTCTTAAAAAGTAAAATTTTATGCATAAAACCGAATTTATTCGCATTCCTCTCCTAGTAAAAACTATTAGATGAATGATATTTTTTTAATTTAATATATATTATAAAAATTTCTTTAAAATAATTCATAAATAGGGATTAATTTTATTTAATAAGATAAATACACATTGCACGATTAAAAGCTTTTTTCAGAAAAACATCCATTTTTACCTTCGAATGATTATATTTACATTTCTAAATAATTAATGACTAATGAATTAATTATGGAAAATATTTGGAATTTTTTTTATATGATTAATATTATAAATTAATTTTTAATTTAATTATAATATCTTTTAAATAAAACAAATATAGTAAAAAAATGGTCATACAAAAATATTTCAAAACACTTCTTATGGATCGATTGTATTTCCAAAGTGAATTAGAAAATATTTTTGATAAATATATTTTATTTTAATACTATAAAATTGGATTTATTTTATAATTTATAAAAATTATTCACTTAATTTTAGGGTTTCTTGTAAATAAATTTATCTAACAGTCAAATTTGTTTTAATAGAAATATATCACAAAATTTCAGGGGGTTGCATTCTACCCGCTTATAATAATTTCACCCTCAATGTTTTTTCACTCTGATAAAAATAGATGTGTATAATTCTACCATATAAAAACCAAGGGTTCTTATATAGCTTCCTCAAATTTATGGTTTCACCACACATATATGACCAGATGAGTGGTATTATTTCACAACACTTCCACTCTATAATCTATAATCTCTATCAGTTATTCCCTATATGAGAGATTATAATCTAGTTTTATAAACTATAAGGTCACTGCATTTAATATATAAAACATATACTTTATTAGGAGAGATACATAGTACACATCAGAAAATTGAGAGAGATTTAGTTCAAGTTCCAAGCAATAAGAAAATATCCTAATACGATCATGAATTTAGAAGGGATTGATATATATAGGTCCCAACTTCCCCTTATTTACAAATCTCATAAAATCATTCTAGGGAGAAATTCATTTTAATACCTTTCTATCATATTAAAACTATTGATATAATATATGATTGTTAGTATAAATTTTCTATTGACTCTGATAATCCATGATTTGATGCTAAATGACTCTAAACATATCTGTTACTTCCTCAGATTTATTATGTCCTAATAGATATTTTTCTCCAACTTCAACCCATCACATTGGAGTTATACACTTCTCTCCATATATGGATTCATGAGGACATATTTTAATGCTTGATATAAATTCATTATTGTATGAAAATTCTACCAAATGAAGGTGTTGATCCCAAACACCTTTAAAATACATAGAATAAGATCTCAACATATCCTCTAGGGTTTTAATGTTCATCTTAGAATGACCATCCATCTAAAGACAATGTGTAGTACTATAGTTGAAATCTATATTCTGTCTCCACTAAATACTTCTCTATAACATGGAGGTAAACCTAAAATCTTGATCAAATACAATAAAATTTGGCACTCTATTAAACCTTTCCACTTCATTAATGAATATCATAGAAATATGATCAAGTGGTAAATCTTACCTTATTATAATGAAATGTGTCATGACTTGAACTAACTGTGATTTCCAGTCTGGTAGTACATATATGGCGACACCCCAATCCTGAATCCAATAGGACATGGGATGAATACTAGTTCATAGTAGGCATCTCACACTCCTGAGAGGACTTTACTTAAAGTACATGCACACATTTACACATCTCCGCATCTACTAATTAAATAGTAAATAAAGATACCTGATAGGAAAATAATTCATGCATGAACCATTAATATCCCATAACACTGTGAGATAGAAGAAAATATAAATGGCCAAATAAAATCCAACCTAAATAGTTAAAGATTTTGACCCGTTAATAAAAGGGGTTTCCTACAAAAAAACCTCTGGATCTGACCATAGTCTATCAAACATAACTATGATCCACTTACTACTTGTCCAATCAAGACTATCGAAAGGCCTTTAATCTATATAAGATATAATAAATGTGGGGAGATCCCATGTAGGGGTGATTATAAAAAAACCCAATAGGACACCGCTAAATCACCAAACAAAAAACATTAAAATGGGAGTAATGTCTAAATCATAAAATTGAGTGGATAAAAAATATAACATAGAAATGATCAAAGGAAGAATAAAAGTTTCAAGGTGAGTTATTTACTTACTTCTAACCTTAGGATTATGATTTTAGTTCAATGATAACACTTTTCCAAGACTAATCACTCATTGGGTCATGATAAAATTGACAGCACTCATTCGAGAGGTCATAGTCATTAGACCTTTCCATATTTAAGTATGAAGGAACTAAGAGGTATCATCCAATATAATAACTAAATCATAATATAACTCATCATAAGATAATTTATTTCGATACAAAGATTGGGGATCACACAGAATGCCAAAGGGTAACACTAGACTCTAACTGAAATAACCCACTTGGAAGGGGATAAAACACCTAGTATATAGATTACATGATACCTGAACCCCCATAGGTAAAGATGAAAATAAGGAATAATACCTTAGGCCTCATAGAGGGATACATGGATCTAATCCACTGAGTAGATCAGGAACAATTCTCATGACAATATGATTCCGTGAATCCAAGCTGGGGTGGATTGATAAAATTCACCTATACTGAATCAGAATCCATACTAAAAAAACTGGAGGGATCTAACATACCCTAATAAGAGTATATGGAATGATTAAGGGGAAAATTACATAACACCCTAATTATAGTCCTACCCATGTCTTTACATATCACATGTCATGTTATTCTCTATACATGGTGTGTTTTTCTCACACACGACATGTTGAGGTCAGACGTGGTGCTCATGCATGTGTTGTCTTACCACATACATGGACTCTCCAAAGTACAAAGGGTGTTACTTCAAACACACACACACAAAATGTGTGGGGTTATATGGATTTAGGGAATTTAATACTATTATATTCCTAGATGTCTAGTTAAGGATCACATGCATGTAGACTAGGCACACTACTCTTTGATATTTGACTTCTGTATAAACCTAAGTGAACATATGTAGGGGTAAATAAAGAGTGTATTCTTATGAACTAAATGTTGTGTAGATTCAAATTTCCTAGAATTCAAAAATTTCTAATTCATATCGACTTATGAAACCATCAACTCCACTTATACTATAAATCATTACTAAAATTCTTGCATTTTGCGTTGACAGAGTTCGTATCATCCTCAGTGTCCAAATTCCAGCCTCCCCTTTCTTTAAATCATTCATTATCACAACTCTATAAATAATCACATAATAAGGATCATGAAACAACCATCACCCACATAAACATTGGATTACAATTTTCATTATCATTCCTCTGTCATGTCTTCGATCCTAATAAATAACCATCACAGAAAAATAAGATAAATAATGAACAATCGTACCACAAAAACGAGTTCCCAGATAGAGTCAAATAATTTTCCAACAGAGATCTAATGATGAATGTTCAATTAATGGAGGGAGTAATACATGAAACAAAAAATTCATCATCTAACAATGGATATTTTCAATTGGATACCATTGACTGAATCTGAAGAATAGGTAGAATAATCAAAATATCAAAACCAATAAATTCAAGATTATCAAACTAGAATTTAAAGGATTTAAATAACCCGAACATAGATCCAATTGGGACAGGTTCATCAAAGTTTTATCTAAAATAAATAAAATTAGTGAAAAATAGTTAAAAAAATTCCAACCTCGGATTTAGATCAATCATTGGTGAATAATGTTTTCCATATGTGACACTGTCGATAATTCCATTAATTTCTCTTATCGATCCTTCATCATCCCTCCCATTTATTCATCACCAAATGAGTTCCCCACTATCACCACCCTCCACTAAATTTCTAGGGTTATGAATCTATCATTAGGATTTTGATATAACACTGTTAATATAGAGGCAGGTTAGGTTTTAAGAATTTAAGAGAAAATAAATAAATAAATAAATTTATTTGTCTATAATTCTACATATGATCACACTTAATTGAAGTGTTTAATGAATATAAAAACTATGCTATGCATAGGTTAAAAACTTTATTCCAAATTTAATGGTGGTCTTTATTTTCCCTTTACGGGACACAATTTGGGAGATATTCCATTATTTAAGAATTTATGCTCATATGTGATTTATTATTTTTAATATTTTAATATATCAATACTGAGGATCCATGATGCCAAAAATATTTCACCGAGTCAATTCCTAAGTCCAGAAATATTATTTAAAGTATTTAAAAAAATCAATAGAAAAGAAAAATCCGTTACATTATCCCAAACATTGTAGATTTTCATCCCCAAAAGAGAAACCCTACTTAAATAGATGGGGGTACTGATTTTACATATGGTTCTACTACTCCTTGGTGCTATCCTGAAGATTCTCATTCTACCAAAAAGATATACCAATAGAATCACTCATCCACATAGGATATTTTCCTAT
The DNA here is from genome assembly GCA_963277665.1 of Viscum album. Lineage (NCBI taxonomy): Eukaryota > Viridiplantae > Streptophyta > Magnoliopsida > Santalales > Viscaceae > Viscum > Viscum album. Next base: position 2,092,555,309 of record OY728148.1, on the reverse strand, counting down.
CAATCCTAGATAGCCTTTAGGTACTCTAAGAAGGTATAAACCTCCTGAATATACAACCCACCATTAGTCTATAATGTGTGACAAGGCATGCATATATCTCCATGTCTATAACACGTGAAATACTTCATAAACGCAATATAACCATAGTGGTAAGAAAAAGTGGTACACCACATTGTTAACCCTATATAGTATCTATAATGGGACAAAAAATCTCTAAGATTAATTTCTACCCTTGAAAAATATATAGAGTCCATGCCGGGGTGAGAACTTTAGAGGACTCTGTCTTTGGTCTGTGTAGTACTTTTGGAGGATCTGGTCCCCCTCATCAAACTATAGAGGACTTTGTCTTTGGTCTGTGTAGTACTTTTGGAGGATCTGGTATGTCCCCATCCACTCTTGGATGATCTGTACTTAATTTATCATCACTAAAACCAACTATGGGTCCATAAGTGTTGTTTCTCTTAAATTTTCCTCATACAATGGTGATCTGTAGGGTATTCCCTACAATTAATATAATGGTTCCATAACAAGGTCAGAGTGATAACTGTTGTTATATAAAAATTCCTCTAAGGGTAAGTGATCATCCCAAATGCGGACAAAGTCAAAACTAAAATCCTATACCATATCCTCCAGGACCTGAGCAATCTTATAAGTCTTATTATCTATCAGGTTTTGAAAAAACATGATGATGCATAATTGAGTCCCAAAAATCCTCCTAAAATACTCTTTACAATTGGAACATCAAGTAATAGTTATGATTCTAAATAATTACTGAGGAAAATAAATGAATCCATACTATCTTCTATGCATAAAAGAGTCCCAATAACTACACTAAACTTCTCTCATAGATGTTAATGAAGTGAGTTTACTTAGTGAGTTAGTCTACAATCACTTAGATAGATTTATGAACTCTCACTTTTCATGGAATTACCATCACAAAATCCATGAAGATAACATCACACTTCAACTCTAACATCTCAAAGTGTTGGGATAAAACCACTAGTAGTATATTCTTGGACTCTACCTACTAGAATGTATGTCATAGAATGATATAGTTAGATACACTATGCTTCATCATCATCCATAAAAACAAACACTGAATCCCCTGGTACACCTTCACCACTATTGGATGTACTATTAAAAGAGATTTTTGAAACTACCTTAACACCTTCTCCTAGAATGTGTTTGGAACCATCATCCATCCTTATAAAGTGATGATTTTCTCCCCACATTTTTAAAATACATTAAGAGAATATACTATGAATATCTATTCATCCAATAACTTGAAATCAATATCTCTATGATGCACTTCACTGACAAAGTGGAGAAGTGGAGGGGTTGCAAACATCGAATGGAGATATGTCACTCCACCCTGGTGCAAAAATGTCAACTATAATGAGGAAAAATGATCAATTTACCTTTCCAACATATATGAATGAGATTTAGTGAATATATTATCATCCACCATGTTTGCCTTCCTAGGATTATATAGTATATTGAATTCATATTCCTATAGGAACTAAATGCCTTGGCTCTAATTCAAGTTGACATAATTCTAATAAAAGTGATACCAGAGTCTATTATGATCAGAATATATAATGTATAGCTCTCTTAAAAGGTATCATCACCAGGTATTTAAAGATAATACTACTTATTCTAGCTCCAAATGATGGGTCATATAATTCTTTCCATGGTGCCTCAACTTTTTGGACCCATAAACAATCACTCCCTACTTATTCATTAGATCACATCCAAGCCCAACTCTAGAGTCCATTAAAAACACCATATACTCAAATCCATCCTTTATTAGTATTAATATGAGGGTACTCATCAACCTCTAGCACAACTCCTAAAAAACCATCCAATACGTCTCCATATACATGATTGGCCACCCGTTTTGAGTCAAGTTAGTCAAAGGTACCATGATCCTGAAAAAATCATGAATGAATCGTTGATAATAGATAGAAAACTAATAAAGATCCACACATCTATCATACTATTGGGTGGATCCCAAGATGGAATTTATCATCCTTTTCTAGGTCCACTAACACTCCCTCATTTGAGATTAGATGTCTTAATAAATGAAAAATCAAATACAAAACTAAAACTTTGAGAGATTCCCATAATGACTGTGATCCTAAAGTATGCCCAACACCATCCCCAAGTGTCTCTCATTATCCTCCTTAGTCATAGTGTTCACAAGGATGTAATCTATAAAGACCACCACGAACTGGTCTATGAAGTGTTAATATATCCAGTTCATGATTCCCATAAACAAACCTATGGAACTTTTCACACTGAAAGGAATTACCAAGCACTTATAGTGACTATAGATGAACCAAAATGCCATCTCTGGTATATCCCCATCTTGAGCCTGGAGTTGGAGATAACTCAACCTGAGGTAATTATTCAAGAATCACTTCATCTCTTTCAACTGTCTGAAGAGATCATAAATTCTTGAAATTGGAAAATTATTCTTGACATTATTCTAGTTTAGGAGATGGTAATTTATACATAATAATAATATCTTATTTTACTTTTTGGAAAAAAATTAGGGATGCCTAGGGGGATTCATTGAGCCTTATTTTAGACCCTCCTCTACAGTTCCTCCCACTATACCTTTATCTCTCACAAATCTGCATGTTCCATTCAATATGTTGGAATAGATATCGGGGAAATACTTGAGTATATGTCTATATATAAGTGGATCACTCAATGGGTAGGTAAGCCTGAAAGATCCTCTAGGAAGATGTAATCATACTCCTCCAATATTGTAAGAATCTAAAATCTTATTGAATCTACTTGTCTAGGGGTCATACTAGAAAACTGATGAAAAATAGGATGTATTCCCCTACATACGATTCCACCCTAATCTACCAAATTTCCCTTATCACTAATAACAGAAACTATCATCCTATCTACTCGGAAGGACCATATATTCCACCTATAATAGTTAGTCTATGCAGTAATTATTGATATCCAATCCATACCTAAAAATAAATCATATGGTATCACCATTTTTATGAAGATATACAACATGAATCTCTCTCCGGAATGATTCATGTCAAAATTTCGACAGAAGTGGGTGATCATCGAATCTCCCCAAGAAGAGTCTCTAGTTGAAAAGGTAGGGCTATAGGGTCTACTAGAATATAAATTCCTTTAACAAGGGATGTGATAGGGAGATAATGGACCATGATAATGTTTATTAAAATTATTACCAAAGTAGAAAATACATTGATCATACCTTGGATGATGTCTGAAACCTATGGGTCATAATCCTCCATTGCCTGCAATTTTCCTTATCCCGAACAACTAGCTATATAAGTGTGATAGGACCAACTAGAGGTGGTACTGGAAGTAATAGATGACAACATTGATTACTAACCACAAATCCCCTAGCTCTTATTCCATGTTCGCCACCCTGCGGACCACCCTACTCAAGAAACGACCTCTTCCTTTGTAGCATGTCGACCATCTTCTTATCTACTACATGGAGGGTTGGTAAATATAGTATGATATTTGACTTTTCTATTACAAAATAAGTACTACATCACCCTAAAATGACTTCAAATTCCATCCGATCCTTAAGAAACCAACCTTTGTTCTGAGACTGTCTCAAAAGTCATATCACATGACTAAACCCTAGTGATTTCTGTCGAATACCATTTAATGCGGTCTCAACTCAATGGTGTTCGGTACTAGATTCAATGGTCTAAAAGTTTTCTGCTAAGAGTATCTCTGTGACCAAGACACGATCCATCAAACCAATGTAATAAGGGATACAAATAGATACCACTCTGACACATATATCTCTATGAATGAAACACTTAAAGGTTTGTTCTCTACGGTTTCTATCACGACCCATATACACGGAACACTGCGAGAGCTCAGTGAACCTAGATCCATACTTTATAACCACCAGGATTCCCTACTTGAGCTTCATAATATCTTAGATACACATTTCTCATAAGTTTTCAAGATAAAAATACTTTATGAATAGGTGTTATACTACTATTTATGTGAGGGTTGCCTCATTGTTGATCTAGAACACCATGCCCCAGCACCACCCTACTGGGAAAAGGATGAGGCTCACCTTTAGGACCACCATATGGTCAGGATGAGTCCTAATAAGGAAAAAAATCACTCTACCCCTATATCCATTCCTCTGATGCCTGGTGGTTTGGAGTTTCCCCAAAACAAGGTGGTCTCTACCTCTATAACTTGTAAAGCACACATATCTCGTGCATTTCATTTTTCAGAACCACTGGTACAATTGAATTCTCAACAAATGGAGTTATGATAAAAAATACATCTAGAGGAACTACCTCTTACCTAAGCCCCTACACTAAGGTCTAATTCCTAAGAAGTCCATCATCATGATCTTGCTATGGAATCCTAGCTGGCTATCATATTGGAGGAATCATGGATTTTTAAGACACATCATTGGGAAAGTGATTGTTTGGGGAGATGACTCAAGAAGGACATGGAAACCAAAAATACATCCTATATGATGTATATACTATTATTTTCCCAACAACTAATACTTATATGTATTGATTCGACAAGATGGTTATTAGAGTCCCAATGAATGGATATATCAACTGTCGCACCATCAATATGTTCCCTAGATTGAGATTCATACTCATGATACTTTAACACTATTTCCCTAGTCCCCAAACTAATCTTCATAGCTATACTATCTCTAAACTCTGTTCCTAAGACATCATATGCTCTGATACCACTTTGTCAGGACCTGGACCATCGAGGATCACTTGGTTGGTATTAAACTAAGGGTGACACCCCAAGCCCACCTTCAGTAGGCTAGGGGATGAAGACTAATGATAAGTAAGAATATCATACACATGAGAGGCCTTATCCTCATAGAACTATACTCATTTACATATCTCTACATCAACCAAATAATAAGTAAATAAATATAAATAGTAGGAGCACAATGCATGCATGAACCACTAACACCCAATATTAGAGTATAATAAAAGAAAATGAAAGTATCATAATACAATCTAACCAAAATAGTAAAAGAGTATAATCTTTCAAAAAAAGGGACTACAACCAAAAGAAAATCATGAATCTGAATATAGTCTATCTAATTCAACTAAGATTCACATACTTCTGGTCCATCTAGGAACCCCTAAAAATAATTATCATCTTTATAATCCACAATATGAATGGGAAAGGCCCATAAATGAGTGAGTTTAAATATACCCAATAAGAAACCCCAAAATCACCAGAAAAAAAAATCAAAATTTGAGTCTTCTCTAAATAAAAAAAAACAAGGATAAAAAACATAACCTAGATATGATCAAAGTAAGACTCTAATTCTCAAAGTGAGGTATGACCTCACTTTTAGTGTAAGTATTATTCTTGAGATTCCATGAAAACACTTTTCTTGGAGAACCCACTCATTGTTTCACACTAAAATAGATGGGTATTATCTGAGAGGTCATACTCACCATTCCTTTCCATGTTAGAGTATAAAGGAAATGAGAGGTCACATTCAAAATATTCACTCGGTCAGGGTTCACCTCATCATAAGATAAAAAATTTCAATACATAGATAGGGATTCATACCCATAGCCCATTGAGAACACTTAACCCTAACTGGAATAACCAACTAGGAAAGGGATAAAATGACTGATGTATAGGTTATGTGATACCGAAAGCTACCTAAAAAACATAGGAATAAGGATGAAAACCACGAGCCTCATGGATGGATAAATGGAAATAATTCACTAAGGGAATCTTACTTCCAATTCTCAGGACAATATGTCACACCAAACTATCATCAGGGAAGACCAAGAAAACACACCCATACAGAATTAGAATATATACTGAATAACCTAATGGATCTTACATGTCCATGATAGATTACATGATGTTCTCAATGGTTACATGATGTGCCTCACTAAGTCCAGTCCTAACCATGTACTATCACAACCAACATGTTCTTCTCTATACATGATGTGTTGTTCTAACACACAGTATGTAAAGGTCTATCCTAGTATTTGGACATGTGTCATCCTCCCATGTCTATGTACTATCTGAAGTACACAGGGTGTTTCTCGACACACACACACACACATGATGTGTCTGGTTACATAGATTTTATGTGTGTAATACATGTACATTCCAATTTATACATATAAGGATCACACTATGTGTGGACTAAGCACATGACCATGTGATATTTAATTTCTATGTATACCCTAGAGACTACTTGAAGGGGGTACAAATGATATGTGTTTTTTACAAACTACACTCTTTGTAAATTGGAATTTATTAGATTTTATAAACAATCGATTTCCTATTTTTTTGATATATCATCTGCTCTTCAACTAAAAATCTTGTAAAAAATGATCACAACACATGTTGACTGATCTCATGTCATCACTAATTCATAGATTTCACCCTCCCATTTCTTATAATAATCTATTGTGAAACATATAGATATACATGTATGATTTTCCTTGAAAAACTACCATCACCCATATAACCATCATATTCTATTCATCTCCATCAAACCCATGTCATATCTCTGGTCCCATAACTGAGCCAACATAAACAGTCTATATAAAAAATGAACAATAATTCCATGAAAAAAGTTCCAAGATATAGTTAAATCCCCAACCAATCGAGTGACAGTGATGAAAATTCTAAGCATAGAGGGAGAAAGGCATGGACAAAAAAAGTTATCATCTAATGAGGGATGTGTTTTGTTGTATACCATTGAATAAATATGAAGAATAAGGAGAATAATCAAATTATCAAAACTAGTAAATTCACATCTGTCAACATAGAATCTAAAGGCTTTAAATAAGATGAAAATGGATAAAATGGAGATTATTGGATCCATAGTCAATCTATAAAAAACTTAAAATTGGGAAAATACAATGAAAACAAATCCCTGTCCCATATTAAGACCGATCATTAGTGAAGAACTTGATCCATGTGTGGTATTGTTGATGAATTACATTGAATTTGGTTATCAATCATTCATCATTTATCCAATCTATTCATTGCCAAAAAAGTTATACCTCATGAAAAATCTCCACCAAAGATATAGGATTATGGGAATATCCCTAGGATTTTACAATAACCATGTTTATTAGAGGTAGTTTAGGTTTTAATAATTTAATAGACAATAAATAGATAAATATTGTTTAAAATAATTCTTAATTTATGCACTCATGTGTGATAATATATTTAATATTTTTATTATATAAATACTGAGGCTCTGCATGTCCAGAAGTTTCAAACTGACTCCACATCAATCTATAAAAATAATTTTTAAAATATTGAAAAGTATCAAAAGAAAAAAACATAGTTTTTAATTACTGTACTCACTTTGATAGGAAATTAAATACAACCTAGATAACACTATTTCCTTTAAATATTTTCAGAAGTCTAACAATGAAATCCAAAGTGATATTTTCCCACTTCCATTATGTTATGGGTACTGATTATAACACCCCCTTATACATTTGTCTCTCACCCTTAACTTGTTGAGATACCAACGATCAATATATATACTCTGCAATATCCCTTTTCACGTTGTACCACTTGAAATATTACTTCAAATATCTATAAATATTTGTACTTTTAGGATGAATATATAATGATGAAATATGATATTCATACAATATCTGATTATTAAAATATATTATTGATGGGAGACATAGTCAGTTCGTCAACCTTATCATTCCATTGAAATCATGGTTGAACATAGGAACATTACTCAACTTCTTCTATATATCCACATCTTCCTTATGCACCTCTTTAACCCTTTCATGGATGGATTCTTAAACATTCATATAATAAAGAGAATATATTTGCCCCTTTATTATTATCCGAAGGTCCATCCTTAGAAAACCCATAAGTATTTGATCTATTTCAATCCTCATCATGGAAAAAAAATCATGGTCTTTCCAAATTAGAACATCAACCAACTTGTTCGCCTTCCCAATGTGGTAATGTATTGAGAATTCATAATATTTAATTAATTCCAACTACATCATTTGGTGTATATTAAACGCTTTATGTGTGAATATGTAGTTAATTTTTTAATAATAAATATGTATATCATAAATTTCCCGATAAAGATAATTCTTCCATATTTTTAATTTAGAAATCACCACTTCTAAGTCTAAATCATGGTTCGATTAATTTTTCTCATAAACCTTCAATTAGAGAGAGGCATATGCCATCACTACATCATTATACATAATAAAACATCCTAGTACCTTATTTAATGAATCAACATAGATCAAAAACCATTCTCCACTATAGGGTTGTTTGAGTATAGGTGCACTGATCAAGCTTCTTTTTAACTCCTTGAAAAGTTCATCACATTCATTTGTCTATAAGAACATAGATAAATTCCATGTAAACTATGTTAGTGGATTAGATAGCCCAGAGGAATCCCTAAAAAAGAATTGATATTATCCATCCATCCTAAGAAAAATATAGACCTTGGTTACCATGGTTGGTCTGGTCTATTTCTCTATAACATCTTTCTTTAAAGGGTCCATAGATTTTCCCTTTCTTAAGTTTATATAATCCAATAATGAATGTTTCTGTAGTGAAAATTTATTCTTTGTAAACTTGGTATAAAACTTCTTCTTCCTTAGGGTCTTCAACGCATTATTCAAATGATATTCTTTGAACATTGACTATATTAGAATAACATCTATAAGGACTACCAAAAAATGATCTTGTGAATCTCTAAATAACATATTCATTATATCCCTGAAGATAAAAGTGTAATTGGTAAGTCTGAGTAGAATTAATATAGATTAATAATGATCACACCTCATATGAAATGTTTTCATTGGTATATCATCCTTATTGAACCTCCATTAATTATTTCTAGAATTAAGATCAATCTTTGAAAAGTATTGATCTACACATAGTTGATAAAAAATGTCATCAATTGGGGGTAAATGATATATGTTCATGATATTTATCTTTTTAAGATATTATGATGAATGTAAAGATGTATTGATCCATATTTATTCTCAAGAATAGAATAGTTGCAACTTACGTTGATGCCCTCAAGTATATGAGTCCCTTTTCTATATTATCCTAGGGATGCTTCATTAGTTCTGGCAACTCAATTGGGGTCATTCAATAAGTATTCTTTAGAATTGTAATAACAATTGTATGTGTTCTATTGAAAACTAAACTTCATACTTAGGTATAAGACTAGGTAATTCTTCAGAAAATTCAGGAGGATATTCTGAAACAATAGGTAAATCTTCAATGTTGAGTTTCTCGCTAAACATTTTAGATAAATAGACCACATTAACAGGAAGAAAGACCCATAAAACATAATTAATTTCCACTATAAGTTCATATTTATCCTCACATCGATAGATGGTCATAGGTTGATTCATAATATCAAATATTAATTCCTTATTCTATAAATTCAAACATGATATCTATAAAGAGATCATATCAATGCTCAAAATCACATCAAATTCCACTAAATGTTAAATAATAATATTTTCATATGGAACATTCTTACAAAATTCAACATTAAATCTCTAATTATGGTTTAGGGGATATGTGTTCCTTAACCACCATGATAAACTTTAGTGATTGACATATCATAATACCTTCCTCAGTCTCAGAGAAAACCATTAGAATAGGGAATTTACTTAGATAATTCCCATGTTACCCATACATAAGATAATGAACTATTAGTGCTACCATATTATGAAATTAATTTCACTCCATTGAAATATTTATTTTTCCTCCATAATTATTTTTTTATTGCCTTATTTTCCACACATGAATCATCTTCTAATTCCTTTGATACATTTTTATAAGTTTTTCTTCCCTTATTATCAACATATATAAAGTTTTATATTCATTCTTCTATGGTCTTTATCAATTGAACTCCCATAAACTCCATTTTTTCCTTATTAGGTGTGTTAGGAAACTCACCCAATTGTTTAATAATATATCAAGATAGTTGGTTTAGTATAATCATATGGTTTATCATTTGATCTCCAATTTCCTTTGGTTTCTCATGAGGATGGAAATTACATTGGATACCTCATTGTTTTCCACACAATTCAAATTTATTACAAACATTGACTAAAAAAAATTAGCATGAGTATCAAAAATAAACAATCATAGTAAGAAATCATATGATTAATAAAATCATTCATATTATATCCTAAATTATGAAACCTTATTTCAACCCATGACAATTTAATTTCAACCCATATAACTAAGGATTTTTATTGGTAAAAAATCCTCATATTAGTTTATAAAGAGAATTTGAATTAACCAAATAATATTCCCCAAGAGTGTCTAGCTATGCATGTAGTCTAATGACCACTCATCGTACACTAGTTGGAATCAAGCTAATACCCAATCCTCCACTTTTAGAGTTGCTATCCCTAGGAAAATATGTTCCATAGTCACTTCTACTTTCCAGTATCTATATAAGGATGTATTTTCTAGGAAAACCGTAATCCTTTATTTACCATTGTTTATAATTTTATCCTATAATTAGAATTTTCCTAAGGTTTCTCACTAAATTCATCTAATTCTAATCTCTAAAAAACTATAACCTACTCTGATACCGATTGAGGAAACTCAAGGATGTCATACATAAATATTACACCATTTTAGATTAATATTCAATAAATCTCATAATAATACATGTCCCGGAACCATAAAGGTTTAGTTTATTTAGATAATTGATACATAATAATCTTATTTCATGCAATATCTTCATCTTATCCCCCAAATTTACTCTCCCATAGTACCATTATTAAAAATACAATAATTAAAACATCTATATAAAACATGGGGAAATAATACATAATAAATGGTGAGATCAAATGCTCAATGAGGTAAAAAATGGTTGATATCAATCATAAGTGGTCATAATATGACCATACAGGTATGATAACATAATCATGTGCGTGTTAAAAATGTAAAATATTCATACCCATAAAATATAGGATCATAAACTACAAAATATTTTTATAGCCAGAAGCATGATTAATACAGATTTCAAAGAAAAAATAATAACCCAAGAATAATAACATAGGCATGTGGCATCATAAGTAAATAAAATCACAATGTTATGAAAATATCTATTCATAATCATGTTTTTGCATAATATTTTGGTCATATCGAAAATAAATCATACTCATGACTCAAAATGTGAACATATATATTCAAAAACAGGTACGTAAAGACTTGGACTGTCACGACCCGTCCTCGGGGCCCGTGCCGTGACTACCCCAAGCCCGCCTTCCATAGGCCAGGGGCTGGCGACTAGCACCAAGGCGTAAATCCCAACAAAAAGGGAAGGCATTGCCTTTGAAAAGTAAACAAGCACCACAGAGTAAGCAAGAGGAAAAGTAAACACTAAGTAAAAACTGTACAAGCTGTGCTGAAAGTAAAAGGGGCCGGAAATACAAGCCAAACTGTAAAGAACAACTGAAGGGAAAAACAACAACTGAAAGGAAAAACTGCAGCGTCGAGCCGTCCTCTGGAAGTCCCACCTGAAGGGTGGGTATAGATAGCCTCCACTGCTCCTCGGGTCCACCTAACCACTCCAAGTACGTCCCACCCAGTGGTCCACCTCCAGGTACTGTCCTGCTCCGCACGCCTCCTCCACGATCAGCGTTGTCTGTCGTCTGCAACCAACACCATGAAGTGCGGGCATAGCCCGTGCAGGGGTGAGTATAAGCTACTCAGTAGGGACCCCGAGACCCCCGAAGGTCTCCCAAAATCCACAAAGGATAAGGCACGAAGGAGATATACAATCACGAAGTAACATCTGACACGGCTTAGGTATATTCCCATACATATTCCTAAGTCATCAATTCCCCGATCGGCTCCAAAATCTGAGCCCTAGCACAACCCAGTCCACACAGGAAAGCAAAACGCATACCCACGCAGGATAGAACAACAAAATCCACAAAGGAGAGTAAACAGTAAATCCACACAGGATAGCTCAACACAATCCACAAAGGAGAGAAACACAAGATTCAGCTCACACAGGTATACTTCTTCGGATGACGAAAATATGATCTCTGATCCATATAAGTCGTCGGACCCACGAAGGATCGATAGGTAACTAATCTCTGCAGTGACCCACACAGGATCGGACCCAAACAGGATCGGGCCCACGCAGGACCTGTAGGAGTTGGCTCACACAGAACCGCTGAGTGTTGACCCACACAGGATCGGATCCGTACAGGATCGGGCCCACATAGGACCGGGCCCACGCAGGACCTGTAGCACTGATCCACGTAGGATCGCTGAGTGCAGTAGTCGTCGCAGTCCGCTGAGGATCTCTGCACAGTCGTCGCCGCAGTCCCCTGAGGATCTCTGCACGGTCGTCGTCGGAGTCCACAGAGGATCTCTGCACAGTCGTCGTCGTCGTCGAGGAAGCAGTCGCAGCCAGCACTAGGGTTCCCGCACACAACAAGCTCGTTCGGGAGGGTCCGCTCCATGAGCCGAGAGGCTGATACATCAACTGTCACGAAGTCCAGAGTTGATGTATCCAAAAGTTCCGCATCGTCAACAGGAACTCAACGCAACAGACGGCGCGTCGATCGGACGCCCGGTCTGAGAGTTATTGGCTTTTTCGTCCCAGGGGCCCGGTTTGTTTTTAAGGACAAACCAACCCAACCGTACTCCACCTACGTCCAAACCTCGGGCGGAGGGAGCCAAAAGATCCGTCTCACAAAGAGTAACTCAACAAAGCTGACGGCACGTCAATCGGACGTCCGTGGCTCAAGATATGAGTGTTTCCGCTCCGAGGGCCCGGTTGGTTTCGTGTACGAACCAACCCGGCCGAACTCAAAGTATTGCGAAACCTTGAGTGCGATATACCGAAACGACCGTCTCGATCCAAGGATCGCGTTTCCGCTGACGGCGGGTCGTTTGGAGGCCCGTAGTTCAAGATACGGCCATTTGAACGAAGTTTGTCCGAAGACGGGGGGGTCCGGGCCCGGGCCGACCCGGCCCGACCCCCCCTGGTTGGCCCGAACCGGATCGGGTCCGACCCGGTTGGCCCGGCCCGGCCCAGCCAGGGCCGGCCCGGCTCGGCTAGGCCGAGCGTCCGAGCGACCGACGCGGGGGAAAGCCGCCGCCCCGCGTGACACTCCCGCGGCACCCGCGGGGTGTCGCACTGGACACCCGCGGGGTGCCACCGCCTCCGGCCGCCGGCGCCACCGCGCCGACGACCCACGCCACCACCAGCTTCCGCGGGCCGCCGGAGTCGCTCCGGTGGCCCGTTTTCTTTCACGTCTATGTCGTTGTTCCTCCCAGGTTCCGTTCTTTACTGCGGGATCATCAAACACCCGTTGCGGCACGTTCCATCGTCGCCCGCCAAATCCGAAAAACACGAAGAACGACGGAGGGTTGCCGGGCCGTGTTCGTTTGACCCGCACCCTCCGCGTTAGATAATAATAAAAAAAAACAACGGGAGAAATTGTTCAACACATGAACCGACAATTTTAATAAAATAAAATTGTTCATTTGAAACCGGCTCTTTAATTTTTAAAGAACGTTCACGGGAATATAATAGGGGTATTCCAAAATTATAAAATCCCTACCTCGTTGATCGTCGCGCGCGGGCGTTCTTCGGAGAAAAGCTCGTCGCGGAAGAGAGGGATCGTCGCGTCGTCGCGGGGAGGCGTCGCGTCGTCGCGGAATCCGGCGTTGAGTCGGCGAGCTCAACGGACCAAGAACAACATATTTAAATTATAAAAAAATTAAATCTGTGTTTAAAACCAAAAAGGAAGGAACCTTGTGAGGAAATCCGAAATCACTCACCTCAACGGTCGGTGATCGGAGATCGGGGCGGAGAAGGACGTCTCGGACGGAAGCGTCGTCGATTTCCGTGTTCGGCGTTCTTCGCGTTCTTCGTGTTCTTCGCGTTCTTCGCGAGGGAGAAGAAGAAACAAGAATCCTCTCAAATCTTCTCAAAAGATTTTGGGTTGGTCTTATTTTATTAATATGCCAACACACGAAAACAGGTTAAGAAACGATTGAATTAATTCGTTGAATTAATTCAATGAAAGAAACAGGCCATTTAATTCATGAAATAAACTGCCCAATTAAATGGTCTGTTAAGAATTTAGAAAATGCGTCGGTTGAATTTCATTAAGACGGGTTTTCGCGGGTGCGTTTCTTAGCGGAAAGAAACGGCGGGGCTCGTGCGGGCCCCACCTCACAAATATCCTACCAAGGTGGTAGGATATTTCTGGATAGCATCCTATCCAGTTCAACTCAGTTCAAGACGCCTTTAAGTGGCTTCAAGTGGCTTCCAAGTGGCTTAAGTGAAATAAAATAAAGTTATCGCAAAATTATTTTATTTCTTAACTTTAAGCTCGAAAATTAAAAACCACACCCGAGCAAACGAAACTCCGGAAGAGGCGTTTCTAAGCAAAAACCGGCACTGCGATTTCATTGGTGCCCTCAGAATTCAATTCCGGGCACCGGTTCAAAACATAGAAAAACTCGGTCACCCGTTCACTGAACGTACCCGAGCCAATCTTCGGAAAATGATTCCGGGCACAGCGGGCCTCGGAATCAGGTGCCATCAGAAACTGCGCTCTTGTAAAATTCCAAAGAAAATTAAGAAAAAAATATCCTTGAAATTTACGGGTATTTACATTACTCCCACCTCAGTAATTTACGTCCTCGTAAAGATACATCAAAAACTAGGGAAACAAATGTGGGTACTGAGCACGCATCTGAGCCTCCCGCTCCCAAGTGCTCTCCTGGAGGTTCCCGTGCTGCCATCTGATGCGCACAAGAGGAATCGATTGCCCACGTAGGACCCGCTTCTGTCGATCCTCTATCTCCGCTGGGACCTCTGCAAAAGTCGCTCCATCATCCACGTCTAGCTCCCCATAGTCAATGATGTGTGTCGGGTCGTGCACGTATCTCCTCAGCTGAGATACGTGGAAGACGTCGTGCACCCGGTGCAACTGAGGTGGCAGATCCATATGATAAGCCACCTCGCCAACCCTGCTGAGGACCTGGAAGGGTCCAATGAAGCGTGGAGACAACTTGCCACCTCGGCCAAATCTCCTCAAACCACGTCGAGGTGAGACCCGCAAGAAGACGTGGTCGCCATCCTCGAACTCTAGTGGCCTCCGCCTTCTGTCAGCATATGACTTCTACCAGCTCTGTGCTATCCTCATTAGCTCCTGGATGACCTGAACCTTCTTTGTCGTGGCCCGGACCATCTCTGGTCCCACAAGTGCTGACTCCCCAGGGTCTGTCCAGCACAAAGGGGATCTGCAAGGCCTGCCGTACAACGCGTCGTAGGGTGCCATCCCGATGGTGGAGTGGTAGATGTTGTTGTACGCAAACTCTACCAAGGGTAGGTGGTCCTCCCAGCTGCGACCAAAGTCGAGGACACATGCGCGGAGCATGTCCTCGAGAGTCTGAGTAGTCCTCTCCGTCTGACCATCCGTCTGAGGGTGAAAGGCGGTGCTCAGACATAGTCGCGTACCGAACGCCTCCTGCAACCCCTTCCAAAGCCGGGAAGTAAAACGATCATCCCGATCGGAGACGATAGTCGATGGCACACCGTGAAGTCGTACAATCTCCTGAACTTAGAGACGCCCCAAGCTCTCCACTGATCCCTACTCTCGGATGGGTAAGAAGTGTGCCGACTTGGTGAGTCGGTCAACAATCACCCAAATGGAGTCGTGACCTCCGGAAGTGCGTGGATGTCCAGTCACAAAGTCCATAGATATCCTGTCCCACTTCCACTCCGGGACCTCCAAGGGCTGTACCAAGCCTGCTGGTACCTGATGCTCTGCCTTCACCTGCTGGCAGGTGAGGCACCGTGAAACGAACTCTGCCACAGCCTTCTTCATGCCCGACCACCAGTGCTGTCGTCTGAGATCCTGGTACATCTTCGCCACTCCAGTATGTACCGCCAAAGGAGATGTGTGAAACTATCTCAGCACCTCCTCTTGTAAAGCGACTGGTACCAAGGTACGTCCTTTGAAAATGACATCGTGCTCTGCTCCAAGGGAGAAACCATCAGGTGCCTGTCCCGATGATATCTGTGCACGCCGTGTCTCACAGTCAACGTCCCCACGCTGTGCCTCTCTGACCCTCTAAAGAAGTGGAGGAGAGACTGTGAGAGACTGAAGGAAGGCTGCTCCGTCTCTATCCACGAAGGATATCTGCAAAGCGGCTAGGTGCTCTGTCACCTCCTCAAGTAGTTGGATGCCCGTCCTCCTGCTGAGGGCATCAGCCACCACGTTCCCCTTCCCAGGAGTATAGACTATCTCAAAGTCATAGTCCTGGAGGAACTCGAGCCATCGCCGCTGTCTCAGGTTCAGGTCCTTCTGAGAGAATATGTACCTGAGACTCTGGTGGTCAGAAAAGACTGTGAAGCGCTCGCCCATCAGATAGTGTCGCCATGTCTTCAGGGAAAAGACCACTGCTGCCAACTCCAAGTCATGGGTAGCGTAGTTCTACTCATGAGGCCTCAACTGACGTGATCCGTAGGCAATCACGGCCCGCTCCTACATCAGGACACACCCGAGTCCGGTCCCTGATGCATCGCAGTAGACTACGTATCCAACTCCCTCCTCAGGCAACCTCAAGATAGGTGCGCTGGTCAACCTCTGCCTCAGCTCCTGGAAGCTCTGCTGACATCTGTCTAACCACACAAAGGGTTTCCCCTTCTTCGTCAACGCTGAGAGTGGGGACGCAACTCTGGAGAAGTCCGGCACAAATCTCTGATAGTATCCGGCTAGTCCCAAGAAACTCCGCACCTCTGCCACGCTCTTGGGTGGCTCCCAAGCTAGCACTGCCTCGATCTTCGCGGGATCCACTAAAAC
The DNA here is from genome assembly GCA_963277665.1 of Viscum album. NCBI lineage: Eukaryota > Viridiplantae > Streptophyta > Magnoliopsida > Santalales > Viscaceae > Viscum > Viscum album. The sequence goes on along the minus strand of OY728148.1, from coordinate 2,092,538,438 downwards.
TCCCGCCTCAGAAATGATGTGCCCCAAGAAGTGGACCTCACGTAACCAGAACTGACACTTCGAGAGCTTTCCATAAAGCTGGTGCTCTCGAAGTGTGTCTAGTACAACACACAGGTGGTAGGCGTGCTCCTCCTCCGTCGTCGAGTACACCAAAATGTCGTCGATGAAGACCACGACAAATCGATCGATGTATGGCTGGAAGATCCTGTTCATGAGGCTCATGAAAACTGCTGGAGAGTTGGTCACACCGAAAGGCATAACCAAGAACTCATAGTGTCCATACCGACACCTGAAGGCCATCTTCTGCACATCCTCGTCTCAAACTCTAAGCTGATGATAGCCTGACCTGAGGTCTATCTTCGAGAACCACCGTGCTTCCTTGAGCTGGTCGAAGAGGCCATCAATCCTGGGTAGCGGATACTTGTTCCTCACTGTCACCTGGTTCAGGCGACGATAATCGACACACAGTCGCAAGCTCTCGTCCGCCTTCTTGGCGAACAAAATCGGGGATGCCCAGGGTGAAACAATGGGTCGGATGAACCCCTTGCCCTGCAAGTCCTCCAACTGTACCCGCAGCTCTCGAATCTCAGCGGGGGCCATCCGATATGCTGGAGTGGATATCGGGGCTGTCCCGGGGTACAGGTCAATATAAAAATCTACCTCTCTGCGAGGAGGTAGTCCTGGAACGTCGTCGGGAAAGACGTCCGCGTACTGATCCACCACTGCAGGAAAACTGGGACTCCGCACGTCAACTTCTCCTAGGATGAGGCTAGCCAACTGATGAGTGATGGGCTGACCTCTCCTCTACGTGAGTCCATCCTGTGCTGCTAAGGCTCCCTTCTCGCCGGTGAAGGTGAACCTGCTCCCGTCGGTGCGCACACATCGCACCTTGCGCCTAATGCAGTCAGTCTGAGCATGGACCGTAGATAACCAATCCATGCCCAAGATGACGTCGTAAGGTCTCGACGCCGCTACAAGAAGATCCCAGCCGAAGCTCTCGCCTCCTAGAGTAAGATCACATTGCCAGCACCAGTGCGTAATTGTCGAGTCTGCTCCCGTAGGAGTCTCTAGCCGTAAGGATCGAGCCAACGGCTCTGTCGGAATCTCCGAGCTCCGAACAAGGGCAGTGGCTATGAAAGAGTGACTCGCTCCTGTGTCTATCAGAACTGCAGCAAGGGTGGAATAGACACAGATCGTACCTCGAATCATCTCTGGTGCACCGTGGTCATAGGCCTCCGCTGCCTGGAGCTGAGCCTGTCTCTCCCCGCCAGCTCCCTATGGTCGGGGCGGGCCTCCTGGTGGTGGTGGTGGTCGAGCCTCAAAGCGTCGCCCACCACCTGCTACTCGGCCAGCTCCTCTGCCTCGTCCGCCTCCTCCCTGCGGACCGCCACGGTCAACCCTCTTCCTCTTCCTGGGTGGTCCCTCCACCATCTGCTGACCCTCGGTACGACGGGTCGGGCAGTCACGAGCCATGTGGCCCCGCCCGCCGCACTCGTAGCACTGCCTGCCTCTCGGAAGACTGGCTCCGGGCTGGGTGCCCTGCACTGCTGAGCCAGTGTCCCGAGGTCACCTGCCGGAAGGTCTGGTCCTCCTGGAACCCTGAGTCATCCGTCGGCTACCAGCTGCCGAAGACTCCGCTATCTGCCGCCCTGCGGTAGGTCTCGCTGTGGATTCAGCCAGGAAGCTCTCGATCAGGAGGGCTCGCTCTAGTACTCCTGCCTGGGTCGGGATGATGAGGGAGATCAGCGATGCCCTGATCTCGTGTCTCAAACCCTGCTCGAAGGTCCAGGCCCGGAAGAAGGGGTCCCGTACCATGTCTGTCGAGTACCGAGAAAGGTCGGTGAACCTCGCCGCGTACTGAGCGACCGTCAAGCTGCCCTGCCGCAGCTGAAGAAGCTCCTGGATGCGCACCGCACGGAAGGTGGCCGGGACGAACTCTGAGCGGAATAGGCTCTCGAAGTCCGTCCAGATGAGGGTGGACTCATCGTGTACCTGGAGCATCAGGCTCCACCAGCGTCCGGCTGCTGCGTGCAGGAGCCTCGCCGCGAGGATCACCATGAGGTCTGCTGGTGTCCTCACTAGCCTGAAAACTCGGACGACCTCCTCCAGCCAGTCCTCGGCTACCTGGGGGTCCGACTCCCCATGGAACCTGGGTGGTCGCTGGCGCTGGAACTCGTGCAGAGCTCCGAGGCGTCGTGCGTCGTCAGCTGCCAGTGCTGGAAGCATCGGGGGCTCATCGGGTAAAGGTACCGCCGGTGCCTCTGCTGTCAACGGGCCCTGTACCGAGGCCTCGTCGCTCGGCGGGCTATCGTCGCGCACTACTCTAGGAACCCTAGCTGGCTGCTGTCGTCGTGCCATCCTGAAAAGAAAACAAGTGCACCATGGTCAGAACAGTATACCTGGTGAGCTGACACAAGTAATCACAAAGAAAACTTGAAACACACATGCAATCAATGTTTTCAGGCATTAAGTCGGAAACCAGAAGTCAGGGTCCGGGTGTATGGATACATCGGCCGCCGCACCAACACTGGACTCCCTGGACTGATAACCACACTTAATACGCTAAACACTATTGCTTCACATAGAAGAAAGATCAGAGTCTGCGGTAGAACCGACCCCTCTGATACCAATTTGTCACGACCCGTCCTCGGGGCCCGTGTCGTGACTACCCCAAGCCCGCCTTCCATAGGCCAGGGGCTGGCGACTAGCACCAAGGCGTAAATCCCAACAAAAAGGGAAGGCATTGCCTTTGAAAAGTAAACAAGCACCACAGAGTAAGCAAGCAGAAAAGTAAACACTAAGTAAAAACTGTACAAGCTGTGCTGAAAGTAAAAGGGGCCGGAAATACAAGCCCAACTGTAAAGTACAACTGAAGGGAAAAACAACAACTAAAAGGAAAAACTGCAGCATCGAGCTGTCCTCTGGAAGTCCCACCTGAAGGGTGGGTACAGATAACCTCCACTGCTCCTCGGGTCCACCTAACCGCTCCGAGTACGTCCCGCCCAGTGGTCCACCTCCAGGTACTGTCCTACTCCGCACGCCTCCTCCACGATCAGCGTTGTCCGTCGTCTGCAACCAACACCACGAAGTGCGGGCATAGCCCGTGCAGGGGTGAGTATAAGCTACACAGTAGGGACCCCGAGACCCCCGAAGGTCTCCCGAAATCCACAAAGGATAAGCCACGAAGGAGAGATACAATCACGAAGTAACATCTGACACGACTTAGGTATATACCCATACATATACCTAAGTCATCAATTCCTCGATCGGCTCCAACGTCCGAGCCCTAGCACAACCCAGTCCACACAGGAAATAAAAACGCATACCCACGCAGGATAGAACAACACAATCCACAAAGGAGAGTAAACAGTAAATCCACACAGGATAGCTCAACACAATCCACAAAGGAGAGAAACACAAGATTCAGCTCACACAGGTATACTTTTTCGGATGACGAAAAGATAATCTCTGATCCATATAAGTCGTCGGACCCACAAAGGATCGATAGGTAACTAATCTCTGCAGTGACCCACACAGGATCAGACCCACACAGGATCGGGCCCACGCAGGACCTGTAGGAGTTGGCTCACACAGAACCGCTGAGTGTTGACCCACACAGGATCGGATCCGTACAGGATCAGGCCTACACAGGACCGGGCCCACGCAGGACCTGTAGCACTGATCCACGTAGGATCACTGAGTGCAGTAGTCGTCACAGTCCGCTGAGGATATCTGCACAGTCGTCGCCGCAGTCCAATGAGGATCTCTGCACGGTCGTCGTCGGAGTCCACGGAGGATCTCTGCACAGTCGTCGCCGCAGTCCACTGAGGATCTCTGCACGGTCGTCATCGGAGTCCACGGAGGATCTCTGCACAGTCATCGCCGTCGAGGAAGCAGTCGCAGCCAGCACTAGGGTTCCCGCACACAGCAAGCTCGTTCGGGAGGGTCCGCTCCACGAGCCGAGAGGCTGATACATCAACTGTCACGAAGTCCAGAGTTGATGTATCCAAAAGTTCCGCATCGTCAACAGGAACCCAACGCAACAGACGGCGCGTCGATCGGACGCCCGGTCTGAGAGTTATTGGCTTTTTCGTCCCAGGGCCCGGTTGGTTTTTAAGGACAAACCAACCCAACCGTACTCCACCTGCGTCCAAACCTTGGGCGGAGGGTGCCAAAAGATCCGTCTCACAAAGAGGAACTCAACAAAGCTGACGGCACGTCAATCGAACGTCCGTGGCTCAAGATATGAGCGTTTCCGCTCCGAGGGCCCGGTTGGTTTCGTGTACGAACCAACCCGGCTAAACTCAAAGTATTCCGAAACCTTGAGTGCGATATACCGAAATGACCGTCTCGATCCAAGGATCGCGTTGCCGCTGACGATGGGTCGTTTGGAGGCCCGTAGTTCAAGATACGGCCATTTGAACGAAGTCTGTCCGAAGACTGGGGGTCCGGGTCCGGGCCGACCCGGCCCGACCCCCCCTGGTTGGCCCGAACCGGGTCGGGTCCGACCCGGTTGTCCCGGCCCGGCCCGGCCAGGGCCGGTCCGGCTCGGCTCGGCCGAGCGGCCGAGCGGCCGACGAGGGGGAAAGCCGCCGCCCCGCGTGACACTCCCGCGGCACTCGCGGGGTGTCGGCCAGACACCCGCGGGGTGTCGCGTGACAACCCCGCGGCACCCGTGGGGTGTCGCCTTGGACACCCGCGGGGTGCCTTGGGACAACCCCGCAGCACCCGCGGGGTGCCGCGCTGACAACCCCGCGGCACCCGCGGGGTGCCGCGCTGACAACCCCGCGGCACCCGCGGGGTGTCGCGCTGGACACCCGCGGGGTGCCGCCGCCTCCGGCCGCCGGCGCCGCCGCGCCGGCGACCCACGCCACCACCGGCTTCCGCGGGCCGCCGGAGTCGCTCCGGTGGCCCGTTTTCCTTCCTGTCTGTGCCGTTGTTCCTCCCGGGTTCCGTTCTTTACTGCGGGATCATCAAACACCCGTTGCGGCACGTTCCGTCGTCGCCCGCCAAATCCGCAAAACACGAAGAACGACGGAGGGTTGCCGGGCCGTGTTCGTTTGACCCGCACCCTCCGCGTTAGATAATAATAAAAAAAAACAACGGGAGAAATTGTTCAACACATGAACCGACAATTTTAATAAAATAAAATTGTTCATTTGAAACCATCTCTTTAATTTTTAAAGAACGTTCACGGGAATATAAGAGGGGTATTCCAAAATTATAAAATCCCTACCTCGTTGATCGTCGCGCGCGGGCGTTCTTCGCGGAAAAGCTCGTCACGGAAGAGAGGGATCGTCGCGTCGTCGCGGGGAGGCGTCGCGTCGTCACAGAATCCGGCGTTGAGTCGGCGAGCTCAACGGACCAAGAACAACAGATTTAAATTATAAAAAAATTAAATCTGTGTTTAAAACCAAAAAGGAAGGAACCTTGTGAGGAAATCTGAAATCACTCACCTCAACGGTCAGTGATCGGAGATCGGGGTGGAGAAGGACGTCTCGGACGGAAGCGTCGTCGATTTCCGGGTTCGGCGTTCTTCGCGTTCTTCGCGTTCTTCGCGAGGGAGAAGAAGAAACAAGAATCCTCTCAAATCTTCTCAAAAGATTTTGGGTTGGTCTTATTTTATTAATATGCCAACACACGAAAACAGGTTAAGAAACGATTGAATTAATTCGTTGAATTAATTCAACGAAAGAAACAGGCCATTTAATTCACGAAATAAACCGCCCAGTTAAATGGTCTGTTAAGAATTTAGAAAACGCATCGGTTGACTTTCATTAAGACGGGTTTTCACGGGTGCGTTTCTTAGGGGAAAGAAATGGCGAGGCTCGTGCGGGCCCCACCTCACAAATATCCTACCAAGGGGGTATGATATTTCTGGATATCATCCTATCCAGTTCAACTCAGTTCAAGCCGCCTTTAAGTGGCTTCAAGTGGCTTCCAAGTGGCTTAAGTGAAAAAAAATAAAGTTGTCGCAAAATTATTTTATTTCTTAACTTTAAGCCCGAAAATTAAAAACCACACCCGAGCAAACGCAACTCCGGAAGAGGCATTTATAAGTGAAAACCGGCACTTCGATTTCATTGGTGCCCTCAGAATTCGATTCCGGGCACCGGTTCAAAAGTTAGAAAAACTCGCTCGCCCGTTCACTAAACGTACCCGAGCCAATCTTCGGAAAATGATTCCGGGCACACCGGGCCTCGTAATCTGGTGCCGTCAGAAACTGCACTCTTGTAAAATTCCAAAGAAAATTAAGAAAAAAATTTCCTTGAAATTTACGGGTCTTTACATGGACCCCTCTATCCTAGAGTTGTTGGTTACTTTATTACATTGGAATATTATACAAGGAATCACATCCCGAAGGAATGTATAGTTTAATAGTTTTAAAAAACTAGATACATGGATGAAACATACATTACAATTGAAAATATAAAATACAACATAATGACACCTTTAATATAACCATTTTTCTCCCATATTTACCTTGTATATCAGTAATAATATATATCTTAGCATCCTAGTAAAAAATAATACATAAGAAAGGGGTGAGATCATACTCTCCATATGTGTATATATATAGTGTAATATAAGAAATAAAAATTAAGTAAATTTAAATAACTGGTACAAATTCCATTTAATCATTAACTTGAGAATAATATGGATGATATAAAAAACGATCAAATACTTCCATATAAACATTCCCATGAGCTATAAAACTTTTCTACTGAAATTATAATTACTAAATAATCAAATGGAAATCTATATATATTCTCATAATTATGGAATGCATAATCTTGGACATATGAAATATAACTTTGAGGCCTTGGCCAAGACATTTGAGAATAAATGGGTAAGGCCTTGACCAAATACCAATATGGTTTTCCTTATGAGACCAACTGACACATCGAGGGGATATAGAGGTCCCCACACATCACTTAATAATTTCAATTCATTCATTATATTAATTGGGTAAAACATATACAATATATAGATATGAAATATAAATAGCTTTCTCCAATCAATAAACATAATAAAAAACTATTTTGATAAATATGGCGAATGGTATCAAAATAGAACATCCATAGTCAAATTGATAATAAATCATTTAAAAAAATATGGTAGATGATATCATAATATATCCACCTAAATTAATCATAAAATTAATTATAGGATGTTAACATTGATGAAAATACTCTAACAAATTCATGAAATTGTTTTTGAGAGAAATAATCCTTTTTTACATTGAAATCATTTATTAAATGGTTGTGAAATTTTTAAAGAAAAAAACTTCATTGAAGAAAACCTTATAAAATTGTAATTTAAGCTTATATAAATTAAGAAATTATAATTATGGAATAATTTTATTAGGTCGTATAAGTTAAAAAAACATTCCTTTAATATTTTTGTCAAATTAGTCTTGAAGTACTTCGTTTGGAAAATTATAAAAATATTCCTCTCAAACACTTTTATAGAAAGTATAACATGGGTAAAAAGACATTAACTTTTTAGGATATTAGTAAAAAACCTTTTGAAATATTTTTTTAAAAACATGGATGTGGAAGAAAAATGTTCCCCAATGGAGGCTTAAACTTAATCAATCCCGAATAATAATGAGATTGTAAAATAACCCTTACCTTAGGTATAATTTTTATTACGTATCTAAACCTAATGTATAATAGTTTAAATCATGATATTAATTTATAAAAAAACCATATTAATATTTTTGATATCATATATTATCCTATTATTTTATCTTATAACCTACTTCTTAATAATATTTCATTATTACCCTTTTTTCAAGTGTTAACAGTTTCATTTTCTTATGCTCATTTCATCATGTAAGTCCTGATTATTGTTTATAGGATTTAGTTACATCATATCTTGGATTATATTAAGGTCATAAATATAATATTTATTCATTATATAATCTTTTATAATCATTCTTGAATTGTGAACATGGAAAATAAACAGCATCGCATCATGGAGACGGTAGATCGTGCGTGCGCATGAGCGAGAGTATATTTCCAATAATGCTGAAATGGTAAGGAAATATATGGTAACTTAATTTTTATAGAATAAATATAATGTAATTTTTATTATTTTTATCCATTATATATATAATTATATACATCCAAATAATGTGGTGATGAAAAACAAATTACACCATGTCATATAGACGGTAAGTCGTATGTACACATGCGTAGTGCTTTTGTATTTCGTATGATGGATAAAAGTTGGAATATGTTTTACCAATAATCATAATAAAATCTCAGAAAATTTATGATACTAGAGTTATAAATTTATTATTAAAACAACATATGAATAAGAATTAGAAGAAAACCTGAACTTGAATGAGTTGGTAAAAGAACATCCGCTTCTTTGGTGGACTTCCTTCATATCTCTTCTTAAGGGATATAGAGTTAGACTTTTTGGAATACCATGAAATCCATAACATGGATAATGTTTTTGGAAAGATATATAGTTAGGGTTATCTCAATCTATAATCCTAAAATTGGTGTTAGGAAGTGAGGGATGATGTACCCTTTTATAATTGAGGCAAGAGAACTTTTGAAAACTCTAAAAATATTAAATTAATATAAATGAAATTTATCTTTCTAATGGATCCCATGTGATTTATTTAGAATATAATATGGTTATGGTTAATATCAACCAATAATTTTTATAAAATTTTAGGTCATATATATCATGCTTATCTTTTAGCTTTAACCCTTATTTAAACCCATTATCTCTTACTATGATAACAAGTGTTTTTATTTATTAACAGTTGATATAATTACTATAAAATGCCAAAATAACCATAAATGGATCATTGATGTAATATTTAACCCTATATAAATAATGTTTCTTAGTTTTATAATTTTATTAATTTTATATCATTTAATATACTATTATTTATTTTTAAATATCCTTTATGTAAATTTTGACACTATTCTTTACATGGATTTTTTAAAAATATAAATACACAATATAAATTCCAAAAAAATATTTAATACATACTTAATATTTATAATTCATCTATAAAATTCACGGATGACATTAATTTTTTTCAAATTATATTTATTTTCATAATTTAATATTTTTAAAAGGAAATGAGACCTTGCCAAGAAAAGAAAGACCCCTTTATTAAAATAAAAAATACAACTTACATGATCCTAAAAAAGGAGATCTATCTAAACCCCTTTTCAAAAAAGGAAAAAACACCAGGGAGATTATCATACCAGATGAAGTCAACACTGTTAATTCCATTGTTTTCCAAACCATCTGCAACAGAATTAGCTTCTCGCTAGACATGAGTAATAATGTGATTCATAGATCGAAGGGAGTCCAAGAAGTTCACCCAACGATTATAAATTTTCCAAGATAGATTACATGATCCTTATCTGATGGCAAAGACAATAACATTCGAGTCACTTTCCAACCAAAGATTATTCCACCCACGATGTTTGGACTACTCCATCACAACAAGAAAAAGTCCGTGCAACAGTCTCTCTGCTGCTATATTGACCTGCTACAGTGCTACTACAGTGCCCTGCAACAGTAACTCAGGAATTCTCCCCTGCCCAGATTTGATCCTGGGACTTTTTGATGCCAATCAGGATCCTGAACCACTATGGTACATTCTCATTGTCATTTCCATAATTTAATATCTTTTATCGAATATTTCCAATAATTAAATAATTACTGCATCATCATTATATAAGCCTTTAAGGTAATTATTTATTTTCTAAAAATTGAAAATAAATTTTGAAAATTAATATAGAAATTTTATATTTCAAATAAATATTTATAGTTTAATATATATTACGAATAACCACATATAAAAAAGTAATACTTGTTAAAAACATGAGTATGACATATTTGGCTTTCCTTAGAATAAAATATTATAAAAGGATTAAAGTAATCCAAGTGACTCCAAGGGGCCATAAAATTATCCCAATGATTATTTTGGTCAATATTTACCAATATAAGGAAATCATTACAATTTTATAATATTTATAATATTATTTTTATCCTTAATTACACGATTTATCATTAATTGTGTTAATAAGAAATTACTAAAATTACGATTCATAATGTTAAAAAATAAAAGGGAACTATTTACATATTTTAAAGCCACATATTCCAAGTATTTAATACATTTTTAAAAAATAAAAAAAAAGAAGTTTTATTAATTAATTTAAAATTAATCCTATTAACGGAATGAGAAAACATGTTTTTTAACTGAAAAAAGTTCAAAAGAATGATTTTTTTCCAAATTCAATATTTAATTGATTCCAATTACCTAAATTTTATTAAATTATAAAAAAGTTACCTATTTATAATTTTAAACAAATAAAAAATATAATTTTACACTATAAGTTATTTAGAAAAAAATGTGGTTTTCATTTAATATTCAGTATTTTTTACTATTCATGAAAACATAAAACAAATCAGAAAAATAACAAAAATTAATCCTAAGTAAAATTTTACATTACACTTTAAAATAAAATGTTTATTTTTCCAAATAGAATTTTTAAAAGTGTCAAAAACTATATTTAAAATAATTGTTCCATCAAATGGCAGTAAAACTTCCTTTAGATAAATATAGAATTTTAATTTGAAAAATTTGATTCATTATTATCTTATGCCTATAAAATATTTTGGAAGAACATACAAACTTTTTTATTAAATATTTAATAACGTGTTTAATAATATTAATTAATTCGATTTTAACAACTTGGTTATAATAGTTACTTATTAATAGATCACGGTGTCTTTGAACTCAGGGTAGAGTGCAACACGAGCTATTAAATTTATTTAAAACAAAAATGTACTATAAAATATTAGGGTGTTACATTCTTACCTCCTTTAAAAAATTTCATCCACAAATTTTCTAAAATATCACGTCATAAAAATACATGGTTTATTATTTATCATAATTTCCTCAGGTTCCTGTATCACCTATTATATTTTATGATCTTTCACTGTACCTTTACCAACCGATTCGTTCGATTCGTAAACACTTTTTCTCTAGTATCTAGAATCTGGATAGACTCTTCATAGTAAGATAAATTAGGTTTTAATTATATTTCTTCAAAAGTAATAACATGTGATGGGTCTGGCATGTACATCATTAGTAAAGATATATGGAACACATTGTGTGCTTTAGAAAGGCTTGGTGGCATTTCAAGATGATAAGCCATAATTCCAATTCATTCTAGTATTTAAAAAGTTTTGATGTAACTGAGGATTAATTTTTATTTATTACCAAATCATATAACACCCATCCATGGATATACCTTCAAGAAGACATGATCTTATACATGAAATCTTGAATCCTTCCTTCGGTTATCATCATAACTCTTTTTACAACTTTGATCAAATTTATATGGGTTTGAATAGTCTTGAGATTTTGTGTTGTTTCATCCACAAGTTATGGTCCTAGAATATTCATTTCACCAACTTCATGCCTTTAAGTTGAGGCACGATATCTCTTTCTATATAACTATTCATATTGTTCAATTTTAATACTTGAATGTAAGATATTATTAAAGGAAAATTATAAAAAAGGTAAATACTGATCCCAAATACCTATAAAGTAAAGTGAGATGAACTTCAACATTTCTTTTAAGTTAAGATAATCCTTTTTGGTTTCCTGTCAGTTAGAGGGTGATAAGCGGTGCCCAAATGATGTTTAGTATCAATGGACTTCTCAATAATTTTTCTTAATTTTTATGAAAATCATGGATCATGATTAGAAAAAATTTAATGTGATGCATCATGAAGTCTTACAACATCATTAATATAGAGTTGTGAAAGGCGCTCCGTTTGTAAATATTCTTTTATAGTAAGAAAATGTACCGATTTGATAAGGATATAAACAATAAACCATATCACATCATTTTTAAGGGGGTCTTCAGTGATCCAATGAAAAAGTATAATGTAATGTCATCCCATTTCCATGTAGGTTTAGGTAGATATTTCAGGACTCTTCTAGGATGTTTTCTTTTATCCTTTACCTATTGAAAAACCAAACATCTTGGCACATAATCATCAATTTTCTTCTTTATATTGTCCTACTAAAAATGTCCCCTAAAATATCAATACATAACGGTGTTACACGGATGTATATAGAAATTTGATTAATTAGAATCATCCAATAATTCTCTTTTTAGCTCAGGAATAAAGGGAGTACAAATACCCTTTCCAAATTTTATAATACCATATTCACATATGAAGTATATCAATTTTCCATCATTTACATCTTTAATTTTGTTTTCTAAATTCTCATCATCAAAATGATAAATTTTAATCATTTTCAATAAAATGGTTTGGAAACAATTTTATAGAGTAGTGTTTTTCCCCTTCCATAACAATTCCCATTTCAATCTTTATTGGATCCCTGAACATAGGATCCCTATCAATCCTCATTTTGTTCATAAATCCATGATCTTTCTTACTCAATGCATCTCTTACCTTATTTTCCATTTTTTGTTAGCATTGTATCCAAAAATTATAATCCTTGACTAGTTCATGACATCTCCTTTGCCTCATGTTGAGTTATTTCTGTGAGGAAATATTTTTCAAACTCTTGTGATATGTATATATCTCACATCTTTTATCACAGAGATAGTTTCGACATATCTTCAGAGAAAATATCATAGCTATAAAATCAAGATCGTGAGTTGGGTAGTTTTGTTCATGATTTTTTAACTACCTTGATTTATATACAATAACTCCTTCATTATGCATAAATACATTACTATTTCTTTTCCTTGATGCATCACTATAAATAATAAATCCACCATTTCTTGATGGTAAATTCATGTTTATATCATTGGAAAATATTCTCTTAAATTCATCAAAACATTGTTCATATTCCTTTTTTCATATGAACTTGACCCATTTACATGTGATCATAGTTAATAGGTTATCCAATTGAGAAAAATTATGAATGAAAGGCCGATTGTAACATTCTAAACCAATGAAACTATGTAGCTTAGTAATTATAACTAGTGTAGAAAATTCATGTATTTCCTTTTTCTTTACATAATAAGTAGAGATTATCTCTTTGGAGAAAATATAGATAAGAAAAGAAATTTCTTGAAGCTATAATTCACACTTTCTAAATTTACCATATAAGTGTTTTGTTTTGGGAGTCTCAAGAATGATCCACAAGTAATTTTCATTGTATTCACATCTTTTAGAATACACTATAATATCATCAATAAATACCAAAAAAAATATCAGGATATTACTTGAATACTCAATTTATTTGATCCATAAAAATAAAGGGTGAATTAGTAAATCCAAATAGAATTACTATAAACTCTTAATGTCCATACCTCACCTGAAAAGCTGTCTTCAAAATATCTTCCTTCTTTACTCACAATTGTTAATATCCAGAACAAAGGTCAATCTTTAATAAACATTTTTCTCTGTGAATTTGATCAAACAAATCATAAATAGGATGAAATTATAATTTTTATTTACTGTAATAGCATAGATTTATCTATAATCAATACATGATCTCATTGATCCATCAATCTTTTTAATAAAGAGAACAAGGTCCCCCATAGAGAAACCCCAGGGTGAATAAATCCATTTTTACCCAAATCCTATAATTGTTTCTTTAGATCCAATTCCACTAAGTCCATTATATTTGGAGTCTTATATATTTGTCTTTCATCAGGTATTAAATCAATATAAAACACAACTTCATGCTATGGGGGATGTTCAACTAATTCCCCAAGAAATACATCAATGTATTCTTTTACAACAGATAAATCCTCCATTTAAATATTACCTTTTCAATCCTTATATGTTTCATTCTATTCCTCCCCAAGAATTTAATTTAGTAGAGATACTAGGGTGGATCTATATAATAATCAGATGATAACGTTTCTTCTCCAAAGATAAGTAATTTTACATCTTCCTCACAAATTGTAATTTCCTTCTTGTAATAATTTTTCGCATCATATTTTTAAATCCAATCCATAAGAAGGATTATATCAAATTCAACCATAGGTATAATGATAATTTTAGAATGTAAATCACATTTATGTGTTATAAAGAGGACTACTTGACACATATTTATTTCAATGAGACATCTCTTATGTTTTTTGACTAATAACTCCTTTATTAAATAAAAAGAGAAATATATATAATTTTATTAAAAAAATAGGAAGATATAATAAAATTCAGGCATCCAAAATCAAATAATGAATTGGATAAATTTGATGAGATGATTAATGTACCTTCTACCACATCATTATAAACCTCAATCTGAACTGTTGTGATCACATAAGCTTGGACTTTTCCCCTTGTAATTTTCAAAGGCAAGTTTCCTTGACCATTAGTATAATCATTTTAATAGTCAATCTCATTAAAAGTATAAGAGTTAACATTGGTAGCTTTTTTATTTCCCTTGAATTCACGAGGTTGATGTAATTTCACACCACACTTGAAGAAAAATACATTTCCTTTTAAGAAGGTACAACGTGTTTCCTTCCACAAGTATCACATGTTTGAAAATATATTTTTTACTTACCTTTATCCATTATTTTCTGTTCTAAGCTCTTCTTCTATTTCTTTCCCATAAATTCATAAGACTTAGAGAATTAATACTCTATATTGATATCACATGAGACTATATATTCATATGATGAGAAATTTTTGGATACCCATTCCCTTATGAGTAATTGTTTTAACACATAAAATAATTGATCAATCATTCTCTTTTCATTGCATATGTAACTCAAAGAATTATTTTTTTACCATGTAGAGTTGAATTCATACATAGTAATATTCTCATCATTCTTTTTCCCTAGACTCATAAATTTTATATCCATATCTACTCACTACTTTTAAGGAAAATGTTTTTATGAAAATTTCCTTAAAATACTCCTCTTCTATGTTTACATTTTATTCCTCCTCCTTCATGTTTCAAATCACTAAACAACACTGATCTAAATCTCTTAGGATATGATAAACTACCAAGACAAAATTATACCTTTCATTACTTCACATTGTGAGAAATATCTTCTCTAAGAACTTATCCATTGCTCAGCTACAAATGCATTTGTAGTCCCATTGAATGACAAAGGTTGTTGTCTCGTGAAGTGGTTTAACATTGTTCCTCCGCATTGTGAATCATGATTCTCTATTCATTTAAGGTAATTGTTAATAACCTGAGTAAAATACCATAGTATTGTTACAAGTTGTCCAAACCAGTTTAAGCCCCAACTACAACATCCTTATCTTGTAGAGGAGGAAAATCCCTATATGGATTACGTGTGTTGATATAGTTTCTATTAATTCCACTAGATGACATTTCTAAATAATGGAATACACTATATTAAGTTATAAATCATAATGAATAATTTCAAACTAGTAATTTTTTTTACATAAATCAAAAATTTATGTATAACTAATCTTAAAATAATAAGTTTGGTTAATTTGGGAATATTCTCAAAACCCTTTATAGGGTTACATTTATTTAATCTATATTTTTCTAAATCTAGTTTCCAAAGTTTCTACTAAACATTCTCTGATACTAAATATAAAAAACCCTACCCCAGTAGCCCTGAGTTGATGGTTATATTATTACATTATCGTATTATTAATGTAATCTCATCTTGTATGTCTGAAATGTTTTTTAGTTTTGAAAAACTAGATACACACTTGAAAGATACATTACAATTGAAAATACAAAATAAAACACATATAATCCTTTCGGAATACCACGAGTATCCTATATTTACCTAGTATATCAATTATAATATATATCATGGAATCTTGGGAAAAAATAAAACATAATGAAGGGAAATATTAGATGCTCATTAAGGGTATTTATATAGGATGATAAGAAATAATAATTATGTAAAGGTAAATAACTGAAACATATGCCATTTAAAAATTAACTTGAAAATAATATGGCAGGTATAAAAAATGATCAAATAATTCTATATAAATAATCCCATGAGATAGGGGAATTATCCATGGAAATTATATTAACTGAATAATCACCTAAAATCAATAAATAATCTTATAATTATGGAATGAATAATTTTGGACATATAAAATATACCATCGAGTCCTCGTCCAAGACATCTAAAAAAAATCGGTAAGGCCTCAGCAAAATCCCAATCTATTTTGCCTCCTGAGACCTACTGATGCACTAAGGGGATATAGAAGGTCCCACCTCTCACATAAAAATTCCCATTCATTCCTCATATTAATGAGGTAAAAGATAAAAAAAATAAACATATTAAATTTAAATAACATTCCTCAGTAAATAAACATAATAAAAAACCATTCTGAGTAATATGGTGAATGATATCAAAATAACACATCCACAATCAAAATAATATAAAACATTTAATAAAATATTATAGATGATATCATAATATATAAACCACAATGAAGAATAAAATTCAAAAAAGGATGATGAAATGGATGATAATAATTTAATAAAATAATTGAAAATTATTGGGAGAAATACCCCTTTTTTAACATTAAAATCATTTATTAAAAGGTCATATGGTTTTAAAAGAAAAAAATTTTAATTAAAGAGAACCTTGAGAACTTGTAAAGGAAGCTTCAAGACATTAATGTGTTATGAAGTAGTAAAAATCCTCCCATTCCACATAATTTAAAAAAACATTCCTTTCATATTTTTGTCAAAAAAGTCACAAAGTACCTCGTTTAGAAAATGAAAAAAAGATTCCTCTCAAACCATTTTATAAAAAGTAAACCATGGGTAAAAAGACATTAAAAGTTTATTGGATAATAGTAAAAAACTTTTTCAAAACATTTTTAGAAAATATGGGCATGGAAGAAAAATGTTCCCCAATGGAGACTTAAACTTAAACAATTTTGAATAATACTGAGATTGATAACCCTTACCTTAGGCCTAATTTCATTTATTCATATTGTAAACTATTTTAAAACGGTTTAAAGAATGATATTAATTTATACCTAAACCATATTCATATTTTTTATATCATATATGATCCTCTTATATTATATTGTCACTCTTTTGTTAATGATATTTCGTTATTACCCTTGTTTTAGGTGTTAAATTCCCCATTTTATTATGCTGTTTTGAAGTGTACATCATAATTATTGGGAATAGGATATAGTTATGTCATTTATAAAATTATATTAAGGTTATAGATATAATATTTATTCATTAAATAAATTTTTATAATCATTCCTGAATGGTGAACATTGAAAATTAATCACATCGCATCATGGAGACAGTAGGCCATACACACACACACGAGCGGCGATATCGTTCCCTTAATGGTGAAAGGGTAATAAAGTGTACGATATATTAACTTTAACAGAATCAATAAAATATCATATTTATTATTTATATCCATTATATCTATAATTATACCCATCCAAATAAAGTATTTATGAAAACAAATTACACCACGATATGGAGAGGGTAAGTCGTATGTATGCATGTGCAGTGCTTTAATTTTTCATATGATGGATAAAAGTTGGGATATGGTTGTCCCATACTAATAATAACGTATCATAATATATATGAAAATGGATATATTAATTTATTATGGAAAAAAACTTTAATAGTAATTAGAAGAAGATATGAACTTGAATGAGTTGGTAAAACAATTAGCACTTCTTTGGTGTACTTCTTTTAGAATTCTTATTACAGGATATACATTTTGTGTTTTTGGAAGAACATGACCTCAAGAATTTGGATAAGGATTTTTGGAATAGATATGTGTAGTGGTTGGTCAATATATATGGCTCAATGTGGTGTGAGTAAGTTAAGGAAGATGTGCCCTTTTATAATTGAGGTTAGGGTCACTTTTTGATGCTCTAAAAATATTAAATTAAAAGAAATTATTTTTATATTCCAAATCGATAAAAATGGATTCATTTATAAGATAAGATTATTATGGGTCGACATCATCTACAAAAATAATTTTTAGACTTGTTTTGGTCATATTATTACCGTTATCTGTTGGCTTTACCCCTTATTTAATCCCTTTAACTCTTAGCATGAAAACATGTGTTTTTATTTCTCAAGGGTTAATATAGTTACTATAAAATGAAAAAAATATTAAATTTATCATTTATAAAATTTAACCCTTATCCCAATCATTTATCCAGATTTTTTAATTTTATATCAATTAATAAACTATTATTTGTTTTAAAATACCATTAATTCTAATTTTTACGCTACTAATTACATGACTATTTTAAAAAAACAATATACATGGTAACATAGAAAAAAACATTAAAAAAAACATAATATTTCCAGGTAATTGATAAAATTAATGGATGATATTAATTATCTCATTTTATATTAATTTTAATATTTTTAATATCTTTTATTTGGTATTTCCATTAATTAAATAATTTCTCCATCATCATTATATAAGACTTTAAGGTAATAATTTACTTACTAAAAATTAAAAATAAATTATCATTATGAATATAAAAACTTTATACTTCAAATAATTATTCACATTTGAAGATATATTCTTAATTACCATAGATAAGATAAGTAATACTTATTAAAAACATGAGTGTGACGTATTTGGGTTTCCATAGAATAAAATATTATAAATGGCCTAAAGTCATCCAAGTGGTCATCAAATCAGACCAATGATGATTTTGGTCAACTGTAACTAATAAAATAAAAATAAATAAGTTTAGTGTTATTTTATTTTATTTATAATATTATTTTTTACTCTAAATTACATGATTTACATTTGACCATGTTAGTAAAAAATTACTAAAATTACTATTCATAATTTTTAGAAATAAATAAACCTATTTAAATAATTTGTAAAAAATTATTAAAAATATGAAATCCATTTTTAAAAATTTAAAAAAATAATTGTTGTTACTTAATTTAAAATTAATCTCGTGGAAATAATTACAAAACAAGTTTTTAAAGTGAAAACGTTCAAAAGATTGAAATGATTTTATATCAAAATTCAATGTGAAATTGATTCCAATGAACCAATTTTTATTAAATGATAAAAAATTATATAATTATATTTTAAAACCAATAAAAAATATAAATTAACACTATAAATTATTTGGAAAAAAAATTTGTTTTTAATTAAAATTCAATATTTTTTACTATTTATCAAAACATGAAACTTATAAAAAATATACCAAAGTTTAAACCAAAGTAAATTTTTATATTCGTATTTAAAATAATAATTTAATTTGTCAAATATAATTTATAAAAGTGTCAAAACTATTTTTAAAGAAAGTGCGCCATCAAAAGGGAGCAAAACAATACTTAGAAAAATATATATCTTTAATGTATAAAGTTGGATTCATTCTTATCTTATGCCTCTAAAATAATTTAGATGAATGTAAAAAAACATTTTATTACATATATAAATTTCATAATTATTTTAATACTTTTTATTCCAACCATTTTAACAAATAAGTTATAATAGTCACTTTTTAATAGATCGTTGTGTGTTTGTACTCGATGTTGCATGCAACACAAGCTATTAAATTTATTTAAGAAGAAAATGTACCATAAAATATTGGTGTGTTACAATGTAAACTATTATCATAATAATATGATGATACATATATATCAAATCAACAAATTCATTATAGGGATTTAATAGATCTACCAATCATATAATGAAAACTACACATATGTGTGCCATGAGATCATAAAAATATTCACTAATTCATCATATCATAACTAATGGAAAAAGGAGGTTTCATAAACATTTCATCATCACATAATAATAATAAATATAGGGAAATAACATTCATGGTATCATTATATCATATCCCTATTGAATCATAATAAACATTAAATGATTATGAAACATATTAAAAATAAATTAAAAGAGAATTTGGACATTTCATTGAAAATAAGGAAAACATCCATTATTTTGGTATCTTTAAAACTAAAAATTTCCAAAATATTGAGAAAAAGAAATTAATTGAAATTAATTTAGGATAATTTTAAATTAATATTTAATCCAGATAATATTAATGATGATAAAACATCTGTTTGTGTGGTGATCATTGAAATGAAGATTCTCATTACACCTTTGGTTAAAAGTTTTAAAGTACATTATTCATATATTGAAAATAATATTACTTTTAAAAAAAAAATTAAATTCAAATATTTTTTTAAAAAATAATTTAAATAATCATTTTATCATTGAAAATAACTTTCATCAAAACATTTTTAAAAATATGGATATGGAAGGAAACATACATTGACTAAAGAGGAAACAATGTTAATTTTTCTTAAAACAATTCTCAACTTTTTTATGAATCAATGAGATAAAAATGAAAAGTAATCATTAAAATAATATAAATTACAAGATAATAATAAAATATATGTATTTTAATGTACAATGATCATTTAATTTACTTCAATGTAAATTTAAAACAAACAATCTCGAAAAAAATGAGATTGTTTCGTAAATCTCTTACCGCTTTTGTAGTTTGTAAAAAAATTAGTAAAAGAGAGAAATTTTGATGGATTTTTAAATAAAAATAACCTTAATTAAATTAATTACAAAATATATTAATTATAAGCACATACACCCCACAAAATAAATAAGTGTTGTATGATATATGTCTCACCAAAATAAAAGAGAGATGAGAAACCCTTACCCCAAGTCCCATATTGCTTCATATGAATTTAAAAATACCATATAATAAATATATATATATATTATAAATATCTTATAGTCCCATGTTCATATATATAATACTATTTATAATATCTAATTATCCTTTTTTTAATAATTCTTCATTAAAATGAACATTTGGGTGAAAACTATTTCATTTTCCATGCATGTTTCAGTTCAACAGTTCTAGTACCAGTTTGTTGATCATGGTGTTATAATATCAAGGATATAAAAATTTCATAAATGTTATATTTATTCATTTTAAAAACTTTTAAAACCAATCATAAAAAATAGTGGGGAAATGAATTACATCACTTTATGGAGATGATATTCCGTATGTACTCACGAGTAGTGTTTCCACTTTTAGGTGGATGGAACGAAAGAAAGGTAAATAATAATTCACCTTTATAGAATCATTATTATATCATTAATTTAATATATATTCATTAAATTTATCCCTATTATCATCCGCATAAATTATAAGTGAAAAACGAATCACATCGCTTTGTGGAGGTGGTAGTCCACATGTACCCATGAGCGACATTAAAATTTTCAAATGGATGGGAAGGTAAGATATTATATAATATATTATAATTCTAGAATCATAAATATTCCATAAATATCATATATAAACATTAAATACATCATAATAACTAACCATGAATAATGGTGTTGGAAAATAAAATACATCGCTTCATGGAGACGGTATTCTGTACGTACGCACAAGTGATGCTATAATTTCCCATTTGATGAGAAAGGAGATGAAATATGGTTTTGACATAATAATAATAATAAAATATAATTATATTTATTATAATTTATTAATTATTTTTTTAATAATATAATAAATTTTTATGAATTAGAAGAAGAAATAAACATTGAAAGCTCCAGGTTAGACAATTACCTCTTCTTTCAGAGACCTCCTTTGGCTCATACCATAATTATTTTTAGAATGGTATTAGGGTATGAAACTATGACCAATAAGTAAGGTAATAAATATAGGAAGGTTTTTATAGATATTATATGTGATATAGTTATCAATTTTTGTGAATAAGAAAGGAAAAGAAGATTCCTTTTATAAGTTAGGGGAGGGACACACATGGAACTACATAAAATATTTAAATAATATAAATAAATTTATGATGAAATTGGAAAAAGGAAAATAATATAAATTTAAGATACTATAAGATTGAAATATATTCAATTAATAATATTTATATAAGTATAATTGGTACTTGTACCCTTATCTCTTAGTTTACCCCTAGTAGACTCATTTTAACCCCAACCATGGTAACAAATTTTTACAGTTTTTATTATTCATTATAATGAAAAATAGAATTAAAGTATTTGAAATTTTAGGAAATTATTCTTCAAAATATATAAACCAATTTCTGAAATTTAATTTCTATAAATATAATAAATCAATTTGAAAATAATCATGCAGAACACAATGAAAACCAATTTTTTAAAATGCGTTTTAAGCATAAAACTGAATTTATTCCCATTACTTGTCTTATAAAAACCTATTTTTTAGTATTAAAATATTTTATTGAATATATAAACTACACATTACATTAATATCATTAAATAATAATTATTAATTTAATTGTTTTAGATAAAAACAAATTCCTCACCTAAAAAACTATTTTACAGAAGGAAATTTTTTTTTATACCTTCAAATGATTTTATATTCATTTTTGAAACAATTAATGACAATTGAATTAATTTTATACATGTTTAAAAATATTCTTTTAAGTTTAATGTTTAAAATTAATTTTCAAATAAAATAAAATATCCATAAAATAAAACATACATGATTTAAAAATACTGATAAAAAAATATTCCAAAATTGTTCTTTTGGATCAATAATATTTTCCAAGTGAGTTAGAATTTTTTTGACAATGTTATTTCATTTAAATACCTTATAATTTTATTTAATTTATTTTTTATAAATTATAAGTACATAAGTTCAGTGTTTCATGTAAAAAAATATATCACACACTAAGAAATTTTTTAAAGAAAAATTTACCAAAAAATCTCACGGTGTTACAACTTTTGTTGGTATCAAAAGAAGGTGTAGTCATTTTAGTTATTATTCTAGTTATTTTTGAAATTAAGATGATGTAACATTCATGAAAACCCTAGGAATAATTATAAGGTCTAACACTAAGTATAAGATAACATCCTAAAATTTTGGTAATGTTGATATTGTGTGGTTCACCAAGAAATTACATCCCAATCTATATACTATATCTTGATATAAGATTTAGCATATATGTACCTAGGGGTAGTAACCCTGAAAGGGGTTGATTGGGTGTTAACTCAATTTACAATAAATTCATGATAAAGAGGCCTAACTACACACATGGTTTGACACTCCTAGGTGATATTATTTAGTAAATTCAAATTCTCTTTATGAATCAGTACAAAAAATATTAATATATAACTGGTTCAGTTAGAAAACCAACCATATATAACCTAGAATAAAACCTAAAGATTTATGGGGTAGAATATTCATGTCATTTATGAAACCCTGATTCTATATTTACAGTTTTATTATATGTAAATTCATTAATTTAAGTTTAATTATTACTATTTTTTATTTAGTAAAGGTATAATGCACTAGATTCCATTAAAATTACATATTTAAGATTTATTGGGTGAGAGAATTACTAGGATGGGTGACCTTCTTGGAAGATAATCCTTATAAATATATTTATACTTACCGTTTTATAATTTAATGTAGTATTAGGCATGCATTGGCTCTTTCTGCATAGATCACATATCAACTATCAGGAGAATAAATCACATTTCATATCCCAAATCATATGTTATCAAGTATTAATCCAAGGATTATTATGAACTCCAAGTGGAATAAAATTCTATAATATGGGTTGTGATACCAAACACAGAGGTAATTTTGACTCAAATAACCAAGGAGGAAGTTAATATTGGTGACATTCTTATTTTGTATGAGTATACTGATGCATTCTTAGATGAATTACCTAGTATTCTCCTAGAGTGTGATGTTTATTTTTCAATCAAACTCACAAAGACATCCATTCCCATATTAAAAATTTTGTATATAATGTCTCCCATTGAATTGGAGTGATTAAAGAAGAAACTGAAAGATAATATAGATAAGGTATTTATATGGCCTAATGATTCACTATGGGGTGAAAAAGTCCTTTTTATCAAAAAAATGAGGGGTATATGCATCCTTGAACTGATTATCATGATATTGATAATGTAATGATCAAGAACAAGTATCATCTACCCTATATTGATGATCTATTTGATTATCTCATAGGATATCAATACTTCTCTAATATTGAATTTTGATCTGGATACTAGTAGTTAAAGGTCAAAAGGGAAGATATTTCCAAGACATGTTTTCATATAAGGTACAGACAGTATGAATTTATAGTGATTCTATATGGACTTATGAATTATCCCAAAAATATTCATGATTCTAATAAATAGAATATTTAGATACCAATTTTATTAATTTATGGTTGTCTTAATAGTTGATATTAATATATATTCAAAGGTAAAGGAAGCACATGAAGATCATTTGTAGATTGTGTTAATGAATTTAAGAAAGGAGAAATTGTATTTAATGTTTATCAAGTGTGCATTTTGGCTGTATAAAGTATCATTATTAAATTATGTAATCAAAATAAATTACATATCAGTAGATCCATAAAATATGGTAATTATCATGCAATGTCCAAGACTGACCACAGTAACCAAGATCTATAGTTTTCTCGAGTTAGATGGAGACTATAAATGGTTTTTGAGTATTTTCTTAGGTCTATCAAATCCAATCACCAATTTAACACAAAATTAACTTTTTTTCCTTTGGACATAGAAATGTGAATAAAGATTCAAGGAACTAAAAAATAGCTTATTCACTACTCCTGTTCTTACATTACCACATAGTGGGGAAGGGATTTAAATATTTAGTGATTCTTAAAAATATGGATTGGGTTGCACCATCTTGTAGAATGATTAGGTAATTTCTTATGAATCACACCAATTAAATACTCATGAGATATTCTACCCAATGAATGATTTGGAGTCAGCAGAAGTGATCATTACATTAAATTTTTTTGGTGAAATTATACCTACAGAGAAAATTGTAATGTATATATGAATTAAAAGATCTTGAAATATATATATACACATAGAAGAAGTTTAATATGTAAAACCTAAATGGTTATAATTGATTAAATATTATGAATAATTAATACATTACCACCTCATGAAGAAAAATATTGTGAGTAATGCTCTATGTAGGAAATACTATGCTACTCTATCCATGATGAGGATTGAAAAGGACCCAATACTCATGGATTTATAGAGTATGAATGTTGAAGTTATAATGGTAGTAGAGAAATATTATCTTTCCCAACTGACTTCTAAACTTTACAATGATATGAATATCAAATAAAACTAGAAGGATGACGCAAAGCTACAGAAAAAGGTAGTGAATATTTTGGAGTTCAACATTGATAATGATGGAGTTATAAGGTTTGGAACCTAGATATCTGTCCCATAAAAACAAGAATCAAAGAAAGAAATTTTAGATGGTGCACATAGCATATCCTTATATTTTCATTAAGGAATTATGAAGATGTATATCGATTTATAATAAAATTTTTGCTGGGATATCATAAAGAGAGAAATTATAGAATACATATCTTAATTTTTGGTATTCTAGTAAATTAATATTGAACAACAAAGTCTAAATGTATGATTCATACAATATAAATACCAATACAAAAATGGGAAAACATCACCATGGATTTCGTTATAGGACTCCCTAAGACATCTAATGGAAATAATTCCATTTGAGTTGTAATGGATAGACTTACAATATCAATGAGTTTTATTACCATTAAGTAATATTTCTCTCTTGACCAACTTAATAGGATATACATAAGGGAAGTGGTATAGTTGAATGAAGTACAACTCTCTATTATATATTATTGGGATTAAGGTTTACCTCAAGCTTCAAGAGGCTTATTTAGAAACAATTGAAGGTAAATTTGAGTTTTCATGCCACTTATGACCCTCATATATATTTTCAGTTTGACAGGACTGTTAAAACTCTAGAGAATATGCTGAGATATTATTCGATGAATTTCCTAGGATATTGGGATAAACAAATCTTTATGACAGAGTTCTCATATAACATTGGTTTCCATTTTCTCATTCAGATTTAACCATATGTGGCTATGTATATGAAGATATCCAAGACTCCAACATACTGGGATGATATTGGAGATAAGAATTTGATTGGTCCAGACCTAGTCTATGAAATTAAAGAGTTGTTTTAAACAATTCAACAACATATGGAATCAACAAAATGATGATAGAAGATTCATGATTATCATAAAAATTATCTAAAATTTTAATTTGGTGAAAAAGTGTTCCTTTGAATATATCCATGGAAGTGGGTTATGATATTATATAAGAAAGGGAAATTGAGCCTTTGATACATGAATCCATTCTAGATCCTTGATCACATCAGGGTCACAAAATTTAATCTAGATCTCCCTATATATCTCTCTCTGAAAAGAAAAATGTATTCAATGTATAAATTTTGAGGAAGTACATATCACATCCATTACATTAACTAATGTCAAAAGATGTATAATTGGAACATGATGTTTCATATTAAGAAGAATTCATAGAGTGCTTGGATCAAAGAGACAAGGTTTTGTGGCATAAGAACACCCATATAGTCAAAGTTCTATGACATAATAATAAGCTTTATGAGGCTATATGGGAACCCAAGGATGTTATGAGATAACATTATTCTCAATTTTATCCTCTTTATAATAAAATTTAGTGGATGAAATTCTTTTAAGGCTGTAGAATGTAAAAACTCGTGTTTTTAGTAACTATTTATAATTAAATATATATGGTGTCTAAATGATTCTTTAAAAATTAACCCCAAATTAAGATGGTCTGAATCAAATTATATAATAAAAATATAACAATAATAAAATCGATAGTAGAGGAAAGGATAGTAATCAATTATAAATTCATACAAAAATAGGATTATGAACACTTAAATCTTAAACAATTCATTTTTTATAATAAAATATGTCTTATTTATATTTTTTTATTTTCATTTTAAACAAAATTTATAAAATATAAAATTTTAATTAGATGAAAATATTATCATTTATAAATTTATAATGAAAAAATATTTTATTTTTAGGAATATAGTGAAAAATAAAATTTTTTCCAAAACAGCATATTTTATAACCTCATCATTATATAAGAAAGACATATAGGTATATAAATCATTATAATTTATAAAATATTTATTTTGGGAGTAAAATAGTTTATTTTTAAAACACTACTCTGAATTTATAAATATTATCTTCAAAATTTTACAAACATAAGCAATATTTTATAATAAAAGAAATAGTTTGTGGTCTTTCCTTTTAATTAAATATTATTAATTTAAAATTATGTTTTTGGATTGATTTAAAATACAAATAAATATTATTTGTTTTATATTAAACCAATTTATATCATTATAATTATATAAATGGATAATTTTACCCTATACATTTATTTGTAGCTTAAAAATTATCTTATTCGAAAAATATGTTTTTAAGTGAAAAATAAGAAAATGATAAAAATATTTTTTATTAAATAGATAAATTTTGTATGATAAAATGAATTTCATATTTTGAATTATTAGTTAGAAATTATATAATAATGTCTATTTTATTTTTAGGCATTATAGGTAAATTATTGAGATAAAAATTACTTACCACAATAAAAACAAAAATGGTAAAAGAGAAAAATCTATGACTAAAAAAATTAAAAACGTGTTTTAAAATGGATGGATGAGGAATTATCAACATAATATCATCCATAAATACATTATTATCCATTTTTTATTCTTCTTAACATGTGAAACATGTGCTCCCTTTATAGTAAGTTGAAATATTTATAAAAGTTCAATTCTCTCCACTTATAAAAGAGGCCACCCACCACCGATTCAGTACCTATCAAGGAATTTTATTTCCACATTAAAATATTCCTAATATCATTAATTTATATAATTTACCTCTTTCCTTGAGGTCCTAGTCCCATGATATTCTCTTAATACCTCCATTTTCGAGTAATCCTCCAGGGAAAACACAAAGATTTTAACGTGAGTACTTATTTTCTAACATATTTTCCTATCTATCATAATTTCCCAAAAATAATTTTATAATTCATATATAAATACATAAGTATTATTTGTATACTTAATTATATTTTTCTATATTAATAACCGTTAACCACCTTTTTTTATTATTAATAAAAATGAAATAATAATTTGTGCGTTGTGCAGACTACCTTCTCTATGAAGTGATGTCTTTAATTTTTCACCATGACCTATATGAACTAAGAATAATGTTAAAATTGAAGAATAAATGGGAAATATATAAATTAATAATTATTATTAAGAGAAAAATTAATATCTTCCTTCCCTTCTTTTCATTAGGTGGGAAATGAAAATGATAACTGTGCGTTGTGCGGACTACTACCTCCATGGAGTGACATTTTTCATTTTAATCTTGATTATCATTATTTATTAAATAAAATTAAAAAATATGATTCATAAACTTATAAATATATAAATAGTATAAATTATCATTATTTTAGAATGATATTATATACTTCCTTAACAATACCCACCAATCAAGGTATAACAGATTGTTGTTTGGGTTGGTTATACCACCTACTTGAAAAATCCTATAAAAATAAATCTTGGAAGACTATGGAAACATAAATTTTAATTTTATTATACTTTAATAATTATATAAATATGGTTTTATGGTTCTATAAATTTTATATTTACCATTTAACATAGTATTAAAATATCATCTTTGATCGCTAAAATTATCAAAATAAGTGGATAAATATTCATTTTTCATGAAATAATAAGAAAAAAATTATAACAAATAAATAACATATGAAAAAAAATGGTGATTATTAAATGATATTTATATGAATAATTTTACTAAGAATGTATCTAATAAACTTAATTTGATTAATTTGGAAGTTAGGTGCGTTTATAGAGTGAATAAGGACCACAATTAGGGTTTCTTGATCTCATTTTTAACTACATGGGACATGTTTGATATTATGCTCAATAATTTATTTTCTATTGTGTAATAACTTCCCTCTTTGTTTTAAATATGATAATAGCTTCCATTTCAAGAGAATTCATTGTCCATTTCATGATCCCCCTCTCCAGATCCTTTGTTACTTTTAAGGTAAGGGTTTCATCAACTAAATTTCTTATTCATTGGGTCATAATATTTCTTACATGAATATAATTTTAAATATTTATTTTGTTCTATAATTTAAATAATTTATTTTTTATTTCCTATTTTTCTATGGTTAAATTACTTCTTAACATCATTAACAACTTTTTTGATAAAACATTTTCTAATATAAAAATATAATGTTGATAAGAATAACTCCCTTTCTTAATAATGAATATTGTCTTCCATGTCTATGTTTTTTCTATCGATTTTTTATTTTATTAAGTTTAGGAATTCTTTGTATTTTATATTATTCATATTTTCCTTTAAAATTTTTATGAAATAAAATTGTTTGAATTTTAATCATATATGGTATATCTTTAAAATGTCCTAAAAATATTAATAAAGACATTTATTTTTATTATTTATAACTCAAGATTTACTAGCTTTATATTTCTGGATTATTTAAATTATTTTTTATTTTTAACCATTTATAATAATGTTTTCAAAAGTCTTCTCTTTCCCTTCTATTTTTTTAATATAATTTTCATATCATCATTAATAACATTGTTTAAATGGTTTTGTGATTTTTTTTTATATTTTCAATCCTATTTTTCATCTCATGTTTATGTCCCATAAAGTTATATTTTCACCACACAATATATTTTTTTATATAATTCCTTTTGGATAATGATATTTTTTATATTCTATGATTTCTTAAGATCATGTAATGTGATGTTTCTAAATAGATTAAGTAACCTATTCTTTTTAAATTGGTTCTTTAAGATATTATGATGATTGAATTTAAGTGGAACACATATGTATATATGATGAAGTTTTATTGCATAAGATATTGATTCATGGGTATAATGTGTTTGATTACAAAAGCATGGGAGAATGAGTTTTCTCACATTTTCAAGCATGTACATAATGATTTTGTTTATATGGCCAGGGGTATAATGAGTTTTCTAACAAATATTTTCTTATGATTATCTGTTTTCCAAATTTATATGTTTTTTATCAAGTTATGAAAAATTTACAACATTCATTTCATTTTCATTATATTCCATGTTTTCAGGTTGTGAATTATTTTTAAGTATTTCACACTTTTATGCCATGATCACATGTTCTGTGATTATTGAGATGTATTATGAGATATTTAATAACTTTTATGAATCCTTAATGACATTTTTACAATATTATTATTCTATATTACATTTTATAATTATCATATATAATATTATGATCTTTTAGTCAAATATTTATCCTTTTACCCATGTTCTACTTCATATTTATGGTCTGATACATTATGATATGTTTTATATTATTATGAATTTTATATCACCCCTTTCTTATGTTTTTATTATATAGGTTATGTAGATTATTATATCATCTGAGATGTCTATAAAATGGTTTTAGAGGAGCACGATTATGGAGTAATGTTTAGAAGTTTTTTTAAAATGATATTTTTATTTAATTAATCTATAAGACACTAAAACATTCATTCTTTGGGTTGTGAGATAGTTTGTTAGTTGTATTATCTAAATAAAAAAATTAATTTATTATTTAAATTATTTTTTATATTGGTTATCTTTAAATATTCTTATAGACATCACTGATTTTTGATTTATAAACATGAGGTTTACTGACCGTCATGGATGATAAGTATTATTAATGACGAATGAATAATAAATATTATATATGAGGAATATTATTGTTCATATTTAATTATTGAAATTCCTAATGATGGTAATTTATAATGATTTGAATTAATAAATTTCAATTCACAAGGATGATCATTTGTAATAACTATTATTAATGATAGTTTTAAATAATTATTATAGTATTTTTATATTTCTTAGTGATGATTATTAGTGGTTATCATTACTCATGGATAGTCATGATATTTATTGGTAATTATTATTTTCTAATAATCATGAGTTGAGAAAACTAAGAACGAAACATTTTGTTCAAATTATTATCTATAAAATGATTGGAAGATAATATTCTTACTCAAAATAACAACTTGAGATAACAAGGTTGATCTGCTTGTTGTTGTGTATCATACATTTTATAAAATATAGTATTTATATAGACTATTATTAAAAATAAAATATAAATGAAAATCAAGAGATATTTTTGGATTTATTAAATGAGAAAAATGGAAATACTCTTAGAATCTCACTTATATAAATTAGAAAAATAGTGATATTTCTTAATGATAACTAAACAGCCCCAACAATTTAACTTAAATAAAAATAAACACTTAAACTATAAATAATTTCATTAAGAATAGTCTTATATGATTATGTATGTTTAAAAGTATAAATTTCATTCACATGGAATTAATTTTTAAATAAAATTTATAGTTTTATAATTGTAGTTAAAAAATTTATCTTCAGTTTCATTTAACACTATATTAAGCATCTCAATTATTATGATCAAAGTAATAAATTAATTCAATTTTTTAAGATATATGTAACAACCCGAGATTTTATAAGATATATTCTTTTTAATCTCTTTCATATCTTCTACTGTACGCTACACGAAGATTATCTTGCACTATACGCGACACCGTATTAGCTTACAGTATATGCAACACTAATCTTGGATCGTGTTACACACAATTTCAAGTTTGTTTGATAGTAGTTATTCTACGAAACATTGAGTATATATATACATATTCAATTGATTAATGAAATATTGTTTTATTTTTTTATACGTAACCACAAAGGAGTCGTGCACTAAACGCAACCCTGACTTGGCTTGCATTACACGCAATCACGACCTTCCTCGATAGCGTGTGTTGTGCGCAATACTGGGTTTTACTAAACAACAATATATTGTTATAATATTATTATTAACTAAACGTTATAAATAGTATTAACTATCTTTTGAATTTTATAACATTATTATTCATATTGCACATTTTCTAGAACATGGTATAAGAATAAAATAAATTTTTTGGATAAAATAAGTATTTTTCAAAAAATGCAGTTTTGTCGCCTTTTAATGGAGCACCCACTTTAAATATAGTATTTATAATGTTTATAAGTTAAATTTGACAAAATAAAATTCTTCTTTGGAATCAAGAAATAAAAATTTACTTTGGTTAAAATTTTCATATTATTCTGGTAACTTTCATATTTTGATGAATAGTAAAAACATGCTATATTTTATTTAAAAACAACATTTTTCATCGAAATAATTTATTTGGTTAAATTATAATATTTAATGGTTTTAAATTATATATAGAATATATTTTTACCATTTAATATAATGTATGTCATTAACATTAATTTTACATTGAATTCATAGGTAAAAACATTTCAATCTTTTGCAATGTTATAACTTTTAAAACACATTTTCTTAACAACAGGACTAATTTTAAATTAATTTTTGAAACTTTTGTGTATTAAATTTAGAAAAATGGATTCCATATTTGGAATCAGTGCGTACAAATTGTGTTAATAAACTACTTTTTATTTTTGGTCATTATGAATAGTAACCATGGTAAATTTTATTTACCATAGTAAAAGGTAAATCGAGTAGTTAAGGGTAAATATAATATTATAAATATACCCTAACACTTGTCTTAATATAATTGGATGCTTATATTTTGTCCTAAGTCATATTTGGGTTGAAATGGATTATATTGTAACCCACTTGGAGGTGATTAAGACCATTAGTTTATTTTATTTAAAGGAAAGTGAAATATGTCTCACTCAACATTAATAATTAAAGAGTTTTTAATATAAATTTATACAGAATATAAATTTGGTTATAAATACACATTTAAAATATAAAATATTTTTCTTTATCATGGTAATTAATTTTTAATTTTTAAGAGTTATTTAATTACGTTATTATCTTATACATTAATGATGAAAAAATTATTTATTTAGTGAAAAATAAATAATATAGTTTTTATTGAAATAGTAATACATATAAAAAGGCCAAAAAATATGTATAAAACTCATTATTAGTGTATATATAAACCCTAATCATCCACTATCATAATTGTTGACCATTTGGATCCTTATTAAGGCAATTATG
Source organism: Viscum album (assembly GCA_963277665.1). Classification (NCBI taxonomy): domain Eukaryota; kingdom Viridiplantae; phylum Streptophyta; class Magnoliopsida; order Santalales; family Viscaceae; genus Viscum; species Viscum album. Next base: position 2,092,505,431 of record OY728148.1, on the reverse strand, counting down.
ACACTTATAATATTTTATTTTAAATGGTTCCAAAGTTGTCACTTTCATAAATTAGTAAAGATAACAATTTACATGTTGTTATTTTACGATGATAAATTCATGTAAAATTATTATTATAAAATCTTTGATATTTATCTTCATCAAAGGATTTTATTTTTAATTTTTATGCAATAAATAAGTATATTAAATAATTATACAATAATATTGTACTAATTATTTTATTAAGAGATATACCAAATAAATGGTTTTAAAAATATTAAAATAAATATATGAACTGTTTAATGTTCTCCACGAATTTTCTAGAAAACTTTGACATGTGATTAATCTATTAAATATTTTAGTTCGAATATATCCCTTGTGTATATTTTATTTTAATTCAAATAAATGAATAGTGTCAAAATTGGCACTGTTGTTATTTTATAAAAATAACATATTATTAAATTGTTTAAAAATCACAAAAATATTTAAAAATTATAAATTGAAATTCATATAGTCAAAAATGTCATAAAGTATCCAATTAAGGAAAACTAACAACAAATAAGTGATTATTTATAACCATTTAAAATTTAGAATTTTATTACCACAAATAAACTTAAATAGATTAAATAAGGATAAATCAAAATGATAAGGATTAAAATAAGATCAAAACATGTCTAAATTTGATTGGTTTATGAGATTAAAACCCTATCTCATATAATAATATAATTGAGTCATTTTTGGAGGTTTTTATGTGGGGTTTGAATTTATATTTAACTAATATGTTTGAGGATTCCAAAGGTGCCCCTCTCCTCCCTTATAAAAGGGCACATCCTCCCTATCATCCTTACACCACTTTGAGATTTCAAGCTCAGAAAAACCCTGACCATTTCACTTCCCCACTTCCTTATAAACCTACTAGAGGTACTGGTCTTCTCAAAAGACCAACTCTAGTGCCCTAAGAGAAAGTTTAAAGGAGGCACTTAGAGAAGGAGGTAATACCTTCTACCGTTTTCTTCAAGTTCCATTCTTCTTCTACTCCCTATTATTTTGTTGTTTCATTATGAAGTAATAACATAAGTATCCCTCATATACTGTTATGTTATTATAAATATGAAACAACCCGATTTCACTTTCTATCCATCCTACAGAAAACAAAATCACTGCGCGTGCCTACATACGGAATACCGTCTCCACGCGTGGTGTAATATGTTTTTCCACCAACACCTTACATGGATGGGTATAATGTTGTAAAGAATAAATATATATGGTTATTATAAAATCATACTTATTCTGATATATTATACCATCCACACCAATTCTATTCAATAATTATGGAAACGATATCATCGCTCGTGCGTACATACGGACTACCGTCTCCACGACGCGATGAGATTCATTATCCATGTTAACCATACATGAATGATCATAAAGTTTATATAATGAATAATAATGAAATATATGAAATAATAATGCTACTTTATTTATGTATATATATATTTATGTCATCTATTTAGTTTCATTCAATTCAAAAAGGAAACAAAAACAATGTTCATGCGTAAGTACGGCCTACCGTCTCTATGAACGGTGTATTTCATTCCTTTTATCAATCTATAATATCTATGTATATGATGAATATATATTATATATAAATCATGTTTTACATTCTGGAATTATGTAAATCAGGATATAAGTAATAATATCAAGAACGACAAGTTGAAACTCATACGATAAATGAAATGATTTTACCCCAAACGCAGCTTTAACAGGGAATTTAAAAAAGAACGGGTTATATAAAGTCATAAGTGAAACATATATGATATCATAACAATTAATATGATTATGTAATAATTCAATGAAATTATTTAAATCATTATACAGGATGTTCAGATCCATACGAAGCATATCAGACCTAAGGTAAGGGATAACTTTTCCAATCTTGTTTTTATCCGAGATTGTTTATTCGTAAGTATTTACTGGGGTTATATTTATCATCCCTTTCCTTGTTTCTAAAAATGTTTTCATGTATGTTTAATTTCCTTTTTACCCATTTTTACTTTTACTATGTGGTATGTATGTAATCTTTCTTTTACGAGGTACTTTTTGAATTTTCTGGCAAAAGTACGAGAAAAATGTTTTTTTAACTTATACAGCACGAACGGATTTTTACGGTTTTATAAAGACTTATTTTCATGAAGCTTCCTACAAAATATTTCATAACTATTTTCAAAAAAATTATTTTCTTTTAAAATTTCCTGACATTTTGTGGAAAGAGAATGATTTTGAAGAAGAAAGGATATTTTCCTCAAGAATTCATTTCAAGTGTTTTATTAAAACCATTTTTCATCTAAGATGACATTATTTCATATGTGTATGTTTAAAGTATCATGTCCCTATGATTTAAATGGCTTAACTTTTCTTATTATGAAATGATTTCCATTTATTTTATATGGATTATGTGATAATGGGATGATGTTTATGAAACCCATTTTATTTATTGGGTTATTATGAATGATGTATGTTTATTTTGTGGCACAAGTAAGAATGATTTCATTATGAGATGGGTGGGGCCTATATCTCCCTCCAATGCATTGGGTAAAGATTTATATCTCATGATATAGACGTGGCTGGAATGGTAAGTTAATCCGGTTCAGTGTTACAAGACTGAAATGAGGAGTGAACTCGATTCAGAAAGGGACTTTGTCCACTAAGATGGTCTTGGCAGCAATGCCTTGGCTACTATGGAAATCATAACATGTGCTGAATGGTTGCCACAATTACATGTTTTATTTCCATTATATTTTATCATGGTTGATGTTCCATTATGATATATGCCTTACGTACTTCCACGATTTATGTCTTTGCTCAAGATTTTGATGTTTAAATTTCATGTTCATGTTTTTGCTTTCAAATGTCTATGGATTGTTTTATATTCTATATTTTTTCCTTACTGATCATTTGAGCACACCTTTTTTATGTTTTATTTTCCCCAGGAAATAAAGAAAGGTTTTAGGTAAGGAAACAAAAAGGGGAAGATCATTATGGGTGTTTTTGAAGAACTTTCAACATGATAAGAAGTTTATATTCCAAGTTTCCAAAGACACTAAACTATTACGATCCTTGTGTGTCTGTTTTTGTTATGTATTAAGTATTCCCAAAAAGTAATGTAATTTCCGTGTACATCAATCTTTGGTTCTCTACAATATATTTTTAGAAAAATTTGAATAAAAATCATTTTCATTATTACAAATAGTTTATCATGTAGGATTTTCACCCATTAAAAAAATAATTAATAATTATTCCAATAAAAAATAAGATATTTTTTTATCGACATTATAAAATTAAAAAAAATAATTTCAAAGTAAAGTTTATTAAACACATATTTATACTTGACGTTGTATACATTAAAAGTTGTATTCCACACATGATCATATCCAAATAAAGCATTATTGTTGAAAACATTTTTATTAAAGAGAATGAAAAATGAATAATGAAATTTTTTCTTTAAATTAATAAAAAATTGCAACAAACCTGTTTTAACTTCAAAAAGCAATTTAATTACTCAAACGAATGATAGAAAAAACTAGTAAGTAATTACAATAAAAAATTTCTAAAAAATCCACTGAAAAATACATCAAAATATTCTATAAAATATAAACTAAATCTATAAATTATATAGTAAAAGAAACCACATTTTGGTAGTAACCGTGACATAAAAACAAGTCAATTTCTAGAGTTCGTGAAAATGTCAAGAAACACAATTGAGAAAAATTACAAGACATTTAATGTTTAGATTTAGGACTTCACACTACTTCTTTACACCATAACAGAGTAAAATAATATTCCTTGTGATTTCTGTAACATCTCGACCCAAACCACTAGGTCTATTGCCCGACAGTCACATGACCTTATACGCACCTCCTCGTATGCAAGAGGCTTCTAGATAGGAGTGAGGGTTTGAGTTCATTAGTGGGGAGACTACACCCTTATTAATATGTTATAAGATTAATAATAAATAAAAAATAATATAATAAATAACTAGAGTGAACATAAAAAACCAAATATTAAAAGGGGGTATACATGTCATTCAAGAAATAAACGACTTCCACAATGGAAATCGAAAAAATAGTAAAAAGTTAATATAAATAAAACAATGATAAGAAGGTCCTCTAGAGTCTATTCTGGTATGCTAGCATCTCCATGCTCTTTTGATCAGCAATCCACCATAGGCCCCTTTCCCTTTATTGGGTTACTAGTTTTGAAATCTATAGGAATGTTGAAATTCCCAAGTTGGTTGTGAGTACAAGAATTAGTAGGAAACCACAAATGCATTCTTAATCAAGTGTGATCAAGTATGACAAGTATATTCCATAATAATAATAATTTTTCAAACTAAGTCAGGATGTCATCAAACCCAACATATGACCAGATCTGAGGCATGGCCTGAAGGGCATTCTTGATACCCATAGGGAGTAAACTAGTACCAGACATCAAATTAATCACAACGTGAACAATTTATCCCAAAAAACCAGGTTCAATAACCAAAAATAACTTTGAGTTCAACTAACAATAATTGAATATCGATAAATACAAAGTTGAATATGGATAAAACAACTAATTAATAGAATAAAACTGAAAACAAAACTAAAACAATATCACACCAACAAGATCTCCATATGACGACTTGGTCACCACCATCTTTAAAACCAACCTACTCCAAGGGAAACCAAACCAGAACACTACACCTGTAAAATAGATCAGGTCAACCATTGCTAAGTGGAATATACAGGGTGTGAGCATCAATAGCTCAGTAGTTAATCACCAAAGATTCCATGCATTACCTTTCTTGAAATAGTCCACAAAAACTAGTCTAAAAAATATTCAGGATACATGATTTTAATCATTTCAGGAAACCAAACGCAACATTCCAAAAATGTACTTTTTAAAACAACAAATGAATCTATCTTTTTCGAAAACTATTTCACATTCCACAACCCATTTCAAATTCAAAACCCAAATAACAAACCAAAAAACATAACAAAATAAAAAGGGGATGTTTAAAAAGTGAAGAAAACCAAACAAAGAGCATAACTAAGAAGTCAATATCCAATAATCAGTATAAATAAAAAACATATAAATAGTGATTCATAATAAATTCTTGAACTTTAATAGAGTGATCCCTGGATGTACTCAGTTTGGACTCACCTCCCGACATATGGTGCATCTCTACTGTTAATAACCAACTAGCTGCTCTAAAGTAGCCAATATAGTGGAACATCCCACCTATCCCCATCAATTCATGTGGGTACCAACCCATCAAATCAGGTTCGAAAAGAAACAATCATTCAACCCTCTAGAATATTCCCAGAAATCCCATGATAATAATGATAATAATACTTTGTGAAACATGGTATAGAAACCATAACTAATAGGATTATCATGCGCGATCCATTAGAGATTATTTTATCCAAAGTTCTAATGGGGTCAATTCCACAAAATTCCCATGCATGAGACACTAGAGAGGATATCATCCAAAGTTCTAATAGTCTAAAATTATAATTCAAGCATCAAAACTTTTATGAATAACCATTTCTTTCACAATAATTATTAGATACCAACCAGGCATCACACTATTAGTGTTTTCAATTTACTTTCCAAATCATGGCAACATGCCCACTGGGCACACACATCACATAAGTTCCAAATCAATTTCATAAAATATTACAAGGTGAAAATTGGTCCTTTAACATTTTCAATCTAAGTACACACAAAAATACATTTCCATATCATTTTTAATGATTAAATTAAAACACCACTTTCACATACACAATTCCAAACGATCCTTTACACCATTTAAAAAGAAATCTTTATCTCAAAATACCACACATGCCTTTATGATAATTATTGACAAGGGAAAATCACCTTCCCAAATTGATACTCACATAAAATCCATTTTAAAACACACATAATTTCACATCTACAATTTTAAAACATACATGAGGTACACAAAAAGGAAGCTCATGTTCCACAAATCCCACCATCTTTAGAAAACTGAATTTTGTCACTTTTTTACCTTAGAAACATTTTTAAAACATGTTTCTTACCTTTCACACAATCCATTTAACAAATTTATAATATAATACCAATGATTAATACTTGAAACACTATCAATTTATTTTATAAAACCACCTTCCATTTCATAAGCACTTAAAATCCCTTTGAAAGTACCTTTTTAATGAAGCTCCATTTGATTTTAAATCAAAACAATCAACTCACTCACAAGAATCACACCATAGAGCCACAATTTTACACATATAACACCCAAATCATAATCCAAAAACATTATCAAAATATAATCATAGGAAAAAACTTCCCAAAGAACCCAATTTCACCTTAAAAAATCAATTGGCATTTTATCAAACACCTTCCAAGCATTTAACATAGGTATAATCAATGAGAACCTTTTTAACAGCATTTGTCACCCATATTACATCATGAATTCATGGTAAAAAATTATTCTAGCACATTAAAAGAAAGTCCATAACATTTTTATACATTCAAGGAATGTCCAATCATCAATGAAATGTGATAGAAAGGAAATGGACAAAAACAAAAACCTCAACAATGTGAGAATGACACCAAATTTCTGGAGAAGGAATAATGAACCCTAAGAGACAATAATCACACCCTCTAACCATGGAATCACAAGAAAAACATAAACCCTAATCTATAGGGTGTGGACAGAAGAGATACCCCACTATAAAACACCAATAAACCAAGAAAGGTACGGGAAGAAGATGAATAAATCATCCAAAACTCAAAGAAAATCACCTTAGGAACTTCAAGGGGATTCTAAAATAGAATGAGGTAAAGAGAGGAGGAGTTTGGAGAGCCCCCTAGTGATCCTAGATCGAACAAGGGGTGGAAATCTAGATTTAGTGTTAAAACATCCGAGGTAAAAAATAAGAATTTCACACTTTTAATGATTAGGGAAAGTCGAAGGGTTTAGATGTACGATTTTCCAAACCATGCACCAACCATTCTCACCCTACTGAAGAAAAGGGTAACCCCTCACGGTTTCCAAAACAATTCACAAACTATACCAAATGCCACTTCCAAAATATAAACCATTTACATGATTTCCACATAGTTTCCCTAACCCAGTGCAGGCCCTAATCTATGATCGAGACCACAAAACATGTGTCACACGATTACCTGTTCAAGGGTGCACAGTTTCCTCTAACCATGTACCAGTAGTGCACCACCTACTTCTTAGCCCAAAATTTCCATTTTCAACAAAAACTCACCCAAAGGCATCCAAAATGTAAAAATTCAAAAAGAGACTCAACTATAACCACAACCAAAGTATCCAATATCAAGAAAAGATTAAAATAAAATAATTTCCATGTTTGGTGAGTGACTATTATCCCCTCTGTAAACACATTATGACCCCAAAAAGTCACCTCGTTGAATGTTAAACAAAACATGATCCCAAAACCGAATAGATATGAAAAAACATGGGCCTTGGGGTGACCTTCCTCTTTAAAAGTCATGCATGACCATTCTAAAGGAATACACAACATGAAATAAAATGGGATAACATTATGGGGTTCTCCCCACCATAATAACATTACTAACATCATACCATGACGTCAGATCTACCAAATATGTAAACTCTCAAAAACACAACCTTAGGGTGACAAGGGTGGGAACTCCCAACATGATATAACCCAACCTATCTATACTAGCTAAAAAACACCACCACCAGAACTAGTAATTTCACTACATCAACCAAATTTCCAGCACAAAGGCAAAACCCACAAAAGGAACCTAGGAAAAATAGTTCATCCAAGGACAAGCTACAAATTTTTCTCCTTATAATCATAAATATATTTGAACAAGAAAAAATGAAAATTAAAACAAATAGCAAAAAGTATAATCACACATAATAAATAGATATAATTCAATGAATGTCACTTAAAAATGGTTCACCACAAAATATCCAAACGAATCAAGCCACCATGCTTCTCACAATAGAGGGAAACCTACAACATGAAATAAAATTACATCAAGAAACTTAAATTTCCTCCACTCCAACATGGGAGATAAGAACTGGGCCAAGGTTCCCCCACACCCCTGGAAATTCCTAACTACATGAAAAGATTCACTCTAATAATTATGGCGGGATCCTTGATGTATAAAGTATTTGTTGCCCCGTAGTTAGGAGCGGACACCCTCTGGTCAATATTTTTGCTTTAGGAAATGATACTTACAAAACATCTCCATGTGTCCCAAACAACTACGATGATAAAATGTCTTAGAAGGATTACGAAAAGGAAGATTTTTATGCTTGAACCGAACACACTATAGACATGTGAGAAAATGGTTAAATGAATGAGAAGAAAGAACCAATGAAGGAGACTCCTTAGGAACATGTTCCTTTTGTATAAACCTCTCACCAGATGGGGAAACATCATGAGCACTAAGATAAACCGGTTCATCAACCGTGAAAGACTAAAATCTAAAAACCAATTCAGCTAAAAATGTCTCATCCACCAGCTTCTCAAACAAAACCTCACTAGATGAGAGTACTCATTCCCTAATTTATGGAAAAAGACCCCAAATATTGGGAGTAACCTTCAATATATCCTATAACTCCATCTCCAAAAAGAAAGAAACTGTCTCCATGAAATGATCAAAATAAGCCTTCACTGACCGCTGGCCTTGATGAATACTCAAGAGCTCTTCCTCTTTCTTCATCTTCACCTCCTCTGACACAAACTATTAGACAAAAGTGGTCTTGAACACCTCAAACAGGATCCGAAATTGCATAGATGATGGGGAAATCACCTTCCACTAATAAAAATCTGGACCCCAAATAATCCTAGAACAACACACACTATCATAGCTTCAGGAGTTCCCAATGATATGAATAAATTCTCAACTTCCTCAATCCATTCCACTACCCTCAACTGACCTCGCTCACCAAGAAATACATGAAATAATTGAGAATAACATTAAATTGATAAAGAACTACTTGAAATTTTAGGGACCTTTCTAGGTGACATATTCTGAGCAGCATATGGAACACAAAACCAAAATCAACATCCACCCACAACTCAACCATAAAGGGAATCTCAATCAAAAACATCGGGCTCAGAATCTAAATACTAGAATCATTAAAAAAATTATCTTTTTAAAAACCACAATTTCACTTCATTTCATAAAATCTTCTTCTTCCAAGGCCATTATAAAAATATAAAAAACCATTTTTTACCAAATAAAAATCTATTTTTAAAGCAAACCCAATTCTCGAAATTATTTTCCCCTTTAAAAAGACATTATGTAAAAACCAATCCAAGCCTTTGATTTCAAATACTCACATATTGAATCCTATAAACCATCGCATATTCATTTATTGCACTTACACTTATATCATACACAAACACATTCCAACATGCACTATCCATACATACCCATACATATTAGAACATTCCTAATGAATTAAAAGGGCCACACATAAAACATTACTATCAAAACTAAGCATTCCCCCAATTCAAAATTCACTTTTCCTTCCACATTTTCCAAAACATTAAAAAATATGAATCAATTTATCTTTTAAAAATATCATTTCACTTATCGATATAAAACCAATTGAAAAAATAGTTTTCATTTCAAAAAAAATTTTCCACTCCAAAGAATATCGTTCCTTTCAAAATCCACTCACACTAACAAGAAAAAAACAAACACACTACATACACCAAACTACCAGAATGAAGAACTAGAGCACATGATTAACCCAAAATCTTAGTTAGTGGGCCATTCCCAAAGTAATAATAAAAATCTAATAGGGCCTTGAACCATTCCCTCAGACTCCACATGGGTCACTATTGCATGTGAGATCATAATATGGAACTTTCTCACCTCTATTGTCATTCCTCATCCACACATCCAAAAGAAATAAAATAAAGGAATCAAATCCCAGAATACCCATGGAAGCTCAATGATCAGAAAGGGAAAAGGTTCATTATATCCATATCATAACCACCTCTCCAATACCGATAATCCTATTAACCAACTACCTGACATACCAAACAAAAAAAGAGCCTTCTTTGATACCATTTTGTCAAAAAAAAGTTGGAATGCAATCCAACATAACATCAGACCTCGTTTGAGACATGGTCCAAAGGGAATTCCCAATCCCAATGGGATGGAAAGTAGTGTCGAGCATAAAATTAATCACAATGGAAACTATTATCCCAACCAAACCAGGATTAATAACCAGAAATAACATGAACCAGAACAAACAATAACTAAATATCGATAAATACAAAGATGAATTCGTATACAAAAACGGATGAACAAAAAAAACAAAATAAAAAAAATAAAATTGGTCCATGAAAATAAGATCTCCATGTGACCTATTGGTCACCACCATCCAAAAAACAAACCTTCTCTAAGAGAAGCAAATCCAGAAACCAGCATCTTCAAAATACACCAGGTTTACCGACACCGAGTGGAACAAGTAGGTTGTGAGAAAAAATAGATCATTGTTAACCACCATAGAGTCTATTAATTTCCTTTTCTAAAACATTACAAAAAAATAGTTTTAAAAACATTCAGAAAACATTATTTTAATCATTTAAGGAAATCAAACACAACATTCCCAAAACATCATTTCTAGAAAAGCACATGAAAATTTCATTTTCAAAAACGGTTTCACTTTCTACAACCCATTTCAAATTCAAAACCCAAATTACATGCCAAACTAGATAAAAAAATAAAAATGGGTTGTGTAGAAAGTAAATTAAATCAAACAACCAGAGAAAATAATAATTCAATATCCAAGAAACATCACAAATAAATAAAACATATAGATAGTGATTCATGGGAAATTCTTGAACTTCTATAGAGTGATCCATTGATATATTCAGTTCGGACTCAATTGTTAGCATATGGTGAAGATCCATAGTCAATAATTAACTAGACACTCTAAAATATCCAATCCAGTGGACCGTCCCACCTTTCCCCATCATGTTGGGGGGGGGGGAGGTTACCAACCCATTTAGTCGGGGTCAACAAGAAACCATTACTCTCCTGTCTAGAAGATGCCATAGAATCCCATGATAATAATGATAACAATACTTGGAGAAACATGGTATATTAACCATAACCAATAAGATTATTTTTAATGATCCATTATAGAGGATTTCTTCTAAAGTTGTAATTGGATCAATATGACAACATTCCAATGCATGAGCCACTAGAAAGGATCTCATCCAAAGTTCCAGCAGTCTCAACTTATAAAACCAACATTATAAATTTCATGAAAACCCATTTATTTTACAATCATTATTAATTACCAATTGGGCCTCACACTATTCATATTTTCAATTTACTTTCCAAAACATGCAAACATGCCCATCGGGCCCACAAAACACATAAGTTCCAAATAAAATTCATAGAACATCACAAGGTTCTAATTGGGACTTTAACAATTCATATCCAAGTACATACACAAATACATTTCCACATCATATTTTAAGATCATCATAAAACACAAGTTTCACATACATAATTCAAAATGAGCCTTTACACCACTTTGAAATCTATATTTATGTAAAAATGAAACACATGCCTTTATATAATTATTAACGTGGGAAAATACCCTTTATAAATTCTTACGCACACAAAATCCATTTTAAAAAACACATCGCATCACATTTGCAATTTTAAAACCTACATGAGGTTAAAAAGAAATAATCTCATGTGCCAAAAACCCCACTTTCTTTAGAAAAACGAATTTCATCACATTTGTACCTCAATTTTTTTTAAAACCCAATTCACAAATTTTAAACAATCCATTGAACACATTTATAAGGGCACAAAAAAGAGGCATATATTAAACACAATCAATTAATTTTATAAAACCACCTTCCATTTGATAGGAACTTTAAATCCCTTTGAAAAAACCTTTTTAATGAAGCTTAACTTTATTTAAAATAAAAAAATCAAGTCACTCACAAGAATCACACTATAATAGACACCATTTTCCCCATATGACACCTAACTGACAATCAAATAATATTATAAATATATAACTAAGGTAAAAAACCAACAAAATAATCAAATTTTAAATTAAAAACTCAATTAGAATTTTCTCAAACACCTTTCAAGAATTTAACATAGGTATAATAAAAAAACCCTTTTTTAATACCATTTTACACCCAAATTACAACATGAAAACACCATAAAAGGTTTCTTAGGACATCAAAAGTAAGAACACAAAATTTTAAAACATTAATGGAATGATCAATAATCAATAAAATGAGATGTAAAATAAATAGATAGAAACACTTACCTCAATGATGTGTTAATACCTCAAAAGTCCTAGAGAAGGAAGAATGAACCCCAACAGAAAATAAGCACACCATAGAACCAAATAATAACAATCCACAAAACAAACCAAAACTTTAGGGTTTTAAATAAATATTGATTTCACTAAGAAAAACAAAAAAATAAAATAAATGCAGAGGGATAAGATGAATAAATCAATCAAAACTCAAAGAAACTCACTTTAGGACCTTCAAGGGTATTAAAAATGGCAGGGGGAAAAGAGAGGAGATGATTGGAGAGCCCCATGGCGAACCGAAGATGAATAAGTGGAGGAAATATTGAATTGGGGTTAAAAAATCAGAGGATAAAAAGAGGAATTTTACACTTTTAATGATCTGGGAAATTCTTCGGGTTTGGCTGCATGGTTTTCCAAATCATCCCACAAACCATTACAAATGCCACTGCCAAAATCCAGAACCATTCCTCATGGTTTTCCTAGTCGTGCAAACACCTTACTCCATTACCCATATCCCAAATCATGTGTTGTATTGTTATATGGGTGAGGGTGCACAGTTTCCTCTAACCATGATACAACTATGCACTAGATGCTACCAAGCCCAAAATTTCCATTTTCAACAAAAACACACTAAGGCATCCAAAACCTAAAAATTAAAACCAATAATCAACCAAAAACATAACCAAAGGAAAAAATATCATGAAAATAATAAAATAAATGAATACCCATGTTTGGGGTGTGATAAAGAAATTCATAACAAGCATAAAATATAAAATCCAAAACTGAGAAGTCATGCACTAACCAAGCCACAATAAACCCCCAATTGTACATTCTTTGACTCCATGTATAAAGGATAATGGAATATTTCTAAAGTAACCAAACAGTCCATTAGGTTAGTAAACTAGTATATCAGCAACCTTATGGCATATTTCATACATTTTACCTAGTGTTCTCTAGTCACCAACCGTGTCATGATACTCGTCATCCTCTAGTAATGAGTAACTATGTTACTCAAAATTTACTAAGTGTACTTGAGTATAGAGTACTTTTTATTTATTATGATTTCTCAAGTGAATCCTCAATATGGTTTCCATGTAATACAAGAATCTCCACCCTGTTCTCAGGTCTCAGGTTTCCAGCATCACTTGTGAAGCGTACTCTCCCCTCCAGGGGATAAACATGTCATGATGACCAACAAATTCTGAGCACTGATAATGATATGTACAACTAAAGGTGACATATATATAATTTATATCATACATGGAAATCATAAAAACATTATAAATAATAAGTAACACAAAACAACATATAATCATAATTAAACATGGAAAAAATACACTCTAGTACTTATCATGGAATCAAATATCTCAATGTGTCTCACGAGATACACCCACACCTACTTGTTATCACAATCAAGAATGATCATCAATTATTTCAAGATAAAATTTATAACATGGGAACATATATAAGTGAGAAACCAAGAAGGCAAGGAACTTCCTACCTCACATTTTTCAATATAAATATTAATGTTCTTCGAAGGTAGCATCACCTGAACTACATTCACCCACCAACCGAAACATGATCACATGCTATGGAATCCTAGAATTAGTTCCAATATAACATGGAATGAGTTATATAGTAATGAAAGAATAATAAAGTAAAAGGGTAGAACCAATTATTTCCCAAGGTAGACTACCATCAATGTGAGTCTTCAAGTCTAATTAGAAAGCTTACTGGGTGTCTAAAAAGATCTATGTCTCAAGAATGGAACTATGGAAGGGAGGTTCACTTGAACTACTATCCCACAATTGGTTGGAACACAACAACACAAATTATATTTGAAAATCACTACCCCAAATAATAATAGAGTGTGCTAAAAACTTATCACCATGGTGAAAAGAGGAAGAACGTAGTATAGAATTGCTCTAAAATTCTAACAGTTGTGGTATGGGGTGAGGACTATGGTGTGGAGTTGTCTCAACACCACTTTGGAACTCTAGATTGATTCTAATCGACGAGTAATGATTAGTTTTTATGGTCTTTATATTTAGTGAAAATACTTGTTAAAGACTCAAGAATTAAAATATTGAATTATGAAACGAATGCCCAAAATATATTCCAAAAAAGATCCCCGAATAAAAATAAAAACAACATATTAAAAGGATTATTTCCCAAATACCGAAGGTTGTACTATCTGTCTAGAACTAATGTAGAAAATAAATATATGGTGTAGTTTATAAAATCAGGACACTACCTCCCCAACCATTCCTCCATAGATAAAGCTATAGTGAAATCTCCTTTGAATGACACCAATATAATGAAACCCCATCTTCTAGGGTGCGGCCTCATTTACACAATGATGTTGTAGTGAAACCATATCTACCATGGTGTGGTGATCCATAATTTGGACATAAAGATACTAGAAAAAACATAAAATATTTCATAGGATTATGAATCCCTATAATTCTTTACCCAAACATGGATCAACTTAAAAAAAATAAGGAGGAGAAAAATATAAATAAATATTTCATTAAGGGGGAAAATGTTTTAGGGATGTGAAATGATCCCAGTTAAAAGACTTATCATCATCGATAAGTGTCTCTAGGGATCATTCTCAATCATCACTAGCCACTAAGCTCAAATTTTGTTCACTCACTCCAAGTATCCTCATAGATCTTCCCATGTTTCCACTGAATCAGATGAGTTGTACTATATTCCTTTGGGGGGATTTCTTTCTATAGTCCGATACCCAAACTAGACACTTCTCATAAGATGTATCAGGTTCCAAATAAATTTATTCATAGTCCATAACATGAAAGAATATTGGGTGTGTACCTCTGAGGCTAAAAAATGTGGAACACATCATACATGCCTTAATAATGTAGAAGAATGTGTAAATGGTTTACCATTTTCCCAACTCACCCAGTGATCTCAAATAGTCTCACAAAAAATGGTTCTAGCTTTCCTTACTTCCTCATATTTCAGTGGCCTAACCAAGGATTCATTATCATGATAAACCAATCACCCAAAAAAAACTCCAAAGGTATCATTATGTGTTCAATATATGATCTAGGCCTGCTCTGAGTGGTGATAAACATTTTCTAAATTAGTTTCACTCTCTCAGAGGTCTCATGAACCAAATTGGGCCCTACAATTGTGGCCTCACACACTTTATTCCAATATTTTTCGACAACATAAACTCTTATAAGGATCCTCATAAGGTTCCATCTAATTTTAATCATGGTAATTATTGTTATATGATAATTCACTATGTCATGGTAATAATCCAAATCTCTATCAAAGTCCAGGACACAAGCTCAAACCATATCCATTGGTATGCATATCTTTTTCTTGGACTGTCTGTCTATATGAGAATGATATGATTTTCTCAATCTCAACTGAGTCCTTAGGACCCACTACAAGCCCTACAAAATCCATGATGTAAAATTTGTGTCTCTATATGAAATAATAATCAAGGGAACTCCATGAAATCATATGATCTCACAAACCTAATGGAGCCCCAAATCACCTACTGAGTGATTCTCTTTGATAAGTAAGAAGTGTACAACTTTTGTTAGCCGGTCAAGAATCAATCAAATAGTGTCATGAATACTCAGGGTCTTGGGTGAACTTTTCAAAAAGTCTATCTTGATGTACTCCCACATCCACATGGTTATTAGAAGTTACTTGAGAAAACTACTAGGACACTGATTCTTATCCTTCATCCTTTGATAGGTAAGGCATCAAGAGACAAACCAAGAAATATCCCTCTTTATACCTAGCCACCGAGACTGTCATATTAATTCATGGCACATCATTATTACACCATAATGTACTACCCATATGTAGGTATGATAATACCTCATCAAGTCCTCTTTGATTGTTGTACGGACTACCACTCTCTCATGTAATAAGATCACATCTTTATTTTTCAATGAACACTTGGGTATCATTTTACCTCCAACTAGTTATTACATTATCATAAAAAATTCTAGGCCATACTACATTCCATTATTTACCTTTTCTACCTGAGAATATGTGACCACTAAGGTAGAACAAGTCATCTATCCACGATTCTCTTATGCTTCCATCCTCTAATTATCCAAAAATATCATCAAGTGTCACTACTCCTAAGAAGGCTTCCCACCTAACTCTTTATTAGAATATGTATTAAGTATAATATAATTCAGAATGATGTTACCCTTCCTAAGTGTATACATCCTCTCAAATTTGAACATCTGTAGATACTCTTCCTAGTGCTATTACCTAAGATTCAAGTCATTCTATGTGAAGATATAGAGAAGGCTCTTATGGTTTGTGTAAACTAAAAATATCTCACTAATGAGATAGTATTTCCTATACATTATAACATTAACTATAGATTCTAGCTTAATATCATGATTAGGGTATTTCTATTCATAGGTTCAAAGATGATGAGACCCATAGGCTACTACCTTTTCTCTATACATCAGTATCATTCCAATTCCAATGCCTAATGCATTATATTACACTACGTAAACAATACCAAGCTCAGTGAGTGTTAGTGATGAAGCCATGACCAACCTTATTTTTAGCTTAAGGAATGCCTCTTTACACTAGTCTAGAAATTGGAACTTTAATCCCCTCTTCATTAATGAATTCATGGATATTAATAATCAGGATTGGAACTGGACAAACTATTGGTAATATACTTCCAAACCAAGAAAGATCCTGATCTTGAACACATTCTATGGATGTTTCCAAGACATCACTACATCAAATTTATCCTGGACTAAAAATTATCCTATATAAGACCCCATATTCCATAATATACTCACTTACCATATTTATAAGTATTACATTAAAATCATGTCATAATGATAATGTTCTCAAAGTGTACGCAGAACTATCTTGAGGTGACTAACTTGTTGCTCCATATCAATGAGTATATGAGGGTATCATAGATGAAAACTATGATGAATAAGTCTTGGTATATAAATAATATCTTGGTCATGAGGTCAATGAAGACCAATGGAACATTCATCAGCCCGAACAGTATCACTAAGTACTCATACAACCCAAACCTGCTCCAAAAAAACTCTCTTTGAAATTTATTTCTCTCTAACTCATAGTTGGTGATAGCATGAACAAAGATCAATCTTGGAGAACCACTAAGAACCTTGTAACTGGTCAAAAAGATTATTGATCCTAGGAAATTTTTATAGGTTATTCACTTCCACTTTGTTCAATTTTCATTAATTGATGTAGATTTGAAGACTACCATCCACCTTCTTTGTAAAGAAGACAAGTTTACCCAATTTTGAAGTACTAAAAATGATAAATCCCTCCCACTCTAAGTTTTCTACCTTACCCTTGATCTTCTTGAGCTTAATAGGTTCCATATGATATGGGGGTATCAAAATGGAATACACACCTAGCATAAGATCAATCTCAAAGTCAACTCCTATATCAAGAGGATTTTCTATGATGTTGTATGTAAAGATATATTGATAGAGATCCACAACTGGAGGAAGAGTCAAGTAAGATGACACTGATCCTGAAAAAGGATCTAATCCTTCCATATATATCATGATTATCCAGATTTGACTCAAGTTAGGTCAAAATCTACCTGCTACAAGTTCCCACTCTTCTTTCATCAAGAAATTATATCCCCTATAGAAACTGAATGAGAAAAATATACCACAACAATAAATATGAGCTTTTAATATAGTTATCTATTCCATGAAAGGAATCAAAATAAAGGATTTCATATTTAGAATTATGAATTCCCATAGGTGTCTATAATCATTGAAGAATATATGACAATGTGGGAATCACTAGATACAATCCACTTTTGTTCCAGAAAGAATATCAACAGAGACCATCTCATAGGGTAACATGATTAGCATGTTGAATCTAGAAACTACTTGTATAGAATTAAAGGAAGGGGGATAATGAGTTTTGAAATAAGGTAGTCGATAAAGTGGAAATAATCAAGACTGTATCTTAAAAAATATATGCCCCCTATCTGCCATTTTTTGGAGTCTGATCCATAGTGTATACATAGCCTACCTCTACTCTACATCCCTATCCCTGAGGTGAATAAAAAATCTAAGTCCATTATTGAGAACCCCAACATGATCTCTAGCTCCCTAGCCATGTCTACCTCGACCTCCTACCTGATGCTATAGGGAAAAATTATTGGAGATGTCCTGTTTTTCTGAATTATGAAAACTAGCTAAGAGTTGGTATGAAGAACCTATAGTATTGTTAGAACTTACCATAGTTAAATCACTATGGGTCACCATTATAATGGGATGAAGAATTTATAATATACTCCAATTTCATAGTACTGATTTATCAAACATCTTTGGTCTTACTCTTACTACCGTTAGAAGGGGTACTCACGGAGGACGTGAGAGGTCCATCAAACTGAGCACTAAAGGGACCCAACATTAGAGGGTAGGTCTACCTATTGTATAATGTCATTTTAAAGTCTAATTTCAATCTTCTTGGACTTATAAAACTCATTACCATCTATAAGGGTAGAAAAGTGGAGAAGCTTTGTAAAATGGGTGGATTATGAAATTACTATAATGGAGTTCTATATTAGCTCTATGAAATCCTATTATATGTAAATCTTCAACATTACAAGAAGTAAATTCTAAAATAAAATTTCTTTTAATGCCTCCTAGGTGAGACCCTCAACTCTTCCAGCCTATCTCATAACTCCCCACAATTGTCTGGTGGGTCCCTGTAACATGAAAGATGCAAACTTCACATTCGAATATATTTTTTTCTCAATGATATTAATGATTACCTAAATGAAATTATCATATTTATCGACATCCTATGGCCCCTTGATTCCATGAAAGGATAGAGGATTGTGGTTATAGATATCCTTTTTATATTCTACCAATGATCTTGGTGGTAGGAAGAATGGGCCAACTTCCTGCACTGTTGAGGAAGGTACGAGAATGTGCTTTGGAGTAACCTGATCAGCCAGTGGTCCCAACAAATGTATATGAGGTAAAATATTCTACACTAAAATGAACATTAGAAACATAAACAGTATAAGGCCTCGACCTTAAACATCCCTTAATATTTAATTAAATGAATAATTCACATTGAAGATATTTTCAGGTTTAGAGTTTTAGAGAATTAGAACATAACTACTACATCTCAAAAGATTACAAAGTAGACACTTCTACTAAGTTTCCATAGAATAAAAAAACTCTTAAAAAGAAACATGTCTAGTTCCAAGTTTTATATAGCATGACTTTCCCTTGATCCCATACTTGACCCTATTCCACATTAGGTCCTGTGAAAAACATTTCAAAAAAACTTGGGGTGAGCATAAAGAGCTCAGTAAGGGATACCTAAAGAATGAAAACTGTTAGTTTATCAAAACAACAAGTAAACCATGTATACTTTATCAAAGTAATACTTTTCACCTTTACGAAGTAGTACAAAATCTTCACTGAATAAAAGATCATTACTTACCCTTTTGTAACCAAAAGATTACCATAAAACCCATAAAAAGATCACATAACATATAAAGGTAACTTGGGACATAAACATACTTAAGTGGAATAACCATACGGTCGACTTCCACACATATCACTTAATGGTATAGCCATACGATCAACTTCCATACATACTTAATGGAATAGCCATACGACCAACTTCCATACCCAATGCATTAGAGGTTATAACGTAACCACCACTCCTGGTATTCACGGCACCACCCGTCATATGTTTTATCACGTAACCACCCGTCAAATGTCCAAGTACCATTATAAAAATCATAAGACATAAAACAAATATAACGGAAAGAAAAAATTTCCACACTTTGATCACAATATATCACTTTAATATATTGACATAACAAATCCATTATAAAAAACCATTTTCAATAACAAAATACATAAAAGAGTATATGGTATTTATTTCATTTTAAAAAAACATTACGACTTGTTCAGGAAGCCAAAGACCAAATAATACTCGCGGCGGCGGAAAAGGTCGTTGTCACCGCGTACATTAAAAGAAACATTCCTTTTTGTCATTTTGTGAAATGCTTCGTAGAAAAATATTCCTTTTGTATAAAGTAAAATTAAAAGGGGTTTATACACCGTATAAAATAAATTTGTGTATAAAACGAAATATGCCTCAATGAAAGGAGATTGAGACGAAGTCCCTTACCTCGGGTCCAACTTGACTCGATCGTTCTTTAACGTCCTGAATAATAATCTTGAGTTAATTTCTATTTGCCTAAGAACCTTTTTCAAGTTCATTATTCCTTTTATATAACTTATTGACATGTTATAAACATTATGTAACCATTTAAGTTAATAATGTTTGTTTTGTCGATATTTGGTTCTTAAGTCGAAATTGGACTTCTTACAATTACATGTTGTTCGTGTGGTCAAAGTTTATTTATATCCATAATGACATTCCTGATTTGGATATCATATATATAATATATATCTAGCATATACATGTATTTATAATATCACATAATCATTTAGAGGTAAGAAATGAAATGCACCGTTCATGGAGACGGTAAGTCGTACGTACGCATGAACGCTACTTTCATTTCTATGTCATATTAATGGAATTAAAACTAAATGAGAGGTATGTATATTTTAATTCCAGAATTATATTAATCATTTATATGTAAAATAAATAATATTTATCCATTATGTATATGTACTTATAATAGTACATTAAATTTGAGGATAAGAAATGAAATGCACCGTTCATGGAGACGGTAAGCCGTACGTACGCATGAATGCTACTTTCATTTCTAACTCATAATTTAATGGGAAGAAATAATAATTATATAGAGGTATATTATAATTCCAGTATAACATCATATATAATAACTTTAAATCCATCCTTTATACGTCCCACATATGGCATTAACGAATCAAATCACTTTGAGGGGGCGGTAGTCCGCACTTCCTGAAATGAAATTATCGTGTTTACCCACAATGGAAACCATAATGGTATACCACAAATGAAAAATAAAAAAGCATAATGGAAAAATAAACATAATATATATCATATATAAATATAGTGTCATCTTAATGGCCACCATTAATGGTGTTTAAAAGAAGATTGAACAATCATCATTTCGTGATGCAGAAATTCTCCAACCACAGAAATATTATGTTCTTTAACCATTAGATGTAGGTGTGTGTAAGTGTAGCTCGAATTATTATTATAAAAACATCCTAGTATATTGAAGATTCTGGATTTGTTACAAAATAAATGAATAAAAAGAGTTTAGGGGGTTGGAGAAGCAAAATAAAATAAAGAAACACATGTGAACACATTACCTCAAAATCGGGTAACTCTCTTAGATTTGAGCTCAAAGGCTTCCTTGGGAAGACTTCTGACCAAATTGAGGCTTAAATGATTAAGAGAGGGATGTGGAGAGAGAAAAGGGGCAGGGTTTTTCCGAGCCAAAGGCTTTGGAAGTGTGGGTAAAGAGGTAGAGGTGGGGGCCTTTTATAAGAGGAGAGGAGTGGCACTCTTGGAAAGTAAAGAAATGTTACTTTATTTTAAAATGCGTCTCAGATTAAAAAGGTCCCACATTGATATAATTCGAGGGTAAGGTGATAAGGGTTCGAAATATACCCATCCAATAGGTTTTTCACATGTGTAGGTCATAGATTTTATATTATCTTTTCATTTTATTTAAATCCTTTATTAATGAGGTAATCGATGCATCATGATGATGTCATAAATAATTTAATATATTTAATTTCTAAAAATTATAAAAAAAATATCATGATGTAGGAAATATTTTTAGATTTATAATGAATATTTATAGTCAAAAATCTGACTTGTATAATCCCATGTAAAAATTGTTTTAGTAAAACATCTCATGTTTGTGTCATTTTTACATGAACATTAAATAAAAAGTTATTTATGTCATTTCCCAACCAAAGTGGCTCCATGGGGTCCCCAAGTTGACCCATGGATTGTCTTGGTCGGACATGACACATCAAATGAGGGTATTACATGTGTCAAGCTCATCTCATATTATTAAAACTTTATTTTTACCTTAAACTACACTAATTACCTCTAATCGCGATTAAGAACTTAAAAGTTACTATTCACCAAAAAATTATTTTAATCTTATTGAACCAAATTTTACTTGTTAATTACAACCATGTATGTATGATTTTTGAAAATCAAATCACAGAAGTGACAAAGTTTCATTTAAACGAAAAATCAGTTTCTTTAACTACCACTTAGTGGTTTCACTATTCATCAAAAATTGAAGTTTTTCAGAAAAATACCCAAACTTCACCCTAAGCTATATTTGATATTTCGAATTCAAAAATGAAGTCCATTTTACAAAATTCAAAACATATAAATTGCACTAATTAATTTAAAAATTAATTCCTGCTGTCAGAGCAAATAGCGTGTTTTTATGAAACAATAAGTATCAAAAGATTGACACTAGTTTAAGTCTAATTTCAACGTGAAATTAATTCCAACGACCACTATTGGATTTAATGGTAAAAATATATTCTAATTTCACTTTAAAACCAATTCAAAAGATAATCTATTCATATAATTATATTATATTAAAAAGAGTTTTTGAATTAAAATACAACATTTTACACTGTTCATTAAAAAAGGAACTTTATCGGAAAAATACCAAAAATTTGCACAAAGTAA
The DNA here is from genome assembly GCA_963277665.1 of Viscum album. Taxonomy (NCBI): domain Eukaryota; kingdom Viridiplantae; phylum Streptophyta; class Magnoliopsida; order Santalales; family Viscaceae; genus Viscum; species Viscum album. Next base: position 2,092,482,429 of record OY728148.1, on the reverse strand, counting down.
ATTTTGATGTCCCGATTCTAAAGAAGAGTTTTATTTGGTACAATAGAATGTATAAGAGTGAAAAAAACTATATTTAATGATGGTTTGCCATCAAAAGGTGATAAGTGAACCTTTAGTGAAAACTAGGGAATATACGCCTAAAATTGAATTCTTTCCATATTTTAAGCCATTATCTTTTATTAGATAAAAGTAAAAACATTTAAAAAACATATATAATAATATTTTAGTTATTTCTATCCATTCCTGCCAATACAACGGCTATGTGTTAACTACCATTTAAAATAATATTATTTTATTACTAGTGTGCAACGAAAGATTTCAATGAAACTCTTTTTTGCATATCAGGTACGCTGTCGAACATAGCAACCATTTTAAAGTAAAATTAATATTTAATTCATAAATATTAATAAATATGAAAATGTTTTATTCATTATTTACCTGGGATGTTACATCCTTCAGCTTGCACGGGGTCAGATGATCCTCTGAATGATGGGGGATGTTGCCTCATGAAATGTTCCACCACTGACATGTTCCTCTGCGGTTGATCTGGCTGATCTCCTACATGGATACCACCACCATTTATAGCCTAATTCAACTGTGCCATCACTACAACAAACTGTTCAGTTCAGATTCCGACCATCTCAGGTTGCTGATTTGGAAGGTTGTCTTCCTCCTGATGTCATCCCAACATAGCTTCTTTGTTTCCTCTGCGGAAAACCATTCTGAACACAGAAATATCTTAGGAGAAGCAACATGGTAATCTTTAAATGCTATATCATTTCAGTCATACCATAAATTAACTTAAAATTTAACAATTTTCTAACTCCTAAAGTTGTCTAAATCGACCTTTGATACCAACTATAAGGCCCCGACCTTAAACATCTCTTAATATTGAGTTAAATGAAAAATTCACATTGAAGATCTTTTCAGGTTTAGAGTTTTATAAAATTAGAACATAACTACTACATCTCAAAAGATTACAAAGTAGACACTTCTACTAAGTTTCCATAGAATAAAAAAACTCTTAAAAAGAAACATGTCTAGTTCCAAGTTTTATATAGCATGACTTTCCTCTGATACCAACTATAAGCCCCAGCCTTAAACCTTAATTAATCTTGAGTTATTACAATATTACACAATGAGTATCTTTTTAGGTTTAGAGTTTTAGAGAATTAGATCATAAAACTTGCATTACATTCCACATTTAAACAAAGTGGTTACATAAAGATAGTATTAATTTTTTCCCATCAATAGAAACATATTTAAAATAAAACATGGATTATTTCTTGACACTTCCTTGACACTATCATCAAATCATGTACCTTTCCCTTGACCTGTGAAAAACAAATTGCATGTTTTTAAGAAACAATATCTATTAAAAGATTGACACTAGTTTAAGTCCAATTTCAAAGGGAAATTAATTCCAATGACCACCATTGGATTTAATAGTAAAATATATATTCTAATTTCACTTTAAAAAAAAATTAAAATATAATCTAATCATGTAAATAAATTAGATTAAAAAGAGGTTTTGAATTAAAATACAACATTTTTCACTATTCATTAAAAAATGTACTTTATCAGAAAAATACCAACAATTTACACAAAGTAAATTTTGATTTCCCAATTCTAAAGAAGAATTTTATTTTGTCAAATATAAAAAATAAAATTATCAAAAAGTGGATTTAAAAGAGGTTCACCATCAAAAGGCGGTTAATCGACCTTTTAAAGAATATTAGAATGTTTACTCTTAAAATTGGATTCATTTTAATTTTTAATCCTCTAACATTTATTGTAAAAAGTAAAAATATTTGAACAACATATATAATCATTTTTTAGTTAGTTCTGTTCATTCCCGCCATTACAATGGCTAGGCGTTAACTACCATTTAAAATAATATTATTTTATTATTAGAGTGCAATGTAAGATTCCCAAGAAACTCGTTGTTGCGTATTGGGTACACCATCGAGCATAGAGTCCCCTTTAAAGTAACATTAATATTTTATTCACAAATATGGATTAATATAAAAATGTCATATTCTTTATTTACCTGGGGTGTTACAAATAGATCATGACCATTCTAAGGGATGACACAGGTTCTCCTAGAAGTCTACCCATAACCCAAGGCATCCTCTCCTTAAACTAACCATAGTCTCAGTCCTTGTAAGTTATTCATAGTCATCATATATATACTAATAAAAAACATTCTCAATTCTAATAATTAATTAAAAAATATATATCGTATCTACATGATGAAAATAGATATATCATGCAATAGAGGAACTATCTAGAACAGATATCACAAATTAATGAATTTAATTAAAGAACTACTTTGTAACACAATAATAGGTATATATATATATATGGAATGTAGACCTATGTTCCAAGTCACGATGCATGAATTCCCCAAAAATATCATAATTTATGTATCAACATCATGTACCTCACATGAGGTGAATTTAATCAATGGCAACAACAAAAAGTAATTCCCCCCATTATGGAAACTTAGAGGTCCACTATACAGTGCTTGTCAGGCACTGTTATAGTTCCCCTAAATGAGTACCACTTATACTATTTCATGTATACCCTATCCTAAATCATGGAATGTAGAAGAAAACAGTTTGTAAATCTTTATTTTCTAATACCTTTTTGTAACATCATGATCCAGACCACTGAGTCTATGCTAGAAGGTCACATGACCTCATGCATGCCTCCCTATATTCAAGAGGCTTCCAACTAGCATAGAGGGTATGATTCCATCATTGGGGAGACTATACCCTCAATATTATGTCATATGAGCAATAATAAATCATAAAAAATATAACAAATTACCAGAGTGAGAATTTAAAAACTAAAAAATCAAAAAGGGAATACATGTCATAAAAGCAATAAAAATATCCCATAGTATCATGAAAAAACATAGTAAAAAGAATAGATAAATTAAATAATTATCAATGGTTCCTTGGATGTTTGTCACAGTACACTGGTAACTTCATTCTCCTTTGCTCAGTTGTCAACCACATGGTCCTTTCCCTTCACTAGGTGTATAGCCATGAATTTTACAAGCACACTAAAATTTCTGAGTAGGGTGTGAGTACAAGACTCAGTTGTACACCACCAATTTTTCCTTAACCATTTTTATCAATTATAACATGGGTATTACATAATAATAGTAAATGTGTAAGAAGAATAATACATACAATCCAAAACCAAGTGGTCTTACCCTAACCAATCCATCCATAACCCCTAGTTGTACCAGCTTTAACACCATGTTGGAAGGATAATAATAGATTTACGATGAAACCCAAATATCCATGAGGCTAGAAAACCAGAAGATTGAAGTTATCATGACATCATTCATACATGATACATGACATCCTCTATTCATAAAGTGTGTCATACTACCCATCGTCCTCTAGTCTTGAGTAACCTTGTTACTTGAAATTTATTAGACATCCTCAAATATATGGTACTTGATATTTACTAGGGGTTCTAAAGTGTATCCTAAACATAGTCTCTATAAATAACTCATATGTCCACCATGTGAGCAAGACACATACATCCAGCATCGTAAATCAAGCACACCCCCACTCTAAGGGATAAACATGTCACAATGCTCAACCTATTATTAGAAACAAGAATAATACCTCTAAATTAAGGTAAGATATATGAAAGTTATACTATACATAGGAAAAATATATACATGATAAATAAGTAGTAATAAGTAATAGAATTTGATCATAGTCAAACATGTAAACAAGATACTCTTGTATCTCTCATGGAATCAAATATCACAATTGGTCTCATAGGGTACACACACCCACATGTGATCCCAATAAAGAACAATTATCAGTTATACCAACATAAATATTATAACATAAAAATATGTGTAATAAATCTCCAAAGTAGATAAATAACTTCTTACCTCACAACTTTCAATGTCAATATCACAGTTCGTTGAAGCCATCTTCACCCGAACTACATTCAAATATCAACTGAAACATGATCACACACCAATGACTCATATAATTAGTTACAAATACAACTTAACATGGTTTTTATAGTAACGTAAGGAAAACCATTCAAATGATATGACCAATTATAACCTAAGGCCAAACACCACCAACGGTATTATTGAAGTATGGTTGGAAAGCTTCATGGTTTTTTGGAAGGTTCCATGATGCATGTATGGAGCTGTAGTGTGGAGGTTCACTTGAATAACTAACATGGAATAGGGTGGATCACCACAACATAAAGTATCCTTGGAATAATTTACCATAACATAGAACAAAGTGATGTGATGTTAGTGTTATGGAAAATGATCCCCATGGCACAAAGAAGAAGACTACGACATAAAACAACTTTTAAATTCACATCATTGTGGTGTAGGGAGAGGACTGTAGAATACAGTTGTATCATCACCATTTCAAAGATCTAGATCAATTCCAATCGATGAGGAATGATACATATTATCAAGGTCTTGATCCACTTGAAAAATCCTCATCAAAGCCTCATGAATCCCTCTCTTGACTTTCAAAATGAAGGCCCCAAGTCAATTCCAAAATAGTTCCATAAATCAAAATTAAAGGATCCTATTAATGTTGCAACCCCAAACCCAGTATCTTATAGTCAAGGTATGCTACACTTACATTGGAACAAGATACAAGTAAATAACATCCCAAATGAATTAATAGTTTAGTAGTCTTAATAAACTAGATACATACATCATTCTTGTATTAAAAATGAATACACAAATAATTTTTTTTTTTTGAAAATAATTTTATTCTATCTAGAATATCACTATATATTAGTCATATTAATCTTTATTGAATCCTGGGGAAAGGAAAAAAATAAGGGTGATCTTAAATGCTTAGTAAGGGTCAAATACAATGGAATCTATCATGAATCAATAATTAATAATCAATATGGAAAGGTAAATTTACGAACACACATGCCCTTTAGATTACTGGATAAGGTATGATCAATATGGAAAAGGTAAATAAATAAATACACATTCCATTTTATAAATAAGATGAGCATGAAATTCATAAATAGATTTCTTCATAGTGAAAATCTAATGGATAATAATAACTAAATTATGAATGCATGAAATGATTAATTTTTAAGATAATATTTACACGTACATGAAACCTTAACCATCAAGAACTTTCACAATACGGTTTAAAACATAATGGGTACAAAAACATAGGGTTTGTAAAACCGATTTCATCTCATGAGACTACCTATACATCGAGGGTCTTATATTAACTGGTTCCTAACATGTGAATTTCATGTCCAAATCATTCCCCATATATAGAATAATCTATTTAAATAATAAAAAATTTCCCTTAACAAATATTTGTATTATGTAAAGGATACCAATTTATCAATATTTCCCTATTTAATCAAATAACTTTTAAAGTAAACAATGTATATAAAAATGGTATAAAATTAAGGCAATAATCATATCCATAATAAAAGATATGGATATTTAAAGAAAAATAATGACTAATGAAAAATTATTATAATAAAGTGATTATTTTAAGATAATGTTATCAATAACAAAGTATTTCACAAAAACTTTATCACTTAGTAATTTTAAAATCACACCCCCTTGGTTGAAATATTTCAAATCAAAACTTAAAATACCATTAAGAATGAATTATTCATGATATTATATGTAAAAGGGTCAGTATGTGCACCATATAAATGTTAATTGGTGCATAATGACAAATAAGTCTCAATGGAATGTAAATTGAGATGAAATCCCTTACCTCACACTTTCAGTTTGGTCATACATGCTTTAAACTCATATATATTGGTTTAAAAAATGTTAATAACTTCTTTCATAACCATATTAATATTTTTGGGGTCATATATGATCTTTATATAACATCCTATCACACATTTGTTAATAATCTTTCATTATTTTTACTCTTTCAGGTGTTAATTTCCTTTTTTTTCGAGTATGTTTTGACTTGTTATTTTTTTCCTTTTACATATATCATGATTTAATTATCTCTAAAAGGAAAATAATTGTGTAAATATCATATATATTTACTATATATACATTTATATTAATCCAAAAAAAAATTTCCAAGGAAATGAAATACACTATTCCTAGAGACAGTAGGTCGTAAGTCTATATGAAGAATGTTTCCATTTTCTTTTCATATTGAATGAAAAAAGTAAATGATATATATGTATATTATCATTATATTATCATATTTATGTCATATATGTCACATATTTTTATTAAAACAGTCCTTAATACATTCCTTATAATGATTGAACGAATCAAATCACTTCATGAGGTGGTAATCCACGGTACTCACGAATGATGTTATCGTATTCCCACAATATGGAAAGCATAAAGGTATGTGTCATATAAAAATTACAGATGAGAAAAGAAAAAATAAATATCGAATACATCATATATAAATATTATTTCCATCATGATAGAAAACTTTTAATGGTGTTAATGAAAAAAAAACGACATTAATTGACGAGGCGGTAGTCCACTGTACACACGAACAATGATTTCATAACACATTTGACAAATCTGTCCGGATTTTTAAATAAAAAATTTAAAATAAAAAATTATCAGTATATTTAATATATTGAGGTTATCATATAATAAATGTATAAATTAATTTTATAAGGTGTAGAAAAAAATAAAATAATAATTATTTTAGAAAAACATTACCTCTTCTTCATGTATCCTCATTAGGTTTACAATAATGCCTCCCAAATTTGGATTTATTCTAAAAAAAATTCTTATTGTATGAGTGAAGTTAATTTGGGGAGTTATTTGGGTATTTATTTTCTGAAAATAAGTTTTTTGATGAGTCTGATGAACCAGGATAGGGGTGGCATTATATAACTGGGGGAGAGGACACACTTGCAATTTTTAAAAAGAAGTTAGGATTACCCTCGTTTTTAGAAAACAAGTTGCTTCCATAAGACATGAAATTTTATAAATGAGGGTTTATTGTAGAAATATGTTCAGAAAAGTGTTTTTTTAATTGTTTTGGGTCATGTTTATGCCTTATATTCGATGTTGAGTCACTAAGTAATCTCGTTTTTTTAACCATAATCACTATAATTAATTTTAAGTGCTTTCATAATCATTTTAGTAAAAATATTATTTTACATTATTATAAATTATAAATTATAAATCATTATTATTCCAAATATGTAATTAATTTTCTCAAATTAAATTCACATAAGTTCTATAAATTAATTTTAAACTAGTCACACAAATGTGCTGAGAAAAAAGGATTTTAAAGTGAAATTATTCAAATGTTCACTAAATTATTATATCTATTATAAAATATAAAAATTATTAAATTGAAACATATTGTACTAATAGATATATAATTTTTCTAATTATACTTTAAAAAAAATTCAAAATATAATTTATCATTATAAATTATTTAGATGAAAAAGTAGTTTTTAATTAAAATTCAATATTTTTCACTATTACTCGGAAAATGAAACTTCTTAGAAAAATTCCAAAAATAAATCTAATATAATATTTAAATTATTATTTCAAAAATAAAGTTTATTTTCTCAAATAATATTTATAAATGCGTCAAAATTTAGTTCTAAAATTGGTGTGCTATTAAAAGGCGACAAAACCGCCTTTAGAAAAATACATCTTTTTTATGTGTAAAATTTGATTTGTTCCTATATTATGCCAATAAAATATATTGGATTAATGAAAACAATATTTAATATATAATATATAAATTTAATTAATATCATGTACTATAGTTAATTAATTTAACTTATTATGATAAAACAACTTTGTCGCATAAATTTTTTTTTACGAAAATATTTTCTTTTATATTGAATTAGTTTTATATTCTTTTATAATTATTTGGTAACTAATGAAATCAACCATATATTTTATTAATTTATTATATCTTAGTCATAACCTTCAATTTAATGGCTAGTTTATATCTTATTATATTAAATAATAATATTTTAATAATATATTATTGTTTGGTAAAACTCGGTCTTACTTGTAAAGAAAGTTATCAATGAAAGTCATTTTTACTTGTAATAAAAGATAAATATGTTTTTTGTGGATTGAAAGGTTTACTATATATTTAATTTATTTAAAATATTAAATATTTTTTAAATTATCATGATATTATATTCCCTTTTATACTTTTTGTTGTATTCCATACACACTATCAAATATGATATATATATTTTAAAATTTCAGGGTGTTAAATTCTACCCACCTTAAATAAATTGTGTCCTCAAAATTTAAACTTTATATTAGTAATCAAGGGTATGATATTTTGAAATTATATTGTTGAAAAACCTAAATCCTACAATGGTTAATAAAATATCATCTTCATAAGATATAATCACAAGTATAATAGTCACATTGATTAATATACAACTATGTTTCTAAGTTTGAACAAATTAATGTAAATTGATGATATGGACATGAAGGGAATGTGTAATTTTTTATATATAGTGATTGAGTTCATTGATCAAAAGAAAGTGAATGATAAATGGAAATATGAGGTATTAAAATCCATAAATCTTTGAGGATTTAGAAGACCATTAGTTCAATAAAATGAATGCATTATGATAATTTTCAATCAGTACCCTTTTTCCTAGAGTTGAAGAATTCATTCACTCTCTAAGAATATAAGAAAATATAATTGACAAATTTCTATTTGATAAAAAAAAAATTTATCTTTTGGTTGGGATTCAATCAATTTCTAATTCATCCCTTACTCCAAGAAATGAATATCCAGAAATAAAATTTTATTCTTGAATTACTAAAATTCACTGTTAACGGATCATAAGTTATATAAAATATTGAAAATTATTTCTATTTGTCAAAATTTATTTTACAAAACTAAAATGGTTAGTGTATAAATCTTTATAAGGTGAAGTAATACATTAATATCTGAGACATTTTCCAAAGTTAAAAATAAACCATTTCATAAATGGTTAACTTATATCCCTTCTAAAATATCAAGATACAGAACATTATAAGGTAACTTAATTTAAAAAATGAACTTATAATTAATATTCAATAAATATGAAGTATCTATTAATCTTCACATACCAAACATGTGAATAACTTAATCATGTATTTTCTTGAAACATGGTAATATATTTAATTACCACACAACCTTATTGAAAACACGCATTATTACTTATTATTTAAGTAAAACATAGGCCATTGGGTATGTTCATTAAATCCAAAAATGATGTAAACCCCATAAATGATGGCATAAACCACTTTGTCCATAAATCATTAACCAGTTCCAAGGTAGTTAATAATATCCAATTTAGTTCATCCATATCAATAATATTTTTATCCAAATATCATTATCTCAACACAAGGAACATATTAAAGGTTATATTTCCCTCATTAATGTGTTTTTACAATAAGTTCAACTTTCTTCTGAATTAATTTTCATGGTCATCAGTATCATTAAACACACACTTTCAAATCCTTAATGAAAGGTATGGAAATAAAATAATTAGGTATTTTTTAATTATTATAACTCATAGGTCACTAATAATTAATAAAATGATATAATTATTGAATCCAAACATAGGAATATGAATCTGTCCTCATTATCTGTGCTAGTAGCATAAACTTAACCATGATCCATTAGCCTATTTTTTGGGTATATTCCTTTGCTTATTTAGATAATGATTTGAACAATGTCCTATATCATTGATGATGAATAATTGTACATTGGAATCCTTTTTATCACCCTTACAATCATAAGAATATTATCTTTTTCTTTCTACACTTGTATAAAAATCCAATTCCTTTTAGTCAAGTACCTAGGTGTTTCTTTCCACAATTATCACATGTCTGAAAATAATTCTTTCTCTTATTTCCTATATCTATATGCTTCCTTGTTGTCCTATTATTCTTGTGCTTCCCTAAAAATCCATAATACTTATATAATTATTTCTTTGTCTCATTATCACATGATACTATGTCCTCATAAGATGATAATGTTTGGGAGACTACTTCCCTCTGAAATATTGGCTTAAGACCATAAAATATGTGATCATTTTACTCTTTGGATCACGTGTATTAGTGAGGTTATTATTACTTCTTCTAGGATCCAATTATAAATAATTAAATACAACATATTGGTTTATATCATAATGAAAAATAATTCAGCATATCCAAATTAATGAAACACCTAACACATATTTAAAATTTCATGCATATCTTATATCATAATAATAAAAATAGACTCTTTTGGGATATCATTTTTTCCAAATCCTTATATAATAATTTATAAAGAAAATTTTAATTATCCTATGAATATCCCCCAGGACCATTAAACCAAGTGCACAATAAAGCTCATTTTTTGTACAAGGTTATGCTCAAGTCAAGCTCGACACACCCTTTACAGAGTTATTACCACTAGGCACATCTATGCCAGAACCATGCCAACATGTAGTATTCATACATGGATTTATTTCAAGAAAAAACACGAAATTAATAACTTAAAAAAAAACTTTAGGATGTATTACTATACTTATACTCATATTATATCTTAATATCTTGTTCCATAATCTATGTTTTCTAAAATCTAGTTCCCAAGGTTGCTACTAAAAATTCTATGATACCGACTACAGTAACAAAAACCTTCATAAATTAGAGTCAGTGTTTACTATCATTACATTGACATAAGATACAATGAAATCAAGTCTCAAATAACAAAATTGTTTAGTATTCTTGGTAAACTATATATATACAAGATTCTTTTATTATAAATGATTACGCAAATTAGAACATTATGTTTTTTTGAGAATAAACTTATTCCCCCTAGTGTATCCCTATATATCAGCCCTAGTATACTTCATGGAATAATAGGGAAATGAGAAAAATAAGGTTGATATAAAATAATTAGTAAGGGTTTAATACAGTGAATTCTATCATGAATCAATAATGAATAATCAATATGAAAAGGTAAATAACGAAACACACATTCCATTTAATTAATAAGCTGAGAATGAAATGTGTCCATATAAGTTTCCATATTGAAAATATCATGGTTAATAATAATTTAATTATAAATGATGAAAATTATTAATTATTGGACATCTTGTTTCCCAAGAACATGAAACCTTTACTATAGAGGCCTTTCAAAAGATGGTTTAAAATATACTGAATACAAAATGATTTGGTTGTGAAAACCTTATATCTACTTTCAAGACCTTTCACAAGAAATTTTAAAACATACTAGTTACAAATGAATATTTTTTTACCACTAATTTCATCTCATATATCGAATAATCAATTTAATTCATAAATAATGTGCCTTAAAAATATCCTTACTAATTAAAGGATAGAGATTTATCAAAATTTCCCCAGTTAATTAAATAAATTTGAAAGTAAACACTGTATATAAAAATGCTAAATGTTTTGTAAATAATATTATCAATGATTAATGATATGAATATTTAGAGAAATTTAATGACCACTTAATTTTTTTTTGTAAAAAAGTGATTGTTTAAATAGAATGTTATCAATCACAAAAGTTTTCTTAATAACTTTATCACATGGTAATTTTAAAATGAAATCCACATAAATGAAATAAATCAAATTAAAAATTATTATTTCTAAAATAATTATGTATTAATGATATTAAATTTCAAAGGGTAAGTATATACACCACATAATTGTGAATTGGTACATAATAACAAATAAGTCACAATTGAATGTAAATTGAGATGACATCTCTTACCCTGCACTTTCGTTTTGGTTGTACTTGATTTAAACTCTTGTATACAAGTTATAAACATGTTAAAAAATTATTAAAAACCCATATTAATATTTATTATAAAATATTTTATCCTTTTATAAAATATTATCACCCATTAGTTAATAGTATTTCATTATTTTCATTTTTTCGTGTGTTAATTTCGTTGTTTTTAGAATATGTTTGGACTTGTTATTTTTAGTTCCTCTTATATAGATCACAATTTTATTATCTCTATAAGTAAAACCATGATGTAAATATCATATATATTCAGTATATATACATTTATATCAATCTATAAAATTTGGTTATAGGAAATGAAATACACCGTTCATGGAGACGTTAGGTTGTAAGTATGCATAAATGTTGTTTGTATTTTCTTGTAATTTAAAAAAAATAAATGTCAATAATATATGTGTTTATTTTAATTACAATTGAATATTTATGTAATACATATTATTTATTTTTATTAAAACCATCAGTAATACATTCCATGTAATGTATGAATGAATCACATCCATTTACGAGATGATAGTTCACCGTACACAAAAACTATGTTACCATATCCTCACAAAATGGAAATCATAAAGGTATGTGTTATATAATAATTAAATAAGCATAAATAAACCATAAATAACATATATAAATAGTGTTTCCTTCATTATTCACAACCTTGAAAGGTGGTAATGAAAAAAAATGAATGACATCGGTTCTCAAGGTAGTAGTCCTTTATACACATTAATGATGATTTTGTAACCCATTTGAAGGAAGTGGGTGAACTTTTACAACATAACCTTAACATATTAACATATCAGTATATTTAATATACTAAGGTTATTATATAATTTAAGAACCTATTTTTTCACTCAGGTATGAATCCTTTAAATTTTGGTGTAATTTACTTTTATGGACCTAATATAGATGCGTAATGTGTTAGTGGAGGTCATTGGGGGTGTTAAAGGCTTAGTTGGAGCCTGAAAAAGGTTGGGGGGATGTAATATAATATGGTTATTATAAATAGTTGAATCCCAGATTCATGGTTTTTTAAAATCATGTGAGGCTGGACAATGGGCTGGAATAGGGTGCATCATTTTATCTAACCGTGTGAGGTGGTCCGCACGGTCGTGTGAGATTGTCTGCATTTATAAAAACGATTTTTCACACATTTGGTGCATGTTTTCCATAAATGTGTGTCCTAACCATGTTCTATGACCCTTTATATAGATAATCATGCATGATTTGAACATGGTTTGTCCAAACCTTGCAACCAAACTATGCACAAAGTAAATGTTGGTTAAAATTACATATCCCACTATAAATATCTATTTAAACCCTTATTTCATTTGTTTATTCTAGTTGAATAATCTTATAAAATTAAATCTTTTTAAGCCTAAATATTGTATATACTAGGAATTTAGATCCACCATTCATCTAGATTTTGATCGAAGCATCATTCATCTAATTGGATCTGCACCGATACATTCTTGATTCCTTTTTAATCATTCATTGTTATTATTTCTATCAATGAGGAAAATTGGATTTTGGTAATATGCCCAAATATTAATGAATTGATCAACTCTTTATATGTAATCCAATCCAGGCTTAATTAATGGCTTATGTTGGATGAGGAGAGTCGCGCGAGCCTAAGGTAGGTGTTCTATAACACATTTCTCAATTTCTATTGTTTTGGAAATTGTCATGTCATCACTCCAATTTCATCATGATTCATTTATTGAATTAATATTTCATTATTACCATAAGTAGGACCATGTTCCATGACCCTTTTAATATTTTTAATTTTTCATTTGTGGTTACGCCCACAACTCCAACCACCTCATATATAGTGATATGCCAAATTTGAGTTTTTTGTGTTTTGTCACATTCGAGCCATCATTCGAATGTGTTCGAGCTTGAATAATATAATTGTAAGAATCATTAAATTAAATGGATATTTAATTGTGAATTAAAGTTGAAAGTACCATGGTTTAATTCCACCTGACCCACCTAGGTTATGTTCTTGAACTTGTTATATAAATGTGAATTGATAAATTTTGAATGTATATGTTATAAATATGACATGGACTGTTATAAATATTGGGTTTCTTGTGATTGATCTCCATTAGAAAAACCTTTACATGTTTTTAAAGGTAAAGAACAGAACCTTGTATTTAAATGTGAAATGAATTAAACAGTTTCATGGCCAAGTGGAATTTTCAAACTAATGAAAGGAAATGGATTGAACCTTGACTATTTAAATGGTATGACTTAATCACTTAAATGGGTTAAGGAGATGGTTGCATGTTCCTTTATCCTTGTCACAGTAATTAAAGTCATGGTTTGAACCCAATGAATATAATTAAATGATTATGAATTAAATGGAATAATCAAATGGTTGCATGTCTTGAAATGCCCGGTCACTTGGATGAAAGGCAATGGAATGAACCATTGAATTCTTAAATGAATTGAAATATTAAATAGAATAATTAATGATATGGAATCAATTATTAAGTGAATTTAAGCTAAGCTGTTATTTACTAATGGACCTTGATATGCTTATAGGAATTTCCTAACATGATTTAGCCTTCGGATTCCGGAGGGAATTTCACGAGTACTCAAGGATTCCATTCCCATTCAAGGATACTAGTTCCTTGGTTGAGATCCACCATGAAAACCAATCCTCATTTATTAGTGGATGCCTAGTATGACACCATAGGAACCATCATTTTCTATTAATGATTCCTTAGATACACTCTTTAGATCCATCATGGTTTCTACGAACCTGAGGTGTCTTGGTTATATCCTTGGGTCTAACAATTTCTTATCCTTTTTTACATTAGATCTACACCTTGGAATCAGTTAGATCATGATATTGTGGAAGGACATGGATGATTCTTCTTGGATTATACTCTTACCCCTAGCTAGGTTACAGTTACTATAGACTTGGTCACCCTTGAGTTCTAGGTTTCTTTGTTTACTACCTTGTAACCTTTCATTATAATTATCTTTATAGGTTTCCTTTTTGTTTACCTTGGTACCCCTTCATTAGCATAATCATCTTAGTTACCTTGTTACGTGTTGATACAAATACTATACTATCAAAAGGTGATTTCAATGCTGACTATGCCTCATGTGACATATTTATATATATATATATGAAAATTAATTAATTAATGAATTGGTTATCGGTTCAGACACTTGCCAAGGGATGAAGAAAGTACTTGGGTGATACATTACTACACTGCATTAATTTTAGATAAATTCACGATTTCAAAACATAAGCTTATATTACACTGATAGGATGTTATAAACACCATTGGTTGTGGCCTCATGAGGTTTATCTCACACCCTATCCAGGTTCCATTAGTACCCGAGAAGACTATATGTATGCAGGTGTAGAAAAATGGAAGCACAAGGCTTTAGGAACATGATTTATTACTATTTCTGGATTAATCCAGTAGTAGATGACCGATCTAGAGCTTCTGATGCTTCAGATAGTTTTTGTTCTTTTTGTTCTACCTTTTCATATTAATCTTTTCTACTCTTTGTATGAATGTTTTTATATTTCACGATACACGACATATCATCATATCCTTTTGTATATTTTGACTAGTTGTATAGTTGTTTATTGTTGATTACCCATGTTTGTTTATATTGTACTATTCACTATTACACTACTTCCTCTACTTACTCATCTTCTATTATATTATATTGATCTACCATGATACACTCTAATAATGGTGGCATAGTCTCCCAATTGACACACTCAAGGCCCTCACTACTAGTCATCAAACTCTGGAATTTGGGGAGATGTTCTTGAGGCCACATTGCTCAATGAGCTCAGGGCCCCGTCAATGGAATCTGGGTCTGGGATGTCATAATGTCATATCAAATCAGTTCTTTTATTTATTTTCTATTTAAGACAATTTATTGGAGATTAAGAACACTATATAAATTGGTTATAAGATTTTCTTAGGCATCACAAGAAATATTTTGGGTAAATATAGAGTTTTCTAAATTATAATTGTTATTCTAATATTACCTATTACAGCTAAAATCATTCTATCATTGGGTGATACACATGCTATGTGGTGTTTTTTATTATTATTCTGACTGAGATTACATTACATATTTGGCCTGATGATATGAGGATAAATACCACTATTACACGCATCATAATTGGCACATATTATTCACTTGTCATTCAAATTTCTAGGCCATATAGATGAATTTAACTATTTAATTTATTTATATTCCTATGATGTTTGTGTGAACTGTAGTTTTTATATATGATTGTGCTTATTTTGGGTTGTGATTGAGTGATTTCTTGTTTTAATTCATGAGGTTTTACGGTCTCTCATGGGTTTGAATGAGTAATTTTATGAATAAAGATTTTAATTAGATATAAAAATGGGTGTTAATCTCAATGATAAGGACTATGGGCCCCAATTATCCAAAAAAACAACTTTTTTTCAATGAACATTGGTATATTAAAATAAGAAAGTGTATCCTGATTGTGAAAATTTCATTTTAAAATTCAAAGGTTGAACATCCTTATCCTACCTTGTTAGGTTTATAAAAGTTAAAGGAATTAACTTGGTGATTAAATATGAAATGAAATGAAATAGTTTCCAATAAAAGATGAGGAAAGATACTATTGACCTATCATCTGTGAAAACCCCTAAAATTTATACTAGAGAAAATATCGATACCTTCCCTTCTAAGCAAGTAGTTGGGGTAGTATGCTATGAAAATTGAGGCCTTTATTTTATTCAAATTCTACTAGTGTTGCTATATATATGATTATAATTTTCTATGAAGGTGTGGCTTGGAATTTTTAGACTAACGATGCCAAAACGTTATTGTGTCGTGTGCCATAAAGGTGGTGAAGATCATGATCTAGTCATTGTGGGAACTGAGATGTGAGTCTTACCTCTAGTAATTCCACTTGAGGCACTGCCTATTATACCTGATTTGGGAATTGATAATCATGTTAGAGATAGTCTTCTACATCTGATGTATTACCTGCATGGTACTCCATGAGTTGCACTAGGTTGGATGATCTAACATGTGAGTTCCAGCTACATCATCCTCCCACCTTGTTGGGGGATAGCGGTCCTCAAGCTACTAGATATTTGATAGAGGCCATGTTGACTATATTTGAGAATCCAAAGACAAATCTAGAGAGGAGGGTATTTATTTCTACTTACATGCTACGTAATTCAGACATTAGTTGGTGGGATGTAGTTACCTAGGTTTTTCTCCATTAGGTCATGGTATGGGATGATTTTTATACTGATTTTTATGATTTTTTATTTCCTCGGGTTCTTATAGAAGATATAAAAATATAGTTTATACATCTTGAATAGGGTTTTATGTTTGTTATGTAGTATTTAGTGCATTTCAATGAGTTACAATGCGTTTTACCTATTCTAGAAAATGACGATATTTCATGAGCTTGATGCTTTGGGGATGTAATTCAATGTTACATCCATACATAGGTGAATGTTTTTATCCTACCTATATTTTCAAAAATATTTAATCAGACTCTTATCACTAAGTGAAACCTCAGGGACAGTGATAGTATTGGGAAAATAGGATCATTACTGTGGTAGGCCAGTAGTTCTTCGAGTAGTAAGAAGTGATATCTCGAGGATTCTCATTAGGGAGTGGTAGCCAGACTACCCATAATAGTAGATTTTTTGTGTGTCACTAGTGTGGATGACCGAGGCGCCGAAAGACTCAATGTGATAGAGACCCTCTAGAGTGCCGGGCTTGAAGATGTATGGGGAATCGTCAGATATTCTATTAGACCTTTCCATCATCTTCTAGTGGAAGAGGATACAAAATGGCTCCACATTCAAGGGAAGGATATTTGATGCCTTGTTAGGATGGGATTTAGAGTAGCACCAACATGACTGGTTGAGGAGGAGGTCATGGTCATGGTAGCCAGAATCCTAATCAATAGTAGTGCCAGTAGAGCAGTTTTGATCATGGTAGTCCAGTTGTTGCACATGGCCATGGATTAGTTCAGTTGCACAAATTACAGTCTATACCCAAGTATTAGGTTAAAGGATCAACTAAAATACGAGGTACTATTTTTAAGATCCTATACTATAGTATCTTCTTTATTTGATGCATTTGATTCACACTCTTTCATCTATTTATCTATTGTGGAGAGTCTCGAGATCAAAATACATTATTACTATGGTGTAATGAACTTAGATACATCATTGGGAGTATAACCAGAGGGAATACACCAGTTTAGAGAGCTACCCCTTGAGGTAGTAAGTTATTCCTTGATATGGGACCTCTTTGTTCTCAATATTATAGGCTTTGATGCCATTCTCGAGATGTATTGGTTGGTTATATATCATGAATTTGTAGACTACTATCTCCATAGGGTGTTGTTTACATCACTTGAGGGATTCATTTATATATACAAGGGTGAGTGGGATGTCCAGAACAGTAGAGTTGGACTAGATCATCATCGGCCGGGTGTAGTGTCTTCTCAGATTGCCAATCTATTCACAACGGATCAGGGTTTACATCAGGCTAAATTCCCTCTAGTGTTACATCATTTCAGAGATGTATTTCGCAAAAACATTAATTATTACCTTTTGAGAGAGAGGTAGAGTTTACCATTGAGATCATTCCTGGAGTATATACAATGTACATTCCACCACATATGATGGAACCAAATGAGAACCAGGAGTTCAAATGAATGTTATAGGATCTAGAGGCTGAAGGTTTCATATGTCCCAATACTTCCTCTTAGGGTTTCCCTGTGATTTTCACCAAGAAGAAAGATGGTACCCTTATTCTATATGTATATTATAGATGGTTGGACTAGATTATGGTCAAGAACTATTATTCACTTCCACAAATAGAGGATCTCTTTGATCAAATACGAGGAGTTGGGGTATTTTATATGTTTGAACTAATATCAAGTTATCATTAGGTGCGAGTCAGTCCATAAAACATACCTCATACTACTTTCTATAGCATGTGTGGTCTGTATGAGTACCTTTCAATGCCATTTAGTATCATAAACACACTCTTAATTTTCATAGACCTAATAAATACATTCTTCCCCCCTTATTTGGATTCTATTTTCATAGTATTTATGTATAACATCTTGGTGTACTCTCACACTTGTAGAGACCATGCTAATCATCTTGAGATTATTAGGAGTACACTGAGAGAGAATTAACTTTATGAAATGATTTATAAGTTACTCCTATGAATCGACAATTTTCAATTATTGAGTCATGTTATATTAGAATTAAGAGTCTCTATAAACCCAGAGAAGGTCAATGTTGTAGTTTCCCAGGAGAATCCCAAGAACATCTTTGATATATGAAGTTTCTTGGGGATGGATGGTTAGTAAATGAATTTTATATATGACTTATCATGTATTTATTCACCTCTTAATTGCTTACAAATAAGGGTGTTAAGTTCATTTGGTCATAAGAGTGTGATAAATACTTTCTAGGTTTAGAAGGGAGGCTTGTCTCAAAACCCATTATAAATCTTACAGTGCCTAGAAAAGGTTATACTATCTTATTTGATGCATTAGGAGTTAGCCTAGAAGTAGTGATGATGTAGGAGGATGGAGTAATTGCATAGGGATCTTGACATATTAGTACTCAGGAGTGAAACTACCCAACACTTGAACTTAAGTTAGTAGCAGTTTTCCAAGATTTATGTTTCCAAAGATACTATGTATTGTGTGAGCATTTTGTGGTGTTTATAGAATAAAAGAGCCTAAAATATATATTTACACAGTATGACATGAATCTTAGATAGTTAAAATGGTTTTACTATCTATAGTTCTCTGATTTCCACCTTGCATATATGCATGGAAAAGGAAAATTATTCGCTAATGTGTTGATCCAAAAAATCAGACACAATCCATACAAGAAGTCGGTGATGAATGGAAGTTTATGGACCTATTATCTAAGCTATGTCTGGTGTTTCATGATAGTCATGAGAAGTTTTTCCTCTCAGCCTCGATTGTTACCTCTTCCCTTTTTGATAAGGTAAAGAGAAAAATTTCAGATCATGAGGGCTTGGTTGTCCATGAGAGTATTTCAAGAGCTTACTCACCTCCGAATTGGTTTGTGGACAGAGAAAACGTCCAGTTTATACATAGACTTGTATGGGTTCTAACATATATGAGAGAGGAGTTTATGCGAGAGTCTCATGCTTCTCAGTGGGAATTTTATCTAGGTATCTCCAAGATGTATCGAGACATGTGATGCCAGTATTAGTATCTTGGGGTGAAACATCAGGTAGAAGTATTTATTACTATGTGTTCCAACTGTTAGTAGGTGAAGGTAGTGAAGTATATGAAGTTCCTAGTTAGGATCCAAGTATCACTGAGAGAGGAGGGGTGAATCAGTGATATCTTTTTGTTTTTTTTGTTTTCAACTTTTTGAAACAACCATTGCCTCATATTAAATAGTTAGTTTCCTACAGAACACACACAACCTAAAGAACACAACCATTACAAGGTTCACTAATAAATAAGAGTAGATACATCCTTGGTATGTTATGTAAACAATACAGTACCACACATTCCACTTGAAAACAAATCCTTTGATGTGGAATACAATGATTTGGATATGCCCTTACACTCATGTAGCACTTTGAAAACAATCCAATAGTGCATGTTCTCCCTCTTAGAAAAAATAGGGTAATGTATTGTTTCTATTCTTATTAATGATCTTTCATAAATCAAATCATTCAAAACAATTGTTCATATTCCTAACCAGAAGCTGGTAAGAACCTCTTAGTGAAAACAACTTGTGATCCACTCCCTGTTTGCGTGTGTCCCTGCTTGTGCGCCTACCTGCTTGCATGCCACTCTACTTGAATGCCTCCCTACTTTCACTCCACTCTTATTATGTTCCACAATCTTCTTCCATAGTACTTCGTGATTGCACGCAACTTACTACTTGCATGCCACTTCTACTTGTGTTCAACTTTGGTGAATAGCACACAACTTGCACTACAGTTCATCTTATGATCCACTTTCTATGACTTGCATGATCAATGTTTAAATTTTCTCTTAAATGTTTACCATACCAAAATAAGGTGGGTATCCATATATTTATAGTCATCTTGTTGACCGTACGTGTGAGGCATGCAACTCACCTTGCATTCCACTTTATGACTTGTGCACCAAATACACTTGCACACCATTTATACTTGCGTGCCACTTCATAATTTCACCCCAATATTTGACTTGATTTCTTATTTATTTCTGTTGTCATATTTTATTATGATGATCTTGAAATATGACTTGCACGTCAGTTATACTTGCATGCCACACCTGCATGCCACTTATACTTGCGTTCCAGTTTTTTCCTTTGTCAAAAACCTTATTTACTCCACCTATACATCATAAGTATTTCATCACAATTTCTCCAAAATTATGATATATGTGAAATAAAAATGTGAAAAGAATATTTATAATTAACCAAGGCTTTTACAATGTGAATTGATTTATTCTCTTTGACAACAAAAGAAAACACTCTAAAAAAGAAAACTCCTCAAACTTCTTTCTCCATCCAGCTTAGTCCCAACAATACCCCTTTATATTTTTTTGTTAAACAAGATTCATAAATCACTAAAGTTTGAGACCTAAAGAAATATATTACTTATCAACAATTCTAATCCTATGCGAGCTAAATCATTGTTGGAAACAAGAATTATTGACAGCCAAAACCACGTTGTCCAAAAGTAGTGACTATGAAATTTCATTATCATATCCCTACAGCCTTCTTCACAACATATACTAAGCATCTACCTCAAAATTATTCACTTCATCAACTTTTCTGAAATATAGTAAAAGTTTTCCTATAAAAACTACAATAAACATTTAGAATAGTTTCCACATATAAATGCAGGATTCATAGATTACCCACAACTCCCACTTTATGCATGATTCCATTAGGATAGATTTATGAAACAATTATCCCCCTTGAAAACACTATCCAAAGGTAATATGAGAGTGGGGATAGACAGATGTACCTCAATCTTAATGAGAAAGAGGTTGGACACCCATTTTCAACTGCAATTTAGCAAATGGTTCCTTTGGTAAAGGTTTTTTTTAATATGTCATGAACTTAAATTCATTCTTCTCCATCTTTTATTTTATGAAGTGGTAATTTATGTAAATGTTTTTTGAACGAGAATGTTGTACCGAGTTCCTTGTAAGATTTATTTGACTTTGATTATCACATACCAAGAGTTAGGGAAGCTTCACATCAACAAGTAGATCTTCCGACTAAGTCTTCATCCACATAAGTTGGGTAGCATCTTGGGTGTAAACAAAATACTCAACTTCATCCATTCTAAGAGTAATGGAATTCTATTTCCTTATATTACAACGAACATAACTTTTCTCTAGAAAGAAAACTCCACTAGATGTAGATCTTCCATCATGAACATTTTATTCCCAATCAACATCTAAATACAAAAAAACCAATATTTTTAGTGCCATCATACCCGATTCCAAAATTTTTTATGTCGTTGATATATCTAAGAATCATATTTCTAGAAAGTAAATTTGATTCTTTAGGAGCACTCTGAAACCTTGAACATAAGGTAACAATATAAAAAATATCGAGTCTTGAGGAATTAAAATACAATTATCTACTAATAAGATTTTGAAACTCTCATGGATCAATTTATTTTCCTTCTCTATCTTTAGATAACTTGGTTCCCATTGAGATTGGTGTGGAAACTAGTTTGAAATTTTCCATGCCAAACTTCTTTAGATGTTCCTTAGCATACTTTTCTTGAGAAAGAAAATTGTGGTTTCTCTTCTGTAAAATTTGTAACCCAAGAAAGTATTTCATTTCTCCCAGCATGAACATCTCAAATTACTTTTCATCTCCTCAAGAAATCGTTTACATGATCTTTCATAATTTATAGAAAAGAAAATGTCATTGACCTAAACAATTAAGATGAGAGAAAACTCTTCACATTCCATGATGTAAAGGTTGTTGTCCACTGCACCCTACTTGAAATTCATATTCCTCAAGAAAGTATCCAATTTAGAATTATATGCCATCATAGCCTATTTTAGCCCATACAAATCCTTCTTTAACCTTAACACATAACTTTCATCCTTCCTAATAACAAATATACAATGTTGATCAATGTAAACTTCCTTGTACAGATCAACATTCAAGAACATAGATTTTACATCCATTTGAGTGATTTTGCAACCTTATTGTGCAACAATAAAAAAAATACGATGATTTTTATAACATTTCCATCGGATCAATGGTTTCATGAAAATAAATGCCTTTAATTGGTTAATACCCTTTAGAAACCAATCTTAATTTATTTTTTATCACTTCACCTTCTTCATTAAGCTTGTTATGAAAAACCCACTTTGTAAAAATAATGTTTTTGTTGTTTGACTTGTAGTATCATTATTTTATATCTTGTCAAGGTCTTCATGCATATCCTAAACCCATATTCATGCTCAAAAACCTCATACACATCATTCGACTCAACTTTTGAATACAAATAAGTGTGTGATACAACTTTTGACATTCTTCTTATTTTAACTTTCTGATGTTGATCAAAAATAATATTATGAGATTCCACTTGCTTCCTAATCCTAGGATGGGCTATTGGAAAATCTTCCTCATCACTTGAAATTTCTGAGTCTGTTTCTTCTTCTTGCAGAGGATTACCACTATCTGAAGAATAGTCAGAATTATTAATAAAACATTCTTTATCCTGTTCATCTTCTACATCATCAAAAGACTTCTTTTCTTTCTCAAATTTTTTAGCAACATTCACATCAGCATAATATATAATTCTCCTTGTTCCTTTGTTGAAAAATCTATATCCTCTTTCTTTTAGAGCATAACCAAGAAAAATTCCACCATCTTCTCTTTTCTCAAACTTACCAAGGTTTCCACATTTCCTTTTTATAATTAATGGAATCCCAAAAACACTTAAGTGTTTCAGACTTGGAGTTTTTACATAGAAGATTTCTTATAGAGTCATATCCGAATTTGGAATGTAGAAACATCGGTTATGAATATATATTGTAGTGATCATGGATTGCCTCTAATAATAATGTGAAATACAATGCTCAAGTAACATTGTTTTCCCTATTTACACCAGACTTCTACTATTTCTTTCAGCAACCCCATTCTGTTGAGGTGTGTGTGGGGAACTGAACTCATGCCAAATTCCATGACTCTTAAGATAAATTTCAAACTATTAATTCTTATACTCTCTACCATTATCAGTTCTCATCTTCTTCACTAAATACTCATATTCTTTATCTTCTTTCCTCCTAAATGTTTTAAACATTTTCAAAGCATCTAACATTTGTCTCATACATAACACAAGTAATGTGAGTAAAGTTACTAATGAAAGTAATGAAGTACTTATCTCCATTTGTTGATTTCTTTCTCATTGGTCCATATATATCATAATGTATATGTTACAAGTATAATTTTGAAATAATTTCAACTATCTTATGCATAGAGTTTGTAATATTACTTTTTTCACAAATAGTGAAACACCGATCTCTTCTTCTTGATAAATCAGGAATATCTCAGACGTTGTCTCATGTTGATAAGTTGCACATGTTTATCTGACACATATGTCCCAACCTTTTATTCCATAACTGATTTTCATCCACCAAGACCATGTAACCAGAGTTTTGTACTTCACCAACATGGATAAAGTTCCCATTTTTACATTGGCCTCTTGCAACTACTTTCTATCATTTTTAATTTTCACAACAAACCTATCTTTTCTATAGATAACTTTGTTTCCCTCATAATAGAGTTTTGAAACACTCATCATATTGTGTTTCATCCCATAAAAATATTATGTTCTCCTAGAATCCATTTTTTCTTTCCTGATGATGGTTGATCCAACACCTTTGATCCTCAAAGATTAGTTATTGTCAAATTTTATTGTTCCTTATTCGAAGTCTTTTACATTCTTCAACAACTTCAGGTATTTTTTCAAAAGAGAAGAACACACACTATCAAAAATCCATGGACATTATCTTTTTGTAGATTTCAAAGTGATTTTGACAACAAGAGCTTTTTTGTTCTTCCATTTCATTCGTCACTTATAGATTTTGAGATTTGTTAAGAACCTTTTGTTGTTCTGGAAATAAAACAATACACAACTTAACAAAATGTCCAGGCTATTCACATCTTTAATGAATAGTTTCCAGTGGTTGGAACCTATTTTCAACTATCACAGCAGCCCTCTCAAATTTCATCTAATCTTCCTTCTCGTAATTCTTCATTCGAGAGGATTGACTCCCCCTAAAACCTAGTCTTCTATAACTTATGGAATAGTCTTAATGTTTCTGGTTGAACCAAAACATATTTTCCAGGTGTATGAATCCCCCACAATAACTACAATAGCCATAGAAGGAATATTTCCCTATGAAACTTCCATTCTAACCAAAGTTGTGAACTTGCTTCTCAATACTATTCTTAATAGATCTCTATTGACCATCAACCTTACTATTTTCAATTGTAACTTTCTTCTTTAGCACATATTTATGTTTATACTTATCATAACCATACGTAGTATAAAGATTTTTGGACTCAGTATTTTTATATACTTCTAATTTTTTGGAATTTATAATTTTGGCCACATATAGTCTTTCCAGATTTGTTCTTATTAGATTCAGTTCCATCTTTCTTCTCAACCTTTTAGGGTAACTTTTATTGATCCTTCTTTGGTTCATGATTACTAGAACTTTCACCAACTTCTGTGATAGATTGTTTGAAACTCATATTCCTTTCTTTAGATTTAGGAAGTTTATGTTGGTCAAGTTGCAACTCTTCTTTTTTCCCTTCATATTTACTTCAATATGATCATTATGATTGTGTGCATTCTCAACAGGATTCTTTAGATCATCAATCTCCTTTTCCATCTTGACTTTCTCATTAGGAAAATCTTCTTGATTGTTTAATGTGGAATTATAATTTATCAACTTTTTTGTTTTACTTCTCAAGCCTTATGATCTTCCTCAAACATTCTTTCATCTCTTCTATCAGATGATATTCATGTTGAGTTTATTCTTCTTCAGAACTAATGCTCCTGTAATCTATACTATTCACTATTTTAAAAATGTATTCTCTCTATCATTCTAGGAAAATAATTTCCCGAATTCAGCTTTACTATGTTCTTCTTCATCATCTTTAGATAAAAAGTTTCTTCCTACCGATTTGAAGAACTTTTTATCTTTCCCCTTTGAAAAATACTTATATTTGTCATATTTTTTCTTCAACAACCTTCTTGTACTTATATAATCATCATCACTATCTTCTTCTTTCTTTTTTTGAGTATAATTAGCTACAGAGTGAACGAAGGCTCCATATTTAAAACATTTCAATGGAATTTTCCCCTTTTATTTCCATGCACCTCTTTTAACATTCTATGAAAACAAGGACAAAGTTTCATCCAAATTTTTACACACCTTATCCTCAAAATCAGATTCACGAGCTTCATCTTCAATAAAAGCCTTCTTTTACTTCCCTCTATTTTCATCCATGAATGACATTTCTCAATCAACTTTTGTATTTCTTTTTATAGTATTCTCCCTTATCATTTCATAAGTAATGAGAGTGCTATGAAAATAATCTAGAGATAATGTTTTAGGGTCTATATCTTATAATGATTAAACTTTAGCATCAAACTTTTCAGGAAGAATTCTTAATATATTTTCAACAATTGTCGAATCCTCAAAATTTTCACCATGAAATCTGATTGTACTGACAATATCATTTACCCTGGTAAAGAAGTCCCCAACAGATTCATATTCTCCCATTTTCAAGACTTCATACTTCAGTCTCCAGATTGGTATTTTTTCCTTCTTCACTTTTGTATTTCCTTAATAGATACTCTTTAACTTATCTCAGATGCCTTTAGATATAGCGACACCTTTCACTCTTAAAAACTCACTCTCAGAAAGATATGAGAGTAATAAATTTTTATATCTTCCATCATTCTCAAGATTCTTATTATCAGTATGAGCTAGAGTAAGCATGACATTAGTAGGAGTAAATCCATTAATTGTAGTTTCAAGAACTACATACCTAATAGAAATAAGATAAGACATCATTCTATATTTCAAGGTATGATATTCCTTTCCATAAAATATCATAATCCATTTAATGTTCACATAATTCAAATTCTCCATCACAAGTTCATCAAAGAACAAACTAAGGTCATCTATCCCTCTAATACCAATTGAAATTCCCAGTAATAATCCAAGTATAACTGAGAGGGGGAGGAGGTGAATCAGTGATATCTTTTTCTTTTTTATGTTTCATTCTTTTTGAAACAACCTTCACCTCCATTTAAAGAGTTCCTTCCATTATGAACACAAACAACCACTGGAATACAAAATTTACAAGGTTTACTACTCAATAAGAGTAGATATGTCCTTGGTATGGTATGAAAACAATATAGAAACACACAATCCACTAAAAAGAATCCTTTGATGTGGAATAAAATGGGTAAGATATGACCTTACACTCTTGTATAACTTTAAAAACAATCCAATAGTGGGTGTGATCCCTCTTAGAATAAATTGGGCAATGTAATGTTTCTGTGTTTCTTAATGAACTTTCACAAATAAAATATTTCAAAACAATTCTTCACTTTACTACCCAGAAGTTGGTACGAACCACCTGGTGAAAATAGCTTGCATGCCACTCCCTATTTGTGCATGTCCCTACTTGAGCACTTACCTGCTTGTGAACCACTCTGCTTGCATACCTCCTTACTTGTGCACCACTCTTCTTGTGTGCCACACTATTTTTGAACATTACTTCCTACTTTCATATAACTTACAACTTACATGCCACATCTACTTGCACACCAATTTTGTGCATAGTACACAAATTGTGTGACACTTCATATTGTGCGCCACTTTCTACTACTTGTGTGATCAGAGATCAAATTTTATCTTAAGTGTTGAGAATTCAAAAATAAGGAGGGTATCTATCTATTTATAGGAATTTAGAAAACCCTGCGCATGAGGAATGAAACTCACCTTGTGTGCCACTTCATGAATTGCGCTCCACATACACTTGCGTGCCATTCCTACTTACACACCACTTATACTTGCATTCCACTTCATACTTGCGTTCCAATATTTATCCTATTCTCAACTTTTTCCTTTTTCATATTTTGATGTGATGATCTTAAAATATGACTTGCGTGCAACATACATTTACATGCCACTTATATTTTCATGCCACAATTGCACACCACTTTTACATGAACACCACATTATTAACTTTTTAAAAAACACTTTTTTAATCTTCCTATCCTTCATTGGAATTTAATCACAAGTTCTCCAAACTTATGATATATGTGAAATACAAATTCGAAAATCATCGTCAATGTTTACCAAGGCTTTTAGAAATTGAATTGATTTATCCCTTTTGACAACAAAAGGCAACACTATATAAAGGAAAACTCCTCACACTTCCTTCCCCATCCAAATTGGTCCCAACACTAGAGCCTGGCAGGATTTTTATAGATGCTTCCAATCCTAGAATAGAAAAGGCAATATATTTATATGGACTTTGTAGTTGGCTTACCTAGGTCTCCTAGATGTAGTGACGATGCGTGAGTAGTTATTGATCGACATACTATGTTTTCCCACATCATTCTTATCTGAGATACTTTATTAGTTGATGAGCTATGAATAATGTATGTATGTGATATTTTATAAATAAAAAGGGTCACTCATACTATCATTTCATATAGGGATTCTCATTTCACATCACAGTTATAGAAGGGGTTGCAGAAGGTTGTGGGTATATAGGTGCCTTTGATCACAACCTTTCACCCTCAGATAAATGGATAGTCACAATGAATAATATAGGTTCTAGAGGTCATTATATGGGAATGTTATATTTATTTAAGTTGTTATTTGAATAAGAATATCCTTCTCATTGAGTTCACCTATAATAATAGCTTCCAGGTGACAATTTAGATGGCTTTTTTTGATGCATTGTATGGTAAGTCGTGTCATTCACCCCTATGCTGGATATGGATATGTTAGGAATCCCTACTAGGCCATCATCTCATGTAGGATAATTTAGAGTAGGTTTATATGATGAGGAAGTGACAGACGCCTATCATGGGGTGTGGACAAAAACAATTTTATTTTTCCTAGTGCAACACAGTGGCTGACCAGGTTTGTCTCTCTTGAGAAGCCTTCTCAATTTAGTTAAATTACATTATCTAATTCACCTAATATATATATTTTAGATATTTTTTTAATGAAAGTTATTACAATTATTTTTTTTATAATTAATTACAATCACATGTAAAATGATAATCTAAACTGTCATGAAAACCATAACAGAATGAGTTAATAATAAAGAACTTAGTTTTGGGGTTCTGTCTTGGATTCAATAAATATTTTCCTATAGGTTTTTTATTAAGTTTGATAATTCAAACTTGAAATCTCATGTTTGAATCACTATTATTTTATAGAATAGAATTAGTTTGAGTCACATGTCATTGGGGACCATCACCCAATCAGAGACAATTTCCTCACACAATAATGCTACTCAATTCTACCACAAACTTAATTAATCTTTAAAGAAAATTCATAAAAACTGTGACCTCACCCCGAGCCAAGACTAGTGATTAACCTCTCATTTATGTGAGTATGATATCACTTGGTGAAGTGGGTGGAGGAAGAGAGAGAGAAAGAAATGAAGAAAAGTGGGTGGAGAAACACAAAGGCATGAATTAATAAAACTAAAATTTAAATTACTTTTGAAAATGATACTAAAATAAAAATAAAATAACAATAAAAGTAAAAGAAGAAATGAGGGGTTAATAGAGGAAAATAAGTGGCCCATTTCCCAGTGGGAACCCTCTTTGGTTGTGGGTGTCGAGCTAATGATTTGAGAAGGAGATGAGGGACCCTCTTATAAGAGGAATTCTGTCCTCTGAAAGATTGCGCGTTGTTGGACCATTAAATGGTTGATTCATGTGTGTAACCCTTATTCAAATTTGTTCATAAATGTTTTTTCCATTCACCCTCCATATTTAAACTAATTTGGGAACTTGATGAATTAGGTATGAAATTTTTTGTCACGACCCGTCCTCGAGGCCCGTGCCATGACTACCCCAAGCCCGCCTTCCATAGTCCAGGGGCTAGCGACTAGCACCAAGGCGTAAATCCCGGTAAAAGGGAAGGCATTGCCTTTGTAGAGTAAACAAGCACCTCAGAGTAAGAAAGTGGAAAAAGTAAACACTAAGTAAAAACAGAGTACAACTGTAAGTGCGGAAAGTAAGTGGGCCAGAATAAAAACCCAAACTGAAAGTAAAGTACAACTCGAAAGGGAAATCAGCAACTGAAAAGTAAAAGCCACTATGCCGAGCTGTCCACTAGAAATCCCACCTAAAGGGTGGGTACAGATAGCTCCACTGCTCCTCGGGTCCCGCCGTCCACTCCGAGTACGTCCCGCCCAGTGGTCCTCCTCCAGGTACCGTCCTGCTCTGCAAGCTTCAACCACGATCAACGCTCTCCGTCGTCTGCAACCAACACAACATAGTGCGGGCATAGCCTGTGCAGGGGTGAGTATCAGCTACTCAGTAGGGACCCCGAGACCCCCGAAGGTCTCCCAAAATCCACAAAGGATAAACCAAAAAGGAAAGATACAATCACGAAATAAAAACCGACACTGCTTAGGTATATTTCCATACATATACCTAAGTCAACAATTCCAATACGCTCCAACCTCCGAGCCCAAGTACAACTCAGTCCACCCAGAAAAGTATACGTATTCCATACAAGAATGCAAAACGTAATCCACACAGGATAGCACAACACAATCCACACAGGAAAGAAAACATGGTTCAGCTCACAAAGGTATACATCATCGAAAAGATGAAAGAGATGATCAGACATAGATACTGAATCATCTAAGCTGGGACCCACATAGGATAAAAGACCAGCTGTCTTCATTGTTTCATCTATGCTGGGACCCACATAGGATACAAGACCAGCACTGAATCATCAAAGCTGGGACCCATATAGGATACAAGACCAGCATAGCTAGGACCCACATAGGATACAAGACCAGCTGTCTTTATTGATTCATCTATACTAGGACCCACATAGGATACAAGACCAGTACTGAATCATCTAAGCTGGGACCCACATAGGATACAAGACCAGCAGTCTTCATTGATTCATCTATACTGGGACCCACATAGGATACAAGACCAGTACTTGATTCATCTAAGCTGGGACCCACATAAGATACAAGACCAGCACATCTAAGACCCACATAGGATACAAGACCAGCTGTCTTCATTGATTCATCTATACTGGGACCCACATAGGATACAAGACCAGTACTGAATCATCTAAGCTGGGACCCACATAGGATACAAGACCAGCACAGCTAGGACCCACATAGGATACAAGACCAGCTGTCTTGATTGATTCATCTATACTTGGACCCACATAGGATACAAGACCAGTATTGAATCGTCTAAGCAAGGACACACATAGGATACAAGACCAGCACAGCTAGGACCCACATAGGATACAAGACCAGCTGTCTTCATTGATTCATCTATACTGGGACCGACATAGGATACAAGACCAGTACTTGAATCATCTAAGCTGGGACCCACATAGGATACAAGACCAGCACAGCTGGGACCCACATAGGATACAAGACCAGCACTCTTCATCGTCGCAGTCCACTGAGGATCTCTGCATAGTCGTCGTCGTCGAAGTCGCAGCCAGCACTAGGGTTCCCGCACACAGCAAGCTCGTTCGGGAGGGTCCGCTCCACGAGCCGAGAGGCTGATACATCAACTGACACAAGGTCCAGAGTTGATGTATCCAAAAGTTTTGTATCTTCAATAGGAACTCAACGCCACAGACGGCGCGTCAATCAGACGCCCGATCTGAGAGTTATTGGCTTTTCCGTCCTAGGGGCCCGGTTGGTTTCTAAGGCAAAACCAGCCGGACTATACTCCACCTACATCCAAACCTTGGGCGAAGTATTCCAAAAGATCCTTCTCACTAAGAGGAACTCAACCAAGTTGACGGACCGTCAATCGGATGTCCAGAGTTTAAGATATGAGCGTTTCCGCTCCGAGGGCCCGGTTGGTTTCGTGTACGAACCAACCCGGCCAAACTCAAAGTATTCCGAAACCTTGAGTGCGATATAGCGAAATGATCATCTCGATCCGAGGTTCGTGTTTCCGCTGACGGCGCGTCAAACGGAGGTCCGTAGCCCATGATATGGGCGTTTGAACCAACTGAGTACGAAAATAGGGGGTCTGGCCCCCGCCCGACCCGACCCGGCCCGGGCGGCGACCAGGCCCGACGACCCGGCCCGGCCCGGAAACCTGGCCCGGCCGGCGGCGTGGCCAGCGCGCCGCACGAGCGCACCCAAGGGAGGGGCGTTGCCCCTCCTTTATGAAAAACGGCGCCCCCCACCACGTGGGGCCCGCCCTTGCTGTCACCACCGGGGGTTTCAACCCCCGGTTCTTCCGGAACTCGGTCGGCCTAAGGCCGGCCGTTACATCACATGCGGGACCCTCGGGGTCCCGCCTCCAGATCACCCGCGGCCGGAAAAACCGGCCGCATGTTGAACCGCCGCGGCTCCGGCGGCGCCACCGCCACCGGTTGTCGGCGCCGCCGTGTCGAGGTGGCGCGCGGCCGCC
Organism: Viscum album; assembly: GCA_963277665.1. NCBI lineage: Eukaryota > Viridiplantae > Streptophyta > Magnoliopsida > Santalales > Viscaceae > Viscum > Viscum album. Next base: position 2,092,449,925 of record OY728148.1, on the reverse strand, counting down.
GCCTTCTGCGGACCACCAGATGCGCTCCGGTGGTCCAATTCGCTTGCGGTCTTCGCTGACAGTCTTGTCGGATCAAGATCTTCAGAATGGATGCCTCAAAACTCCAATCCAGGTCCGCTTTCTCATCGCCGCTAAAACCGCGCATCAAAAACAAACTGCGGAGGGTTGTCGGGCCGTGTTCATTTGGCCCGCGCACTCCGCGTTAAGTGATATCAATTGGCAAATCAAACATTTGTTCCCAACAAATTATTGAGCACATACTTAACCATGAAATTAGACGACACCCAACAAAAGTAACCCCGCATGGACGAACGGTCCGCGGATCAACCGGTTAATGGTTGGTCCGCGCTCGTTGTTCTTTTCTCAAGGTTAAGAGGAAACAAATAAAATTACCCCACAACCTCTTAAATAAAAAGAATTATAACAATAATCCCAACCCGCAAAATAATCTTCGCGAATCAACATAATATTTAGTTGATCCGCGTTCTTAAATTTAGAAGGGAGTAAACGAGGGTTCACCAACAATCACAAATTAAATTCCCTACTTCGGTTCAGGAACGATGCACGTCAATCGAGCCGTGGAAGACGAGCGTCGCGGAGGTCCGGAGTCGCGGAAAACGAACGTCGATTCCATTGTCGTCGATCTTCATTCGAAGAGGAAATGTCGTTGTAAGAAGACGTCGCGTTCTTCGGCGGAGATGTTCTTCATTGAAGAATGGTGTTCTTCGTGTTCTTCGTCGAGGTTGAAGAAGAAGAAGACTTCACGCTTCCCAATCCTATCAAGGTGAAAAAAAACTCTAAAAAAAATAAAATAAGACCAAGTCTTAATTTATTAACCCAACTTAACCATTTGAATTTCAAGAGTTTGAAATTAAGTAACTCACTTTATTAATTATAACAAGTTGTAAAAAATTAATGAAAGTGAGTTAATGGGGAGTTAGGAAAGCGAGGGGTTAAGAGGAGTTATGGGATTTGAAAAGGTGGGGGGGGGGGGGTTCGTGTGGGCCCCACCCTTTCAATTATCCACACACGGAAAGTTGGGTGGATGTGGGCCCCACCACCAACTCCCCATGGGAGAAATTAACCACCTTGATATGAAATTAAATTGATCCAACAATTTTATTTATTTTTTTTAATTAAACCTCATTAATTAACTTATTCTCCCACACAAACGCAACTACGGTAAAGGTTCCCTTAAGCGATTACCGGCGTTGCGAGTTCATCGGTGCCATCAGATTTCAATTCCGAGTACCGGTTCAAAAGATTGGAATTCCCGCTCGTTCGTTCACTAAACGTACCCGAGCCAAACTTCGGAAATTGATTCTGGGCACTCCGGTCCTCGGAATCAGGCGCCGTCAAAAACTGCATTCTTGTAAAATTCCAAAGAAAATAAAGAAAAAATTTTCCTTGAAATTTCCGGGTCTTTAGATTACTCCCACCACAGGGCTTTACGTCCCCGTATAGCTTCAACACAAACTAGGGATACAAAGGTGGTAGAGCTAGGCGGTAAGCCACCTCGCCAATCCTGCTGAGGACCCAGAAGGGTTCATTGAAGAATGGAGACAACTTTCCACCTCGTCCAAATCTCCATAAACCTCATCGAGGTGAGACCCGTATAAGAATGTGATCGTCATCCTTGAACTAAAAAGGTCTCCAATTCCTGTTAGAACTGAAACTCAAAACGACTGCTGCCATGAGGGTAATGATGGCCGAATCAAGAGTGATCGGTCGCAACCTCCCGTGCATGAGTTTAACTTGTGCTGCCCAAGGATTCATTTTCGCCAACCAAGGAAAACCAATCCGACCTTTGCCTAATACCGTCAATTTGAGTATGAATAGTGATTGCCAAATTCATACTCAAACTAACGTCGTAAGGTGTCGACGCTGCCACCAAGAGGTCCCAACCGAGACTCTCACCTCAAGGGTTAGATCACACCGTCAGCATAAGTGTGACTATCGAGTCTCCTCCAAAAGGTATATCCAGACGTGAGGGTCAAGTCAACGTCTTAATAGGAAAATCTAGGTCTGGGTCTAGATTCATGGAAGGAAGGGATGATTCGTTTCGATGTCTGTGGCTACGACAGCTAGTAGAAGACAAAGTCCGCACTTCAAATCATCCTTAGAGCCCTTTTTGGTCGCACTCCTTGACCGCAAGAATCTAATCTCTTCCCCTGCTCTCCAACTCCCTGAGTCTAGTGGGGATTACAAAGGCGGGTGATGGTAATATGTTGAAATGTACACCACCACAAGCTGCTCTCCTAGCTCTGCCTCCATGTCTACTGCTCTGCAGATTCATATGTCCTTAACATTTCCTCTACTTTAAACCTTTTACACGCACAAGTCTCCGAGACTGTCTTAAGTTTCCTGCTTTCCAAACTTTTAACATTCTCTGGCTGTATTCGATCAGCAAAGAAATCTCAACCACAAAGGTTCCTTCTAGCACCCTAGCCTAAGTAGGAATGCATAGGGAAAAGGTGCTGGCTCAGAAGTCCTTAAACAAACCACGCTCAGAGGTCTGAGCTCTATTTTACTGATCGAAATGCATTCATCGAGTACCCTGTATGATCAATGATTCCATTCCATACTGGGCTAAGGATAAAATTTAATCCAACCTCATAATAATATTAAAATAACATATCATGTGTGTCACTTGAAAATGGAATCAAAACAATTATAACAAGAATAATCTATAACATCATATCCCATCTTATGAAATTTGGATTTTCTTCCATATGTGGGTGAGATACTCTTAGGAATATTCTCATTACCAAATTCTAATATATGCTAGTATATGTTCTACCATACCAAATATTAAGGAAATAAAAAGAATCCTTTGATACCAATTTATAACAAAATGACTCGGGATCCACTATGTGGCGCCCTAATCAAGTTTGTCACAAGGCCACAAGCATTCCTCCTCATACACCAGAGGATGGTGACTACAAGCAAGGCTATATAGTTTTATAGGGGGGAGACTATATCATCATAATCTGGTTGACATAATAGTGATATAATAGATAGATATATTAATATAGGAAACATAATATCAACTAATATAAAATGATAAGTCATCCAAAAACGATAATCATACAAGAGTAGCAGTACCTAAATACATATGAAAAATTATGATTATGAAATAGAGATATAAAAAATAAAAGTAAATACATGGAATCATGAATCCAAAATAATACATGTATCAAAAGTACAAAAAGACAAAATATTCTACCACTAAGAGCATCACAAGCCAAAGCTCAGACCTATGATCCCACACTCTCATTCTATAATCAATAAATTATCCATGACTAGGATATTTCCCCAATACATTATTGTAACCATGAGGTCTGTTTGGGTACCATAGGTGTACTAAAAAGGGTGTATGATATACTCATTAGTCCACCACCAACAACATCTATAACAAGTCGAGCCTATGCAAATAAACTATAACTGTTTGATTGTATAAAAGATGAATATTTCAACTGAGTGAAAAATATGAAAAGTACATGACCAAAAGATGTATTAGGATCATACAATAATATGTGAGCATCAATATATATATATATATATATATATAATGTTTCAACATCAGATAGTATGTTGGTCGACAAATGTCACTTATTAACAATGTAACAGACCTAAATGGGCTAGGTCCCAAGGTGATAACCTAGGTGACCTTGTCAAGACCAAGGATATTATCCAATGGTAATACCATAATAGTATCAAATCTACATGGAATTGATCACAAGGTGATAACTACAGAAACCTATATAAAAATATATAAATATATACATAGTTCATGGGGTCCATACGTCGATCCTTCTCATTAGTGATGTACTGAAAGTAATCATACTTAGTGGTTACAAGTATCATTATTCTATCCCCTAGTTTGTTCCATACCGTAATGAAATAGGTGCTATACCTTGATAAGAATTCAGTTCCATAACAATATGTCCAATATCAAGAATTTCGTAATAATGAAAATGGTTATGTTAGTGTCTATTACCAATTCTAATCATCAATACAAAATGTCACAAGCTAAAAGTATATCCATATCATTTCACATTATCATTTAATCATTTTAATAAAATTTAATGTTAGGTAAAAGGTGGCATGCCCATATACTATTATCTCATTTAATTTAAAATGGATATGACTAGAATACCTATGACCTCACACACCCAATGTGGTGGTTTAACACAGTTCAAATGAAAGCACACACCTCATCGGTGTTGTAGGTTGAGTTTGAAAACCTCAAACCATGTCTAGGTGCTACAAGGGAATCACAATTATGGTGTAATAATTAATTTAATGTTTATCATTTAATTTTGGATAAATTACTAGAAGGTATGATGTATAGAACAATGGATATAGCTTATAAAATAAAAAAATAGGGATATGGTATAGAAGACATACATTATGCCTGTGGTAAAATATTCATCTATTTTCATCACTTAATTTGAATTAAATTAGAAGAAAATGTAAGAATCAATGAATTACTTGAAAAAAGGGAATATGATATTTCACTAAAATTACATCTAATATGGTGTGATAAACCATGAAAGGAATGATTTTATTTGAAACTCTTACCTATGGTGATTTAATGTTATAGATGATGACTCAAATAGAGGCGAGGTGGAAAACGGCTTTAAATACAATGTCGGGATTAAGAGAGTGCTTCCATTACATAAGGATTGAAATTAATTGGAGGAAAATAATGGATGGGTGACATATTAAATATAATGAGGTCAATATATTCATCTCAACCAAATTTTAAATGTCACATTACTTTTCTATAATTTTTGTCAAACTGTGCACCAACTATGCACACCTCACTATTCAAGTGAGACACCCCGCATGACCTACAACCCATATATTGAAAAACCCTAAGAAAACCATGCACTCCCTTTGAATCATCCATACATGAGAAAATACCCTTTTATTAGTTTATATAAACCTTTTGGAACCCTTACATGAAGCCATATTTTGAGGTGAATGGTTAGAACTTACTATGCTCTAACTATGTTCCTCTATAGTATTCTCCAAAAACAATAGCACTGAGCTCCAAACAAGCCTTGAATGTTATCAAAACCTTCTTTTAACCATAGAGAAACACTATTAAGATCAATATACGGAATTAAAATTAAAACAAAAGGTTCTGTACCTCATAGAAAATCTAGTATCTTACACATAACAGAGGAATAATATCGATACACAGCTAAAACAAATACAAAAATGAGATTGAGAATATAAGAAAGGCATGGTGTAAAAAATGTAACCCATACATTAGGTAAAATAAATTATAAAATCAGGATCATAAAAAACAATGAGTAAAAAATAAACCTAAGAACAAAGTATAATGGGGGAGGGGTACACTAGAAGAAGAATAAATAGTGCGGGAAGACACTCTTCTATTAGCATCAGTGATAACCCCCAAACAATGGTTGTATGGATATGCCCTATCCTATATAAGGAAGTAATGGAGGGAGGGTCAGATGAATTCTCCCCTACATCTAGTGTCGTGGGGATGGAAATGTGGTTAGTTGAAACTGGTGAGGTGGAGATATATACATTGGTCATGTGTTTAGAATCATGATCAATGAATGGAACCTTAGATAAAGAAGATAAGGCATGGAACTTTCCCTGGTTATCATAGTCTATTATAATGTCCTCATATATTCAATTAAGGAAATATCTAGAGGTATGTGAATGGAGTACAAATTAAGTTATAGTTTGGAAGGTGTAGGGACTTAGCTATAGGAAGGTGTGACTATAGAAGCTAGTGGGATGATGGCATTGGTGGTAGTGGTATTACCAGGGTTAATAGTCGGGTGGGTTGGATCTAAGAATGGAATTATAAAATGAAAACACATCTTTTGTTATTTCTTCATAATGAACTTGATAACACTGTCATGTCGTAGAATTTCTTCCCACATATCTGATTGATTGGGAGGGGTGGGATCTAAATGTGAAGATGATGATATATTGGATGTAGGAATAGTGATGGGGGAGGTGCAGTACTGGTAGCATCATACTATGGTTGAGTAGTAGGATCTATGTATGGGGAATCAAGAGAGAGTGACTTGTGAGTTTGTGTGGTGGGGCTATAGCAGGTGGGGCTTAGGAATGAGGATCTCGGGCCTTATCTACATTCTCGACCTACTCAGGAGCCCACACATAGAGCCTCCGAAACTTCTATGAATGACCACTATTTTGGAGAATCCTAAGATCAATAAAATCCATCATTACTATAAAGTAAAGGTGTAAAACCCTAGGGTTTTTAAAATATATATATAATGCAATTTTATAATCTAGCCATTAAAAACAACTTTTCCTCTTCTATGTTTTGAATTTCAAAAAATAGTCATCTAAAGTTGTGTTCAGTAAGTCATTTGGAGTTTGATAGAACAAACATGATTTTTTGTGAATAGTAACATACCCTAATGAATAGTAATATGAATAGTAAATAATGATATTATTTTATTTTCATAAGATAATATGATAATGAGATCTTAATTAATTTTTCAATGCCACATTAAACTAATTATACCTCTAAGATTGTTATTTTTCGAATTAACTGTGACTTTATTAAATAATTAAATTAATAATATTTAGAAAATTATTTTTGAAAAATGGAGTTCAATTGTGAATTCTACATGTTGAAAAATGGTAGGGGTGAAGTTTTCGGATTTTTATGAAATTCTAGAATTTTTGATGAATACTGAAATATGATGAAATACTGTATATACAAATTATCAGTTAAATACACTTTTAATGACATCACAAGTGATGGAAGGCCACATGGTTCATACTCACATTCACTTATTTCTATTAGGGGTCACATTAAACAACACTATTGGGTGTCATGATGGAAATAATAAAATAATGAATTAAATATTTAAAATTTACCCCTCTTCTCCACTATAAAAACCCCTCAACACTCCCTCTTCTCTTCACTCCTATAAGACATAATGCTCCTCAAATTTCTTCCCAATTACCCTTCCCTAGTCTTTACCCACATTCAAGAAGCTTCTGTTCTTTCCAAAAGACTAAAACCCCTTCCCTTATGGAGTTTCTGAAGGAGGTTATTTCAATAGGTAAAGCACCCTTCTTTTTCATTTGGTTTCATTTCAATTTATCTTCTTTTTCTATCCTCACCTCACCTCATCTGTCCAAATGATCATGTTAACTCCAGTATCATCTATATACTGGAATTATATCATGTGAATGAAAGAACCATCATAAATATTCTTACTCCCTCCCGTTTATGTTTATAAACGAAATAAACGTCCATGAGGTTCCAATTTATAGCCTTCGTGGATGACGAAGTTTCGTTGTTCAATTTCTTCTTCATTACTGGTCATGATACCGTATTAATGGGTTATTAAGACTATAATATATGTATTATAACATAATTAATATTCAGGAACCATAATATGTACATATAATTAAGTTATATGAAAAAACTAGTTCATAATATTCCAAATACTGCCGAATAATAGAAGTGGTTGTCATCTAATGATTCATCCGCATTCCATGTAACAAAATGATAAAAATGACCATTATCAATTATTTATGTTCATAAAAAATATATAATTATAATACTATAGATTTATAACCATTCCACATGAAATCCATTAGTTAAAAACAAGTGAGCTGATTATGAAAATAAAGAAAACGAACAGCCCGAAACAACGAAATTCAATATAATAAATTACCAATAAGGGTATAAATGAACTAAATAGAAATATGATAATCTAAATAAATTTCTAATAGGTTCGTAAATAAGTTATTAATAAGTAAAATTTAATATTCACAGAGCTTATGTTCAAGATCGGAACACGTTTAGAGTTAAGGTAAGGGTTTTCCACCTGAACTTCCATTTTCATTCGGGATACTTTCATTGTATAATTACCTCAATTAAATTATTATTTATTGTTTTTTACTCCTCATATATTTTGTGTTAGTATCATATATATGTTTAAAAACCATAATCCTTCCTTATTTAATGGATAATTACATGTTTTAAAAGGAAATTTCAAAATTGTTTCAAAAATACAAGCCTGATTCAAGGGATTTTCTCAAATTCTTACCTATTTTCAATGGAACTCTATAATCTGTTCTTGGAAACCATTATCTTTATAAAATCACTCATTTTATTATGAAAATACTATCTTTCTTTGCTTCTGGTTTTATGATACTATTTTTCCAAAAGAACTATTCTTTTCAAAATAAAAGGGTATTTCTCTCAAGATAGCTTAATGATTTTATAAGAGTATTCTAGTTTGATTCAATAATCTTGTTGATTCTTATGTATTGTGGGGGTTAATAATTTATGATTTCATATACGATATTTTATTTAATGGTTTATGAATAAATTTATATTGGATTATCTATCCTAAAACCATTCACCATATTATTCTGAATGGTTATTATTTATGTTTAATGATTGGGGAAAGATAGATACATTTCATATGATAGTTTCAATATGAATGTATATGTTGTTTATGTTTATCCCTGCTCATATGAGAAATTAATTGGACTTATTTTGTTAAGGATGGGTCCTACTATAGCCCCTCGATGCGTCGATAGGTTTCATGAGACAAGTAGACATGGAATTGGCCGAGGCCTTTCCCAATGTGTTATATGGATTTTGGACAAGGCCTAAATCATTAGACGTCTTGGCAGAGGCCTTGAAAAAATGATTCAGAATGTCTTGCATATGATCATCCCTCATTATGAAGCTAGTAATTGAAAGTTCATGTGGTTATTCGACTAGTAGAATACCCATGATTATGTTTTATTATGGAAATATTTTCTCAGCTCATATTCCTTCCATAATGTGTTCATGTATACTATTAAGGGAATGTGTTTTCTATTATGTACCATGTCTTATTTTTAATCAATATTCTACTATATTGCTTACTCTTACTGAGCATTTGATCTTGCCCCTTTCTTATGTTTCATTTTTCCTAAGATATGAAGAAGTAAATTATGAATGACTTGCAAGCATAATCTAGGAGGCATGGATGTTTCTAATGGAATAAATTAGTGTAGTATTTCCTTTCTTGATGTAAAGTTAAACTTATTTATGTATCTTGTTTCCAATAATACTAAACTACTTGGTCCTTTGGGATTCTTATTCATTATTTGTATTCCCATGTAATCAAATAAGGCACCGGCTCTGGGCAACTGGGGTCGGGTCCTTAAAGTTGCTATCAAAGGAAGTTTAGTAGAATTCTTGAAAACTAGATTTAGAAAATGTAGAATTAGGGAAGAGTCCCTAAGTTATTCTTTGAAGATATACATACAATAAAGTCATGGTATTTTGGTACGGAATATATTATGTGCATCTTTCAAAGAATATATCACATTCTGGATACGAGTAGGTAGAGGCAGCTCTGACACATATGTATATATGGGTAAAACTCGAAAACACTACTTTGAGCTAGAATCGATCGAGAACTGTTTCACAACAACGGGCCTTACTTCACTCTTGTTTACGACACTCTCAGTGGATATGCTTAGGATAATTCATATTTTCTTTACAAGACATTATGAAGGATTTAAATGTAAAATATTTTTCAAAGAAACCATTTTTGTGAATATGGGATTAGACATACGTAGGATCTCAATTTTGTTTCTAAGTATTTTTTTAAGTTAAGATTATACATTATGATTCATAACCTAATCTAGTGTATGCCATTATCTAGAGATGGCACCATGTGGAAGGAATGGAAAACGCATGAACACACATGTCCCCTGTATGGATTTCCCTCCGATGCAAGATAATGATGTCAGATCTGGTGCTAAGAAACTCATAACTATATTGGGAAAACATACTCAGGTTATTAATAATATCCTTACCCATATTGAGCATCTGGATACACCACGTGGAGGAGCTATGTTAGATCACTTTATGCAACAACAACCTCCATTATTCAACGGGACTACAAACCCTTTTGTAGCAAAACAGTGGGTATGTTCCTTTGAAAATATATTTCTCACCTTGGGATATAATGAAAGAGATAAGGTTGTCATATAAGTCTATCATCTATTGGGAGATGTGGATCAGTGGTGGTCCTTAATCCAAAACACAAAGGAGGAGGAAGAAATTTAGGATATGGAGTGGAGGGACATTAAGAAAATCTTCCTAGAGAAATACTTTCCTCATGAATAAAGAACAGATATAGAGAGGAAATTCTTGAATTTGAGGCAGAAGGAAGATAAGAGTCTTGCAAAGTGAGAATCTAACTTCACAAGTTCAGAAAGATATGTTGTGGACTACTTACGAAATCAAAGGAGAAAAATTGATCGATTATTTGATGGCCTTAATCCATTCGTCTGACAGGAACTGGTCTCCCAAAGTTTTTAATCATATGAGGATATAGTTTCATGTGCTATCAAGATAGAAAAATAATTCTTTAGGTCTTATGAATTTAATGGAAAGAAATAAAAGAATAGGGCTACTGATAACCTTGGGAAAGTAAATAAGGAAAAAGGGAATATGGGAAGATTTGAATTTACACCACGTGGAAATTGTGGAAGGAAACACCTTGGTGAATGCTTAAATGGAAAAGGAGTATGTTACAAATGTGGATAGAAAGGCCATCTTGCTGGTGATTTGAATGGGAAGAAGGAAGCCAATGATGTTCAATGCTATAATTTTCTTGATATGGGGAACTGTGATAATTATTGTCCAACGAATCATGTAAATATACAATAGATAAGGCGAAGGGATCAGGTACAAGATTATGCAATCACAACTGCAGAGGTTTATGTTCTTAATGACATGGTGGCAGGTAATTTAATTGTTTTCTCAAACTTAGCCAACACTTTATTTGATTCTGGATCATCGTATTCATTTATATCTTTCCATTATTCCAAGAAAGTTAGATATATCCAATTTGATTTAATAAAGGAGTTGTCAGTCAAAACTCCTAGGGGTGTATCATTGAAACCAAGGCAAGTTGAATAGTCCCCCTCCAGACACCAAAATGTGCTCTAGTTCCTAACCTTATCATCATACCAATGACTGAATTTGATATAATTCTTGTTATGTATTGGCTATCAAATTATGATGCGAAGATATATCGTTAGAAGAAGGAAGTTACAATTTTTGAAAATGGTGTAGAATCTATTGTCTTTAGGGCAGAAACTTCACCACCAGATTCGTATATAGAACCACCCCAGTAGCTCTACTGAATGCAATACTTGGAGGGGAAGATAAACCAATATCTATGGGTGAGGAAAGAAATATTCAAATTTAGTATTTACACGTAGTGAAAGAGTACATTGATGTATTTCCATAAGATTTACCTAAACATCCTCCAAAGTGGGAAGTTGAGTTATCTATTGATTTAATTCCTACTACATGACCTATATCAAAGTCTCCCTATAGAATGACTACTATGGAATTTGTAGAGCTAAAGAAAAAACTTGAGGATTTTAGTGAAAAAGGATTTATTCAACCTAGTGTTTCTCCATAGGGAGACCCTATCCTCTTTGTCAATAAGAAAGATGGATCAATGAGGCCTTGCATTGATTACAGAAAAATCAATGCAATTAAAATAAAGAATAAGTATCCTCTACCCCGTATTGATGATTTATTTACCAACTTCATGCAGATCAATACTTTATGAAGATTTACCTTCAATCCAGATATTATCAGTTGCATGTGAGGAAGGAAGATATTCCTAAGACATCATTTCAGACTAGGTATGGGCATTATGAGTTTACAGTGATTCCTTTTGGACTGACAAATACACCCAATATTTTCATGAATTTAATGAATAGAGATTTGAAGGAATATCTTGTAACTTTGTTGTGTTATTCATCGATGATATCCTCATATACTCAAAAAGCTATGAAGACCATGAGAATCACATGCGAGATATCTGAGAACTCTTAGCAGAAATAAATTATATGGGAATTCAAAACAGTGTAAATTTTAGCATCCAAAAATTTATTTTCTGGGTCATATTATCTCTATGGATGGAATCCTAGTTGATCCTGTGAAGAAAAAGGCAATACATGATTTTCCCACACCAACAAACATAACCGAGGTACGCAATTTTATTGGCATAGCAGGTTATTATCGACATTTCGTTCAGAATTTTTCCTGACAGGATAACCTGCTAACCAAGCTCACACATAAAGGAGTTATGTTTTTGTGGACAAAAGAATGTATAGAATACTTCAATGAATTGAAAAGAAGATTGGTCAATACCTTAATTTTTAATCTTCCATCTGGAAGTTATGGATTTGTAATATACAGCGATGCATCAAAAAATGGACTGGGTTGCGTCCTTATGCAAAACGATAAAGTTATTGCTTATACATCAAGACAGTTTAAGACTCATGAGAAATATTATCCAACTCATGATCTGGAGCTAGCATCTGTAATCTTTTCTCTGAAAATATGGAGGAATGATCTCTACGGAGAGAGATGTGAGATTTATATGGACCACAAGAGTTTGAAATATATTTTCACACCAAAAGAACTCAACATGAGGCAAATAAGATGGCTCGAGTTACTCAGAGATTACGATTGTTAAATACACTACAACCAAGGAAAGTCGAATAAGGTGGAAGATGCATTATGAAAGAAAGATCATGGCCTTCTGACTCAAATGTAGATTTATAGAGATCCTATGCTCATGGATCTACTGAAGATGGATATGGGAATTATTAAGGAAGGGGAAACATCAATCTTCTTTCAAATGATTTCTAAACCATATTTACTAGAGAAGATATAATTTTCTCAATCTGATGATGAGAATCTGTATAAGAAAATTAATGGAGTTAAGGATGGGAGACTGGCTGACATCATGTATGAAGAAGTATTTATGAATTTTGGGGAGAGGTTATGAATTCCATCAGTACCTGATCTAAAAAAGGAACTATTAGACTATTCTCATAGACCAAATTTCTTTATACACCTAGGTATCACCAAGATGTATAGAGATATGAAGTAATATTTTTGGTGGGATAATATGAAGTGAGAAATTGCTGACTATGTTTCAAAGTGTCTAGTTTGTCAACAGGTGAAGGTAGAGAGACAACATCCCAAAGGAGTGATGAAACCTCTACCTATTCTTATCTGGAAGTGGGATAACATTACGATGGATTTTTTCACCGGACTACCGAGGACACCTAGAAGGAATGACGCAATATGGGTAATTGTTGATCTTCTCACTAAATCAGCACATTTACTTTTAATAAGATAGGATTTACAACTTGATCACCTGGAAAGACTTTATATTAATGATGTTGTGAGACTTCATAGTGCACCTATATCAATTGTCTCCAATTGAGATCTTTGGTTTACATAAAAATTCTGGAAAAGTATCCAGAAGGCTTTGAATACTGAGCTTCGTATGAGTACTGCATATCAACCTCAAACTGATGAATAGTCTGAAAGGACTATTCAGACTCTGTAAGACATGAAGAGATCATGTTCTCTTGACTTCTGAGGTATGTGGGATTAATACTTTCCTTTGGTGGAATTTTCCTACAATAATTGCTTCCATTCTAGTGTTCAAATGGCTCCATATGAAGCATTATATGGAAAGAGATGTCAACCTCCAACTTGGTGGGACGAATTTGGTGAAAAGAAACTTATAGGCCCAAAAATTATTGAAGAGACCATGACAAAGGTGATGAAAATAAAATCCCATATTAAAGCATCCCAAAGGAGGCAGAAGCGTTATGCTGACAACCAGAGAAAGGACTTGGAATTTCAAGTGGGAGATCATGTATTTCTGAATGTATCTACATGGAAGTGTGTCTTAAGGTTCTATAAGAAAGGGAAATTGAGCCCCAGGTACATCAGACCATTTCAAATTCTGGAAAAAATCAGAGCTATAGCTTACCATTTCGTGATGCCACCAAATCTCTCCAGAGTTCATGATGTGTTCCATGTATCACTGTTAAAGAAGTACATGTCATACCCAACACATGTACTCACTTATGAAGAAGTAGAAATTTAGCCCAATCTATCTTATTGTGAAGATCTTATCAAGATTCTTGATACTAGAGAACAAGTATTGAGAAATCAGACAACTCGTCTAGTAAAGGTTCTTTGTAGGAACCATAAGATGGAGGAAGCAACATGGGATCCTGAGGAGCTTATGTTAAAGACATACCTGAAAATTTTTAGGTAACATTTTGTGAATTTGAAGGATGAAATTTTTGTAAGGAGGGGAGAATGTGACACCCCAAGGTTTTGAAAATAGATATAGAATTAAATTTTATAATCTTTCCATTAAACACAACTTTGCCTCTTCAATGTTTTGAATTTCGAAAATTGGTCATCTAGAGTTGTATTTAGTAAGTTATTTGGAGTCTGATAGAACAAACATGATTTTTGGTGAATAGTAACATACCCTTATGAAAAGTAATATGAATAGTAATATGACAGTTATGAATAGTAAATATTGATGTTATTATATTTTCATAAGGTAATTTTATAATGGGATTTTAATTAATTTTTCAATGTCACATAAAACTAATTATACCTCTATGATTGTATTTTTTGAATTAACTATGACTTTATGTAAAAATTATATAAATAATATTTAGAAAATTATTTTTTGAAAAATGGAGTTCACTTTTTAATTCTACACGTCGAAAAATGGTAGGGGTGATGTTTTGGGATTTTTTATAGAAATTCTAGAATTTTTTATGAATAGTGCAATACGATAAAATACCATATATACAAATTATCAGTTAGATACACTATTCATGAAATCACAAGTAATGAGAGGATAATTGTTTTGAACTCACATGAACTTATTACTATTAGGGGTAACAAGAAATAACACTATTGGGTTTCTTGATGGAAATAATAAAATAATGAATTAAATATTTAAAATTTACCCCTCTCCTCCACTATAAAACCCCCTCACTACTCCATCTTATCTTCACTCTTATAAGACTTGATCTCCTAAACGTTCTACCCAATTACCCTTCCCTAGTCTCTCCCCACGTCCATGAATCTTCTGGTCTTTCCAAAAGACCAAAACCTTTTCCCTTAAAGAGCTTCTCAAGAGGTTATTTCATGAGGTAAAGCACCCTTCTTTTTCATTTGGATTCATTTCAATTTATCTTCTTTTTCTATCCTCACCTCACCTCATCTATCCAAATGATCATTTTAACTCTAGTATCATCTATATACTGGAATTATATCATGTTAATGGAAGAACCATCATATATATTCTTACTCCCTCCCTTTTATTTTTATAAACGAAATCAACGTCCATGAGGTTCCAATTTATAGCCTTCATGGACGACGAAGTTTAGTTCTTATATTTATTCTTCATTATAGGTCATGAAACCATATTTATGGTTGGAAAAAACTATTATATATGTATTATAACACAATTAATATTCAGGAACCAGAATATTTACATATAATTAAGTTATATGACAAAACTAGTTCATAATATTCAAAATACCGCTAAATAATCGAAGTGGTTGTCGTCAAATGATTCATCCTCATTCCTTGTAACCAAATAATTGAAATTACCATTATCAATTCTTTATGTTCATAAATAATATATAATTACAATCCTGGAGATTTATATCTATTTCACCTAAACTCCATTACTTAGAAACAAGTGAACCGATTATGAAAATAAAGAAAACGAACAGCCCAGAAAAATGAAATTCAAAATAATAACTTAACAATAAGGGTATAAATGAACTAAATATAATTATTATAAAATAAATACATGTCTAATAGTTTATTAAATAATTTATTAATAATTATAATTCCATATTCCAGGATCTTATGTTCATGAACGGAACTGGTTTGGAGCCAATGTAAGGGTTTTTCCACCCGAACATCCATTTTCATTCGGGATACGTTAATTGTCTAATTACCTCAATAAAATTCTTATGTATTGTTATTTACTCCTCATATATTCTGTGTTAGTATCATATATATTTTTCCAAACAATAATCCTTCCTTATTTTATGGATAGTTATATGTTTTAAATGGAACATTCAAAATTGTTTCAAAAATACAAGCTCAATTCAAGGGACTTTCTCAAATTCGTACCTATTTTCATGGGAAATCTATAATTGTTTTTGGAAACCATCATATTTGTAAAATAAATCATTTTATTATTAAAATACTATCTATCTTCACTTCGGTTTTATGAAAATATTTATCCAAAATAACTATTCTTTTCAAAATAAAAGGGTATTTATCTCAAGATTGCTTAATGATTTTAAAAGAGTATTCTAGTTTGATTCAATACTCTTGTTGATTCTTATTCATTGTTGGGTATAATAATTTATGATTTCATATACCTAATTTGATTTAATGTTTTATGACTAACTTTATTTTGGATTATCTATCCTAAAACCATTCACCATATTATTCAGAATGGTTAGTATTTATGTTTAATGTTGGGGAAAGATAGTTACATTTCATATGATAGTTTGAATATGAATGTTTATATTGTTTATATTTATCCTTGCTCATATGAGTAATTAATTGGACTTATTATGTGATGGGTGGTGCCTGATATAGCCCCTCTATGCATCGGTAGGTCTCATGAGACAAATAGACATGGAATTGGCCGAGGCCTTTCCCAATGTGTTATATGGATTTTGGCCGAGGCCTAAATCATTAGACGTCTTGGATGAGGACATGAAAAAATGTTTCAGAATGTACGGTATATGAACTTCTCTCATTATGAAGCTTGTAATTGAAATTTCATGTGGTTATTCGACTAGTAGAATACCCATGATTATGTTTTATTGTGGTATTATTTTCTCAGCTCATATTCCTTCCATAATGTGTTAAAGTTTATTGTTAAAAGAATGTGTTTTCAATTATGCACCATGTCTTATGTTTATTCTATCTTCCACTGTATTACTTACTCTTATTGAGAATTTGAGCTCACCCCTTTTGTTATGTTTCATTTTTCCCAGGATATGAAGAAGTAAAATATGAATGACTTGCAAGCATAATGTAGGAGGCATGGATGTTTATAATGGAATAAATTAGTGTTTTATTTCCTTTATTGATGTAAAGTTGAACTTATTTATGTATCTTGTTACCCATAATACTAAACTACTTGGTCCTTCAGGATACTTATTCCTTGTTTGTTTGAAAATTTAGACAAATAAAGCACCAGCTCTGGGCAACTAGGGTCAGATCCTTACAAAAGGGTATTGGAGTTATAAAAAACACATATAATGTTCAAGATGAGTTTTGAAGCTTCCACGCGTCAAGGTACCATGATCCCTCCTCTCTTGGACTACAATGTAAAGTGAAACAATATAGGCTATATTATGGAATGGCCTCCCATTTAAGAAGATAAAATGATCACATATATCTGATTGATGGGACCGTGATAATATCATTTGGATAGCTAATCATTTTTTAGATCCTTATAAAGTATTTTCATGGTGTCTCCCCTCGGTTTGGTGATCTTTACTCTACATGGGTTATGAATGTTATTGGGGTCACGAGTGATCAATTTCCAGCTCCATGGAGTGTCTTGTTTGTTCAAATCAATCCATAAAGCATCAATAAATTGTAAAAATGATGAAATAAAATGTATATATACCTATCCCAAAGTCAAACTCTTCCAACATAAGCTCTCATTGGCTTTCTCTAGGATTGAAGGTGACTTGAGCGATGTTAAGCTCCAACATAGAGTGAAACTCTGGGAATATATTCTATTACATATCCAGACATACATAAAAAATTCTTGAAATGTGTATCTATATAATGATATTAAGGACCCCCACATGAACAAGTATTATCTCAGGAATGACCAAGTCAGGGTTCTTTTTGTTTCTCATAGGATTGGACTGAATATGGGCCAATATAACCTAATGCTCATTCTCAAGAAACAGTAACAAAGGATATAGGTTTGGGTATTGTTCATTGTCTAGGGACTTTTTTAAATAAGACTAGGAATTCTTATAGGATAATGGAGTTGTGGAACATGATGTATTTGATGAAGATTATGGATCTTTTGGTGGAAATAGAGAATCAAACCGTAGGTACTTGGGTGCAGGTTGATAATTGTGTTGGTCCTCTCTTTTTGAAGGTGTGATGTTGAAAATATTCATGCAGGCCATCTCGATAAGGATAAATGAGTATATAAGGAGAGATATGATCAAGGGAGTGCACAAGAGAGCCTGGAGGCTGACAGTCAGTATATAGGAGAAGAATGAGCATAGCCCATGAGTCACAGGATCATGGATTATAAAGATATCCCAAGTATTTTATGTCATGCAAATTTTTAATGACTTGTAAAATTTGAGAAATAAATTTTCTTTATACCAGATAATTCACCTCATATATGATTTACATGACATGAGTAAATCAATTTCCATAACCAAATATTCATAAGACTTCATCCCACTAACAGTGTTACTGAACCACCATAAACATTAGAAAAAATATACTGACCTACAGAACCTAGAATGGGTTCCCTCCCAGTCAATTCTTCATTTATCATTAAGATATAGATATACATCGAGTCAAATGAATTTTAAATAGATAAATCACCCTCTAAGAAATAGTTATTTAAATATTATTAATCATTTACCATTGACCTTAATGTGTAATCCTTCACCTCATTGGATTTTGATTGTTCCATAAAGAACATATTTGAAAACTTCAAAATGTCGAGACCATTGATATTTCATTTTTATAGGGAATATTTTTAGGTGGGAATAAAATAATAAAAATTTGTCCAGTAATCAAAATTTATATTCCATGATGCAATGATCATTCTATTTATTGTTTTTTTCTTTACAAATTTGGAAAATTTCATACACATCTCATCAAATCATTTCCAACTTATTCATTTTTAAAAAAATATTTGTATTTTTGTGCATCGATGTATAGTTTTTTGATTTCCCAATAAGAGTATAAATCTAATTATACTAGTAGGTGATAAACATTCCCTTAAAAATGATAGAATGAAGTAGTTTTGATGGTTGTTTTATATATAATGTGATACTCCCAAAGTATGTCATTCAATTAGAGTCTCCAGACCTTCCTACTTGCATTAACTATCCTTTCAATGTTTATTTTAATGTCCTGATTGGATAATTCATCTTTCCGACTTGTCTATGGGTGGAAGCTAGTTCTAAAATTGTATAGAATTTTATATTTTTCAAGTTGTCATTTTTTTGAAGTAATTTTAATTTTATTCATTGATCAATAATGATTAATCCATGAAATTAAAATATAGATAAAAATTTTTCATCAAAAATATTATGATCATATTAGCTATGTCATGGGTGGTCGATTTAGCTTCTACCAATTTATAAACATAGTCCATGATGACTATAATGTAACACTTATCATGCGAAAGTGGTAAGGGGAAAATAAAATCAATTCCCCATACATTAAATATTTTTACTTCCATGGTGAGATTATAGGGAATCTCATTACATTCCTTAATTGTTCTCTTCCGCTAGAACCAATCAAAACATTGTACAAAACTCCTCACATCCCAATTTATTGTGGGAAAGAATATTAATCATTATAATATCTATTCCCTAGTGAATTTCAAAACATGATGTCTTACAATCGATGATGTGTTAAACAACTCAAGTGTGCTTTGAATTTCATCATACGAGATGTAGTATTTGATCAAAAAATCAACATAGTTCTTAAATTAGAGCAGCTCATCCCAATAATATCCAAAATACATAACAAAAAAATCTGTCTAATGTCGATATGAGATGTGTGTATAAATATAACATATGGAAATATAGTTCTCAATATCAAAAAACCATGGTTGTACTTTCATATCTAGATTGAAAAGTTTTCAATTTGGTAAATCATCTCAATACTCATATCTTCATCACCCTTGATACTTAGCAATGGGAGTCTAGATAAATGGTCCAAAATAAAATTTTCACCCCTTTTTTTATCTTTGATAACAATAAAAAATTCTTATAGGAATGTGATCCATCGTATTATCCATGTTTTGGCATCATTTGTTTTAAAATGTAACTCAATTTTCCATGATCAGTATAAAATATGACTTTTGAGAGCATGAGAAATGAAGGAAATTTATCGAAAAGAAAATAGCATTTTCAAAATATCCTTCTCTATGGTCAGGTAATTGAACTGAGACTCATTTAGAGTGTTTCTGACATTATAAATGTGATGATAGATATGTCCGACCTATTTTCCTAAAATAGTACCCACAACGATGTCATTGGCATGGCCCATCATCTTAGTTTTTTTTCATGTTAAGTGATACTATGATTGGAGTGGGCACTGAGCTGTTATTTTGAGAACTAAATTTCCAAAAAAAGATATTCATTATAATCTAATTGAGTGTCCTTAGAAATAATTTGTGACATTATATGGGATATTTTTTCAAAATATTGATGAAGTAGATATAAAATCCCATTTGGCCCAGAAAACTCATTATACCTTTCACTATTGTGGGTTCGGTTTAATCTTTAATCACCTTGAGTTTTTTCATATTGACTTCTACGAAATGTTTTGATATTTTATATCTGTTATTATTCCACATTGGAAGATGGAATTAAATATTTCCTAGTTTAGCACAAGGAACTTTTCTTCCCAATGTTGTAAAACTAGTTTCGGATTAGTAAGGAAAATATTGAACAATCAACCGTACATGGATAAATAATCCATTAAAATCACCATAAACTCGTCCGCCATATCATGAAATTTACTTCATACGTATTTAGAAAGTGATTGGTGCATTACTCATTCCATATGACATTCTTTTATAGTAGATGTGTTTGAAAGGAAATTAGATTGGGGCCTTTGAGTAGTCATTTGGATCAACAGTAATTTTAATGTATCCAAAGTATCCATTTCGAAAACAATATAATTCATGTCCTACTAATCACTATCATATTTTATCTAAGAATGGAAGTTAAAAATTGTCCTTTGAAGTTCCAGTGTTGATATTTCTATTTTCAACACATACTCACCATTCAGTAAGGGTTTGATTTGATATTAAATCATCTTCATTGTTTTTTATAATAATTAGACCACCTTTCATTGGTATGACTTGTGGTGGGATCACCCACTCACTATATATCTTGGAAATTTTGATACCAATGTCTAAAAGTTTAAAAAATTCCTTTTTAACATCTTATTTCATAAGAGGGGTGAGTCTCTTATCAGGATAAAATTTTGGTTTGGAACCTTCTTCCAATATACTTTTGTGGGAAAAATCATAGTGTTGATCCCTTGGATGCCAAACACACCCAAAGAAATTGACTATCTATTACATTTCAAAACATTAATTAAATTTTCTTCTTGCACTTGATTCATCTATAAACTGGTGTTAACATGAAGGAAAAGTTCATTTTCTATGAATGAGTATCTCAATGTTCTTGGTAGACGATTCAATTATTACATTGATGGCTTGATGATTGAGGGTATGAATAGTGTGATAGTGTCCCTCATCATAGGCTCACTGTAATTAACTTACTTATAATTACCACACTTATTTTAGTTAGGAGATAGGGTTCATCTTTCATCTTCAATGGTCAAAAAATAATTTTTTCATTCATTTGAAAGAAGGTTATACAATCAAATGAATCACCACCTTGTTCCGTGGCCTTCACTATGTCAAACTCTACCTTTTCATCACCAACTCTGAAACTCAACCTTCCATAATTCAAACCAATCAATTCCTTATCTGTGTTTATAAATGGACTCCCTCTAATTATAGTAAAATCTTCTTATTCCTACATTTCTATGAAAAGAAAATTAGCAGGTAAAATGTATTTTTGAACCTCAACTAAAACACCATTGAGGATTCCTTAAGGATACTTAACAAATCACTCAACCATCTAAATTGAAAATATCAATGGTTTCAAGTCCTTGAACCCTAACTTTTAGAATACACTTATAGGAAGGATATTAATACTTTAACTGATACCACAAAAGGCTTTTCTAAAATTGCATGTTTGAATAGTGAAGGGAATCAAAAAGCTTCCCGAGTCTTGAATATTTAGTGGGAGCATTTTTTGAACAACCACAGATAAATAATAATTTAATGAGATAAATCCTAAGACTTCCATTTTAATTTAATTGTAATGTGACTCTATTAATAATTTCATGTAAGCATGTACTGATTGATATCCTCTTCAAAAGGGATATTGATGTGTATTTACTTAAACATCTCAAAAAACTTTTTATATTTCCCTCTATCTTACATTGTCACATTATTTATAGAAAGGGGATATGGGGTTCATATAGTGGAAGTGTCATGTAAACATATTCACTTTTCATATGCTTTTGTAAGAGATGTTTTTTAGTTTCCTTGGATTCCATATTTCATTCTTTACCATCTTTGTATGTGCTAGAATGGTTATCTTTTCTAATTATTATCTCCCATATTTCATGTTCCTTCTTAATTTCCTCTCCAATACATGGATGATGAATATTCATCTCTTTTAAAATCTAAAGGACCATAAACTTATCCACCTCTATTTTATTGTTCTCAATATTAGTAGGAAATATACATTGTAATCAGTCTGATAGAGTCTTAGAGACTTTCCCACTTGGTGCTCAAGGTTTCAGAGGGAAGACATTTGGATTCTATATCTCAATTTATTGGGTAGTTCTCTTTTCCACCTTTTGAACAAATATGGTAAGAAGTTTCTCAATATTTGATTATTAAGGTGGGTCATGTTGTGGTTTCTTTAATGTAGCTTTATAAAACTATTGTTGGGGTGAATATTGGCTGTCTCTATGGGGAAATTTTGTTATGGAAATGGTTATTGAGGTCAAGGAGTAAGATTATAAGGTGGGTACCTAGGTGGTCCCTAATTTCATGGTGGTTCATGACCACTCATCTATTATTAGTAACCTTGATTGGTTTTATTCATCCATTGAACAATTATTTTTGATAAGATGGTTGAATGTATTATAAGTATTGTTGGTTTTTTATTGTAATTTACATAATTAAAATCTTATTTTGGATTTCTTCCGTTATTTAACTATTTCCTTAGTATGGTTGTGGGCTTCCACTAACTTCACAAGCTTAAATATCCATGATAGTGATAGGTGGTGGTGGTAGTAGAAAAGGTAGCTAAAATATTTAGAGCATCATTACAGGGGCTTCAACTAGGGTTTCTAGGAATACATTCTCTTCAAATGGGTTAATTCCACATCAGGGCAGACCTCAGTCTCTCTACAAAAATTGGGCATTGTGATAGATTTAATCTAAATGTTTAGTGCCATATTTTGGAACCCTAAGCATGAGTATGAAATTAGTGGAAACATCCACTATGGTATGTGTAGTTTGTTTTAGTCCTTGTTAAAATGTATAAAGTTGTAACCATAGATCAAGTCTATAACATTACACCTTATGAGTTAGTTCTATGATGTGATCCCAAGCTTCCCAACCCAGTTCTCTATCCACTTGGGTAATGTTTTGGATATCATTACTAAATTTTGAAGTTCATATATGTGGGAAATATTTATCTAAAACATTATTGCCTAAATAATCCCATGTCATAATAAACTTGGAAGATTTTATTATAATATAATCATTAGCTTTATCGTGCAATTATTATGGATAAAATCTATGTCTGATTACATTAGATTACACACCTTGACTCTTAAAGTTGTAATTGAATCCCATGAAACGTGAAATATGTTCATGTGGATCTTCACTATGAAGTTCACTGAATTTTCTATTGTTCTGAATCATGTGAATGTGTCTATGTTTTATTTCAAATATATTCACTTGGATAGGAGGAAGAATGTTGTTGAGAATAACACAACTAATTGATGGTAATATATAGTCCATAACAGTGCACTCTTGCAGTAGTGGTTTATCCCCTAACTATTTAGTTGGCCCATATTTAATATTTTTATGATTAAGTGGGGCATAATTGTTATGATCAGACATAATGGAGTAACTATATAAATAAATTTACTTCTCAATCTTTGGATTGAATGTAAAAAATTCCAGACCTTCAAGGCTCCTCAAACGACTCTGAGGATCATGGATCATTAACTATCTAAAATGAAAATGTTGATAGGTGCGATTCCATGTTATAAAATTGTAAAAAGGGAAGGAAAAGTCGAATGAGGATCTGAGTTAATACCAAGTTCTCAACAAAGGTCATTGTGCCAAAACAATTTTAGGTCCCCAATAATGGTGCCAAAATTTTATCAACCCACACAGTGTTATTAATACTGCATGGGCATTGGTAAGATTAAATATTTACAATGTCCTAAACTACACTAGCTAAAAGTGAATGAAATAGTGTAAATATGAGGTCAATCTCAAAGGGAAAATCTGGAAAAAATGGTGATCAGGTGGTTAAAACCGGACATGTGGATATCTTATGTAACATTCGTTGGTTGAGTTTCTAAAACTAAGAAATTTTGTTTTACTTCAAAAGAGAGAGATTGGATTAGAGTCAATTTTATGATATTGAAAAAAATTATTACTAAATCAATATTAGAAAGGTCCTATGGCTTAGGATGAGAAGTAGGGAGGAGGTCACCAATAGGTTTTGGTTAAACTAATTGGATCTACCTAATATGGAAACTACTCCTTTCTCTAGAGGTAGTTAACATCCCAGGTGAAATAAGATTAGATTTAAGGGAATAAATAATCATAAGCTATTTGTCCTAGTATTCTCAACTAAAATTAGGTCAAGATATTCCTATTGAAATTCCCCGAAATAGGTTTATGAAAAATAATGCGATTAACATGAGTTCTTAAGCGATTTACTAGAAAAATGATTACCTATTTTTTTAAGGATTCAATTATGTTTAAGTTACCTCTACTCTCGACCCCTAACCCTAATAGATTAAAATTGAATTATAAAAATGGTATTAGAAAAAATAGTGGAATATAATATAATTGAAATATTTATAAAGTATTTAAGGATTGAAGAAATTTAAAAATAAAACTGTTAAAATAACTGACAAGCATACATAGAATGAAATGATAGAATAACTTGAAATAATTGATGTTGATTGTTGTAATAAAAATTGAAACATATATCAGAATATGGTTTGAGTATTCCAAAATTATTTTGAAAGGATGTGTAGTAGTAAAGGATGAATAAAAAATAAAACTAAATGATAGAGAACAATTTTTTAAATGTAAGAAGAAGATAGAGTAAATGAATGAAGGTAAAGGGTGGGTAGTATGATTTTCATAATTAGGGTACTATGATATTTATAATCCTAATTCTATCATGGAATGTTAGTTTTTCACATCACTATATTTATTTAAAAAATTTATTCCTAAAAACATTCATGATTTTGAATGGAAATTTACATCATATAATCACATCTTCAAATATATAAGCAAATATCATACCTCCCATATATTATGGCTAATATATTTTAGCAGTCATATATTTTGAATCATTTACATCATATAATGGATTCATTTCATTTATTTGTTTGGCCTGGAGGATTCAAAAATTGTATTGGTTTTATGGGATGGTCGTTGGATAGTAAGGGTCCAATGCTCGATGAATACATATCTTGAAAAGGCTTCAAATATTCTATTGTCTAAAATTTCTAAAATTTCAACAAAACCTCATTTGAGAATTGATTCCCTATTTTCTACAAAAAGTAACCATACAATAATACATTATGAAATAAAAAATGAATAACACCCAAGGATATAAATTCATATATATGTATGTATGTATTCATCTTATTAAGAATTTTTTTTAAATAAAATAGAAAATAGTGGAAATAAAAAATCATATAAGATAAATAAATAAATAATATAAAAAATAATAGAAAGAAAATAAAAAAATCATATAAGATAAATAAATAAATAATATTAAATAAAATAGAAAATAGTGGAAATAAAAAATCATATAAGATAAATAAATTAGAAAATAGTGGAAATAAAAAATCGTATAAGACAAATAAATAAATAATATTAAAAATAATAGAAAGAAAATAAAAAAAATAGTGGAAATAAAAAATCATATAAGATAAATAAATAAATAATATTAAAAATAATAGAAAGAAAAAAACCATATAAGATAAAGAAATAAATAATATTAAATAAAAACTAAAAATAGTGGAAATAAAAAATCATATAAGATAAATAAATAAATAATATTAAAAATAATAGAAAGAAAATAAAAAAAAACAATGACATACTACATTCACTATAATGAAATTTCCCATTGGGGGGGAAGGATAAAAAGAAATAATCATAGAAGAAATAGTCTCCTAAAAAATATATCTTCAATTTTTTAGAGAATAGTTGGGGACCCATTTAAATCTTATTTATCTCCACTAATATACATCATAATATCTTAAAAATCATATATAAAATCATTTTTCAAAATATAAATTCAAATGAGATTTGTTGGGTGGTGTAATAAGTGATAATAATTATAAAGATGAAAATTTAATGAAAACAATATGTAATGTTGTATCACATAATTAACCATTAAAATGATAGATTTTATTTTTATCAACAATTAAAAAATATTTGTCTTCATGTATTTTAATTGGTGTAAATTTTTTATCCCCAATCACGACAAGATGAAAAATTTATTTCCAATATGTTTTGATAGTATTCATGATGACATATCCCCCCCACCACTTTGACATTATAAATACCCTGGCCCTAGTAGTCCGAAGTCAGTATCTTACATTAATACATTGGCATAGATAGAAGACTCAAATCCAAAAGGATTGATATGTTTAGTAGTTTTGGAAGATAGATTACATACATTAACTTTACATTACAACTTGAATAGAAATACAACATAACATTTCCATTGGAAACACCCATAAACTCCAAGTTTGTGACTACAATTAATTCATAATATAGATATTTATATCCAAGGAAAAAATAAAACACAAGGAAGGGGAGATCTTTGATACTTAGTAAGGGTATGAAATATAATGAAATATGTAATGCCCCAACCCCATAATCCCAGAGCCAGTGCATTATTTTAATACATTGGCATGATTTCAAGGAATCAATTACCAAAGGACTAATCCATTTATCAGTCTTCGAAAATAGATTATATACATGAAATTTAATCAATATTTCTAACCAAAAATACAACATAGACAATCCTTTGGGAATTCCATTATTCTTCTAGTTTAAACCTACATATAAATAATAATACACTTCTTAGAAAACTAGGAATATAAAAAATAAGAAAGGGGTGAGATCAGATGCTCATTAAGGATAAAAAATATAGAATAAGATATCATAAATAGTCATAAACTTTCATGTAAAGGTATAAAATTTAAACACAAGACCTTTAAACATAAACTTCAGCATAATATGGAAAAGATAAATTAAATAATTCAATTTACTTATTCACATGGATATTTTAATAGTCTAATAATCACATGTAACATCAATAACTAATCTTATAATGATGGAATGCATAATACCAGACATATTAACCATAATGTCAAGGCCTCGTGCCAAGAACCTAAATATAAATTTTGTCAAGGCATTTTAACAAGACAAAAGTTTTTCTCATGAGACCTACCGATGCATAGAGGGGATATAGCCGGCCGAACCCTTCACTTACTAAGTCCAATGCATTACTCATATGAAAATGGTGAAACATAATCTAAACATTCATATCAAAACTATCATATGAAATGTCAATACTTTAACCACAAACTATGAATGGCATAAAAATAACATATGCATAGTCAAACATAAATCATTCAATACAATATAGAATATCGTATTATAATAAATCAACCTCAATCAATAATAAAATAAAAATAAGGATATTGACATAAATTAAAATAATAAGTAAAATTATTTTTGAGAAATATCCCTTTTTTCTTGAAAACATTTAAAATGAACACTATTTATCAAAGAAGTCCTTTAAAAGATATTTTTGAATCAATGTGTCCCATAACACATTTAAAATTTGAAATGAAATATAATTTAAAAACATTCATTTCCTTATAAATAAATCCTTAAAACCATTTTTAAAACATGGATATTAATGAAAATGATTTAGAATACTAAATCTTTAAAACATTTTAAACGATGTTTTTGATAAAGCGTTCCTTACCAAATGAGAGACATGTGGATACAATTAATTGAGGAATACAATTAATTAAAAAATTATAATATCTTGAGTATAAATGGATTCATGATATAATATGTCAAAGGATATTATATACACTATATAAAATAAATTGGTGCAAAACAACAAGGAAGTCTCAATGTAATGTAAATTGAGACGAAATCCCTTATAAAGACCTTATCCTTAGAATAAGGATTAATAAATGAAATAATTATGTGTAAAAAATATAAATACACTAAATATTATTGGATATTAAATGTAAATCAATCAGAGTATAGTTACACATATTCTTGTAAAAACAAAACCAATGACTTGGACGTTTAACTTTATGAATTGAAATTGAGTTTAGATTATCCTTATCATGTTCATATCAATGAATTGAGAATTTATCAATAGAGTTATTATGTGTATCAAAATTATAACCACACAAAGTGGAGTGGAAATTATTATATAAATAAATAAATATTTATTTAACACATAATCTTTGGGTAAAATAATCAATGAAGTATGCATAAAACCCAATGAGTGGAAATTGAAATTAGAATTTCCCTTACTGAGTTGATAACATACGCAACATACACCCCTTGAAAGAAGGATCATACAATTAAGATTTAAATACCCATAAATTAAATTATATTATACTAAGTGTTCAATCATGGGCACTACATTCACCACACAAAATGAAATAGTTGAAAATATAGTATGAATCTCACGGGAATAAAAAGTGAGATGAAAACACCTTACTGTATACTTTCATTTAGTCGAAGGTAAGATTAAACTCTTGTATAATGGTTAAATAATTTTTAATAAATTGTACAAGAACAACATACATAAATATTATATCATATATGACCCTCTAATATTTATTTTCTAATATTATTTCAGTAGTATCATTTTTTAGGGTGTTAACTGATTCATTTTCTTTTACATGTTTTGTTACGTAAGTCATGTTTGTTATGGGTAGGATGTATTTTATTCATATAAATAATTATATTAGGTTATTAAACATTATTTTTTTAATCATCAAATGAAAATTATTATTGAATGGTTACGATGGGAAATGAAATCTTATCATGTTGTGGAGACGGTATGTCGTACGTACGCACAAACAAAAATATCATTATATTGATGTTAAAATAGTATATAATGGAATAGTATATTATACATAAAGAACCATTAACATGTCATATTTATCATTTACATAAATTATACTAATTATTATTCCCATCCAAATAATGTGTGTTGTATACTAAACTACACCGTAATGTGGAGATGGTAAGTCGTACATATGCATTCATGGTGACTTTATCATTCATAGGATGGATAGAATAATGAATATGGTTGTACCATATTTATAGTAAAATCAAATAGTTTATAAGATACTGTATTTATTATTTTATTATGGAAATAAATAAAATAGGGACTAAAAGAAGAAAGGAACTTTGAAAGATGTGATAAAATAATTACCTCTTCTTCGGGTGCTTCCATTTGATTTGAACAAAGGGGATCCATACGTTGGTTTTCTGATCAAAGTAATGCCTCCAGGTTTAATTTATGGTAGTTGTGAGGATATTTGGGAAGTGTTTGGCCAATTAAAATGGATTTGGAGGTGTGAAATTAAGATAAGGGTAAGTACCCTTTTATAAGAGAGGTGAGGGGCACTTTAGGAAAACCTTGAAATATGAATTTATTATCAAATTATTTTTGGTTTATAATAGATACAAAAGGATTTATTTCAATTATAAGGTGGGATGGGTCTTAATAATCTCAACCAATAATTTTTATACAAGTTTAGGTCACTATATTAACCTTATCGTTTAGATTTAACTATTCGTTAAATAGTTTAACATGTACCATGTCTTCTTGTAGGTTTATACTACATGGTAAATATAGTTACAATAAAATGCCAAGAGAAACTCAAGTAGTTAATTAATGACATATCTAAAATTATCTATGTCATTTTTCCTATACTTAGATTGGAAAGTGTATTATATAATTTAATAAAATAGTATTTGTTTAAAAAACCCATTTATGTCAATTTTGACGCGATTTAGTATTTGGTTTTTGTGAAAGTCATAACAACATGATTACTTCAAAAAAATACATTGAAACAACCCTAAAATGTCATATTTACATATAAAATTTGTGTATGGAATAAAAATTTCCAATTTACATTTATTTTATTATTTTTAATATCAATTATTTTAATCATTCATTAATAAGGTAATTACTGCATCATCATTGTGTCATAAATAAATTTTATTATTTAATGTCTTAAAATTACAAATAAAATACCACGATGTAGGAAATAATTTTATATTTCTATGAAATATTTATAGTAGAATTTATCTTATATAAAACTCAATATTAAAAATGTTTTAGTTATTAAATTTTTAATATAACACTTTTAACTCTTCTTTTAATAAAATATAAGAAATGTTCTAATCTAACCCAAATTGATAAAAAATGTTCTTATTTTTGTACTAAGGTTTATTTTAGTCAAAAAAACTTATCCACTAGAATTAAGACATGTGTTGTAAAAATTTTATATTATTATACTATTATTTTTACCTTTAATTACCCTGTTTACTTTTAACTACATTAAATACAATTCAAAAGTTACTATTCACCAAAAATTATTATCATCCTATTGAACCACATTTTACATACTAATGAAAACTATGTCTATAATATTTTTGAAATTCAATTAATAGAAGTTGTAAAATCATATTTGATTAAAATTTTCAAATGTGCCTAGAATGTGGGTAAAAGACGTTAAAAAGTTTAATAAAATTTTATATATCTTATATTTTTTTAAGGGTAATGCTTTGGTCAAAGACCAAAGCAAAAATTATTATTAAAAAAGGAAAGAAAGTTACAAGAGTCTGAAATAGGGGATTTTTTTACAATCTCTATCAAAGAGTTCAAATAAATCAGCGGCCAGGGATTCCATCCAAGTCATCTGCTGGTGAACTCCTTTATTGGCAAGAGCATCAGAAACAGAGTTTGCCTCACGGTAAGTATGGGTGGTGATATAATCAATCCTGTGGAGCAAGTTAAGGCAGTTCATCCAACGTGAAGTATGCTTCCAGGCCAGATGAGTGCTGCCATTCCAAATGGCATGAATGACGGTGGATGAATCACTCCCAATCCATAGTTTCCTCCATCATATTTGAAGAGCAAAATCAACAGCATGGATGACACCCAGCAGTTCTACCTCCCGCGATGACGAGTGACCACATCCAACGAAAAAAACAGCCCTGACACTGACCAACAGAGTCTCTGAAAATAGCACCGCAACTGGCAGGACCTGGATTTCCTTTTGATGCACCATCCACATTCACTTTGATCCATCCCTGCATTGGAGCCTGCCAAAAAACATCGAAGGTGCGTTTTGGCTTTGGATAATTTCCAGGAACACGGAGACGGCGAAGGATCTCAAAGTCTCCAACAGAGTTGTTGCAACAATCTTTTTGAATAAAAGCAGCCTCCTAGATTGCCACAAGGATCCGAGATTTTCCTGCATTGAAATTAAAAGAATGATTATTATGAATAAGACCATTTCTAACATACCAGATCTAATGAATGAGCTCTGCCACTGCCGCTAACCAGATGTTGTTGATCTACAAAGAAAAATCAGATCTAGTGCA
This sequence comes from Viscum album, assembly GCA_963277665.1. Lineage (NCBI taxonomy): Eukaryota > Viridiplantae > Streptophyta > Magnoliopsida > Santalales > Viscaceae > Viscum > Viscum album. The sequence continues at coordinate 2,092,418,225 of OY728148.1, read as the reverse complement.
GTTTATTAGAAACAAAGAAATAGAATCAGTAAAAGAGCATCTGTAATTGAAAATATCAGAGACAAAATGCCATAATGCAGAGGCTGTCGCACAAGACAGGAAAAGATGATCTGCATCCTCCCTGTGTTGGTTGCATAAGCGGCATTTAGAACAAAGATGGATCCCAAAATTTTGGAGAATAGTATCAGTAGGCAATTTATTATGGGAAATACTCCATATAAGGGTGAGCCTGGAAGGTTTGATCCAAGGTTTATTGAACTGACTTACCCAACTATAACTAGAATCAAAGTTAGAGAAATTCTGCTTATAAAATCCTTTGGAGTCTAGGACACCATTAGGGGAAGGTTCCCAAACCAGGAAGTCACCATCAGGCGAGAAAGAATGGTTATCAATGATTTCCATAATATTATCCGGGAGATCATGACGATGAAATTGAAGAACATCTTTTATAGATTGATTAGTGTCCTCAGGAGTATGACTAGAAGGTAACAAAGTTATCAAGGGGTTATCATACCATTTACCACACCAAAAGTTAATAGAAGAGTTAACACTAACCAACCATCTATAATTCTCCATGATCTTATGATAAGAGTCCCTGATAGATGGCCAGATGGAAGAATTAATGAAATTGAGATTCCCTTTTAAAAGCTTAGAAAGAAATCTATGATATAGAAAGTTAGTGGCTTTAGAAGGGGAATTAATAATATGCCAAGTAAGATGAGCCTGGAGAGCATCATTGAAAAGCTTTAAATTTTTTATGCCAATCCCACCTTTATCAATAGGTCTACAACAAGAATTCCAAGGAATGGTGACAAGCTTCCTTTCAAGAATACTTCCAGTCCAGATAAAATTTTTAATAAAGGTATTAATTTTCTTGAAAATGCCAGCAGGCCATTTATAAACCATGAGGGAGTAAACCATTTTAGTTTTTGATAAAATAACTCAAATGAATTATATTGTAATGATATATATATTATTTATCTATTTTTACTTTTTGTTAAATTTTAATTAAAAATAATTATTTAAGTGAAATAGTCGGTTTTTATGTACTATGTTGTATTTTTTACTATTCATCAAAAATTGAAAGTTTTCAGGAAAATACCAAAAAATTACCTTAAGCTAATTCTGATATTCTGAATCCAAAAATTTAGTTTATTGTACCAAATTAGATTTTTATAAGTGTCTAATATTATTTTTATTTTCGTTCAGAGAAGGACATAAAAAGTAGTTCATTTAAGTGAGTAGTTTTTCTAAATATTTTACTATTTTAACAAATCATATACATTTCATTATATATTTATTTTATTTATGTGAAAAAATTATAAATAAAATTTAAAATTTATTTTTTACTATTCCTATTACAATATATAATTGATAAATTTATATATTGTTTAAATAATTATAATACATATGTGTTGTCTTGCAGAAACTCAATCTTGCTTATAACGTAATAGAAGTCAGTGTTTCATGCAGTATAAGCTATTGAATTAATTTAAAGATATAACATACTAGGAAATATTGGGGTGGTACATTCTTCCCCACTTTTGGAAATGGCATCCTTGAAATTTTAATTTTGAACATGGAAATTTCATTCAATGTCCCACATTGAAAAAATAGTCAATAAAACTATCACATTAAAAGAAAGAAAGAGAAGTACAAAGGTCACATGAGACAACCCACAGTAGGGTTCCATTTAGAAAAACATGGATATGGAAGAGAAAACAACCCATAATTTTTGGATGAAGAGTGATAGAAAACCTGATCAAGATAAAGTCAAATACCAGAAAACCATAAACTTGTGATGGGGTAAATGGTCTTTGATTACTTTGTAGGAAGAACAAATGTACAAAGTTTTTGTTTCAAGTTTGTTTTCATAATGTCGAATAATTTATTTATGAAATTGAATAAGAACATAAGGGGATATACTTATATTTCATGTAGAGTCTCATCTTTTAATAAATTTCTACAACAAATTCATCTTTTCTCCAAATGGTGCTTATTCAAGATGAATTGGTCACACCTGAGGTGCTAGAATCAACTTCTAGAGAATCACATAATCCAAAAAATATAAACTATATATTTCTCTTGTCTTTAAATATTAATCAAAACTAAAATGGGTAGTATAGGAGTATATGAGACCCAAAAAGGACAATCCATTATAGAAATAAATACTACTCTTAATCTCCAAAATTATAAAAAAATACCCAAAGTTCAACAAAGACCATTAAATAAACAATTGTCCTTAAAATTATTCAAAATAATCAAAACTAAATTCATAAGGATTTGATCACATAGTCTTCCTTGATAAATCATAACATTTATCTCCAAATAACATTGAATACTCCTAAAGTCACATACATAAAAGTAATTAACCTAATCACATATTCTCTATGATAGGTTAATCATTTCCATAAAAAACCAAAATTGTTATAATCCCACAGTAAAACATATATTCTTCCAAAATAAAAATCCACCATTACTACTCAAATGAAATCCCATAGTATTATATTTTCCTTAGGCATATAGTATCCCCAAAAGATCAAACGTTTTCCAAAATAACATTTATCACTTAATCACAAAATCATTTTCCTATACTAAGGCTATCCATTTGATAAATCATAAGTTCCAAAAAACAACATATTATTGATCCATAAAATGAATTATCTAAAATAATTATTTATACTAACAAAGGACTTCACGTAGTCCAATGGTAGGTGATAAATCCTAGTCACATTTGGGTTGTGGGTTCGATTCTCACAGTTTTGTTCGACGTGATGGGTTGTCACACGATCTACATTTTGTCCTTTTTCAAAAACTATATAATTTTATAACGTTCCCAATATGAGATAAATTCCTAAAAAATAACCAAAACATATTTTAACCACAAATGTTATCTCATACCTCTCATTTCTATCCCAAAATGTAGTAACATGTAATTGTTTCAAATTCAAGGATCATATAAACCCAAATGGTTCTTTATAACTATATCTACACAAAAAATCTTCCTCAAATAGAATATTCACATAAAATCTATAGGGTTAATTATATAAGATAATAATATTCTAATCTAATCCTATCAACAATGAGCATTAATATTCTTAGAAATTCCACTATCTATTTATTTCCACATAGGTTCTTCCGTGACATAGTTTTTATCCTATAGAATAGGGAATTGACTCGGGTAACGCATAGGTCCCTTAAATTTATGGAAAATGATTTTAAATGGATTCCTAGGAATATTTTTATTTTTTTCATAGTACTCTTCATTTTTTCTCCACAATTTTTTACATTATATACTTCTTTCCCAGACAAAAAGAATTTATTTTTTATATTGAGACAATTTTTTGGGTGTCTCCTTTCACATTTCCTGCATGATGAAAATTGAGATTTCTGTTCTCCATGGTCTCCACTGCTAGAGCTCTAATCTTTCACTACATTTCTCTTCTTTTTTGAGTTTGGGAGTTGGTTAATGTATATTTTATTGATCATGATTTTGGAAAACTGATTTGGAAAGGACAAGGTATCTTTTATGCCTTTAAATATTCAATTTTGTTGCTCATTTCCACCATTGTTCCCACCTTGTACATCATGTTCAATATTACTATGACTTAAATGGAATCTAACCATTGACTAAAACCTGAAAGCATAATGTGAGTAACAATAGTCAAAAAATAATTTAGAGAATATCAGAACAACTTATTTTCAATAGAAATCACCTTAGGAATAACCAATGTTATTTATTCTCATCTTATATTTAAATATATCAAATCATTTTTTAAATAATATGTGAATTATCCTTAGTATATCCCTAAAAAGTGTAAAACTAGGTGTGTAGTTAGTCCCATTGTCGTGTACCAGGATACATCGGGTCAAGCCCGACACTCCTTCTCAGAGTTTTCACTCCTAGGTATATATGGGCCAGAACCACATCCACTTGTAGCATCCGTACACAGATGTATTTCTTTTAAACCTCTATAAATATCTACATTACCAAAATTCTAGGTTGTTCTTCTATACTAATCCTCAAACTCTATCTTAGGGTAATGTTTCGAAATAAGATTTTAACTAAATCTAGTTTCCAAGGTTATTTCTAAACGTTTTCTAATACCAACTATAACTCCCCAACCCCAGAAGCCCAGAGGTGGTGAATTATTTTAATACATTAGCATGATTACAAGTAATCATGTCTTGAAATACCGATCAATTTAGCAGTCTCGAAAAATATATTACATACATGAACATTACATTACAATTTTTAACATAAAACACAACATAGATAAACCTTTGGGAATTAAATTATTGAACTATTTTAAACCTACATATAAATCGTAATAAAATTCTGGGAAACCTAAGAAAATAAAACATAAGAAATCAGTGAGCTCGGATTCTCAGTAAGGATAAACAATCTATAATAATCTATCATAAATAATAATAAACTTTTATAGAAAGTTATAAAATTGAAACACAAGATATTTAAACATAATATTAATCATAATATGGAAAAGATAAATTAAATAATTCCATTTACTTATTCACATTGATATTATATTAGTGGAATGATCACATGTAACATCAATAACTAATCACATAATGATGGATTAAATAATACGAGACATCTTAACCAAAATCTCAAGGCCTCATTCCAAGACACTAGTTTGTCTCAAGAGACCTACTGAGGCATCGATGGGATATTGCTGGCCCTACCCATCACATACTAAGTCCAATTCATTCCTCATATGAAAAGGTTGAAACATAATCTAAACATTCGCATTAAAACTAGCATATGAAATGTTAATACTTTAAGCAAAAACCAGAAATGGTATAAAAATAGAACATCCACAATCAAACATAACTCTTTAAATAAAATACAAAAGATTGTATTATAATAAATCAACCTCATTAAAGAATAAAATAAAATGAAGGATATTGACATAGATGAAAATAATCAGTAAAAGTATTTGAGATAAATATCCCCCATTTCTTTAAAATATTAAAAATTCACACTACTTATCAAAGAAGTCTTTTAAATGAGATTTTGGAATCAAAGTGTCCCATACCTGTAACAGCCCAAGATTTTATAAAGAAATATTCTTTTTAATTTTATTAATGTCTTGTGTTGTACGCTACACCAAAAGGAGCTTGCACAACACACATCCTTGACTTGCCTTGCATTACACGCAATCGCGACCTTCCTCGATAGCGTGTGTAATACGCAATACCGAGTTTCACTAAACAACGATATGCTATTAAAATGTTATTAAAACTAGCCGTTATGAATAGTAATAACCAATTTTTGAAATTTTGTAAATTTTATTTTTCAAAATGGATTTCATTTTTGGATTCGGAGTATCGAATTTAGCCTAAGGTGAAATTTTGGTACTTTTCGGATAACTTTCATATTCTGATAAATAGTGAAAATTACTAAATTATAATTAAAAACAACTTTTTTAATCGAAATAATTAATAGTGATAAATCATTAATTTGAGTGGTTTTAAAGTATATTTAGAATATATTTTCACAATTTAATACAATGTTGGTCATTGGATGTAATTTCACATTTAAACTAGACATAAACAAGTGTCAATCTTTTGATAGATATTGTTTCTTAAAAACACGCTATTTGTTTTAACAGCGGGATTTAATTATAAAATTAATTAATGAAACTTTTATGTTATGAATTTGGAAAAATAGACTTCATTTTTGAATTCGGAATATGAAATATAGCTTGGGATAAAATTTTGGCATTGTTCTGAAAAACATCAATTTTTGATGAATAGTGAAACTACTAAGTGGTAGGTTAAAAACTGAATTTTGCATAAAACTTAATTTTACCGTTTCTGTGAATGGAATTTCGAAAATCCGAGAGACACGGTTAATATCAAGGACTAAAATGTGGTTCAATGAGATGAAAATAATTTTTTGGTGAATAGTAACTTTTTACTTTTTTTACCACGGTTAATAGTAAATAGGGTAACTAAGGGTAAATATGATATTAATATTACCCTAACACATGTCCTAATTCTATTGGACAAGTGTAATTCGACCAAAAACAAACTTAGGAATAAAATATGACCATTTAGGCCCACTTGGATTAGATTAGGACATTTATTATTAATTTATTTAAAGAAGGGTTAAAATAGTTAAAATCAAAGTTTAATAAGTAAATCATTTTTAATATGGGGTTATACATAAGATAAATTCGATTATAAATATTCATTAGAAAGCTAAAAAACTTTCCTACATGATGGTATTTTATTTTTAATTTTTAGACATCAAATAATATAATTTATTTATGACACAAAGATGATGCAGTAATTATCTTATTAATGAAATATTGACATAATTGATAATATAAATACAAAAATAAATGTAATTTAAGACTTTTTATGAATTACACTAATTTTCTAGGTTACTATGATATATTAGTGTTGATGTAATCAACTTGGTTCGAACATATAATTCTGTTATGACTTTCACAAAAATCATATATCAAATAGTGTCAAAATTCACACAAAATAGTTTTTAAATCAAATATTATATTATTAATTGTTATTTTATTCCTAAAAATCTAAGGTTCGGCCAAATGACTTAGATAAGGATATATGTATTAATAATATACAATTTTGGGTTCGTTTGGCATGTTATAGTAAGTTTATTAACCATATAGTGAAAGAAAACAAAAAGACACAGTAAAAGTTAAATTATTTAACTTAGAGTTAAATCTAATTGATAAGGTTAAAATAATACCCTAAACATGTCTAAATCTTATTGGTTGATAGGATTTCTACCCCTCCCCACTTTAGCTTCGAAATAAGACCCTTTGGAACCATTATAAACCGATTTTGACTTTAATATAAAATAATATTTTGAGATATTCCTAAGGTGCCCCTCTCCTCCCTTATAAAAGGACACCTCCTCCCCTTCCTCCTCACACCAATTTGAGCACTCAAGCTCGGCCAACCCCTGCCAAAATCTCTTCTCCACTTCCCTAGAAACATCCTAGAGGTTCTGGTCTTACTCAAAGACCAATTTTAGTTCCCTAAGAGGAGGTCTCCAAAAGGCGCTTCAAAGAAGAGGTAATTACCGTTACCAATTCTTTCATCTTTATTTCTTCTTCCACTTCTTCTTCTTAGGTTGTTTCATTATGAAGTAATAACATCAGTATCACTCATATAATGATATGTTATTATAAGTATGAAACAACCCTATTTCACCATCTATCCATCCTACAGAAAAAGAAATCACCGCGCGTGCGTACGTACGGAATACCGTCTCCACGCCGTGGTGTAATCTATTTTCCACCACCACCTTACATGGATGGGTATAATGGTGTAAAGAATAACTATACATAGTTATTAAAACATCATATTGATTCTGATATATTGTATAATCCACTCCAATTCAATTCAATATTTATAGAAATGATATCATCGCTCGTGCGTACGTACGGAATACCGTCTCCACGACGCGATGAGATTCATTCTCCATGTTAACCATTTAAGAATGATTATAATGTATATATAAGAAATAATAATGAAATATATGACATTATAAAGCTACTGGATTTATGTTTATATATACATATGTATGTCATCTACTTACTTCCATTTCAAGACAATAAGGAAAGGAAAACAGTGTTCATGCGTACGTACGGACTACCGTCTCCATGAACGGTGTTTTTCATTTTATTTATCTACCTATTATATATATATATATATAATGAATATATATGATATATAAATCATATTTTATATTCTGGAAGTATTTAAATCATGATATAAGTAATAATGATGTCAAGAACAACAAGTCAAAACACCTACGATAAATGAAACGATTTTACCCAAAACGCTTCTTTAACATGGAATTTACAAAAGAACGGGTAATATAATGTCATAAGTGAACCATATATGATATCATAACAATGAATATGATTCTGTAATAAGTCAATAACATGATTTAAATCATTATACAGGAGGTTCGGACACTTACAAAGCAAGTCGGACCTAAGGTAAGGGAAGTATCACAATCTCATTTTTATCCGAGATTGTTTATTCGTAAGTATTTACTGGGGTGTATTTTATCATCCACATCCATGTTTTATCAATATGTAATATTATTTCCATCCACCTAAAATTGTTTAAATCCATTTTTACCCTTCGGTGAGTTTTTAGTAATACGTATGAAAGGAATCTTTTGTCGTTTTTCGTACGAGGTACTTTTTGACTTTTCCGACAAAAGTACGAAGAATGTTTTTTTTAACTTATACGGCACGAACGGATTTCTACTGTTTTATAAAGCCTTATTTTCATGAAGCTTCCTCTAAAATATTTCATGACTATTTTCAATAAAATCTCTTTCTTTTAAAATTGCATGATGTTTTGTGAAAAGAAATTGATTTTGAAGAAGAAATGATATTTTCCTCAAGAATTCAATTCAAGTGTTTTATCAAAATTATTTTCCATCTAAGATAATAAAGAGTTCTGTTTCTATCCATATTTTTACATTGATTTGACTATGTTGTGATGGAATTATGTTTATGAATTCCTTTATCTTATATGAATTGATTTATGATGTCATGATGTTTCAAGAATCCCATTTTTGTTACATATATTATGAAATGATGTATGTTTTATGATTATGTGGCACACATAAGAAAGGATTCATTATGAGATGGGTGGGACCTATATCTCCCTCCAATGCATTGGGTAATGATTTTATATCTCATGAGATAGACATGGCTGGAACGGAAGGTTATTTCGGTTCAGTGATACAGGACTGAAACGAGGAGTGAACTCGGTTCAGAAAGGGACTTTGTCCACTAAGATAGTCTTGGCAATGAGTCATGACTAACAAGAAATGATTTTCCATGATTATGTGTGCATGCCACAAAGTTTCAAGTTTTATGTTATGATTATGGGTATCTCATTTTCACTTCTATGATTTATCCCATGTTATGATATTATGAGCTCTTTTGCAGGTTAAGATTTCCAAAAGCTATGTTCTTATGTATATGATGTGATTGATATTTCTTTTGTTTACCCTTACTGAGCATTTGAGCTCACCCTTTTATGTTTTCTTTTCCCCGGGATATAAAGAAAGGTTTTAGGTAAAAAAAAAGGAAGATCTTTATGGGAGATGTTGAAGATCTTTCCCCATGATTAGAAGATTTTATTCCGAGTTTCCAAAGACACTAAACTATTACGATCCTTGTGTGTGTGTTTTTGTTATGTACTATGTATTCCGCAAATGTAATGTAATGTCCATGTACGTCAGGATACGGGTCTCTACAGTTGGTATCAGAGGAAAGGTTTAGTCAACCTTTGGAAACTAGGATGCGAGAACTTTAGTGAGATCCCTAGAGATATTTCTAAGGTATGTCTAGGGATGTCCCTAAGGTTAAGTATACGTATAGGTTATAGTACTAGAATTACGCTAACGGTCATAGAATTAAACCTAAGATGTTAGATATTGAAGGTACTCCCCCTTTATTATGTTGTTTTCCCTAGCATGATTTTTGCCTCTCACACTATTCTTTTTGGGTTTTAGACGATGGCTGGAACCCGAAGGAACCGTGTTGATCAATGCAATGGACAATGCAATGATTGCCCTCCTGAACAAACAAATGTTATGGGAGATGGAGTGCAAAATCTTATTGCTATACTTACACAAGCTATGAATCATTCTGGACTTCCAAATGAGCGGAGAAGGGAACAATATTCTATTGAGTCCTTCATGAGGCAACGTCCACCTTCTTTCAGTGGGTCTTCTGATCCACTTGTGGCTGAACAATGGATCAGTACTACTGAAAAGATATTTTCAGTTCTTCAATGTTCTGAACATGATAAAGTCATCTTAGCAGTATATCGTTTGGAAGGTGAAGCTGATCAATGGTGGAATCTTATCAAGAATACGAGGCCAAGAGATGAAATTGAGTCCATGGAATGGGACGAGTTCAAGAACTTGTTTTTCAGTAAGTACTTCCCTCGTATTCTTCGAACAAAGATGGAGAAAGAGTTTCTTGAACTGAAGCAAAGGGACGATGAATCTGTTGGTACCTATGAAGCAAATTTTACAAGACTTGCAAGGTATGCTTCTGGAATTATCATCCAACCTGAAAGTAAAGTTGATCGATTTTTCAGTGGCTTAAAACCAAGTCTTCGAAGGGCATTAGCTATAAGAGACTTCAGTAGCTATGAAGAAATTGTGCGTTGTGCTATCAAGGTAGAAATGGAAGTTGGTGTTACATATCCATCTCATGGTTTTGACAAGAAACGAAAGATGGAGTTCAAGGAGAAATCTCAGAATAATGGTGAAAAGAGGATGAATGTTTCCTTATGCACAAAGTGTGGAAAGAAGCATGGTGGAGATTGTCTTAAAGGGACTAGAAAATGTTTTAAGTGTGGAAAAGAAGGTCATCGAGCAGCTGAGTGTCGAAGTAATGGAAAAAGGGTTTCTAATGATGTGAATAAAGTAAACACTGCAGAGAACGCACCACCAACACTTCAATGCTTCAAGTGCAAGGAAATGGGGCATTATGCTAATAATTGCCCTAATCCAAGGGTTAGTGATGATCAACATGAGCAACCACTGAAGGCAAAGGACAAAGGGAAATCACATGCGATCACTATTGGCAATGTTGAATATGACAACGATGTGGTGGAATGATTCAGTGTTTATGTAATGGGATTCCAAAATAATGTTGTATCATTGAGTATTGCAATATTTATTGATGTGGTATTCAAAGTGATTGAGATATTTTTTGGAAATAAGATGATATGCGCATAATGAAGACGAGAAAATGAAATGTTTAATAGTATTCATGAGCTCATGATTGATATAAGGACTAAGTGATATCATGGTGTTAGTATATAGAATTTTGAGGATTTTGGTATGTGAAAAGAGTTAACTTTTAATAGAATTCGTGTTTTCAATAAGGTTCAATGGGTATTCAAGAGAGTACAAGATTAAGGCCTTTGAATGTTTGGAATGTGACCAACATAACATATCTTATGATATATGGGGATCAACGATGGTATTAAATCTCTGGTAATCGTATCCACTATGTTATGAGAATGGACTGCAGTATTATGGATAAGCCTAAAGATTGGAATGGATTATGTTGGACATAAGTTAGTATTGTTTAAGGATAGAAGTTTTTTCGATATTATTGATGGGATGTTATAGTAATATAGTTTTATAAAAAGGACAACCTGCAGGACGGGCGACAGCCCATCGCTTCGGACAAGGCTGTAGGAATCGAACCCACAACCGAAGTGCGACTGGCCTTTATCGCCTACCACTGGCCTACAGGAAGTCCCTGTTTAGTAGAAACTAGTTTTATTATATTAATCAGTATGATATATGAAGTATAAGTCCATTTTAGGAACCATATATGATTAATCTCACTATAGATCGACTTATGTATAAAATTTTTGCTAACCTTTTGTTTGAGAAAGATGGAATGACCCGTCCTTCTATCACATGATCTGCAAACACTTCACGAATAACAAATTCAACTTCATGTATTTAAGAGATGAAGTGGAAATTGTTAAAGGCACGAACAACAGTGAGATTGTACCAAAATAAAGTAAGTATTTATTCTAATTCAAATTCTTTAACTTTAGGGAAATGATCTTGGAAACCAAAAATGTTGTCCTAGTTCTCTTATACCTAATAAATCATATGGTACCTTAGATCGTCACAAATTTATGGATTTGTGATTACTGGCTTTTCCATAGCCATGTTCTCTACCACTCTCCATCAGAACATGATGGTTAGATTTCTCTTCCATATCCATATTTTCACCTATGTGGAAACCCAATGATTAGTTTATTTGGGTAACCGTTACGTTTCATACTTTTGTTTTTAAAGATTGGTTTTGATATTCCTTTTTACGATGTGGGTTTCTATTAAAGAAACTTTCGAATAGTAAACCATTTATAACCCCGACGAATTTCGAGGGCGAAATTCATTTTAAGGGGGGTAGAATGTAACAGCCCAAGATTTTATAAAGAAATATTCTTTTTAATTTTATTAATGTCTTGTGTTGTACGCTACACCAAAAGGAGCTTGCACAACACACATCCTTGACTTGCCTTGCATTACACGCAATCGCGACCTTCCTCGATAGCGTGTGTAATACGCAATACCGAGTTTCACTAAACAACGATATGCTATTAAAATGTTATTAAAACTAGCCGTTATGAATAGTAATAACCACTTTTTGAAATTTTGTAAATTTTATTTTTCAAAATGGATTTCATTTTTGGATTCGGAGTATCGAATTTAGCCTAAGGTGAAATTTTGGTACTTTTCGGATAACTTTCATATTCTGATAAATAGTGAAAATTACTAAATTATAATTAAAAACAACTTTTTTAATCGAAATAATTAATAGTGATAAATCATTAATTTGAGTGGTTTTAAAGTATATTTAGAATATATTTTTACAATTTAATACAATGTTGGTCATTGGATGTAATTTCACATTTAAACTAGACATAAACAAGTGTCAATCTTTTGATAGATATTGTTTCTTAAAAACACGCTATTTGTTTTAACAGCGGGATTTAATTATAAAATTAATTAATGCAACTTTTATGTTATGAATTTGGAAAAATAGACTTCATTTTTGAATTCGGAATATGAAATATAGCTTGGGATAAAATTTTGGCATTGTTCTGAAAAACATCAATTTTTGATGAATAGTGAAACTACTAAGTGGTAGGTTAAAAACTGAATTTTGCATAAAACTTAATTTTACCGTTTCTGTGAATGGAATTTCGAAAATCCGAGAGACACGGTTAATATCAAGGACTAAAATGTGGTTCAATGAGATGAAAATAATTTTTTGGTGAATAGTAACTTTTTACTTTTTTTACCACGGTTAATAGTAAATAGGGTAACTAAGGGTAAATATGATATTAATATTACCCTAACACATGTCCTAATTCTATTGGACAAGTGTAATTCGACCAAAAACAAACTTAGGAATAAAATATGACCATTTAGGCCCACTTGGATTAGATTAGGACATTTATTATTAATTTATTTAAAGAAGGGTTAAAATAGTTAAAATCAAAGTTTAATAAGTAAATCATTTTTAATATGGGGTTATACATAAGATAAATTCGATTATAAATATTCATTAGAAAGCTAAAAAACTTTCCTACATGATGGTATTTTATTTTTAATATTTAGACATCAAATAATATAATTTATTTATGACACAAAGATGATGCAGTAATTATCTTATTAATGAAATATTGACATAATTGATAATATAAATACAAAAATAAATGTAATTTAAGACTTTTTATGAATTACACTAATTTTCTAGGTTACTATGATATATTAGTGTTGATGTAATCAACTTGGTTCGAACATATAATTCTGTTATGACTTTCACAAAAATCATATATCAAATAGTGTCAAAATTCACACAAAATAGTTTTTAAATCAAATATTATATTATTAATTGTTATTTTATTCCTAAAAATCTAAGGTTCGGCCAAATGACTTAGATAAGGATATATGTATTAATAATATACAATTTTGGGTTCGTTTGGCATATTATAGTAAGTTTATTAACCATATAGTGAAAGAAAACAAAAAGACACAGTAAAAGTTAAATTATTTAACTTAGAGTTAAATCTAATTGATAAGGTTAAAATAATACCCTAAACATGTCTAAATCTTATTGGTTGATAGGATTTCTACACCTCCCAACTTTAGCTTCGAAATAAGACCCTTTGGAACCATTATAAACCGATTTTGACTTTAATATAAAATAATATTTTGAGATATTCCTAAGGTGCCCCTCTCCTCCCTTATAAAAGGACACCTCCTCCCCTTCCTCCTCACACCAATTTGAGCACTCAAGCTCGGCCAACCCCTGCCAAAATCTCTTCTCCACTTCCCTAGAAACATCCTAGAGGTTCTGGTCTTACTCAAAGACCAATTTTAGTTCCCTAAGAGGAGGTCTCCAAAAGGCGCTTCAAAGAAGAGGTAATTACCGTTACCAATTCTTTCATCTTTATTTCTTCTTCCACTTCTTCTTCTTAGGTTGTTTCATTATGAAGTAATAACATCAGTATCACTCATATAATGATATGTTATTATAATTATGAAACAACCCTATTTCACCATCTATCCATCCTACAGAAAAAGAAATCACCGCGCGTGCGTACGTACGGAATACCGTCTCCACGCCGTGGTGTAATCTATTTTCCACCACCACCTTACATGGATGGGTATAATGGTGTAAAGAATAACTATACATAGTTATTAAAACATCATATTGATTCTGATATATTGTATAATCCACTCCAATTCAATTCAATATTTATAGAAATGATATCATCGCTCGTGCGTACGTACGGAATACCGTCTCCACGACGCGATGAGATTCATTCTCCATGTTAACCATTTAAGAATGATTATAATGTATATATAAGAAATAATAATGAAATATATGACATTATAAAGCTACTGGATTTATGTATATATATACATATGTATGTCATCTACTTACTTCCATTTCAAGACAATAAGGAAAGGAAAACAGTGTTCATGCGTACGTACGGACTACCGTCTCCATGAACGGTGTTTTTCATTTTATTTATCTACCTATTATATATATATATATATACTGAATATATATGATATATAAATCATATTTTATATTCTGGAAGTATTTAAATCATGATATAAGTAATAATGATGTCAAGAACAACAAGTCAAAACACCTACGATAAATGAAACGATTTTACCCAAAACGCTTCTTTAACATGGAATTTACAAAAGAACGGGTAATATAATGTCATAAGTGAACCATATATGATATCATAACAATGAATATGATTCTGTAATAAGTCAATAACATGATTTAAATCATTATACATGAGGTTCGGACACTTACAAAGCAAGTCGGACCTAAGGTAAGGGAAGTATCACAATCTCATTTTTATCCGAGATTGTTTATTCGTAAGTATTTACTGGGGTGTATTTTATCATCCACATCCATGTTTTATCAATATGTAATATTATTTCCATCCACCTAAAATTGTTTAAATCCATTTTTACCCTTCGGTGAGTTTTTAGTAATACGTATGAAAGGAATCTTTTGTCGTTTTTCGTACGAGGTACTTTTTGACTTTTCCGACAAAAGTACGAAGAATGTTTTTTTTAACTTATACGGCACGAACGGATTTCTACTGTTTTATAAAGCCTTATTTTCATGAAGCTTCCTCTAAAAGATTTCATGACTATTTTCAATAAAATATCTTTCTTTTAAAATTGCATGATGTTTTGTGAAAAGAAATTGATTTTGAAGAAGAAATGATATTTTCCTCAAGAATTCAATTCAAGTGTTTTATCAAAATTATTTTCCATCTAAGATAATAAAGAGTTCTGTTTCTATCCATATTTTTACATTGATTTGACTATGTTGTGATGGAATTATGTTTATGAATTCCTTTATCTTATATGAATTGATTTATGATGTCATGATGTTTCAAGAATCCCATTTTTGTTACATATATTATGAAATGATGTATGTTTTATGATTATGTGGCACACATAAGAAAGGATTCATTATGAGATGGGTGGGACCTATATCTCCCTCCAATGCATTGGGTAATGATTTTATATCTCATGAGATAGACATGGCTGGAACGGAAGGTTATTTCGGTTCAGTGATACAGGACTGAAACGAGGAGTGAACTCGGTTCAGAAAGGGACTTTGTCCACTAAGATAGTCTTGGAAATGAGTCATGACTAACAAGAAATGATTTTCCATGATTATGTGTGCATGCCACAAAGTTTCAAGTTTTATGTTATGATTATGGGTATCTCATTTTCACTTCTATGATTTATCCCATGTTATGATATTATGAGCTCTTTTGCAGGTTAAGATTTCCAAAAGCTATGTTCTTATGTATATGATGTGATTGATATTTCTTTTGTTTACCCTTACTGAGCATTTGAGCTCACCCTTTTATGTTTTCTTTTCCCCAGGATATAAAGAAAGGTTTTAGGTAAAAAAAAAGGAAGATCTTTATGGGAGATGTTGAAGATCTTTCCCCACGATTAGAAGATTTTATTCCGAGTTTCCAAAGACACTAAACTATTACGATCCTTGTGTGTGTGTTTTTGTTATGTACTAAGTATTCCGCAAATGTAATGTAATGTCCATGTACGTCAGGATACGGGTCTCTACAATACCACTTTGAAAATTTTAATGTAATATTAATTTTAAAACATTCATGTCCAAATAAATAACTCCTTAAAACCATTTTAAAACATGGACATTAATGATAATGATTTAGAAGAATAAATCTTTAAAATATTTAAAATGATATTTTAGGTAAAGAGTTCTTAACCAAATGAGAGATGATTGAATATAAATAATTGAATATTAACATTAATCAAAACATTATAATATCATGATAATAAAGGTATTCATGATATAATATGTCAAAGGATAGTATATACACTATATAAAAGTGAATTGGCGCATAACAACAATGAAGTCTCAATGGAATGTCAATTGAGACGAAATACCTTATAAAGACCATATCCATAGATTAAATTTTAATAAATGAAATAATTATGTGTGAAAAATATAAATACACTCAATATTATTTGATATTCAGTGTAAATAAATCAGAGTACATTCACACATATTCTTGTAAAAACAAAACCATTGACTTGGATGTTTAACTCAATGAATGTAAATTGTGTTAAGATTACCCTTATCAAGTTCATATCAATGACTTGAGAATTTTACAATGGAGTGATAATGTGTATCAAAACTATATCCACACAAATGGGAGTGGAAATTAAAACATAAATAAATAGTGATTTCACACATAATCTTTGAGTAAAATAATCAACGAAGTGTGTGTAAAACCCAATGATTGGAAATTGAAATTATAATTTCCCTTAATGATTTAGAAACTTACGAAACATAAACTCCAGGAAAAAAGTATAGTACAATGAACATATAAATAATCATAAATTAAATTATATTAAAAAAATAATAAAATCATGGTCATTACATACACCACACAAAAGGAAATAGTGGAAAATATAGCATGAATATCCCAGGAATAAAAAGTAAGATGAAAATCCCTCACCTTATACATTTCATTAATTAAGGGTAAGTTTAAAATCCATTATAATGGTTAAATAATTTTTATTAAATTATAAAAGAACCAAATACACAATTATTATATCATATATTATCCTCTAATATTACTTTGTTAATAATATTTCAGTAGTATAATTATTTCGGGTGTTAGCTGATTCGTTTTCCTTTATATGTTTTGTTACGTAAGTCATGTTTGTTTGGATAGGATGTATTTTATTCATATTCAGAATTATATTATGTTCTTAATCATTATATTTAATCATCAAATAAAAATTATTCTTGAATGGTTACGATGGGTAATGAAATCTCACCGCGTCGAGGAGACGATAAGCCGTATGTACACATGAACGACAATATAATTTTATTGATGGTGAAATAATTTGTAATTGGATGGTATATTATAAATAAATAATAATTAACATGTTATATTTATTATTTAAATCAATTATACTCATTATTATACCCATACAAATAATGTAGTGTTGAATAAAAAACTACACCACGTCTTGGAGATGGTAAGCCATACGTACACACACATGGTGACTTTACCATTCATAGGATGGATAGAATGATGAATATGGTTGTAACATATTTATAATAAAATCTAAAAATTTATAAGTTACTGTAGTTATTATTTCAGTATTGAAACAACAAATAATGAGAAAGTAGATGAAGAAAAGAACTTTGAAATGTGTGATAAAATAATTACCACTTCTTCAGGTGCTTCTTTTTGATTTGAACAAATGGGATTATTGGGTTGGCTTTTTGATAAAATCAATGCCTATAGGATGAATTTAGGGTAGTTGGGAGGAGATTTGGTCTGTTTTTGGCCGAGCCAAATGGCTCTGGATGTGTGAAATTAAGAGAAGGGTAAATACCATTTTATAAAAGAGGTGGAGGCACTTTAGGAAAACATAAAATATTAATTTATTATAAAATTATTTTCGGTTTATTGTGTCTCTAAAAGGATTTATTTCAAGGATATGGTGGGTATGGGTAGAAATATTCTCAACCAATAAGTTTTAGACAATTTTAGGTTACCTTGTTAACATTATCTCTTAGATTTAACTCTTCGTTAAATAGTTTTACTTTTACCTTGTCTTCTTGTATTTTTATACTACATGGTTGATATAGTTACTATAAAATTATAGGAGAACCTCAAGTGGTTAATTAATGACATATATAACACTATCTAATTCATTTGTCGAATACTTATAGTTTTTTGGACTATTATATAATTTAATAAAATATTATTTGTCTTAAAAACTCATTTCTGTCAATTTTGACACTATTTAGTATTAGATTTTTTTGAAAGTCATAACAAATTGATTACTTCAAAAAAATACATTGAATCAACCCTAACATGTCATTATCACCTATAAATTCATGTATTGCATCAAAAGTTTCAATTTTCATTTATTTTATTATTTATACTGTCAATTATTTTAATATTTCATTAATAATGTAAATACTACATAATCATTGTGTCCTAAATAAATTTAATTAGTTAATGTCTAAAAATTATAAATAAAATAAAATGATGTATGAAACAGTTTTATATTTCTAATGAATATTTATATTTGAATTTACCTTGTGTATAACCCTATATTAAAAATGGTTTAGTTATTAAAAATTAATTTAATACTTTTAACTCTTCTTTAAATAAAATATAATAAATGTCCTAATCTTACACAAATTGATCAACAATGATCTTATTTTTTGTCATAGTGTTTATTTTTTAAGGAAAAAAATTATCCAATATAATTAGGACATTTCGTGGGGTAATTTTATAGTATTATTGTATTATTTCTATCTTTAATTACCCTATTTACTTTTAACTGTGGTAAATAAAATTCAATAGTTACTATTCACAAAAAATTATTTTCATCCTATTGAACCACATTTTACTTACTGATGAAAATATTGTATTTTGTTTCTTTTGAAATTCAATTCACAGAAGCGATAAAATATCATTTTATGAAAATTTGCAAATATGTTTAGAAGGTGGGTAAAAGACGTTGTTCAACAAAATTTTATATATATATAATTTATATAAAATGACTCTAATGAAATATATTGGAATAATATTTTTATTATGTATCTATTTTGACTTTAAGATATATTGAAAATAAAAATAATTATTTAAATGAAATAGTCGGTTTTTATGTACTATGTAGTATTTTTCACTAGTCATTAAAAATTGAATGTTTTCAGAAAAATACCAAAAAATCATCCAAACCAAATTTTAATATTCCAAATCCAAAAATGAAGTCTATTTTACAAAATTCGATTGTTAGTAGTGTCTAATATTAATTTTATTATTTTTCACAAACGGACATAAAAAGTAGTTCTTTTAAGAAAATAGTTTTTCTAAATATATAACTATTTTAAAAGAATATATACATTTCATTATAAATATGTCTTATTTATTTGAAAACATTATAAATAAAATTTAAAATTTAGTTGTTACTATTCATATTTCAAAATTTAATTGATAAATATATATTATTTAAATAATTATAATACTAATTTGTTGTCTCACAAAAACTCAAACTTGCATATAATGCAAGAGAAGTTCGTATTGCATGCATTATAAGCTACTGAATTACATTAAATATATAACTTACTATGAAATCTTGTGGTGTTACAAAATATATCATAAATATTAGCAATAAGTCATGGGGAATAATTAAAAATTCATTCCATTAAAACAAAATCTTTATCATAATATGGAAGGAATAAAATATGAGTAAATAATTACAACATAAAACATAACAATGGATATTATAGTAGTTTAATAATCACATGGAATATCAACTACTGTTTTCATAGTGAGGGAATTCATAATTTCGGACATCCTAAACATAATTTCTGGGCTTCATCCAAGACACCATACATAATGGGTAAAAACATGGTCTAATCTGTCTCATGAGATCTATCCATGCATCAAGGGGATATAAAGGGCCCCACATGTCACTTACTATGTCCAATTAATTCCTCATAGGAAAGGGGTGAAACATAATCAACATATACATTCATATTGAAGCTAGCATATTAAATGTAAATAACTTTCCCCAAACAATAAACATATTCATAAACCACTCAATGTAATATGGTGATTGGTATCAAGATAGTAAATCCCCAGAAAAATAATGATAAACCATTAAATAAAATATGTTATATTTTATCATAAAAGATTAATCACAATGAATGATATTATCCAACAAATTATGTTGAAATAGATGAAAATAATCTAATAAAATCATCGAGGAATTCATGAGAGAAATACCATTTTGACTTTGAAAATAATAATTCTTTGGAAAAATTATTGCATAAGACCAGAAATGAACTAATATAGTTATTCAATGATAAAATTATTGATTTTAGAAAAATAATGGTGGATTAAAACATATTATATAGTGAACTTGAAAATGGGTTTGAAATCAGGAACTTCCCTTTAATCAGGCTTTCTAATCAAGAATAACTGAGAAATATCTTTATAAAACATGTAACTACCCATAAAATAAAGAATGATTCTTCTAGGTAAATATATATTGGATATTCAGAAAGAATTTAATAGGATTAAATAATAATAATTAAGAATTAATTTGGGGTAAAGATAGATAAATCATAACTCGAATGAAAAATTGAGGTTTGTGGAGAAACCCTTGCCACTTTGTAACCAATTATTATATGTCCTGAAAAATTAATAATCATAAAATGAATCATTTAATAACATGAAGATAAAGTAACACATGATATGATACATAAAAGGGACGTATACATACACCACACACATGATATAAGTGGTAAATAAGGAATATCTCACCAAAATAAAAGTGATATGAGAAAACATTTACCTTATTTGGAAATAATTATGCACTTGTACTTCATGTTCTGGATAATGAAATTAGATTCATTAATAATTTAAATCATAACCTATTCAACATGTATTTTTTAATTATCCAAAATTATATCAATGAAATTTATCTTCTTATGTTTATTTTATATAGTATGAATTTTATTAAACAACATAGAGAACACAATACAATCATTATAAGTGAAGAATACAAGAAATAAGAGGCATTTCTAGACATTAAGGAACCTATATTGATGAAATAGTAACATTCCCTTAAGAATATTAATATGACCCTTATGAATAGTAAAACAAGAAAATTAATAGTAACCTCACCAATGAATGTATAATTAAAATTTAGGTATCTCATATGTGAAAGTAAGATATAATTATATCATAGTAAAATTAAGTGAATATTTTGAAAAAATAACATTTACATGTTGCAATATTTATAAGTAAAAAATATTTAATTAAAATTTTATAATTAATAAAATTATTTAAATAAAAATTCATTTTCGTAAAATGGATTCTTTAATAATTATTTGGTTGTCTTATGATTTTTGGATAATTTTATTAGACCTTAGTTAATTTTTGAAGGTGTTATAAAGTCAGTTTTAAATTTAAAATCTATATTTTTTCAATTAAATAATTATTTTATATAAAAATTAAATTTAACATATTCATTAGATTATTTTTATAAAATGAAGTCAATTTTGGAATTCTTCATGTTGAAAAATGGTTATAGTGAGTTTTTTAGATTTTTTTAAAATACTTGAATTTTCAGTGAATAGTACAATATGGTAATTTACTATATAAATACATTAAAAGATAAATAAACTATTCTATTAGACATGGATGATGTAATCACCATTTTTTAGAAATCACATGGAATTATCAATATATTTAGTCATAATAATAATAAACCTTGGTTTTCTTTAGAAAAATAATAATATAATGACTAGAATAATGAGAAATCACCCATCTCATCCATTATAAAAACCACCCCTCAATCCCTCTTCTCTTCACTCATCTAAGCCTTTAATATTATCAATTTTATTCCCAAATCCACTTAATTAATATCTCCCCACATCCAGGATCTCTTGGCCTTTCCAATGAATATAACCCTTTTCCTTAAGGAGGTTATCAAGATGGTTAATTCCAGAGGCAAACCATCTTTCTGTTTCTTTCTTTTTCAATTTACATTATTTTCTTATCTTCTACTCAATTACTATTTCCAAATAATAATTATATATATATTATCATATATATATATATAAACAATAATTATATAATTTAAATATATTAACCATCATCAATACCCTTACTCTTAATCTCTTTTATATTAAAAAAATAAATCATCGTCTGAGGGGTGCCAATTTACAACCATCATGGACGACAAACATTCATTCATAAATGTATATATAAAGGATGGACATGAAACCATTTTATGGTTGAAAAATACTATAATATATATATTATAACCTATTTAATGTTCTAGAACCAATATATATATAAAATACTAATTCATACGACAAAACTAGTTCGAATTGATCGAAAAACCACCATAATAATCTAAATGATTATCTCTAATATTTTATTTAATAACTCATCTTTATATCATATAATAAAATGAATTATATAACCATTTAATCTTTTTAATTTTCAATAATATCATATACATTAAATTTAGACGTATTATACCGATTCCACATGAACTTCCAAACTCATATACCAGTATATTGATTGTGAAAACCAAGGAAACAAACACTCCCGAGTGACAAAATTGTTTCTTATAACTCATAAAAAAGTTCATAAATTAACTTAATAAAATTATAATAAATAAAATAAATTTATATAAGGTTCTTAATTAAGTAATTAATGTATTTAATTTGACTTTCTAGGATGTTAAGGTCATGTGAATAACTCATTCGGACATAAGGTATGATTTTCTACCCGAACCTCTAATTTATTTCAGGAAAACCGTTCTCTCTCTTTACCCCAATGAAATTAATAATAATTATTATTAACATATCATTAATTATGTTTTAATGTTATATATATATATTTACCAATCATAACCCTTCTTTCTTTTATGTGGTGTTACATGTATTATAAGGATCTTTCTCAAATTCATCCCGATAAACAACCCGATTCAAGGGAACTTCTCGAATTCTTACATATTTTCTAGTGCAGAATATAATATGTCTTAAGCCAAATTTATTTATCTAAAATCTATTATTTTATTATGAAAAACCATCTTATTTAAATTCTGGTTTTATGAAAATATTTTTCCCAAAGAACTCTTCTTTTCAAAGTAAAAGAGTATTTCTCTCACAAATTACTCGATTACATTATAAGAGTATTGTCATTTATTTCATGTCTTGTGTTGATTATTATATTTAATTGGGATTAATGTATTATGATATCATCCACCATATTTTTTTAGATGTTTTACGATCAGTTTGACTATGGATATTCTATTTTGATTTCATTCAACTTATTACTCCGAATGGTTATTGATTATGTCTACAGATTGGGGAAAGTTATTCACATTTCATATGTATATGTTGTTTATGTTTAACCTCATTCACATGAAGAATAAATTGTATATAGTAATTTATTGGTGTATACTATTTTATCCCCTAAATGCATTATTATGTCCCATGAGACAAAATATACATGGACTTAGTTGAGGCCTTTACCATTTTAAGATATGATTTGACTAAGGCATTAATCATTTTTAATTGTCTTAGATGAGGGATTGATGATTTGGTTCATATGTCCCTCATTATGCATTCCATAATTATGAAACTAGTAATTTATATTCCATGAGGTTGTTTGAATAGTATAATACCATATTAATGTTTTATTAGGTCATTATTTAATCATATTTTATTTATACCATATTATATTCAAGATTATGTTTTAATGGAATGTGTGATTTTTTTATTCAGCATGCCATATTATTTATGCTTCTGCTATATTTATTACACTTACTGAGGATCTAAGAAGAACCCTTTGTTTTGTTATATTTTTCCAAGAAGTGAATAAGTATATTATGAATAACTTTTATGGATAATCTAAGAGTTATTAATGTATCCAAAGGAATTTTTATATTGTTTTCCATTTCAAGTTGTAATGTTAAACTCATGTATATATTTTGTTTTCCAAATCTAATAAACTATTATGTCTTTTAGTATGTGTATTCCTTGTTTTTATACCAATGTAATGAAATAAGGCACCAGCTCCAGGAAACTAGGGTCAGGGTCTTCACAATTGGTATCAGATAATGTTTAGTAAAATATTTGGAAACTAGATTTGGATTAGTGAATAAAACCCTAAGATAGACTTTGAGTATAAATGTAAAATAACATCCTATATCATTAGTAAGGTAGAGATTATATGGATCTTCTTAAAAATAAATCCATGTATGGATACAACAAGTAGATGTGGTTCCGAAATAGATGTACCTTGGGGTAAAAACATGGCATGATCGTAAGGAGTCAATAATTCCTCCAGGAGTGAGTCAAATTAGAAATTTATAAAAACCCAAATTATACTAAATATAGAGGCATAGTATAGTAAAAGTATAGGGTCTTACCCACAAAGAGTGGGTAACACAGCGATGCCAACTCAAGACTAAAGGTTATGTCACTACAATTTCTGTTAGATATTATTAAACAAATAGTGTGATTGATATAAATGAATTACAATAGAGAAGCAAAAGAGAGGATAATAGAATTCCATGGGTGGTTTTACAAAAAATAAATCAAGAAAGAACTTGAAAAACTACACTACTCAATGGATATAATATTATTCTTAATTAATCGATAGATATGTGGTCAAAGCCTATCAATCTATCATGGTATCTCAATACTTGGTGGTCTGACAAATGAGAATCACTAGAGTTCATTAATATTGGATTGAAATTATAGAAAAATATTCACATTAATTCATTATGAATTAATTATATTAATCATGTTGGTATTCATTTTCTATTAAACACACTTGGTCCATGATTCAATAAAAGATATGATTACAATGAGTCACAACATGATACCAATTGAATAAAATTATTGTGAAAGGGAATAATGAAATTCAACACTTTGATATGAACCCATTTTGATTGATTCCGCTCTCTTGTACAGATTTAGACAATCATCATTAGGTGATCACCAATAATGAATAAAACATAGTCCATAGGAAAGATAATAAATGATATGGATTGAGAAAGAAAATGAATGAAAATGAAAATTGAAATTAAAAGATAAATCACTCACCTATTACATAAAAGAAAGGAAAAAATATAAATAAAAGTTATATATGTAGGAATTGGGGTCATAACCCTATAGTATCCTCCTGAAGGTCGTGCCACAACCTTTAACTAGTCTGAAATGGATAGTCAATGTGTTGTATAAGAAGGATAATTTCTTCAAGACATGTAGTAGAGGTAAAAATTGTGTACCTTCAATCTGCATAGATTTCCATGAATTTTGGGATCTCCAAAGTAGAACACATTTATCTCATAGATTTAAGACATTTCACTAAGTATAAAACGTATAATAGGTGTTCACAACATATACAAGTGTCTATATATCCTTTTGTGAAAAATTCTCGTATATTTATCGCTAAGTATTTTGACAGTTGTCGTGTTGTGTCCATGTAGTTCACAATGTGTAGTGGCTTTCTTCTTGCTGGCTTCGTGGCTTGGTCACGACTTGGTTTCACTACTTAGGAATACTATGAACTACCAGCAAAAGATGTGTAATTACAGGTCATGATGTGTACTAGATCATTTCTTCCTAGATTCTCCATTTCATTGAGCTTCTTTGTTTTTGTTCCTCTAGAATTATCTATGATCGTCCCAAAAATCCAGTGTCGCGTTGCGAGCAAAGTGAAGAAGCATGAAGTGTTGTTTTGTTCATAAATCCCCATAATTTCTTCTATATCTCCATATATTTTTTCTTTATATACAATTTAAAAAACATTAATATTAGGCACAAATCTTATATTAAATCAATTGATATTTAATGAATTCATACATATAAACCCTTTAACATATGTATACAAAACAGACTTATGAAATACCCCCACACTCAAATATTTTCTCATCCTTGAGTAAAACCTCAAGATCATATCACCAAGGAACAACACATCAATAAAGGAATTTTAAAATTATGATGACCATAAAAATAAGTTATAACTTGATATTTTGGAAGCATAAATCCTACCCAACAATGATTACCCAAAATCACGATTCATTTAAAATGTGAAATTCAAGACATTTATACCTTTTCTCATAAAGTTTTCAACCCTTCATCAAACCCAATTCCATTTATGATTTACCTCACCGTAAATGTCTCCACTCATCACTCAAGATAACAATTTAATGGAGTTATGATCATACCTCAAAAACATGTTCCTAACCATAGGCTTGAATTGAATATACTTTCGCCAACCTAGAGAGACAAATATCACATTTAATCATGAGGGCTTTGAAATAATGATCATAAGACTCTATGGATGAGGGTAGGTTGGTAAAAAAATTTGAAAATAAATAAGGCTCAAGGAGGAGGCTAAACCCTAACATACAATTTTTTACATTCAAAATACATGCTCAATGAAATGCTCCTTAAAAATTGTAATTCCATCTCACACAACCCCAAAGCATAGAGTGAAGGATCCTAGGAAATGTAATAATAATGAAAAACAACCCTATCTTTTTGTTAATTTTTTGAATGACATTATTTGAATAAACCTCACATCCACCACCTAATGCTTATGATAAAATCATCGCTCTTAAAAATGGTTATTTTTTATTCTCCCAATTCCCAACACATTGTTTTTCATTTTTTAGAAGATTCCCTAGGATAAGTCTCACATCCACTATCTATCCACATATTATTGGGTGATCATCAGTCTGATAATGGTGACTTTTGAACTACCCGAGAAACAACCTATTTTTTCATTTTTTTCATTTTTAAAAAAATAAGAGGGATATACAATGGAATATAATGAATGTAAATGCGAAACTTCCCTAAAATCTCATGAAAACATCCTGAAGTATCATATCATGATATAGCATCTCATATCTTCCACAAACTACCCCTACCCCACAATCATTTAGTTGGATATCATGAAAAATACAAAGAGTTAGGTAGGAAAGAAAATAATGGTTTGTAACATGTATTAATCTTAAAAAGGTCATCCATGGTGTCTACAGGATAAAGGAGAATCAATGTGTAGGTGGGTCTTAGGATACAAGGTCTCCTTAATAAAATGATGCATTCATTTCAATAGTTAATTTGTACAGTCATATCTTTGACAAGATAACAATGCATGTTCTAGTCAGTTTACATGCCCCCAGTTTCACTCAAAAAATATTCTTTGATAAATAGGAAATATTTGGTATAGAATCCTTTTGGGAATGAGAATAAAATATGATTCAATCAGGTCATGACCTGAAAATCAATAATTAGTTTACTCTATGCATGTTTCTATGATTCAACATCATGAAAAGCAATTATATTAGCAGTTATTTTCATGAAATTCAATATTAAAGTAAGAAATTGGCTTAAAAATTTTCAATTTTTAAATTTTCATTTATCTTCATCATATTTCAAATTTTAAAAAATGTAAAAATATTTCTCCTCAGTGATGATTTATCTGAGATCAGTGAGTATAAGACAAAAAAATTACGAATTTTTAGGAGATTCTGATTCAATTCAGTTCATGCAACAATTGAATTCATTTTTTTTAATATTGGGTTAGAAAAAACTAAGGGTGAAATGGTATTAAAAATTACAAATAGTACACCCCTTCCATTGATGTTTTCAAATGATTCGGTTAGGTTCTGTCTTTCCAGTTCATGATGTATATTGTGATTACATGACCTGTAATGTTCTAATTTCCTCTCTTTAGTTTCTTCTGGATCATTCCTTAAAGGGACCTAAAATGTAAAAATAAATAGTGAAAGTGCATGCCATTGAGAATTTAAAATATTTGGATTAAACTAGGAATGAGACCAACCATAAAGAGATTTATTGAAACTAATAAAATAAAATAAATCTACATCTAAGAAATCAATTTTTAACATCCGGGTTGCCACCTGGTAGCTACTCTTTTTTAGGGTCGTTCAACTTGACCTTTTACCTTTGTCAGCTGATTGGAACACGATACAAAGCTAACCATCTTGCATTTAACTTGTTATATTTTTATTGTAGATCTGGGGTTGTCTACTACATCCCCCTCCATTGGTTCATCATGGATAGTGGTGGGATGCAATTTGATGAAAATGTCATGAAAATAATAGGAAATTAAAATCTGACAAGATTTTATAGTTCTCTTGAACAACCATTACTAGTTTCTCTTCCATTGGATCGCATTCAAAAAATAATTCTTCTTTCCGATCTGCTTAGGTATCCCCATCATCATGAAATTGTAGGATGTAGTCCCATTCGTCTTCAGTCTCAAGAACACCCATGAGGTCGATGGATGTTTTATCATTATGATCTTTATTTACATTTTCTTAATCCATCATAAATTCACTAGATATTACCTCCTTAAAATCATTGTTCTCTTCCTTTAACTCTTCTTCTTCCTCTAATTTTATATATTTTATTCCTTTGACCTCCTCCTCCTCTTCTAGTCATTGAAAAAGGACTCCCCTTTATTATTTTTTGATCTTGTTTTATGTAAATAAGTTATACCTCATATTTCATAATTTTTTATAAATCCAAATTTTCGTCACTTTGAAATATCTCATCATCTTCCAAGAATCCTTCCTTGATATCATATTACTTCTTTTGTTTGTTTGGTTCATCAACCATTTGAACATATTCAATTTGATTCCCCGTATCATCATCTTCATAATACTCAATTCCTACATTAGAATTTAATGGTAGATTATTTAAAATGGAATTTAAATTTTAAATAACTTTATAAAGGTGAGTAAGAAATTATCCATGTTCACTGAGTTTGGATTCATGATCAACCATCCACTTATCCAGCACTGGAATGAATTTTGTGAGAAATGCAGCTAGTCTGTCATCTGAATCATTTTCATGAGGTTGGTGGTAGAATTGGTCTTCTTGAAAGTACTACTCTTGAGGTTCTTTTATGTGAACATCATGGACATCCTCATACCATTTACATACATCATTTAAAAAATAGCATGTATCTATATTAGAAAATATCGGTAGGCAACTATTAAAATTTGAAATAATTTGGGAAAGGCAAGTAGTCAATTCTCCTAGATCATTGAGTTTAACCTCGTTATTTTCCATCCTCTTTTCCATAACTTCAACACCCTAGGAAAGATATCCAGATAGTCTTTCATTAAGATGTAACTCTTAGGTTTTTTAAAATTAGGATTTGTAATGAGGGTACTACTTGGGCCAACAATTGGCTTGGTAACATTGATAGTCGAGAGCTGGTCTATCAGACCAATGGTAGGTTTCATTCTACTATTTTGATTGGAATTCATCCAACTTAGGAGAACATGAATCATCTTGACCATTGATATTCTTTATCCACCCTTCTAAATTCAGTGCTTCTCATACTGTTGGATACTCTAGATATTCCTTGTCTTCTGATGGTGGTGCGGCATAATTCTGGTTTATTTGAAAACTCATCCTATGCACCATGAAACTCTACCAGAAGTGTAATATATTATTAAAAAAATTCCTAAAAAATTAATTCACTAAACTAAAATTATTATATAGAAATGGGAGAAGAACAGTCTTTAACCGAATCAATCTGTCTCAAGTTGTCTACAATGCTCCACTGCTCCCTGGAAATGAAACCAAAATTTATCACCCCTGAATGGCATCATAATTATTCTAGGTGTGATTAAAATTGTAAATTTACAAAAGACTAAACCATACTAACTACAAAGGCGTAGTATAGTAGATGTGGGGCGTCACACCCACAGAGAGCGGGGAATGCAATGATGAAAACTCAATACTAAAGGATAGGTCATTACAATTTATGAATGATATAATTATACTAATAGTGCTATTAAAAAAATGAAATACAATAGAGAAGTAGAAGATAGGGGAATCAGTTTCCATGGGTGTTTTTTTCTAAAAGTAAATCATTGCAGCACATGAAAAATGACACTACTCAATGGCTGCACAATCATTCATATTTAATCGATTGATAGATTGTTAAACCCTTAAAATCTACTATAGTATCTCAATTTATAGTGGCCTTAAGAATTAAAATAACTAGAGTGCATTAAGATCAGATTAAAATTAAATTAGAATAATCACATTTATTGGTAATGAATTAATTATCTTAATCTTGTTGGTTTTCATCTACTATTAAACACACTCAGTCCATGATTCAGTAAAATATATGATTATAATTAGTTGAAACATGATACTAATTGAATATAACTATGGTGAAAGAGAATAATTAAATAAAACACTTTGATACAAACCCATTTTGACTCATTACACTCTCCCCTATGGATTTGGCCAATCATTGTTGGGTGATCACCAATGATGTATGAATCATAGTCTATAGGTAAGAGAATATAATAGATGGATTTCGAATGAAAATGAATGAAAATATATATTTAAATTAAAATAGAAATCATTCAACTATTAATTAAAATAAAGGAATGAAAATTATAAAATAAACCAATCTATGGTGAAATCTGGGTCGGAACCCTACGGTAGCCTCCTAGTGGTTGTACCTCAAGCATAAAATGATCTGCAATGTGTTTCCAATGGGTTGAATAAATTAGAGAATTTCATCAAAACATGTACTGGAGGTACATGTTGTGTACCTTCAATATGTTTAGATTTACATTAATTTTGGGATCTCCAACGTGGCACACGTTTCTCTTATTGATTTAAGAAATTTTATTCAGTACACATTGTGTACTAGGTGTTCACAACATGTATAGGTTTCCAACTATCCCTTTCTATTGAATTCTCACCGAAGGACTGCTAATTATTTTTACTGGTGTAATATTGTGTCCATGGAGTTTACGATGTGTAGTGGTTATCTTCTTGCGGGCTTCGTGGGTTAGTCACAACTTGGCTTCACGACTTGGGCATGATGTGAACTGCAAGTACACAATGTGTAATGACAGGTCACGAATTATACTGGAAAATTTCTTCCCAGAATCTCCATTTCATCCAGCTTCTTCAGTTTTGTGCCTCTAGAATGCTCCGTGATCATCCTAAAAATCTGGTGTCAAACCATTTCACTTCTCTTGCGGTGTAAATTATCGTTTTGTTCCTCATTCACCATAATTTATTCTATATCTCTATATTTCATTATTGTATAAAAATTTGAAAAATATTAATATCATGCATAGATCTTATATTAAATCAATTGATATTCAATTAATTCATATATAGAAACCCATCAAGCATATGTATACCAAATAGACTTATCACAACTCCAACAAGGTTTTCTAATTTTGGCTTGGGGTAACCTGGTACATGACAATAATCCCTACTACACAACTAGTTTTTCACCCATGGGGGATATTCATAGGATAATTCCCATTTTATTTTCAAACCACTATGATGTATTTAATTTTATATGTTCCATAGAAACCTTACTTATGATTATGAGATTAGACATGCATAAGATTCCAATTTATGATAAGTATTTTTCTATTTCTATATTATAAATTATGATTCATAACCTAATTTAGTGTGTTCTAATATTTATTATTAGCACCTAGTTGAAAACATGGAAACCACATGAACATGCGTATCCCATGTAGGGAATGACCTTCTATGTAAGATAATGATATTGGTATTGGAGCTGCAAATGGTGATGAGAAACATATAACTATACTAGGATAGCTAAATCATGTAATAAACAATAACCTTACCTGTATAGAGTATCCTTATCAACAATGTGGAGGAGAAATGTTAAATTTATTTATACAAAAGTATCTTACATTATTCAATGGGACTATGAGCCCTTTCATAGAAGAATTGTGGATAAGTTGTTTAGAGAATATATTTCTCACTTTGTGATGTAAAGAAAGGGATATGGTTTTCATGGAAGTTTATCATCTCTTGGGAGATACAGATCAGTGCTAGTCATTAATTCATAACACCAAGGATGAGTAAGAAATATAATAAATGTAATGGAATAATTTTAAGGAAATTTTCCTAGAAAACAATTTTCCTCGTGAACAATGACTAGATATGGAGAGGCAATTCTTGAGTTAGATATAAATAGGATGAAAATGTTTCAAAGTATGAATCCAACAGTATAATGATATAAAGGCATGCCATAGACTACATACATAATCCAAGGAGAAATATTGATTGATTCCTTTACGGTTTAAAACCATTTCTCTGAAGGGAACTAGTCTCCCAATGTTTTTAATCATATGAAGATATTGTCTCATGTTCTATCAAGATAGAGAAATAATTCTCTAAGTATTATGTATTTAAGGTAAAAATAGAGAAAAATAGGGTGATAGAGGATATAATGGATAAAGGGGATAATAAAAATGAGAATTTCGTAATATGCGGTACTCATGGAAGGAAAAACCCTAGTGCCTACTTAAATGGAAAAGCAGTGAACTATAAGTGGGGACAGAAAGACCATCGTGATGGAGATTGCAATAAAAATAAAGAATATATCAATTTTCATTTCTATAGATGTAGGGATATAGAAAACTGTGCTAAAATGTTTCCAAAGTTTCAAGTAAATGTGCCTCCAAAAAGGAAAAAGGAGTAGTTCTAAGCTTATGTGATCACAACAGATAAGGTTGAAATTCCTAATTATGTGGTGGTAGGTACTTTAATAGTTTCCTCAAACTTTTCCAATGATTAATTTGATATTGGATCATAAAATTATTTTATATCTTCCAAATTTTCCCTAAAAATTAGACATTTCAATTTTTACTTAATAAAGGATTTGTTAGTAAATACTCTTATGGTAAGTATCATTGCAATAAAGATGTGTTGATCTGTCCCCTTTATGACACATAAATATTATTTAGTTTCTGACCTTATCATTATATCCATGATTTATTTTGATTTAATTCTTGGTATGAATTGGATTTCAAATTATAATGTAAAGATATATTGTAAGAAGATTGAAGTTACAATTTTTGAGAATGATGAAGAATCCATTTTCTTTAGAGAAAAAACATCATCATCTACTTATTCTCTATATCCAACCCTATAGCTCAAATGAATGAAATTATTGGGGATGATGAGAATGAAATATCCACGGGTGAGGAAAAAAATATTAAAATTGAGTATGTACCTATTTTTTATGAATATACTGATGTGTTTCTAGAGTATTTACCTGGAAATCATCAGATGAGGGAAATTGAGTTTTCTGTTGATTCAATTCATGGTGCAGGGTATATATCAAAGACTCCTTATAGAATTTCGATAGTATAATTAATGGAGTTGGAGAAACAACTAGATGAGTTGAGTAGTCAGGGGCTTATTTTCCTGAGTTTTATCCATGGGGATCTCATATTATTTTTGTAAAGAATAAATATGGAACTTTGAGTTTGTGCATTAACTATAGGGAAAACAATTCTATTACAATAAAGAACAAGTATCCTCTTCCTCGTATTGATGATTTATTTGTTAAAATTCATAGATACCAATATTTTTTGAAGATTGACATTTTATTTAGATATCATCAGCTTCATGTGAGGAAGGAAGATATTCCAAAGACAACATTTTTGAACTTAGTATGGGAATTAAATGTTTATAGTAATTCCAATTGGACTGAATAATAAACCCTATGTTTTCAATGATCTAATTAATAGAGTTTTAAAGGAATATCTTTATGAATGCTTGTGGTATTTTTTGATGATATCTTGGTATAATACAAAATCTATTAAGATCATGAGAACCACTAGCACATTATTTTTGAAAACTCTTATAAGAAATGAGTTGTATGAGATTGTTAACAAGTGTAAATCTTGGCCTTAAATAGTTTCTTTTCTTATCCATATTGTCTCTAAGGATGATATCTTAGTTGATCGGGTAAAAAAATGATAGTTCAAGAATTACCTACACCAACGAACATAACTGAGGTACATTTTTTTTGGTTTACATGGTTATTAATGGAATTTCATTCAAAACGTCACCTAATTACCCAACCCATTAACCAATATAACACTGAAATGGGTAAAGTTCAGATTGAAAAAATAATTTGAAGAATGTTTTAATGAATTGAAGAGGATATTAGTGAATTCTAAAATTTTGACACTACCATTAGAAAATGGTGAATTTTATTCTTTATAGTGATGCATAAAATAATGTAATTTGTTATGTCCTTAGGTTGAATGATAGAGTTATTTCATATGCCTAAAGGTAGTAAAAAATTCATGAAAAAAATTATCTAACTCATGATCTTGAGTTACCATCTATCATCATTTCTTTGAAGATATGGAGAAAATATCTTTATGAAAAAATATATTAAATATATAAAGATCAAAAGTTCTTGAAATATATATTCTCACAGAAATAACTCAACATGAGGCAAAGGTGATGGATTAAGCTACTCAAGGATTATGATTATTCAATACACTATCAACCAGGAAAGGAAAATAAGGTAGCTGATGCATTAAATAAGAAGAACCATGAAATTCTAAACATAAGGAGGATTTCAAAGGTCTTAGTGTGCATGGATCCAGCAATGATGAATACGGTAATTATCAAAGAAGGAGAAACATCATTAATTGTTAACTTATTTTCCCAACAATATTTATTAGGAGGGATTAAATGTTCTCAGTCTAATGATTATAATCATCAAATGAAAATTAATGGTGTGAATGATGGGAAGTTGGATGACTTCATGTGTAGGGATGAAATTGTAAATTTTGGGAAGTATATTTGTTCTCCATTTATACTCAAGCTAAAAAGGGAGTTATTATATGATTCTTATAGTTTGAAATTCTCTATACACCTTAGAAGCACTAAGATGTATAGAGATTCAATGGAACATTTTGATGGGATAACATGAAGAAGTAAATTTCTGATTATGTATCATGATTTTTAGTCTATCAACATGTGAAGGTTGAAAGACAACATCCTAAAGTATTCTTGTATCATTTTCTTACTCATATTAGGAAATGGGATGAAATTACTATGGAATTTTTCATTGCATTACCAAAAACTCCTAGACAGA
Organism: Viscum album; assembly: GCA_963277665.1. Taxonomy (NCBI): domain Eukaryota; kingdom Viridiplantae; phylum Streptophyta; class Magnoliopsida; order Santalales; family Viscaceae; genus Viscum; species Viscum album. Next base: position 2,092,383,074 of record OY728148.1, on the reverse strand, counting down.
ATGATGAAATATGGGTAATTGTTAATCAACTTACCAAATCTGCAAATTTCTTCATCATAAGGGAGGATTTACCACTAGAAAACCTTACACGGATCTATATTAATGAAGTTGAGGGACTTTATGGAGAAACTCTATCAATTATGTCTAATCATTATCCATGATTTACATCTAAATTATAGAACAATCTCTATAAATATTTGGATACCTAGCATCATTTGAGTACTTCTTTTTACCTTCAAACTAATGGCCCGTAAAAAAGGATGATCCAAACATTATAAGGCATATATAGATCATGATAATATGATTTTCAAGGTATGTGGGATCAGTTTTTACCTTTTGTAGAGTTTTCCTACAACATTAGATTCCATTATAGTATTCAAATGGCACCATATGGATCATTGTACTAAAAGAGATGTCGTACACTAATATGTTGGGATGAAGTTGGTCAAAGAAATATTATAGGCTCATAGATAGTAGAGGAAATGACAGTGATTTTAAAGACTATTCAAACCCTCATCAAAGAAGAAAAAATATCTATACCAATAATCAAAGGAAGGATTTCAAATTTCAAGTATAAGATCATGTTTTTTAAAAGTATATCCATGGAAGGGTGTTATAATATTTGGAAAGAAAGGGAAAAAGATTCCCAGGTACAATGGTCCTTTTGAAATTATAGAGAGAGGAGGATTTGTGTATTATTGTTTGGTGATTACCCCTATCCCTTTTAAATTACATAGTGTGTTCCATGTCTCATTTTTTAGAACATACAAGACAGAAACCACACATGTTCTCACTTATGAATGTATCGAATTTTAACCTGACTTATATTACTCTAAATATCCTATGTGGATTCTAGACACTAAAAAACAGGTGTTGAGGAATCAGATGACTCTATTGGTAAAGGTACTTTGAAAATATCATAAAATTGAAGAGGCGATGTGGCAGCCTAAGGAGCTTATGATGAAGAGCTTCCCAAATAGTTTTGTGAGGTGATATTTTGGATATTTTTAAGATGAAAGTTTTGTAGTAGGGTAGAATGAAATTACCCAAAATTGTATCAATGTAATTTCCCTTATTATGTCTGTTTTATATTGTATGAATCATATAAAACTACATAGATAACAAAATACAATCTTTATAAACGAATAATATAATAAATAATAGGTATTTTAGACATTAAAGAACCTATACCAATGAAATAATAACTTACCCTTAGGAATAGTAGTATGAACCTTTTGAATATTAAATTGGAACAATTAATATTAAACTCACCCATGAAAGTACAAAAAAAATTTATTCACCTCATAAGTGAAAGTATTATATAATTATATAATAGTAAAAGCAAGTGAATATTTTAAAAAATTAATATTTAAGTGTAGGTATTTTTATATGTCAAAAATATTTAATTACATTTTTTTAATTAGTAAAATTATATAAAAGAATATAAATTTTCATAAAATTGATTCATAAATAAATATTTTTTTATCTTATTATTTTAGGATAATTTTATGAGACCTTAGTTAATTTCTGAAAGAGTTATAGAATGAGTTTTAAAATTAAAATCTGTATTTTTTCATGTAAATAATGAATTTATTTAAAAATTAAAATTTACATAGCCAAAAAATTATTTTAAGAAAGGTAATTCAATTTTTTTAATTCTAAAAATTGAAAAATTAGTATGGTTTTTTTTGTATTTTTCTAAAATAATTGATTTTTTAGTCAATAGACAAATATGGTAATTTATAGTATAAATACATTATAAGCTAGATACAATATTACTTGAGTCATGGATGTTGTCAGAACCTTTGGTTCGAACTAACAAGAACATATTAGTGTATTTAGTCTTCTGAATCAATACTATTTGTTTTCTTCGAAAAATAATAAAATAATGAGTTGAATAATGAGAAATCACCCCTCTCATCCACTATAAAAACCAACCCTCACCCCCTCTTATGTTTACACCTTTATGCCTTGAATATTATAAAATTTTAACCCAAATATTTTTCCCTTGTATCTCCTCACTCCTAGAAGCTCTTGGTTGTTTCAAAATACCAAACCCCATTTCTTTGAAGATGTTCTCAAGGAGATTAATTTAAGAGGTAAGCAATCTTCCTTTTTCTTTCATTTTTAATTTACTTTCATTTTTTATCGTCTCCTCACCTCCTCTGTCCAAATGATCATGATAACTCTAGTATAATCTATATACTATAATGATATCATTTTAATGTAAGAACCATCATCAATCCCCTTACTTTTCTTCTCTCTCTCTGTCTCTTATATTTTAAAAACAAAATCATCATCCATGAGGTAGCGATTTACAACCTTCATGGATGACGAACCTTCGTTCATAAATTTATCCTTAAAGGACGGTCATGAAACAATTTTTATGGTTGAACCAGACTATAATATATGTATTATAACCTATTTAATGTTATATAACCATTATATAGACATCATGCTAATTCACATGACAAAACTAGTCCGAGATGATCGAAATACCTCCTTAATAATATAAATGATTATCACTAATGTTTTATATAATAAATCATATTCATACCATATAATAATATGAATTATATAAACATTTATCTTATTCATATTTATTAATATCATAAAAATTTACTTTTGTATAATTATACCCATTCCACATGATCTTCTATACTCATATAAAAGTATACCAATCATGAAAACCATTGAAACAAACGCTCCTGGTTCATAAAATTTTATCTTATAACTCATCAAAAAGTTCATAAATGAACTTAATAAATTTATAATAAACCAAATACATGTATATAACGTTATGAATTAATTATTTAATGGATTTAATTTTATTATCCATGATGTTAATGTCAAGTTAAGAACTTATTATGACATATGGTATGGTTTTCTACCCGAACCTCCAATTTCTTTCGTGTTACTCTTTATCTCTATTTACCCAAAATAAATTCATAATTATTCTTATTTAATCCTAAAAAAATACATTTTAATGTTATATATATATTTTCTAATCAGAATCATTCTTTCTTTTATGGGTAATTACATGTCTTAAAAGGATCATTTTGAAATGTTTCTTGATAAATAACTCAATTCAAGGGAACTTCTCGAATTGTTACCTATTTTCATGTTCACTCTATAATCTATTTTAACCAAAATTTATTTTTATAAAACCGTAAATTTTATTATAAAAATACTATCACAGTTAACTTCTAGTTTTATACAAATATTTTTATACAAATATTTTATTTCAACACTCTTGTTGATTATTATATTTTTTTGGGATTATTATTTTATTATTTCATCCAACATATATTATTAAATGATTTATGATCAGTTTGGCTGTGAATGTGTTTTTTTGTACCATTTAATTTATTACTCATAATGGTTAGTGAAAATGTCTACATATTAGGGAAATTTATTCACATTTCATATATATATGTTGTTTAGTTTTAACCCCATTCATATGAGAAATTCATTATAATTTGTATGTGATTTGTGGGGCCCTCTATATCTCCTCGATGCATCGGTAGGTATCATAAGACAAAACTGATATGGACTATGCCAAGGCCTTTCCAATTTTCATATATGGTTTTTCTCAAGGACTTAATCATTTTCATTTGTATTGGTCAAGGATTTGATGATATTGTTTATATGTACCTTATTAGGCATTCCCAAATTATGAAACAAGTATTTGATAATCCATTATGTTATTCTACTAGTATAATACCATGGTGATGTTTTATTATGGAATTAGTTAATTAGATTCTATTCCAATACTATTATGTTCAATATTATGTTTTAATGGCTTGTGTACTTTTATTTATTAACTGTTATATATTATTTATGCATCTACTATATTTCATAACCTTACTATGTATTTGAGACCACCCCTTTATTATGTTTTATTTTTATAGGTTGTGTAGAATCATATTATAAATGAATTTTAGGGATAATCTAGGAGTTCTTGATGTCTAAAAAGGAATTTCTATATTGTTTTACATTTAACTTTGTAATATTTAACTCATGTATATTTGTTGTTTTTCAAATATACTAAACTATTTGGTCTTTCAGGAGGTGTCTACCTTATTTATATAACAATGTAATGTAATAGGGCACTAGATATGAGAAACTAGGGTAAGGGTCTTTACATATTTTATTTATTATAATTTTATTAAGTTAATCTATGGCCTTTTTATAAGTTATGAGTTTCAAATTTTTCATTCGGGAGTGTTCATTTCTTCAGTTTCTTGGATTGGTTCTCTTGTATATATGTACGAAAGATCATGTGAAATGGGAATTGATATCCAGAATTGAATTCATATGTCATAAATGAACATATATATTATTGAATGATCTTATATATAGATTCTTTTCCTAATACGAGGATTATTAATTAGATAGAATGTTAATGGTAACCGTTTAGATTATTTTGGCATTTTTTTCGATCATCATGCATTAGTTTTGTTTTATTAATTAATATCATTTATATATACTGGTTTTAGAACTCTAAATAAGTTGTGATATACATATTATAATCTTTTGTAAACATAAAAATGGTTTCATGGAAATATTTATTGAAAAAATTGAAAAATGGAAACACATCATCCATGAAGGTGGTAAATCGGTACTTGACAGACGATGTTTTCATTTTTAGAATAAAAAAGAAAAGGATTAGAGACATGATGGTTGATTTTATGTTTTCATAAAAATATTATAGTATATATATGATACTATATTTATCATGCATGTTTTTATAAAGGAGGTTATAAAATTATATAAAAAGAAAAGAAAGAGAATAGAAAAAATAAAGAAAGCAAAATAATATTTTACCTCTTGTATTCTTCTCCTTGAGAACCTCCTTAAGGAAATTGTTTTTGGTATTGTTTTTTGGAGATAATAACATCATAGATGTGGGAAATATACTTGGTAAGAGTATTTCGTATAAATTAGACAATATTTGATACATAATAGGTGTGAGGAGAAGAGGTGGTGAGAGTGATATTTATTATGGAGTAGATGAGTGTTTTCTCATTATGTTATTCATTAGTTTATTTTTTTGTTCCAAGAATATGAATATTTTTTATAATTATCACAAAATATATTAAAATAATGAATTATAGTTTGATATTATTGGATTACATCATCCATACATTATATAGGACTCAATAAATCTTGTATTGGTTAAATATCATAAATTACCATATTTTACTATTCAACACAAATCCAACTACTTTAGAAAAATACAAAAAATTAACCCTAACCATTTTTCAACATTTAGGATTCAATAAAGGACTCCATTTTATGAAAATAATTTTTAAAAAAATGTGAAATTTATTTATTTTTAATTAAAATCATTATTTATTTAAAAAATGCCGATTTTAAAATTAAAACTGATTTTATAACACTTTAAAATATTAATTGAGGTATAATAAAATTAACTTAAAATATTATGACAAATAATAATAAATTTATTAATATATTTGGTGAAAATAATATTCTTTTAAATGATCATATTAATTTTAAAATTGTAAATAAATATTTACACTATAGAAATACCAACATTTAATTTATCATTTTTAAAACATTTGTTTACTTATTCTAGGATATAAATATATCATATTTTCATTTATAAGATACCAAAATATTTGTGGTTAATTTTCAAATAATAAATATACTATCAGTATTACAAAAATGATAGTTTTATAAAAATCACGATTTTCACTATTCATAAGAAAATAATTATTTTTAGAATATACCAAAATTTTACAATTAGTTAATTTTAAAATTATTCTTATAAAAATAAATTTTATTCTATTCCATTTAATTTATAAAAGTTTCCATTTAGAAAAATGCACCCTTAAAAGGTGGTAAAATGGCCATTAGAAAAAATATAGCCTTTTAATGAGAAAAAATGGATTAATTTTTATCCCATACCTATAAAATATTTGGGATGAATGTAAAAATATTTGATTAAATATATAATATATAGATTTAATTATTTGGTTAAAACTATTAATTTCCTCCAATTTAATAGCTAGGTTATAATGGTCTTTTTAAAATAATGATATTTAATTGTATATCATTGTTTGTTTAAGCATGGTATTGAGTAAAACTTATGATGTTGAAGAAATTTAATTTAAAAATAGACATACCATAAAATATTGGGTGGTTACATTCTCTCCTCCTTCAAAATAATTTCAACCTCGCAATTTGAAATTGTTTTTTGAAAATAAAATATTGATACTTCAAAATTATTTTGTGGGAATCCCACATTAGAAATATGGTCAAAAAAATATCCTCTTAATAATAGGGGAAGTAAAAAGCGAAGGACAATAAAAAACTGGGATTTCAGGTAGGAAAGTGTTTGTGGAAATCGATAATAAAGACATGGAAGATGAATCTAACTATCATGTTCTAATAGAGATTCATAGAAAAAAAGGTCATTAGAAACATATCCATCACATAACCATAAATATGTGACCAGTAAAAATGCCATTGATTTCATTGAATAAAGAGTAAAAAATTAACATTTTTGTTCTAAAATCATTTTCCTTATGCTGAGGGTTTCTTTTTATATCTAGAAAATAACATGATAAATTAAAAATACTTTATTACTTTCCATGTCGTAGGCATAATCTCATCCTTTGGTTGTGCTTCTATCTAGTTTCACTTCATCCCTCACACCTAAAAATGGAAGTTCAAACTAAATTTTTCATGTTTAAAGAAATTTTATGAATCATAAGATCCACCAGTAATTCCTTCTGCCTTTAAATATTTACCAAAACCAAATTTTTTATCACATGGTATCTAATAAAGCATAATTTAACCTCAAATAATAATATCCAATGTTCTAATTAATCCATTACAACCTCCAAAATCACAAAAAATTCATCTATCAAAAAAGGTCCTTAAATTTCCAAGATATGCTAACAATTTCCCTAAATAACTCAAATCGCCATAAGTCCGGAATAAAATCATATCAAAATCCAAAATACGATTCAACTTTTATCACTTAATATATTATCTATCTATTGAGAAAACATTAATCACTTAATCACCAAATAATTTTACAATCCCAAGGTTATCTATTTGGTAACAAAATGTCCCTAAAATCAAAATAATATTCATCCATAATATATAAAAAGGTCATTAAAATATGAATTAAGGTTGGCTAGTGGTAATCATTGAATCCTTCTCACCCTTCAGTTTTGGGTTCAAAACTGACAGCCTTAACAAACACGATAGGTTGTCACATGCCCTACTGGTTGCCATTTTCCAAAAATAGTACTAATATAACTTCAAAAATAGATATGATGGACATTATTGAAATTATTTTAATCAAAAAATTTATTAATACAAATGAAATACATAAATATGTTATCCATTTATTTCCACATAAGTCCTTCCATGGTCTAGAGTTTATCCTATAAAAGAGGGAGCTGACTGAGGTATTTCCCAGATTCCCAATATTTAAGGAAATTAACTGGAAATGGATTCATAGACTATTTTTTTATTTCCTTCCATCATACTATTCATTTTTCCTAGTAAATTATTTGATTTATGTCTTTATTACCCATATATAAAGCATTTATATGTTTTTTGAGACATGTTCTTGGGTGTCTCCATCCTCATTTCATCCATGATGGAAATAAATCCTTATTTTCCCCATAGTCTCCACAACTTGAGCTATTATAAAACTCTATCCTTATATTATTTTGTGAGTTTTGGAGTTGTTTAAGGTATATGTTGTTAATAATATTTTGGAAAAACTAATTAGTCATGAACACAATATCTTTCACTTATATAAACATCCCATTTGGTTGTTCATCACCACCACCTTGTCTATCATGTTCAATGTTAATATGACTCTTTTGGGTTCCATCCTTTGAATAAAAAAATCAATCATAGTATGAGTAACAATAGTCATAGTAATGGAAATGTATAATCATTAATAAAATATCATGACACCTAGTTTTCAACCTAAAACACCTTAGGTTTAACCATGGTTATTAATTTCCATTATTTATTCAAATCCTTCATAATGGTTTGTGATAAAAATATGAATTATCTTAAGCATATCCCCAAGGGGTGTTAAACTAGGTCTGCATGATGGCCTGCTATCATATACCAGGTTACACCAATTCAGTCTCGATGCACCTTGTTGGAGTTGTTAGGCCAAGGTACATTTCTACCAGAACCACTTCTAATTTTTGTATAAAAACATGGTTGTATTGTTAGGAATTCCACCATAATATCTACCTTACTAAAATTATAGGATTTTATTCTATGATTTTCTGCAGTTTCTTACTTAGGGTTATGATTCCTAATATAAGTTTTCTAAATATAGTTTGATAGGTTTCTAATAAACTTTCTATGATACCTATTGTAAAGACCCTGACCCCAGTAGCATGGAGTCGGTGCATTACTTAATAAGATTGGTACTAAGAAGAAGTGTTTTCATTCCAAATGACATAATAGTTTTGTATCTTTGGAAAACTAGATACATACATAAGTTTTGTTTTATAACATTAAAGTGAAAAACAACACAACAACTCAATTGGAAACTCCCATAAACTCATATATTACCCATGAAAGTCATTCATTATATATATTTTCACATCCTAGTAGAAAATAAAAAACAATAAAGGGGTGATCTAAGATGATTTTTAAGGGTAATAAATATATTATAAGCTATCATAAACATAAATAATAAGTCATGGTGAATAATTAAAAACACATTCCATTTAATAATAAAACATAAACATGGAATAATATAACATCAATAAATGGTGATTAAATAATTCCATAATAAAACATAAACTTGGATATTCTACTAGTCAAAGATTCCCATTTTCTATCAATTACTATATTCATAAGGTGAAAATTCATAATGCCAAACATCATAAACATACCGCCAAGGCTTCAGCCAAGATACTTTACGTAATGGCTAAAAAATTGGGTCTAGTTTGTCTCATGAGACCTATTGATACATTGAGGGGATATAGCAGTCCCCACCCCTAATTTACTATGTCTAATGCCCTACTCATATGAAAGTGGTGAATCATAATCAAAAAATACATTCACATTGATGCTAGCATATGAAATGTAAATAACTTTCCCTAAACAATAAACATATTCACAAACCATTCAGAGCAACATGGAAAATGGTTCCAAGATAGTAAATAACCATTAAAAATAATCATAAAACATTAAATAAAATATCTTAGATGATTTTATATAATATTAATCCCAATTAAAAATAAGACTCAATAAAGGGTGTTGAAATAGATGAAAATACTCTAATAAAAATCATCAAGGACTTCTTGAGAGAAATACACCTTTTTACTTTGAAAAAAAGAGTTATTTTGGAAATATCATTGCATAAAACTAGAAATTAAATAAGACATATTTTACATGATAAAATTTGTGATTTTATAAAATAATTGAGGCTTCAAACAGATTACTATATGCACTATAAAATCGGTAGGAAATCGGGAAGTTCCCTTTAATAAAGTTTTCTTATCGGGAAGAATTGAGAAGGATACCTATGAAACATGTAAATCCCCATCAAAGATAAAAGGATCATAATGGTTAAATATCTATAAAAAATCACATATAATTTAAAAGAATTACATAAAAATTATTAGGAATTATATTTGGGTAAAGATAGAGAAAGCGTAACCCAAAAAGGAAAAATTGATGTTTTGGGAGAAACCCTTACCATTATGTAATCAATCATTGTATATCCCATAAAATTAATAATAATAAAATGAAATATTTAATAATATTAATATAATTTAACTCATGATATAATATATCAAATGGAAGTATAAATACCCCACATAGATTATATAAGTTGTGAATAAGGCATATCTCCCCGAAATAAAAGTGAGATGAGAAAACCCTTTATGTCTGAAAGCGTTATGCACTTTTAATTAACATCATATATACTGAAATTAGATTCATTAATAAATTTACTCAGAACCTATTCAACATGTATTTGATTTATTTTAGTTTTATTAAGTTCATTTATGGCCTTTTTATGAGTTGTGATATTCAAATTCGTTATTCTAGAGTGTTCGTTTCCTTGGTTTTCATGGTTAGTTCTTCTCTATACATGTACAAAAATCCTATGAAATGGGAATATATATCAACAATTGAGGTTATATGTTATTAATGAAATTGAAAAATATTTAATGGTCTTCTATATAAATTTTTTAGATACGAGGATTATTAATTAGATTGAACGTTAATGATAACTGTTTATATTATTTTTGTGTTTTTTGGATCATCATGCAAAATATTTGTTTTATTAATTAATATTTTATATATATACTATATCCAAAAAAATTAAATAAGTTATAATATAAATATTATAATTTTTTTAACCATAAAAATTGTTTCATGACCAGACATTAAGGTGAAATTAAAAAAAAAATTGACGTCCATGAAGGTGGTAAATCGATACCTCACAGACGATGTATTTTTTTAGAATAAAATTGAAAAGGAGAAGAGTCTTGAGGGTTGATTTTTCATTGTTACAATAAAATTATTTTATATATATATATTATAATACAGTTTTGAATAATTTCTGGACATAGGTTTTTTGGAGAGTATAAAAAATGAATATAAATTGGAATGAAAAAAATAAAGAGAGCAAAATAGAATTTTACCTCTTTAATTCTTCTCCTTAAGAACCTCTTTAGAGAAATTGGTTTTTTTATTTTGTTCAGACCAGAACTTCATTGAAATATTGAATATAATTTCTAATATTTTTGGGTATAAATTGTACAATCTTCAAGTCTAAATAGGTGTGAAGAAAAGAGGTAGTGATGGGTGGTATTTATACTGGAGGTGATGGGTGTTTTCTCTTTATTTTATTCATTAGTTTATTATTTTGCCTCTATAATATGAATAGTTTAATAATTACTAATAAATATATTACAATAATGAAGGATAGTTTGATATTATGGGATTATATTATCCATAAATAATCTACGACTCAATAAATCGTGTATTTGTTAAATACGATAAATTACTATATTTTAATATTCAAAAAATTCAATTATTTTAGAAAAATACCAAAAATTCACCCCAAAAATTTTTCAATGGGTAGAATTAAAAAATGGACTCCATTTTATAAAAATAATTTAATAAATAATAGAAATTTAATTTTTAATTAAATACATATTTTATTTAAAAAATAACGATTTTAAAATTATAACTAATTTTATGAAACATTGATATATTAATTAAGGTCTCATAAAATTTTAAGATAATAATAAAACAAAAAAAGTATTAATCTATAAATCCATTTTTTGAAAATTATTTTCTTTTAAATCACTATATTAATTATAAAATTATATATAAACATTCACACATTACAGAAATACCAACATTTAATTTATCATTTTAATAATTTTGTTTAGTTATTTTATGATATAAATACATCATATTTTAATTTATAAGTTACCAAAATTTAATTTACACTTTCATAGTTGAGGTTACTATTCAAATCATAAATAGTTTATTAATATAATGAAAATTAGAGTGTTATAAAAATCAGTATTTTTCACTGTTCACTAGAAAATAAATATTGCATAAGAATACCGAAATTTCACCCTAAGATAATTTAGACACTCTTATTTTAAAAATGACGTTTTTTTTTTCAATTGAATTTATAATATTTTCCTATTTTTTTTAAAAAAATTGCACCCTTAAAAGGTTGTAAAATGACCTTTTGAAAAAATATAACCTTTTAATGCATAAAATTGAATTCATTCTTATCTTATAAAAATAAAATCATTTCGATGAATACAAAAATATTTTATCAAATATATACTATATCAATTTCATAATTCTATTAATATTATTTATTCTCACCAATTTAATGTCTATGTTATAAAAATAATTCGAAAATAATTATATTTAATTTTGTATCATTTTTCGTTTAAACTTGGTGTTGTGTGAAACCTATGATGTTGAAGAAAATAAATTTAAAAAGAGACATGCCATAACATATTGGGGTGTTATAGACATCATAACCTATTTTTTCCACCCAAAACATAATATTCAAAATGGAAATCCAAATGAAACTATTGAAACCCCATTTTATATAAAATATACTAGAGTATATTTTAAAGGGTCAAAATTAAATTTTCATGAGGTAATCCAATTTCAAAATACCAATAAATAATGGATTTTAGCACAATGTGGAGTAATTATTTTACTTTTTATTAATAAAATATTCTTAAATTTTCTTATCAGCTCTACAAAACATTTATTTTTTTCATTCATTTAAAAAATAATCAAGAAAATATTATACCCTAACCAAACTCAATTAACAAAGTCATGAGTGATTTTTTATAATATTTCAATCCAAAAGTTCCATAATGCTTATTATATTTGGAAAGGTACTTGTAATTCTTTATCCCATTTATAACCCCTTAATTTTTTCATTTACATCCATAGTTAATTGTAACTCATGTTATTTTAAATTTTTACTCGCTAATGAAGAGTAAATGTATTTAAATTTATGATCAATTACTAAGTACATTCATGTTTAATATTAGATTATTGTGAATATAAATTATCTAATAATAATGGAAAAAACAAATATTATTCATGTGGACTTAACAAGGGTTTTATTAGTTTATGGGTATTTTCTAATAATATGGATATAATATACAAGTTCATAAGGAAGTCTAAACTATTATAGTATATAATGAAATGTACATAATAGAGGACTTGATCAAGATAATTAGATTTTAGTGTGGCTCACCTAAAAACTTACTTCCTATAATATAAGTGATACAATGAATGAGAAACTTTAAAGGTGACTTTGTGATTTATAAGGGACTAAAATCATAATCGCCTCAATTATATTGATGTAATTTTCAAATATTAATATTTTAGAATTAAATCCCGATTTTTTAAATCATAATACATTAATAATGATTTTATCAATGAGAGTATTATAAAAATATATATAAAAAAGATCATAATGTCTCTCAGTATTGGGTAATTGACATTGCATAGTCATTGAAGGGAAATGGATTTAAGTCTTCAGTCAATATTGATGGAAATTATTCAAAATTAATATTATAAATAGAATATTTTCTTAAATCAATTGAAATATAGATTACCAAATAAAATAACTAACCACTAATAAATAAGTGCTCAAAAATAATTGTAGATATTTGGTTAAGCACTTTTTTTTTAAAATATATAAAAATGGAAAAAAATACATTAAAATTTAAAAAATAAAAACACTTATTTTCAAACAAAAATATAGATTTTCCTCCCTCCCTCACATATTAAATCTGAATTTTTCTCAATGTGATTGTATGATATAATATATGAACTTCTAATTACATAATTAAAATTGGAGATAATAAAAAAATTAAAATTTAAGGAATATATTGATAAGATATAGTGTTGATGGGTTTACAAAATTAGAGCTTCTTCATGGAATGATTACAAAAATTAATCTAATTTCCTCTTTAAGACACCCTAAATAACCAATAAAAAAGAATAAATTTTTTATTGATTCTTATTTTGGTCTATAATAGTTAATAAGTAACTTCTTAGTAGAAAAATTAACTTTTTTGTTAAAATAATATTATTCCATACCACTAAATATAAGTAATTCAATATTTATATCATCCTTAGCCCAAGAACACTCAAAATTTGTTGAACTAGAGAGGTTACTAGGGCCTTAAGAATTTCTCCCCATACACCACATGTTGTTGACTAGTAGTGGAGGTCTAGGGAATTACTATGTGGAGAATATAACCCCATATCAGAGTGCATAGTGATACGAAAATAACAAAACATTATCAAAAACATTCAAAAAATCATGATGAAGAAATAAACATATCCATGAGAAGAAATTGATCATACTAAAGAAAAAATTCATTCAGACTCATAGTAATGGAATCCAAAAACAATTTATCACCTACCGGTTCATTCAAATATAAATAATAAATAAAATAACAAAAGACGCCATGGATCTAATGCCACCCCCAAGCCTCACCTCATCCCATCCCCACTCCCATTTAAAGAATCTAGCTCAATCTTCTACTTCGAACATCAACCTAACCTGAAACAATGATCACTGAAGTCTACTCAAGTACAAAAATACTCTAGAAACCTTATCAAGATATTAATATAACTCAGTAGGGAACCACCAATGTGGTCTCTTAAATAAGAATTAAATATGGTTTATATGGATTTAATAGTATGTGAATATAAATTAAAATTCTAAAGTATAAATAATTTCCTGACACAACCCATTGGGGTGAGACCCATGACTACCCCAAGCCCACCTTTAATAGGCCAATGTCCAGTAACCAACACGGAGTAGGAATATGCTACAAATGGGTGACATTGGACTAATGTACACACACACACATCTGTATTACCATATAATGATGAAATGTAAAGCACCTGAAACCAATGGATGCATACATCTACTACACTATAATAGAGTATGACAGTAAGGTACTGAAATTGGAAATGGTTCCAATTAAAAGCCCAACCAAAAAATATAGAGAGTCCAATATACTGCAAGATTGAGGACTATAATCGATTGAAGTCACAGAGAAATCACATAGGTCAGTCAAACTCATGATATGCTCCACCTTCTCTTTATCCTCTTAGGACACCATCAAATGGGTTGTTGTCTACATAAGACATGGCAAGAACGGGAAGAGCCCATAAAGGTTTTAGTATAACAATACCTATTATAATAACGTGAAAACAATAAACATGAAGCATCAATAACATTCACCACATAAAATGATATAAAAATCATTAAATAACCTAAAAATATACCTATATATACTCATAAAGGACATTGTTCCACCATACGATCACAACAAACTTCTAGACACAAAATTCAGCGTGAACCAATGTTTGTTACTAGATAATTCACTCCATAATCAATGAAATCACAAGATACACTCATACAAGAGGACTATATAATTGGGCCCCACCCATGAAAGCTCTTGTGTCTTTAAATACTCTTATACTCAGATAGGGGGTCACGCTCAAGACCATTGGGTGACACCATGAACACAATCTTGACCAACATGCTATATAGGGGATCATATGACAATGATATCATGAACCCTACCAATATGGCATGATAGATAGAGGATCAACTCCATTCTCAAGGGGGTCATGCCGGTTCGAAAAAAAACATCATAGGGTGTAAAATGATATGGGATCACACTTTGGTCTCACAGATGGACACCATAAACTCTATCTAAGTCTTACCCTTTTAAAAGGGTTACAATACTAATATGGGGACATAATTCTACCATGTACCATAAAAGGAATAGATCAAGCGAATAAACACAATTTATACTAGTCTATACTGAAGAAAAGTAGTGATATAAATGCCCTCAAATTGTGAACACAATGTGTACTTGGGGTACAAGGAATATCTACCCAACCTCTAGTCTTCCTGTGTGGTGCTTCCCCACACTTCATGTAAATATTTATATACATAAGTCATAAGAGTAGTACAAGACATGTAAAAATATCCTAACACTTTGTATATGTCATCTACCTGTTCCCATGTACCACTAACCATACTAGTGTACTAAACAGTTTATAACTGGTAGTGCTCATGTACACCAGACCATGTCCATGTAATTGGACTAACCATGTCAATATATCCCATTAGATACAGTCTAAGCCTCCAAAATGTGTAACATGTCTTTAGACTAGGTCACACAATGTGTGATATTTAACTTTATGGGAAAAACCATGCACTACATAGGGGGTCCCACATGGTGTGTAAATCCATATTATACATTGTGTAACCCGGGATATTCCAGTTCCCATGGGTTCTCCTATACACTATTATCTGCATCTCCAAAGCTTCCATTATAACCAAAATATATGTATACCTATGGTTATACCAGAATCTAATCATTGCAGATCCTAGATATGAGATTCGAATCCACATAGAAAACACCCAATCGTGTTGTTTGTATCCACTCTATTGAACCCTATATGAACGTGTATCATAAATCCATTTTGATCTTTCTTCGACCAGCCTTTTTTATCATTTCACCTCAATAATATGCTTGATAATCAACCTCAACCATGGTACTGGTCTGTTTTTCTAGATAACTATTGCACAAAAATCAAATATCAGGTATTCATTCAACCACAGGCCAAATAAATTTCCATTGAAGAATGTGCAAAGAACAAGGGGAAGAAATTCAAAATACAATAAATTTGAGGAAAGAACCTTGGTCTTTTCTCATTCATCCTTGATTTGTTATCATATAAATAGAAAAAAGGGGATATAATCAATGAACAAGAATAAATCCATCAATTTATTCTACCATCGATGCGTGAATAAATTCTTATTCATGGAATTGATCCATGTTCGATCAGGATAAAAAGAACATGATTGAATTACAAAAAATAAAACATCCTACCTGGAGTTTGGATTAACTACTGATGAATAATAGTCATGTGTCACTATCATTAGTGATATCCAGATGTTCTATTTGCACATCGATCATTGATCCTGATCTAATTTTCATTTTCGACCAATAATTCTCCCTTACAATCTCACTAGGTCTCTAGGGTTTGCAACCAATCCTTGGACATCTATATAACTTTGTGTTTATCAATGAGATCTATTGGTATTCCAAAAAAAATATAAAAAAATAAATAAATTTGTTTATTTTATTACATTTCACATGAGATAGATTTTTTGTAAACACCACATACCAACAAAGGTTATGTCACACTTAAGGAAAAACCCCAAGCTCTTAACTCAATGGTTCCCTCATATTTCTGATCTGGGCACCCCTTTCATGATTTATTACACTTTTTTAGGAAAATAGTGTGTGCATGATGTTAATATATTTAATATATTTCAAAAATTTATTTTAGGCTCATCGGGCCTTTTAATCACTCAACATCTATGTGCCTTGTCTCAAAAATATTTCATATAATATAAATAAATAATACATGGAAAATCTGATTCATTACATCTCCCCACCTACGGGATTTTCTTCCCTAAAAGAAAAAAAATTTCTTAAAAAGATGATGGTACTAGGTTCACATTAGGGTTGCCCTCTCTCAGTTGCTCTTGTGCTTCCATGAGACACTCACTAGGGGAATCAATAACCAACAAAAGTTCCTCTTCTACCATCCCCCAATCCCCAATGGGTGAAAAATAATGGTTTCTCCATTATCGATGTCCAGCTCACCTCATTAGATAACATGTGATGGGTCATACACATACCTCCTTAGCTACAAAACGTGGAAGATGTTGTGTATCTGGTCAAACTACAACAACAAACCTAAGTTGTACACCACCTCACCAACTCCACATAGTGTCTGGAAAGGGACAATTAATCTCAGAGATATCTTTCCACCTCGGCCACATATTTATAATACACATCTAGGTGAGACTCTCAGAAACATGTTTCCTCCATCCTAGAACTCCATAGGTCTCCTCCGTTAGTCCATATAAGACTCATATAGCTTTGTACAGTCGTCATCTGCTCTTGGAGGATTCGTACTTTCTACATGGTATCTTTCACCAACTATGGGGACATGAGTACTGACTTTCCTGGTTCAGTAAAAAAAAGGTGACCTATAGGGTCTCCCATATAAGACCTCAAATGGTGCCATACTAATTGTGTAATTGTAGATTTTGTTGTAAAAAAACTTCACCAAGATATAATGATCTTACCAAAAATTCCCAAAGTCCAACATGAAGGTTCACAACATGTCCTCCAAGAATTCAATAGCATGTTCAGTCTAGAAGTTAGTCGGGGGTGAAACACCATTCTCAAGCACAATTGTTCCCCAAAGGCCTCCTGGAATCCTCTCTATAACCATTAAATGAAGCATGAGTCATGTTATGAAATGATTATTGATATTACTCAATGTATTTATATTATCTCTTACACATAGAGGCATACCAATCTCTCTACTAAACTATACTCTCGAATGGCTAGGAATTGGTCTGACTTGGTGAGTCTGTCTATAATAACTGAGATGGAATTGTGTCCCCTTGACATATATTGTAAAACATTAATAAATTCCATGTATATTTCATCCCACTTCCCCTATGGAACCTATATGGGTTAATATAAACCTACTGTAACCTGGTGCTGATCCTTTGTTTGCTAACAAGTGATCCATCAAGAGACAAACTCTACAGCAAAATGCATCATTCCTGGCCACTAAAACTAACATCGGAGGTCCTGATACATATTTGAAACACCTCGATGTACCTCTAAATGGTTTGTGTAAAACTCTCTCATCATCTCCTCCCATAATAATAATGGTACCATCATCCATACTCTAAAAAGTATAACAATCCCCAAGACTTCAAAATTTCCATTAATAGCACGTCCAATCGATATCTATGTATGTAAGATCACATAGTTAGTATCTACATGATAATCATCCCTAACAAACCATACAAGTGCAGGGGTAATAACCATAAAATGAATATATTAAGCACTACCCATTCCCACTAACGACAAATACAATAATTCTAAATGCTCTGATGCCTAGACTAACAATTGAGAACAATATCTCAGTTTAAGAGTGTTTTTAACCACATTATCCTTCCCAGTAGTAGAAAATATCAAAGTCATGGTCTTGGAGGAACCCTATACATTTCATATATGTTATGTTAATATAATTCTAAGAAAAGATATATTGAGAATCTTGTGGTCATAGAATATGATAAAATGCTCACCCATCATGTAGTACCACCAAATATTTAGTGCAAATGATACTATTATTAACTCAAGATCGTGGGTCATGTAGTTTATCTCATGTGGTCTTAACTGATGTGAACTGTAAGGAATCACCACCCATGTCTTCATCAGAACACATTCTAGCCCCATCTAAGAGGAATCATAGAACACTAGATACTCGACCCCCTCCCTCTAGAATATCAATATGGGAGCGCTCTTCAACCTCTATGTTGGCTATTGATATCACTAATTTTACCTTTTTCCCACATGAAATGTTTCCCCTTTCAAGTCAATGTTGTCAATGGTAAAAACACTCTGGTGAAATCGAGTAAAAACCTTCGATAGTAACCTACCAACATAAGGAATCTTTGTACCTCTGTAACACACTTGGGTGGATCCCAAGAAATCATTTCCTAAAGCTTTAATGGGTCCACTTAAATTCTTTTCTATAAGATGATATGTCCCTAGAAGTAGACCACTTGTGTTAAAAAATGTAACTTTTAGAGCTTCCTATAAATATGGTTCTATTTATATGTGTTCAAGACCATCCTCAAGTGTCTCTTGTGATCCTCCTGGGACACCAAGTACACTAGGATATCATCGATGAAGACCACCAAAAACTGGTCTGTGGAAGGATGAAAGATTTAGTTAATGAGTCACATGAACACTACTATGATGATCTTCATGCCGAAGGGCATCTCCAAGAATTCATAGTGACTATATAAACATCAAAATTATGTCTTTGTTATATCCTTGTATCATACTTTTGGTTGGTGATATCCTAATATGAAGTCAATATTCAAGAACTATCATGCCCCTCTTAACTAATAAAAGAGATCATCGATCCTCGGTAGTGGATACTAATTCTTCTTTTCCAAATGTTCCATGTTCGAGTAATCCACACATAACCTCAAGATCCCATTCAACTTTTTAGAAGATAACTGTGGGGATGCCTAGGGGGAAACACTAGGTCTCACAAATCCCATCTGTATGTCTTTCAACTACACCCTTAGCTCACAAATCTCTTTGGTATCCATCTTATATTCATGTGAAGACATTGAAACCATATCAGTGTACAATTTAATGAATAATTCTAACTCTCTACGGGGAGGAAATACTAGAAAATTTTCAATAAATATATTCTCATACTCTAAAACCACCATAGAAAATCGGTATCCCCTAACATCCACTTCTTTAAGAGTCAGGCTAGCTTACTGGTGAGTAATAAGGTGCACTATCCTATGCCTGATCTCATCATGCTCCACCAAGATTTCCATTTCACCCATAAAAGAAAAAATCATCCCATTATTATGGAATCACCAAATCCTATTCCTTAAATAGTCTTTATATGCATTAAATGTAGATAGCGAGTCCATACCAAAGATAACATCATAAGTCCTCATCGCTACTACAAATAGATCGCATAAAAAACTCAAACCTCTAAGTATCATATCTCACTTTCTAAATAATTGTGAAATCACTAAGACATGGCATATCGGAGTCTCTAACCACAAGGGTCATGAAAAAGGATCAACTAGAATCTCTAATTATAGAACCCGAGAAGTTTTAATAAAGTAATGACTCGCACTATGTCTATCATTTTTTTAGGTAAGTTATAAAAGGAAAAAATCATACCTAATATCACCCCTAGAGATTTGGGGTCATAGGATCTAATATACTAATGTTGACCTTATCCCTGGAATCTAGCTTATAGGGCCTTGAATGTACCCCCTAGGGGTAGTGGTAGAAATATTTCAAACCTCTAACCACCTCCTTCGGCTCTATAATCCCCTCTTCTATGTATTCCACCCTATGGACCATCTTACTCCTGCCACTATCTCTACCAAGATGGTCCCTTGACCATTTATCGATCAACTGTTTGACGGGTCAAACAAAATCCTGAACCATATGTCCCCATCCTTCACTAGATAAACACCGCCTCTCCCTTGGCTGATTCGATCCATATGAAGATCCCTACACCACTGAACTAGTGTTATGGGATCAACTCATATAGAATATGACATTCTTGGATCGCTATGACTATTTTTGTCTACCTAATACTGAGGTCTCATCTCTTAGTTTCCCACTACCATCATCCAGTATCAGTGACTACTCTTCCAAGAATTTCTTCACCAATAAGGCCTGATCAAACACCCCATCAAAGGCGGTAATTCATAGCGATATCATTGAATCCTTGATATCCTTTAGTAATACATACTCAAAGTTATTTTCTCTATAAATAGATCTTGAACCATATATATGGAGTATATAAAGATATTAGTAAAACTTACTAAATACCCTACCATGGACAAACTACACTACTGCAGATATAGAAGCTCTGGTATGTGCACTGATTACAATGTTTTTGAAGAATAATCCTACCTATATAAATGCTTGAATTCTAACCATAAGAGAGTTGTATAGTCATGTGAATAAGTCACCAAACTCCACTATCACACAATTGATCTTAGAAGAATTGTCAATATGAGTTTTAGTATCTGATATGTAGGATTCCATATAATGCATAAAAATCGGGTGAATACCTCAAGACATTCTTCATCCACCTAGGGGTCTATATTTCCCCAAATCCTAGGATTCAACTACCTTTAAAACTCATGCAGTGTACTCATCCTATGTGCATCCTCAACTGTAACTTTTAGAATGTTCTACTTATCAAAGGGTGGTAATATAGATAGTAAACTACCCATAGGTTCTATCATCCGTATATGCCCCTTTACTGAAGTATCATCACTCAGTAGATCATCCTCATGATCACATAGTGGAATCTTTGATGGATTTGTTAATGAAGTAATACTGAAATAAAAAATATATACCACAGTCAAAGAGTATATCTGAGGAGATGAATCAAGTAAAAGGAAACCAAAAATCATTCTTATATTATGAATGTATAAAATTTTACACTACAAAAAATGTATACATGTACTCGGTTGAAAGGAAGATAATCTGATTCCAGGTGTATGGATATGTCGGTCAACACACCAACATTAAAGTCGCTATCCAAAAATTTTAACACAAAACAATTATCATTTTTCCCCAAAAAAATCTCACACACTCTGGTCCTGAGGTTGAACTAACTCTTATGATACCACTCTGTCACAACCTGACCCACCATGTTCCAAACCATGATTACCCTAAGCCTACCTCCAATAGTTCAAGGGATATAGACTAGCGTCGAGTAAGAATATCCCATAAATGGGAGGAATTTACCTAATGTACATGTATATACACACACATATCCAATACCAAATACAATTATGAAATATAAATAACTGAAATCAATGCATGCATGCATCTATGATCCTATAAAAATGTATGACAGAAATTTACTGAATGAAAAAAAAATACAACCCCAACCATAAACTATAGAGAGTACAACCTACTCCAAGGGTGAGGACTAATATCAACTGAAACACCCAGAAAAAAAATCAGTCAGTATTTCTCAAGATTGCCTCCACCTTCTTTTTATCCTCCTAAAACACTATCAAATGGGTCATCGTCTTCATACGACATGACACATGTAGACAGAGCGAATGCAGAGGTGAGTATAAAAATACACAGTAAGACACTCCAAAATAGTAAACATGAATAATAAATAATAGTTATCTCATAAAAAGGATATGAAAATCAATTTGTAATAGAAAAAGAAAACCAGGTATGATTAGGAAGGACATTGGACCACTAGGTGGTCACAACCAACTACTAGCCACATGATTCTTCCATACGTAATGCTCACTCTTAGAGAATACAATCCGTTAGCTATTATATTATTGGAGACACCCATACAAGAGTTAAATATCATTATTCATTGCCCAATAAATCTCATTGGTCTCTGAAGACCCTGATAGTCAGATATGGGGTCATGCCCAAGACTACAGGGGACACCACGAACCAAATCTGGATGAACCAGCTACATAGGGGATCATACACCAACAATAATGTGAACCATAATGATATTGTTTTCTAGATGGAGGATCAAATCCATTCTCAATGAGGTCATTATATTTCAAAAAATTCCACCTAGGGTACAAAGATGATAGAGGATCACACTTCAATACCAGGGAGGGACACCATAAACTCTATCTGAGACTCATCATCCATATGGGATCAAAATCAGGAAATTTTTATGTATTTATATATTATACACTAAAGGTAATGGAACAAGATAACACATTAAACTGATAATATTCCATTATAAATAAACTAAGGGATATAAACACCATCAAAGGGGGTACACCGCATGTACTATGGGTACACAACTTGTGCAGCCAAGCCCTGGTCTGTCTGTGTGGAACTTCCACACATGCCATGTAAATATACATATGAATGGCATGTAGGGGTAAACAATACATGTGGAGATACCCTAACACATTTCCCTTCACATATTTTCATTCTTGTGTACCACTAGTTGTGCCTATGTACCAACCCGTGTACACCTTGTCGTGCTTGTGTACACCTAGTTTTGTCAATGTACATGGAATTCCCATGTCCATTTATCCCATGAGAAGCTTTCAAAACATATAACACCAGTCACAAGGAGTGTTAATGAGTCACATGGCATGTGATATTTATCTCTATGGGGAAAACTGGCACCACACAAGGGGGTCCCACACGGTGTGTAGCTTCAGATTACACACTATGTAACCCTAGATTTTCCAGATCACATGGGTTCCCTTATGCACTATTATCCACATTTTTGGAGAATCCATTCTCAATGTAATTTGTAGATCTGGGATTAACCATGCCTCTAGTCATTGGGGATCCTAGATATAAGCTTTGAATCCACTCCGGAAATGCCCACCTATGTCATCCGTAACTGTATCATCAAAAATTGGATTAAAATGAACCAAAACTACATTCTATCCCAGATATAATCATCTTATATCATTATTTCACCCAAATAATGAATTCCACCCTTGATATGGATCCGTTTTTCTAAATAATGATTGAGATATGATCAAATATTGAGTATTCATCGAACCACAATCCATAGAATTTTTCCTCGTTGAACATGTGGAGAAGGGGGAAGAAATACATAGGTTATAAAATGTGGGGAACAAAACCCAAGCTTTTTTCATTTGGCCTCGATCTATTATCATACAAATAACAAACAATGAAGAATAAAATCAATGAAAAAGAATAATTCCACAAATTTAATCAATCATCGATGCACAAATCAATTCATATTCATAGTATTGATCTAAATTCATCTAGGAGAAAATAAATGGGATAGAATTTCACAAAATAAACAACCTAACATGATTTTGGATCGATTTTAGATGAATAAAAGTCATGCATCACTATCGTTGGTGAGATCTATATGTTATATTGGCACACTGATCCTTGATCTTGATCTGATCCAACATCGCCTTCCAATAATGCTATCCAATTGCCTATATAGGACTTCAAGGTTTATAGGAAAGCCTTGATACACCTTTATAATATTTTATTTATAAAATATCTTGTTCTATACATCAAAAATAAATAAATAAATTTATTTTTTTGTTGTATTCATTTGTGCATATTACAGTTTTTTCACAAACACCCCATATAACAATCATGGTCGTTATTACACATTTAAACATGATTTATTACATAATGTTTCACTTAATACAAACCATAATATAGATATGTAATGTGTATTTGAGGATAGGAACATTACATTACAACTGAAGATAGAAATACCACATCTTTATTGAAAAGTTCTTTTACATGACCACAACATTACTTCGTACTTAGTATTGTATGGGATAACCTGGGGATATACATAAGAAAACGGTGAGATATAAATCCCAGTAAAGGAGTAAACAAAGAATACAATAAATAATTCAATACATGTTATGAAATAGACTTATCAATTGAGCATAATAGAAACATGAACATAAAGGTACGATATAACATGATCATCCTTACATGGAAATGTGACAACAACCTAAAACATAGCATCATGAACATAAAGGAATCAGGTAAACCCATAGCACACCATGGTGGAGAAATTTCCTAAAAGGTTTTAGGTAAAACCCTATCCCAATAGGATTTATCTGGATACTAAATATATCAGAATGCATTGGAGGGCTATTAGTGTTCACCCTTCATGAACATTTTAATCTCATGCTTAAGTGTTATACATAGATCATACAACATGGATTCATTCAGCATCATCGTTAATTAAATTTTATGGGAATGTGGAATAATTATATGTAATTATATAACCAATAATTATATGTTCATAAATGTGAATACCCTTTATAGATAAATGGGCCCGGTATTCACTACACGATGAATTTTTCATGGAAAATCACAGTGCAATTTCGACAGCATAACAACCTCACATGGGGATTCATAAAATGGGTTGATGAGAGATAAAGTGGTCTCTAATAATTTAGACATTAAATGGTTAGTAATTTTATTATATACATATATATTCCCACATGAGTAATTTTTACATAGAAGGTGTAACATAATAAACAAACTTGAAGAAAGAGGAGGAATGAAATAACTCTAACAAAATTTCAGCATGGTAACGAGTATACATGCGAGAGATTAATGAGAGAGAATGGTGTATATCATCATCAAAACATAATAATTGTAGTATGGGGGAGTTTATAAAACATAACCCATCATTTTCAATTGATTATAAATGGGTGTAACAATATAAGGAAACATGGATAAAAATGAGAAAGGAAGGAAACCTTTACAAGAGTATGTGACTTCAAAAGCTTGAAGAGGTGATTCTTGAGAGCTTGGGGTGCCTTGGGTGGATTATAAAGAGAGGAGGATAGACTAGGTACATTCTTAATCGATTTTTAGTAAAAATAATTGGGAGTTTGGGTTGGTTTATATAGGAAACGAGAGGTGAATTCTTTAATATTTCACAATCTTAGGTTTAGGAATCTATATAATTAAATATTCAAAACCACAAAACATGACATGGTTTTTCACCATGATTTTTGAAACATAGTAATGGAAAAAATTATTTTAGAATTTCCAGGGTTTAAGATATCAAAATATTATCCCTGCATATGTGGAGGTAAGTCACATTATTAAAGAAACGAACTTAAAATCATAAAATATGTTATATTGGAGGATTCACTAAGGAATTATAAAATAATTCAAATTAATATAAAATCACATGATTTTAAATTTAAAACATATATTTGGTCTAATATCCATTTTACGGTATTTATTACAACACTATTGGGTCATTATGATTCCATAAAACACACTATATACTTATATATTATTTAATTTTAACCAAAAATTCGAATTACTCAGAAAAATATGAAAAATTCACCATTGGACAATTTTGACACCCTGATTCCAAAAAAAATATTCAGTCTATCTAAATAATTTTCAAAATATCTGATGTTTTACTTTTAAAATGAGAACTAACATTTACTGAAAATTGATGGGTTTTGACAAAAATAGTTTTCAAACCTTAATAAAAAATTAAACTTGACTTCATAGAAATTTTATAATCATTTCTTATTAACAATATTAATTTTATAATACTATTTTATTAAAATATTAATTATTTAAAAAATTCATTAATTCCTTAAAATAATTTTTTTAAAAATATAATATCTATTTTATCGTATAAAAATATAACTCTTATCAAATTTACTACCTAATAATTTACAAATTAAGAACTGATATAATCATCATTTATAATATTTTTTATAATATTGTCAATAAAAACATTACAATGCATATATTTCTCAAAAGTACCATTTTTACGCAAAGAAATAAATTTATCAAATTCATTATTTTTTAAGAAAGACTATTCCTATAAAGTAATTGATGAAATAAGACTTTTATTCATAGAAAGGGATTACAAAATATGTAACTAATTCCTTGTTACATAACCCCTTATATAACCCAGATAAGACCTAAGGGTAAGGTATGCGATAATGACAGACTCTTTCAGCGGCTCAGATAACATCGCCTGGGTGGTGATCTATTTTAACTTGAACTTCTCCCGTAGTCAATTTCATTTAAGTTTAAAATATTAAATCACGACTCGGGCTTGGTCAGGAGAGAAGCCCATTGATGCTACCTTATTTCTGAGCTCCGACAAATGATCTTAGTATAGCCCGAGTCTACTGGATGAGGCAATTATCTTCTTTTTATATGTCAAAATTATTTTTTAACACCTTATATTTATATTAATTGTAAAATCATTGTTCAACTATTATAATATCAGCATTAATGATACTTATTGGTCATTTAAACCCAATAATAATAAAAAACGTTTCATTTTATTTCTATATCCAGAAGACATTAATAGAAAGGGAATTTTATTCATAAATGAATGGGTCATTACAACCTTCCCTCCCTAAGAAATTTTAACATCAAGATTTTGTTTTCTCATAATAAAACATATGAGGATCACTTTACCTCATCAATTCCTTTGGTTCCCAGGTTTCTTCTTCAAACTTGTAGTTCCTCCACAACACTTTGATGAGGGGAATCATATTTTTCATAGATCTTTTTCTCGATGATCTAGGATCTACACCGAATTATCTTTATAGGAGAGGTAATTTTCTAATGGTAACACCTCTAGCCTAATTAAATGTGATGGGTCTATTATTTACATCTTTAAGACTAATACATGGAACACATCATGTACTTGAGACAGGTTCATTGAGAGTGATAGTCGATAGGCCACTACTATAATGTTTTCAATGATCTAAAAATGGGTAATGTACCTTGGACTAAGAATTCCATTATTCTAAAATCTCATCACTCTCTTACATGGAGATATGCGGAGGAAAACCATACCTCCAACATCAATCTCTAGGTCTCGTCAACGGTTGTCAACATATATATTTTTTTGATACTGAGAAGATTTGATATGCTGATGGATGGTCTTAGCCTTTTCCAAAATATCGTTGAATATTTATAGAACAAGATGTTTTTTCCCTAACTTCTTCCAAACATGTTGGTGTTCTACACCTCCTCCCATAAAGAGATTCATAAGGAGCCATTTGGATGCTTGAGTAGAAGCTGTTGTTGTAAGAGAACCCAAACAAAGAATGATATTGATCACATCATCCTCTGAAGTCCATTGAGCATGCTCTCAACATGTCCTCAAGTGTTTTTATAGTCCACTCAGATTGTCCATCAGTTTGAGGATGCTAAGCCAAACTGAAGTTTAGGTTATTATTTAGATAATTTTAGAGACACTTCTAGAATATAGAGGTGAATCTTAGATCTTGATCAGATACAATTGGTAATGGTACAACATGTAGCCATAATACTTATTTGATTTATATATGTTCCAGTTGATCCAATGATAAATTCTCTTAAATCTCAATGAAGTTTACTATCTTTGTAATATTATCCACAAAAACCAAGATAACATCGTTTCCTTTTGATGTATTTGGATGTCCGGTGACAAAGTCCATTATGATGTTTTCCATTTCCATGTTGGTAAGGCTAATGGTTGCCTCAACCCATTAGACTTCTACCTCTCATCCTTCACTTGCTGACATATCAGGCACTTTGATGTATACTCAGTTATCTACTACTTCATGTTATCCCATCGATTTGAATATCTCGACACATCTTTGTGTTTTCTAGGTGAATGTTTAAATTAAAACTATGTGCATCATCCAAAAGTTCTTTCATTAAATTTGGATTTGATGGTACAAAAAGTCTTGAACCAAATCTGACAATTCCTTCTTCATTGACATTTAAAACCAAGGATTTCCCTTTTTTGATTGTTTAAAATTTCGTTTGAATTACAACATCATATTTTGTAGGTTCCTTTAACCTTTCCAAAAGATACGGTTGAGAAATCATTTGTGCAAGAATTGATGGTGTTTCCTTATTTATGATTCCCAAGTCCATATTTACCAAATATAAGAATATTGAAGCCTTTTAAATTCTCATAAATGATATAATATTTTGTTTCTTTATACATAGAGAATCTTCCACCTTGTTCTCTTTCCCAAGGTGTAAATGGATTGAGTAGTCATAATCCTTGATGAGCTCTAACCATCATCATTGGAGGATGTTCATCTATTTCTATGTGAATATATATTTATGTCTTTAATGATCTGTATATATTTCACACTTTTCCCCAATGAGATAATGTATTTATATTTTCAATGAAAATATCATAGCTTCCAACTCTAGATAATTTGTTGGATATTTTTTCTCATGAATTTTCAACTACCTAGATGCATAGGTGATGACGTTGTCATTCTACATCAACACACATCCCTTGTCCTTCTTCAAAACATCTCTAAAGATTACAAAAATATCCCTACTTTTGGTTAGTGTGTGCATAGGGGTAGTGATAAGACTATTCTTCAACTCCATGAAGCTTTCTTCACATTCATCATTCCACAAAAAATTTACTACCTTCTGAGTTAGCTTCATAATAGGGTTTCAAAATCATGATAAATTCCTCACAAATTGATGATAATATCCAGCTAACCATTGGAAGCTATGGATATTCATCATAGATTTCAACCTCTTCCATCCCTATATTGATTTTTTTGGAAGGATCCATAGATATACCATTTCATTCAATGATATGCCCCATGAGTGATACGCCGTTCAACCAGAACTCACACATGATGCACTTTTTATAGAGCTTATACTTTCACAAGGTCTCTATTATAGTGCTTAGATGCTCCTGATGCTCCTCCTTGGGTTTGAAGTATATTGTAATATCTCCTATAAAAACTTCCAAATTTTTTTAAGGTGATCTCTAAATACTCTATTAATCAATTCCATGAAGATGAAAGGATAATTAGTGAGTCTAAAAGGGATTAATATGAATTCACATTTCTCGTACCTTGTATAAAAAGTAGTCTTAGGGATATCCTCATTATTCAACCTTACTTGGTAATATCTTGAACATAGATCCACCTTGGAGAAGTATTGTTCTCCATATAGCTGATCGAAGAAGTCACCAATTCATGGAAATGGATACTTGTTATTTATTGTGATTTAGTTTGAGATCAAGATAATCAGTGCAAAGGCGCATTGACATATCCTTCTCTTACAGAAGAGGACTTGTGCACCCCATCGTGATGCACTTAGGGGTATAAACACTTTTTCCCGATTCTAAAATAGTTTTTTATTTATCTCCTCAAGCTCCACAATATCCATTCTATATGGAATATTGGATATAGTCAATGCCCCATGCAGAAGATCAATTTAAAATTAAACATCTCTTTTAGGAGGAATACCAATGAATTCTTTAAAAAACACATCTGTGAATTCCCTTATAATAAGCATGTCTTTGATAATGGTTCCTTCCATAGACTCAATAATCTGAGAAAGATATACATACTCATAGGGATGCAATATCCCTGATTTAGATGATTTTTACAAATAATATTCTTCCTCCTCTATGAGATTGTATAGAATAAGGGGTCGATTGACTATATAAAGAGTGATTTCCCTTTCCCAAAAATTTATGTTGGCCCTATATAGAGAAATACAATCCATGCCAATAATTTCATCAAATTCCACCAAGGGATGTCTGATGAGGTTCCCTGGGAAGTTCAATCTAGAAATTGTGATTGGGGAGGAGTTATATTCACGGGATGCAATAATTTCCCAGTTTTTCATTTTCAGTGAAATCTCTACTTCCATTATTTTTGATGATTTTTAGATTTATTTTATAAAATTTCAGGATATAAAATAACGCATAGAACCAGAATTAAAAAGTACATTCTCTATTCATGAATGAATAACTAGTGTAACTGTCACCACATCATTGTCGGGATTCACTTTAGTGGTGGTGATGGAAAAATCTCACCCTTGATTACTTGGAGGTTTTTGGTTGCGTCCAAAAACCCTTGTCTATGGGAATTGGTTCACAAAATTTCCAAGTTCTTTGTAGTTTTATCAATGAACAATGAGTTGAGGATCGAATGAATATTTCCTTTCCTCTATCACTGTAGAATGTTTTTCTTGTCGGTAATCATTGGCTTGATGCCCTCCCTTCTCGTACCTAAATCATTTCTTCATCCCCTCGTGAAATTTTTGGGGTGCTTCTTTCCTCACATTTGGAAATTGGGGTGATGTAATTTCATAGAGCTTTTGGATTTATCCATCAGAATTCTAGAATTAAAGTCCAATTTCTGCTTTTTATCCCCATGATACCCCTAAGATTCACTGATCTCCATCTCGACTTTGAGGGAACATTGGAAAATCTCCTCATAGATGTCTAAGTTAGAGATCACTAGGGTTTTTCATAGGCTTGGTTTTATCCCACCAAATATATGGTCAACCTTGAATTTGGGGGTAACCAAAAATATAGAGGTGTTTCTTACAAGTCTAGTGAATTTTTCTTCATACTCCCCAATATATTCATCCTCATTTTCATGATTAAAAGTAAATCTCTTTCTATTTTATGATAGAGAGTGCTGGGAAAATATGTATCAAAAAACATTTTATAGAAATACTTTAATCCCATCATCTCGATCTCTTCCACAGGGTTCATGTTTTTGATAAATTTCAACCATTAATTAGCTTCACACTCCATACAATATGCCCTAATAACAACCTTCTCTAGTTCAAAACAATGAAGTATGGATAAGATCTTATCAATGGAGTGGATCCATTATTCAACGATTGAGGGATCAAATGGTCCATTGAAAGTATTAGGCCTTTGTATCATGAAGCTCTCAATTGCGAGTTGTTAATTCATGGGGGGGTGGATGTTCTTCTTAACCCATGTTTCTTTTCAAAACTTGAATTAACTGAGGGAGTATCATGAAAAATATTAGGATTCCTGAATCGATCGGATTGGAAATCTCATTAGAACAACCATAAAATTAATATTTGCATCGGTTGATAGCCTGATTCCTCCTATTACCAGCCATTGACTAGAATAAAAGAAAAATTAAGGGTAACTATGTTAAACTAATAAACATGTAAATGGTAATCCCATGAAAAAAATGGATAACTTATAAATTACATTTATCTTCTTAACTTATGAATTTCTAAACAATGATCAAAGTTATAAATTTTCTACTTCCTAACATATATTATTATAGGAATTTTATTTTTACCTAAATATTGGTTCATGATAAGCTTATGAATTTACTGAAGCAAATCCATCGAGAGTGCAGCAAAGCCCGTTGTCATGTACTAGTTCCCGTTCGAGTCTAGCTCAAAGCAGTGTTTTCCAGTTTTACCCCAAGATACATCAGGGATATAGCCACCTCTACATTTTTCTATGCAGAAAAGGATGTATTTTATTCATAAACCACTTACTATACACTCACAAAAAATTAGGGATTCATTTCTTATACTTAGTCTTATCCCTAAGGCTTTCACTAGGATTTTTTAATACTAATTCCAAAAATTACTAAACCTCTCTATGATACCAACTATAACTATCGTGGTCTTTATTAAACATTTGAACATGATGTACTATATAAAATTGAACTTAATACAACCCATAATATTAATAGGTCTGGTGTATTTGTGTAATAGGAAGATTACATGATAACTTATACCATAAAATACAACATCTTTATTGAAAACTTCTTTACATGACCACAACATTCATTCGTACTTAGATTTGCATGGGATAACCTGATGAAATATATAAGAAAAGGGTGAGATATAAAGCTTATTAAAGGAGTAAACAATGAATAAAATGAAGAATACAACACATGTTAGGAAATAGACATATCAATGTAACATAAGAAAAACATGAACATAGAGTTAGGATATAGCATGATCATCATAACCTAGAAATGTGGAAACAACTTAAAACACTACATCATAAACATAAAGGAATAAGGTAAATCATATCCCAATATAGTGGAAAATTTATTAAAAGGAATAAGGTAAATCCCTTTCACAACATGACGTATCATGATACTAAACATTACCCAATGCATTGGAGCGCTATCAGGACACACCATTCATGCACATTTTAATCTCATGCTTAAGTGTGGCACATAGATCATATAATATGGATTCAATCAACATAATAATTTATTATAATATAAAAGAATGTAGAATAAATTTAATAGAGTCTATAATAAATTATTTTATGTGCAAAAAGGTGAATACCCTCTATAGTGAAATGGCATGGTATTCACTACACAATGATTTTGGCATGGAAAATCACGGTGAAATTTTGGCAGCATAACGACATCACATGAAGATTTAAAAAATGGGGTGATGAGAGAGAAAAAGGTCTATCATCATTTAGAAATGAAATTTTTAGTATGAAGACGATATAAATACATGTTACAACATGATTAATTTCCAAATAGAAGGTGCAACATAATAAAGAAACATGAAGAAAGAGGAATAATGGAATAACTCTTTCAAATTTTCTGCACGATAACTGGTGTACATGGGAGGGATTAATGGGAGATAAAGGGTTATATCATCATTAAAATATTATAAGGGCAGTATGGGAAAGGTTAAAAAGCACACTCCATTATTTTTAATTGAAAATAAAGTGTTGTAACAATATAAGGAATCTTGGATAAAAATGAGAATGGTCGGAATCCCTTAATTGAGTGTGTGACTTCAAAAGATTGAAGAGGGGACTATTGAGGGCTTGGGGTACCTTGGTGGGATTTTATAGTGGGGAGTAAACATTAGGTATGTTATCAAAGGATGTTGAGTGAATAGAAGTGGGATTTGGGTGTAATTATATAGGAAATGAGAGAGAAATTCTTTAATATTTCACAAACATAGGTTTTGGAATATATATAATTAAATATTCAAAAATGAAAACCTTACCATGGTTTTTGCCTATGGTTTTGGTCAAATAGAAGTATAAAAAATTATTTTATAAGGCTATGGTTTAAATATATTAAAATATTATCATTTCTTATGTAGAGGTGAATCACATTATTAAAGAAAATAAATTAAAATCGTAAAATATGTTATATATTTTGGGGGATTCACTAAGGCTTTATAAAATAATTCAAATAAATAAAAAATCACATTATTTTAATTTTAAAACATATATTTGGTCGATTATAAATTTTTTGGTATTTATTATATCACTATTGGGTCATGGTGATGTCATAAAACACACTACATACTTATATATTATTTAATTTTTAACCAAAAATTCGATTGTCTCAAAAAATTTGGAAAAATTCACCGTTGCATAATTTCGACATCCTGATTCCAAAAATAATATTCATTTTTACTAAATAATTTTCTAAATATCTGAATTTTTACTTTTAAGATGAGAACCAACATTTATTTCAAATTAAAGGGTTTTCATGAAAACAGTGTTTGAACCCTAATAAAAAACTACATTTGACTTCATAAATATTATATAATAATTTATTATTAATAAATGTAATTTGATAATAATATTTTATTAAAATATTAATTATTTCAGAAAATAATTAATTCCTTAACATAAATTCTTTAAAAAAATACTTTATGTTTTGTCGTATAAAAATATAACTCTTATAAAATTGATTAGCTAATTGTTTATAAATAAGGAAGTGATATATTAATCATTTATAATAATTATTTTTATAATATTATCAATAAAAACCTAACAATTCATATATTTTTCAAAAGTATGATTTTTACCTGAAAAATCAATTAAACAAATACATATTTTTTTTAATAAATACTGTTCCAATAAAGGAATTTATGTAATAAGACTTTTATTTATCAAAATTTATTACAAAATAAGAAATTAATAACTTTTTAAATAACCCCTTATAATAGCCTCATAACACATAAGGGTAAGGTGTGTGATGGTCACATACTCCTGGGGCGACTCAGATAACATCGCCTGGGTGGTAATGTCTATTAACTTAATCTTATCCCATAGTCGATTTGGTTCAATTTTAATGTGTTGAAGATCAAATTGGGATTGGTAAAAAGAGAAGACCATTAAGGATAACAGTAACCCCCTGAGATTTTAAGAGAATTTGTTTTTATGTCTTATGTTATACGCAACACCAAAGGAATCTTTCACAGTACACAATACGGACTTGGCTTGCATTACCCGCAATCCCGACTTTCCTCGATAGCTTGCGGCGTACGCAATACCGGGTTTCACTAAACAACGATATATTATTATGGAATAGACTTTATGAATAGTATTAACTACATTTTGAATTTTATAACATTTTTATTCATCTTAAACATTTTCTAGAACATGGTAAGAGAACAAAATAAATTTTTTGGGTAAAATCAGTATTTTTCAAAAAATGCAGTTTTGCCGCCTTTTGGTGGATCACCCAAATTAAATCTAGTTTTTTACATGTTTATAAGTTCAATTTGGAAAAATAAAATTCTTATTTTGAATCAGGATATAAAAATTTACTTTGGATAAATTTTTGATATTTTTCTGATAACTTTCATATTTTGATGAATAGTAAAAATACGCTAATTTTTAATAAAAAACAACTTTTTTCATTGAGATAATTTATATGGTTAAATTATAATATTTAATGGTTTTAAATTATAAATAGAATATATTTTTACCATTTAATATAATGTATGTCATTAGCATTAATTTTACATTGAATTCATAGGTTAAAACATTTCAATCTTTGGCAATGTTTTAAATTCTAAAACTTGTTTTCTTAACAATGAGATTTATTTTAAATTAATTACTGCAACTTATATGTTTTGAATTTTGAAAAATGGATTCCATATTCAGAATCATTGGGTCCAAATTATGTTAATAGGCTACTTTTTATTTTTGGGCATTATGAATAGTAACTACGGTAAATTTTATTTACCATAGTTAAAGGTAATTCAGGTAATTAAGGGTAAATATAAGATTATAAAATTACCCTAAAACCTTCCAAAATCCTATTGGATGACTAAAAGTCGACCCATTTCACCTAAGGGTCAGATTATATTCATTTAATGGACTTTTGTCCGTGAAAAAAATTTAATTATTATTAAAACCAAAAAATGCGACAACATGTCACTTTCTTAAATATTATAAGTATAATAATATTAATTTAGTGATAAACTTAATGAAACTTCGAAAATGAATATTCTATATAAATATAATACAATTATCTACATTATAAGAATTTATTTAGAATTTTTAGGGATTAAATAATTATCATTAATTATGACACAATAGTGATGTTGAAATTATTTTATTAATTAAAATATCAAATAAATGGTTTTGAAAATATTAAAATAAATATTATATGAACTATTTAATGTACTAAACTAATTTTCTAGATACATATGACATTTTATTAATCTATTAATGCTTTTAGTTCGAACATATCTTCTGTAAATATTTTATTTAAATTCAAATAAATGAATAGTGTCAAAATTGACACTATTGTTATTTTATAAAAATAACATATTATAAAATTGTTTAAAAATCACAAAAATCTATAAAAATTATAAATTAAGATTTATATGGTCGAAAATGTCATAAAGGGTCAAAATTTAGAAAATTAAAAACACATATGTAATTATTTATAATAATTTAAAATTTAGATTATTATTACGACAAATAAAATTAAATTGATAAATAAGGATAAACCAAGTTGATAATGTTTAAAATAAATTCCTAACATGTATAAATTTTGTTTTCTGCTTCTATTACAACCATATATCATCTA
Source organism: Viscum album (assembly GCA_963277665.1). Taxonomy (NCBI): domain Eukaryota; kingdom Viridiplantae; phylum Streptophyta; class Magnoliopsida; order Santalales; family Viscaceae; genus Viscum; species Viscum album. Next base: position 2,092,346,740 of record OY728148.1, on the reverse strand, counting down.
ATATTCAGATATGAGTCATTTTGGAAGTTTTTAAGTGGGGTTGGGATTTAATATAAACTAATATTTCTTATATTTCCAAAGGTGCCCCTCTCCTCCCTTATAAAAGGCCACCTCATCCCTCTCCTCCTCACATCAATTTGAGCCTTCAAGCTCATAAAATACCTACCCATTTTACTTCCCCACTTCCCTATAAACATCCTGGAGGTCCTGGTCTTCTTCAAAGACCAATTGTAGTGCCCTAAGAGGAGGTCTCAAGGAGGCGCTTCAAAGAAGAGGTAATGTCTGTTACCGATTCTTTCAACTTTATTTCTTATTAAAATTTTTCTTCTTTAGTTGTTTCATTATGAATTAATAACATCAGTATCACTAATATACTGATTTGTTATTATAAGTATTAAACGACCCTATTTCACCATCTATCCATCCTACGGAAAATGAAATCACCGCGCGTGCTTACGTACGGAATACCGTCTCCACACCGTGGTGTAATATATTTTCCACCACCACCATAATTGGATGGGTATAATGGTGTAAATAATAAATATATGTGATAATTGTAAATTTATATTGATTCGGAAATAGTATACATACACTCCAATTCAATTCCACGATCAAGAGAACAATATCATCGCTCGTGCGTACGTATAGAATACCGTCTCCACAATGTGTTGTGATTCGTTCTACATGATCTTAATTGAATAATGATTATATAAATGAATTGAATTAATTAATATTATATATATTACACTAATACCATTCTGGAAATGAGGTATCTATAACCTAAAGAGAATAATAAGAATTTATTCGACAAAACACACATAAGAACAAAAAATAATAAACACCCGAATAACAAGTAGTAATGAAATATTACTAATAAGAAGCTAAGAATATAACCATATATGATATCATAAAAATAAGTATGATTCTGGAATAAGTCAATAACATTATTTAAATCATTATTCAGGAGGTTTGGACACTTACGAAGTAAATCGGACCTAAGGTAAGGGAAAATATCACAATCTCATTTTTATCAGAGATTGTTTATACATTTGTATTTATTGGGGTGTATTTTATCATCCACATCCATATTTACTAAACATGTAATATTATTTCCATCCACCTACAATTTTTTAAATCCAATTTTACCCTTCAGTGAGTTTTACTAGAAGATATGAAAGGAATCTTTTGTCGTTTTTCGTACGAGGTACTTTTTAACTTTTCTGACAAAAGTATGATAATAATGTTTTTATAACTTATACGACATGAATGGATATTTAAAAAAATATTTCCAAGAAGAATACTTTACAAGTTTTAAGTTTTATTTTTAATCAACTTCTTTTAGTTTAAAATTTTATGGCATGTTAAGAAAGGAAAATGTTTTTGAAGTAGAAAGGATATTTTCCTCAAGAATGGAGTTCAAGTGTTTTATCAAAATTATTTTCCATCTAAGATAATATAGGGTTTTGTTTCTATCACTATTATTACATTGATTTGATTATGTTGTGATGGAATTATTTTTATGAATTCCTATATCTTATATGAAATGTTTTATGATGTCATGATGCTTAAGAATCCCATTTTTATTACATGGGTTATTCAAGATTTATGATTTATGATTTTGTGGCACACATAATAATGGTATCATTATGAGATGGGTGGGACCTATATCTCCCTCTAATTCATTGGGTAAATATTTATATCTCATGGGATAGACATGGATGGAATGGCAGGTTAAACCGGTTCAGTGAAATAGGACTGAACAGAGGAGTGAACTCGGTTCAGAAATGGACTTTGTCCGCTAAGATGGTCTTGGCAATGAGTCTTGACTACTAAGAAATGATTCTATATGATTATGTGTGTATGACACAAAGTATCATGTTTTAAGTTATGATTATTGGGATTACATTTCACTACTATGATTTATCCCAGGTTATGAAATTATGATCTCTTTTGCAGGTTAAGATTTCCAAAATGTTATGTTCTTATGAATATGATGTGATTGATATTTCTTTTGTTTACCCTTACTGAGCATTTGAGATCACCCTTTTTTATGTTTTCTTTCCCTAGGTCAGGAAGAAGGGTATTAAGTAAGATATTCCAAAAAGGAACTATAGATATGATGAAATAAATGGGAGACAGTGTAGATTCTTTATGAACCAGTTGTTTATGTTTCCCAATTTATAAAGAAACTATACCTATACGGTCCCTTCATGGTTTTGTTATATGTTTTAATAAGTGTACTTAAATTTTGAAGTACAAACATTGTATGTAAAGTATGGGTCGTTATAGTTGGTATCAGAGGAAAGGTATAGTCAACCTTTGGAAAGTAGGATGTGAAAGCCTTAGTAGTAATCCTAAGGATATGTTTAAGCATAGAACACAATCATAGTGTTTCAGAAATGGCCATGAAAAACCTATGATAAGACCTTAAGTGTGAAATTTTATTCTTGATTATATGGTTTTCCTATTATAATTAGTGTTGATCACACTATTCTTCTTGGTTTTAGTCAATGGCTGGAACCCGAAGAAACCATGTTAATGTGGAATGCGACAGGAAATGCAATGATTGTCCCCGTGAGCAACCAAACATTATGGGAGCTGGAATGAAAAATCTTGTAGCCATGCTCACGCAACTTTCTCAAGCTATGAATCATGCTGGACTTTAAAATGAGTAAAGGAAGGAGAAACATTCTGTCAAATCCTTCATGAGGCAGCGTCCAACTTCATTCAGCGGGTCTTCTGATCCATTAGTGGCTGAACAATGGATCAGTACCACTGAAAAGATATTTTCAGTTCTTCAATGTTCTGAACATGATAAAGTCATCTTAGTAGTGTATTGTTTGGAAGGTTATGCTGATCATTGGTGGAATATTATTAAGAATACGAGGCAAAGGGATGAAATTGAGTCCATGGAATGGGATGAGTTCAAGAACTTATTTTTCAATAAGTATTTCCCTCGTATTCTTCGAAAAAATATAGAGAAGGAGTTTCTTGAACTAAAGAAAAAGGATGATGAATCTGTTGGTACCTATGAAGCAAATTTTAAAACACATTCAAGGTACGCTTCCGGAATTATTATCTAACCTGAGAGTAAGATCGATTGATTATTTAATGGCTTAAAACCAAGTCTTCTAAGGGCGTTAGCCATAAGGGACTTCAATAGCTATGAGGAAATTGTTCGATGTGCTGTCAAGTTTGAGATGGAGATTGGTGTAACCCATCAATCACATGGGTTTTATAAGAAGAGGAAAATGGAATTCAAAGGAAAATATAAAGACCACACTAAAAAGAAGAGTAGTTTTCCCTTATGCTCAAAGTGCGGAAAGAAACATGGAGGAAATTGTCTTAAGGGGACAAGAAAATGTTATAAGTGTGTAAAAGAAGGTCATCGGGCAATTGAATGTCGAAATAATGGGAAGAAGATGTCTAATGATGCAAAAAAAGGAAGGGATACACAGAATAAACCTACTACACTTCAATGTTTCAAGTGTAAGAGGATGGGGAATTATGCCAATCCATGCACAAATCCAAGGGTTGATGATGATGATCGACGTCAACAAACTCTTAAGGCCAAAGACAAAGGAAAGTCACATGCAATTACTATCAGCGATGTGGAGTATGACAACGAAGTGGTGAGAGGTACACTTACCGTCGACAATAAAGTAGAAAATGTTTTATTTTATTCTGGATCCACCCACTCTTTTATTTCTGAAGAATTTTCTAAGGGTATCACTGTATTACCTCTACAATTAGATGTTGAGTTGGCTGTGACAACTTTTAATGGCACAACAGTCGCATCAAAAGTTTACAATTCTTTTTTTATTGATGTTTGTGGGAAAGTGCTTCCTGTAAATCTTGTGATCCTTCCTATAGTGGAATTTGATGTGATTCTTGGAATGGATTGGCTTTCTTTATATGGAGCTCATATCAATTTCAAAATATGGAAAGCCACATTTCATATTCCAGATCAATCTATGATCGTCTATCGATGCAAGGATGAACATAACCTTCCAGTGGAAACTTCATCCATCTTATAAGACTTGATTCCACTAAATGAAGGTTATTTATCTCAAATGGTTGGAGAGAAACCTGTGATTAATAATATTCCCATTGTATGGGAGTTTGATGATGTCTTTCTAGGGGAATTACCGAGTCTTCCACCAAATCGTGAAGTTGAGTTTTCAATAGAACTCATACCAGGTATTTTGCCGATTTCAAAGACACCTTATAGAATGGCCCCAATTTAGTTGCAGGAATTGAAGAACAAACTCTAAGAGAATCCTGATAAAGGAGTCATACGCCCTAGTGCATCACCTTGGGGAGCACCTGTTCTGTTTGTTAAGAAGAAAGATGGATCAATGAGACTCTGCATTAATTATCGAGAACTTAACAAGATCACTATCAAGAACAAATATCCTCTCCCACGCATTAATGACCTATTTGACCAACTACGCGGAGCTCAATACTTTTCAAAGATTGATCTTCGTTCAATGTATCATCAATTAAGGGTCAAAAGGGAGGATATACCAAAGATGGATTTCCATACAAGGTATGGAAACTATGAATTTATAGTGATGCCATTTGGTCTTACTAATGCCCCTGCTATCTTCATGGATCTGATGAATAGAGTCTTTAGAGACTATCTTGATCAGTTTTTGGTAGTCTATATAGATGGTATTCTTGTCTATTCAAATACCAAGGAAGAACATGAAGACCACTTGAGAATTGTATTAAATAACCTAAGAAAGGATAAGCATTATGCCAAATTTACCAAGTGTGAATTTTGGCTTAAAAAAATTGCATTTTTGGGTCACATAATCTCAAAAGAGGGGATATATATGGATCCAACAAAAATAGAGGTTATCGAAAGATGGTCAAGACCAACAACAGTAACTGAGATCCGATGTTTTCTTGGTTTGGCTGGATATTACCAACATTTTGTGAATGATTTTTCAAGGTTATCTAACCCACTCACCACGTTGACTCAAAAAGGAGTTAATATTTTTTGGATGGAAGAATGTGAAGAAAATTTCAAAATTATAAAAAGAAGGTTAGCCAGCGCACCTGTGCTCACACTAACTTGTAGTGGAGAAAGGTTTGTGATCTACAGTGATGCATTCAAGAATGGACTGGGATGTGTTCTCATGCAAAATGATATGGGGATAGCTTATGCCTCATGATAGTTAAAAATACATGAGAAAATTTACCCAACTCATGATTTGGAGTTAGTTGTGGCAATCTTTACACTAAAGATTTGGAGGCATTAACTTTATGGTGAAAGGTGTGATATTTATACAGATCATAAAACATTAAAGTATATTTTCACACAAAAGGAGCTGAATATGCGCCAAAGAAGATGGTTGGAGCTGATTAAGGATTACGACTGCTCAATTCATTACCACCCTGGGAAAGAAAACAAGGTGGAAGATGCATTAATTCGATAAGACCACGTTATCTTATCAATGACGAGGATCATTAAATATCTAATATTTATGGATTTACAAAGGATGGAACTTGGAATTATAATGGAAGGGGAAAATCATATCTTTCTCGAATGAATGTTCAACCATATATACATGTGAAGATTAAAGAGGCACAGAAAGAAGATTTCGAGTTACAAAAGAAGGTGAGAAATGTTCCTGAATTCAACCTTTATTGTGATGGGATAATAAAGTTCACGAATAGAGTTTGTGTTCCTCCCATCCCAGAATTAATGAAGGAGCTGCTGGATGAGGCTCATAGTTCTTCATTATCTATTCATCCGGGAAGCACGAAGATGTATAGGGATCTGAAAGAGTACTTCTGGTGGGATGGCATGAAATGAGATGTTGCTGAATATGTCTCTCGATTCTTGGTTTGTCAGCAAGTTAAAGATGAGAGACAGAAGTCTAAGGGGATGTTACAACCATTACCCATACCTGAATGGAAATGGGAAAACATCACTATGGACTTTGTCACCGAGCTTCCTAAAACATCCAAAGGCAATAAAGCTATCTGGGTCATATTTTATCGTCTTACAAATTCTGCACACTTCATTGCTATTAGAGAGGATTTCTCTCTAGATCAGCTTTCCAGGATATATGTAAAGGAAGTGGTAAGATTGCATGGATTACCACTTTATATTATATCTGATCGGGATCCAAGGATTACCTCAAAGTTCTAGAGAAGTCTTCAGTATAATCTAGATATAGAGTTGAGTTTTAGCACTGCTTATCATCCTCAGACAGATGGTCAGTTTGAGAGGACAATTCAAACTCTAGAAGATATGTTGAGAGCTTGATCTATAGATTTCAAAGGTTGTTGGGATCAACACCTAACTTTTGTGGAATTTTCTTATAATAATAGCTTTCACTCAAGTATTCAGATGGATCCTTATGAATCTCTCTACGGAAAGAAATGCAGGATTCCAACTTGCTGGGATGAAGTTGGGGAAAGAAAGCTATTAGGACCTGATCTCGTTGATGAAATGGTAGAAAAGGTCAGATCTATTCAACAACACATAAGAGCAGCTCAGAGTCGACAGAAAAGTTATGCCGACAACCGAAGAAAAGACCTAGAGTTTGAAGTGGGTGATAAAGTGTTCTTACGAATATCTCCCTAGAAGAGGGTCATGAGATTTGGAAAGAAGGGAAAGTTGAGCCCTAGATATATCAGTCCTTTTGAAATTCTGGATCGTGTTGGGAAGGTAGCTTACTGATTGGCGCTTCCACCGAATCTCTCTCAAGTTCACGATGTGTTCCATGTATCTCTCCTGAGAAAGTACATACCGGATCCTTCACATGTACTCAGCTAAGAAGTTGTACAACTGGAGCAAGATTTTTCTTATGAAGAATAGCCGATAGAGATTCTGGATCATTGTAAAAAAGTACTACAGAATAAGACCAATCTCTTGGTGAAAGTATTATGGAGGAACCACCAATTAGAAGAAGCTACAAGGGAACTTGAGGATATGATGAGGGAGATGTATCCTCATCTGTTTGTAATGAAGTGACAAATTTAGAGGGTGAAATTCATTTTAAGGGGGGTTGAATGTAACACCCTGAGATTTTATGAGAAATTTTTTTATGTCTTATGTTATACGCAACACCAAAGAAATCTTTCACAGCACACAATACGGACTTGGCTTGCATTACACGCAATCACGACCTTCCTCGATAGCTTGTGTCGTACGCAATACCGGGTTTCACTAAACAATGATATATTATTATGGACTAGCCTTATGAATAGTATTAACTACATTTTGAATTTTCTATCATTATTATTCATCTTACACATTTTCTTGAACATGGTAAGAGAAAAAAATAAATTTTTCAGGTAAAATAAGTATTTTTCAAAAAATGCAATTTTGCCGCCTTTTGATGGCGTACCCACAATAAATCTAGTTTTGACATTTTTATAAGTTCAATTTGGAAAAATAAAATTCTTATTTTGAATCATGATTTAAAAATTTACTTTGGATAAATTTTTGATATTTTTCTGATAACATTCATATTTTCATGAATAGTAAAAATACGCTAATTTTTAATTAAAAACAATTTTTTTTCATTGAGATAATTTATATGGTTAAATTATAATATTTAATGGTTTTAAATTATAAATAGAATATATTTTTTCCATTTAATATAATATCAGTAGCATTAATTTCACATTGAATTCATTGGTAAAAACATTTCAATCTTTGACAATGTTTTAACTTCTAAAACCTGTTTTCTTAACAACAGTATTTATTTTAAATTAATTACTGCAATATATATGTTTTGAATTTTAAAAAATAGATTCCATATTTGGAATCAGTGGGTCCAATGTATGTTAATATGCTACTTTTTATTTTTGGGCATTATGAATAGTAACTACGGTAAATTTTATTTACCATAGTTAAAGTTAAATCGGGAAATTAAGGGTAAATATAAGATTATAAAATTACCCTAAAACCTGCCAAAACCCTATTGGATGACTAAACGATGACCCACATCACCTAAGGGTCGGATTAGATTCATTGAACGGATATTTTTCCATGAAAATAATTTAATTATTTTTAAAACCAAAGAATGTGACAACATGTCACTTTCTTAAATCTTATAAGTATAATAATTTTCATTCAGTGATAAACTAAATGAAACTTCGAACATGAATTGTATCCAGAAAGAAAATACAATTATCTACATTATAGGAATTTATTTAGAATTTTTAGGGATTAAATAATTATCATTAAGTATGACACAATAGTGATGTTTAAATTATTTTATTAATTAAAATATCAAATAAATGGTTTTAAAAATATTAAAATAAATATTATATGAACTATTTAATGTTCTCCACTAATTTTCTAGATACATATGAAATTTTATGAATCTATTAAAGCTTTTAGTTTGAACATATCTTCTGTATATATTTTATTTAAATTCAAATAAATGAATAGTGTCAGAATTTACACTATTGTTATTTTATAAAAATAAAATATTATAAAATTGTTTAAAAATCAAAAAAATATTTAAAAATTATAAATTAAAAATTATATGGTCAAAAATTTCATAAAGTGTAAAATTATGGAAAATTCAAAACAGATATGAAATTATTTATAATAATTTAAAATTTAGAATATTATTACCACAAATAAAATTAAATTGATAAATAAGGATAAATCAAGTTGATAATGTTTAAAATAAATTCCTAACATGTCTAAATTTTATTGGCTGATGCAATTACAACCATATCTCATCTAATATTCGGATATGAGTCATTTTGGATGTTTTTAAGTGGGGTTGGGATTTAATATAAACTAATATTTCTTATATTTCCAAAGGTGCCCCTCTCCTCCCTTATAAAAGGGCACCTCCTCCCTCTCCTCCTCACATCAATTTGAGCCTTCATGCTCGGAAAATACCTACACATTTTACTTCCCCACTTCCCTAGAAACATCCTAGAGGTCTTGGTCTTCTTCAAAGACCAATTGTAGTGCCCTAAGAGGAGGTCTCAAAGAGGCGCTTCAAAGAAGAGGTAATGTCCGTTACTGATTCTTTCAACTTTATTTCTTCTTACACTTCTTCTTCTATAGTTGTTTAATTATTAATTAATAACATCAGTATCACTCATATACTGATATGTTATTATAATTATGAAACAACCCTATTTCACCATCTATACATCCTATGGAAAATGAAATCACCGCGCGTGTGTACGTACGGAATACCGTCTCCACGCCGTGGTGTAATCTATTTTCCACCACCACCTTACTTGGATGGGTATAATGGTGTAAATAATAACTATATGTGATTATTGTAAAGTGGTATTTATTCTGAAATAGTATACAAACACTCCAATACAATTCCACGATCATGGGAACGATATCATCACTCGTGCGTATGTACGGAATACCGTCTCCACGATGTGATGTGATTCGTTTTACATGATCTTCATTGCATAATAATTATATAAATGCATTTAATGAATGAATATGATATATATTACACTAATACCAATCTGGAAATGAGGTATCTATAACCTAAAGAGAAGAATAATAATTTATTCGAGAAAACACGCATAAGAACAAAAAGTAATAAACACTCGAATAACTAGTAATGAAATATTACTAATAAGAAGCTAAGAATATGACCATATATGATATCATAACAACAAGTATGATTCTGGAATATGTCAATAACATTATTTAAATCATTATACAATAATTTCAGACACTTACGAAGCAAATCGGACCTAAGTTAAGGGAAAATATCACAATCACATTTTTATCCGAGATTGTTTATACTTTGGTATTTACTGGGGTGTATTTTATCATCCACATCCATGTTTCCTCAACATGTAATATTATTTCCATCCACCTATAATTTTTTAAATCCAATTTTACCCTTCATTGAGTTTTATTAAAAGATATGAAAGGAATCTTTTGTTGTTTTTCGTACAAGGTACTTTTTTACTTTTCCGACAAAAGTACAAGAAGAATGTTTTTTAACTTATACGACATGAATGTATTTTTAAAACATTATTTCCAAGAAGCTTCCTTTACAAGTTTTCAATTTTATTTTTAATCAACATCTTTTAGTTTAAAATTGTATGACATGTTAAGAAAGGAAATTGTTTTTGAAGTATAAAGGATATTTTCCTCAAGAATGGAGTTCAAGTGTTTTATCAAATTTATTTTCCATCTAAGATAATATAGGGTTCTGTTTCTATCCATATTATTACATTGATTTGATTATGTTGTGATGGAATTATTTTTATGAATTCCTTTATCTTATATGAATTGTTTTATGATGTCATGATGTTTAAGAATCCCATTTTTATTACATGGGTTATGAAATGATGTATGATTTATGATTTTGTGTAACACATAGGAATGGTATCATTATGAGATGGGTGGGACCTATATATCCCTCCAATGCATTGGGTAATGATTTATATCTCATGAGATTGTCATGGCTAGAACGGCAGGTTAAACCTGTTCAGTGAAACAGGACTGAAACGAGGAGTGAACTCGGTACAGAAATGGACTTTGTCCACTAAGATGGTCTTGGAAATGAGTCTTGACTACTAAGAAATGATTCTCTATGATTATGTGTGTATGCCAAAAAGTTTCATGTTTATTGTTATGATTATTGGGATTACACTTCACTATTATGATTTATCCCATGTTATGAAATTATGATATCTTTTGCAGGTTAAGATTTCCAAAATGTTATGTTCTAATGAATATGATGTGATTGATATTTCTTTTGTTTACCCTTACTGAGAATTTGAGATCACGCTTTTGTATGTTTTCTTTCCCTAGGTCAGGAATAAGGGTATTAAGTAAGATATGCCAAAAAGGGACTATAGATATGACGAAATAAATGGGAGACAATGTAGATGCTTTATGAACCAGTTTTTTATGTTTCTTAGTTTCTAAAGACAATATTCCTATACGGTCCTTTCGTGGTTATTTATATGTTGTAATAAGTGTACTTCAATTTTGAAGTACTAACATTTTATGTAATTGTTGACACTCCTTTCGTCACAGAATCTAAAGATTGGAAAAGGGGAATATCTGAGCTTAAAGTGATTCAACCTTTGAAGAAAACATCAAAAATCGACAAAGGTATGAACAAAGGATCAACAACAACTGCACCGTGCAAGTTATATCACTTTCGTGCAAGTCCACTTGCGCGACGCCCTTGGTCGCGCAAGTGAATTGTGCGACCTAAGTGGTAACCGCCCGGTAACCGCCCATGGCCTTCTTTTTGCCTATAAATAGACCCTGTGGGCCCCCCATTCGGGAGGATTTTTTTTTCCAGAAACTCGGATTGAACCTCCCGATGCCCAAGTCTCTTCTCAAAGATTCCGGAACACTTCTAAGGTAATTTTTTACCTAGAACGGAAGATCTAAAGAGAAGGAGGAAGGCCTAAGTGTTGAAACTCATCAACACTTGCGCGCCTGAGTGGCCAGCCCTTAAGGGAACTGGTCACACTTGCGCGCCGCCTTATTCCTTCGATAGAACTTGTGCGTCCCTTTTCTGGGAGAACCTCAAGAGGATTCTAAAGGCTTTAAGAAAGAGTCTCTCAAGTATTTTAAATACTGGTTGCAAATCGCGCAAGTACCCCACATGTCGCGCAAGTATACCTGCGCGACCAATAATTGCGCGCCCACGCAAGACTTGCACGCCTTTCAAGACTTGCACGCCCCTACCTTTTTGGGTGCCCATCTTGCCCATATTACCCCTCTTAAGCCATTTCACCTTTCCAATTCAAGATTTAGTCTTCAAGATACTCTTCAAAGCCATTTATGGCATGATTTCTTGATTTGACTTTTTTATTTGAAAGGAATTCTGTGGAATATCTCTCAAAATATAGTGATTTATACATATTTATGTCACCAAAGATTGAGAGTTCATTCATTCAACCTCATCCTTTAAGATGAGAGAATCCTTAACCTGGGTCTCCTTTTTAGGAATAATCCCCAGTTATAAGTCCTTTAATCTGGGCATCTTCCCCAGGAGTAAGCCCCAAATTCTTAAAGTTCCCAAACATGGGCATCCTCCTCAGGAGTAAGCCCCAAACCTTAATTCCTTAACTTGGGCATCCTCCTTAGGAGTAATCCCCAATCACAATCCTTTAATATGGGCATCCTTCTTAGGAGTAATGTAACACCCCGAGATTTTATGAAAAATATTATTTTAATTTCATTAATGTCTTATGTTGTATTCTACACCAAGATTACCTTGCGCTATATGAAACACCGTATTAGCTTGCAGTATACGCAACTCTATTCTTGGACCGTGTTACATATAATTTTGATAATAGTTATTCTATGCAACATTGAGTATATATATATATATATTAAATGTATAAATGAAATATGGTTGGATTCTGTTATACGAAACAACGAAGGATTCTTTCACAACACGCAACCTTTACTTGGCTTGCATTACACACAATCGCGACCTTCCTCGATAGCGTGTGTTGTACGCAATACCGGGTTTTAATAAACAATGTTATATTATTATAATATTGTCATGAACTAGCCGTTATGAATAGTATTAACTAAATTTTGAATTTTATAACATTATTATTCATCTTAGACATTTCTAGAACATGGTATAAGAACAAAATAAATTTTTCGGGTAAAATAAGTATTTTTCAAAAAATGCAGTTTTACGGCCTTTTGATGGCGCACCCACTTTAAATATAGTTTTTGACATGTTTATATGTTCAATTTGACAAAATCATATTCTTCTTTTGAATCAGGATATAAAAATTTACATTAGATAAAGTTTTGATATTTTTCCGATAACTTTCATATTTTAATAAATAGTAAAAACACGCTATATTTTAATTAAAAACAACTTTTTTCATCGTAATATATTATGTGGTTAAATTATAATATTGAATGGTTTTAAAGTATAAACAGAATATATTTTTACCATTTAATATAATGTATGTCATTAGCATTTATTTTACCTTGAATTCGTAGGTTAAATCAATTCAATCTTTTGCAATGTTTTAAAGAAAAACCCGTTTTCTTTCGACAACGGGATTAATTTTAATTTAATTTCTGCATATTTTGTGTATTTAATTTGGAAAAAAGGATTCCATATTTGGAATCAGTGGGTCCAAATTATGTTAATAAGCAACTTTTTATTTTTGGGAATTATGAATAGTAACTACGGTAAATTTTATTTACCATAGTTAAAGGTAAATCGGGTAATTAAGGGTAAATATAATATTTTAAAATTACCCTAACAAATGTAAAAATCCTATTGGATGACTAAAAGTAGACCCATATCACCTAAGGGTCGGATTAGAATCATTTAATGAACATTTTTCCATGAAAATAACTTAATTATTATTAAAACCAAAGAAAGTGACAACATGTCACTCTCTTAAATCTTATAAGTATATTAATTTTAATTTTGTGATAAACTTCATGAAACTTCGAACATGAATAGTCTCCAGAAATCTAATGAAATTATCTACATCATATAAATTTATTTATAATTTTTAGGGATTAAATAATTATCATTAATTATGACACAATAGTGATGCATAAATTGTTTATCTAGTGAAAAATCAAGAATATTGTTTTTATTAAACTAATAGTGACCATAAAATGCACAAATACCTAACCAAAAATTATTGGCCATGTAAATGTAAACCATAAGCATCCAATGATCGAATATTTGACCATTTGGAGCCTTATAAAAGCTATTATGACACTTATATTATTTTATTTTAAATGATGCCAAAGTTGTCAACTTAATAATTTAATAAATATAACAATTTAAATATTGTGATTTTAAGATGATAAATTCGAGTAAAAGTATTATTGTGAAAGTTAATAGATTTGTTTTAATAATAGGATTTTATTTTTAATTTTTATGCAACAAATAAGTATATTAAATAATTATACAAAAATGTTGTAGTATTTATTTTATTTATAGATAAACCAAATAAATGGTTTCAAAAATAATAAAATAAATATTATATGAACTATTTAATGTGCTCCAATAATTTTTAAGATACATATGACATTTTATGAATCTATTAAAACTTTTAGTTCGAACATATCTTCTGTATTTATTTTATTTAAATTCAAATAAATGAATAGTGTCAAAATTGACACTATTGTTATTTTATAAAAAAACATATTATAAAATTGATTAAAAATCACAAAATATTTCAAAATTATAAATTTAAATTTATATGATCTAAAATGTTATTAAGAATCCAATTATGGACAATTCACAACAAATAAGTAATTATTTGTTATAATTTAAAATTAGAATGTTATTACCACAAATAAAATTAAATTGATTAAATAAGGATAAATCATGTTGATAATGTTTAAAATAAATTCCTAACATGTCTAAATTCTATTGGTTGATGATATTACAACCTTATCATATCTAATATTAGAATATGAGTCATTTTTGGAGGTTTTTATGTGGGGTTAGATTTATTATAAATTAATATTTTTATGAATTCCTAAGGTGCCCCTCTCCTCCCTTATAAAAGGACACCTCCTCCCCCTCCTCCTCACACCAATTTGAGCACTCAAGCTCGGCCAACCCCTGCCAAAATCTCTTCTCCACTTCCCTAAAAACATCCTAGAGGTTTTAGTCTTCCTCAAAGACCAATTTTAGTGCCCTAAGAGGAGGTCTCAAAGAGGCGCTTCAAAGAAGAGGAGGTTCAGACACTTACAAAGCAAGTCGGACCTAAGGTAAGGGAAATATCACAATCTCATTTTTATCCAAGATTGTTTATTCGTAAGTATTTACTGTGGTGTATTTTATCATCCACATCCATGTTTCATCAATATGTAATATTATTTCCATCCACCTACAATTGTTTAAATCCATTTTTACCCTTAGGTGAGTTTTTAGTAATATGTATGAAAGGAATCTTTTGTCGTTTTTCGTACGAGGTACTTTTTGACTTTTTCGACAAAAGTACGAAGAATGTTTTATTTAACTTATACGGCATGAATGGATTTTTAAAACATTATTTCCAAGAATATTCCTTTAAAAGTTTTCATGTTTATTTTTAATCAACTTCTTTTAATTTATAATTGTATGACATATTAAGAAAGGAAGAGTGTTTTTGAAGAAGAAAGGATATTTTCCTCAAGAATTCATTTCAAGTGTTTTATCAAAATTATTTTCCATCTAAGATAATATGGGGTTCTGTTTTTATCCTTATTATTACATTGATTTGATTATGTTGTGATGGAAATATTTTTATGAATTCCTTTATCTTATATGGATTGTTTTATGATGTCATGTTGTTTAAGAATCCCATTTTTATTACATGGGTTATGCAATGATGTATGATTTATGATTATGTGGCACACATAAGAAAAGATTCATTATAAGATGGGTGAGACCTATATCTCCCTCCAATGCATTGGGTAAAGATTTTATATCTCGTGAGATAGACATGGCTGGAATGGTAGGTTATACCGGTTCAGTGAAACAAGACTGAAACGAGGGTTACTCGATTCAGAAATGGACTTTGTCCACTAAGATAGTCTTGGAAATGAGTCTTGACTAACAAGAAATGATTATCTATGATTATGTTTGAATTCCACAAAGTTTCATGTTTTAAGTTATTATTATTGTGATAAATTTCACTACCATGATTTATCCCATGTTATGAAATTATTCTCTCTTTTGCAGGTTATGATTTCCAAAATGTTATGTTATTATGAATACGATGTGATTGATATTTCTTTTGTTTACCCTTACTGAGCATTTGAGCTCACCCTTTTATGTTTTCTTTTCCCCAGGATATAAAGAAAGGTTTTAGGTAAAAAAGGAAGATCTTTATGGGAGATGTTGAAGATCTTTCACCACGATTAGAATATTTTATTCCGAGTTTCCAAAGACACTAAACTATTACGATCCTTGTGTGTTTGTTTTTGTTATGTACTAAGTATTCCGCAAAAGTAATGTAATGTTCATGTACGTCAAGCTTCAGGTCTCTACAAGTAAGCCCTAAGTCCTCTAATTTTGGGCATCCTTCTTAGGAGTAAGCCCCAAACCTTAATCCCTAACCTGGGTATCTTTTTCAGGAATAAGACTCAGTCATAATCTTGGGCTTCCTTTTCAGGAGTAAAACCCAATCATAAGTCCCCTCCTAACTTGGGAATCCTCCTTAGGAGTAAGCCCCAAGATTAGAGTATTCAAATCTCCATGAAGCACATATACCTTTATGGACCCTGTTCATGGATTTTCTCCCTAAAAGTGAATCCTAAACCTTCATCTATCTGGGCAGTCATACATACATAAGCCCCAAACCATTTCTTATGATTGCATCTTTCATGGCACAATTGTCTAAGTTTTTACCAATACCTCTTGTTTCTCACACCGAGCATGACTCACGTGAGCTTAGAGTGTAAAAGTAATTATGACATCCTTCTTTGAGCCATCAATCATAAACTTCATACTCCCTTACTCGAACTACGTGGGTTCTGATTCCTTTCCCAAAACAAAGGATACGTAGGTAGCCCATTTGTGGGTTTGATACCAACTCTGAAATAATTCATGTCCTTTTGAATGACAATAAACTTCAAGTGCCCCACTGAGTGGCTTTAAAACCAGCCTGGTCATCATAATGACCATGATACTTTTATATAAATGTTTTGAAGGATACCATTGACCAAGAATCTCTAAATAGATACAAATGATTATCTATTGATGAAGAACCTCGAATACATATAAAAAATTTCTAAATTTCTTACATATTTAATCATTGATTGTTAAAACTAAAGGAAAGCTCATTTTATACTTGGTAATGTAATAAGGATTCACGAACATAATTGAAATCTATAAACAGAGTCCCGGAGTAGACAATAATTCCCCTAAAAAAGGTGTGATGACTCCGACCTCCCATCCTCTCGACCAATGCAAATTCCTAAGCCTCATCAGTCCACAAGCTAATGAGCGCCTACCTTTGGAAAGTAGGTCCAAACGGATGTGGAATCATTGGATGTGTCCGGTTCTACGAACAAACCCTCTAGAAACCGATCGGAACGTTTGAATCTCCCATCCAAGAGGTCATCCCCGAATTCCGTGCGAAACAAAAAATGGTGAACCCGAGGTGAATCCTTAACCAAGTTAAAGTGATGTTCTTCTTATTTGTTAGGCCCCTTGGGCCAAAAAAGCAATCATTGACATGTGCTCATCCAAAAGATGCAGTGGCCGGATTCATCTTGATTATGTCTGTTATATGGAACAGGCACTCTTTTCTCAAGATCTTCTGCAAAATGGATTTCCTTAAATTCACCCCTGTGAATACTGCTGCTGTGAACACCTCTACTGTGAGGTCTGATTCTTGGAAAACCAATGCTGCTACTCCTGCTGGAACGTCGTCCGCTCTGAGGATGACATCACCAACTCAGTGTCTTCAACGCTGGGTTTCTAATTCACTGGTTAAGGAGTACCGTCGCAACGGTACTATCCCAACTCTGGAGGCCGCTCATCAATCCCTCCAAGTTAACAATTCTACCTGGTTGTCCGGACAACGGTGGCCAGCGATCAAGAAGCAGGCGATGCTGACTACCGTCTCCAACCGTTTCGGGTCGTTATCCCCGGAACGCAATTTCCATTCACTCCCTTACTCTGAGGAAGTGAATGAGCAGGTCCCTCAGGGCCTTAATTTAAAAAGACAGGAGTCCTTCCCGAGGGCTCCCATCAACAATCGCCACCAAACTCGTGCGATAGTGCTCCCTCAACATGATGAGGGTACCGACTCTAGGCATTCAGCTCAGGTTCCTCGAACCCGAGCAGGCAAGATGAACCGCCAGAGACGAAATCCGGTTAACAATGGGCAGGTTATCATCCCTTCCATCTCCGGAGAAGTCCACCAACCTAACTTGGTGGCGAACAACGAGCAGGCATACACACCTGCCCGTTTTAATTCCACTGTCCAGCAGACTCGTCTGGCAGCATCAAGCCAATCCCGCCAGGCAATTCCTGCAGAGTACTATAGGCAGGAACATACACCTGCTTATGCATCATTAGTTAGTCAGTAGGCTCGCCTGACTACATATGATGGAGTCCACCAACCTAACTTGGTGGAGAACAACGAGCAGGCATACACACCTGCCCGTTTTAATTCCGCTGTCCAGCAGACTCGTCTGGCGGCATCAAGCCAATCCCGCCAGACAATTCCGGCGGAGTACTATAGGAAGGAACATACACCTTCTTATGCATCATCAGTTAGTCAGCAGGCTCGCTTGACTACATATTATAGATCTCGTCAACCGCGTTTGGAGAAGTGTAATCAGCAGGCACATACACCTGCTAATACTAATCAAGCCTACCAACAGTCTCGCTTGGTAGCGCACGGAGAAGTCAGTCGGAAAGCCCCGACGACAAACATGAGGCAGACTCAACTCTCTACCTCCACACTTGAGTACTGTTAGGATTCACTGACAGGAAAAGGAGGACAAGATCAGGCACATACACCTACTCCAAGCCTGGAATGGACGTATATCCCCGTTCCGGCGGCTGAAGTCACCAAGAATATTTTTTCAATGGTGAAAGAGCAGAAGAAAATTCCTGCCCATATTCTGGATACTTTCCAGGATATCATAACAGCTTCAGCATCATCTCAGGGATAGACACATAAATCTATCCCTAGCAGTGGAGTGACACATCAACGATTCACTCCGGAACAGACACACACATCTGTTCCAGTCCAAGAGGGTTATGGGGAATACTCCCCAATATCATACGGACAACCAAGTCAGGCACATACACCTGATTTGAGTGGAGATCGTCAGCCTAACCTGACCATCTTTCTTGATCAGGCACATACACCTGCTTAGAGTAACCACTTTCGTCAACAAGTGGTTTCCAAAGCGAGTAAAAAGGCATCTAAGAAAAAGATCTGCCCAGCACAGTCAGGAGATCAAAGTCCAATCTGCAACAAGGCCTTGCTCGATGCTGGAGTTCATGAAGCCCTCAGACATTTATCTGTCGGAATTCAAGATTCTACTCCCTAAGTTCCCAATAACGGGAACATTAATTCTGAAGTTCTTCAACAAACACTTCCTCATGAAGGCTTGCTTCATGAAAATTCGGACAATCTTGAAGTTTCTTCTTTAGATGAGAGCCACAGGAACCCTTTGTGTGGTCAGAAGACCAAGGAGCAAGAGATCTCATCTTTTGTTGTAACCCATTATGGTGGTCCTCCCCATGATGATGAACTTCGCTGCGAAAGTCCTCTCCTCAGTAGTGATTCACATTGCCTGTAAAATACTACAGTGGATAATGTAGTGCCGAGAAATCCCTCTTATCTTGATGCACTTGAAAATGCGAAACCAGTCATGTCTGATGCTTTATCGCTAACAAGTGAAATACTTTCTCAATCAGAAGATAGCCCAGGGTGTAGGTCATTCTCCGAACCACCCCTATGTCATGCATCTTCTAGTTTGATCAATGATCTCTCTACCAATCTTTTTGAATCCGATGAAGCAACAAGGAAACACAAACTCTGGTTAAAACAGGTAGAAGAATCTTCATTTAATGTCAAAGAGGAAAAGCTGAACATGAGGGAAAAACTGGCAAAAGGTGAGGTACCAGTCATGTTTTGGCCTTTGGCTGACTCCCAGTACGACATTCTAAAGATGTTGATGGATGATGGAATCCATGATATTCGTCTCAACATATGGAAAACTCTTTGTCAATTGAAGAAGAAGGTATTATCTTATGATGAATATGAAAATCATCTTAAGATAATAGAAGGGCTATAACTTCAGATTGATTTGGCATCTCTATCAGTCTCTCGGTATCCGAAGGCTGAAAAGCAACAGAGAACCCTTCAACGTTCATGCCTTGGAGCACTAAGAAAATTGCGTCAGTTAATTGCCAATGCTCCATCTGATGTTCATATCAGAGGATGGGGTGTTCACGGAGCACTACATTTCACATTGCTTTCCAGTCAGCAAATCCCGCCAAAAATGGTCTCATGCAATGTTATTGCCCATGGACAGCCATAGTCAATGGGCTTTGTTCATAATCAAAGGCTTGCTCAAGAACAGGCTTCAACTAGTTCCTCTCAAAATCAATCATATAAAGAAAAAGTTGTTGAATTTCTCCTACATCAAACCGGAGAGAATATTGCACAAGCCTCTCATATAGAGCAAACATGTCATCAAATGACAGAAGTTTCGGAAATCATTCAACGGTATGTTGAACCAGGTGATAAAAGTGGATACAGGTTAATGCATCCAGCTAATTTCCGAACTAAGATTCGCAAGATCAAGAGAGATTTTAAGAAGATCTCAGACATAGCATGTCAAGAGACACCCCAGCTTGTCAGACTGGGGACTTCTCTAAATCAACCCTCAGAGTCAACAAATTGGATTCGAGGAGTTGAGCGGAAGAAGCAGGAACATCCCCAGTTCTCGAGACTGGGGACTCTTTCAAATCATCAATCCCCTCCTCAGAAAATGTCGGTCTTTTCTCGATTGGGGAAGAATCCCCAGGAGGAACGAAGAGCGAAATTATCAGGAGATTCCCTCCAAGTTATAGCTCGTCAAGAAGTTCATAAAACATTGAATCAACAAAAGGCTATGTCTCGTCAAAGACATGAAAGAAGACAATATCACAGAAATGTTGATAGAAGGGATTTGATGCATTATGAATCAATCAATGTCATCAATGCCGTTGTTTCTAATCCACCAGAGGATACTCACTCAGGGGACTCAGATGAAGAGCATCCTGCTCAAGAAAATGTACGCACCGATACAAATGAACAAGGTGTACGTACACGAAGTCAAAGGATTACTCAGAACCTAGGTAATCCACTTCCCTCCCTCCAAAAGGTATCCAACAAAGGGAAGGGAAAGAATCAGGTTACATATCCTTCCTCTGGAGAAGGTCAGTCGCTCTCATTAGAGCAAAGGTTTGCACAACAGGAGGAAGAAATGAAAGAATTAAGAAGGTTGAATGCAGAACTATTTCAGAGTAGTCTTCTTCTTAAGAATGCTGAAGTCCGACAGCCGAAGGAATTTGTTGTAACTACTGAGATGGATCAGGAATATCCTCCTTTATCAGTACACCCTCAAAGGTCTAATCCTATGGGTCAAATGAAACAACGGTTGGCAGCACTACCATCAGTTGCAGCACCAACCACCACGTCTGTCCAAGCTCCATTCATTGCACCTACCCGAAACCAAGTTCAACTTGATGTTTCTTAAAAGTTAATAACTACAATTGAGTCATTAACAGCTCGGTTAGAAACTATGGAAGGGAAACGGGCACAAGTTCAAACAGAAAAGAAATTTTACCCTGAATGGGTATATTCAATTTCTCCTCCATCCAGTTTTGGAAACCCTGTTTTCCCTACTTTCAATGGATCAGGCGACCCTGAACAACATTTGACGCATTACGTGTCTTGTTGTGATCCTATGATGGGAACTCCAGAGCAGCAAGAAGCAGTGAAACTCAGATGCTTCGTGCGAACCTTGCAAGGACCAGCTTTTGTTTGGTATACAAGCCTGCAATCCTGGTCAATCATCGGATGTGAGGATCTTCGTCAACAATTCCTTCTTCAGTTCAGCTCAACTTTTCCAAAAACGACAGTTTTCGATCTTACAAACTGCAAGAAAAGGGATAATGAAAGAGTCTCTGATTTCATTGTTCGTTGGAAGGGATTAACGTATTCCCTGAGTTTAGAACTCCCTCATGAGGAACTGTTGCCAATCTGTGTGGAAAATTTTTGTGACGAATTACGCACGCCATTGATCCCTGGGAAATACACAGGAGGGTTTCGAGACCTTACTTCAATCGCTCAACAGAATGAAGATTCCCTTATACAGGCTAAGGTTAAATCTCGTGTAATTCCATCAGTTCCAGGAAGGAGAATGGGTAAAGCGGAAACTGCTACAGTTATGCTTAAACAAGCACCTGTACCTATTTCTACTTCAAAACCTTCATTTTCTCGAAGGGCTCCACCTCCTGAATGCCAACAACAAAGGCCGTTTCGTCCAATTGATCAAAGAGATCAACGACGAAAACAATTTGAGGATTTGAAGAGTAAAACATACTCTTTCCGAAGTGAGCATGTTCCTGGTTATTTCATTTCAGCTCTGGAAAATAATTTGGTTCAATTACCAGTGCCCAAGAGGCCAAACAAGGAAGGAGATGAAGACCGTCCCAATTATTGTCCCTTTTATCAAATGTTGGGGCATCCCATCCAGGAGTGTTTTGTCTTTAAAGATCTCCTGCAAAAGATGGTCAACTTGGGACAAGTCAAATTGAAGGGTTCTTCAGCTCATGTAGCGTGTGTTACCGCTACAGATCCAGAGGAAGGAGGCGAGTGGCAGGAAGTCAAAAGCAAAACTGCGCAAAAATATGATGATTGGATGGTCAGAAAGACAATCAATCGGACCCATTCCATCTTGCGAACACAATTGAAGAATCCAATTGTGTCTCCTACAAAAGCTGTAGTAAAGCCTCCATCAAATGACAAATCCTCAAAAGGGCAGCGCAATTCAAAGAAGAAAGAGGAATCAGAAGAAGATGAGTATGTATCGAAGCCTATGTTGTCTTTGACTCTGGCATATTTCATGCCATCTACTTCAAAGCAACCAGCACCGTCCCACCAAACCGCACAGCCTAAACAGGCTAACCAGGCAGAGTCTTTATCAGACGAAGAGTTAATCTCTGGTTCTGTTAATATGATTCAATTAACAGATCCATATTCCAGTCTTGATGAGCCTGAATTCCCTGTATCAAATAAGGGAATCCAAGGAAGTTCTAGAGGTTCAGGATACATGGGAAGACGTGGATCTTTCCGAAGCCACTACTCTAATTCTACCCCTGCTAGCACTGTATATGCAGCAGAAACTCGTGGTAGAGCCCTTCACCGAGCTCAAAAAGAACAAGCAAGTTCTTCTGCCATTGGCCAACTCAGTTTTGGAACAGTTATTTTGGAAGACCGATTAAAGGTTCCATCTTCTTTATCTCAGCAAGTAAATGGATCTAATCAGTCTAATCTTCCAAAACCAAGGATGTTGCCAACTTCAATACAAGATGCATCAGCTTCCAAAGCATATGCTTCCAAGGTACCTACTAAACCGCATATTCCTATTGGGAAATGCAGAACTCTAGATCAAAAGTATGATATATTGAAACACTTGGCCCAAGTACCAGCCAAGTTATCAATTTTGGATGCTTTGAATCTGTCAAAATATCTTCGGGAATCACTCATCGAAGCTTTGTCAAGTCCTCATGAGTTTGAAGCTGAAATTCCTGCAGCTCAAGTCTATCACATAGATAATAATCCTGCAGAATAGCATGCAGTGATATCTTTTACTGATAAAGATGAAGATGATGTTGTGCATGGGCACATAAAACCTTTGTACTTATCTGGCAAAGTCAATGGTGTAGATATTCGAAGAGCTTTCATTGACAATGGTTCTGGAGTCAACCTCATGCCCATTCGTACACTTCGTCGATTGGACCTCACGGAATCTGATTTATCTCCTTCTACCATGATGTTACAAGGATATGATAAAAATGAACAGGAACCACTGGGAGAAGTTACACTCAGAACTCAGTTTGGAGATCTTATATCCAATCCGGATTTCATGATTGTTGATCAAGACTCAGCTTTCAATATCTTGCTTGGAAGACCCTGGCTACATCAGCATGCAGCTATTCCTTCATCATACCATCAATGTCTCAAATACTATTTCAATGGTCAAGTTGGAACATTGTATGGTGATAAGGTCCCGTTCAAGACATGTGAGTCTCAATACATTGAGGCGGAATTTTATCACATGAAGGAAAGAGAAAAATCTACAATGAAGGAAATTGCCAAAGTTAATTCTCTATATGGTTTGGAGAAAATTCCAATAAATCCATTTACACATGTGAGTACAGATTATGTGTTACCTATCAGTCAAATTGACAAAATAGGCCCAAATCAAAATACTCTTATGGAAAGATCCATAATGTCAATTATGGAAATCGAGCCAGACAACATGGGAGAAATTGGTAACCTACCAAGCAGCGATGAAAGCATAAGTGGTGACGTTTTCATTTCATCTTCTGAAGTCCAACAAGTCTATACTTTGGTAATCAGGCTAGAAGAAGTTATATCAACACCAGAGGTGAATAATAATGTCGATTCACAATCCATCATCTCCTATTTATTTCCCAAAGAAGACCCTTTATCATCAATAGGGTCAGAAATGGAAGCTTCTTCTTCAAAATGTGAAAATTTTGACATCTCTAATGATCATGAGAATTTCGTTTTGTCATCTACTTTGCAAGTAGAAACGGAAGAAATAGCACGTGATGAAGAGGAAGAGGAAGATCTTAGAGATGCTCCTCCATCATTTGAAGAGGGTATCTCTACCACTGTCGATGAACTCAGAGAAGTAAATCTGGGTACAGAGAAAGATCCACGCCCCACTTTAATTAGTGCTGCCATGACCCTTGAAGAGAAAGAGATGTATATTTCTTTTCTAAAGAAAAATAAAGATATTTTTGCTTGGAATTATACAGAAATGCCTGGGCTTGATCCTGATGTTGCTACTCATCATTTGGGTTTACCAAAAGAACATCGAGGTTTTAAGCAAGCCGCGAGAAGAACAGACCCAACCTATGCTTCCAAAATTGAAGCTGAAGTGGATAAGCTGATCAAAGCCAACTTCGTCAGAGAAGTTCAATATCCCAAGTGGTTGGATAATATTGTCCCTCTAAAGAAGAAGAACGGACAAATTAGGGTTTTCATCGATTTCAAATATCTTAATCGGTATTGTCCTAAAGATGATTTCCCAGTTCCGATTACAGAACTCTTAGTTGATGCGACGGCTGGCTATGAAGTACATTCTTTCATGGATGGATATTCCGGATATAATCAGATCCGAATGGCCCTAGAAGATGAGGAATATACAGCCTTCAGAGCTCCTCAAGGTGTGTTTTGTTACCGGGTGATTCCCTTTGGTTTAAAGAATGCAGGTGCAACATATCAACGCGCCATGCATCGTATCTTCAAACGTCTTTTAGGGAAGTTTGTTGAATGCTATGTAGATGATTTGGTGGTTAAATCCAAACAACGTTCTAATCACTTGGCTGATTTGGAAGTCATATTCCACAAGCTTCGACAACATAATTTGAAGATGAACCCCTTAAAATGTGCTTTTGGGGTAACCTCAGGAAAATTACTCGGCTTTGTTGTACACCATCGTGGTATTGAAGTCGATCCTGAAAAGACCAAATCAATCCTTGGTATGTCACATCCTCATAATTTTATAGAATTAAGAGGACTTCAAGGACACTTAGCCTATATTCGGCGTTTCATCGCCAATTTGGCAGGCAAAAGTTTACCCTTTACCAAATTATTGAAGAAAGGAGTCACTTATCAGTGGACTGAAGAATGTCAAGAAGCATTTGATGTTCTCAAGAAATACCTCTTGAGTCCACCAGTACTCATGCCACCTATTGAAGGTAGACCACTTATCCTCTATGTGACAGCTCTAGAGCGATCATTGGGTGCCTTTCTCGCTCAAAAGAATGATGCTGGGAATGAAAATAGCCTCTACTATCTCAGTAGAACTATGCTTGAAGCAGAAACCCGGTATTAAAGTATTGAGAAGTGCTGCCTGGCATTAATATTTGCAGTTCAGAAATTGAGACACTACCTACAACATCACAAGGTCCAATTGGTATCTCACAATAATCCGCTCAAATTCATCCTTAGTCGTCCAATGCTTACAGGACATCTGGCAAGGTGGGCGGTTATTCTATAGCAGTTCGACATTCAGTATGTGTCTCAAAAGGCAATTAAGGGCCAAGCTCTGGCTGATTTTCTGGCTGAACATACTTCAGTGGAAGACACATCTTCAGATATTGAACTCCCTGATGAGGAATTTTTCTCTATTCAAGAGAGTCCTCAAACATGGGAAATGTATTTTGATGGTGCTTCCAGAAGTCCAACAGGGAAGAAAATGGAAAATCCTAAATTCAACAAAGTTGGTTTAGGAATTGTGCTCATTTCTCTAGATAAGGCAGTGTTACCTTATTCCTTTTTATTGTGGGAAGGTGGTACCAATAATGAAGCTGAATACCAAGCTCTCATTACAGGCTTGGAGTTAGCGCTTCAAGCACAAGTGAATCACTTAAAGGTGAAAGGTGATTCAGACCTGGTAATCAAACAAGTCAATGGGGATTATGCCATTAGAAAAGAAGAATTAATCCCTTTGTATGGTTACATCAGAGAGTTAATGTCGGAATTCCCTTGAGAACCGACATTTTCTTATGTCCCAAGATCACAAAATGCTCAAGCTGATGCACTGGCTAATATAGCCACAGCTTTAGCAGATCCAAATCGGGACGAGACAACCATCAGTATTGCCCACCGTCGTGCAATTTCACCTTATGTTAAAGTCAGAACAGAGGAAATTAATGAAATTAGTCCCATTCCTGAACCGTATGGTCAGACTACAGGATGGATGTCACCTATCAGGGAATACCTTAAAAATGGAACACTTCCACCTAATAGAGCCGAGAAAGAACAAATCCGGCGACATGTGGTCAATTTTACTCTTTATGATAGCCCAAACCACCTCGAGAAAATTCTCTACAAACGTGGTTTTGATGGAGTTCTCTTCAGATGTATTGATGGTGAAGAGACAATGGCTATCATAAAAGAAGTTCATGCAGGAGTCTGTGGTTCCCACCAGTCTGGACATAGACTGTCTGATCAAATTCGAAGGCTTGGATAGTTTTGGCCTTCAATGATACAAGATTGTGTTAATTTCACAATGAAGTGTCATTCATGCCAAGTATATTCCAAATTCATTCATCAACCTCCAGAGTTGCTTCATACAGCAAAATACTCGTGGTCATTTTCCACATGGGGAATGGATGTGGTGGGACCGTACCCTTCAGCTACGGTCAAGCAGTTTAAGTACATTCTTACTGCTACTGATTTCTTTTCCAAATGGGCAGACACAGTACCTCTCAAAGAAGTCAGTTCTAAATGCATTGTTAGCTTCATCAAGTCTAACATCATTACTAGATTTGGTGTCCCTCATACCATATTGACGGACAACGACACCAACTTCTGTTCTTCTGAGGTGAAGATATTGTATCAAGAATACAACAATAAATCCAACCATTCATCTCGGTATCATGCGGCGGCCAATGGCCAAATAGAAGCCTTTAACAAGACTCTTTCAAATATACTGCAAAAGATGGTGGATAAAGATAAGAGGTCATGGCCTGATAAACTCTTTCATGCTTTATGGGCTTATCGGACTACCACTCGCAATGCAACGCGGTCAACTCCATATTCATTGGTATATGGAACAGAAGCAGTCTTTCCAATTGAAGTTCAATTGCCCTCACTCAGAATAGCCATTTGTGATCAGTTATCTACAGATGAGCAATCCCAAAAGCAATTGAATGAATTGGAACAGTTAGATGAGAAAATATTGTGCACTTTGCACCACTTGGAAATCTATCAGAATCGAATAGAACGAGATTTTAACAAAAAAGTTCGTCTTCATTCATTCATTCAGGGAGAATTGGTATTGGTTCTCAGAACACCAATGATACCAGGAAAGAAGCCTCCCAAGATTGAACCAAAATGGGAAGGACCTTATTCAATACATAAGGTCTACTCCAATGGAGCTTATTTATTAATCTCAATGGATGGAGAACTCATCACGACTCCAACCAATGCCAGATTTCTGAAGAAATATTTTGTATAAACACAAAATATGGTTCCTAGAACCAAGATTCTTACAAGTTATTCATACAGAAATAGTCCAGTATGACTTTAAACTGCATCATCATCCACGGTCTATGCATAAGACCTTAAACTATTTGCACTTTCGTCCAACATGACGTTAAACTGTAGAAAAGAACTTGTCCCCGCAACATGACATTAAACTGTGCAGCACCAGTTCGTCCTTGCTATATGACATTAAACTATACAGCAATGGTCCAGTATGACCTTAAACTGTAACTTCATCCCACACGACATTAAACTGTGAAAAAGTTCCCTAAACCGTCCATCATGACCTTAAACTGCATCATCCCTGGTCCATGTATATGACCATAAACTATTTGCAAATCCCTTACTTCCAGAAAGACGTTAAACTGTGACGTCCTAACTACATGACGCTAAACTATATAAAAATACCTTACGTCCAGAAAGACGTTAAACTATACAATTTCAAAGGTCCAGCATGACATTAAACTGCACCATCCACGGTCCAGGCATATGACCTTAAACTATTCGCACTTTCGTCCAACATAACATAAATGGTGTGTTATTTTGTCCTTACTGCATGACATTAAACTGCACAGTCCCCCTTACGTCCAATATGACGTTAAACTGTATTTTCCCCATCGTCCTAAACTACATGACGCTAAACTGTATAGAAAGTCCTTGATATGTTCTACATGACATTAAACTGTTATTTTGTCCCTGCTACATGACACTAAACTATGCAGCACCAATAGTCCTAACTGCAAGACTTTAAACTGCATAGTCCCTTTTTTATGTCCTACATGACATTAAACTATGCATCGTTAAGGTTGTTGTTACCTCTTTTTTCTCACACCGAGTATGACTCACGTGAGCTTAGAGAAAACATCAACCATAACACTCTCTTTGGGCCGCTAATCATGTGTAAGTCCCAACAACATTTTTTTATTAGATCGTTGTCCCCAAGAACAACTTGATCATTAATTCATTCTTTAATTGAACTACACGGACTTTGATCCTTGCCCTCCAGGATGGGTATGTAGGCAACCTCCCAGGGTTCAAGCCCAAAAACAATCTCTTCACATCGGTTCACCACCATCTCATATGATGTCGATTTGTGAAACCGCCCCTAGAATCAATATTTTTACAGTGATTCACTTTCTTCCTTGTTATACGACGTTAAACTATACAACACTTTTGTCCGGTACGACAATAAACTACAATATTCTTTGATCTCCTCACTTGAGAGAGAACTATTATTGACATTTATTTTTCAATCATGTTTCATTTCAAAAAGACTACGTGCATACATGGTAATGCCTAAATTTTTTATCTCAGGTTAAACCATCATTGCACTAAAGTCCCCTTTCACCCTTCACATGTACGAACCAAATTTGTACAAAGGGTAGTTCTAGAACTACGTGGACTTGATTCCCATCTTTATGGGATACTTAGGAACATTCGAGTGTCCCTCGAATCCAGTCCCATGTCTTTTGGGCCTAACCCCAAATTTCACTTTAAGTCCCTTAGCTGAAAAGTCCTCATGAAAACACACACTGTGTATTCATTATTATGGTCCGAATTCTATGACCCTAAACTAAGATTTCTCATACTTTCGTCCTGCACGATGTTAAACTGCATTTCAAGAACTACGTATGGCTTGATTCTCATTCTTATGAGATACGTAGTGAAGTACAAGTTTCAATTCAGGACCCAGCCACAACATGATTATGGTTATCATTGACCTATGTATATCTATATATATTGGACAATACCCATCTTTATGTGTAATAATCCTAACCTTAAATATTTTCAGATCTTCATAACCCTTTTCATGACTTCTAGTCACAAAAATGTCAAACTTATGAGAATTCTTTTGCCTGACTATGCAGCACGTGCCCATAGGTGGCCTTGCATAAACAGTCCACATAACAGACTTGTCAGCCGAAAGATGCTATTTATTTGACCATGCAGCCAATGCCCTTAGGTGGCCCTGCATATTTCAACCCCCTAACAGGTTTGTTAAATGATGGTAACTTCATTCTTGGGAAGAATGCCTCTTTTTTCCTTATTTGTCTTAAACGACAGTATGTAGGGATCCGCAAAAAATATCCATCCTTAACATATTTTTCCCATATCCTTTTTCATGATCTGAAAGTATTCAAGTCTATGGTTTATTCTTCTTCCCTACGTTTGGGTCAGACCTTCGTAGGAGTGATATTCCTCTAGTTCTTCGATAATTTTGTCTGGAAATATCTTCTCTATATTCAAGTACCTCTTTCCATAAAACAAACTCTATAATTTAGAAAATTTGAATCTCCATAAGCTTTCACTAGCTTTTAGCACTAGGAAAGTAAATTTTTGGGAGTTCTTTTGCCTGACTATGCAACACGTGCCCATAGGTGGCCTTGCATAAACAGTCCACATAACAGACTTGTCAGCCAAAAGATGCTATTTATTTAACCATGCAGCCAATGCCCTTAGGTGGCCCTGCATATTTCAACCCCTAACGAGTTTTGTTAAATAATAGTAACTTCATTCTTGGAAACTACATCTTCTAATGCCTTTTAGCTCTTTTTCATATCATTCCTCAGATTCAAATATTCTTAAGCCGTAGTTTACATTTTTTCTGTCATACTTGAGTATGGTAATATGTTTTCAGATAAATTGTCAAGGAATTGAATCAATTTTAGTACATTTCGGTCAAAGCTATTTCGAGCTTAAACATTAGCCCCTTTATGTCCGGCATGCATGACTTTAAACTTCCCACAAAAGACAAAGGAACTCTGAATAAAAGTCATGTTCCAGCTCACTAAATATACATTTTTGTATGATTTAGGTAATATTGAGCAATTAAAAGGTTCAAAGTTTGAAGGATTATTTGCAATAATCCTAGTAAAAATCAAACTATGCTTACTAGGCCCATTGGCTTAAGTAAAATTGAAGCAGGTAATGAAAGAACGAAGGTACAAATGATTGAATACAAAAGTGTTTTTCATTGATACACAGGAGATAGAAAGACATTCATAGACTGGAGTCTCTTCTCTTTTTCAAGAATTACAGAAGATTGTCAACATAAGTCTTCATTTGATGTATAGCATCCTGAGCTTTATCAGCAGTTATTTGAAGCTCGTGCACTTGACCAGATTCACTCTTTTCAACTTGCTGAAGTGCCTTCTTAGCATCTGTGATGGCTTTCATGCCATTCATATGAGTTTCATCCAATGATTTATTAAGCTGATCAAGTTCCCCAGTAACATCATCTAACTGTTGCTGGAGTTTCACCTGGTGGACGACCTTTTCTTTGATTTTTTGCTTTAGATCCTTCATCTTGGCAGCATAATCAGCCTCAGCTTGGGATACCGCAGCCTCAAATTCGCCTATGTTGACTGAAAATTTCACTCTGGTCAAATCTTCGTGACTTTTCTCCACTTTCTCCCTCCTGAAAATGATCTGTTTCACAGCGGCATGGATCTTTTCATACCCAAAACCACCAAGTCCCAGTATAACAAATTGGGATGAAAATCGAGGAATTTTTTATGGTAGCTCTTCTAAAGGAACCCCAGATATGATGTTCCATATGTTGTTCCATGCCTTACGTCGTGAAAAGCTGAATGATTTAAGAATCTCGGGATCTGATTCAATATCATCGTCAGAGGGGGGTATGTAATCTGGAATTAGTGCACTTAAAGAAGTTCCCTGTCCTTCTTTTCCCCCCTGATTTGTGCTTCTTCACTTTCAATTCCTATTGGGGAAGAGGATGAGGCCTCAACTCCGGATCTAGTCATTGCAGTTGATGGTCCTGCATGATTAATTGAAAGATTTAGTCAGCTTCAAAGGATAACAAAAGAATAGATTGTCTTGCGAATAAAGTACAATCACAAATATTTTTATCCCTTACCCAAGGATGGTTCAGCAACCTGAGAAGACTTCTCCCCATCTTTCCCGGTCTCAACAGGATTTTCAAGATGGGTCTCAGGAGGGTTTATTGGGTTTAGCTCTACTTGAGCTAATGTTTCTGCAATGATAGGGTTGACATCAATGTCCACACCCTCTTCGGGCATTGGCAGTTCAGCAGCTTCTATGGAAGAAACTGCATTTTGTTTTCAGTCATGGTTAGAAGTGTACATTTTTTAAAAAACATTTGGGCGAAGGGTAGCACTCATGCCCAAGGTATTCTAAATAACATGACAACATAGCATGATCATAAAATTCTTAGAAAGTCATTCCTTGATTCACCATTTCATCCAATGATATTTCAGAATCCTGGTTAGTCTCACCAGTGGGAGAATTTGCTACATCTTCTTGCCGACTTATGTCATGCAGCCCCTGACCCTGGATAGCATCTTCAATAGTAGGAAGGATACTGGGAATGGATTCTAGCTCTTCTCCAGGAGCAACCAAGTCAGCTTGGGTCTGTGATTGTTCTACAGCACCCTCCAAGGCCTTTGAAGAAGGATCAGTCCCTTCCCTCAAGGGGGAAATTGAAGAAGCCCCTGCAATCCTCAGAAATATGAGTAACCATATGATTATGGTATAAGATCATGATTGTTCTAAGGACTTACCGGTGCTAATGAAACGTTTATCTATGGATTTCCTCTTCGTTGCCTTTTCTTCTTTTGTTTTTTTGGAGTATCAGTGGTCTCCCTTATAGGCACTTGGATTGGCGAATGGAAGGCTATGTCCAGCGCCTCATTCATGGCCTGCTGGCCTGGAGATATCTCTCCTGGTTCGCGAGGAGAATCAGCAGCAGCCCCGATAGCGGTACCACCAGGGCTATACTGTGGCGAAGGAACCCCAGTTCCTTTCTTTGCAAGTTGCGAGATGAAGAAAATAACTTCCTTAAGTAACAAAGCTTCAACTGAAATCAAGTTGCAAAGAAAATAAGGAAAGAAAACATACATCTTCAGGAGCCACGTACTCTTTCCATTCCTCATCTCCAAAACCACCAGCCCCGTCAGTGGCGCCATGATCAATCATTTCCTTCACCCGCCTGGTGATAGGAACCGAGTCATCAGTGGCATATATGAGCATTTCCAGCTCTCTGATGTAAGGTCGCACTTCATTGGAGTTATCTCCGTATTGAATATTTTTAGAAGCTACAAGATTTCCTATTCCAGGAAGTTGTAGGCCCTCACACAAATCCAGCCAGGTGGTCGCAGTACCAGAGTATAAGCTCTGCCATAGCTGAACAGCCTCTGGTCTTAGATATAAAGGCTGTGTGGAAGGTCCTACAATTTTTGATTTTAATTTCTTCCCGGCTCCTGCAACTACAGATAGAGAATAAGAAAGTAAGACTTATTACTTTATAAAGTTGTAGTGATTGAAATTATTACAATGAAATAACTCACCAGGAGTTGATGGAGTGGGTCTTTTAATTCTGGCTTGAGGATTATATCGGGCACGAAACCGCTTTGCTGCCGGTTGTGCCTCATCATCCCCATCATGATAATCTGATGAATCAGTTCTAGAAGAGGAGTCTGTTGGACCTATTTCAGGTGGAGAAGCGTCACCTTCATGAGGAAGGGTTTATTTCTCTACAGTCCTCTTCCTCTTTCCCACTTGATATACTGGGTGATTCAATATCCCTTTGGGATATGATGCTATCCAGTGTTCGGCTTAAAATGTAGTCAGATTATGTGCCGCTTTTTCAACTGGTAGATCAAATACTTCCCCAGTCTTCTCTCTTGATGTCAGCAACCATAGTTGTCGAGCAACCATCGGATTTTGCTCTAACCTAACATGTACCGAAGGGGATACAACAATCTGTTGCAAACATTTGAATTGGAGTGCAAATCTATATGGAGCATAGGCCTCACATATGATTTCTCCATCAATCCTGGCTACTAACACGCCATCCCTGCAAGCTAGCATGTATGCCCTCAAATCCAAATGGGTTGTCCCATCATCAACAAACTGCCCAGATGGAGGACTTCCATAGGGAAAGAAGTTGAATTCCTTAAACATGCTCAGCCTTACTTTCATGTCATAACCATTAACATCTAATGGAGCAATTCCAGAGAATGCTTGCACTGACGGTCTGAAATAGCTTCCTAGAATTTGTAATCCATTCTGTACATTGTAAGTCCTGAAGTGAGTGGCGATATGACAACCCTTCTTTTTATTACAACTTAAACATGCTTTATTACATAAAACTTCACTTGATACAACAAAGAAGATCGAGAGGTTTAGTGTCTTTGGGGCTTAGGATCATTACATAAAAACTTTAAACATGAAACACACCATCCTTATTGAAAACTTCCTTTACATGACCACTACAATCCTTCGTACTTAGCATTGCATGGGATAACCTGAGGACATGCATAAGAAAAGGGTGAGCTATAAAGCCCAGTAAGGGAGTACACAATGAATAACATGAGGAGTACAATACATGTTAGGAAATAGGCATATCAATAGAGCATAAGAGAGACATGAACATAAAGGCATGATAAAGCATGATAATCATAACATGGAAATGTGGCAACAACACTTAACATTGAATTAGCATGAGCCAAGGCTCATTGCACATGGAGCATGAGTAAACCCTCATTGCACTTGAAGCACGAGTAAACCCTCGTTGCACTTGAATTATCATGAGTCAACACTCATTGCACATGACGTATCATGATACTATACTTTACCCAATGCATTGGAGCGCTATAAAGGGCGCACCCTTCTTAAACATTTCATTTCATGCATAAGTGTGCCACATGGATCATAAAAAATGGATTCATAAAACATAATCATTTATTCCACGATAAAGGAATGTGGAATTCATACATGAAACTTTACAATCAATAAGTAAACGTGCATAAAGGTGAATACCCTTGATGGAGAAATGGGCATGGTATTCACTACACAATGGCTTAGAAAATTCGGTGTGATTTCGGCAGCGTAACGGCGTGACATAAGAATTCATAAAAAAGGCTGATGAGAGAGAAAGGGGTTCCTCATCATATTTAAATGTAATGGACAGTAATAAGGTCATATAGATACATGTCCCAACAATTGAAAAGGAATTTAGATTCATGATACAAAAGTATTGCTTGAATATAGAAGAGGAGAAAAAGGTTCCTTTCGGAATTTCGGCATAGTAACGGGTGTACATGGGAGGCATTTAATGAGAGAGAAAGGGGTTCCCCAATCATTAAAACAATAAGAGGGCAGTATGGGAGAGGTGAGAAACCATACCCCAACATTCATAAATTAAATTAAAAGGGCAATACAACTTAAAGAAAATTGACAAAAATGAGAAAGGAAGAAAAACCCTTACTTGGAAGTGTGCTTCCAAAGGCTAGAGAGAGGCTTGTGAGAGGCTTCTTGGGAGCTTGGGGCACCTTGAGAGGATTCTAGAGAGAGTAGGGCAGAGTTTGGACGAACTTAAAGGGCTTTGAGTGAGGAGGAAGTGGGAGCTTGGGTGGGTTTATATAGGAAAGGTGAGAGAATTCTTTATTATTTAGGTTTGGGACCCCTTATATTAAAATAATCCAAACCACAAACCATCCCATGGTATTTGCCCATGGTTTCTGGAAAAGGAAAGAGGAAAACAATATTTTACAATTCCAAGGTCCGAACTTATTAAAAAATTAGGGTTGCTTATGTGGAGGTGAGTCACACTCCCATGGAAATTAATTTAAAAAGGCAAAGTGTTGAATAAGTCTTGAGGGCTCCATTAATGCTTTGAAAAGTGAGTCAAACAAACCCAAAACCTCATTATTTTAATGATAAAACATATATTGGCCGAACATATGGATTATGGTATTTTATTACATCACCATTGGGTCATTATGATGTCATAAAACACATTATATATATAAATGGTATTTAATTTTTACCCAAAAATTTGACTGTCTCAGAAAATTATGAAAAATTCACCGTTGGATAATTTCGACGTCCTGATTCCAAAAATAATATTTATTTTATCTAAATAATTTTCTAAATATGTGAATTTTCACTTTTAAAATAAAAACCGACATTTATAAAGAAATTCACGGGTTTTGACAGAAATGGCTTTCAAACCTTAATAAACATTTTAATTGCATTCATAAAATTATAAGATCATTTATATTTAATGACAATTAATTTAATATTAATAATAATATTTTATTAAAATATTATTTAATTCAAAAATCCTCTAATTTAATAAAATATAATTCTTAATTAAATAATAACTAAAAACACCATTTGTACTTTAAAAACTAATTACAATGTATCAAAAATGACTAGAAATTATATTCATTATTATATATATAAAAAATAATGTACATGAACATGGTTCTACTTATTTGTTACATAACCCCTTAAAATAGCCGCATAAGACCTAAGGGTAAGGTGCGCGATGGTGACAGACTCTTGGGGCTGCTCGGATAACATCGCTCGAGTGGTAATCTCTATCAACTTCCATTTTTCCCGTAGACGATCACGTTCGAGCTTGACTTGATGAAGCTCAGCTTGGGCTTGGTCAAGGGCAAAGCCCAAAGACGCCACCTCTTTACCGAGCTCCGACAAATGGGCTTCGTAAGGGGCAATTCTACTGGATGAGGCCATCGCTTCCTTTGTCTGAGTAGAAAAAATGGTTCGTTAAAGCCTTATATTTAAACTACCCAGATGATCACTGTTCAACGGCTATAAAAGTAACGGTCACAAATCTTAACGTAAAACTTAAAGAAGTTGACATCTTATAAAAACATAAAGAAACATTTAACTGGATCAAGAGGGATTTTCCATTAATGAAAATTTGGGTCGTTACAACATTCCCCCCTTAAGAAATTTCGCCCTCGAAATTTTCCTTTTCCCACACTAAAACAAATGTGGGTAACTTAGCTTCATCATATCCTCCGACTCCCAAGTTGCTTCTTCAAACTTGTGGTTTCTCCACAACACCTTGACGAGGGGCATTGTCTTATTTCGTAGAACTTTTTCTCTACGATCTAAGATCTTCACTGGTAGCTCCTCATAAGAAAGATCGTCTTCTAATTGTACCACCTCAGAAGAGAGTACATGTGAAGGGTCTGGTATGTACTTCCTTAAGAGGGATACATGGAAGACATCATGCACCTTGGCCATAGTAGGTGGAAGTGCTAGTCGATAGGCCACAGCCCCAACACGATCAAGAATCTCGAAGGGGCCGATGTACCTTGGACTTAACTTCCCTTTCTTTCCAAACCTCATGACCTTCTTCCACGGAGATATGCGTAAAAACACCATGTCTCCGACTTTAAACTCAAGGTCTCGTCGACGATTGTCTGCATAACTCTTCTGTCGACTTTGGGCTGCCTTGATATGCTGCTGAATGGTTTTCACCTTCTCCACCATTTCTTCGACCATTTCTGGTCCAAGCAGCTTACGTTCACCGACCTCATCCCAACATGCCAGTGTTCTACACCTTTTCCCATACAGGGCTTCATATGGTGCCATTTGGATGCTCGAGTGGAAACTCTTATTATAAGAGAACTCAACTAGAGGAAGATGTTGATCCCATCCTCCTTTAAAGTCCATTGAGCATGCTCTCAACATATCCTCAAGTGTTTGGATAGTCCGCTCGGATTGGCCATCAGTTTGAGGATGATAGGCCGTACTGAAGTTCAGTTCAGTATTCAGAGCATGTTGAAGACTCTTCCAAAACTTAGAGGTAAATCTTGGATCTCGGTCCGACACAATAGATAGTGGTACTCCATGCAATCGTACCACTTCCCTGATATATATCCGTGCCAGTTGATCCAAAGAGAAATCCTCTCGAATAGCAATGAAGTGTGCAGTCTTTGTAAGACGATCCACAATAACCCAGATTGCATTGTTGCTTTTGGATGTCCTTGGAAGTCCAGTGACGAAGTCCATGGTGATGTTCTCCCATTTCCATTCTGGTATGGGCAATGGTTGCATCATCCCCTTAGACTTCTGCCTCTCTGCCTTCACTTGCTGACACACCAGGCACTTTGATGTATATTCGGCGATCTCCTTCTTCATATTATCCCACCAAAAGTTTTCTCGGAGATCTCGATACATCTTTGTGCTCCCTGGGTGAATAGAGAAATTTGAACTATGTGCATCATCCAAAAGTTCCTTCTTCAGCTCCG
Organism: Viscum album; assembly: GCA_963277665.1. Taxonomy (NCBI): domain Eukaryota; kingdom Viridiplantae; phylum Streptophyta; class Magnoliopsida; order Santalales; family Viscaceae; genus Viscum; species Viscum album. The sequence goes on along the minus strand of OY728148.1, from coordinate 2,092,308,938 downwards.
AACTTGATGGGACACATAGTCTTTTCCCAAACCACACAATTCCTTCTTCATTAACATTAAACTCTGAGGATTTTCCCTTTTTGATAGCTTCCACTTTTTCTTGGATTCTCGCATCATCCTTTTGAGCATCCTTTAACCTTTCCAAAAGAGATGGTTGAGCAATCATTTGTGAAAGGACTGATGATGTTCCCTTCTTTATGATTCCCACGTCCATCTTCATCAAGTCTAAGAAGATTGGATCCTTCTCAATTCTCATCATTGATAGAATTGCTGGATCCTTTCTACTTAGGGCATCCGCTACCTTGTTCGCCTTCCCAGGGTGGTAATGTATTGAACAGTCATAATCCTTTATGAGCTCTATCCATCTTCTCTGGCGCATATTAAGCTCTTTCTGTGTGAATATATATTTAAGACTCTTGTGGTCAGTATATATCTCACATTTCTCTCCATAGAGATAATGCCGCCAGATTTTCAAGGCAAAGATCACCGCCGCCAACTCCAGATCATGCGTTGGATAGTTTCTCTCATGGATTTTCAACTGTCTTGAGGCATAGGATATCACTTTATCATTCTGCATCAGCACACATCCTAAGCCCTTCTTCGAAGCATCACTGAATACCACAAAAAGCTCTCCACTTGTGGGTAAAGTGAGCACAGGTGCAGTGATAAGCCTCCTTTTCAACTCCTTGAAGCTTTCTTCGCATTCATCACTCCAAGCAAACTTTACTCCCTTTCGAGTTAGCTTGGTAAGAGGGTTGGACAATCGTGAGAAGTTTCTCACAAATCGTCGATAATATCCAGCTAACCCCAAGAAGCTACGGATATCAGTTACCGATGTTGGCCTCGGCCATCCCTCAATTGCATCTGTTTTGGAGGGGTCCACAGATATCCCATTGCTTGTGATGATATGGCCCAAGAATGAGACCTCCTTCAACCAGAACTCACACTTGCTGTACTTGGCATAGAGCTTCTCCTTGCGCAAAGTCTCCAGTACAGTTCTTAAATGCTCCTCATGGTCCTCCTTGGTTTTGGAGTATATTAGAATATCATCTATAAAGACTACCACAAATTTATCTAGGTAATCTCTAAAGACTCTATTCATCAAGTCCATGAATATTGCTGGAGCATTGGTGAGTCCAAAAGACATTACTATGAATTCATAGTGCCCGTACCTTGTACGAAAAGCAGTCTTGGGGATATCTTCCTTCTTCACCCTTACTTGATAATATCCCGACCGCAAGTCGACCTTGGAGAAGTATTGAGCTCCACGCAGCTGATCAAACAAGTCATCGATTCTTGGGAGAGGATACTTGTTCTTTATCGTGATTTTGTTAAGTTCACGATAATCGATGCAAAGCCGCATTGACCCATCCTTCTTCTTGACGAAGAGGACTAGTGCACCCCATGGTGATGCACTTGGGCGTATAAACCCTTTATCCAGATTCTCCTGTAGTTGTTTCTTCAGTTCTTCAAGCTCAACCACAGCCATTCTATATGGAGTCTTGGATATTGGTAGCGCCCCAGGTATAAGTTCAATTGAGAACTCAACATCTCTTCTTGGAGGAAGACCAGGAAGTTCCTCTGGAAATACTTCAGCGAATTCCCTCACAATAGGCATTTCTTCAAGGGTGGTTTCTTCCTTGGACTCAATCATCTGAGCCAGATATGCGTGCTCATAAGGCAGTAATATCCATGCTTGAGATGATGGAGCTAAAGGAGATTCATCTTCCTCCTGACACTTGTAAAGAATCGGGGGTCGATTCTCCATATGGAGTGTGATTTCCCTCTCCCGACAATTTATGTTGGCTCTATATAAGGAAAGCCAATCCATGCCAAGAATTGCATCAAATTCCACCAAAGGGAGTATGACGAGGTTCGCCGGGAAATTCAATCCACAGATTATAACAGGGGAGGACTTATACTCATGGGATGCAATGATTGCCCCATTTGCCGTACTCACCGACATCTTTACTTCCATTGTTTGTGGTGGTGCAGAGATTGTTCTACTAAACTTTTGAGATATAAAAGAATGCGTAGAACCTGAATCAAAAAGTACGTTCGCTATTCTTGAATGAATAACTAGCGTACCTGTCACCACTTCGTTGTCGGGGTTCACTTCGGCAGAAGTGATGGCAAAAGCTCTTCCTTGCTGTCTTGGAGGTTGTTGATTGCCTCCGATAACCCTTGGATTAGGGCACTGATTCGCAAAATGACCCGGTTCTTTGCATTTGAAGCATTGAACAACGCGTTGAGGTTCGAACGGAGCGTTCCTCCCCTCCGTCGCAGCCGCGGGTCCTTCTTGCTGACAGTTAACAGCTAGGTGCCCTTCTCTTCCACACTTGAAGCATTTTCTTGTCCCCCCTAAGGCAATTTCCCGGGTGCTTCTTTCCACACTTTTGGCAAGTGGGGTGCTGGAATTTCTTAGCGCCGTTGGATTTATCCATCGGACCACCAGCATTGAAGTCCACCTTCCGCTTCTTGTCCCCATGATACCCCTGTGATTCTCCGATCTCCATTTCAACCTTGAGGGCACATCAGACAATTTCCTCATAGCTGTCGAAGTCACGGATCGCTAATGCTTTCCGCAAACTAGGCTTCAGCCCACCAAAGAAGCGGTCAACCTTGCATTCGGGGGTAACGACAAAGCCGGAAGCGTATCGTGCAAGCCTTGTGAAGTTTGCCTCGTACGCTCCCACAGATTCCTCATCTTTCTGCTTGAGGGAAAGGAAGTCCCTTTCCATCTTAAGACGGAGGGTGCGTGGAAAATATTTATCGAAAAACATCTTCCGGAATACCTTCCATTCCAAAGCCTTGATCTCCTCCTCAGGCTTCGTATTTTTGATCAACGTCCACCATTGATCAGCTTCACCCTCCATACGATAAGCCGCCAGGAGAACCTTCTCTTTTTCAGAGCATTGGAGGATGGAGAATATCTTTTCAATGGAGTTGATCCATTGTTCAGCAATCGTGGGATCGGATGATCCACTAAAAGTAGGAGGCCTTTGTCTCATGAAGCTTTCAATAGCGACTTGTTCTTTCTTAGGGGGGGTTGAACGTTCCTCTTGACCAGTGTTTCTATTCAAAACTTGAGTTAACTGAGAGAGAAGCGTGACAAAGTTCGCGATTCCCGCTCCCATTGGATTGGGCATCTCATTGGTACAATCATCACACTGATCTTCACAACGGTTGTTAGCCCGAGTTCTCCTATTACCGGCCATTGGCTGGAATAAAAGGAAAGTTAGGGGTAACACATAAAGGGTAATCCAAAGACAGAAGTTGATGACTTATAAATAAACTTTAATCTCTTTAACTCATGAGTCTATAGGATTCAATCCAGGCTTTTCATGATCTTCCTTCTAACATATATTCTTAGGGGCATTTTTCCCTTAATAAGGGTTCATACTAAGATTGTGAATTTAGCAAAACATATCCCCCGGGAGTGTCGTAACCAAGAGTGCAGCAAGGCCCGTTGTCGTGCACCAGTTCCCGTTCGAGTCTAGCTCAAAGCGGTGTTTTCGGGTTTTACCCCTAGGATACATCTGTGCCAGAGCCGCCTCTACCTGCTCGTATCCAGACAGGGATGTATTTGTTTGATAAACCACTTACTTAGTACTTACCAAAACTTAGGGGAGTTTTTATTATTTTTAGTCTTGTATCTAAGGTCTTACTAGGGTTTCCTAATCCCAAAAATAACTAAACCTATCCTCTGATACCAACTATGACAACCCTGCTTTTTATTACAACTTAAACATGCTTTATTACATAAAACTTCACTTGATACAACAAAGAAGATCGAGAGGTTTAGTGTCTTTGGGGCTTAGGATCATTACATAAAAATTTTAAACATGAAACACAACATCCTTATTGAAAACTTCCTTTACATGACCACTACAATCCTTCGTACTTAGCATTGCATGGGATAACCTGAGGACATGCATAAGAAAAGGGTGAGCTATAAAGCCCAGTAAGGGAGTACACAATGAATAACATGAGGAGTACAATACATGTTAGGAAATAGGCATATCAATAGAGCATAAGAGAGACATGAACATAAAGGCATGATAAAGCATGATAATCATAACATGGAAATGTGGCAACAACACTTAACATTGAATTAGCATGAGCCAAGGCTCATTGCACATGGAGCATGAGTAAACCCTCATTGCACTTGAAGCACGAGTAAACCCTCGTTGCACTTGAATTAGCATGAGTCAACACTCATTGCACATGACGTATCATGATACTATACTTTACCCAATGCATTGGAGCGCTATAAAGGGCGCACCCTTCTTAAACATTTCATTTCATGCATAAGTGTGCCACATGGATCATAAAACATGGATTCATAAAACATAATCATTTATTCCACGATAAAGGAATGTGGAATTCATACATGAAACTTTACAATCAATAAGTAAACGTGCATAAAGGTGAATACCCTTGATGGAGAAATGGGCATGGTATTCACTACACAATGGCTTAGAAAATTCGGTGTGATTTCGGCAGCGTAACGGCGTGACATAAGAATTCATAAAAAAGGCTGATGAGAGAGAAAGGGGTTCCTCATCATATTTAAATGTAATGGACAGTAATAAGGTCATATAGATACATGTCCCAACAATTGAAAAGGAATTTATATTCATGATACAAAAGTATTGCTTGAATATAGAAGAGGAGAAAAAGGTTCCTTTCGGAATTTCTGCATAGTAACGGGTGTACATGGGAGGCATTTAATGAGAGAGAAAGGGGTTCCCCAATCATTCAAACAATAAGAGGGAAGTATGGGAGAGGTGAGAAACCATACCCCAACATTCATAAATTAAATTAAAAGGGCAATACAACTTAAAGAAAATTGACAAAAATGAGAAAGGAAGAAAAACCCTTACTTGGAAGTGTGCTTCCAAAGGCTAGAGAGAGGCTTGTGAGAGGCTTCTTGGGAGCTTGGGGCACCTTGAGAGGATTCTAGAGAGAGTATGGCAGAGGTTGGACGAACTTAAAGGGCTTTGAGTGAGGAGGAAGTGGGAGCTTGGGTGGGTTTATATAGGAAAGGTGAGAGAATTCTTTATTATTTAGGTTTGGGACCCCTTATATTAAAATAATCCAAACCACAAACCATCCCATGGTATTTGCCCATGGTTTCTGGAAAAGGAAAGAGGAAAACAATATTTTACAAGTCCAAGGTCCGAACTTATTAAAAAATTAGGGTTGCTTATGTGGAGGTGAGTCACACTCCCATGGAAATTAATTTAAAAAGGCAAAGTGTTGAATAAGTCTTGAGGGCTCCATTAATGCTTTGAAAAGTGAGTCAAACAAACCCAAAACCTCATTATTTTAATGATAAAACATATATTGGCCGAACATATGGATTATGGTATTTTATTACATCACCATTGGGTCATTATGATGTCATAAAACACATTATATATATAAATGGTATTTAATTTTTACCCAAAAATTTGACTGTCTCAGAAAATTATGAAAAATTCACCGTTGGATAATTTCGACTTCCTGATTCCAAAAATAATATTTATTTTATCTAAATAATTTTCTAAATATGTGAATTTTCACTTTTAAAATAAAAACCGACATTTATAAAGAAATTCACGGGTTTTGACAGAAATGGCTTTCAAACCTTAATAAACATTTTAATTGCATTCATAAAATTATAAGATCATTTATATTTAATGACAATTAATTTAATATTAATAATAATATTTTATTAAAATATTATTTAATTCAAAAATCCTCTAATTTAATAAAATATAATTCTTAATTAAATAATAACTAAAAACACCATTTGTACTTTAAAAACTAATTACAATGTATCAAAAATGACTAGAAATTATATTCATTATTATATATATAAAAAATAATGTACATGAACATGGTTCTACTTATTTGTTACATAACCCCTTAAAATAGCCGCATAAGACCTAAGGGTAAGGTGCGCGATGGTGACAGACTCTTGGGGCTGCTCGGATAACATCGCTCGAGTGGTAATCTCTATCAACTTCCATTTTTCCCGTAGACGATCACGTTCGAGCTTGACTTGATGAAGCTCAGCTTGGGCTTGGTCAAGGGCAAAGCCCAAAGACGCCACCTCTTTACCGAGCTCCGACAAATGGGCTTCGTAAGGGGCAATTCTACTGGATGAGGCCATCGCTTCCTTTGTCTGAGTAGAAAAATTGGTTCGTTAAAGCCTTATATTTAAACTACCCAGATGATCACTGTTCAACGGCTATAAAAGTAACGGTCACAAATCTTAACGTAAAACTTAAAGAAGTTGACATCTTATAAAAAAATAAAGAAACATTTAACTGGATCAAGAGGGATTTTCCATTAATGAAAATTTGGGTCGTTACAGGTGATCCATCCCCACAAAACCTGGAATGGTCCCACTATTCTTAAAGGATATTGAACCTGGAAGACATGAAGTAAACTCCTGTGAATATTTGCTAAAATGGGTGTAGCTAACGCAACCATTTTTCCCTCAGCCAACTTTGCCGCAATGACGAAGGTCCCTGGCCTAATGCCTCCCTTCGAATCCCTGACCGGCATGAGATAAACACTGAGCCACATTACCAAGAAAGCCGCCAGACGAGTTTTCTTTGGAATTCTTTGATTCACTTCATATCCCCACTTTTCAAACTCTCCTGCTTCTAGAGTTGGCCAGAATGTGCCACGAGCTCCTCTCTTCTCAGGTTTTGGACAAGTGGTAGGATGTCTGGGCCTGGTATACTTGGATTTCTTTTTCTTGGATCCTTTTTCTTTTGGATCCATCCCTTTCTTCTCAGTGAGAAACACATTCATCCATTCTTCTAGATGAATATCTTTTCTAAAATGAGTTAATGAGGTCTCTGCACTCTTGAGCCTGTGGAAGATTTTAAATAATTCTCGAGCTAAAGCAGGAGTCTTCTCTGAATCATTCCAAGTCACCTTGGGAGGAATGAATTCATCATACATATCGCCCAAAATTGGAGCCCCTGAAATCTTGTGGACATCCCACAAACTGATACCTACTTCTCCATGAGTCAAATGGAAAGAATTAGTTGCTGGGCTCCAGTGGCTGAGTATCTCTGGCACGAAGTTATCATGTCTGTAAACATATGTTTGCCCAACCCAGACAACCTCATATATTGCAGCTCTCTTCAGGTCCTCGATAAACTCTGCTCAAGTCTATCGCACCCAGTATGCCCACATCCATGTTGGCTTCACACCTCCCCCAGGATGGAAATCCCAACTTTTCTTCCAGCCTTTAGATTGTTCCATCTGAGCATTTCGGAAGATTGAAGGATGACAATGTGGTTGAAGCTCAGGTGTATGATTTTTCAAATCTGGTGTGCAAAGGATATGATGCATCACGTAAGCCTTCTCCACTGTTCCAACAGTTAGAAATACTCATCCACCTGAGATATTTGCTGAAGCAAAATTGGTATAATTATGAAACCACGAAAATGGAAGATAATTCTTTACTTCTGGAATAATGACTTCTTGTAGATGACCATAGCCATATAAAGTTAGATAAGTGATTTGAGGAAAGTTGCAATGATATTTCTTCAGATACTTATCCAATTCTGGAAGAGTACTATCCTTGATAGTATAGTAATCATGGCCAATGATGTTCATCATATCATCTATCTTCTTTCTAGCCATTTCATCAATTAATCCGGGTCTAAGAGCCATTAATTCTGCACAAAGAGTTGAATAAATTAATTTATAAATGAATTAATTTTTCACAAACTTTGTGAAAGAAATCAAAAATATGGCTAAGGCATTAAGGCGCGCAAGTATGGACATGTCGCGCAAGTGTTACATGTGCCGCGCAAGTTTCTGTCGCGCATGTATCACCGCGCAATCCCTATTACCTTTACAGTAGAGAGACAACGAGGGAACAGTGGAAAAATAGACTTTCACAGCGAGGAATACTTGAGCGGCGAGAGCTCGAGAAATTCGGGATCAGATGCTACACACGGCCAAAAGCCATGTATTTATAGGCCAGGAGGCCTATCTGCGCGCCGTACCCAGTACGCTTAAGGCCTGCGCGACGCAAACTTGCGCGCTGCCCTCTGTGCACTGAAGACTTGCGCGCCCCCCTTTTCCTTTGGATGGATTCGATTTCCTCAGAGTCAAATCGTCATTTCTCTCCGGATCCAACTCTAAGGGGGGACTTTTGTTGACACTCCTTTCATCACAGAATCTAAAGATCGGAAAAGGGGAATATCTGAGCTTAAAGTGATTCAACCTTTGAAGAAAACATCAAAAATCGACAAGGGCATGAACAAAGGATCAACAACAACTGCACCGCGCAAGTTATATCACTGTCGCGCAAGTCCACTTGCACGACACCCTTGGTCACGCAAGTTACTTGCGCGACCTAAGTGGTAACCGCCCGGTAACCGCTCAAGGCCTTCTTTTGCCTATAAATAGACCCTATGGGCCCCCCATTCGGGAGGATTGTTTTTCCAGAAATTCGGATTGAAGCTCCCGACGCCCAAGTCTCTTCTCAAAGCTTCCGGAACACTTCTAATGTAATTTTTTACCTAGAACGGAAGATCTAAAGAGAAGGAGGAAGGCCTAAGTGTTGAAACTCATCAACACTTGCGCGCTTGAGTGGCCAGCCCTTAAGGGAACTGGTCACACTTGCGCGCCGCCTTATTCCTTCGATAGAACTTGCGCGTCCCTTTTCTGGGAGAACCTCAAGAGGATTCTAAAGGATTTATGAAAGAGTCACTCAAGTATTTTAAATACTGGTTGCAAATCGCGCAAGTACCCCACATGTCGCGCAAGTATACCTGCGCGACCAATACTTGCGCGCCCACGCAAGACTTGCATGCCTTTCAAGACTTGCGCGCCCCTACCTTTTTGGGTTCCCATCTCGCCCATTTTACCCCTCTTAAGCCATTTCACCTTTCCTATTCAAGATTTAGTCTTCAAGATACTCTTCAAAGCCATTTATGGCATGATTTCTTGATTTTACTTCCTTATTTGAAAGGAATTCTGTGGAATATCTCTCAAAACATAGTGATTTATACATCTTTATGTCACCATAGATTGAGAGTTCATTCATTCAACCTCATCATTTAAGATGAGAGAATCCTTAACCTGGGTCTCCTTTTTAGGAATAATCCCCAGTTATAAGTCCTTTAATTTGGGCATCTTCCTCAGGAGTAAGCCCCAAATTCTTAAAGTTCCCAAACTTGGCCATCCTCCTCAGGAGTAAGCCCCAAACCTTAATTCCTTAACTTGGTCATCCTCCTCAGGAGTAAGCCCCAATCATAATCCTTTAATATGGTCATCCTCCTCAGGAGTAAGCCCCAATCATAATCCTTTAATATGGTCATCCTTCTTAGGAGTAAGCCCCAAGTCCTCTAATTTTGGGCATCCTTCTTAGGAGTAACCCTCAAACCTTAATCCCTAACCTGGGTCTCTTTTTTAGGAATAAGACTCAGTCATAATCTTGGTCTTCCTTTTCAGTAGTAAAACCCAATCATAAGTCCCCTCCTATCTTGGGCATCCTCCTTAGGAGTAAGCCCCAAGATTAGAGTATTCAAATCTCCATGAAGCTCATATACCTTTATGGACCCTGTTCATGGATTTTCTCCCTAAAAGTGAATCCTAAACCTTCATCTATCTGGGCAATCATACATACATAATCCCCAAACCATTTCTTATGATTGCATCTTTCATGGCACAATTGTCTAAGTTTTTACCAATACCTCTTGTTTCTCACACCGAGCATGACTCATGTGAGCTTAGAGTGTAAAAGTAATTATGACATCCTTCTTTGAGCCATCAATCATAAACGTCATACTCCCTTACTCGAACTACGTGGGTTCTGATTCCTTTCCCAAAACAAAGGATACATAGGTAGCCCATTTCCGGGTTCGATCCCAACTCTGAAATAATTCATGTCCTTCTGAATGAAAATAAACTTCAAGTGCCCCATTGAGTGGCTTTAAAACCAGCCTGGTCATCTAAATGACCAAGAGACTTTTATATAAATGTTTTGAAGGATACCATTGACCAAGAATCTCTAAATAGATACAGATGATTCTCTATTGATGAAGAACCTCGAATACATATAAAAGATTCTCTAAATTTCTTACATATTTAATCATTGATTGTTAAAACTAAAGGAAATCTCATTTTATACTTGGTAATGTAATAAGGATTCACGAACATAACATAAATCTATAAAGAGAGTCCTGGAGTAGACAATAATTCCCCTCAAAAAGGTGTGATGAGACCGACCTCCCATCCTCTCGACCAATGCAAATTCCTAAGCCTCATCAGTCCACAAGCTAATGAGCACCTACCTTTGGAAAGTAGGTCCAAACGGATGTGGAATCATTAGATGTTTCTGGTTCTACGAACAAACCCGCTAGAAACCGATCAGAACGTTTGAATCTCCGGTCCAGGAGGTCATCCCCGAATTCCGTGCGAAACAGTAATGTATGGGTCGTTAGACTAACTCCATTATAATCTATGAAAAATTAGCTTCGTATGACCCAAGTCTACTGGATGAGACCATTATCTCCGTTTCCTACGTCGAAGAATTTGTTAAAAACTTATATTTATATTAGTTGTGTGATCACTATTCAATGGCTATATTATCAATGGTAATGATGCGTAATGGAAATTTAAATCCAATAATAACAATAATAGTTCATGTTTTTTCTATATCCATAAGACATTAAAATAAATGGAATTTTATTCATAAATAATCGGGTTGTTACACCCCTCACTGAAAAAGGTTATGTATCACCTAAGGAAAAACCATACTCTAAACTCAACAATGACCTCATATTTCTGATTTGGGAACCCGTTCAAGAGTTATTAAACTTTTTAATGGAGGAAACTTGTGTGTGATGTTAATATATTTAATATATTTGAAAATTTTATTCTAGTCTCACCAAGCCTTGGAATAACAGGCCTTCTCAGTTCTTCGTATAGAAAGTATTACATATAATATCCAAAAATAATATATAGAAAATATAATTCATTATAAATAAATCACCACTATCAATCCCATGGTTCTAATGTCACACCCCTGGTCGATTATATCCACATCACCAAATTCTGGAGTGTCTATGATCTTTTCACATGACTGTGCCAACTAATTCCAAGACTAACTACCATATATTAGAATATATGGATATAGTATCCTATGAAGTATTCAAGGAGTCCACATTTAATTATGAATAACAGTCAGATTCAATTAGAAATTCTAAGTCATCCCATTGTTGTGGGTGATAAGTCAATCATTATGAGTTGATTCTAGGTGTTCAATAATATCTTGTTCCATACATCACCCCTGGGATGTAATCCTAGGAAGTATATTATTGATCAAGTGACATAACTAATCCCTTGAAGGTAATCCTAGGTTATCCCATAATCATAAGGTGTCACAACTAATTCCTTGTGGTATGACCCTTATAAATCCACAATCATTCAGCATCATTATCAACTGCTAGGGGGATGAACCTTTCTAATGAAATAGTAGTAGGTATAAAGTCAATACTTATGAAATAATCCTAATAAATAAATAGTTATCAAGCCCCAAGATGTTCCTTGGAAGGTACTCCTATGTAATTCAACAGTATCAAGCGTAATGTCGACCCCTATAAGGTAATCCTAGGAGATAAATAGTTATTTGGATCTATGATGATCTCTAGGTGGAGATCCTATATGATTCAATAATATCAGGTGTAATATAGATTACAAGTAGGTAATCGTTATAGATTAATATCCATCAGTAATAAAATTCAATCCTAGGGATGTAATAGTGGGAATTCTATTACAAAAAAGCATGATGTTTGGGTCCTTGGAAAACACCATAGAAATCTTGTGTATGTGTGTGTCTACACATATATGAGGGTAGTAAGTTCCTCCTGAATCATCCCATGTCCTCATCACCATAGAAACTTTGGGAACAAAACCTGGATATAATTTCTATGGTTACACTTTTGATTTTCACTACCGAATCTAGCACAAACCCTCTCAAATATCAACATATCATTAGGGAACCTACCTCTAGGGTCCACTAATAACACCATCACACAGACACGCTTAAATGGTTTCCCCTGTTTCATAATCAATATTAGGTCAAATTCTATGAAAAAGGGTAATATATCCTTCTATATCATCACGATCATCATACATCCTCAATGGACTCATAAGGAATGCATCATTGGCATTGGACTCGATTGGTTTCACAAGGCCCATATCACTTTCATGGTCATCTACCGTGGTTACTATAACACAACTCAATCACAATCTACCTAGGTAATACCTACCTTATGATTATAAACTAGTGTGAGACGATAATTCTCTACATACATATCTAATCTATACTAAAGGCTTTAAAGGATCTTAAGTTTCACACATGGTTAATCCCTAGGCCATCTTGTTAAATTAATCACTCACCTCTACCATGAGGTCACTAATGGAATCTGTCAATTGGTAAAATACTTCCTGTTAATTTTATATTATTTAATATACACCCCTCATGTTCAAAATTTCATAAGGAAAACAATTAAAATCAAGACCTCATCCATCAGTGGCCACACAAGATTTAACTACTACACATGGTCGATCATGACCTTTTCACTTTATTCATTTCATATATAGGAATTTATTTTTAAATAATGTACATAATTTAATACTTATATTTCACTCATTGTTGATACTACACATATACCATTCCTCATAAATCAAGTATAATACCATATAAAAAATGAGTAATTCACACGTTCCTAAAATTCATAATTATTCACATTTAATGTCCATCCTGACAACTATCAACCAAGATTTTCCAAACCCAATGGATATCATCTAAACACACAAGTATATATCTATAGTCATAAAATACAAAAAGTAATTATAAAAAATTTTAATTTAATAATAAATTAATTTTAAAAATTAATAATTGATTTAAAAATAATTCCATTAAAAATAATTCTAATAATATCATTGGAAGCCCTTACTGCCCTAAAACAAAAATAAATGGGTTGCAGTCCACTATTGAAATGCTCCAAACAAATCCATAGAATATCCTTGTCATTCCTAAAATAATCATATATCAATTTTATAAAATTTAAATAAAATCAACATAAAATCCATAAGGATAATGACCTTCATTTAATAAACATTTAATGAAAAGCATATACCATCTAGGGACATCCTCTCTCCAATCCATATGAAGTCCCTATATATATGAGATGATTCCACTATGCTTCAGTATAATTTTCCCTGAAATCTCTGACTAGGACATCTAAAATTAGAGAAGATGTAAGAGGAACTGATAATAGAGTCCGTGAAAAAATATCATGCCTTATATAGCCATAAAAACACATAGGGAATCATCCCAAATAAAGGGGAATCGAGAGGGGAATGGGGGAGGGAGAGTCCAACTGAAATGTCCTCCTACCATCACTCAAACACCTAAAACCTCCCAAAATCCTAATAGAAAAAGATAGTTTTCCCCTATATAACAACACAATAATGAATATTAATGTCATGAAACACATGGTTCATGGAATAAAGAACTTTAGGAAGAGGATGAATCCTACTGCCTCGACACTTACCATATATGAATCCTAGGTTCATGGTAGGAATAAATTAGGGCAGGGACTCTTCCCTTAGCTACTTCATCAATGGACTGAATGGTGGGTATAAATGGCATTCACATCGTAATCCTAGTTCATAATGTGAATACATGAGTGAAAATTATTCTTAGGTTAGTTTTTTGTTTTTTAACATTGTTTACTACATGATGTTATTTTAGGTGACATTGAAAATAAATTTTTAACGTCATTTAATAAAAATAGAAGTTACAAATACATTTTGGTGGAACATTTTCACATATGATATGACACTTACTTACCCCTTCATGTTTATGAAACTTCAGTTTAAAATAATTTTTCAACTCAAAAAACATTTTATGTACTTATATCCAAAATTTAGTAATTATAAATGAAAATTCACCCTTTTTTACATATTTGATCTATGATCTATTCTCTCTTATTGTAACTCTAATGTAATTCCATGAAATATTTTAAAATAATATACATGAAATAAATTTAAATGTCATTATGATATATACAAGTATTAAAATATTCAAACATTTATTTTCAATACATTTGTCCAATTATCTTGTGCTTTACCATGGATAAAACAAAACCAATAAAATGTTATATCCCTTAGAAAAGAAACACTCAAAATCCAATAGCTACTAATATATTTGAAAATATAATGTTAGTGGTTATTATTTTAAGATATATATTAAACTTCAGGAGGTATATTTTTTATACTCTTGAAGATAAGGAAGAATCCATCACGAAATAATTTCATTCTTTTTTTCTCTTTTATCAATATAAGCTACTCATTCTACATTAGTCATTATCCTCACTATATGTGAAATAAATGATGGGTTTTTAAATATATATATTACTGCCATATAATACTAAATAAAAATTGTACAAATATGACTAATAAAAATAAAACATAAATATATATTTTCAATAATTTAAAATGATGTAAAGATATATATTAATCCACTTTCATGGAAAAAACTTGCATCGTGTTAATGCCTAGCTCATCTACAGTTACTAGATCCTTGATCTATTTCAGAAAAAACATCATAATCATTATATGACCAAAAATCTCAGTTTACATTAGAATTTTTTAAACATCCAATAAAAATTTGAATATATTGATAATCTCTGAAGACTTGAATTTGTATTTGAAGTCATAATAGCTTGTATTTTTTTCAATACAGCATGTATTTACATTTAAAATATTCCTATAAAAAAAGGGAAATATATAAACATTAAAATGGTAAAATAAATTTAATAGAAACATGAAATAAAGGATATATTATATACATATCTTTATGTTAATTTATCAAACAAATATATATTTCCAAATTAAAAAATGGTTGGTACTTTGTCTAATTGTATTGAACTCATATGTAGGGAAAACCATTCTTACTTATAAATCTATAATATTTTATACAGTGATACTATGATTCTCTATCTCTATATATTGATGTTTAATGGTATTAAAAATATAATATATCATTCTATATGAAAAGATATGATGTTTTAGATCATAAAAATATAAATAGAAATAAATGAAAA
The DNA here is from genome assembly GCA_963277665.1 of Viscum album. Lineage (NCBI taxonomy): Eukaryota > Viridiplantae > Streptophyta > Magnoliopsida > Santalales > Viscaceae > Viscum > Viscum album. The sequence goes on along the minus strand of OY728148.1, from coordinate 2,092,293,798 downwards.
GTTATGGAGTATGAGGTGTCTGAGTTGGATAAGTAGGAGGAGTGTGATCTAAAGGCAAAGGTGGAGACATGGAATCAGTAGCCTACAATAATATTTTAGGGTTATAAACATTTAATGCAATTAATATTTGATCCATTACTCCATAATCTCATGAAAATCTTAAACTGTAGCATCTAAATATTTGTTTCTTATTTTATAAACTTTTTCCGTTGAATAATCTTTAAAATCTAGAAACAATTTTTTACCAATACACATTCCAAGTATACTCCTAAATGGAAAAGGTGTTTAAGATTTTCCAATGATGTAGCTAAAATATCCTTCCTACACTTACTATGAAGGTCCCATGTGTGCCCTGATCCCCAAGAGATTATATTTTAAAATATTGAAAAAACCACTATTAATCAAAATATATAATGAATTTATTTAACTTATATAAATATATAAATTAATCATCTTACCATACTATCATATAAAACCATTGAATCTTCTATAATATATTATCTATTTTTTCTCATTAAATCCCTCTTTTGTTTTTCATGTCTAGCTTGGGGGAAGGAGGTCAACCTATGTAGATCCTGAAGACTCAGCTTTCAGTGGCAGAAAATTTTCAGCTACAATTTTTTCATCTAATAACATATACCCACAACGAGATAAAGTATGAGGGAATAAATTTTTAAATTGGCTCTAATAATGAGATCTCCTTATTTTCTGTAAATTAGGAATAAGTAAATCATCAAAATGATCATTAATATAAAATATTCTAAATAGTAACATTTCACTTACAAAAAACTCCTCTTGTTTTCTATATAAAAAAAATTATTCCATGTATCATCATATAGAAATGAATATATATCAAAAGTATTTTGTTGTTTTTATGCCCAAAAAGGAAATATGACGTGAGGGTTAATTCAAAATCCCTTCATCTCCTAGCATCCAATGCTTCAATTTTCCTCCTGAATCTTCCAGAATCACGTATATAATATGTCATCTAATGATAATGGTAAAAAATATATTAGAATAAACATTTTATGGCAAGTAAAATAGTAAGAAAATATTTTACCAAAACTATGTTCCATAATTAATATATTTTCTTTTTTCAACACTTCATCAATCAGAAATCAAAATACTAACTTTTATTTTTTTTCTTGCACTGCAACAAAATCCTTGAATAGTTTTGAATTTGGACCCCATGGAATATAATTATCATAAAATTCTACTATTATCCTTTAGTCTTGGATATGGGAAACATATAATTTTGGTAAACATTTGTTTCCATGTTTACCAACCATTGAACTCTTTTTCCCTCATGGAAGTATATTTTTCTTATGCAAAAGAATGAAGAGGATCATCAATATGAGAGTGTGTGTGGTCCTCACCTAAGGTATGTGTATAATAATCCCCATAAGTATGTGGTGGATTGGATATATGATCTATTATTATACTATAAATCAAAGTAACAAAAAATTAGTACACAAATATTAAAATCTATCTATTACATAGAAATGTAAATAAAAACTAAAAAATTATCAAAGAAAAAGTAAACTAAAATTGAAACATTTTTATTCATATTTTTTATAACTAACTAAAATTCTAAAAACATTAATGTGAGATGAAATGAAAAAAATGAATAAAAAATAAAAAAATTGTATGTGAATAGTAAAAAGCATCCAACATGTTACACCATTATTGAACACCAAAATGAATAATCTTTGAATATATGAAAAATGATCCAAAAAAAAGAAAACTAAACTGAGCATATTTTTATTCATATTTATTAGAGTAGTTAAATAAAATGAAAACAAAATTAATGATAGATGAAATAAAATTAATTAATTAATGAAAAAACATCCAAATTGGTGTGTGTATGGTAGAAAAGCTTCTATGTATTACACTATTTTTTACACCAAAAAGGATATTCATTGAATATATTAAAAATTATCCAACTTTAAATTAAACTAAACTAAAAACATTTTCTTTTCAATTGATATAGCATTTAACTAAAACACTAACAACATTAATGAGAGATAAAATGGAATCGAAGAATGAAAAAAAAATACAAAAATATTATGTGAATGTTAAAAATTCCTTAATTTATTACAACATATTTTACACAAAAATACTATTCTTTGAATATAATCCTTTATAAAAAAATTATTTTTATTTAATGTATTAGATTAAAAATAGTTATTTTACAAAAAATCAACAAATAGATAAGTTAATTATGGGTAAACATTATAAAATAAGTAAAACTGAACTAATATAAACAAACAATTTAACTTATTAGTTATAATATGTGTTTAATAAAGAAAATAAAATTGAGATTTATAACATTTTATGAGATTTAAAAAATTAAATTAGAAAAAAACATAGGATACCTATAATACTATGAATTTATTATAGGATAGTTTTACCAAATTCATTCATTGTGATGATTCAGTATGGAATAAACCATGTCCACAAAATGATCATAAATATTATCTAATAATATTTCCATATAAGTATGGATATCACATAAATCAATATCTTTTTCATGTTTTTCAACACCAACATACAACTTTTTACCTAGTAAAACAATAGACCGCTTTTTATAAGATTTATCAAGGACAAATAAATTTTTTTTAATGTGTTTCCATAATAAAAGGATCATATATGTATTCTAATTCATTCATATTAACTAGTTTCATTCTAAATTCATCGTGTCTGAACCTTATGTAATAGGTAACCCTCTTTTAGTAAAATACTGGAACTCAAAATTTAGTGTAATCATCCTACAATATTTTTTTAATGAATCTATAATATAAACTTGATACGGATATCATATTTTGTCTTTGGTACTCGAAAAATTAATTTCTTCTATGAACACCAATACACTACTATTTTGAACTACATTATTGTTGTCTTGATCATTCATATGAAATGTATAACCATTATTTTCTTACCCATACCATGTTATCAAATTTAATCATAGACTTCATACTATCAATGTTTCCTAAGAATATGATATACTAATAATAAACTATTTGAAAAATGGAAGAAAGTTTTGTTATTCTCATTCAAAATCTACATATCTTTCATATTTGGATTAAATTACCTACAAAAATTAATATGTAATGTTATATATAGATTACCATCTTCAATGTTATTAAAGAAGTACAAATGTACCTTCTTTATTTTTTTCACCTATCAATGATTTTAATTCAATCCACAGATCCCATTTATCTCATAATTGACTTATTCATGGTGGAATATAGGCAAACTGATGAGATGCACTTCAAATAATTATCTTGTAAAAAACACTACAACATGCTCAAAAATATACTTCTCAACAATAGAGGATTCAGGTCGATATGGATTCTTAACATACCTCTTCAATATCTTTATATACCATTCAAAAATAATATATCCAATATAGATATAAAGGTCTACCAAAACATATTTATCATAATAAATGAACAATTAAATGCACCATGATATTTCAAAAAATAATGTTTAAAATACATTTCAAATTGAAAAATTATTGAAACTTATTCTTTCTCAAAATTTTTTAAACCATCTAAATTAATCACATTATTACAAATTGAATTGAAAAAATTACACACCATCATGATATTAATTCGTAACTAGATGTGAAATGTTATATGAAATGGAACTGGTAAGAGTCATTGCATCATGATGTGACAATCATTAGATTACATACCTGTCAACATCAAATCCATTAACGACAAAAACAATTACAATTTAATAATAACACTAAATAAGTTTTATATAACGAAGACATTGGAGAAACTAATTATCTTCCTCTAAGATAATGTGTGATAAGCCGTAGGTATGTATGTTCACCATTTATCATGATTGGTTGGTAACTCCAAACATATTCCCATTAAAATTAAGATCAATCTTGAATTCAACCCATATATAGTATTTTATTTAATATCAAATAATTTTCCAATCAATATTTCAAAGATATTATTCTTCACATGTAGAAGATCAACGTTTTGTTTTACCTCATGATATCTCTAATATTGTATCTTAAAAAGTATTGACTATTTATTCCTAATATATATATCATTACCATATTTTTTCATCTTTTTGAATGTCATATCAATGAATTTCACCCTCTAAAAATAATTATTGGTGTACAATGGTTTTATAACAATATCAAATTATTGTGAGTAATTGAATTCCTTAATAACGATAAATAATAATGATCCATAAAAAACCTTTGATGAACCATGTGTATTATTTTTCTCCCATGTTGCAGTTGATAATATAAAGTATATTGTTCATAAATTGGATAAGTTTTATGCCACTTAACATTATATCTATAAAAAATTTAATATGTTGGAATGTCATTTATACTGAACATAATCATTTCATCTTGATGAAGATATTTTGTTTTATAACAATCATACACCCTAATACATTCCTCCTATAAAAGTTTCAAATCATCAATTAATGGTGGCAAGAAAAAATCAATATCATTTCCAGACTGTTTTTTGTCCAGAGATCATCAAAATCAACATGACATTTTTTTACTTCATACACAATTTAGGAGATAAGTTGTAAATTACTAATAAAACTGTCCATGAACAATATGTTCTACTAAGTCTTTCATATGGATTCATTATCTCTACACACATTCCATTTTTTATATTTCAATCATTATTTTCAAATGTAAGATATTTTTAATCAATTTTCATCCTCTTTGGATAATTAGATAGATGACGTAACATTCCATCATATATCTTCTTATCCACATACCATATTAACCTTTTTTCATCATTTGAATTTTCAAATAAACATTTAAAACATGATATTATAGAATGATAACAAAATTTCTCAGTATGAATCTATATAACTACTAAATTAGCCTTTGATTTTTATTTAAACTTATACCATGATGTACCACATTTAGAACACTATGAAAAAATTCATATTCCTTCATATATAGAACACATTGATATAGTTAGGCATGTATTTTATTTTACCCCAATCCCATAGAGAAAAATATTTTCTTCAATTTATAATGTGAATCTAGAAAATTATTGTATTTAAGAAGTACAACTTTCAAAAATTGTAACAAGTCATTAAAATTATTGTCACTCCATCAATTTTTCAGATTCAAGTTAACAAATCTTAATACGATAAAAAATCATAAATTCTATACAACCCAGATACAATGGGTTTTCAGCACCACCATATAGATTCTAAATTATTGGATCCTTATCAATTTCCACTACTTTAATATCACTAATCATTTATTCAATTTGATCAAAATTATCATCTAGAAAATTATCATAATCAATAGATCTAATTTTTTCCCAGTTTCACCATGCCAAATCCAAGGGCTATAACTTCAAATAAAAACAAAAATATTTAATGATATTTGATCTCTATTATTTTCAAATTCTTAATATTTAAATATTTCAGGCATGGATAAAGAAACAGTTCATTGTATGAGACATTTCATTTATAAAATTACAAAAGATCATAGATAAATACCACCTATTCTATAATTATTAGAAGTTAAGTAATCAAAATTTTAAACATCATTATCTATAAAAAAATATCAATACTTGAATAAGAAATTATAATTTCAAATTTAATTATAAATTTTATTTTATAATTAATAATAAAAAATACCATTAAATATTTCCCAAAAAAGAAATATAATATTTTTTATTTAAAATATATCTTTATATATATTAATTTATAATTATTTAATAACAAAATAACACACCATAATATAAGAACAATAATTCATAAATTAAATAATATCTAAGATGTGTTAGGAATGAGAACTAAAAATATAAATAATGAAGAGAAAGGGAAAAAAATTAAAAATTAGAACCACGAATTAAAATACAAATACAAATGAAATGGATTCAAAGAAAATAAAATCAATAAAAAAATTGTATATTGATATTGGATTTGAGATGGTTGTGAAGGATACACCAATGATAAGAAGGTGTAAGTGGTGGTCGACATTGCATAATGGTGGATGGTGGTGGTTAATGGAACCTGAATGATAAAGTGACATTAATGAAAAATTGGAACTACAAATAAAAATAAACATAGCATGGATTCATGAGAAGTCGAAAAAAATAAAAAAAATGTAAATTGATATTAGAAATTAGTAAATCCTAACGAATAATTGAAATCAGAACCTGGATGAGTGAAATCAACGAGAAAAAACATGAATGGTGATCAACATAAGAGGAAAAAAAGAGCGAACATGTAAAATAATGAAACAAAAATTACTCCTCCCAAACCATATTTAAAATTATAAAGCATTTCCACATCAGTTATTAAATAACTGACACAAGAAATTTGATTTCTCATGTCAGTTGTTGAATAACTATTTTAAAAAAATTGGTGTTTTATTTTTAACATAAATTATTCAACAACCAACATGGAAAACTCTTTTATCACATTTTTTATTGAATAACCAATAATAAAAATAAAACATAAAAAGAAATTCATGTTAGTTATTCAAAAAATGATGTAAAAAATTGTTTTCTGCATCGGTTGTTGAATATCCAACGTGAAAAACTTGTTTTATTTTTTAAATTGGTTATAGATAACAGCTATAAAAATCATTTTAGGGAAAATATAAATTATGTAATAGTGATATCTCAAGGTAGATGACCCCCTTCACACTATTAAAAATAATTCATAGAATCAATGGACCTTTATATTGTAAATGGCCTAATACTAGATATTTTAATCAGCGGACACACATGGTCTCTACTTTGATACTTCAGCAAACCCCAAAGGAGTCCACCAATCCATTTTCTATAGATTAAAAAACCTATTTTAGATGTATCAATGCTAAGAATTAAAATCTACAACCCTATTTTTATAACGAACCTCTAAATAATTCAAAAAATAATATTCAATCCAAAATTCATGACCCATCCCAAAAAAGGGTATTATAATCTCCTATCTATATAACTTTTTATTCCTCATATGTCTCAATAGAACATTAATAATTAAACATGGATTATCCCTACCACTAATTCAACATCATCTTGTTGCCTTCAACTATGAAATTCCAAAAAATCTTATTATGTGTAACTGCTTTTGTGAGGTAAAAAAATCATCAAAAGATAAGATATCGTTCATCACCAAAATTGAAACATTGAGGTGGTTCTTACCTGAACACATCTATCATGGGACACCCATGTTTCATAAATCAATTCATCCTTGGTATAATCATGGCCCCATGATAAGTGTAATGCCCTGAACCTAGTTACCCAGATTCAGTGCTTTATTACGTAATATTGGCATGATGCAAGGAATCATGTCCCAAAAGATCGATCATTTTAGTATTATTGAAAAAAGATACATATATAAGTTCAATATTAAAACTTGAAATGAAATACTACACTAATTTATTCCATTAAAAACATATAAGGCTCATAGATTATGCCTGTAAGTCACTCATAGCTAACTTCCTCATATCCCAAGAAAATGAAACATAAGAAATGGGTGAGCACAAATTCTCAGTAAGAGTATGAAATACAACAGAAGATAACATAAACATTAGGTAAGATGAAAAATTCAAAACACATGCCTTTACAAATAATAAACATGAACACTTTATGGCATCAATATGAGCTGAGAAAATAATTATATAATAAAACATAGTCATGGGTATTCTACTAGTCTAATAAACACATGAACCATCATTTATATTTTCACAATGAGGGAATGTATAATGTCGGATATTCTGAAACATTTTGTAAAGGCCTTGACCAAGACATCTAAAAAGGATTAATTCCTTGACCGAGACCATATATCTAATTGGGAAAGGACTCAGCCAATTCCACGTATAATTTTATCATGAGACATACTGATGCACCTCGGAGCTATAGTGGGCTCCACCCATCACATACTAAGTCTAAAGCATTCCTCATATGAAAAGGTTGAAACATAACATGATCATTCGTATTAAAACTAGCATATGAAATGTCAATAATTTACCCATAAACCCTGAATTGTATAAAAATATCACAATCAAAGTCAAACATATAAAAAAACCTTCAATACATTATGGAAGATTTGTATCATAACAAATCAACTCCAAACAAGTTTAAAATCCAACAAAGGATGTTGACATAGATGGAAATAAGATTTTTTGAGAGAAATATATCATTCTTTGTTTAAATAATTTAGAAGTAAATTAATTATAAAAGAAAACATTTATTTTAGAAATATTCTTACAATCTTGTAAGGTAAGATTTGATGATGTTATAATGCTGGAAAATAGTTGCACCTGCCCTATAAGTTAAAAAAACATTCTTATCTTAATTTTTTCGAAAAGGACATAAAGTACCATGATTGGAAAACGAAAGAAAGATTCCTTTCAAAACATATAAGGTAAAATAATGGTATAAATGAATTTAACCCATAGTGTAGTAAATAGTAAAAATGTTTTTGAAATACATTTTTAATAAAACATGGATGTGGATGATAAAGAGGTCCACGTAGATACTTACGTAAAAACAACCTCAGATAAAAAATAGATTGTGAATTTAACCCTTAACTTGTAAATCTACTTAGTTGATGGTATTTTAACCTCTTGTATAATAGTTAAAACAATGTAATTAAATTATAAAAGAACTATATACAAAAATCTTATATCATATATGATCCTCTAATATCGCTTTGATAATAATATTTCAGTAGTATCATCATTTCTGGTGTTAACTAATACATTTTCTTTTATATGCTGGTTTATATAAGCCATGATTGTAATGGATAGGATGTATTTGATTCATATACAGAAGGATATTATGTTCATAAATATTATTTTTGATCATAAAATTTAAATTATTCTTGAATGGTTATGATGGAAAAACCAATCTCATCATGTTCGGGGAGACGGTAATCTATATGTACGCACGAGCAACCATATAATTATATTGATGGTGAAATCATATGTAATTGGATGGTATATCATATATAATGAATCATTAACAAGTTATATTTTTTATTTATATTATTTATATTCATTATTATACCCATCCAAAATAATGATGTGTTTGAATAACAAACTACACCACGACGTGGAGATGGTAAGCCGTACGTACACACGTATGTGGACATTGTCATTTATAGAATGGATAGAATAATGAATATGGTTATAAAATATTTATAATAACATTAAATTATATATAATATAGAAGAGTTATTATTTAGAAGGGAAACAACAAAGAAATAGGATGTGGAAGAAGAAATGAACTTGAAAGAGGTGATAAAATATTTACCTCTTCTTTGGGTTCTTCCTTTTGATTTGATCAAAAGGGATCCTTAGGTTGGCTTTATGACCAAAGGAAGGTCTCTATAATGAAGGGAGAAAAGTTGGGAGGATATTTTAGTAGGGTTTGGACGAGCCAAATGTCTTTGGAGGTGTGGAATTAATAGAATGGAAGGATCTCTTTTATAAGAGAGGTGAGGGTCACTTTAGGAAAAGCTAGAAATATTCTTTTATAATAAAATAATTTTCGGTTTCTAATGACTAAAAAATGAATTATTTAGAGTATAAGGTGGGTATGGGTTTCAAACCTCTCAATATATGGGTTTTATATAGGTTTAGGTCACTATATTTTTCTTATCTTTTAGATTTAACTCTTAGTTAAATAGTTTGACATTTACCATGTCTCTTTGTATATTTATATTATATTGTTAAAAAACATACTATAAACATCCAAAAGAACCCCAAGTAGTTTATTATTAAAATATATATCCTTATATATGTCCTTTGGAAGAAACCTATTTTTTTAGGAATATTATATCAATTAATAATATAGTATTTATTTTAAAACTCAATTACATCAATATTTACACTATTTAGAATTTGGTTTTTGTGAAAATCATAACAGCATGATTACTTCAAAAAAAAATTATATAATAAACCCTAACATGTCTTATTAACCTATATAATTAGTGGAATTCATCAAAATTCTCAAATTATTTTTATTTGGTTATTTATAATATCATTTATTTTATTATTTTATTAATAAGGTAATTATTACATCATCATTGTGTCATAAATAAATTAAATTTTTTAATGTCTATAAATTATAAATAAAATAAAATTATCTAGGAATTCATTTTAGATTTATAATTAATATTTATAGCTTAATTTATCTTATGTATAACCCTATATTAAAAAAGTTTTAGTTATTAAACTTTTAATTTAACTCTTTTAACACTTCTTTAAATAAAATAATAATAAATGTTTTAATCTAATCCAAGTGGACCAAAGGAGATCATATTTTATTACTAAGGTTTTTTTTTCTAATTACACTTATCCAATAGAATTAGGACATGTATTAGGGTAATTATGATATCATTTTTACCCTTAATTACCCAATTTACTTTTAACTGAGGTAAATAAAAGTGAAAAGTTACTATTCACCAAAAATTATTTTCATCTTATTAAACCAAATATTACTTACTGATATTAACCATGTTTATCTAATTTTTTAAATTCAACTCAAAGATGTGGTAAAATTAATTTTTAGGCAAATTTGCAAATGCTCCAAGGAGGTGGGTAAAAGACGGTAAAAGTTCAATAAAATTTTTATATATCTAAACATTTTATAAATTGACTCCAATGAATTACATTGAACTTATATATGTGATTTGTATCTATTTTTACCTAAAAAAAATTTAGATAAAATAAATAATTATTTAAATTAAAATTTGATTTTTACCAATAACTAGTGTTTTTCACTATTCATCAAAAATTGAATGTTTTCAAAAAAATACCAAAAATTCACCCTAAGATAATTTTGATATTCAGAAATAAAAAATGAAGTCAATTTTTAAAAATAAAATTTATAAAATTTCCAAAAGTGTGTATTAATATTCATAACGACTAGTTTGATTGGTTGTGGTGTGTTTGAACTTGAAGTTGCGTACAACCCAAGCTATTGTATTGTTCAAAGGGAAACGTACCATAAAAGCATGGGGTGTTACATTATCCCCTCTTTAAAATAATTTCATCCTCGAAATTTCTACAATATTACTGCATAAAAAGATTCGAGTGCTTCTTCCTCATAAGTTCCTCTAGTTCCCACGTTGCCTGTTCCATCTTATGGTTTCTCCATAGATCTTTTACCAGACGAGTTGTCCGATTTCTCAACACTTGTTCTCTTGTATCAAGAATCTTGAAAGACTCTTCAAAATAAGAAAAATCAAGTTCCAGTTCAATTTACTCAAATTTGAGTACATGTGTTGGGTCAGACATGTATTTTTTCAACAGTGATACATGGAACACATCATGAACTTTGAAGAGTCTTGGAGGCATTTCCAAACGATAAGCTACAACTCCGACTCATTCTAGAATTTCAAAAAGTCTGATATACCTGGGAACCAATTTACCCTTCTTACCTAAATGTATAACAACCTTCCATGGGGATATCTTCAAGAAAACATGGTCTCCTACATGAAATTACAAATCCTTCTTTCGGTTATCAGCATAGCTCTTTTGCCTACTTTGGGATACATTGATGTGGGTTTAGATAACCTTAACCTTTTCCATTGTTTCGTCAACAAGTTCTGGACCAACGAGTTTTATTTCACTAACATCATCCCAACAAGTTGGTGTGCGACATCTCTTGTCATATAACGCTTTATATGGTTCCATCTGAATACTTTAATGGAAGATGTTGTTATAGAAAAATTCTAACATAGGTAAATATTGATCCCACATACTTTGAAAGTCATGTGATTAAGATTTCAACATGTTTTCTATGGTTTGAATAGTCTATTATGATTTTCCATCAGTTTGAGGGTGGTAGGTAGTGCTCAAACGAAGTTCAATATCCAGGGATTTCTGATGATTTATCCAAAATCTTGATGTAAAACAGGGATCACTATAAGAAACAGTCAATTGGAGTACACCATGGAGTCTTAAAACATCATTAATATATAATATTCCAAGACATTAAAGTGGTAAATATTCTCTTATAGAAATAAAATGTGTTGACTTGGTAAGCCGATCAACAATGACCCATATTGCATCATTCATTCTTAGAGTCTTTGGTAGCCCAATGACAGAGTCCATCATAATGTTATCGCATTTCCACTCAGGTATGGGAAGAGGTTGCATGACTCTTCTAGGCTGTTGCCTTACAGATTTCACAAGTTGACAAATCATACATATTGACACAAAATCAGAAATATCCCTCTTCATGTTGTCCCACCAAAAATGTTCCTTCAAATCTCTATACATCTTGGTGCTCCTAGGGTGTACAGAGAAATTGGAGCTATGTGCATCATCTAAAAATTACCCTTTTAGATCAGGTATTTTAGGAACAAAAAGTCTTTTCCCAAATTTTAAAATTCTATATTCATATATGAAGTCACTCAATATCCCATCATTCACAACTTTAATTTTATTTTGAAATTCCTCATCATCAATCTGAGAAATTTTTTTCCTTTCTAGTAAAGATGTTTTGGAAACCATTTTAAAAATCATTGATGTTTCACCTTCCATGGACATTCAGGTATCCATATTTTCTAGATCCATGAAAATAATATCCCTTTCAACTCTCATCTTGTTCAAAACACAATGATACTTTCTGCTCAAAGCATCTTCAACCTTATTTTCTTTCCCCGGGTGGTAGTGTATTGGGCAATCATAATCCTTGAGTAGTTCAGGCCATATCTTTTTCCTCATGTTGAGTTCTTTTTGTGATAAAATATACTTCAAACTCTTGTTATAAATATAAATGTCACACTCTTCACCATAGATATAGTGTCCCCATATTTTTAGAGAAAATATTACAGTTGATAACTCATGATCATGAGTGGGGTAGTTTTGTTCATGAATTTTTAGCTGTCATGATGCATAGTCAATAACTCTATCATTCTTCATAAGGACACAATTATGTCCTTTCTTTGAAGCATCACTATAAATAAGAAACCCATATTTACATGATGGTAGAGTCAAGATTTGAGCATTTAATAATCTTATCTTTAGTTCTTAAAAACATTATTCACACTCTTTTGTCCAAAAAAATTTAACCCCTTTATGTGTGAGCTTGGTTAATGGGTTAGCCAACTGGGCAAAATTCTGGAAGAAAGTTGATAATAACCTACAGAACCAATAAAATTGTGTACCTAGGTTATACTCGTCGGTGATGGCCATTCTTGGATTGCCTTTGTCTTTATAGCATCAAAAGAGATTCCATCCTTAGATAAAATATGGCCAAGAAAAGAAACCTATTGAATCCATAATTCACACTTTCTAAACTTATAATAAAATTCATTTCTTCTAAGAGTATTTAGAATAATGAGAAAGTGATTTTCATGATCTTCTTACCTTTTAGATGATACCAAGATATCATCAATAAATACCACTACAAAGTCATCATGATATTCCTTGTAAATTATATTCCTTAGATCCATGAAGACAGAGGGTGCATTAGTCAATCCAAAAGGCATTACTATAAACTCGTAATCCCTGTACCATGTTCCAAATGCTGTTTTCGGAATGTCTTCCTTCTTCACACATAACTAATGATATCCAGATCAAATGTCAATCTTTGAAACATATTTAGCTCCACAAAGTTATTCGATTAAATCATTAATGTGAGGTAGGGGATACTTTTTCTTTATTATTATCACATTGATCTCCCTATTTTCAATGCACAACATCAAAGATCCATCATTCTTATTAACAAAAAAGGACATGGGATCCCCATGGAGAAACACTAGGGTGAATAAATCCCTTATTACTCAATTCCTCTAGTTGTTTCTTTACTTCCAAAATTTCCACAGTGGCCATTCTATAACGGGTCTTTGATATGGCTTTGAACCGTGAATTAAATCAATCGAAAACTCAATTTCTCATTCTGGAGGATGTCCAAATAAATCCTCTAGAAACACATCAACATATTCTTGCACAACAGGTACGCCCTCTATTCGAACATTCCTTTCCTCACCCATAATTATTTCATTCTCATCTTCCCCAATAGTTGAATTTAGTATAGATACTGGGGGTGGATCTAGATAAGAATCAGATGGTGACATTTCTGCTATAAAGATAAGGTACTCTTTATCATCATTGAGAATTGTAACCTCCTTCTTCTAATAATAATTTTTTTGCATCATGGTCCGAAATCCAATCCATACCAAGGATTATTTCAAATTCAATCATGGGTATGAATATTAGATCAGCAGATAAATATCATTTATATGCCTTAATGGGGGCTGACTCACAAAACATTGTTGCAATGATACTTCCCTTAAGAGTTTTGATTAAAAAATCCCTTGTTAACTAAAATTGTAAATATCTAATTTTCTTAGCAAACTAGGAAGATATGAAACAATGTGATGATATAGAATCAAATAAAGCATTGGCTATACATGAAGAAACCATTAAATTACCTGCCACCACATCTTTCAGAGCTTCAACCTCAATATTAGTGATCACATAATATTGGCCTTTTTCCCTTATCCTTTTCTGAGTTATGTTTCCCTGACGCTTAGGAAATTCATTTTCATAATGTCTCATCTCCCTGCAATTTTAGCATTGAACATTGGTATCTTCTTTGTTCCCCTTACAATCACTAGCAATATGGCCTTTCTGTCTACATTTGTAGCATACTCCTTTTTCTTTTAGACAAGCACCAGGGTGCTTCCTTCCACATTTATCATAGGGTGGAAATTCAACTATTCCCTTCTTCCCTATTTCCTTATTTCTATTCCTAGATTGTTTAGCATATCTCCTTTTCTCTTTCTTTGCTTTAATGTCGTAAGACTTAAAGAATTATTTTTCTGTCTTGATAGCACATGAGACTCTATCTTCATATGACGAGAAGGCTTGAAAGACTAATGCTCGACAGATAAATAGTTTTTACCCATCAATGAAATGATCAATCTATACTTCTTGGGTTATATATATAATATGCAGCATGCCCTGCTAACCTTGTAATGTTTGCTTCATACTTTATGACATTCTCATCCTCCTTTTGTCTCAGACTCAGAAATAGCCTTTCCATATCTGCTGGATGGTCACAAGTAAATTATTTTTCTAAGAAAGTCTCTTTAAACTCTCTCCATTCCATACTTTATACTTATTTATCCTCCTTTGTGTTTTCAAATAATGACCACCATTGATCTGCATCTCCGATGAGTCGATAAACTACCATGACATATTTTTCCCTTTCGCTACTCCCCAAAGCATGAAATATTATCTATAAAGAACTTATCCATTGTTCAGATATATATGGATTTGTAGACCCATTGAATATTGGTGGTTGTTAAATCATGAATTGATCTGACATTGATCCTCGGTATTGTGGATCATGGTGCTCCATACGGGTAAGTTAATTATTCATAAACAGTGTGAGTTTTCCCAGTATAGTGATAAGCTGATCACCACCAGTTGCATCACCAGCTCCGCTATAATTATCTTGAGCAAGAGAAAAATCCATAAATGGATTATGGGATTTTATATGATTTTAATTCATTTTACTAGGCACCATTTCTAAACAATGGAATACAGTAGATTTGTTTATGAACCGCAATACATATTTCCAAACCTTTAAAGATCTTAACATAAATTGAATAGTTTATGAATATAATCTATAATCATAAAAATGTTTTCTTTGAGGTGGTATACTCATACATCCTTAATAATGTTTTGTAATAAAAATGAGAATTATCTTAAGGATATCCCTCGGGAGTACTGTAACCAAGAGTGCATCAAGGCTCGTTGTCGTGCAGCAGTTCCAATTCGAGTCTATCTCAAAGCGGTGTTTTTGGGTTTTACCCCTAGGTACATCGGTGTTAGAGAATCCTCTACCTGCTTGTATCCATATATGGATGTATTTCGTGGAAAAATCACCAAATCTCTACAGTACCAAAATTCTAGGAAGTTCTTCTATACTAATCCTCAAATTATATCTTAGGGTAGTGTTCCCTAATCAGAGTTTTTCTAAATCTAGTATCCAGGGTTTGTACTAAACTTCCTCTGATACCAACCATAACGCCCCAACACCAGTTCCCCAGAGTTGGTGCTTTATTACAAAACATTGGCATGATAAAAGGAATCATGTCCCGAAATACTGATCAACTTAGTATTATTGGAATCAAGGTACATACATAAGTTCAACATTACAACTTGAAAAGAAATACAACACTAATTTATTCCATTAGAAACATCCAAGCCTCCTAGATTATTCCTGCATGTCACTCATAACTAACTTCTTCATATCCTGGGAAAATGAAACATAATAAAGGGGTGAGATCAAATGCTCAGTAAGGTATAACAATACAACAGAAGATAACATAAACATTAGGCATGCTGAATAATTCAAAACACATGCCTTTACAAATAATAAACAAGAACACTTTATGGAAGTAATATGAGTTGAATAAATAATTCCATAATAAAACAGAGTCATGGGTATTCTACTAGTTTAATAACAACATGAACCATCATCAATATTTTCATAATGAGGGAATTTATAATGCCAGACATTCTGAAACATTTTGTCAAGGCCTCGACCAAGACATCTAAAAATGGTTAAGACCTCGACCAAAACAATATATCAAATTGGGAAAGGCCTTAGACAATTCCATGTCTAGTTTTATCATGAGACATAATGATGAATCGAGGAGCAATAGTAGGCTCCACCCATCACATAATATGTCCAATACATTCTTCATATGAAAATGTTGAAACATAACATAAACATTCGTATTAAAACTTGCATATGAAATGTCAATACTTTAACCATAACCCATGAATGGTATAAAAACAAAACATCCATTGTCAAACATATCACAAAACCTTCAATACAATATGGAAGATATTTAAAATAATAAATCGACTTCAAACAAGTTTAAAATCCATCAAAGGATGTTGACATAGATGAAATCAAAACATTTTGAGAGAATTATCACTTTCTATTTTGATATAATTTATAAGTCATGTAATTATAAAAGAAAAAATTTATTTTGAAAACATTTTTATAATGTTGTAAGGGAAGCTTCGATGATGTTATAATGGAAGAAAATAGTTGCACACGCCATATAAGTTAAAAAACATTCTTACCATAATTTTGTTGAAAAGGTTATAAAGTATCTTGTTTGGAAAACGACAAGAAAAATTCTTTTAAAAACATACAATATCAAATAAGTATATAAATGAATATAACCCATAGTGTAGTAAATAGTAAAAATGTTTCGAAATACATTTTTATAAAAACATTGATGTGGATGGTAAAGAGGTCCAAATAGATACTTGGGTAAAAACAACCTTAGATAATAAATAGATTGTGAAATTAACCCTTACCTTGTAATTTTTCTTAGTTGATCATATGTTAACCTCTTGTATAATAGTTAAAACAAAGTAATTAAATTTTACAAGAACACTATACATAAATATGATATCATATATGATCCTCTAAAATTGCATTGTTAATAATATTTCAGTAGTACCATCATTTCGGGTGTTAACTGATTAATTTTATTTTATATGGTTGGTTACATAAGCCATGTTTGTTATGGATAGGATTTATTTTATTCATATATAAAATTATATTGGGTTTATAAACATTATATTTAATCCTAAAATGAAAATTATTCTTGAATAATTACGATGGAGAAATGAATCTCATCGCGTTCGTGGAGACGGCAATCCGTACGTACGCTTGAGCGACAATATCATTATATTGATGGTGAAATCGTATGTAATTGGATTGTATATCATATATAAAAAATAATTAAAAAATTAAATATATTATTTAAATTAGTTATTTTCATTATTATATCCAACCAAAACAATGAAGTGTTTAAATAACAAACTACACCACGATGTGGAGACGACAAGTCGTACGTACAAAAATATGGTGACATTGTCATTCATAGGATGGATAGAATAAAAAATATGGTTGTACCATGTTTATAATAACATCAAAGTATATATAAGATACTGGAGTTATTATTTTAAATTGTAAACAACAAAGAAATAGGATGTGGAAGAAGAAATGAACTTGGAAGAGGTGATGAAATATTTACCTCTTCTTCGCGTTCTTCCTTTTGATTTGATCAAATGGGCTCCATAAGTTAGCTTTCTAACAAAAGGAAGGTATCTAAAATGAATGGAGGAAATTTTTTAAGATATTTGGGTATGGTTTGGCCTAGAAAAATGGCTTTGGAGGTGTGAAATTAAGAGAAGGTGAAGTGCCCTTTTATAAGAGAGGTGAGGGTCACTTTATGAAAAAACTTGAAATATTAATTTAAAATAAAATAATTTTCGGTTTCTAATGGATAAAAAATGATTTATATAGATGATAAGATGGGTATGGTTCTAAAACCTCTCAACCAATATGTTTTATATAGGATTAGGTTACTATATTAACCTTATCTTTTAGATTTAACTCTTTGTTAAATAGTTTTACATTTACCATGTCTCTTTGTTTTTTATTATTTGGTTAATAAAATTACTATAAACATCTAATAGAATACCAAGTGGTTCATTATTTATATATATAGGCTCATCTATGTCCTTTGGTTGACCCTTATATTTTTAGGAATATTATATCAATTAATAATATAGTATTTATTTTACAAAATCAATTTTGTCAATTTTGACACTATTTAGTAGTTGGTTTTTGTGAAAATCATAAGAGCATGATTACTTAAAAAAATATTTAATCAACCATAAAATGACATATTGACCTAGAAAATTAGTGTAATTTTTCAAAAGTCTTAAATTATATTTACTTGGATATTTATAATATCAATTATTTTAATCATTCACTAATAAAGTAATTACTACATCATCATTGTGTCAAAAATAAATTAAATTATTTAATGTCTAAAAATTATAAATTAAATAAAATTATGTCGGAAATATTTTTATCTTTATAATTAATATTTATAGTCGAATTTATCTTATGTATAACCCTATATTAAAAATGTTTTAGTTATTATACTTTGAATTTAACTCATTTAACACTTCTTTAAATAAAATAATAATAAACGTCTTAATCAAACCCATGTGGACCAAAGGGGAACATATTTTATTCCTAAGGTTTTTTTTCATCGAATTACACTTATCCAATAGAATTAGAACTTGTTTTAGGGTAATTATGATATTATTTTTACCCTTAATTTCCCTATTTACTTGTAACCATGGTAAATAAAAGTCAAAAGTTACTATTCACCGAAAATTATTTTCATCTTATTGAACCACATTTTACTTATTGATATTAACCGTGTGTCTTGTATTTTTGAAATTAAACTCACAGTAGCGGTAAAACTACGTTTTATGAAAATTGGCAAATGCTCCTTGGAGGTTGGTAAAAGACGATAAACGTTCAATAAAATTTTTATATATCTAAACATATTATAAAATGACTCCAATGAATCACATTGAACCTATAAATTTATTATAAATCTATTTTTACCAAATATAAACTTAAATAAAATAAATAATTATTTAAAGAAAAAGTTGGTTTTAACCAATAACTCAGTGTTTTTCCCTATTCATAAAAATTGAAAGTTTTAAAAAAAATACCAAAATTTCACCTTAAGCTAATTTCAATATTCCAAAATCAAAAATGAAATCCATTTTGAAAAAAAATTATTAAATTTAGATAATAGGTTATTACTATTCATAACGGCTAGTTTGATTGGTTGTGGTGTCTTTGAACTCGAATTTGCATACAACACAAGCTATAGTATTATTCAAAGGGAAACACACAGTCGAAGCTTGGGGTGTTAAAATAAGTATAAAATCAATAAAGATGATTCTAAAGCCATGGTTCTCATCAACATCAGATTATCCGACCATAATGAATTTCAATGGTCTAATATACCATCAGTGTGGATCCCATCTCATCTTAACCAATCTTAAGTAAAAACGTAGGTCATATTTTGGTACTTTTCTTCTCTAACACAAAACTGATTCGAATTAGTATCTACCGTGCATGTATATGGCCTAAAAATGTATTATTTTCCATGAAATTGCCTAATTAATCCTCCAAACATGACCATAATATTATAAACAACATTTCAATAATGGTTTCAACCCACCACGTCTAATTAAACATATAATCATCTGTCAGACATCCTCGAGTCAACCTCTCACAAAAATGCCCAACTGTAGCCACCAATTTGTGTTCCCATCACTCAATAACAATTTATTTACTGCTAAAGAAATGTTTATCTAACCATATGTTTTCATTAAAATATTATCATGGATTTCCATGGAATGCCTCAAATTAATATTAAACCAACTTGATCCAGTTTCACGCTCCCATCATGATCACGTACATAACATTATTCTGACAAAACTGTGAATCACAAATCAACTAACATAATCCAAATTCCAATCCATAAACTCCATTTAATAACACATATAAATCACAAATATGATATTATCTATGTAACCAAATATAATCAGATCCATCCACTAACCAGCACCCTAGTTTCATCTCGTCCATTCAATTTCAAGTCCTATCACACCCCAACCCTTCCAACATAAGAATCATACTTCCATGACCCACACTCAATCTATTATGACATGTAAAGAGTGTATTTATTCCTTCCATTAATACCTAATCTCCCAAAAAAACATCAATTACTACATGTTCCTAGATCATGGAAACAGCACCATCATCACAAGCTAAAATTCATCCATAATGAGGCTTTTACCCTCTAATAGCCTGTGGTGCAAACCCCCTTCATATTTGTTTCCCTTATATTGTTCCTGGATCATATCCTTGATAGATTCCATCATCATACATGTTTCGATCCTCCCTAGAAACTCTCAAGAACAATCAACTCATGTAATAATGTTTTCCATCATTTCAATATCATTATGGTGGAAACAACTCTCATTCACCTAAACACTCATGAAAAATATACATGCAATCACCTCATCAATACCATAAGTTCTTATCCCACAAAAGGTCACATACCAATTCAATATTCAACATAACTACACCTAAATAGAATTTACCATCTTCGTAAAGACCAGAAAATTTCATGGATTTTTTTTATAATTTATTTAGAATTTTATGTGTCCGTAGTTTCTAAGAGCACCTGATTCTAAGGCCCGATGTGCCTGGAATCAATTTTAGAAGTTTTGTTCAGGTATATTCAATAAACGTACATGCAGGTTTTTCTATATTTCAAACCACTACTCAGAATTGAAATATGAGGACACTGATGAACTCACATCACTGACATTCGCTTAAGGAGACCTTTATCGTAGTTGTATTTGGTCGAGATTAGAAGTTATAATTTGGGGAATCATAATAAATTAAATAAAATTGTTCTATTACACAATTTTATTTTTAAGTTTTGGTTAATTACTTCAAATGGAAGTTGGAGGTGGGTCCCACACCCCAAATAACCTCCCATGAGAGGATAATGTGTGGTGGGGACCACATGACCACTTAACCCCTCAACTCCCCCTTTAACTCTCATGAACCCCCTTTTTAACTTTTGAACTTCCACATAATGGTGGAGCCTCTCCACCTCCCTCCCATTAATTGTGCCAACACAATTAATTAAATTCTTCTTTAATTAATTTGTGGTGTCAAAAATTCATTTGAATTGTTTTGATTTCATGGTAATATTAATGTTGGGGAGCATTTTTATTATATTTTCCTTGGAAAATATTTTGTTTGGGGACTTAGGGAGGATTAGAAGGAAAGAGTTCATTACACAAAGAACATCACCAAAAAAGGATGAAGAACATCTTTGATGAAGAATGACGTCCTTTCTGACGAAGAATGAGGAAGAATACTCGAGCCTGGAATCGGGGGCATGTGATGGGCGCAACGTACGACGTCATCTTTGAATTCTCTTTCCGCCACACCGACATGAGAACAATGTTATTGAATCGAGGTAGGGGTTTTGTATAATTTTAAATAAATAAAATTATACCTCATTCTTGATGAATGATTTGGATTGTCTTCGGCCTTTTGTTATCTCCTAATGCGGAGGGCTCAGGCCCAACGAACATGGCCCGAAGACCCTCCATTGGTTCATGATTATTTTTGCAACGGCGACCGAAAGCAGAGGCTACTGGAAGTGGCGGCTACACACAGGCCGCGTGGAGGAAAACCGTAGCCCGTAATCGTGGTCCGCTCGGGCTGAAGAACCGGCCAACTACTATCGGCTGGGCTGGTGAACCATGACACCCACAGGTACCATGTGAAGGTGGTGCGTCCCACATCTGCGGGCCACTTGCTAGACGAACTGGCCGGATACGGCCGACCTGGAAGGAGACTGTGGAGCCGCTTGGTGCTTCACTGCGGAGAAGACCGCGACCTATGCTGGGTGGGCCGCTTCGGCAGGCGAACCGGCTGGGCTGAAGGAAACCGCGGCTCTTATGGGTGCCACGTGCGGAGGAACCACGGTCTGAAACTATGGGCCCCTCGTACTGGACAAAACCGCTAGGCTTTAGCCAGCCAGGCAGTAAAGAGGGGCGACGCCACTCGGCACCGCCTGGCGAACCGAACCAGCCCGCAACCGGGGGCTGGGTCTGCAGGTGGGTCACGCCCCACTAGGCCGAGCTGACCCCCTATCAGGGTGGGACCCACCGGGCCGGGTCCCTAGGTAGGCTGTACTCCATCGGGCTGGCCCGACCGCCAGCTGGGTCAGACCCTCCGAACCAGGTCGGGCTAACCCGCTAGCCCACTGGGCTTGACAGGTCGGGCCCGTTTCTCTTAAACGCAAATATCTTCTAGACCGCGCGTCCGGTCGACGCGCCGTCTATGACACAGGGATCCTCTCGATGAGGCGGTCCTTCTGCGATACTCTAAGTGAGTTTTGGATAAATTTGGGAAACGACCGGGTTTGGAATGAGCGTAATTCCAACCAGGCCCCTAGAACGAAAACGCCAATAGCACTCAGATCGGGCATTCGATTGACGCGTCGTCGATCATGTTGGGTTCCTTTTGATGAGATGGAACTTCAGGATACATCAACTTTGGAATTCGTGATAGTTGATGTATCGATCCCTTTGCTTGAGGAGCAGACCCTCCCAGAATCGAGTGTGTTGTGTATGGGAACCCAAGAGCTGGTTGCGACAGCGACAATTACTATACTGGGATCCTCCATGGGTTCGGCAATGCATACTAATGTACTGGGATCCTCCATGGGTTTGGTAGCGACGACTACTGTACTGGGATCCTCCGTGGGTTCGGCAGCGACGACTACTGTACTGGGATCCTCCGTGGGTTCTACAGCTTAGATAAATCAGTTACTACATTTGATCATCTCTATCTCTATACAAGAGATGTATACCTGTGTGAGATGAGTCTTGAATTTCAATAATTATCATCAATGTGATTGAATTTACATCCTGTGTGGACTGGGTTTTTCTTGGTCTCAAGAGTTGGAGTCGAAGTGATATTGTTAACTTATGTATATGTATGGGCATATACCTAAGTAGGGTTGGTTGATACTTCATGATTTTATCTTTCCTTTTGTGGTTTATCCTTCATGGATTCTGGGAGACCTTCGGGGGTCTCAGGGTCCCTATTGAGTATCGTTATACTCACCCCTACATGAGAAATTCCCACACTTCATTGTGTGGGTTGCAGATGATAGACAACACTGATCGAGGCAGAGTGTAGTGGAGCTGGATGGTACCCGGAGGTAGACCACCTAGCGAGACGTACACGGAGCGGACGGACGGACCTGAGGTGCTGAGGAGGCCATCTATACCCACACTTCTGGTGGGATTCCTGGAGGATGACTCAGTATTTGATGTTTACTTTTCTGCAGTTGTAATTTAATATTGGGCTTGCATTTCTATCCCCTCTCCATTCAACACTTACTTTTGTATCGATTTTACTTAGTGATCGTTTTTCAGTTGTTGCCTCTACTGTTTGTGTTCAGACTGTGAGTGTGTTACAGGTTAAAAGTAAATGCCTTCCCTTTTATCAGGATAATTCCTTTAGTTCTATTCACTAGCCCCTGGCCTATGGAAGGCGGTCTTGGGGTAGTAACGGCACGGGCCGCGAGGATGGGTCGTGAAAAATTGGTATTAGAGGAGTTGGTTCTACCATAGATTTCAGGACTCTGATCATTATTTTCCATGAAGCAATAGTGTTAAGAGTATTAAGTGTGGTTTTTAGTCTAGAGAATCTAGTGTTGGTGCGGCGGCTGACGTATCCATACACCAGGACCCTGACCACTAATTTCTGACTCACTGCACTAAAACATTGATTGCGTGTTTTTTTCCTTCAAAAAAGTATTCTTTCTGATTACATTGTGTCAGCTCACCAGGTATACTATTTTAACTGTGGGGAATCTGTTTCCCTTCAGGATGTCCCCACGAAAGTAGCTAGCTAGGGTTCCATGTTATGTACGAGATGGTAGACCACTGAGCAATGAGGCCTCGGTGCAGGGCCCCATCACAGTGGAGGCACCAGTGGTACCACTACTAGCTATGCCACCGCTTCCACTAGCTCCAGCAGCAGAGAGTGCACGCCACCTGAGTGTGTTGAACGAGTTCCAGTGCTAGAGGCCGCCCAGGTTCTGGGGAGAGATGGCCCCACAAGCAGTTGAGGATTGGCTGGAGGCTATCGTGATAGTTTTCATATTGTTACAGACACCATCCGACCTCATGAAGATCCTTACCGTCAGTCTCCTGCATGCGGAAGCAGGCAGATGATGGAGCCGGATGCTCCAAGGGCATGACGAGTCATCATTACTCTGAAAAGACTTTGAGAGACTCTTCCCCTCAGAGTTTGTTTCAGCCAACCTACATGCAGTGCAGATTCAGGAGTTACTTCATCAGCAGTAGGGCAGCATGACAGTAGCTCAGTACTCAGCGAGGATCACCGACCACTCACGCTACTCCATGGATATGGTATGAGACCCGTCCATCAGGGCCCAAACCTTCGAGCAGGGACTCAGGCATGAGATCAGAGCTTCAGCGATTCCCCTCAGCATTATGACGTTGGTAGGGGTTCTGGAGTGAGCCCTTCTAGTGGAGAGTTTTCTCTTTGAGCAGTCACAAGCGGCGAGACCCTCCATAGGATGACACGTAGCGGAGTCTTCAACAGTCGGTAGTATACATTTGACGTAAAGGTCCAAGCAGACCAGACCATCAAGTGGGTGACCTCAGGACACAGGTTCGGTTGTGTGGGGCACACGAAACAGATCTAGCCATATGAGGAGTAGGCAGTGCTATGCATGTTGAGGGCAGGGTCAAATGGATCGACATTTCCTGACCCTCCATGCGAATGAGCACCAGACAATAGAGGGACCTCCCAGGAAGAGGTAGAGGTTCGACTGTGGTGGTCCGTCGGGATCGAGCGGACGTGGCATAGGAGCTGGCCGAACAGTATGTGGTGGACAACGTTTCGAGGCCCTACCACCACCACCACCACCACCAGGAGGTCCACCCCGACCGCAGGGAATGGGTGGACATGGGAGATCTTAGCTTCAGGCAGCTGAGGCCTACAACCATAGTGCTTTGGAAGTAGGTGGAAAGAAGTGGGACTAGCTCTAGGCATAAAGGCCTTTGTTCATGATTCTTCTAGCTTCATTGATGTCATTGCTTTGTGTCTTTTTACTTTGAGTAGAATTAATAAAAGAGACTTGTCCATGTGATGTTTACTTTCCCACATTTTAGGTTTAGTTGATTCTGAGAGGTTCTGGTAAAAGCTGTTTACTTGACCCTCACATTTTAGATTTCTACTGGAGGAGACCCAATGACCACACACTGATTCCGACAGTGTGACTTGACCCTTGGAGGTGAGAGTAACGGTTAGATCTCTTTGTATTGGCGTAGAGGCCTTACGAAGTCGTCCATGGCATGAAATAATACCGTTCATGTCAGGATTTACTGTATTAGGAAAAATACATAGTTCATCCAGGGGATGAGATCAGATTTCTCTTTTCGGCAAAGGAGAAATATTATTAGCTCTTGTAGGATGTAAGCGAAGAAGGGTTTTGTCAAGTTCTTTACAGTTGGATAGTCACACCCAAAGTTCATAGAGTGAATGGTTTACGGTTTAGTCTAATCTCATAAGTCTCAGGTTTTCCTTCTCGTAGAAGGACCTCAACCTGAGACAACTACGATTGCCCGAGTTCCTCCAGGACCACGACTTAAAGATAGTCTATACTCCTGGGAAGGGAAATGCTATAGCTAATGCTCTCAGTAGGAGATCAAGCATTGAGCTATTTAGAAAGGTGAGAGAGCAGTTGGTCGCGTTGTAGATATCCTTTGTGGATAGAGATGGAGAAGCCTTTCTACAGTCTCTCACAGTCACTTCCCCACTTATTTAGCAATTTGGGGAGGTGCAACATTGGGACGCTGACTACGAGACACGACGGGCTCAAATATCCTAAGGACAAGCACCCTAAAGATTTTCTGAAGGTGGGGAGCATCTCATTCCTTTAAGAGGACGTACGATGGTACCAGCAGGCTTGGTTCAGCCTTTAGAGGACCCAAGGTAGAGGAGGGATGAGATATCCATGGATTTAGTGATGGGGCTTCCATGTACATCCAGAGGACACAACTCTATCTAGGTGATTTTCGACTGACTCACAAAGTCAGCCCACTTCCTACCGAACAGAGAGCAAGGATCAATAGAGAACATGGGATGCCTCTACATACAAGAGATCGTATGGATTCATGGTGTGCCATCAGCGATCATCTCAGATCAGGATGCTCCTTTCACTTCCCAGTTACGGAATGGGTTGCAGGATTCTTTCAGGACGTAGCATCGCTTGAGCACCGCCTTCCATCCTTAGATGGATGGTCAGACTGAGAGAACCATTCAGACTCTCAAGGACATGATCCATGCATGTGTCCTCGACTTTGGTCACATCTGGGAGGATCACTTACACTTGGTGGAGTTTGCGTACAACAACAGCTACCACTCCACCATCGGGATGGTATCTTATGAGGCACTGTACGACCGACCATTCAGATTACCTCCGTGCTGGACTGACCTAGGGGAGTCAGCACTTGTAGGACCAGAGATGGTTTAGGCTACGACGGAGAAGGTGCAGATCATCCAGGAGCAGATGAAGACTGCACAGAGAAAACAAAAGTCCTTTCATGAAAGGAGACAGAGACCACTGGAGTTCGAGGATGGTGACCATTTCTTCCTATGGGTCTCACCTCAACAAGGTCTTCGGAGATTTGGCTGAGGCTGTAAGTTATCTCCATGATTCATCAGGTCGTTCCAGGTCCTCAGTAGAGTAGGTGAGGTGGCTTACCGCCTAGCCCTTCCACCTCAGTTGCATTGGGTGCATGACGTCTTCCACATATCTTAGCTGAGGAGATATGTGCATGGCCCATCCAACATCATCGACCACGGGGAGCCGGACATCAATGACGGGGCGACATTCTCAGAGGGCCCAGTTGAGATCAAGTATTGACAAGAGTAGGTCCTATGTGGATGGTCAATTCCCCTAGTGCGCATTCGCTGGCTGCACGGGAACCTCCGAGAGAGCATATGGGAGCGGGAGGCTCAGATGCGTGCTCAGTACCCTATTTGTTTCCATAGTGTGTGTTGTAGATTTATGGGGACATAAATCCCTGAGGTGGGGGTAATGTAAAGACTCGGAAATTTGAAGGAATTTTTTTCTTTATTTCTTTGTAATTTTACGAGTCCGCAGTTTCTGACGGCGCCTGATTATGAGGCCCATTGTGCTCGGAATCAATTTCTGACATTTTGTTCGGGTACGTTCAGTAAATGTACGTGCGAGTTTTCCTATCTTTCGAACCGGTGCTCGGAATTGAAATATGAGGACACCGATGAACTCGCATCGCTGGTATTCTCTTAAGTAGGTGTTTAATGCAGTTTCTTTAGTCGAGAGTAGAAGTTATAATTTGGGGATTCATAAGAAATTAAAAAAATTGTTCTATTAAGCAATTTTATTTTTAAGTGGTGGTTAATTACTCCAAAGGGAAGTTGGAGGTGGGGCCCACACCCCACATAACCATTAGAGGATAATGTGTGGTGGGGAACACATGACCACCTAACCCCTCAACTCCCCCTTTAACTCCCATGAACCCACTTTTTAACTTTTGAACTTCCACATAATGGTGGAGCCTCTCCACCTCCCTCCCATTAATTGTGCCAACACAATTAATTAAAGTCTTCTTTAATTAATTTTTGTGGTCAACAATTCATTTGAATTGTTTTGATTTCATGGTAATATGAATGTTGTGTAGCCTTTTTATTATATTTTCCTTCGAAAATATTTTGTTGGGGGGACTTTGGGAGGATTAGAAGGATAAAGTTCTTTCCACGAAGAAAATCTCCAACAAAGGATGAAGAACATCTTTGATGAAGAAAGACATCCTTTACAATTAAGAATGAGGAAGAACACTCGATCTCAGAATCGGCGGCGTGTGACGGGCGCAACGTATGATGTTGTCTTCAAATTCTCTTTACGTGAAACCAACAAGCGAACAACGTTCTTGAATCGAGGAAGGGGGTTTTGTATAATTTTAAATTAATAATATTATAACTCATTCTTCATGAATGCTTTGGATTGTCTTCAGCATTTTGTTATCGTTTAACGCAGAGGGCGTGGGGCGAACGAACATGGCCTAACGACCATCCGTTGGTTTGAGATTATTTTTGAAACATTGATTGGAAGCGGTGAGAACAGGAAGCGGCGGTCGCGCACCGGCCACATTGAGGAAAACAACGGCTCGCAACCATGGGCCACCCGGGCTGAGGAACCAGCCAACTACTGCCGGCGGGGCTGGTTAACCGCAGCAACCACATGTGCCATGCAGAGGAGGTGGGGCCCACAACTGCGGGCCGCTCGCGCTAGAAAAAACCATCTGGCTTCGGCCGGCTGGGCAGTAAGAAGGGGCGGCACCGCTCGGCGCCCCCGGGGGAACCGAACCGGCCCATAATCGCAGGCCGGGTCCGCGGGTGGGCCGTGCCCTACCGGGCCGGGCCAACCCCCTATCCGTGTCAGACCCACCGGGCCAGGTCCCGAGGTGGGTCTCGCTCTACCGGGTCGGGCCGACCCCCAGCCAGGTCAGACCCGCCGAACCGGGCATCAAGTCCAGTGGGCAGCCAGGTCCGACCCGCCGAACCGGGTGGGGCTGACCTGGCATCCCACTGGACTTGATGGGCCGACCCTGCAGCCCATTGGGCTTGAAGGGCCGGGTTCGTTTCACTTAAACATGAATATCTTCTAGAACGCACGTCTGATCAACGCACCATCTACGACAAATGGATCCTCTCAATGAGGCGGTCCTTTTACGATAATCTAAGTTAGTTTTGGATAACTTTATAAAACGGCCGGGTTTGGAATGAGCGTAATTCCAACCAGGCCCCTAGAACAGAAAAGTAAATAACTCTCTGACCAGGCGTCCGATTGACGCGTTGTCTATCACATTGGGTTCCTTTTGATGAGAAGAAACTTCAGGAACATTTTCATAGTTTATGTATCAATCCCTTTTCTTGAAGATAGGACTCTCCCAGAATCGAGCGTACTGTGTACGGAAACCCAAGAGGTGGATGTGATAGTGACGACTACTATACTGGGATCCTCCGTGGGTTCGGCAGAGAAGAATACTATACTGGGATCCTCTATGGGTTTAGCATCGATGAATATTGTACTGGGATCCTCTGTGGGTTCAGAAGCGATGACTACTGTACTGGGATCCTCTGTGGGATCGGCAGCGACGACTACTGTACTGTGATCCTCTGTGGGTTCGACAGCTTTGATAAATCAATGACTACATATGATCATCTCTATCATTATACAAGAGATTTATACCTATGTGAGATGAGTCATGAATTTTAATCATTACCATCTATGTGATTGATTAATTCCTATGTGGACTGGGTTGTACTTGGGCTCAAGAGTTGGAGCCGAACTGAGATTGATAACTTAGGTATATGTATGGGCATATACCTAAGTATTGTTGGTTGATACTTCGTTATTGTATCTTTCCTTTTGTGGTTTATCCTTTGTGGATTCAAGGAGACCATCAGGGGTCTCGGGATCCCTATAGAGTATCGTTATACTGAACCCTGTACGGGCAATTCTCACACTTCGTTGTATTGGTTGCAGATGACAGACAACACTGATCGAGGAAGAGTGTAGTGGAGCAGGACTGTACCCGGAGGTGGACCACTTGGCAAGACATACACGGAGTGGACGGACGGACCTGAGGTGCTGTAGAGGCCATATGTACCCACCCTTCAAGTGAGATTTCTGGAGGATGACTCATTAGTTGCTGTTTACTTTTATGCAGTTGTACTTTACTTTTGGGCTTATATTTCCGGCCCCTCTCTTTTCATCACATAATTTTTTATCAGTTTTACATAGTGGTTATTTTTTAGTTGTTGCCTCTACTGCTTATGTTCAGACTATGATTGTGTCACAAGTTAAAAGGAAATGCATTTCCTTTTATCAGGATTAAGCCTTTGTTGCTAGTCGCCAGCCCCTCGCCTATGGAAGGCGGGATTGGGGTAGTCATGGCACGAGCCCTGGGGATGGGTCGGGACAATCTTGATCTCATCTAAATCCAACAGGAGAATTCTTTTATAACACTCGATCATAAAACCCCAAAAATGTTTCCATGAGTCCCAGATTATTAAACATAGAATCATGTACCAAATACACTATCCATGCTCACTCAAATGTCAATATCATTTAACTACAAGCACTCAAGGGGCTACTCTTCAAAATCGTTTATTTCATATATTCCAAGAATATCACAGAATTATCTACCAAAATTAATCATGTCATATTCTCTAGAATCTATTTTTTCTCTCATCGTGATATCGAAATAATTTCCAAAGTATACAGGGTCAGACACTTAATTGGCCCTACACTCCAAACCCCAACATCAATACCAAAGAACTAACACTCAAAGTGTTTTACATCAAAAGTCTAAGGTTTCATAAAATACTGTAACATACACTCTATAGAAACTATCATGAATCACTATCACAACACAAGTAATCTACATAGACTTCCCATATATAAGGTACTCAAAATAATATGTTGACCCTCCTCTTGGGTTACCCTCATACGCCACATCTCACCTCAATCATAGTACCCATCTATCCACTATCTTCATCGATATCTTAATGAATCTATGTCCGAAAACCTAACCCATAGTTCTTATCACCAGTAAGTCATGTCTCTTGGGAAAAAACTCTCTATTCTCATTCCCAAAGACACCTGGAAGCTCACATTAAAAACTATCCAATATAGCATTACCACATATATAATTATTCAGCTTCAAAATCCAAGTCATCATCCTTCTAGGGAAATAACTCTCAACATAAATCAATATACAATACAACTCCCTTAATATTCAAAATATTAGGTTGGTCCTCACCAGGCCTATGCATATGGGATACACCCCCTCTAGGATAACATAATCAGTTATTTTAACTTATGTATATAATAGAATATCCCTAGATGGTAGGTGTTGGTAAAACCATATTCATATGGTTTGGTTTACAGTACAATTTGACAACCATGCTATATTTAACACACTATATATGTTATTATTAACACTATAAATAAATTAACCTATATCTTTTACAAAGAAAATACCATTATATAGAATCTAGGAGAAAATGAAGACTGCAAAGAGCAGAAAGAAGTCCCATGCTGATAGGAGACGGAGATCACTGGAGTTCGAGGATGATGACCATGTCTTCATACGGGTCTCACCTCGATGTGGTCTACGGAGATTTCCCCAAGGTGGAAAGTTTTCTACATGATTCATCGGGCCGTTCTAGGTCCTCAGTAGAGTAGGAAAGGTGGATTACCACCTTTCCCTTCCACCTCAGTTGCACCAAGTGCACGACATCTTCCATGTATCTCAGCTGAGGAGATACGTGCATGACCCGTCCCACATCATCGACCACAGGGAGATGGACATTGATGACGGGGCGACATTCATAGAGGTCTTAGTGGAGATTGAGGATTGACAGAAGCAGATCTTACGTGGATGGTCGATTCCTCTAGAGCACATTTGCTGGCAGCACGGGAACCTCTAGGAGAGCACATGGGAGCGGGAGGTTTATATGCATGCTCAGTACCCCCATTTGTTTTCCTAATGTGTGTTATAGCTTAAAGGGGACGTAAATCCCTGATGTTTTGTAATTTAAAGACCTTAAAATTTCATGGAAAGTTTTTTCTTCATTTATTTGAAATTTTATGAGTCCGCAGTTTCTGACGGCGCCTGATTCCGAGGCCTGGTGTGCCCGAAATCAATTTCTAAAGTTTGGTTCAGGTACATTTAGTAAACATACGTGCGAGTTTTTCTATCTTTCGAACCGGTGCTCAGAATTGAAATCTGAGGACACCACTGAACTCACAGTTCCGGTATTCGATTAAAGAGACCTTTACTGCAGTTGCGTTTGGTCGAGAGTAGAAGTTATAATTTGGGGATTAATAATAAATTAAATTAAATTGCTATGTTACACAATTTTATTTTTAAGTGGTGGTTAATTCCTCCAACGGGAAGTTAGAGTTAGGTCCCACACCCCACATAACCTCCCATGATAGGATAATGTGTGGTGGGGCCCATATGAGCACCTAACCCCTCAAATTCCCCTTTAACTCCCATGAACCCCCTTTTTATCTTTTGAACTTCCACATAATGGTGGAGCCTCTCCGCCTCCCTCCCATTAATTGTGCCAACACAATTAATTAAAGTCTTCTTTAATTAATTTATGGTGTCAACAATTCATTTGAATTGTTTTGATTGAATGGTAATATTAATGAGGGGAGCCTTTTTATTATATTTTCCTTGGAAAATATTTTGTTGGGGGGACTTCTGGAGGATTAGACAGAAATAATTATTTCCATGAAGAACATATCAAACGAAGTATGAAGAACATCTTTAATGAAGAATGATGTTCTTTCCGATGAAGAATGAGGAAGAACACTTGAGCCCGGAATCGGCGGCGTGTGACGAGTGCAACGTATGGAACCGTCTTCGAATTCTCTTTCCGTGACACTAAGAAGTGAACAACATTCTTGAATCGAGGTAGGGGGTTTTGTATAATTTTAAATGAATAAAATTATCCCTTGTTCTTGATGAATGCTTTGGATTGTCGTCAGCCTTTTGTTATCGCCTAACACAGAGGGCGCAGGCCGAACAAACATGGCCCGATGACCATTCGTTGGTTCTTGATTATTTTTGCAACGTCGACCAAAACCGGCGGAAACTGGAAGCGGGGACCGTGCACCGGCCGTGTTGATGAAAACTGCGGCCCACAACTGCGGGCCGCTCAGGCGGAAGAACCGGCCAGCTACTGCCGACCGGGATGGTGAACCGCGGCGCCCATAGGTGCCCCGCGGTGGAGGTGCAGCCTGCATCCGCAGGCCGCTTGTTGGACGAACCGGCCGGCTATGGTTGGCCGAGCAGAAGACCACGGCACCGCGCTGCGGAGAAGACCGTGTCCCGTGCTGGGTAGTGGGCGAACCGGTCGGGCTGAAGGGAACCGCACTACCTATGGACGCCGCATCCGGAGGAATCGCAGCTCGCAACCGTGGGCCTCTCATGCCGAAAACAACTGACCGGCTACGGCCGGCCAGGCAGTAAGGAGGGGCGGCGCCGTTCGGTGCCGCCGAGCGAACTGATCCGGCCCGCAACCGTGGGTCGGGTCCGCGGGTGGGTCGCGCCCCACCGGGCCGGGCCGAACCCCTATCTGATTCGGACCAACCAGGATGGGTCCCTAGGTGGGCCGCGCTCCACCGGGCCGGGCCAACCCCCAGCCGGGTCAGACCCGCCGAACTGAGTTGGGCCAACCCAGCAGCCCACTGGGCTTGATGGGCCAGCCCCGATTTTCTTAAACGCGAATATCTTCTAGACCACACATTCGATCGATGCGCTGTCTACGGTAGATGGATCCTATCGATGAGGCAGTCCTTCTGAGATACTCTAAGTGAGTTTTGGATAACTTTGGAAAACGATCGGGTTTGAAATGAGCGTAATTCCAATTGGGCCCCTGGAACAAAAAAGACAATAACTCTTAAACCGGGCATCCGATTGACGCGCCGTCTGTCATGTTGTGTTCCTTTTGATGAGAAAAAACTTCGGGATACAAAAACTATGGAATTCGTGGAAGTTGATGTATCAACCCCTTTTCTTGAGGAGCGGACCCTCCCAGAATCGAGCGTGCTATGTGCGGGAACCCTAGAGATGGCCACGCCAGCGATGACTACTGTACTGGGATCCTCCAAGGGTTCGACAGTGACGACTACTCTACTGGGATCCTCCGTGGGTTCGGCAGTGGTGACTACGGTACTGGGATCTTCTGTGGGTTTGACAGCGATGACTACTGTACTGGGATCCTCCGTGGGTTTGACAGGTTAGATAAATCAGAGACTACATCTGATATTATCTATCGGTATACAAGATATGTATACCTATGTGAGCTAAGTCTTGACTTTGAATCGTTATCATCGATGTGATTGACTTTACATTCTATGTTGACTAGGTTGTGCTAGGGCTTGAGATTTGGAGCAGAACTGAGATTAATAACTTAGGTATATATATGGGAATATACCTATGTAGGGTTGGTTGATACTTCATGATTGTATCTTTCTTTTTGTGGTTTATCCTTCATGGATTCTGGAAGACCTTCAAGGATCTCGGGGTCCCTTCTAAGTATCGTTATACTCACCCTTGCATGGGCAATGCCCACACTTCATTGTGTTGGTTTCATACAATGGAAAACACTGATCAAGGCAGAGTGTAGTGGAGATGGATGGTACCCAAAGGTGGACCACTTGGCGAGATGTGCACAAAGCGGACAGATGGAACTGAGGTGCTGAGGAGGCCATTTGTACCCACCCTTTAGGTGGGATTCCCAGAGGATGAATCAGTAGATGCTTTTTACTTTTCTGCAGTTGTACTTTACTTTTGGGCTTGTATTTCCAGTACCTATCCTTTCAGCACTTACTTTTGTATCAGTTTTACTTAGTTATTATTTTTCAGTTGTTTCCTCTACTGCTTGTGTTCTGACTATGAGTGTGTTACATGTTAAAAGTCATTTCCTTAACTTTTATTGGGATTATGCCTTTGGTGCTAGTTGCTAGCCCCTGGCCTATGGAAGGCGGGCTTTGGGTAGTCACGACACGGGCCCCGAGGACGGGTCATGATAATCTCGATCTCATCCAAATCCAACAGAAGAATTCTCCTATACCACTCAATCATAGATCCCAAAAAATGATCCCATGAGTCCCAGAATATTAAACATAGGATCATGTACCAAATAAATTATCCATGCTCACTCACATGTTAATATCGTTTAACTATAAGCACTCAAGGTTCTACTCTTCGAAATCAGTTATTTCACATATTCTAAGAATATCACACATTTACCTACCAAAAAGAATCATTTCATTTTCTCTAACGTCTATTTTTTCTCTCATCATGATCTCGAATGAATTTCCAAAGTATATAGGTTCAGACACTTAATTGGTCATGCCCTCCAAACCCCAACATCAACACCAAATAATTAACACTCAAAGTGTTTTACCTCAAAAGTCTAAGGTTTCATAAAAAACTATACCATACACTTTGTAGAGACTATCATGCACCAATATCATAACACAAGTAATCTACTTAGACTTCCCATATATAAGGTACTCAAAAGAATATGCTAACCCTCCTCTTCGATTACCCTCATACGTCACATCTCACCTCAATCATAGTACCCATCTATCCACTATCTTCATCGATATCTTAATGTAACTCGGTCCAAAAATCTAACCCATAGTTATTATCACATATAAGTCATGTCTCTTGGGAAATACCTCTCTATTCTCATCCCCAAAGACACTTGGAAACTCACATTAAAAACTAGCCAATATAGCATTCTCACATATATAATTTTTTGGCTTCAAAATCCAAGTCATCATCTTACTAGGGAAATAACTCTCAACATAAATCTATATACAATACAACTCCCTCAAGAATCAAAATATTAGGTTGTTCCTCACCAGGACTATGCATATGGGGTACACCCCCTCTAGGATTACATAATCATCTCTCTAAACATATGTATATAATAGAATATCACTATATGGTAGGTGTTGGTAAAACCATATTCATATTGTTTGGTTTAAGTATAATTTGACCACCATGCTATATTAAAAACACTATATATGTTATTATTAACACTCCAAATAAATTAACCTATATATTTTCCAAAACAAATACCATAATTTACAACAATATGTTTATAAATAGGGAATAAAATAATTATTCCAACTTACTAGGGATAATTATATATCCCTTACACGATGGATAGAATAATCATCCTGAAGAAGCATCTAATTAAAAATACAAATAACATGTCATCCAAAAGAAATATATCATAGTTAAATATGGGTATAATGACACCTCCAAGTTATATGGAGAAATTTAATATATTTTATTAATGACACATTAAAATACTGAACCCTTATCTTCAGTAATATCAATCAGGAAGGTACATTTCATGTGAATTCTACATGAAAAATATAATGCATTAACATTATCCCCCCTCAAATAGTCCATTATCCAAAAACCATGATAAATCATAAATCCCAAAATTACATGTTCATAAAACATAGTGAAATAATACATCAATAAAATTGAAAACAAATATAAATAATACCATAACATTAGTAACCTAGTATTCTTATTCAAAAATGTGTTCCAATTGTTGTATGAATTTCATGTTCCAATGCACTCTTATTTCACATATACTATATCCAAAAATAGTCATAAAAAACTCTGATACATTCTGTGATATTTGTCAGAAAGATCTCTAATTCCACTTTGTAATGTCTTTAGCTTATGGTAACTCAAAATTACCTAGAATAGAGAATATATTTGGGCTATAGATGTACAATATTTAAGAAAAAATATTATAACTAATATCAGGGGTGTAGCGTGTTACTATAGGGAGACAATAAACCCATATTAGAGTGAATAATAATAGAAAAAAACCATACATCATCCATAATAATAAAATAGACAATGAAGAATCAATTAAAAATCCATAAATATGAAATGATCATGTGGAATAAAAAAGACATACATACTCATGTTCTTACCAGTATACACCTACTTATCACACATTGGGTTGATCACATGTATATAATAAATGAAAAATAAAATATATTGAGGATCTACTGTCATCCTAAAGCCCCACCTGTCTATGGAAAACAGTAAGATCAAACTGGTCCCTACCTCCAGGAACTTGAATTCCCCCTCACACCTTCTTTATGTTGATGAAATTATTTTGATTCTATATGGGGACAAAAGAAATATTAATAATCTTAAATCCATTGTCACTCACTATGAAGATGTGTCTGGCCATCATGTCAGTTGACATAAATCTTTTATTTACTTTGGAAAAGTATATCCTCTTAGCTGGAAAAGAAACATTATCAGTGCTTCGATGATCAAGGAGGGTTCTCTACCTTCACTTATCTGGGTGTCTTTATCTTTTGGGGAAGACATAAAGATACCTATTTCTCACCCATCATTGAACAAACCCTTCGAAAAATCTCCTTTTGGAAAGGTAAAAACCTCTCCATGTTAGGAAGAATTTTCCTTGTCAAATCCACTATTGTCTCCAAACTTGTCTATCCCATGATGATTTATAAACAGACAGATGGTATCCTAAAATGAATTAATGTTTCCATTAATAATGTTTTTTTGACTAGGAGCACACTTGACAAAAAACTGGTTACTTTTCCTTGGTCTACTTATTGCAAACCTATTGAAAAGGAGTTATTGGCATAAAAAACCTTAATAATATCAATGAATCCCTTTATGCTGAGCTCACATGGAACCTAATTCACAATGATTTATCTTCGACGGACTTTCTTGGGACTTGCTTCCTCAATAAATTAAGGAATATAAATTTCAATTATTTGACCTCCTCAATCTGGACTTCGATTAGGAATACTTTCAACTCTATTATGAATAGCTCCAGACGGATGGCTAGCAAAGATTCTAAATTAAATTTTTTGCTTGATAACTGGACTGGTACACCTCTTATCTCCTTGGTGTCTAACACTCAACATACTGAGTATACTAATGACACCATCAAGGTAATTTTACAAACGCAAAACCCTTTCTTACCTGATAATATAAATCATGTTGTTGAAAATTTTCCTTTCACTATTACTGATGATCTTCTAATTTGGGAACCTTCACATAATGGAAAGCTTGATTTAAAAATAAACTATAACCATTTATTCAACAATGTTGATACTAATTTAAGATGGTTAAAAAAATTTAATAAATCTTTTCTAAACCCTTTATACTCACTATCATTAGACATATTTCTCATGGTGGGCTCCCCACTGATATCTGTTTACAATCATTTGGGATTAATCTTTGTTACAAATGTCGTATGTGTGATCAGCATCGAGAGGACATTAATAACCTATTCCGTTGTTTCGATATGGAAAATTTACTTTGGAATTATATTCTTGATATTTATGAGTGCAGATGGTTGCCTTATACCTCTATAACCTCTCGGTTGCAGTGATGTGTGGATTTATCTGACTCCCAAAAAATCAGGAATCATTTTATTTCAGCTGCAGTGGAGCTTTTACATGTGATCTGGAATGGTAGAAATGGAAATATTTATAACAATAACTCATTCAAGCTTAATTCAGGTAAAATGAGAATTCTCATTGCTATACGAGAGGCTTCTTTTCTTCAGATGTATCATTTCAGTAACTCGGTTAATGATCTTGGGATTATTAGGCGCATTAGTGTTGAT
Organism: Viscum album; assembly: GCA_963277665.1. Taxonomy (NCBI): domain Eukaryota; kingdom Viridiplantae; phylum Streptophyta; class Magnoliopsida; order Santalales; family Viscaceae; genus Viscum; species Viscum album. Next base: position 2,092,255,048 of record OY728148.1, on the reverse strand, counting down.
GGGAGGTACCCTCGACCTAAATACACCATAGAAGTATTTTGGCAAGCTCTACTAGTAGGTTGGATTAAAATCAACATTGATGGTGCTTCTAAAGGAAAACCAGGCCCTACAGGCTGTGGTTCCATCTTCAGAAACCACCTAGACCATGTTCGTGGATGATTATATGGATCATGTAGCTTCTCCACCTTCTTAGAAGCTGAGATGATGAGTGTGATTCACACTAATTCTTTTTCCAAGATGCACAACTAGAACAACATTTGGATCGAGAGCGACTCAAATATTATTGTTCAGGCCATTTGGAATGGAACCATTCACCTAGCATGGACTCTTACTCCTCAGTGGATGAACTGTTTTCACTCTCTATCGGAAGTCAACTTCATTATCACCCATACCTTCTGGGAATCTAACAAGATCATTGATGGAATTTCCAACATGGGAGTTAATCACGTGGTCTCCTAGAGGGATTACCTTCCTCCTGAGTTACTCCCTCTTAATGTCAGGGATGTTCAAAAAATTCCTTACTTCAGACTCATGTAATCCTTTCTTGTTCCTTTTTTTAATAATGTTTCTGTTTTGGTATTTTCCAGAACCCCAACCCATTTAAAAATAATCCTAGTGCCTCACTAGGAACAATCTCCCATCATGTCTAAGAAATTAGTATTGAACAACTACTTCAGTCCTCTACCTAACCTGAACCTATGATCAATAAAAACTACTTAGGTACCCATGTATCGTGGTCACCCAAGAATGTTGTGAGAGTATTATTCAATAGGTCATCACTAATATGATATTTTATATATCCAAAAAATGAGATTTATATACATTCTAAAATCTATTTATATAAATAACAAGTGTGAAAGAATAAATAAATAACCATTTTCAATCCTCAAGTTCTAACATGAACCGAGGATTGACTACAATTTGGCCAGTTTTAGAGTGACTCTAATCACATCACATTACCATGAAAACTGATACCAATCACAAAACCATATACTTTCAAGTGTGAATGATGTATACAAAAAAGTATCCTAGTCATATATAGAGTATTAGGAACAACTACCTGATCAAGAAATCATGTCCAATTAGTCCCAAAATATTAGGGTATAAAATGATCTATATGATGTGATCCTAGGTGATCAATAATGTCAGTCATCATTAATAACCCTCTATTTTGTAATCCTAGGCGGACTAGTAGTCATTATGGGACATAATCAATCCATAGGATGTAATCCTACGAGATATAATAACCATTACTCATCATCATCGATTCCAATTGGATGAACCCAAGAAATCCACAATCATCAGACATCATCACTGGTTCCTAGGGGGATGACCCTAGGAAATCCAATTATATCAGGCATAAAGTTGATTGATAGGAGGTAATCCTATGTGATCAATAGTCACCTAGTTTCAAGTTGACCCCTACGATGTAGTACTAAGTTATCCAATAGTACCAGACATAAAGATGATCAGTAAAAGTTAATCCTAAATGATCAATATACATCATTTTTAAAGTGGATCCCTAGGAGTTAATTCTAGGAAAGCTAAAATTATAAGGAATAATGTTTATCCCTAGGTTGGAACTTAGGTGATCAATAGTCTCATGTATAAATTTCAAACCACATGAGGTATTCCTAGGTATTATATAACAATAGACACAAATTCTAGATCCAAGGAAATCATATATGGTATCCCATGAATATATATATATATATATATACCTCTCAGAGGGTATTATGTTTCTCTTGAATCATACCATATCATCATCACCACATATTCATTAGGATCACAATTTAAATCTAGGTTCTATGGTGACACTTGTGATGATCACTACTCAATCCTGCATACACCCTCTCTTGGATCAATATATCACTTGGGAACCTACCTATGGGATTCTGTAACTCTCACCATCACACAGACATTCTAACATGGAACCCCATATATCATAATATCTATAATTGAAATTCCCATCACCTAGGGGTAATATGTTCCTAAACCGTATCATGATGATTACACATACTCACATGCCTTGTGAGGAAAGCCTCATTAGTATTTGTCTCATAATATGACACAAGGCTTCTTTCACTTTCATAGTAAACTAATACTTGTCCTCTTGTCCAACCCATCCACAATATACATAGGGCAAAACCACATAAAACTCTTATGGTGGGGGAGGAACACTCACCCCATAGTCTTATAATATATCTTGAGAGACTTTTGTTATCTCAAGTTTCCCACATGGTCATTCCCAAGGCCATATATCTCAATTCATCGTGTTCTTCTACCTAGATGTCACATGGGGTACCTATCACTAGGGATACTACATCATGTTCAATTCATTTTATTTAATTGACTCCCCTTAGGGTGTAAGTATCATGGGGAGTATAATAAAAAATAGGGCCTCTAAAATCAGTGGTTAAGGAAATCTAGTAATTGAAAAAGGTTTACCGAAGCCTTGGAATATTTTTTATTTCATAAATTGGAAATTAATTTTAATTAATATATATACATATTTTTACAATTTGATAACCCTATTGGAGATATTTTATTTATCACATGCCCAATAAATAACACATAATACCATAGGTTAAATGTATAGTGACCACTGACACTTTCCTATCATGGGGTGGAGGAAAAGATATTTTATTTTCCCTAAGGAATGTAGTATTAGTAGTAAGTTAAATATCTCTCTAAGGATCAATGCTTAAATCAAGTTTTCATGGTGAAAAATTAAACACTATAGGAAATTGGTATATTTGTGATGGGTCATTTTTGACGGGACCACATCCCATCATAAATAGTTTTCCTAAGGTTTAAAAAATCATATTATAACAGTGTGATGGCCCGTCAAAAAAGGGCCCGTCACAAATAAACTAAATAATAAAATAATAAAAATGAATAAAATAATAGTAATTATATTAATGAAATAATATTAGAAAATAATAATAATATTAATATTAATAATATAAATAATATTAATATAATATTAATAAAAATAAAATAATATTAACATTATTGAAATAATAATATTAATATTAGTAAAATAAAAAAATAAAAAATAGTAAAATAATAATAATAATAATAATAATAATATTATTATTATTATTAACATAATAAGATTTAAAAATTATAAAATAATAAAATAATAAAATAATAAAAATAATAAAAATAATAATATTATTATTTAAAAATTTAAATAAAGTAATAAAACAATTAAAAATTAAATAAATAACAAAAAATGAAATATGTGCATCAATATAAAAAATTCACTATATAGAAATATAAATATTAAATATTAAAAAAATTTCAATCAAATTTTTTATAATTAAAATTAAATACATCACTTAGGTGGATGGTCTTCCGGAGGAGCTAGAGGTGATGGTGGATGAAACTCCCTACCCAAACCATGAGTCTGATGTCGCATGTACTCCGTCTTCTCATGTTGATGATACTTCGATCGATGCATCTCCACCTCCTACTATTGCTATCATCAAATCTCTTCCTAATGTTGCTGCTTTTATTGATGCATCTCCTCCTACTCCCTACACATACTCTCTATAAGCTCACACTGGGCTCCTAGTTTCTCCTAATACTATACTGTAGATGATGGTGACTCTCAATGAGCTCCACTCAAGGAGGACTTCGACATCAGATCAGTAGCAGAATAACTCCCAATCATTAATCGAGAGCCGATACCAACAACTCATCCTTTCTCGAAGGCATACTAGGTTGCATGTAGTCATACTGCCTCATCAAATAGGTGGGAACTGGTATGATCATCGGTCTGGACCTGACTCTTGATATTTTTATGAAACTTTATAGCCTCATATGACTACTTCAATTTTAATTTAAAATTAAAAAAAGTTAAAATATTATTTCCAGTTAATTTTAAAACTCAAATAGAAATTATACTAACCATAATCTAAATCTGGAAATCACCTCTAATATCTCTAGTGACAGGATCATTTTTCATACTCCTATAAATTTCAAAATTCATAATATTAGGTTTTTTGACTTCATATATGAATATAAGATAAACCTTTTATATTTAAAGTTACATTAATTATTTTTTTTAAAAATAACTTACCATATATTCATTATGTGCACTAAATGTATGGATACCGACTTGATATGTGACCTCCTATCTCCCCCACTTTTGTCAACCTACTAACAATCTCCTCTAAAAATGACCACCCAACCAGTGTGAACATAATTCATCACAAACCTAAGATGAAATGTAATCAGGTCAGTGGGTGTGACAAGACTCATCATTCTCTGTTACTCCTACATTCATCATTTCCTTCTCAAATTGTGAAAAACTAACGGCAACACTCATGTAGAAATCCCTCCCAAGCCTTATAGATAGCATCATACATGCTCTCATCAAAGGGATACTGTCATCCCTACAAATAATTTATAATATCATGTTATTAATTAATTAAATTTCAAAATACATATTATTTATTTATGTACCAGCCAATGATCGAACATGCGGTGATGAACATCAATGGGAATCTCATTCCCAGTAACCCATGCATCAGAAAAATAATTGTGCAATATAGATCACTCATGTCTAACATCTATATGTGAAAAACTGTGAAAAAAAGATCAAATAATCAAATAATTAGTATATAAATAAATTAATGAAATCTAAATAAATACACTTGTAAACATACCAATGTATGTGTGGATCGATGCCAAAACGTTGATTTCAATCTGTGATAGGGTCAGGAATCATCAATCATGCCATACCACGCCCCCTTCGAGTACTCCCTGAAGTTTTAGCAGTCTGAGGGTCAGATGATACAACATCTTTCTCATCCAAAGGTAGATCATCCTCTTACAACAAACGAAATAGATCCGCATCCATCTGAATCACAAAATGTATGTTGTTTGCAAATAGTTGAAAACAAATTTTATATATTAATAAATATTATATTTGATTATAATCCGTATTTAACTATTTCAAGTTTCATCTTCCTCCTCATCTTCATATCTGACGATGTCAATGTCTTCATATTTCTCCTCAACACCATCAGTTTCCATATGTGTTTCATTTTTATCATCTCTTTTCATTTCATATTGATTTTTAAAATCATTAACATCATCTTGACCATCAAACCTTAATTGTGGGGTTTCATCATCTATATTCATTTATCTTCATAAAAATTATTTATTTGGAGAAGTCTCTTGAAAAAATTCAATTCCTTGCACTTTAGTGGAACAAAATTGTCTTTGAGTAAATTGATTTTCCCAAGATTTAATTCTTACTATGCTCTAAAAATCACCAAACTCTCTTGAATTAGGATAATAATTTTCATAAAAAATTTGATGTTCCTGATGAGATAATAAAAATGGTTCATTTATTGAAAGAATACTTTTTTATATAATATCAAAGATTCCATGGGTCGGATGAACACACAAGTGTAACATCCCTGGTAAACAGAGAATAAGAAATTTTTTATATTTATTAATATTTTTAAATAAAATATTAATTTTAATTTAAATTGGATGCTATGATCAACAACATACCTGATACGCAATAATTAGTTTTTTTGAAAACTTATGTTGCACACAATGTTGAGTTATACTGAAAAATAATAAAATAATATTATTATTTTAAATGGTAGTTAATGCATAATCGTTGTATTAGAGGAAATGAACAGAACTCACAAAAATATGATTACACATGTTTGTTAAGTGTCTTTACATTTATCAAATTAATTTTAGAGGATTAAAATACGAAGGAATCCAATTTTAAGCATAAATACTATAATATTATTTTAAATGTCGATTTACCACCTTTTAATGGAGAACTCATTTTAAATCTATTTCTGTCAATTTTATATGTTTTATTTGAAAAAATAAAATTATTCTTTAGAATCGGGAGATCAAAATTTACTTTTGATGAAGTTTTGGTATTTTTGATAATGTTCATTTTTTAATGAATAGTGAAATATACTGTATTTAAAGTTAAATCTACCTTTTTATCTATTTTATTTATATGATTAGATTATCATTTTAATTAGTTTTAAAGTGTAATTATATTACACTATTGCCATTTAATCTAATTTTGATCACTGTCCAAAATTTCACATTGAAATTGGACATAAATAGGTGTCACTCTTTTGATAGTTATTATTTATTAAAAACACGCTTTTTGTTTTGACAATGGGAATTAATTTTATATTAGTTTCTACCACTTATATGTTTTGAATTTGGAAAAATGGATTCCATATTTTGAATTAGTAGGTCCAAATTATGTAAATAGTTAACTTTTATTTTTAGACATTATGAATATTTTGTAACACACTGAGATTTTATGAGAATTTTTTTCTGTCTTATGTTATACGCAACACCAAAGGAATCTTTCACAGCCCACAATACGAACTTCGCTTGCTTTACATGCAATCGTGACCTTCTTCGATAGCTTGCGTCGTACGCAATACCGGGTTTCACTAAACAACGATATATTATTATGGACTAGCCGTTATGAATATTATTAACTACATTTTAAATTTTATAACATTATTATTCATCATACACATTTTCTAGAACATGGTAAGAGAACAAAATACATTTTTCGGGTAAAATAAGTATTTTTCAAAAAATGCAGTTTTTCCTCCTTTTGATGGTGCACCCACATTAAATCTAGTTTTTGACATGTTTAAAAGTTCAACTTGGAAAAATAAAATTCTTCTTTTAAATCAGGATATAAAAATTTACTCTATATAATTTTTTGATATTTTTCTGATAACTTTCATATTTTGATGAATAGTAAAAATACGCTAATTTTTAATTAATTTTTTTTTCATTGAGATAATTTATATGGTTAAATTATAATATTGAATGGTTTTAAATTATAAATAGAATATATTTTCACCATTTAATATAATTTATGTCATTAGCATTAATTTCACATTGAATTCATAGGTAAAAACATTTCAATCTTTGGCAATGTTTTAACTTCTAAAACCCGTTTTCTTAACAACGAGATTTATTTTAAATTAAATACTCCAACTTATATGTTTTGAATTTTGAAAAATGGATTCCATATTCAGAATCGGTGGGTCCAAATTATGTTAATAGGATACTTTTTATTTTTGGGCATTATGAATAGTAAATACGGTAAATTTTATTTACCTTAGTTAAAGGTAAATCAGGTAATTAAGGGTAGATATAAGATTATAAAATTACCCTAAAACCTACCAAAATCCTATTGGATGACTAAACGTCGACCCATATCACCTAAGGGTCGGATTAGATTCATTTAATGGACTTTTTTCCATGAAAATAGTTTAATTATTATTAAATCAAAGAATGTGACAACATGTAACTTTCGTAAATCGTATAAGTATAATAATTTTAATTCAGTGATAAACATAATGAAACTTCGAACATGAATCGTCTCCAGAATTATAATACAATTATCTACATCATAGGAATTTATTTATAATTTTTAGTGATTAAATAATTATCATTAATTATGACACAATAGTGTTGTTGAAATTATTTTATTAATTAAAATATCAGATAAATGGTTTTAAAAATATTAAAATATATATTATATTAACAATTTAATGTGATACACTAATTTTCTAGATACTTATGACATTTTATGAATCTATTAAAGCTTTTAGTTCGAACATATCTTCGGTATATATTTTATTTAAATTCAAATAAATTAATAGTGTCAAAATTGACACTATTGTTATTTTATAAAAATATCATGTTATAAAATTGTTTAAAAATTACAAAAATATTTAAAAATTATAAATTAAAATTTATATGGTCGAAACTGTCATAAAGAGTCAAATTATGGAAAATTAAAAACACATATGTAATTATTTATAATAATTTAAAATATAGAATATTAATACAACAAATAAAATTAAATTGATAAATAAGGATAAATCAAGTTGATAATGTTTAAAATAAATTCCTAACATGTCTAAATTGTATTGGATTATTTGATTACAACCCCATATCATCTAATATTCTGATATGAGTCATTTTGGAAGTTTTTATGTGGGGTTGGGATTTAATATAAACTAATATTTCTTATATTTTCAAAGGTGCCCCTCTCCTCCCTTATAAAAGGGCACCTCCTCCCTCTCCTCCTCACATCAATTTGTGCCTTCAAGCTCGTCCAATACTTGCCCGTTTCACTTCCTCACTTCCCTAGAAACATCCTAGAGGTCCTAGTCTTCTTCAAAGACCAATTTTAGTGCCCTAAGAGGACGTCTCAAAGAGGCGCTTCAAAGAAGAGGTAATGTCCATCACCGATTCTTTCAACTTTATTTCTTCTTCCAATTATTCTTCTTTAGTTTTTTCAATATGAATTAATAACATCAGTGTCACTCATATACTGATTTGTTATTATAAGTATTAAAGAATCCTATTTCACCATCTATCCATCCTACGGAAAATGAAATCACCGCGCCTGCGTACGTACGGAATACCGTCTCCACGCCGTGGTGTAATCTATTTTCCACCACCACCTTACTTGGATGGGTATAATGGTGTAAATAATAAACATATTTAATTATTGTAAAGTGTTATTGATTCTGAAATAGTATACATACACTCCAATACAATTCCACGATCATGGTAACGATATCATCGCTCGTGTGTACATACGGAATACCGTCTCCACGATGTGATGCGATTCGTTCTACATGATCTTCATTGCATAATGATTTTATAAATGAATTGAATGAATTAATATGATATATATTACACTAATACCATTCTGGAAATTAGGTATCTATAACCTAAAGTGAAGAATAAGAATTTATTTGACAAAACACGCATAAGAACAAAAAGTAATAAACACCCGAATAACAAGTAGTAATGAAATATTACTAATAAGAAGCTAAGAATATGACCATATATGATATCATAACAATAAGTATGATTCTGGAATAATTCAAAACGTTTTTTAAATCATTATACAGGAGGTTCGGACACTTACGAAGCAAATCGGACCTATGGTAAGGGAAAATATCACAATCTCATTTTTATCCGAGATTGTTTATAATTTGGTATTTATTCAGGTGTATTTTATCATCCACATCCATGTTTCCTCAACATGTAATGTTATTTCCATCCACCTACAATTTTTTAAATCTAATTTTACCCTTCGGTGAGTTTTAGTAAAAGATATGAAAGGAATCTTTTGTCATTTTTCATACGAGGTACTTTTTGACTTTTCCGAAAAAAGTACGAGAAGAATGTTTTTTGAACTTATACGGCATGAATGGATTTTTAAAACATTATTTCCAAGAATCTTCCTTTACAAGTTTTCATGTTTATTTTTAATCAACTTCTTTTAGTTTAAAATTGTATGACATGTTAAGAAAGAAATTTTTTTTTGAAGTAGAAAGGATATTTTCCTCAAGAATGGAGTTCAAGTGTTTTATCAAAATTATTTTCCATCTAAGATAATATAGGGTTCTGTTTCTGTCCCTATTATTACATTGATATGATTATGTTGTTATGGAATTATTTTTATGTAATCCTTTATCTTATATGAATTGTTTTATGATGTCATGATGTTTAAGAATCCCATTTTTATTACATGGGTTATGCAATGATATTTGATTTATGATTTTGTGGCACACATAAGAATGGTATCACTATGAGATGGGTGGGACCAATATCTCCCTCCAATACATTGGGTAAAGATTTATATCTCATGAGATAGACATGGCTGGAAGGGCAGGTTAAACCGGTTCAGTGAAACTGGACTGAAACGAGGAGTGAACTCGGTTCAGAAATGGACTTTGTCTGCTAAGATGGTCTTGGCAATGAGTCTTGACTACTATGAAATGATTCTTTTTGATTATGTGTGTATGACACAAAGTTTCATGTTTTAAGTTATGATTATTGGGATTACATTTCACTACTATGATTTATCCCATGTTATGAAATTATGATCTCTTTTGCAGGTTATGATTTCCAAAATGTTATGTTCTTATGAATATGATGTGATTGATATTTCTTTTTTTTAACTTTACTGAGAATTTGAGCTCACCCTTTTGTATTTTTTATTTCCCCAGGTCAGAAATAAGTTTATTAAGTAAGATATGCCAAAAAGGGACTATAGATATGATGAAATAAATGGGAGACAATGTAGATGCTTTATGAGCCAGTTGTTTATGTTTCCCAGTTTCTAAAGACACTATACCTATACAGTCCTTTCGTGGTTTTGTAATATGTTGTAATAAGTGTACTTCAATTTTGAAGTACTAACATTGTATGTAAAGTATGGGTCGTTATAGTTGGTATCAGAGGAAAGGTATAGTCATCCTTTGTAAACTAGGATGTGAAAGCCTTAGTAAGAAACGTAAGGATATGTCTAAGCATAGAACACAATCATAGTGTTTTAGAAATGGCCATGAACAACCTATGATAAGACCTTAAGTGTGAAATTTTATTCTTTATTATGCCGTTTTCCTATTGTAATTAGTGTTACTCACACTATTCTTCTTGGATTTAGTCAATAGCTAGAACCCAAAGAAACTGTGTAAACGCGAAATGCGATGGGCAATGCAATGATTGTCCCCCTGAGCAACCAAATGTTATGGGAGCTGGAATGCAAAATATTGTAGCCATGCTCACACAACATTCTCAAGCTATGAATCATGATGGACTTCCAAATGATCAAAGGAAGGAGAAACATTCTGTCGAATCCTTCATGAGGTAGCGTCCACCTTCATTCAGTGGGTCTTATGATCCATTAGTGGCTTAACAATGGATCAGTACCATTGAAAAGATATATTCAGTTCTTCAATGTTCTGAACATGATAAAGTCATCTTAGTAGTGTATCATTTGGATTGTGATGTTGATCAATGGTGGGACCTTATTAAGAATACGAGGCAAAGGGATGAAATTGAGTCCATGGAATGGGATGAGTTCAAGAACTTATTTTTCAATAATTATTTCCCTCATATTCTTCGAACAAATATGGAGGAGTTTCTTGAACTAAAGCAAAATGATGATGAATCTGTTGGTACCTACGAAGAAAATTTTACATGACTTGCAAGGTACGCTTCCAGAATTATTATCCAAACTGAGAGTAAGATCGATCGATTCTTTAGTGGCTTAAAACCATGTCTTCGATGGGCGTTAGCCATAAGTGACTTCAATAGCTACGAGGAAATTGTTCGACATGCTCTCAAGGTTGAGATGGAGATTGGTGTAACCCATCAATCACATGGGTTTGATAAGAAGAGGAAAATGGAATTCAACGGAAAATCTAAAGACCACACTGAAAAGAAGATATGTTTTCCCTTATGTTCAAAGTGTGTAAATAAATATGGAGGAAATTGTCTTAAGGGGACAAGAAAATGTTATAAGTGTGTAAAATAAGGACATCGGGTAATTTAATGTCGAAATAATGGGAAGAAGATGTCTAATGATGCAAACAAAGGAAGGGATACACAGAATTAACCTACTACACTTCAATGTTTCAAGTTCAAGGAGATGGGGAATTTTGCCTATCAATGTCCAAATCCAGGGGTTGATGATGATGATCGACGTCAACAAACTCTTAAGGCCAAAGACAAAGTAAAGTCACATGAAATTACTATCGGTGATGTGGAGTACGACAACGAAGTGGTGAGAGGTACACTTACCATCCACTCTAAAGTAGAAAATGTTTTATTTGATTCTGGATCCACCCACTCTTTTATTTCTGAAGAATTTTCTAAGGGTATCACCGTATTACCTCAACAATTAGATGTTGAGTTGGATGTGACAACTCCTAATGGCACAACAGTCGCATCAAAAGTTTACAATTCTTATCCGATTGATGTTTGTGGGAAAGTGCCTCCTGCAAGTCTTGTGATCCTTCCTATAGTGGAATTTGATGTGATTTTTGGCATGGATTGGATTTCTTTATATGGAGCTCATATCAATTTCCAAATAAGGTAAGTCACATTTCATATTCCAGATTAATCTATGATCGCCTATTGATGCAAGGTTGAACATGACCTTCCAGTGGAAATTTCATCCATCTCACGGGTCTTGATTCCACTAAATGAAGGTTATTTATCTCAAATTGCTGGAGAGAATGTCACGATTAATAATATGCCCATTGTACGAGAGTTTTATGATGTCTTTCCAGAGGAATTTCTGGGTATTCCACCAAATCATGAAGTTGAGTTTTCAATAGAACTCGTACCGGGTGTTTTTCCTTTTTCAAAGACACCTTATAGAATGGACCCAATTGAGCTGTAGGAATTGAAGAAGCAACTCCAAGAGAATCTTGATAAAGGATTCATACGCCCTAGTGCATCACCTTTGGGAGCACATGTTCTATTTGTTAAGAAGAAAGATGGATCAATGTGACTCTGCATTGATTATCAAGAACTTAACAAGATCACTATCAAGAACAAATATCTTCTCCCATGCATTGATGACCTATTTGACCAACTACGCGGAGCTGAATACTTTTCCAAGATTGATCTACGTTCAGGGTATCATCAATTAAGGGTCAAAAGGGAGGATATACCAAAGACTGCTTTCCATACAAGGTATGGATACTATGAATTTATAGTGATGCCATTTGGTCTTACTAATTCCCCTGCTATCTTCACGGATCTGATGAATAAAGTCTTTAGAGACTATCTTGATCAGTTTGTGGTAGTCTTTATAGATGATATTGTTGTCTATTAAAAGGGCAAGGAAGAACATGAAGATCACTTGAGAATTGTATTAAAGACCCTATGAATGGAGATGCTTTATGCCAAATTTACCAAGTGTGAATTTTGGCTTCAAAAAGTTTCATTTTTGGGTCACATAATCTCAAAAGAGGGGATATCTGTAGATCCATAAAAAATAGAGGTTATCGAAAGATGGTTGAGACCAACAACAGTAACTGAGATCCGAAGTTTTCTTGGTTTGGCTGGATATTACGGCCGTTTTGTGAAAGATTTTTCAAGGTTATCTAACCCACTCACCAAGTTTACTCGAAAAGGAGTTAAGTTTGTTTGGACGGAGGAATGTGAAAAAAATTTCAAAGAGCTAAAAAGAATGTTAGCCAGTGCACCTGTGCTCACACTACCTTGCAGGGGAGAAAGGTTTGTGACCTACAGTGATGTATCCAAGAAGGGACTGGGATGTGTTCTCATGCAAAATGATATGGTGATAGCTTATGACTCACGACAGTTGAAAATGCATGAGAAAAATTACCCAACTCATGATTTGGAGTTAGTTGTGGTAATCTTTTAATTAAAGATTTGGAGGCATTACCTTTATGGTGAAAGGTGTGATATTTATACTGATCATAAAAGTTTAAAGTATATTTTCACACAAAAGGAGCTGAATATGAACCAAAGAAGATGGTTGGAGCTGATTAAGGATTACGACTGCTCAATTCCTTACCACCCTAGGAAAGAAAACATAGTGGTAGATGCATTAAGTCGAAAAGACCATGCTAGCTTATCCATGATGAGGATCACAAAAGATCCAATATTTATGGATTTACAAAGGATGGATCATGGAATTATAATGGAAGGGGAAAATTCGTATCTTTCTCAAATAAATGTTCAACCATCTATACCTGTGAAGATTAAAGAGGCGCAGAAAGAAGATGTCGAGTTACAAAAGAAGGTGAGAAATGTTCCTGAATTCAACCTTGATTATGATGGGATAATAATGTTCCAGAATCGGGTTTGTGTTCCTCCTATCCCAGAATTAAAGAAGGAGCTGCTGGATGAGGCTCATAGTTCATCATTCTCTATTCATCTGGGAAGCATGAAGATGTATAGGGATCTGAAAGAGTACTTCTGGTGGGACGACATGAAAAGAGATGTTGTTGAATATGTCTCTCGATGCTTGGTTTGTCAGCAAGTTAAAGCTGAGAGACAGAAGTCTAAGGGGATGTTACAACTATTACCCATATCTGAATGGAAATTGGAAAACATCACTATGTACTTTGTCACTGGACTTCCTAAAACATCCAAAGGAAATAATTCTATCTGGGTCATAGTTCATTGTCTTACAAAGTCTGCACACTTCATTGCTATTAGAGAGGATTTCTCTCTAGATCATCTTGATAGGATATATGTAAAGGAAGTGATAAGATTTCATGGAGTACCACTTTCTATTATATCTGATCGGGATCCGAGGTTTACCTCAAGGTTCTGGAGAAGTCTTCAGTATACTCTGGGTACAGAGTTGAGTTTCAGCACTGCTTATCATCCTCAGACAGACGGTCAGTGTGAGAGGACAATTCAAAATCTAGAAGATATGTTGAGAGCTTGCTCTATATATTTCAAAGGTGGTTGGGTTCAACACCTACCTTTGGTGGAATTTTCATATAATAATAGCTTTTACTCCAGTATTCAAAAGGATCCTTATGAAGCTCTCTATCGAAAGAAATACAGGACTCCAACTTGCTCGGATGAAGTTGGGGAAAGAAAGCTATTAGGACCTGATCTCGTTGATGAAATGGCAGAAAAGGTCAGATCTATTCAACAACACATAAGAGAAGCTCAGATTCGACATAAAAGTTATGCCTACAACCGAAGAAAAGAGCTAGAGTTTGAAGTGGGTGATAAAGTGTTCTTACAAATATCTCCCTGGAAGAGGGTCATGATATTTGGAAAGAAGGGAAATTTGAGCCCTAGGTATATCAGTCCTTTTGAAATTCTAGATCATGTTGGGAAGGCAGCTTACCGATTGGCGCTTCCATCGAATATCTCTCAAGTTCATGATGTGTTCCATGTTTCTCTCCTGAGAAAGTACATACCTGATCCTTCACATGTACTCAGCTAAGAAGTTGTACCACTGGAGCAATATTTTTCTTATGAAGAACAACTGATTGAGATTCTGGATCGTAGCGAAAAAGTACTACAGAACAAGACCACTCGCTTGGTTAAAATTTTATGGAGGAACCACCAATTAGAAGAAGCTACATGGGAACTTGAGGATATGATGAGGGAGATGTATCCTCATCTGTTTGTAATGATGTGACGAATTTCAAGGGCGAAATTCATTTTAAGGGGGGTAGAATGTAACACCCTGAGATTTTATGAGAAATTATTTTATGTCTTAGGTTATAGGAAACACCAAAGGAATCTTTCACAGCACAAAATACGGACTTGGATTGCATTACACTCAATCACGACCTTCCTCGATAACTTGCATCGTAAGCAATACCGGGTTTCAATAAACAATGATATATTGTTATAGACTATCCATTATGAATATTATTAACTACATTTTGAATTTTATAACATTATTATTCATCATACACATTTTATAGAACATTATAAGAGAACAAAATAAATTTTTCGGGTAAAATAAGTATTTTTCAAAAAATACAGTTTTGTTGTCTTTTGATGGCACACCGACATTAAATCTAGTTTTTGACATGTTTATAAGTTCAATTTGGAAAAATAAAATTCTTATTTTGAATCAGGATATAAAAATTTACTTTGGATAAATTTTTTATATTTTTCTGATAACTTTCATATTTTGATGAATAGTAAAAATACGCTAATTTTTAATTAAAATCAACTTTTTTCATTGAGATAATTTACATGGTTAAATTATAATATTTAATGGTTTTAAATTATAAATAGAATAATTTTTACCATTTAATATAATGTATGTAATTAGCATTAATTTCACATTGAATTCATAGGTAAAAACATTTCAATCTTTGGCAATGTTTTAACTTCTAAAACCCATTTTCATAACAATGGGATTTATTTTAAATTAATTACTGCAACTTATATGTTTTTAATTTTGAAAAATGGATTCCATATTTGGAATCAGTGGGTCCAAATTATGTTAATAAGCTACTTTTTATTTTTGGGCATTATGAATAGTAAGTACGGTAAATTTTATTTACCATAGTTAAAGGTAAATCTGGTAATTAAGGGTAAATATAAGATTATAAAATTACCATAACACCTACCAAAATCCTATTGTATGACTAAAAGTAGACCCATATCACATAAGGGATAGATTAGATTCATTTAATGGACTTTTTTCCATGAAAATAATTTAATTAGTATTAAAACCAAAGAATATGAAAACATATAACTTTCTTAAATCTTATAAGTATAATAATTTTACTTTAGTAATAAACTTAATGAAACTTAGAACATGAATAGTCTCTAGAAATATAATAAAAATATATACATCATAGGAATTTATTTATATTTTTTAGGGATTAAATACTTATCATTAATTATGACACAATAGTGATGTTGAAATTATTTTATTAATTAAAATATCAAATAAATGGTTTTAAAAATATTAAAATAAATATTATATGAACTATTTATTGAGCTCCACTAATTTTATAGATACATATGAAATTTTATAAATCTATTAAATCTTTTAGTTTGAACATATCTTCTGTATATATTTTATTTAAATTCAAATAAATGAATAGTGTGAAAATTGACACTATTGTTATTTTATAAAAATAACATATTATAAAATTGTTTAAAAATCACAAAAAATATTTAAAAATTAAAAATTAAAATTTATATGTCTGAAAATGTCATAAAGTTTCAAATTATGGAAAATTAAAAACACATATGTAATTATTTATAATAATTTAAAATTTAGAATATTATTACCACAAATAAAATAAAATTGATAAATAAGGATAAATCAAGTTAATAATTTTTAAAATAAATTCCTAATATGTCTAAATTTTATTGGATGATTCGATTACAACCCAATCTCATCTAATCTTCGGATATGAGTCATTTTGGATGTTTTTATGTGGGGTTGGGATTTATTATAAACTAATATTTCTAATTTTTCCAAAGGTGGCCCTCTCCTCCCTTATAAAAGGGAACCTCCTCCCTCTCCTCCTCATATTAATTTGAGCCTTCAATCTCTTCCAATCCCGGCCCATTTCACTTACCCACTTCCATAGAAACATCCTAGAGGTCCTGCTCTTCTTCAAAGACTAATTGTAGTGCCCTTAGAGGAGGTCTCAAAGAGGCGCTTCAAAGAAGAGGTAATGTCCGTTACCGATTATTTCAACTTTATTTCTTCTTCCACTTCTTCTTCTTTAGTTGTTTCATTATGAATTAATAACATCAGTATCAATCATATACTAATATGTTATTATAAGTATGAAACAACCCTATTTCACCATCTATCCATCCTATGGAAAATGAAATCACTGCGCGTGCGTACGTACCGAATACCGTCTCCATGTCGTGGTGTAATCTATTTTCCACCACCACATTACTTGGATGGGTATAATGGTGTAAAGAATAACTATATGTGATTATTTTAAAGTGGTATTGATTCTGAAATAGTATACAAACACTCCAATACAATTCCACGATCATGGGAACGATATCATCGCTCGTGCGTACGTACGGAATACCATCTCCATGATGTGATGCGATTCGTTCTACATGATCTTCATTGAATAATGATTATATAAATGAATTTAATGAATTAATATGATATATATTACACTAATACCATTTTGTAAATGAGGTATCTATATCCTAAAGAGAAGAATAAGAATTTATTCGACAAAACACACATAGGAACAAAAAGCAATAAACACCCGAATAACAAGTAGAAATGGAATATTACTAATAAGAAGCTAATAATATGACCATATATGATATCATAACAATAATTATGATTCTGTAATAAGTTAGTAGCACAATTTAAATCATTATATAGGAGTTTCAGACACTTACGAAGTAAATAAGACCTAAGGTAAGGGATAATATCACAATCTTATTTTTATCCGAGATTGTTTATACTTTGGTATTTACTAGGGTGTATTTTATCATCCCCATCCATGCTTACTCAACATGTATTATTATTTCCATCCAACTACAATTATTTAAATCCAATTTTACCCTTCATTGAGTTTTAGTAAAAGATATGAAAGGAATCTTTTGTCATTTTTCGTACGAGGTACTTTTTGACTTTTCTGACAAAAGTACGAGAAAAATGTTTTTTAACTTATACGGCATGAATGTATTTTTAAAACAATATTTCCAAGAAGATTCCTTTACAAGTTTTCAAGTTTATTTTTAATCAACTTCTTTTAGTTTAAAATTGTATGACATGTTAAGAAAGGAAAATGTTTTTGAATTAGAAAGGATATTTTCCTCAAGAATGGAGTTCAAGTGCTTTATCAAAATTATTTTCCATCCAAGATAATATAGGGTTCTGTTTATATCCCTATTATTACATTGATTTGATTATGTTGTGATGGAATTATTTTTATGAATTCCTTTATCTTATATGAATTTCTTTATGATGTCATGATGTTTAAGAATCCCATTTTTATTACATTGGTTATGCAATGATGTATGGTTTATGATTTTGTGGCACACATAAGAATGGTATCATTATGAGACGTGTGGGACCTATATATCCCTACAATGCATTGGGTAAAGATTTTTATCTCATGAGATAGACATGGCTGGAATGGCAGGTTAAACCGGTTCAGAGAAATAGGACTGAAACGAGGAGTGAACACAGTTCAGAAATGGACTTTGTCCGCTAAGATGTTCTTGTCAATGAGTCTTGACTACTAAGAAATGATTCTCTAATATTATGTGTTTATTCCACAATGTATCATGGTTTATGTTATGATTATTGGGGTTACATATGACTACTATAATTTATCCCATGTTATGAAATTATGATCTCTTTTGCAGGTTAAGATTTCCAAAATGTTATGTTCTTATGAATATGATGTGATTGATATTTCTTTTGATTACCCTTAATGAGAATTTGAGCTCACCCTTTTGTATGTTTTCTTTCCCCAGGTCAAGAAGAAGGGTATTATGTAAGATATTCCAAAAAGGGACTATAGATATGATGAAATAAATGGGAGACAATGTATATGCTTTATAAACCAATTGTTTATGTTTCCCAGTTTCTAAAGACACTATACCTATACGGTCCTTTCATGGTTTTGTTATATGTTGTAATAAGTGTAATTCAATTTTGAAGTACTAACATTGTATGTAAAGTATGGGTCGTTATATATTTACTTCAGTAAAAGTTTTATTTACCATAGTTAAAGGTTAAATCTGGTAAATAAGGGTAACGAAATATTGTTAATATAATATAAAATTACCCTAAAATGTATTCTAATCCTATTTTTTAATACATATTAGGCCATGGTCATCCTCGAGTCAATTTTGGGACCCCATTGAGCAACTTATGAGTGATAATGATACTTTATAATAATTTATTTAAAGTAAAGACAAAAATGACATACACTTATCTCTTTTAGTAAATATTTTTTTACATGGGGGTATATAAGTTATATCTTTATATATAAATATTAATAAGAAATTTAAAACGTTTTCCTACATCATGATATTTTTTTATAATTTTTAGACATCAAATAAATAACAATATTTATGACAAAATAATGATGCAATGTTTACCTCATTAATGAATTATTTAAATAAATAAGAATATAAAGATTCAAACAATATTGAAAACCAGTAAAATTCTTATTGGATGATTTTATTTCAAACATGATTCATATTATATTTGACCTTATTGAGTTTTTGACCTTTATAAACTGAAAGTCGTTATATAACCAAATAATATTTTCAAGCTTTCCTAAAGAGCCCCTTCTCCCAATTATAAAAATCCCTCACCTCTAACCCATTACTCACACATCTCAAGACCATTGTCTCATAAAAACTATTCATAATTAAGATAACTACATCTCTATACTCATTATTTACACCTTCCCCTATGCATAAGGCAATTTAAGTAAACCTTTGGGTTCAAACCAAAGGGAGATACCTGATTTAAAGGTAACGTCTTCTATTAAGTTTTTTTGTTTTATTTTACTTCTCCAACCACATAAACACTTTTTATTCTTTTATTTTATAACAACACAAGTATCCTAATTATAATAGGTTGTTTTTATGATATTTATTCAAACTAAACTTACAAACACCTCTATCTAATGGGTAAAGAACATATTATTTCTATTGACGGCGAACTACGGCCTCCCGAAACGATGATTGTTCAATTATCTCTTACCACCTCTCATGATGGACAGTATGATGATAATATAGTTATATGTGATATATATTATATTTTTATTATTTTTATGCTTCTTAATTTTCCTTTTATATCATTCCTTTATGGTTTCCATAATTGGTTAACGCGATAATTTCATTTGAGGAAGTGCAGACTACCGCCCCCTCAAAGTGATATGACTCGTTCATACCATATGTGGAACATATAAAGAATGAAGATAATTAACTTATATATAATATTATACTGGAATTATAATATAACTATTTATCCTCACATTTTCATTCCATTAAATAGGAAATAGAAATGAAAGTAGCGTTCAAGCGTACATACGACTTAATGTCTTCATGAACGATGCACTTCATTTCTTATCTCCAAATGTTATGTACTATTATAAATACAAATATATAATAGATATATATGTTATATATTATTTATAAATAATTAATATCATTCTAGAGATAATATAATTTTTACCTCATGGACAATTTATAATTATAACAAGTTCATTTTTAACTCATGTTCCAAACATCGACAAAATGTCCGATATGAACTCAAATAATTAACTAATTGTTATAACACGGTAATAATTGATATTAAAGGAATAATAAACAGAAAAAATGTTTTTAATAAAGTATAAATTAACTTTTTATTATTATTTATGTGATTAAAGAATGATCCAGTGAAGTCGAACATGAGGTAAGGGGTTTATTCTCTCACTTTTAATTCCATGAGATTTCCAATGTTCTCCACTTATTTATTTCATATGGTGTATTGTTTTTACTGAAATTATATATATATTATCCTGATACTATTTATATTCATGGTATTCAATGATTTATTTTGTGTTTATTTACTTTTTTTCATATGACTCGATTGATTACAACGTGGTAATGGGTTTTCATCTCAATTTTTATTCTCGTGTGATTCATTCTATATTTTCCATTACTTCCTTTTGTGTGGTGTATATACTACCCATTATTATATTATTATTTTTTAATATACTTTAAAATATGACTAATTACATCTTCATTGTATGATCCTTCTTTCATGTGGTGTATGTTTCGTAAGTTACCAAATCGGTAATGGAACCTTTCACTCTTTTCTTCTAATCAAAGACTTCTTTTATATTATGTCTTTTAAATATCCATGTTATTACATTGGGAAATTTTCTTCTATATACTTATTGCTATAAATTTTATGTTCATGTGATTAGAGACCCTTTTCTCTCTCATCGACTCATTTTCGTAATTTTAAATCGATGTCGTTAGGCTTTCGAATTTTTGTAAGAGAACTTCTCAACCCAATTTCAATTCATTGGGGTTAAACTTCTACTTCATGATTATGTCACACTATGAATATATGTGAATGACCTATCATTTTTTTACACTTAATATCCACTTATATTTGGTGTATTATTATTTTTCACACATAATTATGTCATTTATTTGTCCTTAATCTAAGTATATGATCTTTACAAGTGACTTTGTCTCAATTTACATTCCTTCGAGACTTATTTGTTTTTATACACCAATTCAATTTTATATGGTGTGTATATTTCCCCTTGACATATTATTTCATGAATCTTTTTATTCTCATGATATTATAATCTTTAATTAATGTTATTCCTCAATTATGTTTTTCAAGCATCACTCATTTTTTTAGGAACTCTTTAACTAAAATATCGTTTAAAATGTTTTAAAGATTTATTCTTATAAATTTTTCTAATTAATATCCATATTTTAAAAATGGTTTTTTGGATTTATTTATATGGACATTAATGTTTTCAAGTGATGATTCATTTAACAGTTTCAAACTAGTATGTGACACATTGATTCAAAAATCTCTTTATTAAATGTTTTAAATGGTATTGAAAATAGTTTGATAAGGAAATGTATATTTCAATATATTGAATTGATATATTGTTATTGTAATGTGGAAATGTTATATTTCCTTTATGCTTGTGTTATGTGTTATTAATATGTTATGGTTCTAGGGAATTGTTTATGTATATGGGTGGTGTTGTGATAAACATTGGGCAAGTGAGCCCGAGATAGCTCTCTAATGCATTAGGTAATGTGAAAGAGGTAAATGTTAATGTTTCTCCTAAGAGTTTTTGGGAATATAATATGATGGATATTCTAAAATTAACTCCATATGTAGCTAGGAAATCAACAATGTATGTTTGATATGGTTTCCACAATTTTCCTATATGATTTATGATTTCTATGTGTTATTCATAAATCTTATGATTTCATAAGGTATGTTATGATCGAAAAGTGTGGTTTGATTGATTCGTATCTATTGATGGGTTAATGTTTCCTTTCCTTATTTTATAACCCTTAATGAGATTTTTATGCTCATCCCATGTTTTAAAAAAAATAATAGTAATTAAAGATGAATAGGTTCAAGGATGGGATCAAAGAAAAGTCATGTTATCTAAAACATTGAACTATACTTGTTTCTTTTTAAGTGTTTGAATTTTATGAAAAAATAGATACCGAGTAGTAGTGTCTACATGTAATTTTCAAGTTGATATGTAATAGTTATTGTTTAATTCCCTAAAACTTTAAACATGAAAATATCGTCAATGTGAATTATTCATTTAATTCAATATTATGTAATGTTTTAAGGTAGGATCCTTATAAAAGCATCTCTCAGTATCCAACCACTGAAATTTATACATCATTATGTAATTCTGTCCTAGATAACAGAGTTCAATAATTTCTTCCAACATTTTGTAAAAGTAAAATTCAGTTTTTCTATGATGAGATCCTCTCAAGAAAACACAACTATTAATTGTGTTTTTATTCCCCATATACACCTGTACGAAATCGAAAATCATTCACCACATATGCATTAGAATATTTACCCATTTAGGATGGTGGATTATTCAATACACACAACCGATTATCAATATTAACAGCATGTTTAGATACTAGAAAAATTCCAAAATAATTACCAATATAACAATTATTAAATTTATTATATATGTTAAACCATAAATAATTTATGTTACTAGTTTTTGAGACCTGTATGAAAAACAATTTTGCTGATGTTCTTAAAGAGCAGCTTCTGTAATTTGTGGAAGTTGATTCTTGATATGATTGTCATATAACCTACAAATAAAATAAGATTAATTTTCTATGCGAAGATTATAGAATAAATGATAAGAGAACTCATATTACAAGTGGTTTAATTTCTTCATAGTTGAGTAGAATATATGTATGAGCTCTATGAAGTTTATCATATGAAATCCATCGTTCATTAAATTCACAAAATCCAGGTTTAGGTTGATAAAAAATAGATAATTAATTACTCATTTCATTATCAACATTCTCCTAATTATGGACCATGCAGTTTTGTTTTGATGAATGTTTAGATTGATTATAATGAGAGCATAAAAATAAAATTCCTCTTGTAAAAAATCTTCTTTAATTGAGCCTTGAACCGATGCATTGTTATGTACTTTTTCTATAAATTTCTGTATGCATCTCTCTAATGGTTATATCCATCAAAACATTATCAGAACTCCACATTTTTCATCATGCGACAAATGTAATATCAAATATTCTTTTGAGTTAAATAAATCTAATATGATGATTTTTTTTGTTTATATAAAATTTAAACAACATATTCTTGCATTCATATTAGTGAATCATAGTCTGTTGTCACCACACAAATGTATCGAATGAAATATGATGTTTGTTATCAAATATCAAATTAAAGGATTCAACAAACCCCTCAATCTAATCAGCAAAAATATTTTTATAATAACGTCACAGTCATAACTTTTTAATATGATAATATGACTATTTCTGACACATCTTCCCAAATTTGTATCATAAACATATATAAGTCTAAAATATGAGATCCAATGAAAAAATAATAAACAATTTTCTTTTTATAGTGTATAATATGATTTTTGATTCAATAACTTCTATGATCTGATATTTTCAAACAATTCATGTTCTGGTCACCTGCATATTCAGGAAGATCTAATTGTCCATTTACATTATCTTTTGTGTTACCTAGTGTATCAAAAAATGTATTAAATAAATTATCAAAATAGTTCTTATAAATATTAATAACATCCAACCGGTGATGAACCAACAAATCAGACCAACATGGAAGATCCCAAAAAATGATCTGTTTTATCCAATTTTGTTTCTTCCCAAAGCCATCAATTTTCCATTGGTTTATTGTTGGTCAAAATTTGATGGGTGGTAATGAAGATAAAATTTATTTTAACTCTATACCTATGATCTTTGTGGGTGCTTCATATATTTCAATTATTCCTTTTCTGAAATAATATTTGTTCATCCAAAAAGGATGATCTGTTGGATGGAATCTGTGATAACAGTCTAAAAACAAGGTTTTTTTCAATTGACAAGAATAAATTCTTTTATGTCTCTCATAAAGTACAAAAATTATTTTTGACCATGTGTAATCCAGCCAGATAATATTCCATATGATGGGAAGTCCCTAATTTTCTACACGAGTGCATCTTTAAAAATGAAATTTTGTTTCACAGCAACATCATATATTCTGACACCATTAATGCACAATGAATTTAACTCATCAATAAATGGTTTCAAATAAACATAAATATTATTTTCTATATGTCCTTGAATTAATAAGGTCAAAATGATATATGGATCCTTCATCAACATCCAAGGAGGTAAATTGTATAGAGTTATAAATAATGGCCAATATCAATACTGACTACCTTAAAAACCAAATGGATTTAAACTGTCAGTAGAAAGACCCAATCTCACATTTCTGGATTCTAAAAGAAAATATGGATTCACTTGGTCAAAATGCTTCCATGAATCACCATTAGAGGGATGAATTAACCTTTTAGAAATTGAAATATTGGTTTTGTGCTATGAAATTAATGTCGCTGTGTTCTGAGACAAAAATAAACGTTGTAATCTGGGGGTAGGCGGGAAATATCTCGACTATTTTAAAAAATCAATCCAAACTTACCTATTTGAGCATCATTATACCTTGATTTTCCACATGTGGGAAAAATATTCAATGGCTTATTTTTACCATAATATAAGATACAATCATTTGATCATGCATGAATCTTCTAATAACCTAGACCCAGATTACAAACCAGCCTCTTCCTCTAATAGAAATTTTTAGGGAACACATTTCCTCCCGGTAATTGTCTTTTAACTAAAGTTAATATCTGATCAAAAAAGTAATTTGTAATTCCTTATCTAATTTAATTGCCATAAATATTTCAACTGCTTTAAATTTTCTAATATTGCAATCAGGATATAAGGCATCCTTAGCGGACCTCAACAAATCATAACATTGATATAGTTCCAGATCAGAAGTTAAATCAATATCATCCCAAGTTTCAATTTGTTAAAAAGATGAACATGCCACATATTGTACTAAATTTTGAAACTATGATAGTCCCCTATCCAAATTATTAGTATCTTCTCTCGAACTTCGTTCACCATGTTGATACCAAAAAACATAATCTGGTTGAAAACCAAAATCCAATAGATGACCCCCAACATTGTCAAATGTTTCAAACCTCCTCAAAGAACATTTTATAAAATGACACTTAATTTTCCCTTCTTAAAAAATGTTCTTTTGATGTTGGAAATGGTAATAAATATTCAACACCCTCAATATATATAGAATTAAATTAGAAACATTTGGATTCATGTGCTGATTTATCTAAGAGAGATAATCTAATAATGAATTTTGTCGACTTCTTTGTTTCATATTTCTGTAAAAAATATAAAATAAATAGCTTTTTGAATAATTTGATATAATAAAAACACTATCCCAAAAATAGAATAAAATTAAATTCACATTTCTAGAAATTTAATATAATTTCTTTTATTTCAAAGTTATTTATAGTATTTTTTTTTTTATACTAATCTATAATAATTATTAGTAATTAAAGATAAATTATACTAATTACCATTTCTTACAAGAGGCACAATTTCCATTGGATTGGAAGTACATCTTTTTCCTAATAAATCATCTCATTGCAACTTTCTTCGACTGAAATCACTTTAAGAAATCTACTCCAACGTATGAATATCTATTTTTGAATTCATGAGAATAAAGAGCATGGAGGCATTGTAGTGTTTCTTTCCATCCTTATGCATATGGAAATGGATAACCGTACATCGGAGCAGATTTTTTAAAGTGTTTTTAGTCGCAGAATGTTGTAAGAAGATGAGGCATCAGGAAAAAGAGCCAATTTTTTCCCAACAGATCACATCCTTGAAACTATTTTTAGATAAAATTATTATAAAAAATTTACTCTGATGCTTGAATGTCTATTTCCGTATGCATGATAATGGAGAGAAGGGAGGCCTCCCCAACCTTCTCTCTATTCTTGTTCATATGAAATTGGATATATGTACATTGGAGTATATTTTTCATTACGATTTCTGTGGGAGAAAGTTGCAAGGAGATGAGCTGTCTGGAAAAAGAGTTGTCGCCAACCCACTGAAAATTGTTCCAATGTTTTAATATTTATTAAAATTTTACCGATTTATTTATATTTATTTCTATTTAAGACTAGTTTTTACTCTTTATTAGTATTTAATAGTATGTGTTACCACTATTTACAATTATTAAAAATTATTACGAATTATTACTGATTATTACAATTTATAATTTTTTTTTACAAATTATTACAAATTATTAATATTTATTAAGAATTTTTACTATTTATTAATATTTATTACCAATTATTACTAATTATTACCATTTAATCCTAGTTAATCATATTTATAACAGTTTACACTTAATTATTTCTAATTATTACTAATTATTAATAATTATTTATAATTATTACAAATTATTAATAGTTATTACTAATTATTACTAATTATTAATAATTGTATATAATTATTACTAATTATTACTAATTTTTACTAATTATTACTAATTATTACTAATTATTACTAATTATTACTATTTATTATAATTTATTAATATTTATTATTATTTAAAACTATTTATTAATATTTATTAATATTTATTAATATTATTTACTTTTAATTACCATTTATTAAAAATTATTAGGAATTATTACTAATTAATACTAATTATTTATATTTATTACTAAATATTACTAAATATTACTAATTATTACTATTTATTACTCTTTATTACTGATTATTATTATTTTTTACTATATATAAAAATTTATTAACATCTATTATCTGTTATGACTAATTATTAATATTTGTTACCAATTATTACTAATTATTACCATATTATCATAATTATTCATATTTATTAATTATTATTACTAGTTATTACTAATTATTACTATTTAATCTTAATTATTCATATTAATTACTAATTATTACTAGTTATTACTAATTATTACAAATTATTACAAATTATTACTATTTATTTCTAATTATTCCGAATTGTTCATAATTATTCCAATTTAATCCTATTTATTCATATTTATTGATATTTATTACTAATATTTGTTAATTATTTTTAATTAATACTATTTTTCTTATTTTTTCTATTTATTCGTATTTATTCCTATTTATATCAATTTATTACAATTTATTAAAATTTATTAAAATTTATTACTATTTATTCCAAATTATTACTATTTATTCATAATTATTCCTAATTATGACTATTTATTCGTAATTATTCCTAATTAGTAATAATTAATCTTAATTATTACTTATTATTACTAACTAATCATATTTATTACTAATTATTACTAATTATTACTAATTATTACTAATTATTACTAATTATTCCTAATTATTACTAATTCTTACTAATTATAACTAATTATAACAAATTATTACTAATTAATAATATTTATTACTAATTGTCACTAACTATTAAAAACTATTCGTAACTATTACTAACTATTACTAACTATTACTAACTATTACTGACTATTGCTTACTATTACTAACTATTACTAATTTCTGCTAACTATTTCTAACTATTACTAACTGTTACTAACTATTACTAATTATTACTAATTATGACTAATTATTACTAATTTTTGCTAATTATGTTCATTATTCCTTATTATTACGAATTATTACGAATTATTACTAATTATTACTAATTATTCCTAATTATTCTTACCAAGAAAGCTCATTCAGTGAAAGACCTCTGACCCTTTATTCCTAATTATTCCTAATTATTCCTTATTTTTATTAATTATTAATATTTATTAATATTTATTCTTAATTATTCATATTATTCCTAAATATTCCTAATTTTTCTTAATTATTCCTATTTATTCTTATTTCTTCCTATTTATTAATATTTATTACCATTTATTGATATTTCTTTCTAGATATTACAATTTATTCCTAATAATTCTTATTAATACATAATTATTTCAAATTAATCATATTTATTACTAATTATTACTAATTACTACTAATTAATTATATTTATTACTATTTTTTACTAATTATTAATAATTAATCATATTTATTACTATTTAATACTAATTATCAGTAATTATTACTAATTATTACTAATATTTACTAATTAATCATATTTGTTACTAATTATGGCCAATTATTACTAATTATTTTTAAGAATTACTAAGTATTACTAATTAAACATATTTATTACTATTTATTACTAATTATTACTAATCAATCGTATTTATTACTATTTATTACTAAATAATCATATATATTACTATTTATTACTAATTATTACTAATTATTACTATTTGTTAATATTTATTTGCAATTATTACAAATTATTACTATTTAATACTAATTATTCATATTTATTACTAATTATTACTAATTATTCTTATTTATTAGTATTTATTACTATTTATTAATATTTAATACCATTTATTACTATTTATGACTATTTATTCCTATTTGTTTCAATTTAGTACTATTTATTCCTAATTATTCTTAATTATTCCTAATTAATCCAAATTATTACTAATTATTATTAATTATTACTAATTATTAATTAATTACTACTAGTTATTACTAATTATTACTAGTCATTACTAATTATTACTAATGGTTACGAATCATTACTAATCATTTCTAGTTATTATTAATTATTACTAATCATTACTAGTGATGTCAAATTATTTGTAATTATTACTAATTATTAAAAATTAATACAATTTATTACTTTTTATAAATATTTATTTCACTTTACTACTAATTAATGCCAATTTTTACTAATTAGCACTAATTATTACTAATTATTAATAATAATTTATAATTTTTTTCTAATTAATACTAATGACTACTAAAAAATAGAAATTAATATAATAACTATTAATTAACACTAATTAATATTAATCGAACGGAATTATATGTAAATTAAATACTACAAAATTAAATTATCTGATTATAATTTAATTTAATTGCAGGTAGTTAACATTAATTATAACTTACATAAAATAAAATGAATTAACTAAAAAATAAAAGAAAAAGATAAATACCTTAAAATGGAATCTTTTTGTGGATATAAGCCACGAATATTGATCTGATTTATAATTTTAAACATTTAAATATTTTGAGAGAAAAATTCTAAGTAGAGAGGGGGTAGAGAAAAGAGTGGAATAGGAAAAATGAATGTGGGTATATATAGATTAGATTATTAGCGACCGTATTATTTGTGATGAGACCGATCACAAATTCTCATGCTGTTAAAAAGGTATTTGCAATGGGTCCTGTGGAAAATGAAAACCTCTCGACATACTATTTTCGATAGGAGATAAATCTCATCACAAATACTAAATAACGACATCAAGTATTTGCGACGGGCTTTTATACCGGTCGCTAATACCCTTCCCGTGGTTTGCATTGCAACTCGGGCCAAACCATTTGTCATGGGGTTCATTTCCCCATCACAAATAATTAGTTATTTGCAATGGGACCCTTCCCCATCACAAATACCTCGTCGCAAATATTCATTTTCACCGTAGTGAAATAATAAAATTAATAGTATAATCAAGCAAGGTATGTGTATCTTGAGAATCAAAATAGGAGAGATAATTGATTAGGGGGTCTTTAGGATTGCTACTCTATTTGAAATACTATCACAACCCCTTTGAAATTAATCAATTGTTTTAAATAATTGATTAAATGAAAATATTATCATTCATTTTTCTGTTTTCACCCTTGATCATGTTTTATATTAATGAGATAAATACTCACAATTTTATTTCTTGGATAATTATATTTCCAATGTGTGAAAGGAACAAAGATCCTTCTTTGAATTTCTTAGGGATTACCAAATCTAGTATTGAAATTCGAAGGCTTCCAAATCAGACTAATTTTCCACCTAATGTTTTTAGTAATAACTAAACACTTCTCTACTTGGGTCATAATCATCCAATTTGTGTGATCAAATACATAGAAGAAGGATAAAATAATTCATTAATCAAGACAATATTAAAAATCCACATTTAAATACAAACATAGTTATATTCATATCAAAATTATAGAAATTACAATTGAATACCATTTAAATAATCAATATAGATCAATGTATTTAAATTAACTGAACTAGACTCTAGAATTATTATTTTGGGTCACCACCCAATCTCCAAACCACTTAAGGATTCTACAACTTCATAATAGAGTAAACAATTGATATAGAAGTTGTAGAAACCATGATAAAAATAAAGAAAAATAAAAGTGGCAAAAATAGAGCAAGCAACAATGGTAGTTCTCCTGATCTCCAAGCCTTCAATCTCTTTTTAGCAGTAGCAAGCCCTCTATTTATAGAGGGAGGAGCACCCCTTTATTCGTATCTCCCATATAATTATTTTTCATGGTCTTATCTTGATATATGTATTAAAATAATTACCATATTAAATGTTTTGAATTATCAAGGATTTCCAAATTTCAGCATTTACTCATATTCCATAGTGATGGTAGAAACATCTACAATTAGGCATCAACCATTACACCCTCATGGTAGCATACTCATGGTAGTAGCATCTAGTGTTCCTCAATGGTATATCATAACAATATCACCCCCTATGCTCTATAATGTTTTAAATATCACAGTAAACCTACATTTATATTACAGTGAAGGTCAATACTGCTCCATCCAATCAACATGATCACATAGTTGTTTTTTCAGGGCTATCCACATAGCAGATACATGCATAGCTTCAAATATTTTATCAGTCTTCTTCCTATATCGATGACTCTGTACATGAAGTAACCATGGTATAACTCATCTAACTTTTCACCCTCTATAATGGTACTACTATTACTATGATTTGCCTTCAATTCTCAATGGTACTTCTGTTCATACCACCCACCATCAGTACTAAATGCTAGTTCCTTTTCTACAATGACATCAATGGTAGATCATAACTATTTCCAATGTTCATCTTCAGTGGTGTTTTTATATATCACACAAACATTATCCTTCATCACATTCCATGATCCACCATCAGTGCTTCCTTCATATCCATTGTTTCCTCCCTCAATAGTCACTTCCATCTACTATGACCCTGATGGTAGAAAAAAACTTCCATTGGTTCTCCTTGATACTACCATCTAATATCTATCCACAATAATAGTAGTTCTATCTTCCATTACTAGTGGTAGAATTTTTCTCTTCAACTTCTTATGGATTTTTAAGTCATCAGACACATAGACATTTCTGTGCATGGTTTTATATAGCCAATTCTTCTATGGAATCAGGTTTCCATACACCTCCATATGTCACATAGTTTAATACCTCTAGTGACTATATCTATCCTTAACATGATGTAGCACTTCATACTTATAATTTCAAGATAACATGGGGCTCAACCGGTATAGAAGTGGTGAATAAATCCTCCATCAAGATATCTAGCATTCATAATGGCCAGGTACGTTAATATCTTTCATGCATTAGCTTATGCATATTTAAATGGGCTAAGATGAATTCATCCATGTTTCTTGAGGTGGTTCATGGTGGTTTAGAACCTCTAATGTGGGTAATTTATTGAGATTTATTTTCTGGGGTGTTTTCTATAGTGTTCTCCAATGATTATAAAAAGAAAAAATCAAGGAAAAAGTTGGCATGTGTTGGTGAGGGAAATTTTTGAGATTTTGGGTTGAGTGGATGAAGCTAAAATAGTGGAATTTTAGTTAGTTGAAGAGTGCCTATGTGACGTTTTTCCAATATCATAAAAACATGATTGAGATGAAATTGTTTATAAAAAAATTTATTCTATCCCCAGCTCATAACCCTGCATTAGAATGGGCTCCCAGTACACCACGCATAGAGATAAAGGGTCATGCCTCTTTATATGGACCACATTGTCTTAGGCCAACCTATGCATAGGCTCCTCTCCTTGCAACTCACACTTGACCCCACTACTCAGTGGGATCTACCAATGGTTGGATTGGCTAGTAGTCCACCATGTGGGATAACTATGTAGTGGGATGGGCCCCCCAGTTATGGGCTATCCTAGTTGGACCTTATTTTTTACACACTTGAAAGTATTAAAAACATTAAAATTATCATTTAATTTCCATGAAATATTCATAAGAAAATGAAACATTTAAAACACCTTATTTTATTTTATTTTTACCCATATTATTTATTCACCGGAAATTACTCATATTTTCGATAAAAAATTAATTACATGTGAAAAATTGGATATTAATAATATAAAATCATTGATTTTTTTAAAATATTTTTATAAAATTATGAGTGCATAAAATACCCCCACACATAAACTATGATTTTCCTTAAGAATAAAATATCAACAATTAATTCAAAAGGGATCCAATATTACCTATAGTTATATTTAAAAGAAATAAAATAAAATAATTATCAATGGTAAACCAAAAGTTTCATGTTATGCATAAAACATCAATTGAATTTCACAATTTTCAAAGAAATAATCAACTAAAGTATTCTAATTTGTACATTTTGAAAATGGTTTAACTTATCCTTTAATTGATTCAAACTTCTTAATTACTTATTATTAAATATTCCAAGTCATGATATACCACTCTTTATATATTTTTCTATCATAACTCAATGTACAAATTGAACTAGATTTTTCCTCAAAACTTGAAGACATTCTCATTATCTGTCAGCATGTAAAGGAACTAATTTATCCACTTTTTAAAGAAAAAAGGCACATAAAATCATGAGGACTTTCAATAATGTCTTTAATTATTCCGAGTCTTAATGTTGGAAGGAGTTGTTTTTATAAATTAAAGCATAAATAGAAATATTATCTCTAATATATAACGCATGATATATAAATTAATATTTCAATGAAAATATCTACATCAATATGAAAACTCCCACATCCCAAGTTCAAATTAAGGTTATGAATAATGTAATCATAATCAATTAATTTTACCTCCTTTAATTTCCTCTATTATTTTTTTCTTTTTTTTTTCTTCTTCTTTTTCAAACAAGTTTATCAATTTTTTCTACTTTTTCAAAATTAATTCTTCAAAAAAAACCTAACTCACACCACCTAACCATATACAATAAAAATCATCGGCCTAGTAATGTTGTTTTTTTTAATTTCCCAAGTCAGAAACTATTCTTGTTTTTTCATTTTTCCTCAAGAAGGGAAAATATTAAAGTAAAAAGAGTTAATTTTAAAACCTTTCTCAATACCCAAAAATAGAACCCCACACTTTTTTCTTAAAATTTAATTCTTCCCTTTCACCATGAACACCTCCACCCTCACACTTAAAATTTAAAATATCATGAAAAAACTATGATGAGGGTAGGAATAGATAAAAATGGCTTCAAATATGGATGATCCTTAACAAGTAAATTCATTATATCTATGGGATAAATAAAAATAAATGTAAAATGAAGTATCAATGATAGGATATTATCAAAGAATGACTTAATAATTTAAAATATGTTTTTTATAGTCATTACCATGAAGAGTTCAAATTAATGTTCTAGTAGGTGGCATTCCCCATGATCACTCAAGAAAAATGTTCATGAAGAAAATATAAAGTAGTTTCTCTAGAAATCCTCTCAATATCAGAAAATATGATATAAGAAAATTACCCATTTCATGACTAATAATAATAAATAAATTCACATAAATTTCAATAATTCAATATTTGATAAATGGTAGGAATATTTCATCTACACGAATCAACTAATTCCCTTAAATCATGATTCATTACTTCAATATCCATTATCCAATTTAATAATTCAATTATCTACTTTACTCATTCAATCTAATTGACACCCAAATATAAGAACATGGAATCATAGGGTTTCAAGGAGTTCTTGTCTCCTAGATAAGTCAAATATAGAAATAAATTCATTCTTGGGCTTGCATTTTGTAGTTTATCACAATTGTTGGAAGTTCCATCTTAAAATTGAATTTTAAAAAAATACAGGGACTGTAAAAACATATATAATAAAAGAATGAACTCATTGTTTAAATTCATTATTTTCTACATTTCCCATTTTTATAGATTACTATTTACTTCCTTTATAATGTTCCTCTATAAAACTCATACCAGTGTAAGAACCATTTTGTTAAATCTCAAATGGGAAAATGGAAGAGGCAATTTTATCTTAAAATTATAATTTTTACGAAAAAAATCATAACTCAGGTTTCCCACGAAAGGCATGTTTAGTAAATGTTATATGGTAGTTCCTAGCTAGGATCAACATATCACAGGGAGGGGAAGGGGTGAATTAGTGATATATTTTTATTATAATTTTTCATTAGAAACAAACTCCACCTCTTATTAATGAGTCTTAAACTTAATAAAAACAAAACCAACACACATCCACATAAATACAAGAATTCACAAGTTCCACTAAAAAACAAGTGTAGATTCATCTTTGGTATGGTTTCGAAATAATCTGACACCAAACAAACAACAATAAAAAAATATTTTTGTGTATATTTCAATGAGTAGGATATACCCTTACATTCATATAGAACTACGTTCAATATGAAAATTCATGTTCTTCAAGTAAAATTAAATGATATAATAAAATTTGTGTACAAAATGTTATAATGTTGATTGTTGAACTTTTACAAATAATATCTTCAAAACAATTCTTCACTTCTTTACCGAGAAGCTGGAAAGAACATCTTCTGGACTTCGTAACGACACTTAGTACAATTTCCCAATCTGATCTTCAAACTTGATTTCTCAATACATAAAATATAATTCTATCAGAATACCACTAAAACAATTTTTAATTGCTCTTTTTTAGACCAAAAACCCTAGTCTAATTACTCAGTCTGATTCTGGAAACATTGATTATAATCTTGTCTCTTCTCATTTCCTTCCTATATTTGGAAAAATTCCTTAGGAAAACACAATATAGAAACTTTTTCTCCCTATAAATCATGATATTCTCTATCTTCATCCACATAGAGCATTTATTTTATAAATGTAAAAACATCTTTCTCCTTTTATAGGAGACTTAAAAGTAGTATCGGTGGGATTCTGAAAATCATTCCCACTCAACCAAATTTTCCTAAATCATAAATTCCACTATAATTTCTAGTGTATTTTGACTTATTCAATACTATTCCAATCTTCTAAAAATTATAAAATAATTTTGCAAGTTCATATATCTTCATACTTTCTTAGAATTATTCAGTCTGATTTTGATTCCCCATTTCTATTTATTCATTATGATTAAGATAACATATTATTCTTCATGTTTCTCTACACTACTAAAATAAAATAAAAAGAAAAAATATGAAAAACAATTTTATTAGCATTATAATCCTTGTAACCAACTTCTTATTCTTAATTATTCATTATGATGGAGATAGATGATTCCTCATTACTTTTATATGCACCAAATGAAACATATGAAAATCATTCTTCAAACATCTTCAACCTCTTCTATGATTCCCTTCATAATAGTTTGAAAATATACATTAAATTATGATTTTGTTATTTTCCTAGACCTAATATATTATGTCCAATGAAGTCATCAGTTCCTGCTCTTATCCAATAGTCTTGACCCACTAGATTAAAAAACTCTTGAAAAAAAAATCAGGCTTTTATTTTCTCTCGAACCAATTTTAAGAAACCAAAAAATCATCTTGATGGAAAAGGTTGACTGCATTATTGACCAGTATATAACTTTCTTCACCACAATCTGTCTCAAAAAATTCTATCATTTTTTATTTTTAATTGGTCATAATAAAACAATTCTTCCTCTAATGATCAATGGCACACCACATCCAAGGGATTAGTTCCTGTAACGTCTACTTAAATAACTTCTTCTTTTATGAATATGATGCCAATAAACCTCCAATAATAAACTTCGTTCTTTAAAAATATATTATTTTAGATTATTTGTCTGATTTAACTCTAGTACCATATTTATTTTCTATTTTCCACAAACGTTCCCAACCATCAAACATTTAAGTGTCTGTTGGTCTCACATTGATGGATTTAGACCAATAAGCTTTTGTTCACAAACATTCTTCTTCATTAAACTCATCTTGTATAATGAATTATTTCATTACATTGATAAATGTGATGTTCAGATTCATAATCATCTCACTTACTTTAGATATTATTTTAACTTTACATCCTTTCCTAAAACATCATTCTTTGAACCAATCCTCAATACAATTGGTATCAATCCCATTTTCTTTCATACGTATTGAATAAAACTTTTCTCAGGCAACTTATGAATTTTGTGGAATATAAAATATAAAATAATTGTCATTTTTCTATATCATATCCATGAAAAATCATATTTCCTTACTGATTATGATCCTAACCACATTCCAAACCCAAAGTTAGTCCAATGAACATTTTATTCTAGAAATTATATTCCCAATATGATGGAATTTCTTATATATTGTGTGTCTGATCTTATGAATCTAATGGTTAGTATGATTTTCATGTTTGACAAATGAATTGATTTCTTTTCTTGGAAAAAAAAGACAACACACTTTATAAAAAATTCTTTTAGCTTCAAAGAACCTTCTCTAGCCAACTCATACACAACAATAAACCCCTTTGAATTTTATTTTCAACAAATATTCATAAATTTATGAGCTTTTTTACCTTATGAATTATATTACTTATCAAACATTCTATGCCTATGCCAGATAACTCATTGCAGGAAATGAGAATTATTGATAAAAAAACATTTCTTCTATAATCAGTGATGAATGAAACTTCCTCAACGTTTATTCCTCATATTTTTTCCTAATCATTTATTTATAATATTTTATAAAAATAAAAGTTTCTTACAACAACTCCAAAGAAATATTAGAATATTTCACACACATAAATACTAGATTCATAGATTAACCACAACACTCTATATTTACATGATTCTTTAAAATGTTTAGAACCTAACAATGGATAGATTTATGCAATAACTATAACCTGTTCAAAAAACTATCCAAATACAAGATGAGAGAGGGGATAAAAACATATACCTCAACCATAATGACAATGTGGTTGGACACCCATATTCGACCTTAATATATATAAATCTTACTTTTTTAATCGTTTTGGGGAAATTTTAGCTACTTGTTTTTATATAGAAACATACTCAAGCTTCAAATCATTTTTAAATATGCTTGAATGGCCCAAAGAGATTCATTTTTTATTCAATTTTTATAACACCTCTTTTAAGGGTATAAGGAGAACCTGTACATAGCCCATAGGCTTCATGACATAACATAACCAAAATTTATTAAAGTAATTTGTCCCAAACAATGGATACTAGAAACTTCCACTCCCTAGTGTCTGTATAATAATCATCACCCAACCTTCACATGACTAGTCGACTAGCTATCCTATGTAGGGATGCACAAGACTAGTACCGATGACAAAGAAATACCCTCACATTCATCTATCTCTGATTAGCTATGCTCTAGTGAATGCACCTAATCCGAATCCTCATATTGGTCCATGTTCCTTATAAGTAAGTTTGGTAAATCTCTAATTCCTGAGGCCCAAAGGCCTTGGGGTAGCCCAAAGGCCATGAGGTGTCCCGAAGGCCTTGATATGGCCTTAAAACCTTACTAGACCAAAGGCCTTAGTGGCCTGAAGTCCTTGAAGGACCCAAGGGCCAAACAAATGGCCTAAAGGACCAAACAGGTGAGTAATTCTAGATACTAAAATACCAAATAGTAGCTGCTAGAGTAACACAAAAAATGCCTCCTACTAGATTTGACCTCAGATCTCTTGGATGGACTTAAAGAGTTCCCACCAAATATGATAAGGCTCATGTTCCATTTTTCCCATCTGATATTTGATGAAATTATATTTGATGAAATGATATTTGATATCAATATGTTTTGAATGATAATTTTTTAGAAGATTCCTTGTATGTTTTATTTCACATTGATTATCAGAAACCAAGAGAAAGTGTAACTTTAATTCAACATGAAATTGTTCTAAACGATTCTTTATCTACATATGTTGAGTATCATCTTGAGTAGAATAAAAATACCCATCTTCAACCATACTAAGAGTTTCGGAATATTTTTTTATTTCTATTATAACTAATATAATTTTTCCCATAAATAATACTCCTCCAGATGTGGATCTTTTATCATCAACATTTCCTTCCCAATATATATCTATATACCCAAACAAGTCAATACTTTTGGTGTTATCATACCTGATTCTGATTTTTTTGTTCCATAGATATATCTAAGAATTATTTTTCAAGGGAGTGAAGGTGATTATTTTGGAGAACTCTGAAATTTTGCACATAAGGTAATAGTATAAACAATCTTGGTTCTTGAGGAATTAAATCAAAAAAAAAACATCTAATCAACTTCCAAATTTCTTTAGGATCAACTTCCTTACCTTCTCCATCTTTATAAAACTTTGTTCCCATAGAAATCTATGTGGAAACTAGTTTCAAATTGTATATTGTGAACTTATTGTGTAGTTTCATAGCATAATTTTCATGAGATGAAATTATTTTTTCTTCCTTTTTATGATTTTTAAACCAATATAATATTTCATTTCTCCCAGCATGGACATATC
Organism: Viscum album; assembly: GCA_963277665.1. Lineage (NCBI taxonomy): Eukaryota > Viridiplantae > Streptophyta > Magnoliopsida > Santalales > Viscaceae > Viscum > Viscum album. The sequence goes on along the minus strand of OY728148.1, from coordinate 2,092,216,045 downwards.
TAACCACCTCTTCATATTTTTTAAAGAATCTTTCAAAAATCCATTCATCATTCCCAGTAAAGATAATGTCATCAACATAAATAATTACAATGAGGGAAAACTGCTTAATTTCTTTGATATAAATATTTCTATCAACTAATACTTTCTTAAAACACATATTCTATAAGAAAGTATCCAATTAGGAATAACATGATCTTAGAGATTGATTTATCCCATAAAATAATTTTGCCAGCTTACACACATAACATTCATATTTCTAACAACAAAGTCATAGGTTTGTTCAATATAAACATCCTCATCAAGATCACCATTAAAAAATTATGACTTTACATCCATTTTAATAGTTTTATAACATTATTTTATATAAATTTTATGCATGTTTCCAACAGTTTCTAACCTTGATACTGGATAAAAAATTTTATCCAAATAAACACCGTTTATTTGTGAATAAAATTTTCAAACTAATCATGCCTTTTTTATTACAAGTTCACCATCCTCATTCAACTTTTTCTGAAAAATCCATTTGTACAAATAATATCTTTGTTATATGGATTGGATAAAAGTTCCCATATATTATTCTTTTCAATATGATTCAAGTATTCATTCATATCCTAGACCCAATACAGATGTTTAAAATCCCTATCTACATATTTTGGCTCATCCTTTTAATACAAAAAAGTGTGTGTGAATCATTTTTAAGTTCTTCTTGTTTAAACCTTCTGATATTGATCAGTAATAAAAATTGAGATTCTACTTGATTCTTCATCCTAGGAAGATATTTTTGATATTCCTCCTCATCAATATAAATGGTTGAGTCTGATTCTTCTTTTTGAGAAGGATTATTATTACTAGAACCCATATCGAAATTGTAGACAACGATTCTTTCATCTTGTTCATCTTCATTATCTTCATGAGTATATTTATCTTCTTTATCTTTTTCAATAACATTCACATTAATATAGTCAACTAATCCTCATAACTCTTTGTTGATACAATTTTAACCTCTTCTTATGAAGCATACCCAATAAATATTCCATCTCAACCTCTATTCTTAAATTTACAAGGGTTTCCATATTTCCAATTTAGAATGCATGGACTTGTGAAAACTCTTATGTATTTCTGACATTGATTTTATCTATAAAACATTTCATATGGATTCATATATAATCTTTTCATATAGAAACATAATTTTTGGATATATATATTTTTTATAATGGCATGCCTCCAAAAGTAATGAGAGAGACTATGTTCAAGAAACATAGTTTCTCCCATTTTAACCAAACTTATATTTTTTCATTTTAACAACACCATTTTTAAGAGTTAAAGGTGTTTTTAAATCATTCCAAATTCTATTCTTATCAATATAAATTTAAAATTTTCCATTATTTTATTCACCTCCATTATATGTTCTCAACTTCTTCACTGATTTCTCACATTCCTTTTTAGTTTTTCTACTGAAAATTGTAAGCATTTTTAAAGAATCTGACTTATATTTCATATACATAACACATGTAATGCATGTAAAGTAATCAATTAAAGTAATTAAGTAATAATATACAACAGTTAATTATTTTCTCATTGGCCCATAGTTAATAGAATGAATAAGTTCCATGGGTTATTTTGAACAATGTCAACTTTATTGTGCACATAATCTATAATATTTCATTTCAAAAAAATAGTGCAACACAGATATATTTATCTTGATATGTAAAGCATTTCTCAAACACTATCAGTTATTAAAAACTTTCTCATATTTCTAAAACTTAGTTACCCCAACCTTTTACCCCATAACTGATCCTCTTTTATCATACTCATATAAACATAGTTTTGAACCTCACCAACTTGGAACATGTTTCCTTTTATATTTTCACCTCTTATTACTATCTTTCCATCTTCTTATCTTCTCATAAAAAAACATTTTTTTTTCTAAAAACAACTTTTTTACATTCATCACAATGTTCTAAACACTTAGAAGGTTGTGTTTCATCACATTAACAAATATATTTCTTGGATTTCAACTTTGTTATTACACATTGAAGTATGATCCAACTACATTGGTTCTAAGAGACTCATTATTTTCAAATGTTACAGTTAATTTATTTATGTCTTTCACATTATTCAAAAACATTAAATATTCTTTCATTTGAAAAGAACACCCACTATACAAAATCCAAGTTCTTTATTCTTTTTTCATCTTTATGAGAGGTCACAACAATAAGAGACTTCTATTTCTCTTTGTCTTTAATCACAACTGGATTCTGAGAATTGTTAAGAATATTTCGTTATGTCGGTAACAAAAAAACATCCTTTTGTATGTTTTATATATATTTCACATATTTCACAAATAGTTTCCAAAGGTTGAAAACTATTTTCAACTTTTACACTAACCTTTTTTGGTTTTTTGTGAACATACTTATCAAAGTTATTCTTTTGATGAGATCAAATCCCCCTAAAACTTTGTAGTAAAATTTTTTGGGAATAGTTTTAATTTTGTTGATTAAACCAACACATATTTTCTGTGTGTTTCAATCCAAAACAATACCAATAGTATCCGTAGAAAAGATATTTTCATCTAGAACATAATTACTGTGTACAATTGTGAGCATGTTTTTAGGTAAATTTTTTCTTTATTAGATGATCTTTGTTGAAAAAAAACATTTTTGTTATCAATCAAATTATTCATTTTGTACATGGATTTATTTCCATTCTTATTGAAATAAGAAGTAATATAAAATTTTCTAGATTCATAATTTTTAGAATCATCTAACTTCAAAACGTTTTTGGTCTTGACCATATACATAACATTCCTAGTTTTCATCTTTTCAGAAACATTTCCATATTTATTCTCATCCTTTGAAGGTATCTTTTGATTTTTAAGAGTTTTATCATTTTTAAATCTTTCACCAACTTCAGATATAGATTTTTTAAAATTAATAGCCCTCTTTTCTCATTTATAATTTTTTTTGTTGGAAAATTTCCAACTCTTCTTCATTTTCCATCAGTCTAACTTTCAGATGTTCCTTATAATATAATATTATTAAGAGATTTATTGAAATCATAAATATCTTCTAGAAACATAAATTTCTCATTATAAATAAATTATTTCTTATTGGTTTAAGATTTTTCACTTTTTAAATTATTGATTTCCTTTTTCATGCTTCCCAATATTCCATATAAATTAATTCAATTATTCTTTATGATAAAATTCTTATTGTGTTTCTTCTTCTTCAGAATTACTTCTTCCATATTTTTCATTTTTAACTGTGGTAGTGAATTCATTACCACCAGAATTATTAGTAGATTTTTTTTGTATTTAACTTCACTATATTATTCAACATAATCATTAAATAAGAAACACACCCTTTTGGATTTAGAGAATTCATTATCTTTTCTTCTAGAAAAATATTTAGCCTTATCAACCTGCTTCTTCTATGACCTTCTTAGTTTTATTTTTCTTTATCAATTTCTTTTTCTTTCTTTCTTCAAGGAAAATTAGCCATAATGTGCCCAATTGATCCACATTCAAAACATTTTAAGGGAAGATTATCTTTATATTTACCCATATAACCTATCATATTTTTTTAAAAACAAGGATAAAATTTCATTAAGATTTTTATATACCTTAGTTTTGGAATCAGAGTCATCAATATCATCATTCTTAAGAATCTTCAAAATCATTTCCTTCATTATAGATTTGAAATATATTTCTATGTCATCTTTGGTTTTTTCCTTTCATTGTTTTATACCTTCTCATTTCATAAGTAATGAGAGTAATATGAAGAACATCCAGATATTAAATTTTAGGATCTACATATTCAAATGAGAATACATTAGCATAAATGTTTTTAGGAATAATTCATAAGATTGTTTCAACAATAGTATAATCTTACAAATTTTTACAAAGAAATCTGATAGTGTTGAAAATATAATTCAACATTGTAAATAAGTCCCGAACAGATTTATACACACCCATTTTCAGATATTCATACTCTAACCTACATATTTTTAATTTTTTTTCATCACTTTTTATTGCTTCTTATATTTTTTAGATTATCCCATATACCTTTGGTGGTGGAAACACCCTTCACTCTTAAAAAATCACTTTCCAGAAGTGATGAGAGTATATAAGTGTTAGATATTCTATCATTATCAAGATTGTTCTTGTCAATAGAAAGGAGATGCAATTTATCATTAATATGTAGAAATCCATAACCTGTAGCTTCAATAACATCATATATTAGATACATAAGGTAAGGAAACATTCTAAATTTCAAGATATTTTAGTTTTTACCATTCAATAATAGAATACATATATATTTCATATAAATTAGATTCTCCATAAAATTCTCTTTGAAAAGCATCAGAAAAAAATAAATGAATTGGACTTTGGCTTTGACAACAGTTGTTAGTTTCCATTCAGGTTCAACATATCACTGAGAGGGGGAGGGGGAGAATCAGTTATATTTTTTCTATGTTTCCATACATTAGAAAAATCCTTCACCTCCTTTTAAAGAGTAGTGAACTTATATAAAAAAAATACACATCCTCATGAACATATGAATTTATAAGTTTCACTACTCAAAATGAGTAGCTATTTCCTTAATATGGTTTGGAAACAATCCAGTACCACAAAATCCACTAGAAAAAAATCCTTTTGTTTGAAATAAAATGAGTATGATATTCCATTACCCTCATGTATCACTACATTCAATACAACTGTGTATGTTCTTCAAGTAGAGAAAAATGATGTAATAAAATTTGTGTAAAAAACACGTTATAGTGATTCTTGATCATCATTCACAAATAAGATCTTCAAAACAATTCATTACTTCATAGAACAATATCAAGAAAGAACTTCTTAATTACTTTGTGATGACACTCAATCTGATTTACTATTCTGACCTTGTTGTCCAATTACTCAATCCAAAAAAATATTTTTTCCAGAATACCACTAAAATAATTACGAAATACTTCTTCAGTATAAAAATATAAATCCAATTACTCGGTTCAATTTTATAAACTCTAGTTACAATCATGTCTCCTCTTTTTTCCTTCCTCTATTCAAAACATTTCTTAGGAAAACAATTTAGAAACATATTCTCCCTATAATTATGGACCATCTATCTCTTCTCTCATTAATAATACCTATTTCATAAAAGAACAAAGTACATCCTCATTTTCTACGAAACCCAAAGTGGTTTTGGGGGGGATTCAGGAAATGTTTCCCACTCAACCCAATTTTCATATATCATAAATTATTCTTGATTTTTGGGTATATATTGACATCTTAAATTCTACTCATATTTTCACAAAACCTATTTAGTCTTCTTACAACTTTAGTTCACTTTATAATTTTATAGAAATATTCAATCAGACTATGACTCCCCATTCAGATTTCTTCATTATTATAATTGAAACATATTCTTCATTACATTTCTCCACAAAACATGGAAAAAATTACAATAAAATATATGAAAAAATTTCTTCTCATTAAGATACTCAAAACCAACTACTCATTCAAATTTCTTCATTATGTTTGAAATAATAGATTCCTCATAACTTTTCTCTACACCAAATGAAACAAATGAAAATAATTCTTCAGAATTATTCAACTACTTCTATGATCCCCTTGATAATACTTTTCAAATATACAAGAAATCACCCTTTCATTATTTTCCCAAACCAATGATCTTATATCCAATAAAGTAATCAATGTTTTCTCTAGTCTGATAGTCTTGACCCACTTGATTTAGTAACTCTTGAAAAAAATCAGAGTTTTATTTTCTCTTGTTCTAACTAAAAGAAATCCAAAAAAATCATGATGGAAAAGGTTTACTACATTGTTTATTATTATCTGAAATTATTCTCCAGCATAGGTGAAAGCAGTATCCAACTTATTTTATTTTTCATTGGTCCAAATAAAGATATTCTTCCTATGATGATCAGTGGCACACTGTGTCTGATGGACCGGTTCCAAAAGATTCTACTTAAAAAATTCTCATTTTCTGAATATGATACCAATGAACCGATTGAAAAAAATTCTTTCATTGAATATATAAAACTTTTATCTTATTGGTGTGATTGTAAACAAGATTATTCATCTTTTTGCATTTCCTAAAAACCTTCCCATACTTCAAAAATTTCTATGTCCAATTTTCTCACATTGATGGACTGAGAGAAAATAGTTCATCTTTAGAAAGGTTTTTTTATTTACACATAGCTTTTATGATGAATTATTTTAGGAATATGAGAAATTTTAAGAAAAGATTAATCATCTTCTGAATTACATTGGAAAGTATTGAAACATTTCATCCTTTTGAGAAACTTATTTATTTCTACCAATACTCAATTCCATTAACAACACTCCCCTTTTCTTTCATAAGGATTGTATCCAAAATTTCACAAACAACTTATTCCATTTTTGAAATAAAAAACTATTAAGAATCATCTTTATTCTATATATGATCTACGTAGAATAATATTTACTTTCTCATTATAATCAGAACCTCATTACAGACCAAAAGTGAGTCCAATGATCCTTTAATTCTAAAAAAATCTTCATAATATGATGAAATTTATTAATCATTGTGGGTATAATGTTTTTAATACAATGGTTGGTCTATTCTTTAATTTCTGAAAAGTTAATTTATTTGACTAGAAAATAAAAGACACTATATAACAAACATCATTCAGATTCCAAAAACCTTATCCAACCAACATTGTCCCAACATTATTGGATTGACCTATCCATATGTGAATAAATCATTAGATGGGTTGGAGAAGTTTTATCTCCTATACTGGTTATCAAGGTATATTACCATTCAAAATTTTATCTTTTCCCAGTTTAACATGAATGGTTTTCCTTGTTCTTCTTTGTTAATTTTAATATAATTAAATGGATAGACTTTAGTAACTATGAAAATATATTCCCACATAGAATTAAGCTACATGAAATTAAATTTAATCTTAAAATGTAGATAATAACTTAAACTTTTTGAAAGTTATTTTTCTGAATCATATTTTCGTGTTCCACTATGGTTCTCTCTTTACAAATTATGAATTTTTTAAAATACAGTCATTTGAATTCCTCTATCTTTTGTAAAGAAACATTTCACTCTTTCTTATCACTCAAAAAATCCAAATTCACATTTTTAGAAGCCCAATATTCTTGGTGCTTCAACTCCATTGGAAGATGACACATTTTTCAATAAATCAACCTATAAGGGCTAACACATATGGGTATCTTGTATTCTATCTTGAATGACCATATTATGTATTCATGCCTTAAGACCTAATCCTTCCAATTAGGATTAACCATTTTCTCTTAGATACCTTTAATAACCCAATTATACACTTCATGTTGGATATTTTTATGATAATTGTAGGGTCTAGATGTCTTATAATTCACCCCATGCTTTTTAAGAATGACATATATCTTCCTTTAAAAAAATGAGTCCATTGGTCACTGATGATATCCATTATCACTCCAAACCTACAAACTATGCTAGACATGAAAAAATCACATAAAAATTTAGCATTATGATACTTAGTGGCCTTATATTCCACATATTTAGATACATAATTGATTGTAAAAAAATTTAAGAATTAAAAAAAGTCACAGAAAAGGTTCCCATTAAATAAATTTCCCATACTCCAAATATTTCAATGAAAATGATGGGTTTTTGAGTCATCACTGATATTTTCAAAATATTTATAGAAAATTGAAACTTATAAATTTTTTTTAAAGTATTCATGATCATATTTAAAAGATTTCAGAAAACATATTTTAGATTCCAAGACTTTTATATACATTCTTTCAGGTCCAAAGTGGCTTCCAGAACAAGTGTGTGACAGAATTAAAATAAAGATTCTATTTCACTTGACTATAAGAACCTACTTATTAATTTATCAGTATATATTTTCCACAAAGTGGATCCTCTAAAATAAAAATTCTAACATTATCCAAGAGTTTGTGTTTTTTAGGATATTTAAGATTAGATGGTAACTAGGATGTGGCCCAATAATTTTATATATCAATATAACATGGTACATAACTTTCCTTGATATAGATTGGTTCTCCCATTATCTCATCATTGAGTTGATTGAGTTATAGAATTTCTATTTTATTAGTGTCTAGAAGACTGATAAGGTGATCTCCCACATGATTTTCTTCTTCCTTCTTATCCTTTACCTCTAGGTTGAACTATTTAAAGTGTAGTTTCCATATTACGAAACATGTTTTGGCATCATCATTCTTTATTAAGTATTTAAGTGATGCATGATTAGATAATGAAACCACCTTTGTTCTATGTAAACATGACCTAAATTTATCTAATGAAAATACAATAGAAATGAATTATTTTTCAGTAGTTGTGTAATTTATCTAAGTGGTATCCACGTTTCTGGAGTCATATGTTATGAATTTTATTCTTCCTTCAATTATTTGAGAATGGACTTCTCTCATAACCTGGTTCAATGAATCAAAAAGTATTTAAAATGGGTTCTCTAAATATAAGGGCTTCATATTTTCTATGGTGACCAGTTTCTGAGTCATATCATCAAATTCCTTCCTTTAATAATCACTTATTTCAAATTAAACTTTTTGTAAAATAAATCGGCATAGAGGAAGAGAAATATTACTAAATTCCTAGATGAACCTTATATAGGATCCCACATAGACTAAGAATTTTCTAATATGTTTTACAGAAGTTAAATATGAAAAATAATTGATTACATCAAATTTATACATGTATACCTCAGTGCATGTGTTTTTTGAAATTATAGGACCTAGAAAAATTCCTTTTTAAAAAATAAAGTGATACTTATCAAAGGTCAAAACATGTTTTTTCTCAATGTGTGTTCATAAGAAATTTTCTCGATTCCTCAATCAATGATTAAAGGAATTTCAAAAAACAGTTAATTCTTTAAGAAATACCTCGAGGAAGTCCTTTGTATGATCTATGAATATTCATACCCTAAATATTTGAAATGTAAATATGGAATTTCATAAACAATAAAATCCTATTGTAAGTAATGGTTCCAAAATGATAGGTGAATTTTTTCTTCACTTTGTCTTATAGGGAAGTTTCAACCTAAACATAACCAAATTTCCATCCAAGAGACAATAATATGCCCTAACTATTAACCTTTCTAGCATTTGGTTAGTGAATGGGATGGGGAAGTGGTATTTTTCAATGAATTCATTCAATTTCTATAATCTATACATACTATCCAACTATTAAGAACTCTCATGATGATATATTCATTATTATCATTTGTTATAGTTTTAAAACCATTTTTTTGAGGAACCATAAGGTTGAGGCCAAACATTTTTGAGTTAGAATTTTGGTATATTATGTCATCTTCCATCAAATTATATTTCTTTTTTTCCTACCCCCATAATGGTGGGATTTATCCTCCTTTGAGGATACATAATTGGTTGAAAGTACCCTTCTAGAAATATTATATTGGAAAGTAACTTATGGTTAATTATGAGGATGTCTCTTAGGATCTACCCTATGGATTGGATGTTTATTTTCAAAATGTTAATTTAAGGGTTTATCTTAGTCTTTGGATACATTGATATATATGATTACTAGGAATTTTTATCCTTCTATAAGATACACATATTTTAAATCACATAAGAGTCTTTTAATTCAATATTAAGAAGTTTTTATATAGATAATATTGAATTCAAATTTATTACTTCCAAAGCATTAATTTCATCAATAAATGGAATCACATCAGTTTCCTACAATAAATTATAAAAAAATTCAAAGGTTATTTCTCATTCAAATTTAAAGATAGTATTTCAAGATTTTTGTGTTCCCACTTGTTCTTTAGTGATTACAATACAAAGGTGATATCCTATGGCTAGAAATGCTTTTAGAATTTATTATTCTTCAATGGACTCAAAACCTACTTCATGAGCTATTGATATGGGTGAGTGGTTGTTTGAAGGATTACTCTTGGATTTAAGGGTATAGAATTTTACCTTTCTCCATCCACGATCTATTGAGAGTGTTCCTTCAGGTAAATTTATGATCATCTTACATGTTTTTAGGAATTTTCTCCCCAATATTATTGGAGAGTGTCCTAGTTATTTATATTCTTCTATATAAATAACATTAAAATATACTTGAAAAATTAGTCCTTCCACTCATAAAAGAAATCTTCCAACACTCCTACTGGAAAAATTATGGACTTATTTTTCTATTAGACTACTAATTTGTGGGATTAAATTCCCATATTTTCAAATATTATAATGTATAATAACACATCACATTAATAGAGGCACCATGATCACACAAAGCATCTAGTAATTCTAAAAAAACAATTATAAATAGAATTAAAAATATCCATATATCATGAAATGGTTTAGAAAAAGGTTATGTGATCATAGTTGAAACACACCTAACAAGGATGAACCTTTAATTTCCAAAATCCTCTTCTTTTTAGAATAAATATATTTGAGTAATTTAGCATATTTTTAAATTTTTAAAATGAAATCCAAGTGATATATATTAATTTTCACCTTTTTAAATGTCTCTTAGATCTCTATTTAGTGTTTCTCTTCCTCAATATTCTTTGATTAGGGAAACTTGAAAGGTAATATAAGGGAATTTATTTCCTCTCCATTTTTAACTTTTATAATTGAGTTTTAGGACATTCCTTCATAAATCATTTCATGGGTTTTTTCTTCGTTATTTTTTTCTTATTATCTTGTTGAGTGGGTTGTTCTTACATAATTTTTCTATAATTTCCAAACTCAAATTCTTCAGTTTATCTTGATATTCATTGGGTTCTAGAAGATGATTCTCTTTTCTAATATTTATGACCACTATTCCACTTTCCTTTTGTTTTTTAATTACCTAATATAGAAGTTTACCTAGATATTTGGACAACATTCCCGTGATACTACCAAACTTATTTTATAAACCCTTTACCACATTTCTTATCTCTTCAATCTCCATTCATTGTTTTAATTCTATTAGTTATTCACTATAATAGGATTGTACATAGAACTTTTATTTAAATGATGTGGTTTATATATTTGATATTGGATTTATTACTTGTGTAGTTATTGGAATGGTGGTGGGTTTTGAAATTGATGCTAGAAATGGGGGTGAAAATGGGGCATGTACTATATTTATTAACCTATAAATACCTCTTGGGGTTTCCCTTATATAAATTGTTGATTTGGTGAAATTACATTTTTTGTAATGTGGAAGCATAACTCTCCATACCCTTTACCTTGGCACATTTATCAGTGAAGTGATGGGATGATGAACACAAACCATATACTTGAGGTGGGGTAGGTTATTCATTCACATGTTTCATAGCCACCTATCTTATTGTCCATATTAATAAATCATGCTTTCATTTAATCAGAGGTGAAGACCCATATGTTTTTATCTCATAAATACCTTTTGTTCCAAAATATTTTTGAAGTCTATTTAATCTTCTTGATTAATGTATTAGTTTAAATTACTGATTTATCAATTAAAACTCCTTTGGATGATGCTTCTAAGAGGTTATTCTAATTTTCTAGTAGTCCTTGGTAGTAAAAGACTAGGAATTGATGATCTTACATATAATTATGAGAAAAACATGCGCACATTTATTTGAATTCTTCCCAATATTTGTAAAGGTGTTGTCCATTTTCTTATTAGATGGTGTCGATTTCCTTATTTATTATTATGCTTCTAGAAGTTAGGAAGAATATTTGTATGAAAATTAACTGTATATCATAATAATCATGGATATCTCTGGGTTATATATTGTATAACCACTCTTTGGAAGATCCATGATGTGAAAAGTGGAATGCACTCCTACTGAATTCCTCCTTAGATACTCCCCTCAGTTTTAATATCGATCACAAGAATATGAAATATTGATGTTTTGGATGGGATCTCCAACTAAAAGGCCATGAAATTTGAGTAATATGAAATCATATTGATACACATTTCAAAATTAGTTTGTTTCACATGTATAGTTAATTGATTTTTTTGGCCTGTAAATTGTAGGGAACATAAGTCTGTTAATGTTTGTTGTGGGTTTAATGCCATTTTTTGTGGCTCGATGTGAACACATTATGTTTCAATCGGGTATTATATGTTAATTTATTCAAAACAATATATATTAAAATTCACAATCATAGTTAGAAAATTCCCTTCTATACTAGTATCAAAAGAAAGTAATACTTTTTTGGAGGTTACTGTTATGAAATTTTATGGTAATATTAACTCCTAGAACCTGAAAAATGATACCACCTTTCGACAATACCCATTACACTATTACATTGTGCATTTTATTTACTTGTAACATAATATCTTCAACCATTATTCATAGAATATCCTTAGAATTATGTAGAAATTTTTCGATCACACAACTATGAGTAATGTTTCCATGAATTAATGAAATAATCACTTGCAAACATAATTTAATGTGAATTTTAAGGTTTTTTAATTTTTATTTTTTATAAGTAAAATTAAAATATAAGTAAAATGTAGATAATACAAATAAAGAAAACATCTACTTAGCTCTTTGACTAAGGATTCATGGTTTCACACTTTCATGTCATGGGGTGTGGAAAATTATATTTTATTTTCCAAAAGGAATGATGTTTTAGTTGTAAACAACATTTTTATCCAAGTAGAAGTGCTTAAATTTATTTTTCATGTTTCAAAATTAAATAATAAAATTACTTGTAAAATCAAGAAAGTTATAGGTATTTTGATAACAAGAATAAGAGAGAAAAAAGGTTGGGGTTTCTAAGTTGGAGTCCCTATTTCTAATGATACCATAATCCCTTTGAAATGAATCCCTTATTTTTAGTAACAGATTATATGAAAATATTATCAATAAATTTTTTACCCTTGATCAAGTTTGATGCCATTGAGAAAAATCCTCACAGTTTATTTTTTTATATAATTATCCTTCTAATGCATGAATGGAAAAATGGTCCTTCTTTTAATTTCTAAAGCATTACCAAATCTGGTATTCAAATACCTAATCATCTGAATTAGACTACTATTACCTCCTCACATGTTTATTAATCACCAAAAACTTCCCCACATGGCTCTAAATCATCAATTCAATGTGATCATCAATCAAAAAGAGAGGGATATATTTATTTAATTATGGAAATATTAAAAATCATAATTAAATACAAACAAAATAATATTAATATAAAAAATTCTATAATTAAAATTGAAAACCATTTAAACAAGAAAAACATACCAATTTATGTAAATGAATTAAACTTGAATATTGCATTAAAACTTTGGGTCACCTCCCCTGAGCCCAATAACTTAAGGATTATACCACTTAATAATAGAAAAAAATGGAGACATACTGGGAATAAATAATAATAAAAGAAAATAAAAATAAAAGCAATAAAAGAAGAGAAATAAGTAATGCTTGTTCACCTGATCTCTGATTCATTAATATCCTTTCATTGGTAGATAGCCTTTTATTTAAAGAGAGATAACTCCCCCATGTTTTTTCTATCCCATATCATTATTTTTCTTGTAATTCTCATGATATATCTATTAAAATATTTTTCATATTAGATATGATGAATTATCATCCATTTTAAAATTCCAAAATTGACTTGTATTTCACATTGATCGTAGAAACATCTACTGTTGGGAATCAAATACCATACTATCATGGTAGTACACTCACATAAACAGCATATACAATTCCATAATGTTGGATTATCATGGTAGAAGTGCCTATTCTTCACTATTTTTTTAAATATCATATGATACCACCATTTTTATTCCAATGAATGCTGATACGACTCCAGGAAATCCACCCAATCAAATAGAATTTTTTCATGGCTCTAAACTTAGCTAATTCTTTCACAGATTCACATATATGAACCTTCTTCTTCCTCGGTATATGGATTTGTACTTGAAGTAACCACAATAGCACTCATATACTATTTCACCCTCTATAATGGTAATACTTTTACTAAAATATACCAACAGTTCTCAATGATTATTCAATTAATATCAGTTATCGATGGTAATCAATGGTAGTTCCTCATCTATTGTGACCTAAATAGTAGATCATTACTACTTAAAGTGTGCTTATTCAGCGGTGTTTGTATCTTCTGCACTAGCATCACCAACCATCGCATTCCATGATCCACTGTTGGTGATTCTTCCATAACCAACCGTTCCTCTATAAATTGTAGCTTCCATCTACCATGACCTCAATGGAAGATCACAACTATAATAAGTTCTACTTGACACTAACATCTAACTTCAATTATTAGAAATGACAGTTCCATCTTCCTTTATTGGAAGTTGAAACTCTGACTTTATCTTCCCATGGATTTTCAAAGGCTTGAGACAAATATACATTTCTATACATGGTTGAACATAGAAGATTATTACATTGTATAACATATCCATATCCCTCTATATATCACATATTTTAATGCCCTCCTTTTCTATTTATTTCCTCAAAATGGTGAATCACTTAGTCCTCAGACCCTTAGTGAAACGGGGCTTGCACCATAATACTCGACAGGCGTGGAAGAAGAGAGGAAATCCTCCATCAACACATCTGACCTTCATGGTGATGGGATGGTTCGATCTCGTTCATGAATGAGCTTCTACATACTCAAATGAGATTAGATGAAGTTATACGACATTCCAAATGTGGTTCATGATGGTTCGGGGCCTCGATAGTGGGTACCTGTTTGAGATCGACTTTCCCAAGCATTGGATATAGGGTTATTTGGTGATTTAAGAATATAGTAGTTGAGGATGAATGTGGAAGGTAGTGGTGAGTGAAATACCCAATAAATTGTGTCTAGTTATTAGAGCCAAAACAGTGGAATTTCAATTAGTTTAATAGTGTCGGTGTGATTTTTTCTACATTAGACAAATGGGAAGTTGATGAAATCATTTAAAAAATAATGTGTTCCATCATTGGATTAGAATCCTACTCCAGGGATGCACTCTCGTACACCATATATATAGATAATGGGTATTTCCTCCTTGCATAGCCTACACAAGATTTGTCCCACCTTTACAAAGTATCCTCCCCTTGAGGTCCACACATAACCATACTGCTTGATGGTATCTATCGATGTATAGATCAGCTACATTCTGACCCCTTGTGTGGTTTCTATGTGGAAGTATGACCTACTGGTTGAGGGCTATCCTAGTTAGCCCCTATTTTATTCACACCTAGAAGTATTTAAAACATTAAAATTCTCAATTAATTTCCACTAAATATTCATAATAAAAATAATCATTTAATATTACCCATTTAATTATATTTCATCCCATATTATTTATTGATAATAAATTAATCATATTTTTAATAAAAAAATTAATTAATTGAGAAGGTAGATTAATGAACATTAAAATAATTGTATTTTTTTAATATTTTCCTAAAATTTTGAATGCATCAACCACCTACCTAAATTTTGGAGATGTTCCCTTTTAAAGCACATTCAAAAAACTATCCCCCACGATATTCCTTTTAAAATGAACATCTTACAAAAACCTAAGGCCCTATATTTGATCATAACTTCCAATAATTAATTATAAAATATTTATAATTAATTATTCAATTCATTTTAGTAATTCGTAATTCATTTTAAAATTAATTCAATTATGAATACTATCTAGAATTTTACTTTATTCCCTCA